>OU795039.1:53276551-55766584 GCA_917208275.1 Patella pellucida | reverse complement strand
GACTTGGTATCCAGTCTCATTACTTTTTATTCACTTTCGCTTTCTGTTTCAGAAGCATGGTTCACTGGTTGTTTCATTTGCGGCGGTCCTTCGCATTGACTTGAGTTTTTGAAAATCGCTTCGAAAATACGGACCCAAGGCTGATTCTTTGAATACCCTAAGACGGACAGAAACAAAGAGATTAAGAGTATAATAAGACCTGTATTTTAGAAGTCGTCATAACGCCTCTTCTGGTAGTGATTAAGACATATTGTACTGTTACCGCCTATGGAATGCTATATATAACAGTGTGTTTTTATCCATATCAGAAGAGTAGTTACAGACCCTTCATTTCTCGAAAATTGCATCGAAAATACGGGCCCAAGGCTGATTCTTTGAATCGAGTTTGGACTTTTCTTTGAACACCCGATGCCCTGAAAAACGGTCGGATATACATACATCTGTCACTGAGTCAGTCAATTCTTTGGTATTAAAAGTGTAATAGTCTGATAATAATTCTGGAAGTTATTAGTTTACCTCTGGTGAGTTTTATCCGATTGTTTTGTTCATAGTTCATGATCCGTTTGGTCACAATTTCTGAAAGCTAAGGAGCTACATTGAACTGATCACTTTCTACTCGGAAATTGTGGTTCCGGCGTTCTCTGGCGGTCAAATTTTGAAAATTTTCTCGGAGCCGGGGGGAGCGACCCCCCCCCCCCCAACACGTAGACATTGACATGGAGAGCGTGCTTCGTCAAATAATCCTTAAAATAGGCCCTGCCTTTTACTGATCGCAGAGCCCGGAAGGGGGGGGGGGGGCCTGGTGCAATATATGATTATAATCTCTGTCATATAATATATCCCATAAATCGATTAATTTAGGCCAAAACCCCGACCTGCAAGTAATTTACAACCATCATCCTGTGAAATTATCATATCGTCAAATTATTAATTAACGTATTATCATTGTATCATCAAGAGAATTTAACTGGTTAAAAATGTGACTCGTTGAGAAAGGAATGTTGAATAAGTAGAAATATTTTCATTGAAAATTGTCCCATTTCATCCGATTAAATTTTTGGATGAAATTCGGAATCCACATTTGAGGATTCCGAATTCCGGCCCACACCCAGCCCAGTAAGTCAATTATACCAGCTGATTCCATCAGACTGGAAGGTGATGGCGTGACGGCCTCATACAACATAATCATCATCGCTCCATGGTCGGTCCAATACAGCCTCCCAATATAATGTTCAGCAGAAAAGTTTTTTTAGACGTATAGGACAAAATTATATAAACAATATAAACATGTTTACAAATACATGTATGTGCATGATGACATTTTATCTGTACAGTATGTAAGCACTATAATCAATTCATTAAAAAAAATGAGAAAACAAAAACCACAAAGCAACTTTCAACTGATGATGATGATTATGATTAAGGCCTTGTAATTTTTTGTTAATTCATAATTTCCTGCAAGAGAAAAGAATCCATTATGTTGTGTTATGTAATACACCAAGGTCATGCTGTTTATCTCTTTATCAACAAGTACACAAGTACCATGTTTATCATACAATGATCAACAACAATAGTTACATTTTAATACATGACAGATGGTGAATTGGTAAATAGGAAAACTACTCTAACTCTAATTCGTGTACTGTACCAATGTTAAAAAAATATTTTATCTTAAATATCGGTCACAGAAGCTCATCTTTTCCTGGTCAGTTTTCATCACCAATGTTGATTTAAATTGGCCAACAATTTGTGTTTTCGATGTCAAGGATTTTGGAGGATTTTGAGTTACAGACTTAGGTCCTTTAAGCTGAGAAAAAATTGATATTTAATAAATGAAATGTTGTTTAACGTCTTGATATTTTAGCGAAAATGCAAATGGAAGATCGTAACTTCAAGTACTCCGTACCTAAATGTACATGTAGGTCTTATTACAATGGATTTTAATTTTGTTACTCATTCAACCGTTTTCGATGATATATTATCAGACCAAATATTGATACATGTATTTTATTCCTACCTGGCTCAAAATTTAGTTAAAATTACTAAATTATTTAGTGTGCTAAATATATATCATACAGGTTCAGGGCCGGCGGAAGCAATTCTTAATTGGAGTGGCTTTCATTACAGGTCCTTATAGGCGAGGGTCCAGGGGAAGCAATAACCAAGCCACATTATTGGGGGGGGGGGGGGCTAAAGTCCCCCCTAGCCCCCCTACTCCGCCGGGCCGGAGGTTTGTAAATCAAATTGATCAATGAAATTTTTATATACGTCATACCTACATGAACATGTGGTTTACATGTCCAACACAACTATTTAGTCTATATGTTAGGGATATCTACATGTACTTGGTACAACAATGTCTATACATGTACATGTATATTGACTTAAATAAAATCAAGTATCAAGTATCAATTGAATAAGACAAGAATGCCATTTCCTGATCCGAGGTACAAATGAATGTGTGGTCTTCAACAATATTTCACGGGGGGGGGGATGGCCTAGTGGTCTAGAGTG
The DNA here is from genome assembly GCA_917208275.1 of Patella pellucida. NCBI lineage: Eukaryota > Metazoa > Mollusca > Gastropoda > Patellidae > Patella > Patella pellucida. The sequence goes on along the minus strand of OU795039.1, from coordinate 55,764,070 downwards.
CCGTGCTTCAACCTCTAGCTGGCCGGTTACCTTCGGCTTGTGGCTGTGGTTTCGAGCCCTAGTGTAAGCGTATGTGACATGGAGATAGGGCCGTCTTCTCAACCTTGTGGGTTTCCTCTGGGCACTCCGGTTTCCTCCCACTGCTAAAGACCCCTACGCGCAAGCGAATTATTGAAATAAAAATTGAAAACCTTACGTTAGTCCCAAAATGACCTAGTTTGTGTCTAGTGGACGTTAAACCCCATTTCTCTCTCTCTCTCAACAATATTTCACAAAGCCACTGTCTGTTGCTTACAAATATAGCCTTATGCAAGTGTACTCATTATATTATCTGTTACTGTGTTAGATGACCTAAAAATAATGAATCTTAAAGGACCTAAGTACTTTACCGGGGAAAAGATGAGCTTCTGATATCTGATATTTAAGATAAAATAATTTTTTTAACTTTGGTTCAGCCCCAGTTGTAATAAGAGACCCTAGGGATGAGACTAGACACATTGCACCAAATCAAACAGCATTATGTAGACTGGAAGAACAAGACCCTAGAAATTTGCACTCGGTTGAGACTGCATGGCTTATTTCGCCGGACATAACTAATTTGAAATTACATGTAGTAATAAAAACGGAAACCATTGAATGTAAATCAGTTTTATATACATTCATATTACAGTATTATATGCCTTGCGACCCACTTTTGTCAATTTCTAGGTTCCAAATGTCAGCGATTTAGCTCCTTTAAAGTTAATTTATGTAAGTAGAACAAACAAAGCTATTTATACTAACATTCCACTTGACGTTAAAAACTGTTAATGAATAGCCTGAGAAAATAGGTCAAATATTTGTAGGAAATAAATAAAATCTATAAGCTTCAACAAGTGTATCATTATTTTTTTTTATCAATACTTATAATATATAAGGCTACACATCATACAAGTTCACCATTAATTTTATTTAATACTGCCCTACATATACATATAATATTAAATATGTATATTGTTTATGTAATGTTATTTCTAATATTTTAGTTAAAGACTAATGAAAGGTGGCCTTTTTGACACTTTCGTTGTGATTTGGATCCGAAGCTTACGAAAGTGACAAGAAGTAGGGTAATCTGTACACTGTATGGATTTTCTCCAGGTCCTCCAGAATCCGCATCAATCTTCATTATATTAGCCCAGCCAGAGCAGAACACTAGGATGTTAATCCCCATTTCATTTCAAGATTCATCCCACTGCTGAAGAACCTTACGTGCATGCAAATTTTTGAAATGACTATCTTGTTTATGTCAAGTAAATTTTAAACCCCATTTTAAACCCCATTTCTCACCCTATTCCATTCTGATAAAAATTTTGACTTCTAGGGGACCCAGACAATTTGCGTACAAGGAGTGTCCACAAGCTAAAAACCTGATTTTTTTGTACAATCAGGTGTCATAATCCATGCTGTTATGGTTAGATATGTGCCAATATTGAAAGGAACCATGATCTTTGGGAGATAGACATATATTTCAAGTTTCGTCAAAATCAAATAAATATATTGTGGATCGACGGACGGACAGGGGAGATGGCATAATATTATGTGCCCAATGAAAATGGACAGCCACCAGTTAGACAATGAAACATTTAACAACAGCTGATAAATTGTCAAAGCTACCCACGGTTGTCACATTTTTATTTCTTTATAAGTACATGTAATAGGAGCATAACAGATTAAAATATGATCTCAGACAACAACCTGTATGATGTAATTATCATATCAGAAATAATTAGAATATGATACTTTTTGATAGGCTTCTAGTAACTCTTACTTAGTGCTAAGAAATTAATGATAAGTATATCATTATCATTACATATCAGAATGCATTATTCCCTGATATTAGTGATAACCAAGGCCAGGGTTAAATATATTTCAGTTTGCCCAAAACCGACTCATGATGATTAGGTATGGATAGGTAGGTAGGCAAATTCTCTTTTTTGGGGGGGTGGGGATCAGACTTTGACGATAAATATTGAGATTTTATGAAATCACTTGTTGAGTTTGGTGTTACTATGTATAGACATGACAGTGGCTGTTCAATCTCCCGATTATTTCGTTTTTGGGTGTCATTGTCAAACGTAAAAATAATGCTGTTAAAAAAAAAATCCTTCAAAAACGGCAATCAAAGAATTTGAGTAGGCAGCTTTTTTGGGGGGGTAGGTAGCGTTCGGGCAAACAAACAATCTTTTAATTATGGCCAGGCTTCAGATTATGCTTATTCTTACATTAACACAGTTTCCTCATGTATTTATTATTTACTAGATTTTAGCTTTATGAACTCTTGGTCTTTGATGACCCCTTATTAGGATGTACAATGTACATGTAAGTTTATCATCATATGTATAAGTACAATACAAACCAATCTCCCAGGTTAAAGCATCTCATAGGACAGGTCAACTACAGTTCAACACATAACAAGATACAATTTAAGCTGGGTGAGCATAAAACCTGTTTATTGATTTAAACAGATTGACTATCTGAGAGGAATTTCTGTGCAAGGTAGCACAGTATAAAAGAGGTATATTTTGTTTTAAACTGGAAGAAAATGCATTTTGATTTAGAAAAATTAGAGTGTTTCTTAAAATTTATATATTTATGACAGGGTGGATAATTGTTAGAAAACTGCAATTGACAATCTACATATCATATAGTAGGGCATATCTGTTACCATATTGGTTTTTTTTTACATGCATAGCTCTTTGTCTTTCCAATACAAATATTTATTCACAGATTTCTATTGTCTGGCTTACTCTGTACATGGATGGCATTTAATTTTATTGATGTTAACAAGTAACAACTGTTTTAAATTAAATATTTCTATTTCTGTCTCACTGATTTATATCCTGCGGCCAATCTCGATTGTGGTTTACTTATCTGTAGACTACTTGATTACTTTAGTCATCAGTATCACCAAAATAAATTTATAACATTTTCCATTACTTTTACTTAAATATATTACACCAATTAGTTATTCAACGGGTTTGTAGGAAACCTGTTCACGTCAAAACTGATGAAGATATTTGTCCCTGTGTGTTGGTGTCAAGTTGGCCTCATTATTTTACAACAAATATTAACGATAGATGACAGATACAATTTACAACCTTAATATTAAAATGCGTATCTAAATAAATAAAACAGTTAACCTTGCAAAAAAATGAAATAAATTTGATTTTTTGACAAGTAAGTATTCATCTGTTCAATGTAGTCTGACTTTAGCATGTGCCATTAAAAGTGCCAGACCTATACTAATACTATTGACCAATCACGCGCATTTCTGTAAGCTACTCCACAACAGACGCCAAATTAAACAATGGCCTAGTTCTAGAAAATACCTTATTATGAGATACATATAGCAGCTGGTGACTTACCATTCAGTTCTTCAGACATTTCGGGTTTTTGTGCGGATGCCATATCAAAAATATTCACCAGATATCCAACGTTTTAACAAGGAAAACCTTTTGACTATTTTGACAATTGTACTACAATCTGACACGATACTTTGTTGATGTTTTGGTTTATTTACCGTGACGTCAGAAATAGGAGATCACGTGATTCGCCAGCGCCCTCTAAAAGCACATAGTTGGAGCTTACACGTGCGGTTTGTAACGTCGCAATTAGACAAACAAGAAAACATATTCCTGTAACCACGTTAGAAACATCAAAATATTTTTTTTTATCCTGAATATAAAACCATTTGTCACCTTTTATATTTAACACCTCAACTGGCCATTGGCCAACCTATATCATGGACCTTATAATAAGGTCCATGCCTATATATATAGTATATATATAAACCATGGCTTATAGTACTACATTGTACATTATTTAATTTATAACGGTAGCCAGAATCAATGTTAATTAATTATTGAATAATTTGGGCTGTGTGTAACACTATATAAAACAATATATTCGTTTAAAATACAGATGTGACGTCATCCTTTGATGTTGGCGTACCATTATCTCAAATAATGTACGGGCAACTTGCCAATAGTACATTATTTCAATATTACTACTGGCATGATGTTTTTCACTGCAAACGCACGTGCGGAGTGTGACCGAGTGTCTGAATTTTAAGAAGTTTAATGCTCTCGCGCTTAAGACATTGCGTAATATATTGAAACAACACTCGGCTATCGCCTCGTGCAGTATCAATATATTACTTAATGTCTCGCGCTCGACCATTAAACTACACTTAAATAGAGTAAGTGCTTATTTTAACCTATTGCAAGAATCCCTTGTAATTCTCATGCAGTTTCTGCGTTTTAGCCACGCCACCTGGATCCAGTTATCCCAACCCTGCAGATATGATATACCCAATGAAACGGCCTGTTACGACGACTTCTTGGCGTGCTATGTACGGAACTGTGGGTAATTAAACCACTCGAAACGTCAACGCTGATGAATTATGACTGACGTCATAGGTTCAAAAGCTCATGGTACGAACACCGACACGACTTTCCAGTACAATTTGTCAGATCTTTATGTAATGTAGGCCATCGAAAGTATAAAAAAGAATAAATGAAATGGGTTTAACGTCCTACTATTATGCACCTCGCCTGGGATAATAATGGAAGACAGGCATACGCCATACAATGTGCTTTGAGGGAAATGTTGTCCGGGCAGCGGCGCTACGGCCTACTTTTATATCGAATCCAAACTGCCCAGGGATCTTTAACGTGCACTCCAATGTGTTCACGGGACCTCGGTTTTTCGTACCATCCGAACGACTAGGCAGATGTCCTTGTCAGGCCCTCCTTCTGCATCACTGAAAAGGGGGGATCAAGCCGGAAAATCGAGATGAACTTTCTCGGCCAATGCAGGGATCGAACACCCGACCTCCAGGCTAGCGAACCAGCGCCTTATCCACTTAGCAACCGTGATCCCCGAAAGTACAAAAATATATATATATATATCTGTATTTTGATAAGATTTGAGTTGGATGCCCCCCCCCCGCCAACACCACCATATCGAGCTGCTTGTCTCAGGGCCCGGTCGGACTGACGAAGGCCCCGTGAATACATCAACTATACCTATACCTTTGAGCATTATAGCTATTGTGTCCCAAGAAGTGTGTCGTGTGACGGGCAGCTGAATCCATTTGATTATGATAAACTTGTTTATTTTTTTTATTGCACTGTTAAATAGGACTATGCTTTGTTAATAACTCCAATCGATGCAGACCATTTATTGTCTAGTTTATTTCGATGCACCCACAAATTAAACTACCATTAACCGAACACAATTTGGCGAGCTATTCGGCTAGCGAGCTATTCGATCAATCCAGCTGGCAACCTATTCGTTGGCAACCTATTCAGAATAAATTCAAAAAACGCCCAAACTCATCTATTTTTATCAACCAATAAAATCCATCGTAACGTCTATCAAACGAAAGTAGAATATATTGTTATTTTAAAAGGAAAGAACGTTAATATTCCGAGTCAATTCGGGTCATCGTACAAAATTCTGAGCATCCAGCTATATATATTCTGAAAGGTAATTGAATCACCTTTCTGCATAGTATTAGTAAAAGTTGGCACAATCATATTAAAGGGGTGCGCTCTCATCCTAAACTACGCCGACTTTTCAATATTTTAAATATAAAGATAGGCCGGTAATGTTTTCGAAGTCGAAATTCGGACCATCGTACAAAGTTCAGAGAACCCAGTTATATATATTCTGAAAGGTAATTGAATAGGCTTTCCAAATATTATTAGTAAAAGTTGGCAAAATCATATTAAAGGGGTGCGCACTCTTCCTACACATAGCCAATTTGTTCATTTTTCAAATTGTAACTAACGACAGGCCGGTAATTTTTCCAAAGTCCAAATAAGGCCCATCGTACAAAATTCTGAGCATCTAGCTATAAATATTCTGAAAGGTAATTGAATAAGCTTTCCAAATCTTATAAGTAAAAGTTGGCACAATCATATTAAAGGAGTGCGCGCTTATCCGAAACATGGCCAATTTTTCAATATTCGAAATGTAAAGAACGGTAATGTCCGGAGTCAAAATTCGGACCATCGTACAAAATTCAGAGCATCCGGCTATATATATTCTAAAAGGTGATAAGATAAGCTTTCCAAATATTATTAGTAAAAGTTGGCACAATCATATTAAAGGGGTGCGCACTTATCCTAAACATAGCCAATTTTTCAATATTCTAAATGTAAAGAACGGTAATGTTCCGAATCAAAATTCGGACCATCGTACAAAATTCAGAGCACCTGGCTGTATATATTCGAAAAGGTGATTCAAAAAGCTTTCCAAATATCATTAATAAAAGTTGGCACAATCATATTAAAGGGGTGCGCTCTCATCCTAAACATAGCCAATTTTTCAATATTCTAAAGGTAAAGAATGGTAATGTCCCGAGTCGAAATTCGGACCATCGTACAAAATTCAGAACATCCGGCTATATATATTCTAAAAGGTGATACGATAAGCTTTCCAAATATTATTAGTAAAAGTTGGCACAATCATATTAAAGGGGTGCGCGCTCATCCTAAACATAGCCAATTTTTCAATATTCTAAATATAAAGATAAACCTGTACTTTTTTCAAAGTCAAAATACGGACCATCGTACAAAATTCAGAGCATCCGGCTATATATATTCTAAAAGATGGTAAGATAAGCTTTCCAAATATTATTAGTACAAGTTGGCACAATCATATTAAAGGGGTGCGCTCTCATCCTAAACATAGCCAATTTTTCAATATTCTAAAGGTAAAGAACGGTAATGTCCGGAGTCAAAATTCGGACCATCGTACAAAATTCAGAGCATCCGGCTATAAATATTCTAAAAGGTAATACGAAAAGCTTTCCAAATATCTTTAGTAAAAGTTGGCACAATCATATTAAAGGGGTGCGCACTCATCCTAAACATAGCCAATTTTTAAATATTCTAAATATAAAGATAAACCTGTACTTTTTTCAAAGTCAAACTTCGGACCATCGTACAAAATTCAGAGCATCCGGCTATATATATTCTAAAAGGTGGTAAGATAAGCTTTCCAAATATTATTAGTAAAAGTTGGCACAATCATATTAAAGGGGTGCGCTCTCATCCTAAACATAGCCAATTTTTCAATATTCTAAAGGTAAAGAACGGTAATGTCCCGAGTCAAAATTCGGACCATCGTACAAAATTCAGAACATCCGGCTATATATATTCTAAAAGGTGATAAGATAAGCTTTCCAAATATTATTAGTAAAAGTTGGCACAATCATATTAAAGGGGTGCGCGCTCATCCTAAACATAGCCAATTTTTCAATATTCTAAATATAAAGATAAACCTGTACTTTTTTCAAAGTCAAAATACGGACCATCGTACAAAATTCAGAGCATCCGGCTATATATATTCTAAAAGATGGTAAGATAAGCTTTCCAAATATTATTAGTACAAGTTGGCACAATCATATTAAAGGGGTGCGCTCTCATCCTAAACATAGCCAATTTTTCAATATTCTAAAGGTAAAGAACGGTAATGTCCGGAGTCAAAATTCGGACCATCGTACAAAATTCAGAGCATCCGGATATAAATATTCTAAAAGGTAATACGAAAAGCTTTCCAAATATCTTTAGTAAAAGTTGGCACAATCATATTAAAGGGGTGCGCACTCATCCTAAACATAGCCAATTTTTAAATATTCTAAATATAAAGATAAACCTGTACTTTTTTCAAAGTCAAAATTCGGACCATCGTACAAAATTCAGAGCATCCGACTATATATATTCTAAAAGGTGGTAAGATAAGCTTTCCAAATATTATTAGTAAAAGTTGGCACAATCATATTAAAGGGGTGCGCTCTCATCCTAAACATAGCCAATTTTTCAATATTCTAAAGGTAAAGAACGGTAATGTCCCGAGTCAAAATTCGGACCATCGTACAAAATTCAGAACATCCGGCTATATATATTCTAAAAGGTGATAAGATAAGCTTTCCAAATATTATTGGTAAAAGTTGGCACAATCATATTAAAGGGGTGTGCGCTCATCCTAAACATAGCCAATTTTTCAATATTCTAAATATAAAGATAAACCTGTACTTTTTTCAAAGTCAAAATTCGGACCATCGTACAAAATTCAGAGCATCCGGCTATATATATTCTAAAAGATGGTCAGATAAGCTTTCCAAATATTATTAGTAAAAGTTGGCACAATCATATTAAAGGGGTGCGCTCTCATCCTAAACATAGCCAATTTTTTCAATATTCGAAATGTAAAGAACGGTAATGTCCGGAGTCAAAATTCGGACCATCGTACAAAATTCAGAGCATCCGGCTATATATATTCTAAAAGGTAATAAGATAAGCTTTACAAATATTATTAGTAAAAGTTGGCACAATCATATTAAAGGGGTGCGCTCTCATCCCAAACATTGCCAATTTTTCAATATTCTAAATGTAAAGAAAAACCCTGCACTTTTTTCAAAGTCAGAATCCGGACCATCGTACAAAATTCAGAGCACCCAGCTATATATATTCGGAAAGGTAATTAAAAAAGCTTTCTAAATATTATTAGTAAAAGTTGGCACAATCATATTAAAGGGGTGCGCACTCATCCTAAACATTGCCAATTTTTCAATATCCTAAATGTAAAGAAAAACCCTGCACTTTTTTCAAAGTCAGAATCCGGACCATCGTACAAAATTCAGAGCACCCCGCTATATATATTCGGAAAGGTAATTAAATAAGCTTTCTAAATATTATTAGTAAAAGTTGGCACAATCATATTAAAGGGGTGCGCACTCATCCTAAAGATAGCCAATTTTTCAATATTCTAAAGGTAAAGAACGGTAATGTCCGGAGTCAAAATTCGGACCATCGTACAAAATTCAAAGCATCCGGCTATATATATTCTAAAAGGTGATAAGATACGCTTTCCAAATATTATTAGTAAAAGTTGGCACAATCATATTAAAGGGGTGCGCACTTATCCTAAACATAGCCAATTTTTCAATATTCTAAATGTAAAGAACGGTAATGTTCCGAATCAAAATTCGGACCATCTTACAAAATTCAGAGCACCTGGCTGTATATATTCGAAAAGGTGATTCAATAAGCTTTCCAAATAAATATTATTAGTAAAAGTTGGCACAATCATATTAAAGGGGTGCGCTCTCATCCTAAACATAGCCAATTTTAAATATTCTAAAGGTAAAGAACGGTAATGTCCGGAGTCAAAATTCGGACCATCGTACAAAATTCACAGCATCCGGCTATATATATTCTAAAAGGTGATAAGATAAGCTTTCTAAAAATTATAAGTAAAAGTTGGCAAAATCACATTAAAGGGGTGTGCTCTCATCCTAAACATTGCCAATTTTTCAATATTCTAAATGTAAAGAAAAACCCTGCACTTTTTTCAAAGTCAGAATCCGGACCATCGCACGAAATTCAGAGCACCCAGCGATATATATTCGGAAAGGTAATTGAATAAGCTATCAAAATATTATTAGTAAAAGTTGGCACAATCATATTAAAGGGGTGCGCACTCATCCTAAAGATAGCCAATTTTTCAATATTCTAAAGGTAAAGAACGGTAATGTCCGGAGTCAAAATTCGGACCATCGTACAAAATTCAGAGCATCCAGCTATATATATTCTAAAAGGTGATATGATAAGCTTTCCAAATATTATTAGTAAAAGTTGGCACAATCATATTAAAGGGGTGCGCTCTCATCCTAAACATAGCCAATTTTTCAATATTCTAAATGTAAAGAACGGTAATGTTCCGAATCAAAATATGATTGTGCCAACTTTTACTAATAATATTTGGAAAGCTTATCTTATCACCTTTTAGAATATATATAGCCGGATGCTCTGAATGTTGTACGATGGTCCGAATTTTGACTCCGGACATTACGGTTCTTAACCTTTAGAATAATGAAAAATTGGCTATGTTTAGGATGAGAGCGCACCCCTTTAATATGATTGTGCCAACTTTTACTAATAATATTTAGAAAGCTTATTTAATTACCTTTCCGAATATATATAGCTGGGTGCTCTGAATTTTGTACGATGGTCCGGATTCTGACTTCGAAAAAAGTGCAGGGTTTTTCTTTACATTTAGGATATTGAAAAATTGGCAATGTTTAGGACGAGTGCGCACCCCTTTAATATGATTGTGCCAACTTTTACTAATAATATTTAGAAAGCTTATTTAATTACCTTTCCGAATATATATAGCTGAGTGCTCTGAATTTTGTACGATGGTCCGGATTCTGACTTTGAAAAAAGTGCAGGGTTTTTCTTTACATTTAGGATATTGAAAAATTGGCAATGTTTAGGATGAGTGCGCACCCCTTTAATATAATTGTGCCAACTTTTACTAATAATATTTAGAAAGCTTATTTAATTACCTTTCGGAATATATATAGCTGGGTGCTCTGAATTTTGTACGATGGTCCGGATTCTGACTTTGAAAAAAGTGCAGGGTTTTTCTTTACATTTAGAATATTGAAAAATTGGCAATATTTAGGATGAGAGCGCACCCCTTTAATATGATTGTGCCAACTTTTACTAATAATATTTGTAAAGCTTATCTTATTACCTTTTAGAATATATATAGCCGAATGCACTGAATTTTGTACGATGGTCCGAATTTTGACTCCGGACATTACCGTTCTTTACATTTCGAATATTGAAAAAATTGGCTATGTTTAGGATGAGAGCGCACCCCTTTAATATGATTGTGCCAACTTTTACTAATAATATTTGGAAAGCTTATCTTACCACCTTTTAGAATATATATAGCCGGATGCTCTGAATTTTGTACGATGGTCCGAATTTTGACTTTGAAAAAAGTACAGGTTTATATTTATATTTAGAATATTGAAAAATTGGCTATGTTTAGGATGAGCGCGCATCCCTGTAATATGATTGTGCCAACTTTTACTAATAATATTTGGAAAGCTTATCTTATCACCTTTTAGAATATATATAGCCGGATGTTCTGAATTTTGTACGATGGTCCGAATTTTGACTCGGGACATTACCGTTCTTTACCTTTAGAATATTGAAAAATTGGCTATGTTTAGGATGAGAGCGCACCCCTTTAATATGATTGTGCCAACTTTTACTAATAATATTTGGAAAGCTTATCTTACCACCTTTTAGAATATATATAGCCGGATGCTCTGAATTTTGTACGATGGTCCGAATTTTGACTTTGAAAAAAGTACAGGTTTGTCTTTATATTTAGAATATTTAAAAATTGGCTATGTTTAGGATGAGTGCGCACCCCTTTAATATGATTGTGCCAACTTTTACTAATAATATTTGGAAAGCTTATTCAATTACCTTTCATAATATATATAGCTCGGTGCTCTGAATTTTGTACGATGGTCCGAATTTTGATTCGGAACATTACCGTTCTTTACATTTAGAATATTGAAAAATTGGCTATGTTTAGGATGAGAGCGCACCCCTTTACTATGATTGTGCCAACTTTTACTAATAATATTTGGAAAGCTTATTCAATTACCTTTTATAATATATATAGCTCGGTGCTCTGAATTTTGTACGATGGTCCGAATTTTGATTCGGAACATTACCGTTCTTTACCTTTAGAATATTGAAAAATTGGCTATGTTTAGGATGAGAGCGCACCCCTTTAATATGATTGTGCCAACTTTTACTAATAATATTTGTAAAGCTTATCTTATCACCTTTTAGAATATATATAGCTGAATGCTCTGAATTTGGTACGATGGTCCGAATTTTGACTCCGGACATTACCGTTCTTTACCTTTAGAATATTGAAAAATTGGCTATCTTTAGGATGAGAGCGCACCCCTTTAATATAATTGTGCCAACTTTTACTAATAATATTTGTAAAACTTATCTTATCACCTTTTAGAATATATATAGCTGGATGCTCTGAATTTTGTACGATGGTCCGAATTTTGACTCCGGACATTACCGTTCTTTACCTTTAGAATATTGAAAAATTGGCTATGTTTAGGATGAGTGCGCACCCCTTTAATATGATTGTGCCAACTTTTACTAATAATATTTAGAAAGCTTATTTAATTACCTTTCCGAATATATATAGCTGGGTGCTCTGAATGTTGTACGATGGTCCGGATTCTGACTTTGAAAAAAAGTGCAGGGTTTTTCTTTACATTTAGAATATTGAAAAATTGGCAATGTTTAGGATGAGAGCGCACCCCTTTAATATGATTGTGCCAACTTTTACTAATAATATTTGTAAAGCTTATCTTATCACCTTTTAGAATATATATAGCCGGATGCTCTGAATTTTGTACGATGATCCGAATTTTGACTCCGGACATTACCGTTCTTTACATTTCGAATATTGAAAAAATTGGCTATGTTTAGGATGAAAGCGCACCCCTTTAATATGATTGTGCCAACTTGTACTAATAATATTTGGAAAGCTTATCTTACCACCTTTTAGAATATATATAGCCGGATAGTCTGAATTCTGTACGATGGTCCGAATTTTGACTTTGAAAAAAGTACAGGTTTGTCTTTATATTTAGAATATTTAAAAATTGGCTATGTTTAGGATGAGTGCGCACCCCTTTAATATGATTGTGCCAACTTTTACTAATAATATTTGGAAAGCTTATCTTATCACCTTTTAGAATATATATAGCCGGATGTTCTGAATTTTGTACGATGGTCCGAATTTTGATTCGGAACATTACCGTTCTTTACATTTAGAATATTGAAAAATTGGCTATGTTTAGGATGAGAGCGCACCCCTTTACTATGATTGTGCCAACTTTTACAAATAATATTTAGAAAGCTTATTCAATTACCTTTTATAATATATATAGCTCGGTGCTCTGAATTTTGTACGATGGTCCGAATTTCGATTCGGAACATTACCGTTCTTTACCTTTAGAATATTGAAAAATTGTCTATGTTTAGGATGAGAGCGCACCCCTTTAATATGATTGTGCCAACTTTTACTAATAATATTTGTAAAGCTTATCTTATCACCTTTCAGAATATATATAGCCGGATGCTCTGAATTTTGTACGATGGTCCGAATTTTGACTCCGGACATTACCGTTCTTAACCTTTAGAATAATGAAAAATTGGCAATGTTTAGGATGAGAGCGCACCCCTTTAATATAATTGTGCCAACTTTTACTAATAATATTTGTAAAACTTATCTTATCACCTTTTAGAATATATATAGCTGGATGCTCTGAATTTTGTACGATGGTCCGAATTTTGACTCCGGACATTACCGTTCTTTACCTTTAGAATATTGAAAAATTGGCTATGTTTAGGATGAGTGCGCACCCCTTTAATATGATTGTGCCAACTTTTACTAATAATATTTAGAAAGCTTATTTAATTACCTTTCCGAATATATATAGCTGGGTGCTCTGAATGTTGTACGATGGTCCGGATTCTGACTTTGAAAAAAAGTGCAGGGTTTTTCTTTACATTTAGAATATTGAAAAATTGGCAATGTTTAGGATGAGAGCGCACCCCTTTAATATGATTGTGCCAACTTTTACTAATAATATTTGTAAAGCTTATCTTATCACCTTTTAGAATATATATAGCCGGATGCTCTGAATTTTGTACGATGATCCGAATTTTGACTCCGGACATTACCGTTCTTTACATTTCGAATATTGAAAAAATTGGCTATGTTTAGGATGAAAGCGCACCCCTTTAATATGATTGTGCCAACTTTTACTAATAATATTTGGAAAGCTTATCTTACCACCTTTTAGAATATATATAGCCGGATGCTCTGAATTTTGTACGATGGTCCGAATTTTGACTTTGAAAAAAGTACAGGTTTTTCTTTATATTTAGAATATTGAAAAATTGGCTATGTTTAGGATGAGCGCGCACCCCTTTAATATGATTGTGCCAACTTTTACTAATAATATTTGGAAAGCTTATCGTATTACCTTTTAGAATATTTATAGCCGGATGCTCTGAATTTTGTGCGATGGTCCGAATTTTGACTCCGGACATTACCGTTCTTTACCTTTAGAATATTGAAAAATTGGCTATGTTTAGGATGAGAGCGCACCCCTTTAATATGATTGTGCCAACTTTTACTAATAATATTTGGAAAGCTTATCTTACCACCTTTTAGAATATATATAGCCGGATGCTCTGAATTTTGTACGATGGTCCGAATTTTGACTTCGAAAAAAATACAGGTGTATCTTTATATTTAGAATATTGAAAAATTGGCAATGTTTAGGATGAGCGCGCATCCCTTTAATATGATTGTGCCAACTTTTGCTAATAATATTTGGAAAGCTTATCTTATCACCTTTTAGAATGTATATAGTCGGATGCTCTGAATTTTGTACGATGGTCCGAATGTTGACTCCGGACATTACCGTTCTTAACCTTTAGAATATTGAAAAATTGGCTATGTTTAGGATGAGAGCGCACCCCTTTAATATGATTGTGCCAACTTTTACTAATAATATTTGGAAAGCTTATCTTATTACCTTTTAGAATATATATAGCCGGATGCTCTGAATTTTGTACGATGGTCCGAATTTTGACTCCGGACATTACCGTTCTTAACCTTTAGAATATTGAAAAATTGGCTATGTTTAGGATGAGAGCGCACCCCTTTAATATGATTGTGCCAACTTTTACTAATAATATTTGGAAAGCTTATCTTACCACCTTTTAGAATATATATAGCCGGATGCTCTGAATTTTGTACGATGGTCCGAGTTTTTACTTTGAAAAAAGTACAGGTTTATCTTTATATTTAGAATATTGAAAAATTGGCTATGTTTAGGATGAGCGCGCATCCCTTTAATATGATTGAGTCAGCTTTTACTAATAATATTTAGAAAGCTTATTTTATCACCTTTTAGAATATATATAGCCGGATGCTCTAAATTTTGTACGATGGTCCGAATTTTGACTCCGGACATTACCGTTCCTTACCTTTAGAATATTGAAAAATTGGCTATGTTTAGGATGAGCGCGCACCCCTTTAATATGATTGTGCCAACTTTTACTAATAATATTTGGAAAGCTTATCGTATTACCTTTTAGAATATTTATAGCCGGATGCTCTGAATTTTGTACGATGGTCCGAATTTTGACTCCGGACATTACCGTTCTTTACCTTTAGAATATTGAAAAATTGGCTATGTTTAGGATGAGAGCGCACCCCTTTAATATGATTGTGCCAACTTTTACTAATAATATTTGGAAAGCTTATCTTACCACCTTTTAGAATATATATAGCCGGATGCTCTGAATTTTGTACGATGGTCCGAATTTTGACTTTGAAAAAAGTACAGGTTTATCTTTATATTTAGAATATTGAAAAATTGGCAATGTTTAGGATGAGCGCGCATCCCTTTAATATGATTGTGCCAACTTTTGCTAATAATATTTGGAAAGCTTATCTTATCACCTTTTAGAATGTATATAGTCGGATGCTCTGAATTTTGTACGATGGTCCGAATGTTGACTCCGGACATTACCGTTCTTAACCTTTAGAATATTGAAAAATTGGCTATGTTTAGGATGAGAGCGCACCTCTTTAATATGATTGTGCCAACTTTTACTAATAATATTTGGAAAGCTTATCTTATTACCTTTTAGAATATATATAGCCGGATGCTCTGAATTTTGTACGATGGTCCGAATTTTGACTCCGGACATTACCGTTCTTAACCTTTAGAATATTGAAAAATTGGCTATGTTTAGGATGAGAGCGCACCCCTTTAATATGATTGTGCCAACTTTTACTAATAATATTTGGAAAGCTTATCTTACCACCTTTTAGAATATATATAGCCGGATGCTCTGAATTTTGTACGATGGTCCGAGTTTTTACTTTGAAAAAAGTACAGGTTTATCTTTATATTTAGAATATTGAAAAATTGGCTATGTTTAGGATGAGCGCGCATCCGTTTTATATGATTGAGTCAACTTTTACTAATAATATTTAGAAAGCTTATTTTATCACCTTTTAGAATATATATAGCCGGATGCTCTAAATTTTGTACGATGGTCCGAATTTTGACTCCGGACATTACCGTTCCTTACCTTTAGAATATTGAAAAATTGGCTATGTTTAGGATGAGAGCGCACCCCTTTAATATGATTGTGCCAACTTTTATTAATGATATTTGGAAAGCTTTTTGAATCACCTTTTCGAATATATACAGCCAGGTGCTCTGAATTTTGTACGATGGTCCGAATTTTGATTCGGAACATTACCGTTCTTTACATTTAGAATATTGAAAAATTGGCTATGTTTAGGATAAGTGCGCACCCCTTTAATATGATTGTGCCAACTTTTACTAATAATATTTGGAAAGCTTATCTTATCACCTTTTAGAATATATATAGCCGGATGCTCTGAATTTTGTACGATGGTCCGAATTTTGACTCCGGACATTACCGTTCTTTACATTTCGAATATTGAAAAATTGGCCATGTTTCGGATAAGCGCGCACCCCTTTATTATGATTGTGCCAACTTTTACTAATAATATTTGGAAAGCTTTTTCAATTACCTTTCAGAATATTTATAGCTAGATGCTCAGAATTTTGTACGATGGTCCTTATTTGGACTTTGGAAAAATTACCGGCCTGTCGTTAGTTACAATATGAAAAATGAACAAATTGGCTATGTTTAGGAAGAGTGCGCACCCCTTTAATATGATTTTGCCAACTTTTACTAATAATATTTGGAAAGCCTTTTCAATTACCTTTCAGAATATATATAACTGGGTTCTCTGAATTTTGTACGATGGTCCGAATTTCGACTTCGAAAACATTACCGGCCTATCTTTATATTTAAAATATTGAAAAGTCGGCGTAGTTTAGGATGAAAGCGCATCCCTTTAATATGATTGTGCCAACTTTTACTAATACTATGCAGAAAGGTGATTCAATTACCTTTCAGAATATATATAGCTTGATGCTCAGAATTTTGTACGATGACCCGAATTTTGACTCGGAATATTAACGTTCTTTCCTTTTAAAATAATAATATATTCTACTTTCGTTTGATAGACGTTACGATGGATTTTATTGGTTGATAAAAATAGATGAGTTTGGGCGTTTTTTGAATTTATTCTGAATAGGTTGCCAACGAATAGGTTGCCAGCTGGATTGATCGAATAGCTCGCTAGCCGAATAGCTCGCCAAATTGTGTTCGGTCTACCATTAGCTGTTTTTTGCCAATAACAAATTGACAATTGCAGTCGAGCGGACCAGCAGTTCTAAAAGTTCAAACTGCTAGTTGGTGGTGGCGTTCCGTGCTACGAGAATTTAACACTTTTCTAGGCCCTGCCCGGGACATTCATAACATAATTCTTCGCAGGTCACCTCAACCAATAAAGAGAGGAGCCTGACATCTAATTACCAACCGAAAGCCCATTGAACGTAATTTAGATCAAACAAGGCAAATAGGATATAATATGGGTGAAATATATGTGTATGTATATAGGTTAATATGTACATATTACTTTCAGTTGATCTGTAATCTAACCATTGATAAAGATTATGACAAAATACTATATTTTGTACTCGTGTTGACAACCCCGATGCAATGACCGCTTTTTTTTATTTGAGCAGAGTGGTCTAGTTTATTTGTCATTGGGTTTGGTCAGTCTTGCGATAGGTGTGGCCTGTCTGTGTTTGACCTTCCGAATTATCCAAGTTACGCTGGATATAATAGTTGCACATTAGGAGCGGATAATGCCCATAATCACTGCTTTACGGATTTGATATTCCCACAGATTTTGTTTTAGAAAAGTTAGAAAAATACCAATCATAATATTATTATCGAAAACCGAAGCTTTATTTGACATTCAACTGTTCAATTTGTCAAGATGGTTTGGCAGATGTCTCAAATTTTGCATACACTAAAATTTGCGCTTAAAGGACCGAAGTCCGTAACTCAATATCCTCCAAAATCTTTAACATCGAAAACACGAATTATTGGCCAATTTAAATCAACATTGATGATGTAAACTTACCGGGAAAAAATGAGCTTCTGATATCCGATATTTTAGATAAAATAAATTTTTTTAACATTGGTACACGATTTGTGTACCATAATGCGCTTCAACCCGAGTTTTAACAAGAGACATGAGGAGCGAAGCTAGACATATTGCACCATACCATACAGCGTATGTTGACTTGAATAACCAGACGCTATAGAAATTTGCACCAGATTGAGACTGTATGACTTTTTTCGCCGAACATAACTTATTTGAATTTGGGGAAAAAACGGAAACCATTGAATGTAAATCAGTTTATACACATTCATATTACAGTATTATATGCGTTGCGACCCACTTTTGTCAATTTCCAGGTCCCAAATGTTAGCGATTTAGCTCCTTTAACCTTCTAACGAGTGATCTTATAGCAGTACAGTGGAAGAAATGGTGATATGGTAATAACCATGTTATATTTAACTACCAGCACAATAAGATTAACAGCTTGCTTGTCTCATTTTTATGTTACAATATGTGACTATCAGTTGAGTGTGGTGGTATCTGACATAAAGGTTTGATGCTACTCACTGACATAAAATATATTCCTGTAGTATTTTGATTATTAACTGGTGTATATGAGATATTCAACAGTGTATATTCCAGGTTTCCCCATCACATAATATTACATTACTGCAGTATTTTGGTTATTGGCTGCTAATGACATTGAAAGATGTATATTTCATGCTCTCCTATTAGCTGTGTAT
Source organism: Patella pellucida (assembly GCA_917208275.1). NCBI lineage: Eukaryota > Metazoa > Mollusca > Gastropoda > Patellidae > Patella > Patella pellucida. Next base: position 55,745,330 of record OU795039.1, on the reverse strand, counting down.
TACTTTTTTGGTTATGGATTGAAAGAGATTAAACTGTGTTTACTGGGTTCTAATTTCTAAACCCACCAATATACCAGGAGAATTGGTTATGTGGAGTGTATTGGATATTGATATAAAAAAAAACAGGAGTTGGAGATTTTATTTATCACCCAATCTGTTTCTTACATGCACAAAAAAATAAATATAATTCTTTCCTATAGATTTTACTTTTACTGAACCTATTTTTCATTATTTAAAGTGTAGTGATAGTGATACATCATTTTTTTTGACAGCAGTTTATCAGCTACATGTATTGCAAAGTTCTATATATTGACCCAGTATTTCCTTCAAGGTCAATTAAATAAAAACAGTTTCTTAATTTTTTTAAAAAGTCACTCTTTACCTAAAATAAGTGACCAATCAAATTCATGTAAAGTGATATCTCCTAGTAGATATCACAGTGCTGTAGATTTTGTAATTTATTACACAAGCTATATCTATTGTCAAATATGTTATTGGTTGATAAACACTGATCCATATAACTTGTATATTAGAGACTTGTAATATTGTCCTGAAATATTAATGGTCATTTTCAGGTAAACTATTATTATAGAATCAAAATTTTGCATAGAGTTTTTTTTATTAATTCATAGAAGCATACAATTTATGTAACTATTTAAATAAGATTGGTTGCAATTGAAAACAAGTAATTAACACATGCTAGGAATTAATAGCCTACTGGTACATGTACTTTAAATGTGACCTATTACCAGCCACATTTTACTTTTGTTCTCCAGTAATAGAAAATAACTTATGAAGTAGTTACCGCTCAAACTTTGCAATAATGATCATCAAAGGTGAATAATCAGAGGGGCTAATTAAAGTTGAATAGTTGATTATTTAGGAAAGAGTCTCTTACAGCCAAAACTTACAAGAAGCTACCAAACTTAGAAAAATGAAGATACGACAAGTCACAATTTCATACACATTCCTGCAACTCTTTCTTCTGTTAACAGTAATCTCTTGTTTGGTGCAACTAAAATGGTAGAAAACTAAAGCAATATTAATGTGATAACAATGAAATGTAATGGGGTTACACAACTTCTTCAGATTAAATGTAGATCAGCTTGAAACAAAAATAACACATATTTACAACATCATAGACTTGGTGTGTTGACAACTTCTAAACATTTCATTTTTCTTCAACAATATCACAGTATAAAGAAACATCACAAAACTTTCTGCTCACAAGGCTAAGAAAACGATGGTAAATTAGTGTGTCCTATTGTTTTTTCCTCCATTTCTTGTTTCTTAACCAAATCTTGGGCATCTTTCTGCATCTTTTCCATTTTCTCTAAAGTCACACTTTTTAGTGGCAAGAGTTTTGGTTTACACAGAACAACAGTAGGCATATCTTCTTGATATAATACACCTTGTTTCGGTAACACTTCCTTAATTTCTGATGACATTTCTACTGCAAGTGCAAAAGAATATAAACGTGAGACTTTTATTATTTATACTATTATAGCCCACTGGAATAACAATAAAATGAATGCCCCAACAAGATGGCATAGCAGTATATCACATATTGTTATTTATGACACGTACATATGTTAATATTATATGCTCTCCTCAATGAATTTTTCGATACAATAAAATCTTATATATTATTTTAAGTTATATCTATCTTTATTAATATTATAATATCATATGCTCTACTACTACAGTACTAGTACTACTACTTACACTACTTAGACTTTACTATAAATTACTACTGTCTGTTCCAAACGACACTACGACTCGAAATTAGCTTACTATTTCTTCAATTTTTTAATTAAAATGGTTAAAACTTAACGACCTACCTGGAATTGCCATCCCTTAACTTTCTACCTCACGTTAACTAATTTCAGATCAAGCTATATATCATTTCTCTCGTGAAAAATCGTGTTTTGTTTACTTCGCGGTGTTGAAGACAGCCATACTTGACCTAGTTATTTAGAATATACCAAATCTAACAGGGGCGATAATTTGGCTTGGGGTCGTTTCGTCCTAATTGCATGTTTAAATAGTTGTTTCGACACAAACAGACACGCACGTACAAACAGACATATACAGACGCACGCACGGCCACAAATCAAACAGGCGAATCCTCCCGCACAAAGCATTATTAACCGAATGCACCCGATTTGTGGAATACCCTTATACCCCTATATGATATAGAGTGACCCAACATGCACCGGCGCAGTGGAATTGTTGATATTCTGTGTAACTGGCCGGTGTCGAAAAATGTGAAATTTACAAGAGGATAAGGGCTTTTATCAAACTAGTAGGCGTTAATGCTAGACGCAGAAAGTAATGGGGTGACAATTCCAGGTAGGTCGTTAAGTTTTAACCATTTTAATTAAAAATTGAAGAAATAGTAAGCAAATTTCGAGTCGTAGTGTCGTTTGGAACAGACAGTAGTTAGTACTAACCACATGCATCAACCAAGCCAGGGTTAAGACTAGGTTTATCTGTTAGAAAAAAAGAGATCTGTTATTTCTTCCAGAAAATGGCTCTTTTTAGTAAAATATGAATTAATAACCCAAAATAAAATTGAATCAAATTTTCTGTTGACGTTCACTACCAAGGAAGATGAGAATGCCACACGGTTTTATTATCCAGACGTTCGCAACTGTGTGTACTTCCAACGGTATACCACTTCCAACCACTTCATGGGAATATTCCTTAGAATCTTTACTGAATAACGGTTACACATAACATATAAATTAACAATAAAGTATTGGAACAATTTTCTTGATAAAAATCTAAATACCTACTACATTGGGTGTGGCCAGAATGGGATCAGCATTCACACATATTATACAACGCACGCCTTGGGATCCGATTAAATCGTTAGTAGAGTAGCCTTCATACGAAAATCAAGTACGACCTACCAAGAAGGGAGATAATGCTTAATTCTGGAAACGGAATAAAATGTCGTCCATTCGCCAAGCCCAGCGTTTAATTTCTATTTCTTTTAGCCTCAGATCATCAGGCATTAGAATTCACCAGTGTCTCAGTAAGCGCAACTTCCACAGAGTCAATTCAGTTACATGTTCGGAAAATGTCACCACAAAATTTGACGATAGACCAGAGTTTCCAGGGTCAAAATCAGAGTTTGTCAGTAAATTAGAATTTATCGAACCAGACAACATGAAGGGTATTCCTGTATACAGAGCTCTGGGACGAAATGGTAATTTAATAGAGGAGAGTGAAGATCCAAAATTAGACAGTTCAACGGTCCTCAAGATGTACAAAGATATGACACTGTTGAATACCATGGATAGAATATTGTATGAATCTCAACGACAGGGAAGAATATCATTTTATATGACAAATTATGGAGAGGAGGGCACACACATTGGCTCAGCTGCAGCTCTGGATCCGAGAGATTTGGTATTTGGGCAGTACAGAGAAGCTGGAGTTCTGATGTGGAGAGGGTTTACACTTGATCAATTCATGGATCAGTGCTATGGTAATGTTAATGACATTGGTAAAGGAAGACAAATGCCTGTTCATTATGGAACAAAGAAGTTGAACTTTGTAACAATATCTTCACCCTTAGCTACACAGATGCCACAAGCAGCTGGTGCAGCTTATGCTTTGAAGAGAGCTAAGAATGGACTGTGTGTGATCTGCTATTTTGGAGAAGGTGCAGCATCCGAAGGTGATGCCCATGCAGCTTTTAATTTTGCTGCAGTATTAGACTGTCCAGTTATATTTTTTTGTAGAAACAATGGTTATGCTATATCTACACCTGTTAAAGATCAGTATAGAGGGGACGGTATTGCATCTCGTGGTGTAGGCTATGGTATGATGACAGTTCGAGTAGATGGAAATGATGTATTTGCTGTGTACAATGCTGTCAAATCTGCTCGCGAAATAGCAGTAGCCCAAAATCGACCTGTACTCATTGAAGCTATGACATACAGAATTGGTCATCATAGTACTTCGGATGACAGTTCAGCATACAGATCGGTGGATGAAGTCAGCTATTGGGATAAACAAGATAATCCCATATCACGTTTGCGAAATTACATGATAAATAATGGTATCTGGGATGAAAAAATGGAAAAGGAATGGAAATTAGAATCTCGTAAAATGGTCATGAGATCTTTTGCTGATGCTGAAACGAGGAAGCGACCTAGTCCTGATGAAATGTTTGAAGATGTTTACGATGTTTTACCGAAACATCTAGAGGATCAACTTGAAGAGATGAAAAACCATGTTAAACAGTATAAAGAAAATTATCCACTTGAACACCACGAGAAATTAACATAGTTTATTAAAATAAGCTTTTATTGGTTTTGTTAGTACATGTAGAGCATATTTTGAAAATATTTATTGACTGTTGTTTTTTAAAGGAGATATAAAAAATATGTTTATGTTCAATAGAATTGCACTTACAATTGATATTCATTTCAATGAATGTTAATGTGACATTAAAGTACAGAACTATTTACAGATTGAGATTATTTATGAATCTTTTTAAGACAATAGATACATGTATGTTTCTCTTTTTATTCAAATGTATGGGTGCTATTTACCTATGATTGGTTATATTTTCAATTATTTTGGTTTGATTGATGTAAACAATTTGATCCATGTGATTTATAAATAACGCTTTAATGAATATTTTTGTGTGTATGATATACATGTAATCAAGCAATGTGAATGTGGTCAAGGCTCGAAACAAGGTATTTGTTGCAGAATTGGACACCAGGACAGATTTGTTTTCTTTTGTATTTTGTTGATATTATCAATACATGTTAGTCACAGTCAAAAATTTAGAGGTACTAGTTCAGTAGTGACTGACTATGTGTCAGGACTGGGGTACAAATAAAATTTTCATTCTACGACTGACTGTGGTGTTTCTTATAGAAGTAATGCCATTTGTGGCATATTGTTATTTTGTAAGTATTTATTGATATACTGATATATGTATTTAAAGTCAACAAAATATATATGTTAATTTTAATTGGCAATAAATAATACCCCAAAATCTTTATTGCCTTCAGAATTGATAAGTTAATAATTAATTCTGTAACCTGCCACTCAAAAGATAATATGACTAAATAGGGAGACAACTGTGCAATTTGCTGTTGGGAAGTATGAATTTCATGCTTTGATTTTAATCACAAGATGGTGTGGTTTAATAGAAACTTTTACTGAAACTTTGCATGTTTCAATTTCTTTTACATGTAAGATGCAATCTTTTTTTTTTCTTTTAAATATTATTACTGGTATGAATAATATACAAACTGGTCCACGAAAATAAGCCATCTGACCAGATAACAGTAATTTTATTTTTTATGGATATGACTATAGCCTTAATTACAGACAACTCAGACCAACTGAAGACCTCCCAGACCAAGATTAGATTATGAGACCAGGACAGGGGTCTTCCCTCATGGTCAAAGTGGTCTTACAACTGGGGGGGGGGGCTGTCTTGGTCACTAAGTGGGTAAGGCGCTGGCTCTCTAGCCTGGTTTTAATTAAGTGAGAGTGATGAACTCCGATTATAAGGGCCAGGCTGGCTATGTGGCTAAGATGCTGGCTCGCTAGCCTGGAGGTCAGGTGTATGATCCCTACTTTTGCCGAGAAAGTTCATCTAGATTTTCCAGCGTGGTTTCCCCTCGTCGGTGATGCTGGACGGGGAACCTGACAAGGACAGTTATCTAGAGTGATGAACTCCGATTATAAGGGCCAGGCTGGCTATGTGGCTAAGATGCTGGCTCGCTAGCCTGGAGGTCAGGTGTATGATCCCTACTTTTGCCGAGAAAGTTCATCTAGATTTTCCAGCGTGGTTTCCCCTCGTCGGTGACAAGGACAGTTATCTAGTCTTTCGGATGGTATGGAAAACCTAGGTACGTCGTTCAATTTGAGCTATTTAGCCAAGATTTTTTTCTGTAATTCTATCATACATTCATACCACATCCAAATACTAGAAACATATCATAGCCGTGAAATGCTATGAAATTAAATTTTTAATACAAAAAAAACTCTCTGAAGTATTTGTCAACACTGGTCTGACACAATAAAGCAATTGCCCCTAAGTACCACTACGTTTTCCAGTCAACAAACTCGGTCGATGGTTGGGCTAAAATTTGGGAATTGTTTATTTGACTGAAATAAAAAACGCACTTACTCAAATATGATTACATCGTTTTTGTCTATTTTGTTTATTTTTTCCCCCAAGTTCAAATCTGACAGTTGAAATCAAAACTTTATTGAGATGTTACTTCAATAGCAATCCCCTAAACATCCTGTTGACCTCTCATTGGCGTGTACGTAAAAGATCCCTTGACAGTTAGCACTCGATATATAAGAGTAGGTCGTAGTGCCGCTGTCCGGGCAAAATTCCCACATAGCACACTGTATATATGGCGTATACCCGTCTTCATTAGCCCAAAACAGTAGGACGTTTAACCCCATTTCATTTCATTTTTTTCTGAGTTGGGGGGGGGGGGGGCGAAAATATAAGTATAATATCTTAGTCCAATGCCATCAATGCATCATATTGAGCGACTTGTTTATTCGACTGAGCTATACGACTGACTTATTCGACTGAACTATACGACTGAGTTATTCGACTGAAGTATACGACTGAGGTATTCGACTGAGATATACGACTGAACTATACGACTGAAGTATTCGACTGAAGTATTTGACTGATGTTATCGACTGGACGAGACGACTTATGAAAATGTCAAATACCTAATCCCCACAGGCGACACGCCCCCCCCCCCCTCCAACCCACCTGCATCGCATCATATTACATGTGATTCATAATGTGGACGTATATGTATTGCCGTCGCCCCTCTCTCTGTTTGTTATTGTTGGTATTTAATTGTGTGTGTGGTGTCTGTGTGTCGCCTACAGGCCACAATTCTTACTTGATCATCTTGAAACTTTACAAACGTATTCCTTATTATACCCTAAGGATGACCCCTATTGTTTTTGGTGCATGTCCGACCCCCAGGGGCAGAGCCACGCTCATAATTCATCCAATATTATTAAAATCTAATCTATTTTTAGCAAGTGGTTTCAATCACGTCCGCGCTATATTAATAGAATTTGCAAATTAGTATGCTCATATCATATATAGGGACGGCTAGCTGTCTAGTCATTCGGATAAGACGAAAACCGAATTATCGTGTACACATTGGCGTGCACGTAAAAGATCCATTGACAGTTAGAACTCGATATATAAGAGTGGGCCGTAATGCCGCTGTCCGGGCAAAATTTCCCTCATGGCACACTGTATGGCGTATTCCCGTCTTCATTAGCCCCACACACCCCTCCCCAAACCACCCCACCCGCATCGCATCCGTCCCCTTTCTGTGCTCATATCATATATAGAGACTCTATTCTTTTCGAGGTAAACAAGGACAGCTGTCTAGTCATTCGGATAAGACGAAAACCGAATTATCATGTACACATTGGCGTGCACGTAAAAGATCCCTTGACAGTTAGAACTCGACAAGAGTGGGCCGTAGTGCCGCTGCCCGGGCAAAATTTCCCTCGTGGCACACTGTATATACTTATTATAGCGTATTCCCGTCTTCATTAGCCCAATTCGGAGCATAACAGTAGGATGTTAAATCCCATTTCATTTCATTTCATTTCCTTCCGAGGTGGGGGGGGGGAAAATATTAGTATATTATCTTAGTCTAATGCCATCATTGCTTCATATTGAGGGACTTGTTTATTCGACTGAACTATACGACTGAACTTTTCGACTGAACTATACGACTGAGTTATTCGACTGAAGTATACGACTGAACTATACGACTGAGTTATTCGACTGAAGTATACGACTGAGGTATTCGACTGAACTATACGACTGAAGTATTTGTCTGATGTTATCGACTGGACGAGACCACATGAAAATGGCAAATACCCCATCCCCCCCCCCACGCCCCCCCCATCCCACCCGCATCGCATCCAGGCAAATTTTTCCTCATGGCACACTGTAAGGCGTTTTCCCGTCTTCATTAGCCCAATTCGGAGCAGAACAGCATTTCATATCTTTCCGAGTGTGGGGGGGGGGGGGCGAAAACATTAGTATATTATCTTATAGTCTAATGTCATCACTGCTTCATATTGAGGCACCCCACCCGACCCGCATCGCACCCGTCCCCTTTCTATGCTCATATTATATAAAGGGACTCTATTATATTCGGGGTGGACAATGGCAGCTGTCTAGTTATTCGGATAGGACGAAAATCGAGGTACCGTGTAGGCCTACACATTGGCGTGCACGTAAAATACCCCTTGACACAACTCAATATAAGTGTAGGCCGTAGTGCTGCTGTCCGGGCAAAATTTCCATCATAGCACACTGTATGGCGTATGTCTGTCTTATAGCCCAGTTCGGAGCAGAACAGTAGGACGTTAAACCCAATTTCATTTAATTTCTTTCCGGTGTGGGGTGGGGTGGGGTGGGGACGAAAATATTAGTATATTATCTTAGTCCAATGCCATCACTGCTTCATATTGAGCGACTTGTTTATTCGACTGAACTATACGACTGACTTATACGACTGAATTATTCGACTGAACTATACGACTGATTTATTCGACTGAAGTATACGACTGAGGTATTCGACTGAGATATACGACTGAACTATACGACTGAAGTATTCGACTGAAGTATTTGACTGATGTTATCGACTGGACGAGACCATATGAAAATGTCAAATACCTTATCCCCACAGGCCACACGCCCCCCCCCCCTCCAACCCACCTGCATCGCATCATACATGTGATTCATAATGTGGACGCAGAGGCGTAACTACCGGGGGGGTATGGGGGTATGTACCCCCCCACTATTTTGCATTCAGTCGGTAAATTCTCGTGTTTGTCGGTAAATTGAAAATGTCAGTCGGTAAATTTAAAAAGTTATATAGCAAATGTTTTTATCATGATTTACCGACCAGATTCTTCGGTATTACACTGTTTCGTTACAGAAATTTCGAAACCGTCAGTCGGTAAATTTCAAGAGTTATATAGCAAATATTTGTATCATGATTTACCGACCAGATTCTTCGGTATTACAGTGTTCTATAATTATATTACAGGAATTTCGAAACCGTCAGTCGGAAAATTTCAAGAGTTATATAGAAAATATTTGTATCATGATATACCGACCAGATTCTTCGGTATTACACTGTTTCGTTACAGAAATTTCGAAACCGTCAGTCGGTAAATTTCAAGAGTTATATAGCAAATATTTGTATCATGATTTACCGACCAGATTCTTCGGTATTACAGTGTTCTATAATTATATTACAGGAATTTCGAAACCGTCAGTCGGGAAATTTCAAGAGTTATATAGAAAATATTTGTATCATGATTTACCGACCAGATTCTTCGGTATTACACTGTTTCGTTACAGAAATTTCGAAACCGTCAGTCGGTAAATTTCAAGAGTTATATAGCAAATATTTGTATCATGATTTACCGACCAGATTCTTCGGTATTACAGTGTTCTATAATTATATTACAGGAATTTCGAAACCGTCAGTCGGAAAATTTCAAGAGTTATATAGAAAATATTTGTATCATGATTTACCGACCATATTCTTTAGTATTACACTGTTTCTTTGCAGAAATTTCGAAACCATCAGTCGGTAAATTTCAAGAGTTATATAGCAAATATTTGAATCATGATTTACCGACCAGATTCTTCGGTATTACACTGTTTCTTTCATTACCGAACTTCCGAATGTCTAAATTCACCAAAACACCCCTGTATGGAACTGCTCTGAATTCTAAATAAATCTTATATGAACTGGAATCCTTGAAAGCAGGCGCGGATTCACGGGGGGGGGGGGCAAGCTGTAACATGTAAAAAAAATCGACAAAAAACACTGAAAATAGGGTGGGAGTTGTGTTTAATATTTGAAGATCAGATGCCAGGAAATCGCATATATGGAGTACTCAAAGTACGCCCCCATTTCGTAATTTCCTGGATCCGCCCCTGGAAAGTGAAGTCATTATATCTAACCCGCTTTTAAAAAGCTATGTAAAATAGCACATTTTTCTATTGATCGACCCGTCGGTAAAATCGGCATTTGGATACCCCCCCCCCCCAGAAATTTATCACTAGTTACGGCACTGTGTGGACGTATATGTATTGCCGTCGCCCCGCTCTCTGTTTGTTATTGTTTGTATTTAATATGTGTGTGTGTGTGTGTGTGTGTGTGGTGTCTGTGTGTCGCCTACAGGCCACAATTCGTACTTGATCATCTTGAAACTTTACAAACGTATTCCTTATAATACCCTTAGGATGACCCCTATTGTTTTTGGTGCTTGTCCGACCCCCAGGGGCAGAGCCACGCTCATAATTCATCCAATATTATTAAAATCTAATCTATTTCTAGCAAGTGATTTCAATCACGTCCGCGCTATATTAATAGAATTTGCAAATTAGTATGCTCATTTCATATATAGGGACGGATAGCTGTCTAGTCATTCGGATAAGACGAAAACCGAATTATCGTGTACACATTGGCGTGCACGTAAAAGATCCCTTGACAGTTAGAACTCGATATATAAGAGTGGGCCGTAGTGCCGCTGTCCGGGCAAAATTTCCCTCATGGCACACTGTATGGCGTATTCCCGTCTTCATTAGCCCCATACACCCCTCCCCACCCCACCCCATTTCATTTCATTTCAATTCGGGTTGGGGTGGGGTGGGGGACGAAAATATTAGTATATTATCTTAGTCAAATACCATCACTGCTTCATATTGAGCGACTTGTTTATTCGACTGAACTATACGACTGACTTATACGACTGAATTATTCGACTGAACTATACGACTGAGTTATTCGACTGAAGTATACGACTGAGGTATTCGACTGAGATATACGACTGAACTATACGACTGAAGTATTCGACTGATGTTATCGACTGGACGAGACCACATGAAAATGTCAAATACCTTATCCCCACAGCCCCCCCCCCTCCAACCCACCCGCATCGCATCATACATGCTATTCATAATGTGGACGCATATGATATATGATTATATGTATTGCCGTCTCCCCTTTCTGTGTTTGTCAACACAGTGTGTACGTAATGAATGTGTGTGTGGTGTCTGTGTGTCGCCCACAGGCCACAATTCTTACGTGATCATCTTTAAAACTTTACATACGTATTCCTTATTATACCCAAAGGATGATCCCTATTGCTTTTGGTACATGCCTGACCCCCAGGGGCAGAGTCACGCTCATAACTCATCCAATATTAAAATATAATCTAGTTTTAGCAACAGCTTTCACTCACGTCCGCGCTATGCGATTTGCAGTGACTACTTTTGCCCGTAAAATCTATCGTGAAACTACCGTACTGGACAAATTAATAGCAACAAATTTATAATTGCGGAGAAAATTGAATCTTTAAGAATGAACTGTTGATCAAATGATGACGTTTTAACATATTCGTGTGAAATTTTGCACACATGCCAACATGGTCCCACTCTTTGCAGTGAATGTACAATCGACGTTGTTTATGACGTCATGACGTCATCCCGGATGATGACGTCATTAACGACCACATGATGTTTTCTTTCAGTTTTTGAACATGGACTTTATATAAATATTATAAGATAGAAATACCAAGTAACACTTGGGTGGTAGTCGACTCTGATGACATGACCATGAGACAATCGAATGACGATGACGACATTGAACGTGCGTGATGTCATGACGGCTGTATGACATCATCAAACGCTCTAAAGCCTGGTTCCAGATTATGGTCCTTGATTGGCCGGGCAATTCACTTGAGATGTCCCCAATCAAAATATTTTGGGAAACACTTAAGGGCGAAATACATGACGTCCCTATAACTAATAAAGTGGACTTGATAGCCTGCCTAATCATGATCTGGTTCCATTCCGAAAACATCAAAATACAGAGCAAGAGTCTAATTCATGGAATGCCACGATGCATGGATGCCTTGATAAAAGCCAAAGGAGGACAGACCAAATATTAGAAATAGATCATATCATCAGGGTCGACTACCACCAAAGTGTTACTTTGTATTTCTACCTGATAATAATTATATAATGCTCATGTTCAAAAGCTGAAAAAAAAAACCATCATTATGCTCGTTAATGACGTCATCAGTCGATATGACGTCATTACGTCATTAACGACGTCGATCGAACATTCACTGCAAAGAGTGAGACCATGTGGGCATGTGTGCAAAATTTCACGCGAATATGTTCATATATCATCATTTGATCAACAGTTCATTCTTAAAGATTCCATTTTCCCCGCAATTTTGAATTTGTTGCTATTAATTTGTCCAGTACTGTAGTTGGGAGGGCCCCAGGGACCTTCAGCGATGGCTACGAGCATGATTTGTTACTCTATTATCTTAGTCCACTGCCACCGCTGTTTAATATTGAGCGACTTGTTTATTCGACTTGATTATTCGACTGGATTATTCGACTGGTTTATTCGACTTGATTATTCGACTGGTTTATTCGACTGGATTATTTGACTGATGTTATAGACTAAATTAATTGACTGATTTTATCGACTAGACGAGGCCACACGCACCTCCCACCCACCCCATTGCATCTCTTTTCTACGTTCATACCATATATAGGGACTCTTCTTTTCGAGGTGTAGCCCGAACGGGGGGGGGGGGTATTAGTTTCTACTTAATAATAATAATAATAATGACTTTATTTAAGAATATATATTTTACCAAAGATATAGACTGATGCATTAAATAACACTACACAATAATTTACTAAAAAAAAAAATATATACAAATCACTTAAAAAGATTAATTTAAGTAAATACGCGAGCTCATAAATAGTAATATCATGCATCAACAAATCTACAATATGTACATGCTTAATTAATAATAATAATAATAAATAATTTTTTTATTTTCAAAAGGGTGAAAAAATAGCGGTTTACAATTTTGCCCTTAATGAAAAATAGACAAAACAAACATACATACACATTATGCAGAAAACGATAATGGTTTAAATTTAAATAATTTAAATAAGTTTATACAGAATAGTTCTGTAACATTTTTGATATAATTAAGTACATGTATGACTTAAGACTGGTGACCCCCCCCCCCCCCCACCGCTCCCCTTCCCTCCCGAGCCCTTGGCTCCTTCATTTATGGCTTAACTATCGCCTAAATACCGTACTTAAACTGATTTTGCCCGTAAAATCGATCTTGAAACTAGTTGGTAAGGCCCCCGGCCCCTACCCCATGCCCCCGGCACCTTCATGGCTACGAGCATATTTGTTACTCGTATATTATCTTAGTCCACTCCAACCGCTGCTTTTTATATTGAGCGACTTGTTTATTCGACTTGATTATTCGACTGGTTTATTCGACTTGATTATTCGACTGGTTTATTCGACTGGATTATTCGACTGGTTTATTCGACTGGATTATTTGACTGGTGTTATTGACTAAATTAATTGGCTGATTTTATCGACTGGACAAGGTCACATGAACATATCAAATACGTCATCCCCACAGGCCACACCCTCCCACCCGCCCCACCCCATCCGCATCGCATTATACATGTGATTCATAATGTGGACGTATATATATTGCCGTCGCCCCTGGCCCTGTCTGTGTTGGTCACGGTGTGTGTGGTGTCTGCGCGTCGCCTAGGCCTACAGGCCACAATTCTTACGTGATCATCTTGAAACTTTACATACGTATTCCTTATTATACCCCAAGGATGATCCCTATTGTTTTTGGTACATGCCCGACCCCCAGGGGCAGAGTCACGCTCATAATTCGTCCAATATTAAAATCTAATCTATTTTTAGCAACAGCTTTCACTCACGTCCGCGCTATGCGATTTGCAGTGACTACTTTTGCCCGTAAAATCTATCGTGAAACTAGTTGGGAGGGCCCCAGGGAGGGCCCCAGCCCCAGCCCCTACCCCATGCCCCCGGGACCTTCAGCTATGGCTACGAGCATGATTTGTTACTATATTATTTTAGTCCACTGCCACCGCTGTTTAATATTGAGCGACTTAATTGTTTATTCGACTTGATTATTCGACTTGATTATTCGACTGGTTTATTCAACTTGATTATTCGACTGGATTATTCGACTGGTTTATTCGACTTGATTGTTCGACTGGTTTATTCGACTGGATTATTTGACTGATGTTATAGACTAAATTAATTGGCTGATTTTATCGACTGGACGAGGCCACATGAAAAAAGCAAATGCCTCATTCCAACACGCCCCCTCCCACCCACCCTCATCGCATCCCTTTACTACGTCCATACCATATATAGGGACTCTATTCTTTCGAGGTGTAGGGGGAGGGTTATTAGTTTCTACTTAAGTACATGTATCACTTAAGACTGGCTCCTTCAGTAATGGCTTAACTATCGCCTGATTACCGTACTTTTCAAACCACTTTTGTCGGTAAAATCGACCGTGAAACTAGTTGGGAAGGCCCCTACCCCATGCCCCATATTTTTGGTGCTTGCCCGACCCCCATGGGCAGAGCCACGCTCATAATTACCTGTCAATAAGGCGTAGTACTATATATAGGTATTGCTAAAAATAGATATATATTAATATTGGATGAATTTATTCATCCAATATTAATATATAATCTATTTTTAGCAATACCTATATATAGTACTACGCCTTATTGACAGGTGATTTCAGCCACGTCCGCGCGTTATGCGATTTGCAATGACTACTTTTGCCCGTAAAATAGACCGTAAAGTTAGTTGGGAAGGCCCCCGGCCCCTACCCCATGCCCCCGGTTCCTACTCCATGCCCCGGCTCCTTCAGCTATGGCTACGAGCAAGATATGTTACTATATATTATCTTAGTCAACTGCCGCCGCTGCTTGACATTGAGCGACTTGTTTATTCGACTTGTTTATTCGACTGGTTTATTCGACTTGATTATTCGACTGGATTATTTGACTGATGTTATAGACTAAATAATTGGCTGATTTTATCGACTGGACGAGGCCACATGAAAATGGCAAATACCTCATTCCAACACACCCCCTCCCACCCACCCTCATCGCATCCCTTCACTACGTCCATACCATATATAGGCAGTGCCGTAACTAGTGATAAATTTCTGGGGGGGTATCCAAATGCCGATTTTACCGACGGGTCGATCAATAGAAAAATGTGCTATTTTACATAGCTTTTTAAAAGCGGGTTAGATATAATGACTTCACTTTCCAGGGGCGGATCCAGGAAATTACGAAATGGGGGCGTACTTTGAGGGCGAACTCGAATTATGAGCGCCGCAGGTGCGTAGCAGCTGAGGGGGGTCTGGGGGTCCTCCCCCTGAATTTGTTTTAAGATAAGACTCCATATATGCGATTTCCTGGCATCTGATCTTCAAATATTAAACACAACTCCCACCCTATTTTCAGTGTTTTTTGTCGATACAATTTTTTTTACATTTTACAGCTTGCCCCCCCCCCCCCGTGAATCCGCGCCTGCTTTCAAGGATTCCAGTTCATATAAGATTTATTTAGAATTCAGAGCAGTTCCATACAGGGGTGTTTTGGTGAATTTAGACATTCGGAAGTTCGGTAATGAAAGAAACAGTGTAATACCGAAGAATGTGGTCGGTAAATCATGATTCAAATATTTGCTATATAACTCTTGAAATTTACCGACTGATGGTTTCGAAATTTCTGCAAAGAAACAGTGTAATACTGAAGAATCTGGTCGGTAAATCATGATACAAATATTTTCTATATAACTCTTGAAATTTTCCGACTGACGGTTTCGAAATTCCTGTAATATAATTATAGAACACTGTAATACCGAAGAATCTGGTCGGTAAATCATGATACAAATATTTGCTATATAACTCTTGAAATTTACCGACTGACGGTTTCGAAATTTCTGTAACGAAACAGTGTAATACCGAAGAATCTGGTCGGTAAATCATGATACAAATATTTTCTATATAACTCTTGAAATTTCCCGACTGACGGTTTCGAAATTCCTGTAATATAATTATAGAACACTGTAATACCGAAGAATCTGGTCGGTAAATCATGATACAAATATTTGCTATATAACTCTTGAAATTTACCGACTGACGGTTTCGAAATTTCTGTAACGAAACAGTGTAATACCGAAGAATCTGGTCGGTAAATCATGATACAAATATTTTCTATATAACTCTTGAAATTTTCCGACTGACGGTTTCGAAATTCCTGTAATATAATTATAGAACACTGTAATACCGAAGAATCTGGTCGGTAAATCATGATACAAATATTTGCTATATAACTCTTGAAATTTACCGACTGACGGTTTCGAAATTTCTGTAACGAAACAGTGTAATACCGAAGAATCTGGTCGGTAAATCATGATAAAAACATTTGCTATATAACTTTTTAAATTTACCGACTGACATTTTCAATTTACCGACAAACACGAGAATTTACCGACTGAATGCAAAATAGTGGGGGGGTACATACCCCCATACCCCCCCGGTAGTTACGCCTCTGTATATAGGGACTCTATTCTTTCGAGGTGTAGGGGAGGGTTATTAGTTTCTACTTAAGTACATGTATCACTTAAGACTGGTGAAGACCCCCCCCCCCCTCCCCCCAAAGAGCCCTTGGCTCATTTAGTTATGGCTTAACTATCGCCTGAATACCGTAAAAACTAATTTGCCCGTTAAATCGATCTTCAAACTAGTTGGGAAGGCCCCCGGCCCCTACCATGTCCCCGGAACCTGCAGCTATGGCTACGAGCATGATTTGTTACTATATTATCTTAGTCAACTGCCATTGCTGCTTAACATTGAGCGACTTGTTTATTCGACTTGATTATTCGACTTGATTATTCGACTTGTTTATTCGACTGGTTTATTCGACTTGATTATTCGACTGGTTTATTCGACTTGATTATTCGACTGGATTATTCGACTTGTTTATTCGACTTGATTATTCGACTTTATTATTCGACTGGTTTATTCGACTGGATTATTTGACTGATGTTATAGACTAAATTAATTGACTGATTTTATCGACTGGACGAGGCCACATGAAAATGGCAAATACCTCATTCCAACACGCCCCCTCCCACCCCACCCTCATCGCACCCCTTTACTGCGTCCATGCCATATATAGGGACTCTATTCTTTCGGGGTGTAGGGGGGAGGGTTATTAGTTTCTACTTAAGTACATGTATCACTTAAGACTGGTGAAGACCCCCCCCCCCCCAAGAGCCCTTGGCTCCTTCAGTAATGGCTTAACTATCGCCTGAATACCGTACTTTTCAAACTACTTTTGTCCTTAAAATAGACCGTGAAACTAGTTGGGAAGGCCCCTACCCCATGCCCCATGTTATTGGTGCTTGCCCGACCCCTAGGGACAGAGCCACGCTCATAATTCATCCAATATTTATATATAATCTATTTTTAGCAATAGCTATATATAGTACTACGCCTTATTGACAGGTGATTTCAGCCACGTCCGCGCGTATTGCGATTTGCAAAGATTACTTTTGCCCGTAAACTCGACCGTAAAACTAGTTGGGAAGGCCCCGGGCCCCTACCCCATGCCCCCGGCCCCTATTCCATGCCCCGGCCCCTTCAGCTATGGCTACGAGCATGATTTGTTACTATATTATCTTAGTCAACTGCCGCCGCTGCTTAACATTGAGCGACTTGTTTATTCGACTTGATTATTCGACTGGTTTATTCGACTTGATTATTCGACTGGATTATTCGACTTGTTTATTCGACTTGATTATTCGACTGGATTATTCGACTAGTTTATTCGACTGGATTATTTGACTGATGTTATAGACTAAATTAATTGGCTGATTTTATCGACTGGACGAGGTCACATGAAAATGGCAAATACCTCATTCCCACACGCCCCCTCCCACCCCATCCTCATCGCATTCCTTTACTACGTCCATACCATATATAGGGACTTTATTCGTTCGAGGTGTAGGGGGGGGGGGGTTCTACTTAAGTACATGTATCACTTAAGACTGGTGAAGCCCCCCCCCCCCAAGAGCCCTTTGCCCCTTCAGTAATGGCTTAACTATCGCCTGAATACCGTACTTTTCAAACTACTTTTGTCCGTAAAATCGACCGTGAAACTAGTTGGGAAGGCCCCTACCCCATGCCCCCGGCCCCTACTCCATGCCCCGGCTCCTTCAGCTATGGCTACGAGCATGATTTGTATATAGTATCTTAGTCCATTGAGCGACTTGTTTATCACTTAAGACTGGTGAAGACCTTTCCCGACCCCCCTCCCCCCGGGGCTCTTGGCTACTTCAGTTATGGCTTAACTATCGCCTGAATAATTGCTTTTACTCGTAAAATCGACCTTGAAACTAGTTGGGTAGGCCCCCGCCCCCTACTCCATGACCCCGGCTGGCACCTTCAGCTATGGCTACGAGCATGATTTGTTACTATATTATCTATAGTCCAATTAGTTACTATATTATCTTCATCCAATATTAAAATATAATCTATTTTAGCCATACCTAAGTAAGCACTACCAGAGGCGGATCCAGGGGGAGGGCCCTAGGTGCCCGGGCCACCCCTAAATCCCTAAATAACAGTATAAAAAATGACACCCCGATTTTTTCAAAAATTTTCTCACCCCCCCCCCCCCCCTGGATCCGCCTCTGAGCACTACGCCTTATTGGCAGGTGATTTCACCCACGTCCGCGCTTTGCAATTTGCAGTGACTATTTTTGCCCGTAAAATCGATCGAAAACTAGTTGAGAAGGCCCCCGACCCCTACCCCATGGCCCCGGCCCCTACTCCATGCCCCCGGCCCCTTCAGCTATGGCTACGAGCATGATTTGTTACTATAGTATCTTAGTCCACTGCCGCCGTTGCTTAACATTGAGCAACAAATACCCCAGTCGATAAAACCAGTCAAATAATCCAGTCGAGTAAACAAGTCGCTCAATATACAAAAACAATAATAAAGGGTATTGGAATTAGTGCGTTTTTTCTTTAACTTTTAATGATTACATACGATTCCAAAATTTTAATAAGCCATCGACCGGTTCATTCGACTGACTATTCGCTTTGGACTTAGGGTCGACTCCAATAAAGTCGTCCAGGGCGACCTTCGGATGCAGGCTATGGTCGCGACTATAGTCTGAACCAGCAACCGAACGCAAATGGCCCTAGCCTTTAACTATTCAATATGGTGGCGACAATGTCAGTTGCTCCGCCTGCTATATTTACTCATGTTAATTTTTAAAAACTGGTTAATTTTTCATCCTGCGATGTGAAAGCAAGATTAAAAGGGTTACAAATAGGATTAGTCAATATCAGAATAATTTTCATTTGATTTATGTCACCTAACCAAGATCATTTCACGCGTACATTTTTTTTTGTCGTGGGCCTATATATATTCGAATAAGAAGATGCTAATATTCCTAATCTGTCAAATTCATCAAAAAAAAAAGACGAACAAAATATCAAACTTAGCATCTATACTCATGCCCATTCACTAAATTTCTGGTGTTAACATGGACCCTATTATACCGACCAAGCTGTAAATAACGCAACGGCAATCGGAAATTTTATTATATTTTTAAGAAAATCTTCTCAAGTGTCAGTTTTGTCAGCCATCTTTGAACTATCCCGACCGTGCTCTATCGCATGGTACGTCTGGTCACGACCACTGGTTGAACTAAATGCCATTCGGATGCAGATGGTTCGACTATAGTACGAAAATCACTGCAACCGAAGGTCGCCCAGGTCGACTGGATCTTAAGGTGCAAAGGGAAGTAACTCTAAAGTAAAAATGGCGAAGGTTGTAGAGCTCGTTGAAAACCAAAATGACTTCAATAAAATAATCAGTGAGAATAAAAGGTTTGATTGTTTATTTTACCTCTATCATGAACGACAATTTCAATATTCGTACGGTACAACCTTGAACTTACAATCAAATGGTAATACTGCTGAAAGGCTTAATGTCTTTACTTCAAAAACAGCGACAATATGAATAAATAGTTTAAAGGACCTAAGTCCGTAACTCAAAATCCTCTAAAATCTTCGACATCGAAAACACGAATTATTGGTCAATTCAAATCAACATTGATGTTGTGATCTCACCTGGAAACGGTAGGCCTCAGATATCCAATATTTAAAAAGAAATAAACATTTTACCATTGGTACACGAATCGTGTACCATAGTGCGTTTCAGCGTCACTTGCAACAAGTGACCAGACAGAACGAGGCTAGACATATTCAACAACTCCTGTCAAACGCTGAGGCCATATCTTATCTGGTGGGCATGCGCAGTAGACTGGAATAACCAGACACTATAATTTCCTCTTTGATTAAGACTCATGCCGTATTTCGCTGGACATAACTGATTTGAAATTAGAGTCAAAACGGAAACAATTTAATGTAAAACAGTTAATATACAATCAGATTATATTATTATATGCGTTGCGACCCATTAGGGTCAATTTCTAGGTCCCAAATGTTAGCGATTTAGCTCCTTAAAGTTACCTCATCAACTAAATATTATTATTATTATTATCCATAATATTAGAAATTAAAAAGACGATTTGTCCAGTTCAATCAATATTGATGGTGTTTTATGTATTCTTACTTTGAAAATATGGGATTCCAATATACAGTATAATATCCAATATTCGTCAAATACACAATTGTCAACACATAGTCACGGTGAAGATTAGACTACATGTTGTAGGTACCGTACTATTTTAAAGTAAAATAATAGACAAATAGTTTTTGTTTGTGGTAATGCGTTCTATATTTTATTTTAAAAGCAACAATTCTTAAACCGGTAACGCACAAGCTGCCATGACACCACCCAGATGAAATCTCGCCCCATTAACCCTGCCATTTGACAATAAACTTGCTCAAAGTAACTGCTTAAAACAATGCACTACTGTGGCTGGTGTAAATCATATTATTTTGCAGTAATTGGTTTATTATATAAGTCATGTGCAGTACAGTTTGTAGTCGGTTTATGTGGAAATTAAGGAAGCTATAGTCCATTATCATTTTTATAGTCATTTGACTAAATAAAATACTTTCTGAGATGCACTACTGTAGCTCGAGCAACACAAAAGACATTAGAAGTTAAACAATTTCTAGGCTTGTGATATCCAATATTTAAGACAGAATATTTCAAGATTTGCACGAAATCGCATGCCAGAATGCTTTGTAAAGATTAATGAAGCAACTCGATGAACGAGGCTAAACATATTTCACAGGAGAAGGCCAACTTAAAGTTTGGACAAATGTCACGAGATGTCATGACAGGCCGAAACCCGAAACAAAATGTATTTTTATACGCCCACATTGAAATGTGGTCGTATATTGCCGTCGGTCTGGCATCCAAAATTGCTTGTGGACGCTCTAGAGGCTAAAGTTAATATCTAATTGACTTTAAATTTATACACATTGGTTAAGGTCTTGAGACGAAGAAGCCTATTGATTTTCAGCGATTTCCAATAATTACTGTCCGGGTTATGGCCCTTGATCACTTCAAAAAATCTTGTGGACACTCTAGAGGCAAATGTTAATAACGGATTGACTTTAAATTTATACACAGTGTTTAAGGTCATAAAATAAAGAAGCCTGATGATTTTCAGCAATTTCCGATAATAACTGTCAGAGTTATTGCCCTTGATCACTTCAAAGAATCTTGTGGACGCTCTAGAAGCTAAAGTTAATAACCGATTGACTTTAAATTTATACAGTGTTTAAGGTCATGAAATGCAGAAGCCTATTAATTTTTAGCAATTTCCAATAATTACTGTCAGTTATGGCCCTTGATCACTTCAAAAATTCTTGTGGACGCTCTAGAGGCCAAAGTTAATATCCGATTGAGTTTAGATCTATACACAGTGTTTAAGGTCATAAAATAAAGAAGCCTGTTGATTTTCAGCAATTTCAGATAATATAGGAGGCAGACCACCATTAAATTTCACACTCGGTACCCATAAATTGTAGTTCGTCTATTTATAGCAATTCTCTCTCCTCTTTTCTCCCCCTTTGCATGGTCATTTTTGTTGATTTTGTGGTCTAGAATGGAAGAAGAGGGTTTGAATTAATATTTTCTGCCAGGTTTTGGTAAATATTCCGGATTTTGAGGCGGAAGGATAACTGAGTTATCAGGTTGGCTACGGTGATATGTACGGCAACTAGGTACATGTTTTGGGTATACTTCTTCAACTTGGTGTATCTCAAGATTTTGGTGGTCAACTTCATACAAATTTTAGTGCAAAGACATGGTCATTTGTTCCTCTGTCTATAGTGAAAAGCATTCAGCCCAATGAAAATTTGGGAAAAAGTTGGAGGTGGGCAAAGAGGGTAGAATTAACATTGAAGTCAATGGGGAAATTAATGGTGGTCTGCCTCCATAACTGTCAGAGTTATGGCCCTTGATCACTTCAAAAGTTCTTGTGGATGCTCTAGAAGCAAAAGTTGATATCCGATTGACTTTAAATTTATTCACAGTGTTTAAAGTCATGAGATGAAGAAACCTATTGATTTTCAGCGTTTCCGATAATTACTGACAGAGTTATCGCCCTTGCTCACTTTCAAAATTTTGTGGACGCTCTAGAGGCTAAAGTTAATATCCGATTGACTTTAAATTTATACACAGTGTTGAAGGTCATGAGACGAACAAGTATTTCGAGTTTCAATGAATTTTGATAACTTAAACAGCATGGAGGAGAACTTTATCAAAGCCAAACAAATTTGAATGATTTTCTGATAATTACATAATAGGTTGTTACTTTTAATCAAATTTTAGTGTATTATAAATGTTTCATTACCGAAAAAAGTAAAATATGCGACAACTCTTGTTGACTGCTCGGACGATTTAGCTGCTGTGGGCTTATGTTTCGCTGCCTGGCAACCTATCTAGATAATTCGACAGGTTTTTCTACAGAGTTCGTCGAGAAATAGAACCAACAATGATGTTTTGGGATGACTAAAAAAATACCTAATAGTAAAATTTAAATTGTTGGATTTAATATACTGTGGTCAAATTGGTGTATCTCATTTAGTCAATGATTTGCTGTAATTAAATAAATTGGACATTTTTCAGTAATTTATCGGTAGTACATTTTGCTGCAGCATGGGCACCACAGTGTCAACAGGTTAATGATGTACTAATAGAATTGTCCAAGAACACAAAGAATATACGATTTTTACAGGTAATGAAATTTAGAAAAAGACTGAAAATTGAACACAATTTTCCTACACAGATGCTAATGAGTTCACTAGATCTGTCATTATAATATTGTTGTAAAAAATTATACAAGAAATTAATTTGTCCTGAAGAAAATAGACCTAAATGCAAACTGTCCTCTTTTCTAGTAGTGGCTTGAAGCTTTTTTGAGGGTGAAAAAAGAAATAAGATACTAGTCTAGATAGCATAGGCCTATAATTATACAACTGTTATGTTACTTATTGTTGATTAGGATAGTATTTGATGTGGTGTTATAAGATGACCATGTTGATTTACTGATGGAATTACATAGTTCATATTAAGTGACTGGGGTTAGCGTCAAATTTTACAATTTTAGTTTTTGCTCACATTGATTTATTGTTTGAACTTAAGGTGCTAAATAATGATATATTGAATTAGGTTGATCTTATATGTTATTTCAGTTAATAAAACGTTTATATTTCTTTTCTGAAAAAGTAACTTGATGTGGTTGGCTGTTTACTAAATTAAGTTTCTTTTTTGGCCTACTGTGTCGATAGTGGAACACAAAACCAATTATATCTTAACACTAGCTGTATCTTAACTGAAATAAAATGAAATCAACAAATTTGTTTTTGACACAAATCAAAGAGGTCTAGTCCTTATGAATTCAGACTTATAAGATGATCTTCTGAATTTAGAGGTTGCTTGTATTCATTTCTTTTAATCAGACCAGAGTTTAAACAAATTGATTAGGTTTCTTCAATGGTTTCTTGGTTTTTACTTTTAATAGTTAGAAGCTGAGAACATCCCAGAGATATCTGAAAAGTATGAAATAATAGCTGTACCAACTGTAATTTTTTTAAAGGTAGATATATTTTTAGAATAATACTTTTCTATTGTATAAAATATGTACTGGTCATGTAACAATATGCATAATTATAATTTCAAGGACAACAACTCTTTGAATTTTATATGATAAAGCATGTCCTGAAGTGACATTTTACCATGTTTCGCAAAACTAGGACACAGTACTGTACAGTATAGAGATAGAACATTGTGTTATGTGACCTGTACCTTGTTGATGGAATTGATGTGGATGCAACTATCGATGAGGATCTATATATTCAAACCTAAAGAAAATTTGGATCAATAGGCGTAGTGTGTGGACGGAAAGATGATTCTGAAAGATATCTTAGACATAGTCGAGTATGGATAACCGATTTAAATATGTCGATAAGTACGCCGTTTATTTCTGTCTTGAATGTTACAAACTGTACCATAATACTTTTTAATTGTTACAAGAATAAACATTTATTTCTGTGTTTTTTGTATTATTTCGATCATCAGCGGTTGATAGGAGTCGAATACATCGACCTGAGATGACGTCATTAGTGGTTGATATTTCATATCAACCTGTCACGACGTCATTAGCGGTTGCTATGAACAGAATATAAGTCTATGATGATGTCATGACAGGTTGTTATGAGATATAACTGCTATGCACATCAAAGAGAAAACTACCGCCAGTTGTATATGTTGAGATAAGGTCCCTGTTTTTAGTAACACTACGTCAAAACATGGCTGCCCGCTACTTGTCTCTATATGCAAGTCAGAAAAGAAGTGACGTAGGAGCGATTCTGACGTATTAGAGCAGGTGATCTAGTCTACCTGGTTCAATCCTGGTGTTGGTCAAGAAAGTTCTCATAATTTCCCAGCCTGATAGATGGTCAGGCAACGGGTCCAGGCAACATATAACAATCAGTTTTATCATGGCACAAGCCTGGCTTCATTGGCCCAGTTGGTACAGAAAAGTAGAATGTTAGTTATTTTATGGTATGAAGAATTTACTTTATATTTTACCTTAGGAGTTAACTTTGTGAAAACTTTTATGTACTGCTTGCACTCAGACAATTTAGTTGACATCGGCGTATGTTTAGTTGCCTGGCAGTGGCAACCTATCTTCATATTATGCTTGGGAAATTGTATAAAAGTAACGCTATTTGACATTATATGATTTAATTATTTTACTGTTTGCAGAATGGAGAGAAAGTTGATCGTTTAGATGGTGCAAATGTAGCAGAATTAAGCAAAAAAGTAAAGAAATGGGCCACTGGAGCTGGTCAGATAAACACTGCACCACCAAAACAGGTATTTTTATTCAGAATTTTATTATTTCAGAAGTAAATAAATTTCTAAATGATCAGGTTAAATTGTATGATTATTTTTACTAGAAAAAGGCTTTTGATATTTAATGGATGATTATAAATCTTGTTTGAGAGATACACTTTAACCTTGCAATTCTAAATGCAACATCATCTTCAGATTATGCCAAAAAGACATGAGAATAAGGATTTCATGATCATGTAAATTTCCACAGATCAATTCTCTCGAACACGAAGAGTTGATATTGACAGATTTGGTAAGTTGAAAATCATGATTTGATTGTGTAGACAGGGTTAGCGTGTATAACTCAGTATAAGTCTTACAGTTAGGCCAAGGTTAAAGATACTTATGGGAGAATAGATAAAGAGCTGGCCGTTCTCACTATATAAAAGATTATTAAAACTAGATAATGTAAAGGGAATTTGCTGAAAATTTCAGTCAGATTAATACACCCTGACCTGAGTTTTTAGTGATTGAATTTTTGCCCTAGCCTCGATCATCATTACTCAAGTATCCAAATAGAAAACATAGCCTTGATTATCAATTTCATGATTAAATCATGAATGAAAAAGTTGAGTAGTAAATCGGATACTGATCCCAGTAAATATCACAGGCTGGCATTGACATCAAGAGTTGGGTATGGTCTGGATAAGTTAACTAATGTCTAATTAATAGACAACATTTCATACCTATAGAAAAACCGGCAATGGGCAGATTTGTTTAACACAAGACCACATTGTTGTGTCATTGTCAATTCTAGAGGGCATGTTTACCAGAGCCATCACCTGAAGATTGGTATGTCATCACTTGACCATCTTGAGACTAGATGATCCTTGCCCCATTAATAGGTGTTCTCTTTTTATTTTGGGATCAATGTTGATGGAGTTTGGGAGCACCTAATCCACACTTTCAAATGGTTTTAAGTTAAAAATTCTTTTTTTTTAGGATTTAAATACAAGATTAAAGAATTTAATAAACCAATCACTGGTTATGTTGTTTATGAAAGGAACACCTACAGAGCCTAAATGTGGTAAGACAGTGTATAACTTTGTAAATATACCCTGGTTTTGTTATCGCTGGATACAATTTCAAATTCTTTGTGACACCATTACCGTGGTTGGATGGCTCAATGGTTATATTGCGTCAACTGGCGTGGTTTCAATTTCTCGGTTGTACATACAAGGAGTAGGGTCGCCTGTCCAACCTTGTGTGTTTTCTCCAGGTTTTCTAAAGACTGGTACGCGCAAGCGAATTATTGATATAAAATTGAATCTTATGTTATTTCCAAAATAACCCAGTTTGTGTGGAGTGGACATTAAACCCCATTACTCTCTCTCTTTTATGACACCATTGGTCATAACTGGTCCATTGTTTACTATACAGAAATTTACTAATTTGATTATGTATCTAAGATTAAATATTTATTTACAGGATTTAGTCGACAGACAATACAGATATTAAATGATAATAAAATAAAGTTTGGTTACTTTGACATTTTAACTGATGACGAGGTCCGGCAAGGTAAGTGAGAGTGGCAGAGCAAGGCCAGTTTTTTATGCAAGTCATATGTTACAAAAAATAAGGTGCCTTATCTAACAAGTGGGCTTTGTCCATATACTCCTTTTTCCATCCCACTTCTTAAGATAAATAAATTATTGAAATAAATATATGCCATATATTATTCCAAAATTGTTTTTAATTGAGTAAACATTTATTTCAACCCCTTTTTCTCACTATCTCCCACATATGATCGATCAATAACTTATTTAGAAGCATTGGGTGCGTTATTGATAGTGGAATTATAAATAAGTTATAATAAATATAATAACAGAGGGTTACTTAAAGGGCCAATCCCGATAACTTTTTGGGGAATAAAACTGCTTAATTTTGTGTTAAATTCATTTAAAACCCATTATCTAAGGCCAATCAACTAATCCGATTTTTGTGATACGCTTGTAAATAACTTAAACCTGACAGTCTGCATCTGGAAATGGAGACCTTTGTATCATACAGTATTTGGATAAAACCAGACTATTTTCTATAAAAATAATATGTAGGTAAAATTTCCCTTTTGTTATCAAGTACAGTACATGGGTCATTCACTGTATAGACCTCTCAAGAAACGTTAATCGATTATAAGGTCACCAAATGAAAAAAATGACCATTAATCTTAAAAGGGCTACGTGTCCGGATAAGCAATTTTGGCGTTCACGTCCAAATGACTCAATATTTTGAGTTGAAATTTTAAGACAAGGTATATACACCATTCCCCTATATTTTGGCGTTTTATTTTCATACATTCTCAGACTTCTATTTTTGAGCCTCTGTATAATACGGGACTGTCCCTTTAATTAAAAACCAAAGATACCAGAATAAAATATGGTGTTCCACACAGTCTGACATAACTCTAACAAAAGTTACATTGATATAGTAAATGTGTGATGTGAGTGAACAACCGGGCTTGATGTGCCTTAAAAATCTTAAACATGAACTCCAATTTATTTTTCAGGTTTAAAAACCTATTCTAACTGGCCAACGTTTCCACAGTTATATGGTAATGGAGAACTAGTTGGAGGATTAGATATTATAAAAGAATTAGTTGAAACTGGAGAATTAGCTAGTTCATTAGGAGTTGTTGAACAACCAGATTTAAATGAAAGGTAATGCTACATTATCTACGTCAAAGGAGCTGCATCAGATATATTTTCCAAGAGATACTAATTTTCTTGTTTTATGTGGATTGGTTGTAAATCCCCTAAATTCTATGCTGTTGAAG
This sequence comes from Patella pellucida, assembly GCA_917208275.1. Taxonomy (NCBI): domain Eukaryota; kingdom Metazoa; phylum Mollusca; class Gastropoda; family Patellidae; genus Patella; species Patella pellucida. The sequence goes on along the minus strand of OU795039.1, from coordinate 55,717,176 downwards.
GGACTGGATAACCATGTGTACTTTATATACTTGCCACGTTGAAGTAGTAATTGACCGTCGCAAATATGAAGTCAGTCATATAATTGAAGATTGAAATTCCTGATAGGCAACCTTTAAAGGATTTCTGAAACATCTGTTACAATTTATGAGTCTGATATAGTCTGAGATCACCAAAAAAACTTTAATTTATTTTTTGTGTGTAAATAGATTGAAGTCTCTGATCAGTTCTTCTCCAACAATAGTGTTTATGAAAGGGAACCCTCAAGAACCAAGATGTGGATTCAGTCGTACCTTAGTTGGTCTTTTAAATGCTGAGGGGTAAGTAATTTATGTAAAATGGCTCTTGTCAGTCGGTCTGTCTGTCTAAATATTTGTTGTGAATACTATATAGGTCAGGGTAAGGTATTGTTTTATTCAAATTCCCTGGGTTTTTTTCTTTGGGTCATAATGAAGAAACCTATGTACATTCAGATTGAGGTCACTAATTTTTAAGTTACTTCCTGTTTAGAATTAGACTTTTCTCTTTGCATCTAGATGGCATATTTTTAAGCCTATACGAAATGGTTTTATGAGTGTTGTATGATATTTTGAGTTGTTGTTTTTCTTAGTGTTAAATATTCGCTTCCACCGAAGTTAATATCGCAGACATGTCTTTCATTTTTATTATCTTACTGCACGTACATGGGTCTTTCCTGTTGGGGGAAACCGGAGTACGAGGTTGAGAAGGCGCCCCTTTCTCCATGCCACATAAGCTCACACCAGGAATCATAACCACAGCCGCAAGCCAGAGGTGACGGGCCATCTAGAGGTAGAAGCACGGCACTCTAGACCACTAGGCCATCCCAACCACCAACATTTTGAGTGAAAAGTATGACATTTTGACTCGAAATTTTGGGTACAATATCAAAATTAACTGCAGTACGTTTTATGGCTATTGTGAACAATTTTGTAATACAAATGAATATATATGTATGTCTTCATCTGATAAACTAGAGTAATTTCCCTTTAAAGTACATGTATTAACTGGAATTGTAACATACATAGACATGAACTGATGCTTCACATCCTACTTTTCTGCTCCAACAGTGCAAGAAGATGGCCATACGCCATACAGTGCTCTATGAGGGAAAATTTACCCTGACAGCGGCCCTATAGAATATTCTAATATCACATTCCAACTAACAAGGGTTCTTTTCTGTGAAAGGCGATGTCTATAGAAACTTTATACTTACATTTTTTTAACCTTTATTCTGATATGGTAGATCTATAAACTTTTTTTCTACATTTTATTTAGGGTGAAATATAGTACTTTTGATATTCTTTCCGATGATGAAGTGAGACAAGGCTTGAAGGCTTACTCTGATTGGCCAACTTATCCACAAGTGTATGTAAAAGGCGAACTTATTGGTGGATTAGACATAATTAATGTAAGTTTTAAGCTAGTTTAATGCAGCCATAAAATAATGGTGCTATTTGAAATCTACATGATTGTATGCTACACTGCCATTTATATGTTTCATAAAATCTTACTGATAAGCCGATTTTTAATCAGATTGAATCCAAGCTGGGAGATTATCTAGTGTGAAACGGTGATGTTTTGATTTTAGTTTCTTGATTATTTAAGTAAATGTTAAACATGCATTAGCTAAATCTGCCCATTGCAGGTTGTCCTTTGGCCAAAAATCTGATCAAATGGGCTGTTTATTAGGATATCATAAACACAAATTCATGTTTTTATAACGTTTAGTATACAACGACATCTCGTAAATCCACTCATACTGAACGGTACACTGTGCCTCAATTTACGCCACATAGCTAATTGTTTAGATCACATGGTTTGATTGACAGCTTGCAAGTGACATTTATTTCGTCTGGTGTTAATACAATACAGCAGTAAACTTATGTGAAAATTGTATGCTTACTATAGAGCCCAGTAAGCTTGTTGAATCAACTATGTCACTTCCGGTTTGAATACAATTTAATTTCTCGCTTACAAAAATTTGTTTGCTTGTGTTACAGAGGGGATTATTTATCAATATATATTTAAGATTTATGGAAACCTTGTTGAAATCATTGGTTTTCTCCTTTAAACTTAATGTAGATGTTCATTTGGTTAATGTCTTGACTGAGTTCAATGATTAACATTTTGAGCTAAAGCTAAGCAGAGCTAATCAATTTTATTAGTCAATGTTTTTGGACAAGATGATCTTGATTCTATCTTATAGAGAGTAATGAAACTTAGTGTATAGTTGGATTGCTGGATACTTTTGAAAAAAGCGATTAATAATTGTCCTCTATTTATTTTCGGAATTCAGCAGGGAACATCAGCCTCACTGTTGGCTTGTTCATTTTATTATTTTACTAGATTTTTTTTTTAATTGAATTGATTTTTAAATATTTACTACTCGAAAATATAAACAAAAACCATTGAGCTATAAATTTAATGAATATCTAGTCTATTTTTAGTTTCATAAAATGAAAGTAGGAAATCCCCTATTTGAGCTTGAATTATTTTTGATTATCCCACACCAAAAAATATTCTGTTTCTCAGACAATCCTTTAAAAAAAGGGAGGGTTGGGTTTTGTGTTTTGTTTTTATTTTGTCAAAATATAGCTTGGTTTTTTTTTCATCTGTAAGAAACACAAAATTATTATAAATTTAATATTTATTCAACTCTTAAAGTTCCATCTGTATGTTTCAAAAAATTTAATTGATAAGCTGATTTTTAATCATGTTGAATCCAAACTGGGAGATTATCTATTGGGATGTTTTGATTTTGTTTTCTTGATTTTTTAAATAATTGTTAAATATGCATTATGCAAGGGCTAAATTGGCCTATTGCAGGTCTTTCTTTGGGCCTGAAATGTTATCTAAATTATTAATTGGACATTATTTAACTTATCCATACCATAATCCACTCTTGATGCCATTGTGAGCCTGCGATATTTACTTGATTTTAATACATTTTGTAATGGATAATTTAACGTAAAAATGGATAATCGAGACTATGTTTGTTATTATACTAAGGTCAGTAATGATGACCGAGACTTATCTAAAATTTAATGGCTAATATCTTAGTTCAGAGTGAAGCAGGCCCGTAGCCAGGGGGTGGCACGGGGGGAACTGACCTCCCAATACTGAGTCTTGCCCCCCCCAATATCACAAGAAAATTGGCCTTTACCGCAAAATTCATGCAGATGCCCATGCTAGTTGGCCCTCCCGAAAATGTCTTTGCCCCCCCCCCCCCCCCAAAAAAAAAAAACAACTTCCTGGCTACGGGCCTGGAGTGAAGCAATTTGAAATTTTTCAGAATATTTGTATTCATAATCTATTTTTTAACTATCATACGAGAACTGTCAACTCTTTATCTAATCTTACCTAATTCTCCTTTAAATAATGAACCTGAGTACTTTTTTATTCAGATTAAGCCGTAAGGAAAAATGCAAATCAAGTAGGCCTTCATACAGTTACTACAATATTGTTAGTAGCGGAAATTACACATATTGAAAAATATAAATAGCCACTAATATTTGTTCATTTTATTATTTACTAGATGTTTTTTATTAATTAAATTGATTTTGAAATATTTACTACTTGAAAATATATACAAAAAACAATGAGCTATAAATTTAACAAATATCTAGTCTATTTTTAGTTTCAAAAAATGAAAGTAGGAAATCCCGTATTTGAGCTTAAATCATTTTTGATTATGCCACACCAAAAAATATTCTGTTTTCCAGACTAAAAAAAGGGAGGGTGGGTTTTGTTTTTTGGTATTATTTTGTCAAAATCTAGCTTGGTTTATTTTTCATTTTTAAGAAAAACACAGAATTATCAGACTATCCTTTTTTAAAATTTGATGGAAGAGGTTTTGTTTTTATTTTGTCAAAATCTAGCGGAAATAATATCCGAATAATTCTGTGACTTCATCTATCTTCATTAACTCCTGTGAAAATGTTTTCAAATCGGACGTTTTTTTCATATTTTGGCCAACAAAATCTGTACGTGGTATATGGTATTGATACTGTTCTAATTGTTAAAGCATGGTATCTGAGAACCAGACTATTTTTTTGTGTGCCCTTAATCTTTTTTTATGTATTTTAGGAATTAAAAGAAACTGGTGAACTAAAGAGTACATTTAATATTGAATAATATTCAGATACAATTTAAACATGAAATCATATAAAACATTATATGATCACTGATAGTATTTTACATCAGTGTTCTATTCATTCTGAGAAATGTTTGCATCCAGCTAGTGTCCTCCTAGGAACTAAAGAATGATTTTATGATATAATGTTTTGTGTAAGGGATAAAGCACTGATTACAATGTCTTGCCAGAGAAATTAATGTAACCTGTTTGTGGAAGAAATGTGACCAGATCAGGATCTTCACAAAGTTATACACTCAACTATTATTTAGTTGTCATTTTATCAACATATTATCTACTGTCACTTAAATGTAATTTATTGTAAAATGAAATTGGTTTCTTTGCTGGCTTATGTGAACTATTGGGGTACTTCAGCACATAATACTATCTGTTTGGGGCTTATTCAATTACCTAACATATTGTTAGGTGAGGAATTACCCTGAATTATATGCAATTGATAAAAGTTAAGGCAGTTTCAACTTGCCAGACACTCTTCTGATTTAAGAAAGTTATATTGCAGTTCAGTCCTATACTAATTTTGGAAATATTCTCCTAAAAGTTTTAATTAAGTATGGCTCACCTATTGTATTAAGGTAATAACTTAAGATTTAAGTGAAAATCATACCTCTAGTGGTTCCTTTAAGTTTAAGGTGGTCAATTGAATGTCCATGTCTTCAAGTATAAATATATATATAAATATATATTAAAGTAGATCAAGTACTAGTACTTCTTTGTTTACGGTAGATAAATGCATAAATATATAAGTCCAGGTAAAAAAAATCTTCTACTTTACTTCAGATATATATATGCATATGATTTGAACGAATGTGCTAATTATTATTAAAAGAAAAATGGTAATAAAAGAAACTGGAATTTTAATTGTTGATTATGTCAGTTGATTGTATCAGTTGATTGTTTCAAAACTGTCAACTAACATTTATGAATAAATGTGCTATTATAAAAGTGTTTTTTTTATCTATTAGAAATAGAAATTTTGTTGTATATATAGAAGTGTCATCGCTGGCTGTGGGTCTTTTGTAAATGTTTTAATATCCAACTTTTTCATGTGGATGTATATTGTTGTTGCCCCTGTTACAGGTCACAATTTTTATCCGATTTTGATAAAATTTGAAATAGAGGTCTGTCTCCAAAAGATCTCGGTTCGCATGTATCGGATCAATATTTCACGAAATATCATCACGTTTTTAGCTTGTGGGCACTGTAGAGGTCACAATTTTGATCCGTTTTGATGAAACTTAAAATTAATGTTTATTATCAAAAAAAATTTCTGGGCTCCTGTCGATATTCGCGCATATCGGTTCATAACTTCCTGAATTCTGACCCCTGATCATACGAAAAATCACGTTTTAGCTTGTGGTCTCTTTAGAGGTGCGTACATATCGATTTTGTTTTGTAATTCATTTAGAATTTTGCAAGAACGTACTGTGAATCTGTGAAAAATTCTTACGAGTGATAATTACATAATTTACAACGGACCTATATTTAGATATATTTTGGTGATATACATAATTCGGCAATTTTGTCAAGATCGATTGGGTTCGTCTGTGATCAGGATTTGGACGACCATAAGAACAGCTTTCATTCAGTTTATCTACACTCAAGAAATCGCTAGAAATTTACTTTCACCCATACCGTTTTAATTGTGAAGAGAAGCCTAGTAATAAGTATAATTAGACCTAGAAACATTGTTTGGAGCTTGAAAAATTCTTTCTAAAATCAATTTAGGATGGTATTGTTTAATAATAATAATAATAATAATAATAATATCTTTATTAGGGTAAGAAATTAGGCCAGGCCTTTTTACAATTCTGCCCTTGATGTTGGCGTTTGTGATCCAGTTGTTATGTCTGTTTTTTCATCAATGAAATTAAAATTGCCAATTTCTTCGGACCCTTCAAAGAAAGCTGAAATTCTTAAGAATCTGATGATGCAAATAAACGTTTTGTGTGCCCCCAATAAGCACCACACCCATACCCCCCCCCCCCTAACCTTTTTTCGCATTTTCGAGCTTTTGGCGACATTTTATTTTTCACTATTAAAAATTATTGCCGGGGCTAAAGCCCCCTTAGCCCCCCCCCCCGGCTCCACGGCCCCTGGCTACCTGCGACAGTACAGTAGTAGACGTGGTGGATTAAAGATTCACTATACAAGTTCTATAACCGAAGGGGTCAACAGAAAGAAGAAAACATGAACAGAGACAAGCTGTTGATCAAGCTAATTTTGAGGCTGAACTTTTGAAAGATATTCTGGAAAAAGAAGAAAGGGGGAAAACCCTTCAATCTGAAGCCTTCGAATATTCCTCAGAATAAAATAGGCCACATGAATGGGTATTAAAAAGACTTTCAATCAAGCTGACCATCCTCATTAATGTTTAGACCAGAGGGAGGAGGGGGGCATTGTCACCCGAGTGGGGGCAAAATCTGAGTTAACTTTTCTAAAGGCATTTTTCGTCAGGAATCCGAATCTGGTAGGGAATAAGACAGGTGAGGGGGTATTTCCGAGATAATAGAGGTCAAAGGTTACGAAAGGCCGAATAACGAAAGAGACGTATATAATTCAAAATCAGTTCAGAATAGGGCCGAAAATCACTGATAACAGCAATGAGACAATTATAATACAGTAATATAATAATAACATTATATCTGGAATTTCTTACCAAGACCCGTATTTTGGCATTGAATACCCCCCCCCCCTTCATTATCATAGTAATAGAGTTTAATACTCCACAACTTTGATCGCTTTTTACGATAAGTAAATATGAATGCGCCATAATATTACTTACTGAAGAGGGTAATAAACAATCTTTTTCTGTGATTACATATTTGAAGAGGACAACCAACAAGCTTTTCGCTGATATGTAACATTATATCTGGAATTTCGTACTAAGACCTGTATTTTGGCATTAAATACCCCCCTCTTCATTATCATAGTAATAGAGCTTAATACCACCAAACTTTGATTGTTTTTTAAGGTAAGTAAATATGAATGTGCCATAAGCATATTTACATATAAAGCATTTTTCGTCAGGAATCCGAATCTGGTAGGTAATAAGACAGGTGAGGGGGCATTTCCGAGATAATCGAGGTCAAAGGTTACGAAAGGCCGAATAACAAAAGAGACGTATATAATTCAAAATCAGTTCAGAATAGGGCCGAAAATCATTGATAACAGCAATGAGACAATTATAATACAGTAATATAATAATAACATTATATCTGGAATTTCTTACCAAGACCCATATTTTGGCATTGAATACCCCCCCCCCCCCCCTTCATTATCATAGTAATAGAGTTTAATACTCCACAACTTTGATCGCTTTTTACGATAAGTAAATATGAATGCGCCATAATATTACTTACTGAAGAGGGTAATAAACAATCTTTTTCTGTGATATGTAACATTATATCTGGAATTTTGTACTAAGAACCGTATTTTGGCATTTAATACCCCTCCCCCTTCATTATCATAGTAATAGAGCTTAATACCACCAAACTTTGATCGCTTTTTAAGGTAATAAATATGAATGTGCCATAAAATTATTTACATATTTGCAGAGAGCAATCAACAAGCTTTTTGCTGATATGTAACATTATATCTGGAATTTCGTACTAAGAACCGTATTGTGGCATTGAATATCCCTCCCCCTTCATTATCATTGTAATAGAGCCTAATAACACCAAATTTTGATCGCTTTTAAGGTAAGTAAATATGAATGTGCCATAAAATTATTTACATATTTACATTGAATACCCCCCCCGTCCCTTCATTATCATAGTATTAGAGCTTAATACCACCAAACTTTGATTGCTTTTTAAGGTGCCAGAAAATTATTTACATATTTGAAGAGGACAATCAACAAGCTTTTCGCTGATATGTAACATTATATCTGGAATTTCGTACTAAGAACCGTATTGTGGCATTGAATATCCCTCCCCTTCATTATCATTGTAATAGAGCCTAATAACACCAAATTTTGATCGCTTTTAAGGTAAGTAAATATGAATGTGCCATAAAATCATATATGTAACATTATATCTGGAATTTCGTACTAAGAACCGTATTGTGGCATTGAATACCCCCCTCTTCATTATCATAGTAATAGAGCTTAATGCCACCAAACTTTGATTGTTTTTTTAAGGTAAGTAAATATGAATGTGCCATAAGCATATTTACATATTTAAAGAGGGTAATAAACAAGCTTTTCAGTGATATGTAACATTATATCTGGAATTTCGTACTAAGACCCGTATTTTGGAATTGAATACCCCCCCCCCCCTTCATTATCATAGTAATAAAGTTTAATACCACACAACTTTGATCGCTATTTAAGGTAAGTAAATATGAATGTGCCATAATATTACTTACATATTTGAAGAGGGTAATAAACAAGCTTTTCTGTGATATGTAACATTATATCTGGAATATCGTACTAAGAATCGTATGTTGGCATTGAATACCCCTCCCCCTTCATTACCATAGTTAATACCACCAAATTTTGATCGCTTTTTAAGGTAAGTAAATATGAATGTGCCATAAAATTATTTACATATTTGAAGAGAGCAAACAACAAGCTTTTTCAGTGATATGTAGAATTTCCTACTAATACCCGTATTTTGGCATTAAATACCCCTCACTTCATAATCATAGTAGTAGAGCTTAATACCACACAACTTTGATCGCTTTTTAAGGTAAGTAAATATAAATGCGCCATAAAAATAATTTACATATTTGAAGAGAGCAATCAACAAGCTTTTGCAGTGATATGTAACATTATATCTGGAATTTCGTACTAAGACTTGTATTTTGGCATTGAATACCCCCCCCCCCGCCCCTTCATTATCATAGTAATAGAGCTTAATACCACGGGTATGCAGGTGTCATCGCTGCTCATTGTTATTATTATATTACTGTATTATAATTGTCTCATTGCTGTTATCAATGATTTCCGGTCCTATTCTGAACAGATTTTGAATTATATACATACGTTTCTTTCGTTTTTTGGCCTTCCGTGACCTTTGACCTTGATTATCTCGGAAACGCTCCCTCACCTGGCTTATTAGTATTACCTACCAGATTCGGATTGCTGTTGAAAAATGCCTCTAGAAAAGTTAAATCAGATTTTGCCCCCACTCGGGTGACAATGCCCCTCCTTCTCACTCTGGTCTTTTTGTTTATTACTGAAGCATTAGTTGAAAATGGCGCCTGTGGTCAAACTGTTGTCCGAGACTGTACTACACGGCACCTCAACTTTTGAAGCAGTAATACTCTTTTTAAGGACCATAAATTTATTCTTTACAGTTCAGTGCATTAACACGAAACCCCAGCCCACTGAGAACTTGGCTAAGGGAACGTCTTGATGTAGATCTAATTCCATATGCCGTTTCTATAGTACCCACCTAACAGAAGCTAGTAGGCCTAGTATCGAAAAATTCAACAACAGAAATGCTCTGGTCTACGTACCAAATTACCTTTCAAGAATAAATCTGTAAATACTAGAGGGTATAATCAGGATTATCATAAACATGAACAGCATAATAAACCTTCACGTCCTGCTACTAATAAAGAAACATACGTCCTGAGGATTCAGACCAACTAAGAGTCTTGACCATAATTTTACCATCAACCCTCAATTATTTCTCTTTAAAAAGATTTCTCATTTCCCAAAGAGGCAGGGTGGATATTGAACCTTCTGTTTCTGTTAAATTCAGTAAGATTACTTTTATTGCCGAATATCAACGCTCTGCATCAGTAACGAACATTGATGTAAAATACACACTACTGTATGGTAACGAACAGACTTTCAACATTTTTTATACCTTAAATCTTTGTTTTAGGGAAGACCCAAGATTAAACGAAGGACTGTCATGTTACTGTGCGTAAGTGGTAGATTTGATTGAACGAGAAGAATAGACACACTTACTCAAAGTTCAAGAATCCGAAGCCAATCCAGCAATGGGCAGAGAGGGGTTTCTCGGGTGGTTGCTTCAGGAATATGCAGTGTCTACGGACTTGTCCTAATTTGAAATCTTACTGAACAGAGTAAATGCATATAATGAGAATCCACGAATATTCATAAATGTGTCTATAGGGTCTGCTAGAGGGAAAAAAATGAGAAACTTCGTGCTCCTTTAATACAAAGTCGATATCAATTTGATTAAAACATCGATTCTATTTCGTTCCATTTTTATGGTTCAAAATTCCGTTTTATTTGTCTTTGCGACACTAACGATTAGGAGTTGTTATATAACCTGTGTTCGGGTTGATGTAAGAGATTTGCCAATGAAACCGTCTGTTGCGGTAAGTTCGAGGCGTGCGGTTCACGGAACTGTGGTTATTCAACAGGGAACATCAACACTGGTTGGTTAATCAAATGTCTGACGCAATAGGGTCAAAGCCGTTCGTACGATCCCTGACAAACCTTCCACTAAAACCGGGCAGATCGACATGTAGTGCAGATCATGAGAAGTATAAAAAAACTAAATATAGATCTGCATTTTAATCTGATCGAGTCGATATGTACCTCGTTTCATACACACCCTATTCCAACCCCGTAGATTGACAGTCCAATCTTAAATCCAAATTGGCAATAGCCTCTAAAGGAAATTGTATTTCTGGGTTAACCCTTCCACTGGCAAGATGGTTGAGTATAATATTAAAAAAAGTCGAAATTAGGGGATGTCACTGAGGAATGCCGATTGTGGTCATTCGTATCGTCACGATGTGCTGTAAAGAGAACCTTTAGATTGACCATGAAGGCATTATAGAAGACGTTGAATTACTCAACTGCCACTGCTGTCGCAAAATCGTCGTCAAATCAAAGATGGAAATTTGTGGCGATCTTATATATCCGCCGTCACCACAAACGACAGGTGTATTTTGCTTTTGTCAAGGAATGTGTAAAATACACACCATAAACCGAATCGGATAGCCGTGGTGATAGAGAGGCGGCTTCTCACCAATGCAACGAGGGTTCAATCCCAGCCCAGGGCATGAACTTTATCGTTGTAAGTGAGAGGGATATTCGGTCTACCGTCCGATCAGGCAGGTTTCCCCCGAGTTCTTCGGTTTCTTCCTGCAGTAATGATCGAAATCATTCGCACGGTCTGTGTCAAGGGCCAAATTGGAAAAAGGCCTCAGGCCTAATTTGCTACCCCTGTAAAATGACGCGATTATTATTATTATTATTATTACTATTATTATTAAAGTGCGTTCTGCTATACTTTGTAAACGTTTTGACAGGACACTGAAGATATCCTAAGATCTGCCGTAGATTCGAGTGGTTTCGATCCTGGGGTAATACATGACGGGGGATTTATGCATTCATATAACATTAAGATGTGCTTTTTGACCAAGTTTTTGTCTATTTTATAAATGAAACTAACACCATTAACTTGTTAATTTTTGAAATATTAACTCCATGTGTAGGATAAATTGATGACTTGTTTTTTTTTCTATAAAATAAAAAAAATTCCCATATCGATGATCAGGTGCAATAGTTCAATCCTATAGGACAAGATTTACACACATCATGGGGTATAGTTTTCGGAATTGCTATTCAATGAGAACGGATCAAATTTCGGAAAAACTTAAACCAATCGTCACCAATGATCAATGAAGTGTGTCCCTTATAAAACAGTATCGTATCAATATATAATTATATTATCACAGCAGGAAGGTATCGATATAATTATAGAAACATGCGAAAACAGAACCGTGACATGGATTACAACATAGTTCCAGGAGTCACCAAAATTTACAGTTATTTATACGGAATTTGTATTTCCACCAGGTAGGGTATAAATATAAGGTTCCAGCAGGTAGGGCATAAATATAAATTTCTTTCTTTCGGAAAATTGTTTTAGTTAACGTTTAATATTTGACAGATAATAATCTTTTTCGTTTGCAATATATCAAGTCTAAGTTCATTGGAACATATAATTTTTTTTCCACCACAATGGGTAAGTGAATGATTTTTACATATGACTTAAATGGGCAGTTAGCTATCCCAGAAAATGGATATCTCCATGCATTTTTAGCGTCGTGAACCCAAAGCACTGGCTTATTTTTTTAAAATTTCAATGATATATTACCGATGTCATTACATCTTTCAAGATTACTCCACGAGAACTTTTTGCTACGTGTCCATTATTATTGAAGAACGTTACTCGGTATTGTCGACTTTTTTTGGCAATCGGGAGTCATTAATTTGATTTTTACTAATCGTTAAGGAGCCAGCATAATTTCGTAACAGATTTCGTCAAAAATAATTTCCAGAAATATGGTGTTACATCCTTCACGTCAGATTGACTCCCATTGACGTCGATCTTACATTCATGCCATTCCGTGGCCTATTACATGTTTTAACATTCCGATGATCTCTAAGTTTATAACCACGATGTGCCCAACCTGTCACGGTCATTCATCAGCTCAATTTAATTGCTACGCCCGGTCTCAGGAATTATTAGACTCTGACGTCAGTTCCCGAATTCATGCTTGTGTACTTCCTGATCGTTCTGCCTGAAAATCATGACTATTTGCTAAAATTTTAAACTTGACAATAAATGTAAATTCAAACACTCTTCCTAAATTCTAGACCAAAACGACGAGAAAAATGTCACGTAAAAGCAGGCCCGAAGCCAGAAACCAAAATTTAGCGGACATAGGGGGGCGAGGAAGATAAATTTCCGACAACCAGAAAGAGAGGAAAAGAGAGGGTTGTGGTTGGTTCAGGGGGACCAGGAGAGGTAATTAATGCAATTGCTAATCGAAGTCCAAACAGCGACCTGAACATCAAAAGGATTCTTCTTTTCAATAAAATAGTCAAGAAACCATGTCAATTTCAAAAATATATAATAATTTTACTTCTTATGTACCAACAAGATACGTGAACAATACACAAACTTAACAAGTTCGACTGCGTCTAGAACAATCGAGTGAAATTCGGGAGTCATGGTGGCTTAGTGAGTAATAGTACGTTGGTTCAGTAATCTGTCTGTCCCGTGTTCGGTCAAAGCGTTGGCTGAGAAAGTTCATCGGGATTTTACGGTGTGATTCCTCCTCAGTGGTAGAGGAGTGAGGACCCGGCAAGGGACAACGTATAGTCGTTCGGGTGACATGAGAACCGAGGTGCCACGTGCGCGTAAAAGATCGAAGACGATTTTTTATACGCCCACATTTTCATGTGGACGTATTATGTCGTCGCCACTGTCCGTCCGTCCACAATTGTTTGTGGACTCTCTACAGGTCACAATTCTTGTCGGATTTTGACGAAACTTGAAATATAGGTTTATCCCCAAAAGATCTCGGCTGCTTTCGATATTGGCATGTATCGGATCAAAACTTCATGGATTATGGCCCCTGATTGTACGAAAAATCACGTTTTTAGCTTGTGGACCCTATAGAGGTCACAATTTTGAAATATTTGCGCCTATCGGAACGTAATTTCCTGAATTATGGCCCCTGATTGTCCGAAGAGTCACCTATTTTAGCTCGTGGTACCTCTGGAGGTCACAATTATTATCCGATTTGAAAAACCGTTCGATTATATCACCGTCACACCCTAAGGAAGGTTGAGTTCAAATTTCGGAAAAATCGGACCAAAATTACCATACAAAATGGCCGCCATTCGTACGCGAATACTGTTAACAAATGGTATATCAAGGTTGTGGACCCTGTAGAGATCACAATTTTAATTCGATTTAAAGTGAAACTTGAAATGCATGGTTATAACCCAAAGATCTTGGTTCCTTTCGATATTTGCGCATATCGGATCGTAACTTTCTGAATTATGGCCCCTGATTATACGCAAAATCGCCTTTGTTTAGCTTGTGGTCCCTCTGGAGGTCACAATTATTATCTGATTAAAAAAATCGTTTAATTATACACCGTTACGCCCTAAGGAAGGTTGAGTTCGAATTTCGGAAAAATTGGACCAAAATTGCCATACAAAATGGCCGCCGTTCGTACGCGAATACTGTTATAAAATGGTATATCAAGGTTGTGGACCCAGTATAGGTCACAATTTTGATTCAATTTTGATGAAACTTGAAATGCATGGTTATAACCCAAAGATCTTGGTTCCTTTCGTTATTTGCACATATCAGATCATAACTTCCTGAATTATAGCCCCTGATTGTCCGAAAAATCGCCTATGGTCCCTCTGGAGGTCACGATTATTATCCGATTTAAAAAAAACGCTTGCCTCTATCACCGTTACACCATACGGAAGGTTGAGTTTGAATTTCAAGGAAATCAGACCATAATTGCTAGACAAAATGGCCGCCGTTCGTACGCTAATTGTGTTAAAATATGGTATATCAAGGTTGTGGACCCAGTATAGGTCACAATTTTAATTCGATTTTGTTGAAAGTTGAAATGCATGTTTATAACCTAAAGATCTTGATTCTTTTCGATATTTGCGCATATCAAATTGTAATTTAATGAATTATAGCCTTTGATTGTAGGAAAAATCACTTTCGGTTTTGCTTGTTCTCTATCCATGTCTCGAAAATGTGGGCGTATCCTGCCTGGCAGTGCCAGCTTACTATCTTTATAATAAAAATTTGAGTAAATATAAATAAACAATCATGTAGGCCTATAACTTGTATATGTAACCATGTCAACATTTGTGACCCGACATAAAGACATTATTGCTGACCTATGAATAAATTAGTACTGATTTAAAGTAGGCAAAATTTCCCTCATTAAACACTGCATTGTATGTCTGTCTTCATGAGCCCAGTCGGAGCAGAACAGTAGGACGTTAACAACGTTTCATTTTAAGTGGTTTTCAGTGAACTTTGTCAAGTTGTGACCATTAACATCACAAACGAACTGTCCACAAGAAGCCAAGAGACGGCTAGCGGAGAATAGACCCGCCGGGATAATAACAATACGTTAGCTTTCTGAAAACCGAAACTCTGAACGTTTATGCCATTGTTAGTTATCAGGTCCATGTACGTACAAACCTAATTCGGTATGGTAGTATCTTCAGATTTTAACTACATATCACATTGCAAGTTCATTTCCTATTTTGTTTTCAGAATATACTTACCAAGTTGTCCTTTTAGTGATTCTGTCAATTTGTCAGAGACTTGAGGCTAGGTCAACAACGACAAACCATTATTTTTGTAATAGAGATAATGGAGCTATGCTTCAAATTATAGAATCGCCTTGTGGAACAACCTCTGGTGTACTCGGAGATGTTAGTGATTATGCCATTGATGCATTTGACGTCTGTACCCATACTGTTAAAATAAGACTGTCACTCGAGAGTCAAATATTGCAGCTGCTTCAAAGACAGGTAAGTTTAGATGTTAACTCGCGTTGTATTCAATTGTTTTTAACGAAGGCTTGCCCAGATTTTCATTCATGGTCGTCGACATGCGCATTTTGATAGTCACAAATATCAGCGATGATAATCCCTGAAGCATCGTGAACAACCGAAAATAATCGCCAATTTGCACTATAAAGGGCAAACCTGTGTCAAGCAAATTGTAGGTGATTTTGCGTCGCGTATTTTTTTTATCTATAACCAAATACTGCGCAAGCTAAATTATCACGACCCGCCTCAACTAGATGTTACAATATCATCATGGACGCCGTCATTTTGACCAGTGGCAATTTTAAATCAAACTAACTGTATATAATGCAAAAAAAGGATGGACTGAGTAGTCCAGACAGTCCGCTCAATTCAAATGTCGAAGGTTCGTGAAGTTTCCCAGGTACTATTGATACATTTCTCCCTGTTTAACATGTTAATTTTATTAAGCAACCACCCCAATCGTTTATTATGGAGCGACATTTCGACAAGGCTTAAATAAATGTTGATATTCTTTGATATGTTAAATAACTTACTATTTTTAATTACAGGAGAGTGAAATGGACAATTCTTATGTAGACATGCTGCCATATTTTGATTCTGGTCTACCATTACAATCTTCAACTAATGTGAGTTTATTTTGTGCTAACCGTTACGATTATACCATTATTTTTACAATTACATATTTTAGTGAGTTTCGCTGCTTTGACGTAAAATTTGAAACCTTTTAAGTATACAAATACAAATGTTATACGATACACAATCAAAGGTACTTCTACCAAAATTAACAGACACAAAGATAACCAGTTTGGTTATAGATAACGTCTGGAATTCGATGTTAATGGATACGTTTATTTAAATTTTTTATTACAGGTGACAGTTATAACTCAGGATTTACAGAGTCATTTCATAGAATTGACGTGTCTAGGCCGAGCTATGAAAGAACGGGGTCTGTTCATTGATGATTATATCGAAGATGAATTATGTTCTGCAAGTTATTACTTGACACAAGAGTTATGTGTCTTGAATACGGCTTCTAGAGGGCGCGTTGATTCGTCTGCACTTCTCAGTAAAACCTCATGCCAACACTGGCCCTATCTTGATTCTTTCCAAACGAATTTAGTGTTCGTTGGTATTCTGACTGATTTTCGTAGTTATTTGAATGATTTAAAAGTCCAATGCACACAAATGCATGCTAATTAATTATTTTGATATAAACATGTATAAACTAATATGTATAAACTAATATATTCATTAATATTTAATATAGCCATTTACATTTGATGCTATAATAAATGATAAAAGATGATTACTCGTATATATTATAATCCACTAATCATCACTGATTCCCAGACTATTCTCCAGAAATCTTCATTGAGCTCACTTTCTGTTACTGTCCTGAAAAATATTTGAAAACACGTAAACTAAAAAAATATATAACAGTGCTTAACCCAAACCCAACCAAAAACCATTCTTTGTTAGCATGTATACTTTATAAACTACATTTGTTTAAAATATAAACTATAACTTGAGATACATGTATATATAAAGAAACAGTCCACATATATTTTTGTGAAAACAATAGCAACACTTAGCACAGCTTGTTAAAGTGTCAATGTTATCTAAAATTGTGAAGTATAGTATTAGGTGTTATCGTCGTCCTAATTCAATATGTTTAAGTTTCTGTGTATTATAAGTGAGCGGGAATATAATACATATATAGTCATAGTCGTTCACTTGTCATTAGACACGTTTCTTTCACAGGTGTGTCTTCCACAAAACGGGAAAATATCTTAAAAAAACCCTTTCTTTAAATTCCGGAAATATCGTTTACATTTTTAAAAAATTTGCGAAAGAAGTTTTGATGATAGTCGTTTGTAAGAAACAATATATCATGGATACTGGTTACAAAATAATGAATACGGAACGAAATAAAGATCTAATCAGAAAATTATATTCTGAATGTATTCCTTAAAACCCATTACCCCAATAATAATTTTTAATTTATTAAATACACAAGAAACTATTTTTTAAAAAAAAATAGAAATATAAACTTTTACAACAAAACAGATAGGCGAGACACCATCATAAGATGTCAGCAAGTCGTTAATAGTTATCTAACGATCTTAGAGAAAATAACATTGCGGCACAAGTGGAAACGTTCATTTCATGACAGTTACGTTTCTATTTTCTTTGTCTGCAACGTAAAATCTATACGTGACCATACAAAAACTAACGAATGTGCATTCCCACTTGTTTAAACGTTTCATTGATATGAATCTGTTTATTTATTGGCTTCCAATGTTCGTCTACGTCAACCAATTATTATTAAGATTACCATTATTTTAATAGTATTACATAATATACATGTAACATGATGCCGCTTCCGGATGACTGTTTAAAGATATGTATTAATGACGAATTCATTAAGAAATGAAACAATAAGGAAATATTTTTTTCTCTGTGATTTAAGCATTTTGATGAATAATATCGTGATAGTTTTGCCTAAATGAAGAGAATATGGCTAATTAATTTATTTATTTTGTTTAAACGCACTTTATTACAGAATAAAGACAAATACCTATTTAATTTCTTTAGTTTTTAAATGCTTACAGGATGTAAACAGAACAAATTAAAGATATACATTGATCTATTCTTCATGAAAATAATAAGGAAATTCAGGTAACAGTACCTGTACTATTTCAGGACATTGTTTCCATAAGAGACTTTGTGATCAATGAGATTTATATACTCACCGTAATCATGGTAATACGGTCTATATGTATTAAATTACTATCTTTTATACAAACAAAATGTTAGTATTAAAACTCATTTTACTTCCTTACACGCACGCGTGTGTAGTCTATAGTAACATACTCCTGAAAATATCGTTTCTTTCTCTTGTTATTCAACAAACTATTATAATTAGTATTCCTTAGTATCCAGGCAAAGGACGTCATTTTTACTTCCGTCAAGGCAATAAATGGAATTAATTTTATATACTATCATATTCAAATTACCCCCAACTTATCTCAAAGCACTAATGTAAAGTATTTAAATTATGTTCGCAAGATTTGTAAATGACAATTTATATAAGTAGCGTATATGTTGCGAAACTTAACAGATTTATCTTAAATTTTACAATAAATTTATAACTAGAGCCAACCTGATAATTACCTCTATAGTCAAATCGGATTTTCTTTTTGTACCAACAATCGAAGATCTCGAAAACACCCATATTATATACCAGTAAACTTATCTTTTTATTATTATTATAATATTTTAGTTTTATCTTTCATGATTTTAAAGTTTCGATGTATTATTTATGTCCATTGTATATTTGGATATTTAAAGTATCTTCTATGAAGATTTACATGTTCTGTATGGTGTATATTATATTGTCTAAATCCAATGTAGTGTACATCATAATTTATTTCAACAATTATGTATGTAATATGAAGGTATTTTCTATGAAAAGTATGAACTTTTTATGTTATTATTTTGCTATGAGATACTTACAATGTATTGTGCTATTATTTTGTTATTTTTTGCTATGAAATACTTAAAATTATTGTGCTATTTTTTGTTATTATTTTGCTACGAAATTATTTAAATTTATTGGTCTTTCTAGAAATCATTTTGAATGTGTCATGCTTTGTTGTTTATTTTGCTATATTGAACGTACTGTGCTCGCTTTTAATATTGCTATGAAATATTTTGAGCTTTTTGTGAGTTGCCTTGAAATATTTATATATTTATTCTTCTATTTATTATACAGTTTTATTATTTTTGTTTAAAATTGTAATATTTCATGAAAATAAAGCCTGTTTTTAAGGGTCAGTTTATCTTCTAAAAAATAATAAAACTGTCATTAAGTCAAATGATTGCGATGTTTCGATTACCCGTTTGTACGTGACAAGAAGAAGAAGGGTCGCCTGTCCAAACTCGAGGGTTTGCACCTGGTCCTCCCACTACTAAAGACCTCTACGGGCAGGCGAATTATCAAAATAAAACCGAACCATGTTAGTTCCAAAAGGACCTATAGTTTGTATCGGGTGGACTTTAACTCCATTTCTCTCTCTCTCTCCATTAAAAAAGCGATAATTGGCATGCACACTATATAATTCACAGAAGAACATAATATGTTATATCAAAACATTGTAAAATTCATCGAAATCTATAATTTTCACCAAAGAGGAAATAGAAGTGTTATTCAATTAGTAATTTAATAAATATCTTTATAGTTTAGACTTTGGCTACTGGATGGATGGGGGGAGGGGAGGTCGGAGGCACGATGGCTCAGCGAAAATAGACGTTGGCTCGCTAGACAAGAGGTCTCTGGAATAGGTGTACGGGCCCGATGACAGTTAGGGGGCAGAAACCGATATGCCCGAAAAAAATTTGAAAATTCAACTGCCGCAAACGCGTTTTCCTGCTATTTCAGCCGGTGAACAAAGCAACTTCAAAGTGGTTTAATAGCCTAATTCTGGTGGCGGTTTCCTCCTATTCCAGCCTGTGAATGCAACAACTTCAATTTGGCCAAATATAATCTACCTGGCTGACCCGAATTCAAAACAACCAATCAATCGTCGCGCGGTATGGGGGCCTCACCCTCTGGTAGAAAATTTTGAAAATTTAATCACCGCAAATGCGTTTTCTGCTATTCTAGTCCGTGCAAGCAACTCCAAAAGTATCCAATGGTTTTGTAACCGAAATCCCACTCTGAATTCCAACCATCCAATCAGACTGTTGCATCTGCATATTCACAATATTCGATGCCCGGAAAATGTCGTACAAAGTAGAGTGGGCCCAGACAGAATACTTTTATCCATAGTCAACTCAGTACCAATTTGTGATATGCAATTACAAGAAAAGTAAACCAGCGGCTGCCAGGCAGGATACGCCCACATTTTCGAGAGATGGATAGAGAACAAGCAAAACCGAAAGTTATTTTTCCTACAATCAAAGGCTATAATTCATTAAATTACAATTTGATATGCGCAAATATCGAAAAGAATCAAGATCTTTAGGTTATAAACATGCATTTCAAGTTTCATCAAAATCGAATTAAAATTGTGACCTATACTGGGTCCACAACCTTGACATACCATATTTTAACACTATTAGCGTACAAACGGTGGCCATTTAGTCTGGCAATTATGGTCCGATTTCCCTGAAATTCAAACTCAACCTTCCATATGGTGTAACGGTGATAGAGTCAAACGTTCTTTTAAATCAGATAATAGACGTGACCTCCAGAGGGACGATAGGCGATTTTTCGGACAAATCAGGAAGTTATGATCTGATATGTGCAAATAACGAAAGGAACCAAGATCTTTGGGTTATAACCATGCATTTCAAGTTTCATCAAAATTGAATCAAAATTGTGACCTATACTGGGTCCACAACCTTGATATACCATTTTATAACAGTAATCGTGTACACGCGGCGGCCATTTTGTATGGCAATTTTGTTCCGAATTTTTCCAAATTCGAAGTCAACCTTCCTTAGGGTGTAACGGTGATATAATCAAACGATTTTTTAAATCGGATAATAATTGTGACCTCCAGAGGGACCACAAGCTAAACAAAGACGATTTTGCGTATAATCAGGGGCCATAATTCAGGAAGTTACAACCCGATATGCCCAAATATCGAAAGGAACTAAGATCTTTGGGTTATAACCATTCATTTCAAGTTTCATCAAAATCGAATTAAAATTGTGACCTCTACAGGGTCCACAACCTTTATATACTATATTTTAACAGTATTCGCGTACGAATGGCGGCCATTTTGTATGGCAATTTTGGTCCAATTTTACCGAAATTCGAACTCAACCTTTCTTAGTGTGTAACGGTGATATAATCAAACGATTTTTTCAAATCGGATAATAATTGTGACCTCCAGAGGTACCACAAGCTAAAATAGGTGATTTGTCGGACAATCAGGGGCCATAATTCAGGAAATTACGTGTCGATAGGCGCAAATTTCGAAAGGAACCAAGATCTTTGGGATATAAACATGCATGTCAAGTTTCATCAAAATCGGTTCAAAATTGTGACCTCTATAGGGTCCACAAGCTAAAAACGTGATTTTTCGTACAATCAGGGGCCATAATCCATGAAGTTTTGATTCGATACGTGCCAATATAGAAAGCAGCCGAGATCTTTTGGGGATAAACCTATATTTCAAGTTTCGTCAAAATCGGACAAGAATTGTGACCTGTAGAGAGTCCACAAACAATTGTGGACGGACGGACGGACGGACAGACGGACAGGGGCGACGACATAATACGTCCACATGAAAATGTGGGCGTATAAAAATAGTTTTTTTTATAAGGGCTCGATGTCAGTTAGGAAAGCAAATCTAGAATTGCCAGAAACATTTCGGGTTTTTTGACAGCGGCGTCGGTTTTCTTTAACAGGCGAAGAAGCGGAGCTGACCTTGTATGACCCCCCAAGACATTTTTTCAACTATTGACGGTCGCAAACGCGCTTTACTGCTATTCCAGCCCGTAAAATTAGTGTTTTATTAGATTTCGGGCACTTTATTTTGCCAACTAGATGAAATATTGTTTTTCACTTTACCCGTCTGCCTGAAAAATACTATCTTTAGTTTAACAATATACAGGAAATCCGGATTGAGATGAACGTTCTGATGACATCATACAGCAAATTGCACAACCCAGAGAAAATACATAGGAAGACATACCCAAAATATCAAGGGCGCCAATAGATCTTAAAGCTTCCTAAATTTCATTTCATACCCACACATCCTTAAGAGTTTGAACAATTCTCAAAAAATGATTTGGAGTACATGTACCAGTAAATTTCCTGTTTAAATAATTATTAATTGTAATATGAGTAGGCATAATCCTCATCCTTATCCGCCATATCGTTATTATTATTATATTGTAGGTGGATATGCATTATCTATTATATCTATATATAAAGGAGTAAGATCACGTTAAGGTATAACAGATTGACCTACATATTTTACTCTTGAAAGGTTAAGGTCAGTGTTAACGGATAAAGTATATCGTCACGTAGCGTGTTATGTCATATATTATTGACAAAGCCGAAAGCGAAAGTAGAATACGATCTAACAATAACATGCGTAAACAGATCTTTCATTTTTACAATCGGAGGCATTTTATTTGATTGCAATTTATGTTCAGCATAAACCAAAGCATTACTGGCAATTTGTAACAGAATATTTACTAACAACCAAAATATTGTGATCTGAGTAGTCTTATGAATGATAAAGAAAAATGTCGATATTTAATGTCTCATTGTAACAAAAAGCTATTTCCCTAAACTTAATTAAACAGAACTAAGGGATGGACGTGTTATTTAGACAGAGATTTAAAATATTTAATCAACAAATATAGTTTTCTATGGGTGACTATCATAATTGGCGACACAAATCACTATTGACACCCCGATTTTTCAATATTTTACAACGGACGTACTAACTGGTCCTGTCCCATGCACCCATTGTATCCAGATATATTTAAAAAAAAAAATTGTTTTAGAATTTTACTTGCAGAAGAATATGGCTAATTAACTTGCGCCGATGTCATTCCTGTCAGTGATATTGGCCATCAAGCGAATATTTACTGCGGATCAGTTACATGACGTTTTGTAAAAACCTAACATCAAGCTCAGGTGGTAACTTCACAGACCCGACGGGCGTCATTTGGCAAAATACCGCTGTCAAGTCCAGACGCACAATTTACATTGATGGTATTTAGTGCTCGATTTTCTGTTTCTCTGTATTTCATACACTTACAGCTTTTCAAACGCTCACAGTCCCACTATCGTTTACTAATAAAAAGTCATTGTTGGCCGTTTACCTCATTGTCATTAACACAATATTTATTAACCGTTTTCTTCAATGTACTCAACACTTTGAATATCACCACCCACACTAACTACATATAATCAAACAATGTTTGGGGAATATTCCATTGTGCTTGTTTTCATTTTGAAATGAAAACAGTAGGACTACAGAGTAGTGTGTGAGGTAAATCATTTGATTTGATAATACTTTTGTAGGTTGTTGCTTGCAGTCCCAGTGTATTGTGTGTCTTGTCCACGGGTTTGTCTTTGCTCTGCACGGTTCGCCCCCACTACAAGACGTTCTGGTGATCCTTTACATCAAGTTCAGATGATCAAACAGATTCTACGCATCTAATCTCGGTTGTATGGAGATTTCTGTGGAGAGTGTTATATATCAACAAACGTCAAGTTTGGCATTGGGTTTGGGGAATTATCAGTGAATTTTATCAAACCAGCAGTCTTGAGACAATATATCTGCTCATTTAGGTACATGTATATACACTCTTTGGGACTGCTGGCCGGGCAAAAATTTCCCTCATAGCACACTGTATGGCGTATGCCCGTCTTCCATTAGCCCAGGTTAGGTGCATAATAGTAGGACGTTAAACCCCATTTCAGTCGGTCATTCAGAATTTTTTTTTGTAAAAGCGGCACGTTTTCAAGTTAAAGTAAACCGGTAGCCGCATCACAAATGTATGTGCGTAGGTACATATCACTTACTGTCATACAGCCGAAGTTAGATGTACGGTACCGGAATCTGCCGAGTGAACTTTCAGTGAGCTAATACGTTCAGGTGATGAAGTGTTGATGATCTCTTAGATTAAACATGCATTATGCAAGAGCTAAATCCGCCTATATCGGGTCTTTCTTAAGGTCTGAAATGTTATCAAAACTATTAATTTGACATTAATGAACTTATCCAGGCCATAGTCAACATTCGATGTCAACGATAGCCTACGATATTTGCTGAATTATGATCTCCTTTGCCGCACAACTTTTATTCCTGATTTAATCATGAACTAAATAATCGAGACAATGTTTTTTTTCTTATCTTACCGAGTTTAGTAATGATTATCGAGGCTAGGTCGAAAATTCAATCGCTAAAATCTCAGTTCAGAGTGGATGAATTTGACTGAAATTGTCAGCAAATTCACTTTACAATATCTGGTTTTTAACTTTTATAGTGAGAACTACCAGCTCTTTATCTAATCTCCTATAATTTATCTTTAAGTTTCGATAATCAATAACAAGATGTTATGATGTTCACTTAGGCTACTCTTGACGTCTCCATGATGGCGTTCTGATGATTTGCGTTTAGACATAAAGACGACACGTTATAACGAGATCAGCCAACTTTTTTTATCTTTATGAAGTCGTTCATTGTTTTTGGTAAATGATGCCCACCCTCCTGAACCACTGACAAGGGGAAACCACGCTGGAATATTCCGAGGAACTTGTTCAACCAACACCGAGATCGAACCCCGATCCCGGAACTACGCGTCAGTTAGCTAGTGCCTTACTCATGAAGTCACCGTTGTTCCCCTCTGTATAATATTAATCACTAATGTGACTAATTCCAAACTTTATAAATATGTCCTCGTATTTGAAAATTATATATTTAAAAAATGATTTTAGAGCAAAAAATTAAAATTTAAAATCTAGAATTGGTGTTTATGATTATCTAATATGAATACCTGTGTAATAAGTGATGTAACTATCTATATATATTCAAATATACATATATATGTTTTGTACCGGATATAACGTACCTACAGTATGACACGCGGGGTGACATTCTAAATATAGCCTATAGGGTTTTCATCTAGTCTCGGTTAACGAAAAGAATTATGTTTATTGTGTATGGTTGAACAAGGCTATAGCCATTTGTTTCCAATTTATTGATTAACTGTACATGAAGGTGGTTTCCAACTTGAATTTTATAAACATTTGAAAGGGTATATATACATTATGTATCTTAAGGCTTTTAAAGACATTGATACGTTTCAGCATGACAGGTAGGCTAGGTTTAGTATCTCTCTTACTCTATATATTACATTTTGTTTTGTAAATTTCAGTTTTATTTAACGCGGATCATAGGTCTTTACAATAAACCCTATGAAAAGTGTAATTCATATGGAGTCTGAGATTTTAATGGTTTATTTACCAATGTCTTGTTTTTGACGTTGATGAATGGTACAAACATGTTGTGGTCATCCAAAAGTAATTAAACCGCTTATGGCTGGTGGATAGGAGGTCCGGATTCGATCCCGGTGTTTACCGAGCGAGCTCCTCGATATTTTCCAGTCTGATTTTTTCTCGTCGATAGTAGTGCAGGGTGGATAAACTGGCAAGGGCTAAATCTAGAGTAAATACCGAGATCCCATTTATACCACTGACAGCACGTTAAAGATCCCTTGACATTAAAAAATCAAATTAATATTAGACAATAGCGCCACTGTCCTGCTAAAATTTCCCTCACAGTTCACTGTATGACGAATGCCCGATTTCTCAAGTCCGATTGGTTAAACCCTATTTCTTCAGCATCTTTTACAATGGTAAACAGTTGACGACAACCTTATAAAAGGCAACGTGATGATTATATTTATTCCACGTGGCTATGACACCGTGGCTCGAGAACCATCAATATGATACAGCAATCCGACAATAATTCTCCCGTTAAAGATATACTAGTACCTATATTAATTTAGTGGGCAATACAGATAAATAGGAAATAAATTCGTGATTATTCAACAACCGCATGCTACTTATTCACTGCTTGGGAAATGGAAAGTGCCCAAATAAAATTTATCCCTGTGAAAAAACTAAAAACATGTTAGCATATCACGCTTACTCTTTTTTTAAATTCGTACAGTCTATTCCATATACCCTCAGTTTTGTCCGTGCTGAAAGGCAATTTATATCCCCTTAAGAGCATCACTCCTCTATTAAAATATAAGTCACTGCTAGGGAAACATTATATGACAACACATGAAAATATTATGACCACACATCCTAACAGGAAAAGCTGTTTTGATATTATAATTTTAATTTCAATTGGAATAGATTTCAATGACAGTTCCCGAATATTTAGTGTACATAGTCATTAGTCAACTTAATTAATTTTAACACTGTGTAACGAACAGAAAACAAACCCTGCTTCTTACCTATACCCAAGGCCATTTGGTGAACAAATCATTCAGTGCCTCCACTTTAGAGTGCCAAAGGCTTGTCGTCGATTGTACTTTACATTATAAATGTGCGTGACGTTTTTCTACCTGAATAAAATGCCACCGTTTAAAAAAACAAAAACAATACGTAATACAAGAAATTAATTGTAAAACGTTGGTAGCACGCTGCAGTCAGCAGTCATCATCATATATTTGTCAATTCATATAATCGACAGGAACATGTTGCACTTAATACTTCTGCCAATAGCAGGTAAGGGATCTTTTACATGCACGCCAATGTGTACACGGGACCTCGGTTTTTCGTCCCACCCGAACTTCCCGAACCTAACACTAAAAGACTTAACACTTACAGTTAAGGTATCTTAACTTTAAGGGAAAGTTTGATGCTTAACATTGCGTTTGAATACCACTTACACGAAGTTGTGTATATTTAAGTGAAATCTGGTAGTTAAGTGTCTATCTTAGACTTCAAGTAGCTAACTCAATACCACTCAAAGTCTTCGATATTGAAAACACGAATTATTTGTCAATTTAAATCAACATTGATGTTGTGGTCTTAGCGGGAAAAGATGGGCTTCTGACATCTAATATTTAATACAAAAAAGACATTTACCGCTGGTACACGAATGCGTTTCGGAGCCATTAGTAACAAGGGACACGAAGAACGAGTCATGTCAAACGGTGACGCCATTCTTAGCTGGATAGCCTGTGCAATAAATACTATATCGACTAGAATAACCAGACGCTAGAGATTGTCATTCGATTGAGACTTCTGACGTATTCGCCTAACATAACTGAAATGATTGAATGTAAATATACATTCACATTACATTATTATATGCGTAGCTACCAATTTGTGTCAATTTCTAGGTGCCAAAAGCTCCTTTAACATATCCTTTGAACCTGATCTCATAATATCTTATGCCTCCACAACAGACATCAATTTTCCAAACTAAATTTATATGGAAAATTAGAGATAGCTCTACCAACCCTTTGTGAGTTATATAAACATAGACTCATTAAGAATCGTACATTCAAACTGCTTATATACATCGTTACGGTAAATTGAATTTCATATTACATAATAGTAATTACTTTTTTGATGAAAGTGATAAGAAGGCTTCTTCCAAATATCTGTATAGCTTTAATGAACTTTGTCTTTTTTTTTAGTTATAGAGAACATAACAGTGGTTGGTGTGGTATTATTACACCTAGTATTGCATGTGGCCAGTACATCTGTGAAAGTAGACTACTGTGCCCAAAAAAGGGTGCCAAGTTTTCTACATGTCCAGCCAAGCAGAAAAACAATACACAACTTTATGAATTACCTCTTAGACTTTAAAGAGCTATTAGACGACAGCCAAAAGACACATGTAAGTTTACTGCATTTGGAGTATTTATAAGCACGATTTCTCTAAATACTCTAGACATCTTACTGTTTATCACGAAAAGGAGTTTGTCAATTATATTCACCCCCCCCCCTTCTTAAAATGTATGTATGGCATGGTTGTTACGTCATGAATGTACATTCAACATGCCTGGAATTAAGAGTGTTGGTATTTTCATCTTGTATTTAAGGGTTATACACTATTTGCATAGTGCTGATCGGGATTAAGAAGAAATCTGATCCGAAAGAAAATGAACAGATGATAATGATTTGTTTCTATCAAACACGACCTATCGAAAGCTTGTAAACCCATTTGCTCTGAAACTTCATTAGGGATACACTTTGACTAATTAGTTAGGGAATAATGCTGAACGTTTCCATTGAAATACATTTTCCATCTTCTGAAATAAGGCGGTGTAACTCGTACAATCACGTATTCTTATGATGAATTTGCGATGGAGAGAATAAGTCAAAAGGTTACAATTTTCACCAGATTATAGCATCGTTTCATCATAAAATTTGATATGATTTTTTTTCTTCCATAGGATATAAGATGCGGCAGTCAATATTCACTTATACAACATAGCGGCCTCGAAGATTTTTATAAAACCAAAAGAAACACACAGAAATTAAAGCTACCGAGAAAACGAAAAGTGAGTGAAATATTTATTATATTATTTTAAAAGAACTAAACCACTTTGGTCTAGATGAAGATAACTTTTGATGGTGCAGCGTTCAGAAGGGCAATAACTCTAAACGTAATAATTGGGATTGCTAAAATTCAATTGGCTTCTTGCTTCACTAATTTAAATAATGTATACAAATTTAACGATTATCGAATGATAACTTTTGGTTTTAAAGTCTTAATGACGCATATAAATTCATAAAAATCAGCAGATAACTTTTGATATTAAAGCGTTTACAAGGTGCAACAAAGTGAAACAAGGGCCATAACTCTAGAAATAATTAACATAAATTATTGAAATTAAAAAGGATTCTTCATCTCACTAAAATAATATTAATTTAAAAACTTTTGGCGTTAGATCGAGCGTTCATAGGAAATTGTGGACGGCGGACGGATAGATGGAGGCGACGGCAATATACGTCCACATTTCCATGTGGGCGTATTATACAATAGAGTTTAACGTCCTACTGTTCTGCCCCGACTCAACACGGGCATATGCCATACAATGTTCTAAATTTTGCCCGAAAAGCGGCGCTATACGAGCAATGCTTATATCGAATTCCAACTGCAAAGGGTTAGTTTGTGTGTACGCCGATGTATAAACGGAACCTCGAGTTTTCGTCCCATTTGAAAATCGCGATGAAATTTCTCGCTCAAGTAGGATCGAGCACAGAACCTCAAGGTTAGCGACACATCGTGACCCCCGATTAGTTATCAGACGAGACTACAAAACCGTGACAGTATTTGACTAAGATGTTATTTGTTTTTTCCAGGCACGAGTGGCATCCGAAATACAATGGCTTATGACCGCTGCATCCTTTCAGTTAAATGTGGCCACCGTTATGGATAACGAAACAAACACATTCCAGACTCTGTCTAGGAAGGCCAAAACATCCAGTGAAAGATGGGCACTGGTGATGTCGGTGTTAAATCTTTCTTCAAGAAAGAGAAAAGAGCCTTGCTACCGACAAGGCAATGTTCCTCAAACACACATTAAGAAGACCTGTCTTTATGGTGCCTTAGTTTTAAGGGATGTCAAATGTACGATAGATAATGTGCTGAGAGTCTTAGGCAATTGTAAGATAAAAGGATTAAAAAGAGGAAAAAGAGGAAAGGGTGATAAACGAGGTAAACGAGGAAAAGGAGGTAAACCGAATAAAAAACGACATGGTCCATACTTGCATTGCAGTAAAAGAATACGTTCAGTGTTTTACAGCAGTCGGAAGGGCGAATCTTCCAAGTTTGGTTTAAGTCGATGTCGTATTCCCAAACAATTATACTCTCTAAGCGATTTTCGGAAAATTACCAAATAGATTAAAGCCGAGAAGTAATCAAATAATAACTGGTTAACAATTATTTTTTAAAGCTTTATTATTTATTTATTTATTCATTTATTTATTTCACTGTGTTATTTTATATTATGTTATATTTTATTGTACATTTTGTGAAATCCAAAGACTCATAGATATGGATTATCCCCTCAAATATCTAAAGAACAATTATTAACGCTTTACTATCTATTTTTATTTTTTTTACTTTTGTGTGTTAATATATAGTATGTTTTATTATGTTGTACCATTTATGAAATCCGAAGATTCATACATTTTAATTAACACATGATGTACTCTTATGTTAAAACTATGTAACTTATTTTATATTGGACTATATATTTTACGGTTGTTAAAATTCAAATTGTTACGCTTTCTGTGGACCATATTGGGTGTGTTTTGAGCAGAGCACTTTACCACGAATGCTTTCGGGGAGACATTTTATTGTCACCTTCTATTATCCAGAATGATAAAAAGATAACAAAATCAACCACATTGATTTTATTCTTGTTTCATTCCGATACCATTTGTAAACCCGTTTTATGGGTGTAACATATAGCTACTAATATTTAGTAGCTTGTGTGTTTATCTGTAAACACTATTGTGTAATTTACCATTTGATTTAAATTATATAAATATAACGTTACATTTTTGTATCTAGGGGATATTAGTGAATGCATCTATGTTAACACAGTAAATATGTATTACATAATGTTTATACCAGTTAAATATGGATGAAGTTCCTAATTTTTGTCGGTGATGCTAGTAAATTTGTTTATATATTTGTTTATACAATTCTTTTTCTAGTAGATTTGCTGATACTAGTAAATAGTTTATTTTCGTTTAAACTAATAAACGTGTTGATATGTTTATACCAGAAAATTGTTCACATCAGTAAATTTGTTGATAAATCTGAGTATGCTATTATAATGATATAGTAAATTTGTTGATACAACTGTACTAACAAACTGTTTTTACTAGTACATTTGTGCATACATTTATTTATATTATAGTAAATTTGTTATACTACCAAATCTCTTCTAAATATTCCATAATGTTTATACTAGTACATTTGTATTAAATAATTCATAATGTGTATTCTAGTAAAATTGTATTAAATAATTCATAATGTGTATTCTAGTAAATTGGTAATAAATATTTTTATACACACAAAGACCACACTACACACACAAGATAACAGGGATATTAGGGAATGTATGCATGCTGAAATTAATTAAAACATAACGTTTATACGTTCATTTTTATCTAGGTATTAACGTTTCTGGTACAGGAAAAACAAGTATTTTTCTCTCACGAAGTCATGACAAGTACTACATGTTTATTTTTCAGATGTATATTTTATAAATATATTTTTATTTATACCACTGCTTTCTATGATTTACTATACTTTTACTGTTTGTAAATTTATACATCACGATATTTTGTATTTATATATTCATAACCCACATAACCATGATTTTTTAGTTATATAAATGTCTAAATTATGAATTTATTGAAATAAACATATTATATACCAAAATTCACAAATAACCTGGCTGTGTTCAGTGGATGTTACGGTACCCCCCCCCCCCATCTCTCTTGGTTTTAACCTATTATTGTTGAATTATTTTGTATCATCTAAAAAATGCCAAGTGAGTAAATTGCCTATACTTAGCTACCTGACTAAAGTAATAACCTTTGACAATAGTGATCTTTGCGGCCAAAATGACATCGGTTGATGTTGGGAATTCCCCTTAAAATTGTATTTTAAACGATAACCTCCATCTTACGCCCACAACTAACGATTTTGATTCTCGAACCTTCGACAATTTTCTACACGCTGTTTAATATATAATTGTGTTTTCCATACCAGTTTCTCCAGAATAATATTCAATATGGCGATTTCAATATTATAATAATGAGATTCCAAGCCTTTGACCGAAGTTAAAGGGGCCATCCCGATAACATTTTGGGGGTTAAAACAGCTTAATTTTGTATGAAAAGCCCTTAATAGCCTCTAACTTAGATCCGAGCAACTTCTTCAAGCTATGTGATACGTTTTCAAACAACTCCCAAACGCCGGTACGGCTCGGCGCCCGAAGACTTGTGTTCTGTTTGCATTACACAGAAGTGTCTGGATAAAACGAGTCTATATTATGTGCAGCTTTCTATCTAACCCTATTGACTCACTTTTTTAAAGCTCTCCTTTGATTAAGTTAAAATTGGTATCATAACAATTTAAAAGAAAAACTTAAAAGAGTTAGTGTCCAGTTAAGCTTTTTTTGCATTCACGTCAAAACTACTCAATATTTTGAACTGAAATTTTCAGACAAGGTAAATACACTATTCCTCTATATTTTGGCGTTTAAATTTCATACGTTCATGAACGTGTAATTTTCAGATTCTTTGAAATTCGGGCTGGTCCCTTTAAAGGACATTGTAAGATTTGATTTTCATCATACATTGGCCCTTCATCGGGGTTAAACGCACCCTGTCAATTGCCAATGGTACATGACCCAGCAAGGGCAAACGTTTAGTCGTTTTGATAAGACGAAAAAATGAGTTCTCGTATACACATTGACGTGCACATAAAAGAACCTTTGGCAACTATCTTGAGAAATGGAGGGAAATGGGATTTAATGTCCTCCTTTTTTGCATGAATTGTCAAGGGTTCTTTTACATACACATCAATATGATATGTGATTTTAGTTGAGGAGTAAATATGGTGTTGAAAATCACCATGCTCCAATTTGCTCGAGGCAAATGAGTATTATATAAAGCAATTAAAATATATGTCTACGATATCACCCTAGGTGGAAGTGGATGTTAAACTCCAGATACGACCAAACGAATGGCGCATAATCAAGAGCTCAACAAAAACCGTAATCAGATGTTCCTCAAGAGTCGACTCAACACACTTCAAAAGGTGCAAAATTCTGCAGCCTATAGGTTGATAACTCTAACCAAAAATTCATCTCAAACTACCCCGTCTTATATACTTATAAATGCTTACATAACCTCTGTCCCTCGTGCTTGTCTGAGCTCCTTTAAGTTAATGTTCCATAATGAAATACCAAATCTCCAAACTTATGTTCATTTTAGAGAAAAAACAGACTTTATTTTTTTTAAAAATAATGTGTAAGTGAACTGTACCTTTCGTTATCAAGTATAGCACATGGACCATTCACTGTATAGACCTCTAAGGGAATGGGTCAACTATCAGGTCACACAAAGAACAAATCTTCCCGAAATCTTAAAAGGGTTACGTCCAAACGACTCAATATTTTGAGATGAAATTTTGAGACAAGGTAAATACACAACTTCTCTATATTTTAGCCTTAAATTGCATACGTACCCAGACTTTTATCTTTGAGACGCGGTTCAAATCAGGATAGTCCCTTTTAATTTAAACAGAGAGATGCTATAGATCATACGTGATTAATACAATCAAGATTATAGTTGGTTTCAACATTTATATGTCTTATTTGCTTTTTAGTTTATTTATTTTATATGTATATTTAATTTCTGTACGATATTTTGTTAATCGCACGCGAGCACGTAGTCGTGGAAGTTGTGCGCTATAAAAATTATTATTTATAAATATTATCATCTAAACTTATCCAATTTCGACATTCCGAATTTTAAGCTACATAACTAATTCAGAAGATTAACGAATGCAATATCTTAACTATTTCCACATTGAAAGGTCGAAATCCGTAAGGATATCTGAAATTTTCCTTTCTTCCGCTTAGCCTTAGACATTACAATAAACTAGCGAAAATGTCAACATCAATTAATTGAAATATTACCGAAAAACAATAAAACGGACCTTACACAAACGGCTTAGGAAATTTCCCCGGAGCTACATAGAGAAAACTTGAGTAAGTATCAAGATAAAAAAAACCCTCATTTTTTGTATGATGAAAAATGTTAATACATTGCAACTGTAAAGAAAAGTGGTCGAAAGTCCTATTACCCTATCAATTGTATCACGGTTGAAGTGGTAAGCGTATTTTAAAAGGACGTATTAGTGCATGTAAGATCCTGAATATAAAACCTTCAAAAATTTAGCGTCATTTTCTCATGGAGTTCGATATTTCATTAAGAAGTATACATGTATATTATATTGAATCTCCACATCAGAATAGCCAATATTCAATAATCTTATTCATGCACGAACATAAAAAAACCCAGACTGGAACTGTTCTGCACAAGCCAAGAGCGTCGGAATAGCAGATTGAAATTATCCTGCACGAAATCCACCATTAATATTGAAAGAGGGCTAAACGTTTGGTAAGGGGCAAAGATATCACCATACAAACAAAAACAATCAACCGATGAATCTGTACATACGTTCACAAAACGATAAAATGATGTGACAAGTTCAACAGTCCATATGGGGTATCAACTTTATGTAGGCACCCACAGAATTTGTTTACATGTTAAAACATTACAAAAAAACAAACAAAAACCCCCTACAGCAACAACAAAAACAAAACAATAAAAAAATCCCAAGACAACGGTTGTAAGTAAACCATAAAGGAAATCAAGAATAATACCTCGTGCATAGATTTGAAAATTCGCATGATTTAGTATTTTTGTTGACGAATATTAATAACTTTATCTCACATAGTGAGCCAACATACATCTATATGATATATATCAATATAACACTTTTTCAACCATTATCTAATCTACTATGATTATAATAGTAATAACCATGTTAATACTTTTCTGGTTGGGTGAGAGCGAGAGGAAATAGAGAGAGAGAGAGAGAGAGAGAACGAGAGAGAGACTGTTAACGTCCACTCGACACAAACTAGTTTTTTTTCAATAATTCGCTTGCGCCTAGTGGTCTTTAGGAGTGTCGGGGGGGGGGGGAGGGGCGGAGAAAACCAACGAGGTAGGGCAGGCGACTCTGCTCCTTGTCACGTACAACTCATGAATCGAAAACACGCCATAAGACTAGGTTATAATCCCCTTATAGTACACTATGGCGCAATTAGCGCTGTCGGAGAAGAGAACAGTAGGACGTTAAACCCAAACTCTTTTATTTACGATCAAGACGTTTCCCTCTACTCTTCTTGGATTTCTTAAAGACCAGACGTTTTTACATCTTACGTCACTGACAAGAGGATCCCGTACTGTAAAATCCGGAGGAACTATCTTGGCCAACAACGGGATGGCACCAGAGAAATAGCGGTTATAGAGTCAGTGTTTTACTCACTGAGCCACTGTGGCTACAAAATCATAATAAGACTTTGGACAAAGTTTACTGAGAGGCAAAAAATTGAATGAAACTGTTTACATTAACTCCTTCTATTTGTGTCAAATAGGATATTGAATTAGGATCCTTTGATTTGGCATTTTGATTAGTGATGGGTAGATTCCAGTTTCAGTTTGGGCATTTGCATCGACAAAAGGGACAAATAATCGATTATATCGCCAAAATTGGCTTTGAATGAAGGCAGATTGTCATCCGAAACAACAAATTTCAATAAAATCAACATCTGTATTTTTAACCTATAAAGAAGCTTACTCAATCTAAAATCCACAGCAAATTAGGGCAAATAGGGAAGTGACAATGCCCGACCGGACTATTCTTAAATTAAATGCCTATATCCTGCCTTACTCTTAGTCTGAAACGCACCAGTAATATAATCAATCTTATAAGATCGAAGGTTCCGGTACCAAGTATTCAGTCGTGTATCAATATTTCCGCACAGGCTATACTTTAAAGCTGCATATTTACATTTGAGGAAATTCTAAATCCTTGCATACTATGCTCATTCTAGATTCATGGGACTGTGTGGAATGTTGGACAATCCTGCAGTGTGAGTCTTGGGTTGTGAACACTTACTATTCCATGGACACCATACATGGGCAGCTACAAAATCACCTATTTGGATATAAAGTCCGTTTTAGAAAGATCACCTCCTGTTCACTCGATTTTGCTTTTCGTTTTCATGTCAACAGGACCTTGTTTCATGCTTAGAAACATTCCAGACATCACGTATGTAAGCAACAATGATTTTATGATTGGTCTTTCCAGGATTATTGTTCCGATGTGTGAAAGGGTGTCAAACTTTTGCCGCCTCTCATGAGGGGCTAAAGGATATAGTAGAACTCAAACCAAAATACCGCCCTTTTTTTTATATAAAACTATGTTAGCACATGGCTATTTGAGGTCGGGGAATGGGGCGATCTACGACAGAGATGCTCTTTAAAGCAGAAATTAAATGCACACATATAAATAGATAATTTTAGGAAGTTTTAGATTGCCTTAACTTCGTTATATAAAATCTATCGGATTTTTAAAAGACTACTTAAAATTAGCTTCGTTTATGGACTGAAGGTATATAATATAATGTGCACCTATGGACTACAATGTTTTCTAAGGGCCAATAAAATGAAATGAAATGGGATAGTTAAATAAAACCAAGTACGACCAATCCAAACCATTAGACAAAACTCGAAGTCCTAAAAAAACGGTATAGGCAAAATTGCGTAATCAACCAATGACAACGGACAAACGCCATACACTGTGATAATAGTGTCCGGACAGTGGCGCTATGGCCTACTCTTATTATAAGGGTTCTTTACATGCACTCCAATATGTACACTGGACCTCGGTTTTCGTACCATCCGAACGACCATACTTTGTCTCTTGACACGTCCCTCGTCGTTTAATCCCGATGAAGGGCCAATTAATACTGAAAATGTCGGCACCAACATCTTACTGACTATTTCCTTTAACCTCCTCGGTAAAAGGCTTGGAATCTCATTATTATAATATTGAAATCGCCATATTGAATATTATTCTAGAGAAACTGATATGGAAAACGTAATTATATATTTAACAGTGTGTAGAAAATTGTCGAAGGTTCGGGAATCGAAATCACGAGTTTAGAACGTTAGAATGAGGTTATCGGTTAAAATACAATTTTGAGGGAAATGCCCAACATCGACCGATGTCATTTTGGCCGCAAAGATCACTATTGTCAAAGGTCATTACTATAGCCAAGTGTCGTCACTATGAACAGGTAGCTATGTATAGAAAATTTACTCACTGGGCATTTTTTTTAAGACGATACAACATCATGTAATAACAGTGGGTTAAAACCATGTTGGCTTTCTTTATGAACCTCAAAAAAATATTCTAAAAATGTGTAAACATACCAGTAGGATGGGTCATAATTTAATTTCCCGGACGTGTGGGTGCAGAAAGATACATGAAAGAGGTACATGCATATAGAAAAACCAAATGTCCATTTATTATAGAGCAAAGTTCCATCACGATTCAATTATATGAATGTTTTTTTTCCTATATTTTAAAATAGATCGCAGTGTATTTTATTTGGTTATATTTGGTTGTAGGGAAAGTGTCCATGCATATTTAAAATAGTATTCTTTAATTTCGATTTCCGATGTGATCATGGAATATTCCTAACTAGCGCTATAATTAAACACCGTTTCTTGTTGCATCAAACCATCGTTAGGTGACGTAATGGACAGCTCTATTTTATAAATAAATATAGGCCTATCCTGTATGTAATTTTCTGTACCGTAAAGGGAACGTTTTCCAAGAAAACCTTCACTAAACATGCTGTGTAGGTCTGCTGAAAGTTCAAGGCTGAATGTTATCTAGCCTTGTTCACCAAGTCTTTTTTAAAACGGGTATAGTTCTTGTCCTGAATAATCGCGACTCCGTGATAGCGATAGATTGATGGCCGACCTAAATATTTCTCTTTGTACAGCAATATTTTATGAATGAAATTTTTTGTCAATGAAAACATGAGAAAAGTCCTACTTTAAACAAGCATCTCGTTTTTTGTCCGTATACTATTACTTAATAACATTTCTATTTACTTTTCAGTTGGGATAGGCTACATTAGTTAGGGCCGATTTCAGATTCTGTCCACCTAGTTTGTTCTAAGGCTACACATTATTGTTCATTTCGCAGATAAATATATATTTGGGGGACAAATTTTATTATGTAGAGCAGTGTAAAATACAACTTAGAGTGTATAGGTCTACGAGAGAGAGAGAGAGAGAGAGAGAGAGAGAGAGAGCTGCGACGATAACATTATATCATACGGTTTACATCCTACTCCTTGCGGCGTTTCGTTTAATCAGACATAACCCAGGGATTTATCCGGGCATTGCTTCAGGAATATGGGGTTACATCAGTTCTCCAGTGACATAAAATAATATTCTTCACTTAGCGAAGACAATCTTTGTCGCTGCTGTATTACGCAGCATGAAGATCGGCCAAACCCAAACTGATTATTGATCGGTTATATCTCTTAGGTCACATCAGATAGATATAATTCGATAAAATGCAATTTAACATTATTAATGTTTGATTTATCGTCTTTTCATAATACTCTGTAGCCTGGTGGTGTGTGCCCTGTATGTTAACATAGTTAAAAAAAATGACAGAATTAATTGCCTTTTCACCCAATTTATTACAATTTTCCCCATAAAATGTATTTTCTGTCTAAATCTCATATTTTTGGTTGTGTACACATCGCACACATTCCTTGTCGACAATTTTCACGCGTTTTTTTTACTGTGTCATGCCTTGGGGGTTTTCCCTTGAAAATCCACTTGCCGATAGTTAATTTGTATTGCACATAAATAATTTTTATGTTCTGTTTGCAAAACATTGCGTGCAAATGACCCCAAAATGATGAGGTTCAGGAGGTCTTTTATGGAATCCCAACAATAATGATCGTTATATTTTGGAAACTTACTACCATAGATATTTGATTTTCTATGCGGATTAATCAAATATCGAATATACTAATAACACACCCTTTTTCACCGGGAAATATATATCAAAAACACTAAACGTGCTGAAAAGGGTGAATAATGCCCCTTATTTAGAGCAAAGTTTTATACTCTTCTTAGCATAGTTTAGAAAAGGAAATGAAATCGGATTTAACCCCCTACTGTTTAGAAAAGGAAAACAATACTGCAAAAAACAATCTTTCCCGTAGAACACTGTTTAGGCGTTATATGACTGCATGACACACAGCGACAGAAATAAAAGATACATCCGTTAATGAAATAAAATAAAATGGGGTTTAACGTCCTACTATATAGATGTACTGCTAAACTGGGCTACTGAAGACGGGCATACACCATAGAGTGTGCTATGGG
The DNA here is from genome assembly GCA_917208275.1 of Patella pellucida. Lineage (NCBI taxonomy): Eukaryota > Metazoa > Mollusca > Gastropoda > Patellidae > Patella > Patella pellucida. Next base: position 55,678,091 of record OU795039.1, on the reverse strand, counting down.
GGAAATTTTGCCCGGGCAGCGGCGCTACGGCCTACTCTTATATCGATGTGCACATGGGATCTCGATTTGTCGTCCCGTCCGAACGACTAGACAGCTGTCTTTGTCAGACCCTCCGTCCTGCATCACGCCGTAAAATCGGGATGAACTTTCTCGGCCAATGCAGGCTAGCGAGCCAGCGTCTTACCCACTTAACCACGTGATCCCCCATCTGTAAATGAGTTCCGGAATGGCAACTTTAAAATGACTATTTTGAGGTGTTGGCTTTTTGCTATGAAAGCAAATTTTATTATTTCTGAATATATAAATACACTAAATTGATTATTATTTCGGGCATATTTTCACAGTCAAGGGCAATAACTTTACGAATATTCATCTGAGATCTCAAGTTTCATTAAAATTGGATGGGTAAAGGTAGAGCTACTTTTGACGTATGTCCCTTAGTCCAGAGCAATGTCAAGTGTTAGACGAATCTAGTTTAAAAGAGTTCAGATAGTATAAATTTAGTTTAAACGTACTTTGGCAAGTAAAGGAGGAACACGCGAATACTTGACGAATTACATTATTTAGTTTTTAACTATTATCTTTAAATTACATGTCAGTAACAGTACTTAATTAGAGTCTTAAATGTATTTTATTCATCTTGCCAAAATGATATAACTTTTATTCTGAAGAATATTAGATGGAGTCATAAATATATTTCTTTTATCTAATGCACTTTGATCGGATGACAATGGATGGTTTCCGTGTGTGCCCTATATGTAGCCGTTACGAACCAGTAGACGAAAAACTTCCGCATTCAAAATTACAGTCGTCGTCTTAGCTGTGTAAATAAAGTGTTCTAAATGATCACGTCACATCTCTTACATTTACCTGACCATCACTACTTTAACAAAATACTATCATACTCCCCCACAACTTCATTTTTTATTTTTATCATGTCTACTTCAGAGTATGATATAAACTGATTACATCATACGATATGAAAGGATTACATTAACAGCTGAAATCTGTCTATCTTCTTCTATTATACTGTTCAGGTCCTAAAGTATATCAGCATAAATGATAAATATTGAAAGCTTGGGTTAATCTGTAAACCTTCTTTTTCCTATGACAAATCAAAAAAGGGGTGGTTATATAGACTACTGAATGTTCATGGGCATTCGCATCAATGGTAAATTGAAATCCTTATCCGTCAAAGCATTCATTTGACCTGTGTTTACTTTCTGTTGAATTTCCCTATGATAAAATAAAAGTGAGATTAGGTTTTATAGGGGCTGGTCAGATAGCGGATTTCGAAGTCACGATATTCATAATACACGTTGGACCCGAAACCACAGCTGAATGGTTTCATATTATCAAATCGTTCTGAGGGGACAAACAACGTGGTCCCGAGTACATCTTAGGCCCTGTATCCATAGGCTGTTCCCCTGTGGCGTGTTCCCTTGTGGTGTGTTCCCTTGTTCCCTTGTGACGCGCCACAAGGACAATGAACCTTTGTTTTTTAACGTGCCCGTTTCCATAGGATGTTCCCAGGGAACATGTGGCCTCGTGCACGTAACTTGTGGCTTGTGACCGGGAACACAGACAATGAACATGTCAATTCTATTGCAGCTGAACTAGAGGGAACACGTCGTTACGAGTGTGATATTGTATGGAAACTTGCGTGAAATTCATCCAGTCCATGGCGAGCTCCAAAATATGGCCGGACCCAGCACCATGGGCCTTGTCTGAAGGCATGTTATCTTCTGAGATGAGCACCAGGGGGAAAAATAAATACAATCAGTACCTGATCAGTGAGGAGAGGGGCATAATGGGGAAAATGTCCCGGGCTCCCCACATATAGCCCCCCCCCCACAGTTCTGGGCCATACTTTATCCCGGACTTAAATAACATAAGGTCAATGAAAAAAACATAAGAGGAAGAGTCTCAGATACACTGAAATTAATCCTTATTTGAAAAAAAAGAAATCCTGAAGGAAAACACCCCAGACACCTAAGGGGGCGGAGTACATACTAGTACGACCCGCGGTCAGTACGAATAATTTTAACAAACGACAATGGGGCCCCCGCACAGTTGGTATGCCCCCCTTCCCCACAAGGTTAATCCGACACTGAATACAAATAGCGGCATCCTCCTCATCCTTCCGATTTTCAGTAGTTGAGTTCATCGTCGAGCTATTAATAAAAAAAACGGTTCGCATAATGATAGTTGTGTCTTGAGTTAATTTGCTTTCTCGTCAACGTTCGTATGTAGACTTTTCTTTTACCTATCTTTCCATCGTACATTGCACACACCACAAGGGAACAGCCTATGGATACGCGCGGGTACAGGGTCTGGGAACAAGGTCACAACGCCACAAGGGAACACGCCACAAGGGAACACGCCACAAGGGAACAGCCAATGGATACAGGGCCTAAAAGAACTGTCCGGGCAAATAACGTCTAGTCGTTCGTATAGGATTGAACCCTTGACAGTCTCCATTATGTTATTCATACTAGACGCGTTATGGGTGAAGTTCATTACAAAATGATGTATAACATTATTAATATTGTATCCCTTTGCTCATTATAGAGTAATACAAATTAACTGAATGAACGCCTTTTCGTAAAGGTTGACAAACTGATAAAACTTTCTGAAAAGTTTAAAAGAAAATTGAACATGAAGATGTTTACACAATTCTTTGGCGTATAAGATTCTCTTCTCCTTCGTTTTATACCCAGCATTTTATATTATTTTATTCTCTCTTGATCTTTTCGTAAAGCTTCGTTCGTTGGGGAAGTGAGGAGCTTAACCGTATAACCTATCGCAAATTATTTTGCCTGGTCTTTTGATATATATGCCAATAAAATATATTTAAACTAACTATAAACCCTATTTTATTTATTTATCAATTCATTCAGAACTGGAATCAGACGTTTTCGAAAGAGAAAACATATCATCGTTCGTTTAATTCAAGAATTAAAGTTACATTCCCGCGTACAAACTGCCACTTGGTTATTTAATGGTATATATGGACTAAAATATCTTCAAATTAATTGATTTGCCATACTTGAAAAGACTTGCATAGATTTTAGACCAAATTTGGATTGTGTGTGCTCTCCAAAATATTAATATATTTTTTTTATCAATTTATATTACACAATATGATTAAATACCGGAGAATGGATATCATTACCAGGATGTATTCTTTTGATAAAATTTGATCACTCCCCTTTACCTTTCTTTTTATGTTAAAAATGATATATAAGGAATGGTTTTATGAATGATTGAACTTCAATCTAAACGTATCCTTGATGCCCTGTACAATATTGACATAAGAATTATTGTCCAATAGACAACTAGAATACATCAATGACACTATATAAATACTTCCGATCATTGTTCTGAAAGGAAGCATGCGCCAATAACTGATAGCGAACATGTTTAATATGATCGCGTGTACTATTTATGGATATATGCCATTTTATTTTTAATTTTCACCAGCTATTGGTTGATGAGTAGCAATGCAAGTATCGTAGGCGAATAGGTAAACAAATCGTAACCTGTTTGAATGCACAAAACTGAATACATGACGCCATCTCCATAAATCGAGATAAGGGTTAACTTCCCCTTGTAACAGACCGGTTATCGAAACAGTGACGGATTGAATTTTAAATTTTGCCTTCCAGAAGGATTAATACCATTTCGTGATTCTCAGTTCTTTAAAAATCACCCAATGTCCATCAACGGTGCATGCGAAGACAACCCGATATGCTAACGGACACATAACAGAGACCACACTGGACAGCAGTTAGAAATCAAGTTTCGTCTGCGGGAACGCCGCTGTCCCACAAAAGTACCCCAACCCACCCCCGGATAGAAACAACGATAGAAATAACAAAATTGTCTCTTTTTTTTAAAACGACCAAGGTGTTACGTCGATAAAAAGTTCATTTTCATTCAATTCTGTCATTAGTAATTGATAAAGAAAGAAAGAGGTCAAAATAATTGATCTAATGTTTAAAAGAATGAAACACAAAAATGAACGTAAAAGGTATACGAGTTCTCTTTTGAGGCATTCGATAGTGTTTCTATATATTATTTAAGAAGTTCGCACATCTGAAAACTTTTATTACCTAGTTCAGATGTCCATCAAATCTTGATTTATTTTCATTAATAATGATCAGCATTGATTGTGTTCTTTTCAGTCATTTATATTCTTATTTTAGAACCCCTGCATAGGGATAAATAAAAATTAAGCACAATATTGTCGCCTCGCTATTCGCCGTGTTCAAGAAATATACCCTGTTAAAATTTAGGATCCGCTCTCGCTTTTGTTATTTTTAGGAACTATTAAGATAGGGACCAAACATGACATTACAGGGGTCTAAACAAGAGAAATTCTAGTGATGGTATATAATATATGGAAACAGGTTTTATCTCATTTCCCTTTTACACTATTAATAATATCTCGTCGACATTTCAATGACGTCAAATTCATTGTCACATTATCAACAAGTTTTAATAAACAACAACAGGAATTAGGTGACACTATTTCCACTTGAATAAACTAATCCTTAAACTAATCTTGTGTAGGAAACATCTTCAGTAAGTGTGGAAGGTTTCAACAGGACATTATATTACAAGACCTTAGTATTTCTACATACAGAACTAAAAGTTTCCGCGTAAACGTGAAGCTTTGATGAAAAGGTGATTGAAATCAACATCCGTACAGCTCATTAATGATCGCCCAGTCAATGAAATGACACCTTTCAAATTATTCTTAATTCGATAGATATTTTTTACAGGACACAATTTTATTTACCGAGCCTTATACTTATAGTATTTCAATACTCATATATCAAAATCCTACAACATCAAAGATTATGTCCAGATTCAAACACCAATCCTTACAATAAAAATCTGTTTTTTTTTTGTCGATTCATATTTTACAGGAAACATTTTTATTTACCAAGCCTAAATAGGATCCCAATTTTCTTCATTACCGTACTATCATAACTATATGAAAACCTATAAAACATCAGAGATTAAAACACCAATTCGGAAAGGGCTTTTAACTTACCAAATGCTACATGGAGACAGAACAAATAATTATTATTAGGGGTCACACTAATCAGCGACTGCTTGGATACAAATGAATAAAGTTATAAATAAAATGAACTGAGGTTTAATGTTCTAGCCATGCAGTTAGCTTTTAAGCATTTAGCTTATTTTTACGCTTAAGTCGAACGACTAGATTTTGTTTCTTGTCATATCCTCCGTCTTGAACGACGCATAAATATCCCGAGAACCTTTCTCAACCAACAACCTGGGTCGGACTCAAGATCTCCAGTGAGTCACCATGGTCCCAATCAATTTAAACATGAACAGATAAATAGAAGAACTATGTCCTCCTCGTCGATATGGTATTGTGCCATATGCATGTAGGTCTGTGTTATATGTGTTACTAGAATGAGAGAACAAGGTGCAAAGACAAAACGAAATAGTATAGGGTCGTCCAATATCTGGATCACACTATACACTTTTTTACTATTTTTTTTTATTTTCTACAATAAATGTGTTCCGTTATTCTTTATCAGATTTTACTGCTTTCAAAGAACTTTAAACAAACAGAATTATTAATATTAAAATCAAGTATGACAACTCTTAGTTCTTCAACATCACAATTAGTAAAACCAAAATGGCACACCGATAAGTAAACCGAACCATATTTTAAAACCCAATATATAAATCAGATTCAGAAGTTTCCCCCCTCATTAACGTTAATATAATTATGTATAATTTAGGCTGTGACAAGTTTGTTTATTTTTATTTCATATACAGCTGATTCGTGCGAAACTGAAATATTTAATAGTGAAGAGGAATCATTCATGTGAAACGATACAAACTATACGAGTACCAGAAATGTCAAAGTCCATAAAAGTATATTTAGGTATAAAAAGGTGAAAAGTAAATTAAAAAAAATCCAGTGACAAATCGCACCGGAAATGGTTTAAATTTTAATTTTAATTTTCAGGTTTGTGTTGCCAAAGACTTAACTTTAATTACACAATATCTGAAATGATATTTACTCGTGCGTGAAGTGGGTAAACAAAGTTGATATATTGGGTACATTTGGGTCGGGGTGGAAGAGGGTTGCGGTCTCGGCGGGTATAGATGGTGGGGAGGGTCTAGGAGGTGGTAATGAATGAATGAAATGAAATTGGTTTACGTCTGGGCACCAAGGATTCAATGAAGACGGGTACACGCCTTACAGTGTGCTATGAGTAAAATCCCCCCGGAGAGCAATTGAATTCAAATTGTTAAGGGTATCACTAAGAGGGTGTGGGGAAGGTGGACTTTCCCGAACAACACCGGGATTAAACCCTGGAGCACCAGGTTATTTATTAATGCAGCGCCTAAACACTGGGTCACCATTACATGGCGCACTTAACGCGTGGTAGAGACCTTTATAATATTTGTATTAAACATTTGAAATATACATGTGTATACTTGGTCAACAACCATGTAAAAAACACACTCTAACTGTGCTCCATTGACGTTAATATCGTAAAACAAAATTCATCTTCGCATCCACTAAATATTAAATCGTCTTAATCCGAGAAGAATGAAAAAAACAGTTGGACCGACAGTCCAGAACTCCCCAGTCCGTACCTGTAATAAAACCACCCTGTACCCCACGAATATAAATTGATGTCCTAAACGGCACAATTATATGTAGCTATAACCTTTATTGTAACATTGTGTTTAAAGCTTTCTGGCACCAAGCATACTGCTGGTCTATCGATCGTCCATCGTGACTGTGAATCCAAACGATTCCTGGGTCATCGTCTCCCAATAATCACAAGGAGTACGTAGCATTGAGTTGCATCGTAAATCGTTAGGTTTAATGTATGTATTGACGATCGACAACAAAAATCCACAAAAGCTATAAACCCTGGTTTACGGCTTCTGCAAATAATATACTTGTTAATACTCCTTACATAATAATTAAGAATCCTTTTTTCCCGCGCTTCAATGTTTAAAGACACTCCTATCTGGCACCAGGCAATACCCCCCCCCCCCCCACATCCTTGTTTCTTCAAGACGGGTTGATCTGGATACGTGTGAACGTAGGGGCTGGGGAGGTCTTACTGATTTCGCTTGTGTAAACTTATTATAAACCATAGCAGTGCAGCCATTAACATGACCAATTAATCATCTTGTTCATTTGTCGATTATTCGGATCTGTTTGAATTTGGGCTGTGTTGGTAGTTATTCAATTAAATTTATAATTAAAAACGAGTCTATATCCTGAAATATGATAGTTACCAGGTATCTGTGATATTCTAGATGCTTCCCCTACCCCTACCTTACCCCCTATTCCTAAATCGTGATACGCTTAATTAATTATTTTCGGTTAGTTACCATTCGATATAAAGTGTGGGCAGAACAATATCCGTAGAAAGTATCATGCTTTGTAACAACCATGAACCACGACAGCTAACAATAAGCCCATCAAACAAGGAACTAGTTTGTCTTGTGCAAGTGAAATTATTAGTGTAACTTCACTTATAGTTACGAAACCCATCGACTCTGTCTTTTGGAAAGCACCCGGTCTATTTTAAGCCATTTTGCTCATGCCCGTTCTCTGGCCGTTATATATAAAAGAGCTAAAATGATCGAACAACTTCAAACCCTTCTACACCAGCCAAAAACCAAGGTAAGTCCCTGAAACCGATATTGTAAATAATTATTATTATATTGAAATTCATTTAAATAATATGATAATGACAATAATGAGTCTTAGAATGAGCTAGAATTCACTTCACACTACGGACATATTATTAGGACGACCAGCTTTATAGCGGTACCCCAATTATTATTATTATTATTATCATCATTATTATTTGAAATTCAAATGGTAAATCTGATAATTGAATGAATATTCAGACACTTCAATTAAATTAAAGATTACAAAGCATTCAGAATATTTATTATTAGTGAGGAATCCGTTTTTTGTGCATCATAAATATAGTGAAGTATCGTTATTTATCAACTTAAAAATATCATCTATATATCAGTTAACAGAAGGCATCGTATTCGTATAATAAAATTTCCCCAATTTAATTATATGATAAATGTAAATTGTTTATAATCAATCTGTTCTACAGTTGAGATGCGGGTATCATCCTTATCTATGACATACCAAAACTTGGAAAACCCCATATTATGGGATTCTATACCATAAAGCATTTGGCAATAAATGCTTAATATATTTATTTGGGTTGTCATTATTAAGTGTACAGGTTACACGTGTGAATTATTTATTTGAAATTATGCCTTAAAGGAGTAGCGCACTGTTGTGTATAAAGTATTTGTACTTTATCTACAAAGACTTCCCGTCTAAGAAAGTGATATACATAGCTACCATTGACGACAAATTTCGGTTGTGGAGTTATATATATATATATATATAGATTTAAATAGGTCAGGTTTCTATCGGGTCAAGAGTAACTTTTACACACGCTTAAGTATACACATACCCTACTGACGAAACCCTGTCTTTGCGACGTATTTAAATTGAAAAATACGGAGATTTTTTTTTTAAGTAATTTTGAAATTTAGTGAATATTCTGTACAATGTGTGTTATGATTGTCGAATATAGCATGCTATAAACATCAAGAGGTGTCACAAATATATAAGACAAACAAGCTTCTTGATAAGCAACAAATTGCTCTGGAGGTATCCATCGTTCGATAAAATATGATTTTTCTGTCAATATACAGAATTCCCGCATAGATCCGGTACTACTGGGTTAGGCATGTTCGTATATAAATACAATAATGACTAAATCAAATGATTTCTATAATTAGACTGTTAGAATGCCCAATGATAAGACACCCGTCCAATCTTCATTACATATAAAAAGAACAAATTTCCCCTAAATCGAAAACCAGTTGACAAAATTAATAGATTTTTCATTTAGACCACATTTCAGAATTTGACTTACGTATATTCAGACGTATCTTGATATAAAGTTTGGAAGAATTTACATCTAATATATTATAATTAATATTCAAGTAAGTTAATATAACGAATGTTATGTTCTTAAAATAAGCGGAAACACGCTTTAAAAAACGGGATTCACAAACTTTACGATAAAACCAAACCAATTTTAAAGACTGAAAGTGTTTTAGTGTTTTTCAATACGTTCTAAATAATAATATTTCATTATGTTACAGATACTATATCATGAACATTATAACGATGAATCTAATGAACAAGTTCACAATGCTGACTGCAACCATTTTGGTTGTAATGAATATTATGGGAGTCGGATCTGCCCCGACAACACTTCCAACTACATTTAAAAGATGGGAGGATCCATGTGGAAGTTCCAATATAGTGGGCATCCGAGAACAGGAAGAAAATACGAATGAACCCAATTCAGTAGTCGTACTATCTGTTGTGACCAAAAATAAATTAGCTGAACAGGCAGAATCCGCAAGAGTAAAAATCGGAGAACTTGTGGACTTACTTGTAAGTATGCTTAAACCAGAATAGACTTTAATTAAATCATTTAACACCAGATTAGACTTTAATTAAATCATTTAAAATCATCTTAAATATTCATTTTGTAAGATTTAGATAAAGAGCAGATAGTTTATATTACAATAGATAAAAAATAGTTTTTAAAAAATTAACATATGGACACTTAAGTCAAATAACTTTATTTTGACCGTAGGTTATAAGATTTTGGACAACATAGCCTCGATTTCAAGTACAATTGCTATTTATAACCAAAGTCTTGATTATCTATTTTAACGTTAAATGAATGAATTGAATATAACGGCCAACCAATACTCTAGAGAGTTGATTGTAGGCTTGTTATATAAATAAATTAATTATTTATATCGATTTTAGATAGCCATCTTTATATATATTAGAATCGTCAGTCACCGATCTATAATAATATATTTGATTCTTTTTTATTCAGAAAGCCAATCGTGTTCAAAGTGAAAGCATGCAATCGATTCTTTCCACGGCTTCCATATCAGATTATGTTGCAGTCAAAAGTAAAGAACGTGCGTTAAGTGACGCTAATACATCGGTAAGTTACCGTAGTCAATTTTTATCTGAGCCCCATAAAAGTCATTAATAGAATTACGTCTGAAATTAGAAACGGTCGTGTATCAACGATACTTTAATCGGTCAATTTTTCACACATTCTACTCTAAATCCCTAAAAGATATATAATCTAATGAAAACAAACTATTACATTTGCTTTTTATTGTTTTTTCTTCCAGAAATTGGTCACATTTATTGCCGACTATAAAGATTTAGCTAAAATTGCAGTTTTCTTGAACCTGATGAAGACAGAAGAAATAGCGGTTGACAACGAACAAAATTTAATTGAAACCATTGACGAGGTACACGAACGAATTTACGCTCTTTTATGTACTTTAAAAACTATAATTGAAACTAATTTTGGTGAAATTGAAAACCTTGACGATACCCAAGTCGTGGCGGCCAAATATGTAGGTCTTGGGAATAATGCCGCAAGACATTTTAGAGATTACATGTTCTGTAATAAATCAATGCTATTTATTGATGCCATTGAACTTCAATACGAAGTATTAAAGATGATGTAAGATAAAAATAATACATACATAGACCCTTCCAAAACAGAAATTTGATATTTATGATTACTATTGTAATCGCATCATAATTCTGTGTGTGTTTGGAAACAAGTATAATTGTCTCTTTAGACAGTTCTTAAGTTGATTATATTAATCGCTAAACATTTAAATTGCTATATGTATATGTAATTACAATAAATTTCATAATAAGTTCCAAATTATAAGTTGTATCTGTTCCAATTTAGAGATTACATGTTCTGTAATAAATCAATGCTATTTATCGATGCCATTGAACTTCAATACGAAGTATTGAAGATGATGTAAGATAAAAATAATACATACATAGACCCTTCCAAAACAGAAAATTTGATATTTATGATTACTATTGTAATCGCATCATAATTCTCTGTGTGTTTGGAAACAAGTGTAATTGTCTTTTTAGACGGTTCTTAAGTTGATTATATTAATCGCTAAACATTTAAATATTTTGTATAATTATATATATTTATATAGTGAGTGAGCAATACTTTTATATATACTTGTAGATATAGATATAGCTATACATTATAATATATAATGGAACAAAGTTTAAATATAAAGAACCAAAAGGAATGTTACTAAAAAGCCATATTCAAATTGTTACATAAATGTATAATTACAATTGATTATTAATTGTAATGAAATTGCTATTTAATATGTATTTTGTAATTACAATTAATTTCATAATAAGTTCCAAATTATAAGTTGTATCTCTTCAAATTCAAAATTTAAATCTGGATATTTATTATAGTTAATTATGATAATTTGTTTTGTTTGTGATCATGACATGGTGTAAAAGTATACATATATATATATATATATATATATATATATATATATATATATATAATCAGTTCATTGTGTTAAATTACATTTTTAAATTATTTTATAAATATTTGAGTGATTGTATTTATTCAGTACGAAAGGATGAATGATTAATTATTTAATTTAATATTGTGTGTTATTTGCTCTTATAAATGATTGAATATATTTTTGATACGTTTATTAACGATGCATTATGTAAGATTTAGATAAATAGCAATGAATACTATTAAATATATTGAGAATTTCAGTCAAATTACTGATTTGAAGTAGTCTAGTGAGTTTATTACGAGCTTGTCTTGTGAATAAAATTGTCTAATTAATTTATATAACGTTTGTTTCCACGAAGGAGACATGGGACAAGCAGACTTAGCTCTTACATAATGCATAATTAATTTTATTTATTTATTAAATAATTTATTTTTTTATTGTATTTTTCTTACATTTATACGTTATATTTATTTGTAAACCTCGCTCTGGAAGCATAGATCTAATTTTTCTCAAATTTTATACTGATAGATATGTTTAAACATTGTTTTATATAACAAAACCTAATCAAAATATTGTGCATTATTTTGTCTAAAAAGTTATTTTTATTAAAATATTTTCATAAAATACAAATTGTTTAATTTTCATTTTCATAATTTTACGTGAAAATAAACAGTCTGATCTCTCACAAAAAGTAAGTAAAATGGATTCAATGTCCGATGAAAACTAATTTTGGTCACTTAGGGCAAGACGGCTGTGTATCAAAATGCCTTCAACAGTGATACCTATACTACACTTGGTAACTAAGCATACTCGCAAGATTGAATAGACAACATAGCAGCACTTTAAGCCCCCCCCCCCAAAAAAAACCCCCCCAAAAATGGAACCAAAGCATAACTAAGAGATCGTTACACAGGGGCGTACATATCAGAGGCCCCTAATACGACCGCTTGCCGATACCCGGAAAATTGTTATTTCCTGCACTTTGAGGGAAGGTTTTGCAGAATTCTGATGGTCAGAAAATTGAGTACTATACGCATCGAAATTTTGCAAGAACGTACACAGTACTGTAACACTGTGACAACTTATGACAGTGATAATTACATGTACCTATGTTGTTGTGGTGGTTGTACATAAGTTAGCAAAGATAATGACTATCTATGTCCTCACATTTCTATCAAGGTATAATACACCGATATATTCATACATTTTACCCATCAATTTATTTAGTCGCCGATGCACAATTCTGAGACCGACTGCAGTGATTACACGTACTTTAAGACTTATTTATCAGCCCCCCAACACACATTTCTTTCTATCTGATATATGCAAGATATTAAAAAGCAAAACGTTCAAAACATATTCAGTGGCAAGGAAGAACAATTTAAGACATTTCATTCAACTTCACTCGATATAACATGTAATTTTCTAAACGATATGAAACATACGTATAAGTACATCATGCGTATTCTCTTAACCGACTTCCAGCAGGGAATGTGGGACCACGATTATAATTCCCACACGAAAATTGCCCACTGACAAGGCGGATACCCCGGGATTTTTTAGGTGTCAGCCAGCACCATACTAAATAAACCGCCGTGGCTTCCAAACGTAAATAATCTCATAAATTCTACATAATTAAAGATAAATAACACGCCAGCAACTTTGTAAAACAGAAGATACTTTATTGAAAAGCAATGCAACATTTTAAAGACCGTCTTGGGAAAAGAAACAGGAGGTTACAGGCGTGAAGTTGAGGGCATTGCATCTAGTCTATTCAAATTTCGTATCCTTTTGATATTGTATGCCAAAGAAACACACTGTCCCGCCGGGCTATTCCGGAACGGGTGCATCCTTTTGTTATAAAACAATCCCATTTACTATCAATGTTTTCAATGCCAATAAAAAAATAATGATGCAATTAAGTATAGCCCCCACCACTACGTCACTAAGCGGTATGACTTATTGAACTACATCCTTATTTCCTAAATTATATGACTGACGCATTTCTTTATTTCAAATTTCATTGAACTTGCAACACGAGGCGGTCAGTGAATAATTAATATTTCAATTGCATGACGCTTTGCATTCCTCGGTCACACTCCAGAATATTTCTAAATATTCGAAGGCCTACCTGAAATGTACATTGCAAGTAGGTTAGCCATGGACACACTTCCATCCGGATGTAAAATTTAACCATCACAAATTTCCCTAAAACACAGTTCGTCACAAGCTAGAGCCATTGTTGTCTATTCGACATATTACACAGTCACAAATTCCAATCAATACCACGAGTAATCACATTTATTACTGCAACAAACCATTTCACATTATCGGTTCCACAACAAACACACAAAACCGGTTTATCATCGACCAAAAGCAACGTTAGATGGCGCTCCGATGACCCAGTTTAAATATTAAAGTGGGGCCTTGTGACTATCTAGTAGAAAGATATGATTGCAGTCCGACACCATTTCAAATCTATAGTGACAGGTTTTTTGGGACCAAAACCTGCATTTTAAGAATTTCTTTGTGGTGGTCTTTAGCACGGATTTAGCATGGATCATCCCAAGCCTATGTGGTCCCCAGGGCAAAAGTTTCAGTGACGCCCCCTCCCCATGCATACTGTAACTGCTTTGTTCGGTGCTGTGCTCAGTTGTTATTTTTATATTTTTTTTAAAAATACAATTAAAAAACTTTTAACACTTTATCTAAATAACTACATGTATTTATTTTAAATGTATATCAATGTTCATTTCCCCTATTCGCTGAAATATGAATTGGTTTTCACATGTTTAGGAGGCACTTAGATAATTGCCCCCCCTCCCCATAAGTTTCGCCCCCGTGCATAGATGCCCCATCTCAGTCCCCTCTCCCCTTCGTAATGACCATGCTTTAGCAGCAGGGGGAACAGGAGGACCTGAAGAGTACCATGTTAGGAAGATTTACTCATTGTTTATGTACACTGTAACAAAAAAAATCGTGAAAAATTGTAAAATGTTAACGTCCACTCGACACAAACTAGGTCATTTTGGAACTAACATATGATTTAATTTTATCTCAATAATTCGCTTGCGCGTAGGGGTCTTTAGCAGTGGGAGGAAACCGGAGTGCCCGAAAAAAAACCACGAGGTTGAGAAGGCGCCCCATCTCCATGCCACATACGCTCATACTAGGGCTCGAAACCACAGCCGCAAGCCAGAGGTGGCCGGCCAGCTAGAGGTCGAAGCGCGGCACTCTAGACCACTGACCGTCCCCCCATCCCTCAGAAAAAAGAAATCCTGGTGATTAATTGTGATATCATATATTTCTATAGCATTATCTAGCGCTTTGAATGCCTAATCCAATCCCACCATCTGAAGATAAAAGATAAAGCACACGACCATGTCACTACCAAGCCCCCTCCCCAACACCTCCGATTCAGCCTCTTATGAATGCCATTAGAAAGGTTGGGGAATTATTGGGACCAGTCCATAAATCCATAAATCACCAACAATACGGCATGACATGTTCATAGAATTTCGAAATAGATCGACCGAAACAACAACACGAATATAGCATGAACAGCTAGGGCGTTTAAGAAATAGTTTGTTCTGGCTGATATCAACGAAAATAGCATAAGTCATTATTTTCTGGAAAACAACTTTCATTTTCATATCATTACTTTAACACATTCACAGATTATAATTAAGGGATTATAAATCAACACATTTAACTTAAAAATACAAATTTATTTTTGAGTTCGATCAACAAAAAGGCAGGAACTTCCAGCATATTTATTTGTAGTTACTTTTGAAAACTTTACCAAATATACTTAGCTTCATCTGATTTGGGTACAATTTATTGTCGTATTCCTGCACTTATTATTATTTTATAGAAAGGATTTGATATTCATAGGCTACCGATTAGACCACGGTTATATCTAAATATTAAGGCCAACAGGGTTAGCGCTAATCCCAACCCTCCCTCAAACCTTACCCTAACCCACATTACACATTCAAACAGGTGCCGTGACCCTAATTACATTTCGCGACCTTGACGAAATCTTTAGGTGGCCTTAATATTTAGACATGATCATTGGGCCACACCAATTCAAGGACGTTTTGTATAAAATTTAAAACATAAAAAAAAATGGAAATAGAAACTTTTGAACAGCTCAATAAAGTACTTTGGGTTTTAAATTAGGTATTTTTTTTCCCGAAGAAATAAGAAAATTTTCCCCGAAGAATAGAAAATAAAATTGGTGTGGCCAAATTAAAATTCCGTATTTTAAAGGACCTAAGTCCGTAACTCAAAATCCTCCAAATTCTTCGACATCGAAAACACGAATTATTGGTCAATTTAAATCAACATTGATGATGTAAACTTACCAGGAAAAGATGAGCTTCTGATATCCGATATTTAAGATAAAATAATTTTTCTAACATTGGTACACGAATCGTGTACCATATTGCGCTCCGATCCTAGTTTTATTGAGAGACTCGAGGGACGAGGCTAGACACATTGCACTGTATCACACTGCATATGTGGACTGGAATAACCAGGCGCTAAAAAAAATGCACTGGGTTGAGACTGAATGGCTTGTTTCGCCGAACATAACTGATTTGAAATTGGAGTAAAACGGAAAGCATTTAATGTAATTCAGTTTATATACATTCATATTACAGTATTATATGAGTTTCGACCCACTTTTGTCAATTTCTGGATCCCAAATGTTAGCGATTTAGCTCCTTTAATTACAATTAGAATACAATTTCATTTCGTTTATATTTTTCTTACATTTACGATAAGAAAATAAATCCAAACGGATTTGAATCGTTTCGGTTTGATCACGATTTGCAATGTACAAGAAGAATATTGGCGACCTTTCATATAGACATAATATATAGTACAGGTCACATTCGTATACATCAAGGATCTTTACAGTAACGGTAGTTTAAGATTTCCGACAATCAACGTCACGAAAATGTGCGATACGTAACATGTGAAATAGGTTAAGTGAATAGTTAAATTTAGTAACACTAAATATTTATGGATAATATAAAATAATGGTGGCTTTGTTATTGTATCTATATACGGATAGTTTTCCTCTGACGTCGTATAATAATTATTGTCTTAATTTGGTCCACACGTGTAGTTTAATGGACTGGCAATAGATCACAAAACTCCCAACATTGATCGAATAGATACAAAACTCTTGTCCGTTCAGCTTATTGAATACAATAATTTGTCTTTCTGCGTTTCCGGTTTCTGCGAACATAGTCGAGATCAAACACTGACTACAAGAATAATGGTTGCCTTCCATGTCCAAATATTATTTACGTCATAGGGAAATATAATGATAAATGCACAGATTAGGCAACCATTATTACATGTATATATATTAATCATGCTTGAACTAAAAGCCGACAAACATTTCTCAAATATTTTATACGTAAAGTGATATTAAACAATGATTCTTCCTGGGTTGAACAAATGCACATTTCGAACTTCAAACCTTAATTTAAGTGGAAGACCATCTTTGAAATCCACCCAATGGGATTCCTGAATGTCTGATTGGTTCTTGTCGGTCTTTGTCAGTTATCCCATCTTAGAGGCATTCCTTTCTGACGAATTAATCAAAATTATCTTTTCAAATATTTTTTGTGATATTTATATCGATTATTTGTTCTTTTCGGCACAGACACCGACGTTAAGGATTTTACATGTTAGATCTATTATTATCTGAAAACACTGTGCTTTCCAAAACGATACAATATAAATAATTACGTCAGAGTCGACATCTCTGTGGATATTGTAAGAACGAACTTTTACATGTCAAAAACAAATTAAGAACACAATCCCAGAGAATACGTCACCCGTAACCAATAACTTTTCTTTGTATGTCTTTCCTGTTTGCAACATTATACAATCTACATATTTTTCTCTCGTCCGTCTTATGCAAGACAATTTATTATGTATCAGAACAGATACATTTATCAAACATATTCCATCAAACTCACTAAAAATAACATATATTGAAACAATATATTACGTAATGTATTAAGCTCGAGACCATAAAACAACTTAAAATACAGATCCTCGAACGTGCTCTGTAAGGAAATGCGTCACATGGGTTCAAAATTTTAAATCGTATAAATAATATACGCTTGGCACATTGCCCGTATCATTAGTTGAAACAATGATAAATAAACATCAAAGGATGTCGCTACATAGGTATTTTAAAGATATATATAGATGGAGTTCTCTGGGAGGAAGATCCTATTTTAGTGCTAAATTTGTTCGTTTGTGTAAACCAGTTACATCTGATTTCACTTCCTAATTAATACTTAGCTAAGATAGCCCCAATAACAAACCCTTCCGTGATGCACACTCAGTTCGTTTATCAAACATTATGCATTATGTAAGAGATAAATCAGCCTATTACAGGTCTTACTTTGGACCTGAAATGTTATCTGAATTAATTAGCTTATCCAGACCATAATCAACTCTCGATGCCATCGTTTTGAAATGGATAGTTTAACGTAAAAATGGATAATCCAGACATTGTTTATTATCATAGCAACGTTAGTAATGACAACAGAGACTAGCCTAAAATAGACTTACTAATATCTCGGTTCAATGTGAAGCAATTTGACTGAAATTTTCAGTATATTTTCTTTTCATTATCTTTTTTTAACTATTAGGCTAGTATCTTGCAAGAACTATCAGCTCTTTATCTAATGCCCCTTCAACTTATTTTGATCACATATTCAGAAAGCGTTAGTATTGGAGCAAACACCGTCCCTATCAAGAGCATTTGCAAAATCATGTTCAGAGTTATAGCCCCAATCTGAACGACAGACTCACCCTACCTGCAGAGAAGTGACTCTGACACAGTGAACCGCCATGATATTCACATGTCGTTATCTAAACGTCACAGGTCGCGAGGTCAACGCACAGAAGTTAGTTTGTAAACAAACAAACGAAAATATAATGACTTTGACGAACAGAAAACCAGCGTCGTATCAGGGTTGTCTGTGCAATAACACGGACACAGCTCGAGATTGAATAATAATCCCCGGGAGAAAATGGGATTTTTAAAGAATTAGCAAGTTTAAACGGACATTTGACACACACGGGGGCCGCACTATTTTGTGCTTCGGTCGGGTCTATTTCACATATACACAATAATTTCTGCTAATGTTTTTAGCGTTGGGATTTACTAATAGTTAATTTATTTCAGTTCTAAACAAAATTTTAAAACTTAAACGCAATTTTAAAAAATAGCCAAATTCTGGCTGGGATTACTGAACAAAATGGCCATTCACTGGATACGTGCGAAAAAAAAAGCCAGCTGCCATAAATTTCGTCACGTTAGTTACGTACGTTATAGCCCCTGATTAATGTACTTGTTGATGAACAGACATTACTTTGGGTTATTAAGTTCGTCTATTTTTGGTAATTGGGTGTGTCTATCATATTATATAAGATTTAATTAAAATGTATTTCATTTATTTTCTTAAACTGCAATACAATTTACATTATTAGTAATTCGGATCTACTGCTCGACAATGTTTCATATATTTGTATCAATGGAAAAAAAATAATAAAATGAAGATAACGTAAAAGAAAAGAAATGAAATGGGGTTTAATGCCACCACTGTTCTCTTCCGACTGGGATAATGAAAACTGGCATACGACATACAGTGCGCTATGGGGGAAATTCTACCCGGGCAGCGGCGCTACGCCCTACTGTTACATAAATTACAACTGTCAAAGAATCTTTTACGTGCACGCCAATGTGTACACGGAACCTCGGGTTTTCGTCCCATTCAAACGACTAGACAGCTGTCCTTGTCATACTCTCCATCCTGCATCCCGATGAACTTTCTCGGCAAACATCGGGATCGAACCCGCGACCTCAAGGCAAGCCAACCAGTGTCTTACTCACTTAACCACCGTTGCTCCGTAACGGAAAAGAATGTGTTCAGGGGAGATAAACCACTGATTTGTATAGATCCTAAACAAATATTAAATGGGGTTGATCATTCGGCACCTCGACAGATTCCGGTACTTTCCGTAGCGACTCGGCTGTATTATAGTAATTGATATGTACCTACGACCATACATTTGCGATGCGGCTAGTCAACTACCGATTTACTTTAACAGGAAAACATGTCGCTTTTACAAAAGAGTCCCAAAATGGGGTCTTTTCTAGATATAATGTCTAGGGGGGCAGCCATTTTTTAGTTTGTTGATATAATCTCCTTGGAGCAGCCATTTTTATCCGGGTCCTTTAAAATAGTTCCAAAATGGCGGAATTCGTCATAAAGTCGAGTCTTGATGTAGGGTACCGGAATCTGTCGAGATTTGCCGAGTGTGGGGTTGATCTGAGGTGTTATTCATGGTAACGAAGACAGTTTGACATCTCACAAAACAAATCAACATATAAAATTAAATCAAAGAGGTTTATACGCTTCATAAGCCTGTCAAGTAAATTCTCTCTTAACCTACATATATCTATAGTATTTATTTATCTTGGCTTAAAGTTCGAAACTACAGTGAAAAGTACATGTATATATATATATGGATTTTTGCTTCGAGGACAATTAACATTTTGCTATAACACAGCTGCTGCCAATCAAATTTGTATTAGTCACACCGAAAGGACAAAATTTTCAAGTTTCATTTAAGAATTCATAAATCGTTTATTATAGTATGGAATCCTATACGGGACAACTGTGTCAGAAATATTACCTTATCAGAAGCAATGGCACCTCCTATGTCGTATTGTTTTGTTTTCTGGCATCCATTCAATGTAGATTTATATGCGTTAAAATATCGGTACCGTATAGTGTTTACTGTTAAATGCTACAATTAATGTTATAGCGATTCATTCCAAGAATGGTGTTGGGGTCATGTGCATATATAGCCTAGAAACACCAGCAGTACAAACGGCTTTACAAGGGTCATTAGACAGAGGACTAAACAACATCCAATGACATTTTTACTGATGTAAATCTTCACAGGGCATCGTGGGCTATGCTACAACCGATGTCATTAATTGTTGATTGGCTTCTAATGACAGTATTACTCGGAACTGGACCACTGAGCTGCTTGGACACGACGGTTATCACAATGAGTATACATGTCTATGGGGCCGCCCATACATAACGTTGGTCTTAACGGGATTCCATACTTTAGAATGCAGACAGCTCTAATATTCCGATGTGTAATGTGAAGGAACAAGTATCGTACTACATCCTATTGTTTTATGACCCATTGTTATCTAACATCAAGGACATCGAGGAGTGTTTAAAATTCATGTCAAGGGTTTTATAGCTATCGTATCGCATACCGATAATCGGATGGAAGGTGTACATATCAAGTTATATTATCATATCTTTACGTTTCATTCATGTATCTAATTATGGCACAAGGCTCGCTAACCCATAATTCTACAATACGTCAGTTTGACGAATCTCCGTGATTGGCTATTTTTCATTGATGCTCCAGCTCGTCGTGGGTTTGAAAACAGGGTTTTTCTTGGACTATTTCAGTGATATGATATTATTATTTGTTTCGATGGTGATTCCCGGTTCCTGCGATTGTGTATATAAAGCAAAGGTGAGTTAAACAGTAGTAAATATTCCTACAGTGGTTTGTCAGTAGCAGTTGATATATTTACGCACATCAGGAAATCATATAACACCAGTTAAAATGTTCTTCGAAATATGTAAGTTGTATTTCAGCGCAAATAGTTAAACAATAATATACTGAAATCAATAGAGCTTCTTCTATCAGGACATACCTGAAAGATGTTTAACTTTAAAGATGAATTCTAAACTGTTTAATTCGCTTTTTTTTCATTTGAATTAAACACTTCATAACGTTTTAAAAGACTCTTTTAAAATCGTATTTTATTCTAAAATAGGCACTAAAAATATATTTATTCTTACTTATAACTTAACAAATTCCTCCAATTTCATTTAATTTTATAGACTGGCATCTGAAAGGATGAATATATAAATATATACATTAATATTTATCTATAAAAGAGTGATATTTATAATATCAGACATATGTTGATAGCTGCTTGTTATATATCGGTATCTTATCAGTCGATTCGCTCAGAATCCAATTAATACAATCAAATAATATTAACAAGTACGCCATTACAAATTATTATCTTAGCTACTGGAAACATCTAAAATCAAACTGATACAATAATTTGAAATAATAATATACTGCAAATCATAAAATGTTATTATTTTTTTTCCTCCACTTTTTCCACGGTTTCATCTAACGAATCTTGGCCATATTTTACGAAACGAATTTTATTAATTCACGTTTTCACAATCATTCATAAATATCACAAATCTAAAGAAGATATTAAAGAATGCCGGTCTGATTTTGAAGTGTTTTATGTATTGCCATTATATGGCCAAGTTGGAAATCCAGTCCTTGATATTTGTGCTATGCTAAGATAAACTACGAGACGGGTGACAAATTCCAATGTTGTAACGTTATATCCTGATTGGGAAAGTAAAAATGCCCACTCAGTTGACCATTTTACATTATCTGTTTTGTTCTGTGGTCTCTGATATCCAAAACCATTCTGAAACCGACTTGCCCGGAAACAAATAGCACTTAAAGGAAAATGGTGCCGACGCAAAACAAAGAAGTAAATTTGACTATTTGCAAAACTTTATGTCTAACCAGTTGAACTAATATAATTATTACTTTATTCCAGATACCTATTTGGTTATAGTTTCAATCTATGCCATACAGACGGTCAACAGTCTACCCGTGGGTGTTGCTAGCAGTACAAGCAGTGACGATCTACCTTGGAGCAACCCATGTATCCCGACTGGCAGTGGACCAAGCATTCCTAGTTTACCTGGTCTCCCCACCTTACCACCCACACCACCACCAAGCATAGGCGCCTTAAAAATAGAACTCAAAATAAGGATCAAAGAAAGCTTAATATCAACCGAAACCCTTAGAAACAAAATGGTATGTTTAAACCATGTATTTTATAACCAGTACCCTTTATGTCCCATAACATAGATGAACATTGGCGTCATAATCCATAACCTATATAACGATGGTTATGGATTCAAGATATAGATAAGAACTAGCCATTCTTGCTATA
This sequence comes from Patella pellucida, assembly GCA_917208275.1. NCBI lineage: Eukaryota > Metazoa > Mollusca > Gastropoda > Patellidae > Patella > Patella pellucida. The sequence goes on along the minus strand of OU795039.1, from coordinate 55,655,482 downwards.
CTAGTTCGAAAGTAGATGATGTAACATGAATAATTTGAAAATTTCATTCAAATTACTCTATTGCAAGCGAAGATATTGACATTTTAAGATTTGGCCGACCTGTGCACTAATTTCAACCACGGACCTGGTTGATCGAAGCTAAGACTCGAAGCGTCTTGGGGCGCCATATTTGATTTATCACTGAAACGTTTTAATCTGTTTAATATCGGAGCAATCTGATGCGATCCAAAGTTGATTAAGGCCTGGATCAGTTAATTAATGTCTAATTAATACTTTAGAAAACATTTCATGCCCAAATAATGACCTGCACTAGACAGATTTAGCTCTTGAATAATGCATGTTTAAGTAATTCGGCTATATCCCGACCAAAGATTTCTCACCAATATCCTAAAAGGGACACATAACTTCAGATCTCCTTTATAACTGCCATTATCCAGCAATTGCCAAGAATAAAAATGACTATACTCCTTCTATATAAAATACGTTATTGTTGACTTCAGAATTGCCCGATTTGTCTACATGTGAAGGTATTATTGCTCATAATATATATGCAGAAAGCAACTACGCCAGTACTAGCTTATAATAACTTCATGGTATACATGAGTATGGCAAAGCATACAACACAAAATGCAATAACTACATGTAACATCAAAGAACAAAGATAAGGTTTACAGAGGTTTCTAAAAGTATAATATTAAATTATATATGATTGTTAGTTAATGTATTAGGCCTTAACACAGCTATATAACATCGTCCTCAATAATTGCCCTCATTGATAACAACGTGTTCAACAAAAATGGAGTTACTTCCCATGTTCACCTAGTTATTCATCATATCGACAGTTTTTTTTCTTAATGCTTATTGCTGTTTATAATTCTGAATGTTTTATTTTAGTTTACCTACAGATTAGATGGAAGTTTAACGTGGGCCGAGTCCTTGGCACATACGCATTATGATGACCTTCCTTATTCAGTTAGTTATACATGGCAGAATGATAATGATGTAAGTATTATTATCTAAAGTAGGAGGTGTAAGTTAATAAATATCAATTGAAGCCAGGAAATAGAGTCTAAAACCAATAGAATGGGTCGTAGATACATCTATGTAACCTTAATTACAGCTGACTTAAGATTGATATTATTCAGAAATACCCGGTAGTGAAAAGCATGTCCAAGCAGTGTGACATCCATATTAACTGCACTGAAATGTAAGCTTAGTAGTTGGTCACATGCATACATTCGATCCTTTTCAATACCATTCATTCAAATTTAAAACACGTCAACTAACCTTACCACAGGAAGACTGCCCAATGCCCATCCTAGCTTTCTACTAACCCTCGGATTAACCTTTGTTGAAATTTTGTGATTGTTGTATTATTCATTCAGTGATCCTTCAATTCTTGTGTTGTAGGGAGTTACAGCAAATTCATGCTTCTTTTCTTGGTCATTGTTTTTTTGATAACCTGTCTGAACAAAAAAGCACAGCAATTATTGTATTAATACCTTATATATAACCGACCGGAAACGCCGCTGTCCCTTTAACAGAATGCATAACGTATACCTTTATTCATTATCCTTGTCGGTTCAGAAAAATAGGACGGTAAATGTCTTAATTTAAATATAGCTGAAATAGCAAATTGGTCAGTTAGCATTTAGGCCGCCATAGCCTTCAAATTGTATGCCTTGGATAGAGTTTTCAGTTCAAGAATCACTGGCAATTCAATTACCTTCCTTATTTCTTTATAACAATTCTAAGAATCGATACATCTTAGTTTCAATTTGTTTCTCTTTTTTTATTTCAGACCTTAAGAATAATAAAAGATGATTATCGCAGTATTTCCAAATTACTTGTATTTATAGAACAAGTTGTCAGTGATGAGCACGAATATTACAATAGCAGCGCAAAACCTACAATTATCGAAGCTGAAACTAAACTACTCAAAGCCCTTTGTAGCATGCACAATACATTAGCAGGCCTGAACCATCAGATTGAAAATCACGTGTCTCGTGACGTAATGCCCTCAGAATTACGCGAGATCTCAGTTATTTCTCAAAGAAAAGCCCGAGACTACATTATCTCAAAAGACATGAGGCATTTCTTGTATGCGGCTAAGAACAATTATGTAGCAATGACTGTATAGGGTTCTTTGTATTTTCTTTAAAATAATCTCTCTGTATGAGGCTAGTATTGACATGAAACAATATTTGTTTTAATATCGATAAACACGTATTGACGTTTTAGTCAAACAATACTTATTTATTTGTTTATATTTTTATTAATTTATTATTTATAATTAATTAATTAATTTATTTATTTATTTACATGTATATTGCCGTTATAGTAAATATAATTATTCATTGAGATATTCTGTACAATTGTCTTGCAATTATCGTACATTTAATTATTCACTTAGATATTCTGTGTACATTTAATTATTAAGTTAAATATTCTGTGCAATTGCCTTACCATTATTGTAGATTTAATTATTCAGTTAGATATTATCTAAAACAGTATTATTTAGGCCTATCCTGTACGAACAGTAGATATATAATTATTCAGTTAGATATTCTGTACAAATTATTGTTTAATTATTCAATTAGATACTATTTATAAACAGTATTAGGCCGATATCTGTTTTTTGTGTAATTATATGAACAAACAGTATTACAGTAATTATTCAGTTACATACTCTCTATATATTCTGTCCAAACAGTATTATATCTATATGCAATTATTCAGTAAGATACTCAATACAAACAGTATTATATCTATTTGTAAATATAATTATTCATTTAAATACCCTACACAGACAATATTTATTATGTTTTGCATAAGAAATCTATTTGTTCAAATGCTATGATATGTATATGTATAGATAATTATGCCAACATATTTGTTTTATTATACAAACTTATACTATGTGAATTTATTAAATGTGTGAGATTTAGTTTAATATTTAATAAAGGCAATTATGTAATCTTACATTTATTTTAAAACCGCATTGCATTATAGTAAACATGAAATAAGAATTTCAAATTTATTTTGATTTAATATTTATGTAATTATTAATTAATAGCTGAACGATATCATGTTTGTTGGAAATTATTTAATATGAATAAATTTATTATATTAATTAATCAATATCTGAATAATACAAATGAGTATGAGAATTTAATATTTTAATATGTAATTTAACTTGTAATAAAATATTTAAAAAAAAATTATAATCTGTATTTTATTAATATTTATATGTCCATTTTAAATGGGAGTTTCACATCAAGAACATACTGATTAAACCACAGGAATCTTGAAGCAGTTGTATCTATATATATACATAAAAAAAAATAAAAAATAGGTCCAGGTAAAAAAAATTCCACTTTATTTCATTCCGACAAACATTAAGTAATATAAGCTAGCTGTCTGCCCTCTATAGGCGTCTTCAGATATATATATATATATATATATATATGAAATATATATATTTTTGTATATATATATATATATATATACCAAAAATACTAAGATTTGGATGGAAAGACTATATTTTAATTACAATTACATATTTGCTAAGATCTTTCGGCCTTACGGCGTCTTCATAGCGCTGAAGACGCCATAAGGCCGAAAGATCTTAGCAAATATGTAATTGTAATTAAAATATAGTCTTTCCATCCAAATCTTAGTATTTTTGGTATATAAACCTGAGAGTTGAATTTAGAATCTTCTAAATATATATATATAATGATCATGATACATTTAAGGGGTTTAGTGGGGGCGCTACGACGGGGTAGTGGGTATCAACAATAGCCGATGAATGGCCGACGTTTAGATACGTTTGAAACAGGTTGGAGTACCACAAGTGGAGTACCACAAGGCCCAGTCTTAGGTCATGTACTGTTAATTATAGTCACCAAACCTCTGAGCAAGATAACACTCAAGTATTAATTAAACATTCACTTGTTCGCCGACGACACTCAGCTATATGATAGCTTTTATCCCGGCACACACCAGGCATCCATGACAAACATCGAGTGCTGCTTAAAGGAAATCTAAACTTGACTATCATAATGCAGTACTATACCGAATTCCCGACCATCAAATCCAAAGGCTCTAACACGTCTGAAACGCTGCCGCCCATCAAATCCAAAGGCTCCAACACGTATGAAACGCTGCCGCAAGTCTTATCACTGGCACCAAGAAACGAGACCACATCACTCCCGTTTTGCGTGAACTCCATTGGCTGCCAATTAGAGCCCGAAATGAATAAAAAAATATTCTGATGACTTATAAAGCATTACATGTTTGGCCCCAGATTACACAAGAGAATTAATATCAAAGCCATATTATCGTCGATCTCTCCGTTCAGAAAATAAAAACCTTCTTGTCATCCCGAAATCCAACCTTCAAATGAGTAGACGATCCTTCCAACCTAAATTATGGAATTCAATCTCATCTAACAGCAACCTGAAGAACTCCGAATCAATTAACATATTCAAACAGAGACTCAAAACTTATTTGTTTCAATTACACATTGGAAAATTGGTGGATCTCTTAATCAAACATGCGCCTTTGGAACCATTGATTTGGTGCTTAGGCGCTATATATATACTTTAATGTTTAATGTTTAATTAAGCACGTGATTAGGGCATCGTGGTGGGGGTGGGCACTTTCTTTGTTAGCTGATAAATTTAAAGTATTTAATTAATTAATTGAGGAATTTTTACGTACCTCTACCTTTACTGTTGCTTGCTTTGTCTCAATTAATTTTGCCCTGCATAAACTTCATTTTAAAAAAAAAGAAACGACATTTGTTCGGTATACAGATTAAAATTATTAATGATTTATGTTCCTCATACAAAATTAAATAACGGTTGCAGTCACGATACCATTAAAAGAGGGCTAAACGTTTGGTAAGGGGCAAGGTTATCACCATACAAACATCAAGCCCGTGGATCTGCACAAGGAAATGACATGGCAAGTTTCAATAGTGCATGATGTGGGGTTATCAGCTTTTATGTAGGCTCCCAAAGAATTTGTTTATATGATAAACAATAACAAAAACGAAACCATACGAAAAAACCCTAGACAACGGTTATAAGTAAACTATAAAGGAACTCAAGAGTTCAACGTCCACTCGTCACTAACATAATTTGACAGTGGGGGGGGGGGGGGGCGTGGACCGGAGAAAACCCACGATGTTGGACAGACGACCCTACTCCCTGTTACGTACAACGAATGAATCGAAACCACGCCAGTAGACTCAATGACAGGCCTTATGATACAGCGCGCACGTGCTAACCATTAGGCGAAGTGGGTAAGATTCCTGCAAGGGCCGTGAAAGTTTATCGGGATTTTCCGGGGTTGTTTGAACGGAAGGCCTGACAAGGACAGCTGTCTAGTCGTTCGAATGGGACGAAAACCCGATATCCCTTAGTAGTTAAAATTCAAAATAAGACTATGCCATAACGCCGTTTCCCGGGCACAGTTAGCCTCCTAGCACATTGAATGGCATATGCCCGTCTTCATTAGCCCAGTCGGAGAAGAACAGTAGGGCGTTAATCCCAAATTCATTTTATTTACGATCAAGACGTTTCACTCTACTCTTCTTGGAATTCCAATCGACCAGACGTTATTACATCTTGCGTCACTAACAAGGGAATCCCATAGAAATATATAAATATTTCTATAATTTTATAGGGAATCCTGCACTGGAAAATCCGGTGGAACTAGCTTCGCCAATATGGGAATGAAACCAGAGACATAACGGTTAGAGATTCGGCGGTTTACTCACTGAGCAACAGTGCCTTGATTTGGCATTTCGATAAGTGATTTGACATATTCTATACTCTTGAAGATGTGTTTTGAATTCTAGTTTCATTTTGGGCAAAAGTAACAAATAATCGATTATCACCAACAATAGCTTTGAATGTAGACAGAATGTCATCCGAAACAACAAATTTCAATACAATCAACAATTGTATTTTTAACCTATACCAATGAGGCATACTCATTTTAAAATCCACAGCAAATTGAGGTAAATAGGGAAGTGACAATGCATGACCGGACTCTATTTAAATTAAATGTTCTATCCTTCTATAGTCTGAAACACAATAGTATAGCGAATCTTGTAAGATCGAAGGTTCCGGTACCAAATATACAGTCGTGTATCAATATTTCCGCACGGGTTTAGACTTTAAAGCTGCAGGTTTACATTTGAGGAAATTTGAAATCCTTGATGCTCATCCTAGATTCACTAGATTATGTGGAATGTTGGACGATCTTTCAATGCTAACTATTCCATGTCCCTATTAGAATGTATACTTCCTTTTCGCTCGATTTTTCATTTTCGTCTTTATGTCAATAGGAATTCGTGTAATGACAAAAATGGCAAAATCCGTGTGGATTTCCTCTTCCCTGAAGTGCTAGAACTACAGTAGCCTTTCAGTCGTGAAACATTACAGACATCACGTACGGAAGCAACAATGATATTACGATTGGTCTTTCCAGGATTATTGTTCCGATGTGTGAAAAGGTCTCAAACATTCAACCCCCTTCATGTGGGGCTAGCTCAAACCAAAATAACGCTTTTTCATAATACCATGTCAGCACATGCTTATTTGAGGTCGGGGAATGGGACGTGGGCACTCGGAAAATCTCAAAAGATTCTGGTACCCTACATCTAGACTCGGCTGTATGACGAAATCCGCCATTTTGGAACTATTTTAAAGGACCCGGATAAAAAATGGCTGCCCCCATGCAGATAATATCAACAAACTAAAAAATGGCTGCCCCCATAGAGATTATATCTAGAAAACCATAACATATATTTTTGTTATATTTTTTTGGAGGGGATCATGTTCCCGCCATTGATCCAGTTGACGAATGTAATTTAACTTTTAACCCATCAAGTATTCCATAGACATAAAGCGACATGTTATATTTCTTTTAAATTTGGAAAAAAATGTAGACTACTGTCTTACCCATCATAAATTTTAAACAGATTTCTTCGATTATGATCAAACTACTTAACTTTGGTTATTATAAACTTAACCGTGTGTTTGAAATCAACTGCCGTTAAATAAAATCCATTGCACAATTTAATATTCCCACCAATAAAACAGGTCTCACTTGAAAAAAATGACTTATTTGTGACCAAGTTCAATACAACACGGCATTCCTTACGTGTTGGATGAAACCATTCAATCTGATGCCGAGGTAGTTTAACTTTGAAAGAGACTTTGATAACCACGGGTTGCAATCAAAAATATAGTAAGCTGGCACTGCCAGGCAGGATACGCCCACATTTTCGAGGGATGGTTAGAGAACAAGCAAAACCGAAAGTGATTTTTCCTACAATCAAAGGCTATAATTCATTAAATTACAATTTGATATGCGCAAATATCGATAAGAATCACGATTTTTAGGTTATAAACATGCATTTCAAGTTTCATCAAAATCGAATTAAAATTGTGACCTATACTGGGTCCACAACCTTGATATACCATATTTTAACACTATAAGCGTACAAACGGCGGCCATTTTGTCTGGCAATTATTGTCCGATTTCCCTGAAATTCAAACTCAACTTTCTGTATGGTGTAACGGTGATAGAGTCAAGATCAGGGGCAATAATTCAGGAAGTTATGATCTGATATGTGAAAATAACCATGCATTTCAAGTTTCATCAAAATTGAATTAAAATTGTGACCTATACTGGGTCCACAACCTTGATATACCATTTTATAACAGTATTCGCGTACACGCGGCGGCCATTTTGTATGGCAATTTTGTTCCAAATTTTTCTGAAATTCGAACTCAACCTTCCTTAGGGTGTAACGGTGATATAATCAAACGATTTTTTAAATCGGATAATAATTGTGACCTTCAGAGGGACCACAAGCTAAACAAAGACGATTTTGCGTATAATCAGGGGCCATAATTCAGGAAGTCACGATCCGATATTCGCAAATATCGAAAGGAGCCAAGATCTTTGGGTTATAACCATGCATTTAAAGATTCATCCAAATCGAATTAAAATTGTGACCTCTACAGGGTCCACAATCTTGATATACCATTTTTTTTAACAGTATTCGCGTACGAATGGCGGTCATTTTGTATGGCAATTTTGGTCCAATTTTTCCGAAAATCGAACTCAACCTTCCTTAGGGCGTAACGGTGATATAATCAAACGATTTTTTAAAATCAGATAATAATTGTGACCTCCAGAGGGACCACAAGCTTAACGAAGGCGATTTGGCGTATAATCAGGGGCCATAATTCAGAAAGTTACGATCCGATATGCACAAATATCGACAGGAACCAAGATCTTTGGGTTATAACCATGCATTTTAAGTTTCATCAAAATCGAATTAAAATTTTGACCTGTACAGGGTCCACAACCTTGATATACCATTTTTTAACAGTATTTGCGTACGAATGGCGGCCATTTTGTATGGCAATTTTGGTCCATTTTTTTCGAAATTCGAACTCAACCTTCCTTAGGGTGTAACGGTGATATAATCAAACGATTTTTAAAATTGGATAATTATTGTAACCTCCAGAGGGACCGTCCACAAGCTAAACCAAGACGATTTTGCGTATAATCAGGGGCCATAATTCAGAAAGTTACTATCCGATATGCGCAAATATCGACAGGAACCAAGATCTTTGGGTGATAACCATGCATGTTAAGTTTCATCAAATCGGATTAAAATTGTGACCTCTACAGGGTCCACAACCTGGATATACCATTTTTTAACAGTATTCGCGTACGAACGGCGGCCATTTTGTATGGTAATTTTGGTCCGATTTTTCCGAAATTTGAACTCAACCTTCCTTAGGGTGTAACGGTGATACAATCGAACGTGTTTTTAAATCTGATAATAATTGTGACCTCCAGAGGTACCACGAGCTAAAATAGATGATTTTTCGGACAATCAGGGGCCATAATTAAGGGAATTATGTTCCGATAGGCGCAAATATCGAAAGGAACCAAGATCTTTGGGTTATAAACATGCATGTAAAGTTTCATCAAAATCAGTTCAAAATTGTGACCTCTATAGGGTCCACAAGCTAAAAATGTGATTTTTTGTACAATCAGGGGTCATAATCCATGAAGTTTTGATCCGATACATGCCAATATCGAAAGCAGCCGAGATCTTTTGGGGATAAACCTATATTTCAAGTTTCGTCAAAATCGGACAAGAATTGTGACCTGTAGAGAGTCCACAAACAATTGTGGACGGACGGACGGACGGACGTCCGGACGGACAGGGGCGACGACATAATACGTCCACATGAAAATGTGGGCGTATAAAAAGCGTTCTCATTTCGACTGTTTTAGTTTGGGTAACGAAAAATATCAACTGAAGACAACTACAAGTTTCCGAAAGTAACGTCAATTTGATATCATTTTTACAATCCAATAATAACTGTTTCAATGATATATATAAGAACCTTGGAAGCGTCTTTCGAGTGGGTTAATAACGCTAAAAAAACCCTGTAAAACCTCGCAACAAACGCACTATCAGTTGGGGATTCATCAGTTTTGACTGTGATATGGTGCAATGTTGATTATTCATGATGAAAATATATTTTTTAATCTTTATCAACTGTTTTTTTTTTTAATTTATTGTAAATAATACTTAAATTACAGAGTGAGTCATATCATATCCCAAATCTCGCTTTAATTACGTATATCTTATCAGATGTAGTAAAACTCAAGTAAATCATTTTAGTGAAACCTGTACCACAGCAGGCCCGGGACTGTACAGCGCAGTGGACGCTTACGACTGGCCCCCGGATCCATTCACTTGATTTGATAATTGTTTATTTTTTGAAATGTCTATTCTCTGTCTTGTCCGCAGGTTTATTTTGTATATTTTTGTTTTGTGGGTAGTGCGGTCCTCCTGCACATACTATACAAGGGGTGACTTATGAGTAGTGAGCCTCAATGATACCACATTTTGCACATGCACTGTTATGTTCCTTGGTTTGGTTGTGACAGGTCATAACAATCAAGTTGGGTCTGTTGACTGTTGTTATCAGAAAATTAACCATTGGAGACGAGGGCTGGGATTAAGTATCTTCATAAAATGGGTCTAACCACGTAAGCCATAAATGATGACATGGTTGAGATACTAGGAGATGATGCCTCTTCATATGCCACAATTAATAGGTGGTCAGCTGAATTCAAGCGTGATCGAGACAGCATTGAAGACGAACCACACCCTGGTTGACCAAAAACTGTCAACACCTGAAATGGTATTAAAATTCCATGGTCTGATAATGAATGACCGGCGAGTTACTAACGATTCATAGGCTGGGGTAGTTGGTATTAGCCAGGAGGGGGTTCATTCTATTATCACAAAAACCTTGGAAATAACAAATGTTTCAGCACGACGGGTGCCACAGCATTTGACGAATGGTCAAAAGCGTTCAAGACACATCATGTCAAAAGTGATTCTAGCCTTGTTTGAAACCGATCCTGACCGCTTCCTAATGTTTACTATGGATAAAACTTGGGTCCACCACTTTCAGCCAGAAAAGAAGGCAAAGACTGTTTCGTCAGCAGGAAAGGTGATGGCCTCAGTATTCTAAAGGGTGTTCTCATGGTGGATTCCCTCCAAAAGGGTAAAACAATTAACGGAACATTAGATACTATTAAGCACTTATAGGGCAATTGAGACAAGAATTTAAGACCAAAAGACGGGGAAGGCTGACCAAAGGCGGCAAAGGTGTGATTTCCCACAACTGTTTGTCGTGTATTTTGTACACGCTGAAGAGTCCATATGCTGATTACACTATTTTTCCAGATTACACTATTTTGCCTATACCGATTTTTTAGGACTTCGAAATCTGTCTAATGGCTTGAATTGTTCGTACTTGGTTTTATCTTATTTCTACCAGGACAATGCGCCAGCGCACAAATCAGATGTTACCATGTCAGCAATTCATGACTGTGGGTTTCAACTCCTTCAGCATCCACCCTACCCTCCTGATTTAGCTCCCTCGGACTTCTATCTGTTTCCTGCTCTGAAGAAATGTCTTTCCGGCAGGCATTTTCGTTCTGACGATGACGTCTTTGTCGTTGTGAATCATTTTCTACACACCCAAAACAAAGACTTCTACAGAACTGGAATAAATGCTCTGCAACATCGATGGCAGAAGTGTATTAAATTGAAGGGGGACTATGTTAAAAAAAATAAATGCATTTGATTTGAGTTTTCTGTGTTAAGACTTACTACTTATCAATCACCCTCCATATAGTCCCATAATTTTAAATACCATGTTCATGTACCTTAGCTCTATCAAGTTATATATCAGATTAAAGATATTCATGGGTAAAATTTAAAACCCGTAAAACGAGTGTCATTGTTTTTGTGTCGCATTTGTGTTCAACAGGAAATTCATTCGCCCGACTCTAATCAAAAGATATGGTTGGTACAAAATATTTCAAGAGGTAAAAGCTATAAGCTTGCAGAGATTTTACTAGAATGTAAACGATGGCAACAAAATAAAGGAATACGGACAGTTATGTGTGTGAACGCCCAAACTCAATACCAAGCCGGGACTTCCACAAAACTTGAATTGTTGTAAAACACTGAAAGTATGGTTTGGATACAGTGAAAAGATCTCAATTTGCGCATGTAGTAGAGGCGCTGTTGACACTTTTGGTACACTGCGTTCCGCTCAGATGAAAAGTTTTCTTTATCGAAACGAGCATAAAATGTGTTCAGTTCTTCGGCGAATGATTGGTCGGTTGATGCTGATGAGATATGAGTTTTTTGTTGATTTGTTCCCACGATTGTTTTGATACTTGTCCAGGCTTGTCGAGTGTTCGTCTCCCTGAATTGACTTTCTAACTTCTTTTTATAGTCGTTTCTACAGACTTTAATTTTGATCTTGATGTCTTTTTGGATATGTTTTACTGCGATGTGATCTTTCCTTATGAAGGATCTCTTCTTCGCGTTAAGAATAGACTTCAGTTCTTTTAAAATCCAAGTTTTATTATTTGAAAGATTTTAGTTTTCTTTACGGTGATGGTCATGTCGACACAAAAGTTTATATAATCCGTAATAACATCGCATCATTTATTTATATCTGACTGATCAGGCGCAAAAATATCCCAGGCTTTACATTTAAAGCACCCCCTCAATATTTCTAGGGACTGTTTATTCCACGATTTGTCACATACGTTGGAATGAGATGTACTGAGTTATGGTAAGAGAAGCCGATTGGGGGCTTGCAAAATGCCTTGGATTGTGTATAGTTTGTGTTCTCCAAAATATTAATATATTTTTTATCAATTTATATTACACAATAGATAGAACTAATGATTACAAAATATGATTGAATACCGGAGAATGGATATCATTACCAGGATGTATTCTTTTGATAAAATTTGATCACTTCCCTTTACCTTTTCTTTTTTATGTTAAAAATGATATATCATAAGGAATTGTTTTATAAAGATTGAACTTCAATCTAAACGTATCCTTGATACACTGTACAATATTGACATAAGAATTATTGTCCAATAGACAACTATATAAATGCTTCCGGTCATTGTTCCGAAAGGAAGCATGCGCCAATAACTGATAGCGAACATGTTTAATATGATCGCGTGTACTATTTATGGATATGTTTCATTTCATTTTTAATTTTCACCAGCTTTTGGTTGATGAGTAGAAATGGAAGTATCGTAGGCGAATAGATAAACAAATCGTATGCACAAAACTGAATACATGACGTCATCTCCGAAAATCGAGATAAGGGTTAACTTCCCTTTGTAACAGACCAGTTATCGAAACAGTGACGGATTGAATTTTGAATTTTGCCTTCCAGAAGAATTAATACAGTTTCGTGCTTCTATGTTCTTTAAACCCCGGACAATTCGCACCCGGACAATTCGTCCCCAACGACAATTCGTCCCCGGACAATTCGTCCCTTAGGACTATCCTTCCTCGGACAATTCGTCCCCGTGGACAATTCGTCCCCAGACTATTCGTCCCCAGATAATTCGTCCCCTAGGATAATTCGTCCCCTAGGATAATTCGTCCCTGGACAACAATAATGGTAGTTTCATTATCAAAAACTGAATTATTTTTTATTTATTATCCCAAAGCTCAGTTTTGATGCTGGTTTTAAATTGTTTTTACATTTAGAATTAAATTTAGACCTTACATGTAAGTTGATTTAGAATTAAGTATTAAATTGAGGCCTTAACTGAATGGTTCCTGAAGTTTTTGGGTGCTAATTGATATACATATAGTAATCAGCTATGGTCAGTCTCAGTGACACCTTTCGTGAATTAGAGAATCCATATATCCCTTCACTATGGGTATTCCTCAGTGAATCTTGTTTGACAGGGCAATGGAGGGTTTGCCACGTACCAACAATGCTATTGAAGGTTGGCACCATGGATTCCAGTCAAGTGTAGGGGCGTTTCATCCTAATATAAGGCGATTTTGTTCTCCGCAAACAACAGGGACTTAATGAGCTAAGGATTGCCCAGATAACAGGTGGACATCCTCCTCAACAGCAACGTGCAGTATACCGTGACTGTCAAAGAAGGATTTCAAATATTGTGCAGGACTATGAGAACAGAGACATCATCCCTTATCTTCGTGCTATTGCTCACAATCTAGGATTGTAAATACATTATTTAATGTGTGTTTAATAAAACTGGACAATCTAATAATAATATGCAGGACTATGAGAACAGAGACATTATCCCTTTTCTTAGTGCTATTGCTCACAATCTAGGATGACAATCTTAGATTTCCAATAATAATATATTATATTTAAAATTAAAATAAATTGCATTGTTATAAGGAAAGAAGTGTTTTTTTTATGTTTTATAAAAAAATCCTTTTAGAAATAGCATCTGCATATTATTGTTCTATTCTACTGGAATGGAGAGAGAGAGAGAGAGAGAGAGAAGGGGGGAAATTCACTTGCGTCTAGGGGTCTTTAGCAGTGGGAGGAACACGGAGGACCTAGAGAACACCCACAGGGCCACAGGGAAAATTGAAAGGATTGGAATGCCCCACTCACACCTCCATCGAGGGGTTTCAGAATTGCCAGGCCTTTAAAAACATTCAGAACGATTAGTCCTAGGGGACGAAATGTCCTAGGGGACGAATTATCCGGGGACGAATAGTCCTCGGTGACTAATTATCCAGGGACGAATAGTCCTAGGGGACGAATAGTCCTGGGACGAATTGTCCTGAGACGAATAATCCTAAGGGACGAATTGTCCGGGGACGGGTTGTCCGGGAACAAGTTGTCCGGGGACGAATTGTCCCGTACCCAAAAGTACCCCCACCACATCCTCGGATAGAGACAACCATAGAAATAAAAAAAATATCATCTGTGCCTTCAAACGACCAATATTACGTCGACGAGAAGTTATTTTTAATTCAATTCTGTCATTTGTAATTGATAAACAAAGAAAGAGGTCACAATAATTAATCTAATGTTTAAAAGAATGAAACACAAAAATGGACGTATAAGGTATACGAATTCTCTTTTGAGACCTTCTATAGTGTTTCTATATTATTTAAGAAGTTCGCAAATGTGAACACTTTTATTAGCTAGTTCAGATGTCCATCAAATATTTATTTATTTTCATTAATGATCAACATTGATTGTGTTCTATTCAGTTATTTTATTCTTAGTTTAGAACCTCTTCGTGGTGTTCAAGAACTATCTCCTGTTAAAATTCAGGATCCGCGCTTGCCTTTGTTATTTTTCAGAACTATCAAGATAGAGATCCAACATGCCATTACAAGAGTCTGACATTTCGGACTGGGGTTTCCGTAAACGCTTGATCGGCGAGTTTAATTAGTAATTAGGGATGGTCTAAACAAGAGGTGGTGGTGGTATATATGGAAACAGATTATAGATCATTTCCTTTTTACACTATTAATAATATTACGTTGGCATATTAATGACGTCAAATTCATTTTTAGTTTAGTTTCAGGAAAGCACCCGGTCTATTTAAAGCCCGTTTTTCTGGTATAAAAAGAGAGAAAATGATCCAACAACTTCATACTCTTCTTCATCAGTCAAAAGCCAAGGTAAGTCATTAAAACCAATATTGTTTATAATTATCAATTCATTTAAATAATATGATAATGATAAGAATGAGATAGAATTTACTTGACAGTACGGACATATTATTAGGGAAGTCCGCTTTAGAGCGAAATCACAATTGTTATTATTATTATCATCATTATTATTTGAAACTCAAAATGACAAATCTAATAATTGAATGAATATTCAGATACTTCAATTAAATTAAAGATTATAAAGCATTCAGAATATTTATTATTAGCGAGCAGTCCGTTTTAATATATTATAAATGTAGACCGTTTATAATCAATCTGTTCTACAGTTGAGATCCGAGAATCATCTTTGTATACATGTATAACATACCAAAAGTTGGAAAACCCTATATTATGGGGTTCTAGACATGTTTAATGGCATTTGACAATAAACTTTAATATATTTATTTGGGTTGTCATTATTATGGGTACAGGTTACACGTGTGAATTATTTATTTGAAATTATGCCTTAAAGGAGTAGCGTACTGTTGTGTATACTATAATCATATTTGCATATACACTTAAAGACTTTCCGTCTAAGAAAGTGATATACATAGCTACAATTGACGACAAATTTCGGTTGTGGTGTTATAAATATAGATTTAAATAGGTCAGGTTTTTCTCGGGCCAAGAATAATTTTACACACGCTTACATGAAAACACAGACCACATCAACGAAACCCTGCCCTTGCGTCGTATTCAAATTGAAAAATACGGTTCAATAGAGATTGTTTTAGTAATTTAAACTTTATTTAATATTCCGCACATTATGTGTGTTATAATTCCCGATACATGATTTTTCTTTCAAAATACAGAATTCCCGCAAAGATCCTATGCCACTGGGTTAGGCATGTTCGTTTATAAATACAATAATGAGTAAATCAAATGATTTCTATAATTAGACTGTTAGAATGCCAAATGAAAGACAAAGTTTAACGTCCAATCTTCATTACTGTATATAAACAGAACTAAATTAACATCTAATATATTAGAATTAAAACTAATCAATATTGAAGTAAGTTAATATAAAGAATGTTATGTTCTTAAAAAAAGCAAGAATGTGATGTTCTTAAAATAAGCAAGAATGTTATGTTCTTTAAATAAGCGGAAAACGCGCTTTAAAAAAACGCGATTCACCAATTATACGATAAAACCAAACCAATTTTAAAGACTGAAAGTGTTTTAGTGTTTTTCAATACGTTCTAAATAATAATATTTCATTATGTTACAGATACTATATTATGAACATTATAACGATGAATCTGATGAATAAATTCACAATGCTGACTGCAGCCATTTTAGTTGTAATGAATATTATGGGAGTCGGATCTGCCCCGACAACACTTCCAACTACATTTAAAAGATGGGAGGATCCATGTGGAAGTTCCAATATAGTGGACATCCGAGAAAGGCAAGAAATTACGAATGAACTCAATTCAGTAGTCGTACTATCTGGTGTGACCAAAAATGAATTAGCTGATCAGATATATTTCGTGAAAGGCAAAATTGGAGAGCTTGTGGACTTAAATGTAAGTATGCTTAAACCAGAATAGACTTTAAAACCAGAATAGACTTTAATTAAATCATTAAAAATCATCTTAAATATTCATTCTGTAAGATTTAGATAAAGAGCTGATAGTTTTAATTACAATAGATCAAAAACAATTTTTAAAAAATTTAATATAGTATTGACACTTTAAGTCAAGTAAAATTGCTTTTCAATAGCAAAGTCTTTATTATCCATTTTAACGTTAATTAAATGAATGAATTGAATTTAACGGCCAACCAATACTCTAGAGAGTTGATTGTAGGCTTATGGCTTGTTATATAAATAAATGTCTAATTGAATTATGTATCAAACATATAAAACAAATCCCCATTTTCCCACAATCCCTAGGCAAGACTCCCAAAAGGCAAATATCGTGATTGTTCTTAAAGGGCCAATCCCGATATTATTTTTGGGAATAAAACTGCTTAATTTTGTATTAAAATCCTCTACCTCAGGGCCGAGCAACTAACTCAATATATGTGATACGTTTTCAAACAACTTAAACCCGTCAGTCTTCATCTGTAAATGTAGACCGGTGTCCTAAGCTGTATCATGCGGTGTCTAGATAAAACCAGCCTTTGTTTTATAAAAATAATGTGTAGGTGAAATTTGCCTTTTGTATTCAAGTACAGCACATGGATCATTCACTGCATAGACTTCTAAAGGGACGGATGTGGATCATCAGTTCACCAAACCCACAAATTAAACATAAATCTTAAAAGGGTTACGTGTCCGGATAAGCAGTTTTGACGTTCACGTCTAAACGACCCAATATTCTGAGCTGAAATTTTGAGCCACAGTAAATACACCGCTCCTCTATATTTTGGAGTTTAATTTTCATACGTACCCGTACTTTTATTTTTTAGACATTGTTTAAATCGGGATAGTCCCTTTAACCAAAAGCATATTGCTCAAGAATTACGATCATTATTGATCAATCCCAATGTATATTATGGACATCTAATTTCTAAAAGTCACATTGCTATCTATTGATTTCATATCGCCATCTGTATATATATTAGAATCGTCAGTCACCAATCTATAATACTATTTTGATTCTATTTTCTTCAGAAAGCCACTCGTGTTCAAAGTGAAAGCATGAATCCTTCCTCGGCTTCCATATCCGATTATGTTACAGTCAAAAGTAAAGAACGTGCGTTAAGTGACGCTAATACATCGGTAAGTTACCGTAGTCAATTATCTAAGCCCCTTGGAAGTCATTCATAGAATTGCGTCTGAAATTAGAAACGGTCGTGTATCAACGATACTTTAATCGGTCAATTTTTCACACATTCTACTCTAAAACCCTAAAAGATATATAATCTAATGTAAACAAACTATTACATTTGCTTTTCATTGTTTTTTCTTCCAGAAATTGGTCACATTTATTGCCGACTATAAAGATTTAGCTAAAATTGCCGTTTTCTTGAACCTGATGAAGACAGAAGAAATAGCGGTTGACAACGACCAAAATTTAATTGTAACCATAGACGAGGTACATGAACGAATTTACGCCCTTTTATGTACTTTAAAAACTATAATTGAAACTAATTTTGGTGAAATTGAAATCCTTGACGATACCCAAGTCGTGGCGGCCAAATATGTAGGTCTTGGAAATAATGCCGCAAGACATTTTAGAGATTACATGTTCTGTAATAAATCAATGCTATTTATTGATGCCATTGAACTTCAATACGAAGTATTGAAGATGATGTAAGATAAAAATAATACATACATAGACCCTTCCAAAACAGAAAATTTGATGTTTATGATTACTATTGTAATCGCATCATAATTCTGTGTGTGTTTGGAAACAAGTATGATTGTCTCTTTAGACAGTTCTTAAGTTGATTATATTAATCGCTAAACATTTAAATTGCTACATGTATATGTAATTACAATTAATTTCATAATAAGTTCCAAATTATCAGTTGTATCTGTTCCAATTCAAATTTTTTTGTTAATTATGATAATTTGTTTTGTTTGTGATCATGACATGGTGTAAAAGTATACATATATATATTCATATAATCAGTTCATTGTGTTAAATTACATTTTTAAATTATTTTATAAATATTTGCGTGATTGTATTTATTCAGCACGAATGAACGAATGATTAATTATTTAATTTAATAATTGTGTGTAAGGATCATATTGGTGTTTTAATTATTTGCTCTAATAAATGCTTGAATGTATTTTTAATACGTTTATTAACGATGCATTTTGTAAGGTTTAGATAAAAAGAAATGAATACTATTAAATATATTTAGAATTTCAGTCAAATTACTGATTTGAAGTAGTCTAGTGAGTTGATTACGAGCTTGTCTTGTGAATAAAATTGTCTAATTAATTTATATAACGTTTGTGGCTACGAAAGAGACATGGGACAAACAGCCTTAGCTCTTACATAATGCATAATTAATTTTATTTATTTATTTGTTTATTAGTTAATTTATTTTATTTTGTTTTCTTATTTTATAAGATATAGTTATTTGTAAACCTTGCTCTGGAAGTATAAATCTATACGTGATATATATGTTTAAAAATTATTTTATATTACTAAACCTAATCAAAATATTGTGCATTTTTTTGTCTAAAAAATTATTTTTATTAAATTATTTTCACTAAATACACATTGTTTAATTTTCATTTTCATAATTTTACGTGAAAATAAACAGTATGATCTCTCGGCGATGCACAATTCTGAGACCGACTGCAGTGATAGCACGTACTTAAGACCCCTTTATCAGCCCCCACCCAAACACATTTCTTTCTATCTGATATTTTCAAGATATAAAAAAAGCAGAAAGCTCGAAAACCCCGGGATGTCCAGGTGTGTAAGCCAGCACCATACAAAATGAGCCACCGTAAAGTATCTCCTAAATTTTATGTAATTAAAAATAAATAAAAAACGCCAGCAACTTTGTAAAACAGAAGATACCGTACTTTATTGATTCCCATGCAACATTTTAAAGACCGTCTTGGGAAAAGAAACAGGAGGTTACAGGCGTGAAGGCGAGGGCACTGCATCTAGTGTATTCAAATTTCGTATCCTTTTGATATTTTATGCCAAAGAAACATACTGTTCTCTCCGGCTATTTCGGAACGGGCTCATCCTTTTGTTAAAATACAATCCCATTTATCAATGTTTCCAATGCCAATAAAAGAAAATAATGATGCAATTAAGTATAGCCCCGACCAGTACGTCACTAAGTGGTATGACTCAAAGCCGTATATAGGGCTATACAGGGCTTTGGTATGACTTGTTGAACTACATCCTTATTTCCTAAATTATATGACTAACGTATTTCTTTATTTCATACTTGATTGAACTTAATTGCAACACGAGACGGTCAGAAGTGAATAATTAATATTTCAATTGCACGACGCCATGCATTCATCGGTCACACTCCAGAATATTTCTAAATATTCAAAGGTCTGCCTGAAATGTACATTGCAAGTAGGTTAGCCATGGACACACTTCCATCCGGATGTAAAATTTAACCATCAAAAATTTACCTAAAACACAGTTCGTCACAAGTTAGAGCCAGTGTTGTCTATTCGACATATTATTACACTGTCACAAATTCCAACCAATACCACGAGTAATCACATTTATTAATGCAAAAAAACATTTCACATTATCCGTACCACAGCAGACACACGAAACATTCAAAACCGGTTTATCATCGACCAAAACCAGCGTTAGATGGCGCTCCGATGACCTAGTTTAAATATTTAAGTGGGGACTTGTGGTTTTCATTAGAAAGATACGATTGCAGCCTACCACCATTTCTCATAATGATAATAATAATAATAATAATAATAATAATAATAGTTGGTCCTCTATCTGGCTAAGAACATAAATCGTTCTGATAATATAGATTTTTTTAAAAAATAATTAATTTGTGTCCGTTCGGTATACTTTTGACTTTGGAGGTGGTTTTTGTTACGTAATATCTCATTTCCGGCACGAATTGCCTTAGAGCCGTCTAAATGTTAGGGACTTCAGAACTTGACGATCTCGACGACAAGCCAAACACAACACGTGCTTGAACCTGTTAATGATATAAATTAAGACATTAAAACACACGACAGACCCTGGGAAATCAATGTCTAAAATGAATGAATGAAATGGGGTTTAACGTCCTACTGTTATGCACTTAACCAGAGCTAATTGAAGACGGGCATACGCCATACAGTGTGCTATGAGGGGAAGTTTGCCCGGGCAGCGGCGCTACGGCCTACTCTTTTATCGAATTCCAACTGCCAAGGGATCTTTTACGTGCACTCCAATGTGTACACGGGGCCTCCGTTTTTCGTCCCATCCGAACGACTAGGCAGCTGTCCTTGTCAGGCCCTCCTTCTGCATCACTGACAAGGGGAAATCACGTCGGAAAATCGAGATGAACTTTCTCGGCCAATGCAGGGACCGAACACCCGACCTCCAGGCTAGCGAACCAGCACCATGTCCACTTAGCCACCGTGATCCCCAAATGTCTAATACATGTCGTATACAGTCTAATAAAACATGGAAATTAGAGTAAATTGTTGTAATTGAGAGCGTATACTTCAGACGAATCCCCCCCGACAGTCACAGTTTTAGACAATTCCTGAGATCAAGCGGAACCGACATTTCTACAAAATCATAGCCCTAGCAAGTTTGACGTATATTTAATTACACCTAAAAATGTCAACAGATGACGTTCAACATCCTAGTACTGACGTAGACAAGCAATCAGGACGACTGTCACCTACCTTCACAAAAAGGCAAGGCGAGTCTGGCATTTTCCTCATCAGTCCAGAATATTGACAGATTTATTACCAGTATCGGTATACAACAATTATTGGTCAACTCCAGCCTTGAAGACATTGATAAAAGCTCAAAGTAGACAGACTTGAATTTTCTGATAGCTTCAATATAATCGAATACCTAACATTAGAGGGTTAGGCCATCCCACCAGAAGACCAAAAACTATATGATGTCACAGAGGAAAAGGTAATAACTTTCCAACGACAACTTACTGTATAAGACAAGGGCTTCTGATTAACGAACATCCCGAGAAAGCATTATCCCCTCATTCTAACGAATCCTCTCGGTCCTCAAGAAAATGCCTGGCCATTCATAATGCAACCATAGCTGAAATGAAACTTGTAACCGAAACAATGAAGCATGAGGCTGATAAGGCTAAATTAATCCAAGATCAGAAGTACTAAACAGATGGAGTTGGAAGACAGCCAAAAGGTAAAAAAAACTGCAGGTAGAAGTTATGTACAGCTAATGATCAACTGAGTCAAATTGGATATCACAGAGAGAGACTCGACAACCTGCATCGAACTACATGTATGCTGACAAAAATGTACGAAACTAAGTTTCTAGTACATGTAATGGAACTGACAAATAACTGACACCCCTGTAGACTTCAGACAAGCCCGAATCTTTGACCACAACCAAGTTAATTTGTGACGTAGACAAGTTGGGTCAACTGATGGCAAGATAAACCTTGCCATCACTCAAGCTCATGGTATTCAAAGGCGACAAAATCTGTTACCAGAAATGGCGCAGTAGCTTCAGAATCTGTGTCAAGAAACGTACAGATAACCCGGACGAGCTTGTGAACTATTTGGCTGAATACACAACTGGAGAGGCTTTCAAACTGATTGAGAGTAATCTTCACATACCTTCGATCGACAACTTCAATAAAGCTATGGCTAAACTCGAAGAAGAATATGGTATTCTGACGCCATCTTCAAAATTTATGTTGACAAATTACCTTGACTGCTGCTACGAATCCTTGAAAGTTTTGGCAAAATCAACAAATTGAATAAATCATCAGTGCTCACTAATGCTATGGATATTCTTCCAACCATCCTAAAATCCAGTTTTCTGAAGTGTTTAGAAAAAATAAGAGAATCAAATTCCGAACCGAAACCTTTAATGACTTCGTAAAATTTGTCTGCGAGAAACCTTAAGCCTTAAACGACCCTGTAATGGGATTGAAGCCAATTGCTTCAAGACCAACTACAAAATTAACAGATCAACGTCAGCAATTTAAAGCTTCTGGAAACAGCACTACTTCATTCAAATCAGACAGCCCAGTTGCATCTACCGAAAGGGATGCTGCTATTTAACACAGTCCTTACTGCCTTTATTACATTACTGGGGGTCATTGGTTAGAACACTGTCAAAAATTACGAGAAAAGCAGACGTTTTCGAACTACCAGCCTGCTATACTAGAGACAGCCTACCCACATCCCGAAACCAAATACCTACTAAATCAGCAGTAAAAATCATATTTGTGACAAGAATGACAACCTTCTCGTGGTAGCCGAAACCGAACAAGTACGAGATGTAACCACTAGAGATCTTCATCGACTATTTGATGACAACGGACTTTCACGAGAAGATGAACGATTTGTTGCTATCGCTACCAATAGTATTACCCTATTTGTAATCACTACACGGTTGACTTACCATTTCGACTTAACCCACCATTTCCTGGAGACAACCGACATATAGCTGACACTAAAATTGGATCCATATCCAAAATGCCTGAAAATCATCAGACTGTACAACCACAGTATCTTACTCATCTTGGGATCTACCATGAGCGAAAGCACAAGATTCGAGTGGTATTTAATGTAAGTTTGAAACATGGTCGATCTCTGAATGATGAACTATTACAGGGACCAGACTACCGGACAAATCTAGCGGGACCTTATGCATAATGAGGAAACACCTGATAGCCTTTACGTGCGACATTGCGTCGATGTTTATGATGGTTGGAGTACCAGAGACTCAACGAGACTACATGAGACTATTATGGCGGGAAGACGGAAATTATATAGAACCTCCTATCGTCTACCACTTTAATTACCACCTTTTTGGTGCCGTATCCAGTCCGGCGTGCTGTATATTCGCCTCATGACAAACTGTACACAACATCAACGACTTTTCAGAAGACGTAGCTTAATTTGTCCTGAAAGAATTCTTTATAGATGACGGGTGCTCTTCATCGACACTGCCGTCAACATAGCTAAAGTAGCCATAGAATTAGGCTCACGAGGAGGGTTTAACCTATGAAAATTTGCTTCAAACTCTAAACCATTCCTGCAACAACTACCAGCAGATAAAAGATCTCAGGATCTTACTGAATTCTCCGATTTTGACGTAGATCATCTACCCGATTTTGACGTAGATCATCTACCCGATTTTGACGTAGATCATCTACCGCAGAAGAAAACAATGGGTATGATATGCGATGTCGAGTATGATGCACTGAAGTATAAAGTTGACATTCAAGATTCAACATTGACCAGACGAGGATGCTTGTCAAGCTTGAGTACCAAATTGGACCCCATGGGTAGCACCTTTAATGTTACCCGGAAAGAAACTTTTACAAGATGCTTGTAGAATCAATTGCAATGGGACGAACCGCTTCCACTTGAACTTCAACATGACTGGTTAATACGGAAATCTGTTTTGACGAACTTACAACTACTGACAATACCTAGATGCCATAAGTCAATTTGGAAATACAGTGCAACACGAACTACACTGCTTCACTACTGGTTATGGATGATGTGCTTACTTACGACTAGTAAAAGAGCATGGTGAAATATAAGCCAGCCTCATTACGGGTAAAGCAAAGTTACATCACGAAGGCCTGTCCAATTCCAAGACTTGAACTGACTGGAGTTACGAATAGACGATTTGCCTGTTTATTTCTGGCGGGCAGCACTGCTGTCCTTGGCTACATTCGTAACGATTTCAAGACGCTTTAAAACATTCGTTTCAAATAGTATACAGAGATACCTGGAAGTCAGTTAACCAGACCAATGGCAACATATACCCGGCTCGTCAAATCCTGCAGACTATGCTAGCAGAGGTGTAAAATCAGCCACTGACTTAGAAGACTGTTTATGGTTTACTGGACCACAGTTCCTCTATGAAACTAACAAGTTTTGGTTACAACCTGATTAATACCAAAACGACAAATCTTATGCTGAAATAAGAACCACTGACAGCGTTATGACAGTTAAAGCGAAACCTGAACCCATCGACATTCAGCAAGTGTTCCAGAAAATTGGCTCCTTGAATAATCTCCGAACCACAGTAACTGTATGAAACCATTTAGCTGAAATTTTCAGATCTCGACGACATGGAGTCCAAATACACCCGGAATGCGGGAAATCAGCCAGTATTTTATAGAATGCTGAACTTCGCATAATACGACTAGTACCAAAGGAAGCTTTTCCGATAGTAAGGGAGCTAGGTTGAAGTACAAAATTTCTACTATGCTAGATGAGTGGACAGTGGTGTCCGATACTCTGAGCCGCGATTCTTAATTTGCGGATCCTCTTCCCATGGGGGTGGGGTATCTGACAAAATGTCAAATTTTCGAGTTTAATTCGACTTTTGCGTACAACAATCAACTTTCGTGCATAAGTCGACCAACTTCAGTTGTCGCCAAACACACTGCTTCAGAAGACCTGCGACCCTTCCTTCCTCCCTTAAGAACACCCCCTTACCCCGCTGAGAGAGGTGTTAATTCGACTTCCTCGTACAACACTAATTCTTTCATTAAAAGTTTCACTATTGAACCGCTAGAACATAACCCTAACTTAAGAACGCGAAATCCCCTTCCACCCCAGATAAGAACGACAAGAAAGGGGCGCATGGGCGAAATGAACAAAATGACGATTTAATTAGACTTTTTCGTACAAAGTTCAACTTTTGTGCAGATTTCGACCATCAAAAACACTGCTTAAGAAGACCCACGACCCTTCCTTCCTCCCTTAAGTTCACCCCCTTTACCCCCCTGAGAGACGAGTTCCGCGTACAACATTAATTTTTTCGTTAAAAGTTTCACTGTTAGTCCGCTAGAACATAACACTATCTTTAGAAAGCGAAATATCCTTTTATCTCGGATAAGAACGATAAACGGGGGGACCCATGGGTGGAATGACCAAAATGACGATTTAATTAAACTTTTGAGTGTAACGATCAATTTTCGTGCATACGTCAACCAACCTCAAATGTCACCAAAAACACTGCTTAATCATATCCCCGAAGCAACGGCCCGAGAAATCCCTCTCTGGCCATTGCTGGATTGGCTTAGGATTCTTGAACTTTTAAGTAAGTGTGTCTATTCTTCTCGTTCAATCAAATCTACCACTTACGTACAGTAACATGACAGTCCGTCGTTTAATCTTGGGTCTTCCTTAATATTTTGGACAAAGATTTAGTGTATTAAAAACGTTGAAAGTCTGTTCGTTACCATACAGTAGTGTTTACTTTACGTCAATATCGATAGCCTCGTTTGTCACGCAATAAGTTTTGCTGCAATATTCTGCTATGCGCTGGTTAATATAGCATAAAAAAGTGAAGCCATGACGTAACGTTATGTAAACACAGTTGCCCTAATTAAACGTCCTGTTTTAAAGGTAATACCTTTGTAACGAAGTCAGTGATTGGTCAGTAATAGGACCACTGACCAGTCATGATTATTGACAATAATACCCACTCAGTCCAGCAGGGAGTAGAAGGATTAGCTCTAATCAAACGGAACACTGTGAGGAGGATGCTGCTTAATAGACCCACGACCTTTGAACTTTGTCGGCCAATGCAGGTATCGAACACCCGACCTCCATTCTAGCGATCCAGCGTCTTACCTCCCAAGATAAGATAAAAAGTTGTTATATGGCACTGTAAGAGGATATCTGACAATTTAATAAAGTAATTGAATGTCGTTAGATAGGAGAAAAAGAAAAAATAGAAATAGTCCGTACATTCACTTGTTTATATTCATTCTACACTTAAAAAAACATGGTAAGGCACAAACTATTCTGCTTTTCTTTCGTGTTCTCTTATCTAGTGGCAGTCAAATCTTTTTATGAATTGTCTGATTTTCTCTCACAGTCTCATACAACAACTTTTGGTCTTCAAAAGACTTATAAGTGAGCAGAAATTCGACCGCTTATCTGTTATCACTTGGGGGTGGGGGGGGGCTGAATGGTTAGCGTGCGCGCGCTGTATCATAAAGCCTGCCATTGGGTCAACTGGCGTGGTTTCGCTTCCCCGGTTGTACGTGGCAAGGAGTAGGGTCGCCGGTCTAACCTCGTGGGTTTCCTTTGGTTCCTGCCGTTTCCTCCCACTGCTAAAGACCCCTTTGGCGTTCATCACTTCCTATTCGTGAAAGCTGTACTATTCATCTATCGTAGCAATGATCTCTATGTTAAATTTATATTTGGAATGTGCTTAACTAGTTCTATCGCATGTGATAATGACTAACACCAATATTGTCCTTTAACTTAAATCGTCAGTTTTGGTCATTTCATCCTTGCCCCGCCACCCGTTTCCTAGTTCTTATCCGTGATAGAAGGGGGATTCGATTTCTTAAGTTGGTGTTATGTTCTAGTGGACCAATAGTAAAACTTTTAACGAAAAAATGAATGTAGTACGCGGAAGTCGAATTAACCCCTCTCTTATGGGGTAAAGAGGATGTTCTTAAGGGAGGAAGGAAGGGTCGTGGGTCTTTTTAAGCAGTGTTTTTGATGACATCTAATTTTGGTTGACGAATGCCCGAAAGTTGATCATTGACATTGTACGCAAAAGTCGAATTGAATCGTCATTTTGATTATTTCACACATGGGACCCCCTTTTTGTCGTTCTTTTCCGGAATGGAAGGGGATTTCGCGTTCTTAAGTTAGTGCTATGTTTTACCGGATCTAAAGTGAAACTTTTAATGAAAAATTAATGCTGAAGTCGAATTAGCCCCTCTCTCAGCGGGGTAAAGGGGGTGTTCTTAAGGGAGGGAGGAAGGGTCGTGGGCCTCCTTAAGCAGTGTTTGTGGCGTCATCTGAAGTTGGTCGACTCATGCACGAAGGTTGATTGTTGTACGTAAAAGTCGAATTAAACTCGAAAATTCGAAGTTTTGTCGGATCCCCCATCCCCACGGGAAGGTGAGCCGCAACTTAAGAATCAAGGTTCAGAGTATCGGACACCACTGTCCACCCATTTAACATAGTAGAAATTTTGTACGCGATTTTCGAAACAATCTGAACCTAGCTCCCTAACCAGAAGCAGTTGATACTTTGACAAATGATCGCAAATCCAACATCAAGAAATCGTCAGATGTTATACGACTTAGTCATTTCCTTGGTGAAGATGGTATTCTAGAGTTGGGGTCAGATAAAGCATTCTTCAATTACTTGATAATCATTCCCAAGAAACGACATCTACCACGACTCCTAGTATTACACTATCATCAGAAATGGCATAATAGCGGAAGGAAAATTAACACAGTTGTTATTGGTTGATAAATGGTCCATCACTAGTTCAACGTATGATATCAGATTGTACGACATGTATAAAGCTTGGAGGTAGACCCTTGGTACACACGATGAATGACCTGCCATTTGATAGTTCTAATGAAGCTCCACCCTTAACCTATTCTTCGTGTGACATTTTTGGTCCATTCCGGATAAAAGTCAGAAGACCAGAAGTGAAAAGATACGGGATACCTTTTCTTACCAAGCCTCGAGAGCGGTTCACCTGAAGGTTCTTTACTTTTTGACAACGGACTCTTTACTATGTGGATTGGGGCGGTTCATCTGTAGGCGTGGTCGAGTTAAAGTCATAAGATCCGATCGAGGATTTCAGATTATTGGTGCAACCAACGAATTACAGAAGCTTATTGACGACTTAGACCAGAATAAGCTGAAATTTGATTGCGACCTCACCTTTAAACCCAACACTCCATAGTCCATATGCACCACACTTTCATGGTGCATGGAAAATACAGATTGGTACAATTATCGTCAATAAGACGAATTTTAGAAGCCCCCCCCCCCCCACGTCATCAACATAAGTCTCGACCCACAGACAAAACACTAGAAACGTTCCCGGTGGACGCCGAAGCCGTAGCGAATTCTAAGCCACTTACAGTTGAGTCCATATCGGATCCTGAGCTAAAACCCTTATCTCCATCAAATGTATTGAGTATGAAATCTGGAATAATTCTACCACCACCTGGTAATTTTGCTCAACAAGATGTATTTACACAGACAATGGAGACAGGTCCAGTTTATGGTGAATGAATTTTGGACAAGGTGGAAGAAAGCAGTCTTACAAAGTTACCAAGAGCGAAAAAAGTGGCACAGACCTATACGTAATTTACGAAATGGTGACATCGTACTGTTTATTGACGACAACGTATCACGCAACAACTGGCCGAAGATGAACGCACCAAACCTTATGTTAACGAAGGTGATTTAGTACAAAAAGTTAATATAGCCACCACTAAAGACATTAGGGGAAGAGTAACATATACTACAGCAGTTCACAAACTTATATTACTGGTACGAAAGATTCCCCACCACGGAAGCTAACATGATAATTTAAAGATGGACACTTTATTAATTATATTTTTGTTTGTTTAAAAATCACACTTTGTCTGATTTTTTAGGAGCCACGTGGGTGCGTTCGGTATACTTTTGATTTTCGAGGTGGTTTTTGTTACGTAACATCTCAATTCCGGTACGAATTGACTTAGAGCTGTCCAAATGTTCGCGACTTCTGAACTTGACGATCTCGACGACAAGCTAGCTATGCAGTACTAGCTATAACATCGTCCTCAATAAATGTACTAATCGATTTCAACGTGTTCAACAAAAATGGAGTTACTTCCCATGTTCACCTAGTAAGTCATCATATTGACAGGTTATACTGCTGTTTATATTTCTGAATGTCTTATTTTAGTTTACCTACAGATTAGATGGAAGTTTAACGTGGGCCGAGTCCTTGGCACATACGCATTATGACGACCTTCCTTATTCAGTTAGTTATACATGGCAGAATGATAATGATGTAAGTAATATTATCCAAAGTAGGAGCTGAAAGTTAATAAATATCAATTGAAGCCAGGAAATAGAGTCTAAAACCAATAGAATAGGTCGTAAATACATCTATGTAACCTTAATTACAGCTGCCTTAAGATTTATATTATTCAGAAATACCCGGTAGTGAAAATCATGCCCAAGCAGTGTGGCATCCATATTAACTGCACTGAAATGTAAGCTTAAAGGACCTAAGTCCGTAACTCAAAATACTCCAAAATCTTCGACATCGAAAACACGAATTACTGGTCAATTTAAATCAACCTTGAAACGGTAGGCCCCTGATATACAATATTTAAAACAAAATAAACATTTTACCATTGGTACAAGAATCGTGTACCATAGTGCGCTTCAGCGTCACTTGTAACAAGTGACCAGAAGAACAAGGCGAGGCATATTCCACAACTCCAGTCCAACGGTGAGGCCATATCTTATCTGGTGGGCATGCGCAGTAGAATTAAATAACCAGACACTTAAATTTCTATTAGGTTGAGACTCATGCCGTATTTCGCTGGACATAAATGATTTGAAATTAGAGTCAAAACGGAATTTTTTTAATGTAAATCAGTTTATATACAATCAGAGTCTATTATTATATGCGTTGCCACCCATTAGGGTCAATTTCTAGGTCCCAAATATAAGCGATTTAGCTCCTTTAATAATTGGTCACATGCATACATTCGATCATTTCAATACCATTTATTGAAATTTAAAACACGTCAACTCAACTTACCACAGAAAGACTGCCCAATGTCCAAACTAGCTTTCTACGAACCCTTGTATTAACCCATGTTGAAATTTTGTGATTGTTGTCAGTGTTCCTTCAATACTTGTGTTGTAGGGAGTTGCAGCAAATTCGTGCTTCTTTTCTTGGTCATTGTATTGTATCATTTGCCTGATAAAGACGAAGGTATCATCGTCGAAACGTCGCTTAGTATCAAACTCGGTAATTATGTATCCATAAAATTGTACCTTGTGTTTAAATGTATTACTTAAAAATATGAAATTGTAGCTTTAAGGACTGAAATAAAAAAAAAGAAACACAAATTGAAACATATTGTGTGATTTGTAAAACAAATATTAGTTTTAAGCTATAAATGTCAAAATACGACAACAAATGAAGAAATCCGAATTTTACCTTTCTCTATGACGTAATCTTGGCGGTCCTTTGAGATACGCGCGCCACATTTTACCATTAGCGTGCTAGCTTTTGAATGTGTAACATCGTTCACCATTCAATCTACAAATTTAAAAATTTGTCGCCTCTTTTGACTGTTTCTTAAACAGATAGGAATTTATTCCTAAAGCAACTTTCTTACGTTGGTTTGTGATAACGTAAAGAAATAGAGTTCAGCTCTTGAGTCAAGGTTTTGTGCTTTTCTCGTCGTTGAAATCAGACGAATCACACTAAAATAAAATGGACGAGTCCATGGTCACTCATACTAATAAATCGAAGCCCAGCAGACCAAGTACAAGCACTAGTAGTGAGGTTGAGATTTTTAACTTCGCTTGAATGATTTTTGACAAAACAAAGCCAGAAAAGGAAAATTAGAGAAGAAACGAGGTAATAGCAAAGATAAAATTGCTTCCTCTCCCTACGACAAAAAGGCGTCTGCCAGTCAAACTCGAAAGAGGGATGAACCAGTTGAGTTACTAAAAATAGCCATACACCTGAGCTGACATCGGCTTGTCAAAATACACCGGTTACGGGAGAAAATTCTTTTTCAAAGAAAGCCGATGAATTGGGTAACTTCAGGTCCGAAATGGATAATTTCAAGGACGAAATTAGATATATGCTGTCGGGGATGCTGAATAGTTCTTCGTCTCCAAATAACACTAACTGGAAGCGACGTCATTCAGACGGAAGTAAACAAACTTCATCTAATAATATTACCAGTGTTTATGATTCAGGAGATGAGTCGGATGATAACGAACCGATTATGGAACTCACTCAAACACGTTTTAAGATTCCGAAGTTATCGGATAAGGCAGACAATGATGTCACTGCTCAAATTGACGAAATACTAGATGATTCACCGGCCAGGGCTCAGGAAAATGTGGGTGAAGATAATCTTGATTTTGAGGAGAGCCTTGTTAAGGATTATGTGATTTCTACTACTGTTGGGAAATCTGTTAATGAGAAAATCGCTCCTATTATTGAGAGTCTCTTCAGCAATCATTTACCAAATGAAAAACTAAATGGGTTCATTGAAAAATATCCAAGACCTGATAATGTTAAAGTGTTTGCTCCATCAGTAAATTATGAAGTTTGGCGAGTGTTAAAGCCAAACACCAGAGTTCAAGATTGTAAAATGGCTAAGACTTCTGAAAAACTGATTAAGGCTTCTTATGCAATCATTAGTGCAATAAATGAATTGCTTGTGTTAAAGAAGTGTCCCTGATAAGCAGAAAGAATTCTCTTCAATTGTTAAGACATCTCTTGATGGTTTGACACTGTTGGGTTCAACGGCCTTGGATCTACATCAAAAAAGAAGAGATTCCTTCAGACACGACACAAATCTTCGATATGCCAACTTGATTTGCTGTCCTAGTAGCAATTCAGATGTAGGATCTTCAGAATATCTCTTTGGAGCTGATGTGGTCAAAAAGATTAAAGACATTAAAGATTCAACTCAAAATCTCTCGGCTATGTCTGGAACCAGTTCAAAACCTGGAACTACAGCTGGATATAATTACAGCAATACTAGTAGTAACTATAACTCTGGATTCAAAGGAAGTTCACGTTACGCCAACAAAGGAAAGTCTTTTTTAGGATACAACAGGAGGGGTCCCAAGAGAGGAGGGGGGCCCTTCAGCACTTACCATTCCAAAAGTCGACAAGACAAAAAGAAAAACTAAATGATTTGTCCGACTCTGATATGGTGAGTACTTTAGTCAATTGTAATGATTGGAAATCTTTCCTATCATTATCTAATTCATATTTGTCTTTATTAAATGCAATTAATTTGATAACTCCTAGCTGTTTCATGGCCTCTGTCGATTGGAGCGAGGCTTACTTTTCTATTCCTGTACGGAAAGAAGACAGAAAATTCTTAAAATTCCAATGGGGTAAAAAAAATTATCAGTTCACTTGTCTGGCAATGGGTTTAGGAAGTGCTCCGAGATTTTTTACTAAACGGACTAAAGTTTTATTCTCAGAACTTAGGTGTTTAGGTTATACCAACACTTCGTTCATTGGTGATTCACTCCTTATTGGAGACACACTTTGACAATTTCACTGAAATTCCATTAGTTTGTAGAGATGATATTAAATGGTGGATTTCTCATATAGAACACGAGTCCAAATCACTTTTCATTAGCAATCCTGATACTGTTTTGCAATCTGACGCCTCCAACATTGGGTGGGGAGGTATTTGCAATGATTTTAAGACTGGAGGACATTGGTCTTCATTTGAGGAGAGTCTTTACATTAACGAACGTGAGTTATCGGCAGCCAAATACACTTTGATGACATTCTGTAAAGATGTTAGGGATAAAAATATCCTTTTACAAATTCACAACACTACTTCAGTTTCGTATATAAATTCTCAAGGTGGGCGAATGAAACAATGTAATTCTAACACAAGACAAATGTATATGTGGTCTATGGAAAGAAGTATTTTCCTATCTGCATCTTTTATTAAAGGAGTTTTAAATGTTCGAGCGGATCATCAGAGCAGAATTTCACATGATATTTCTGAATGGTCTCTAGACATGGATTTATTTCTTAAGATAAGTGATATATGGGGTTTACCCAAGACTGACCTCTTTGCAAGTCGCATCAATTGTAAAATTGAGAGGTTTTATTCCTTTAAACCTGACCCAAGTGCCTCTGCCATTGATGCCTTCTCTGTTCCATGGAATGATTTTTTTTATGCATTCCCACCTTTTTGCATAATAGGCAGGACGTTGCAAAAGATTGAGCAGGACAAAGCTTGTGGCATTTTAATTGTTCCCTGGTGGAGTACTCAATACTGGTTTACGAAGCTTATGAACTTAATCTTTGATTTTCCTTTTCTTTTACCAAGTGTAGATGTGAACCTAACCCATCCAACACGAAGAGTGTCAGAGTTACCCAAAAAAATGTTGGCTCTACTGGTATCAGGAGAACGTTCGAGGAATTCCAGCTTTCTTCATCAGCAAAAGAAATCATCTTATCTTCATGGAGAAAATCCACTACGGCCGTAGACGTGATTTCCAGGAATTTCGAATACTTTCAAATAAATTTGGAGTGGGTAGTAAATTATGTCAGTTGCACCATAAAAACTGGTAAAAAGTCATCTTTAAAATACAGGCTCTATTACTACCAAAACAAGAACAAATCGAACGATTTACTTTTGTCACATTTTTCATTTTATGAGACTTCACATTTTTATCCAGATATCAGATGTTAAAGACTTGTACATGTATATACTTTATCTACTTTTAATATATGAAAGACCATTTTAAAAGAGTTCAAATTTACAATCTATATATTCCGTATTATGATTTACTTTTGCCAAGTTTTTCATTATATGACAGTTGACATTTTTTATCCATATCTAAGAAATATAGATCTAGAATCAAGATAGAAGACTTTTTGAACTTGTAAAATTTATATACTTTTAATATATGAATTACCATTTAGTTCAAGTTTATTTACATCTATGTGCACTACATTATACCAAAAGAAGAACAAGTCAAACGATTATAACTTATTTCACATTAAATTTTGATGCGCGATGATGCAACATCAGTCGAATCGTCATCAGGATTTTGCTGTTTCGTAGCAGAAAAGAATGATGACAACGTTTTCTGATTACTCTCTAATATCCTAGTGAATTTAATGTCAGAGGTGCTGTGACCATGCTTTCTCTCAATGCAATTTAAAGTGTTCTTTGTCCATTATCTGTTGGCAAGACATACATTGTATTTTGCCGCCGTGATTTTTCTTTTGGTTATTTGACTGTGACTCCATAGTATAGTAGATACGTTTCTTTCAATTTTCCCGAAAGTACTGCAGAAAATTTTCAAATCTTCAATGTCAGAGGTGCTGTGACCATGCTTTCTCTCAATGCAATTTAAAGTGTTCTTTGTCCATTATCTGTTGGCAAGACATACATTGTATTTGCCGCCGTAATCTTTCTTTCGGTTATTTGACTGTGACTCCATAGTATAGTAGATACGTTTCTTTTAATTTTCACGAAAGTACTGCAGAAAATTTTCAAATTTTAAATACTGATTTCAGTACTGCTAAAGCATTAGTAATCTATGCTGGCAGTTTTTAAATAGGTACTGAAAATAGTTTTGAAAGTGTAGCACTCATATCATTCGAGTTATATTAAATATAAGCGGTGCATCCGCCCTGATAGCCAATTAAGTGTGGACTTCACTTTAATTCAATCCCTACAGTTTTGACAATAAATTTTTTTGACAGTTTTCTCACCAAGTGTCCCTTAAGTATATAAATATGGTACCGCTCACAACTAACTTGACAAAAAGCGCGCGAGAACTTAACTCAAGTAAATTGATTAGTTTAACAAAGTCATATAAAATTGAAAATGAGATTAATGAGTTACTATAAAACGATGGGCAAAATTTACAATTATCTTGTACTGTAACCGAATCCATTAATCAATCGACGACACTTTTTAAGTTCGTCATCTAATATACAGGAACACAGTACCCAAGAACGTTAACTGAGAAAGGCCGTGTGTACGTGTTAGTTCTGTTCAGATGGCGCACGTGTTCATAATTGACTGGACTGGACTGCTTTCTTTCCGCTTCCATAATATTAATAATATTAAAAACCCGACAAACTGAGCATTCATTCCCGACAAGACCATGTTGGGGGGGGGGGGGTCCCCCGCTTGTACGCCTATGGTCTCTGTTAATACCTCAATTATATTTTTTCACTCTGATTGATGATTATTCAGTCTTGATGTGAAGCTGTAATTATGCATCCAAAAACCTATTGTCTGGGGTCTTAGGTTACCCCTTGTTGCCGACAGTGTTTTTCGTGCAACGTGACCAAACAAGGATTAAACCGTTTCGCTAGTGCGTGACGACATAAATACGTACTGAAATGTGCACACAATGAAAAAAAAATATACTTCATTCCATACAGCAGTAAATGATGTTTTACCGCGGGATGGAACCAAGTATGTTATGAACAAGCTCCGTGTGACAAAGCGCGAATAGATTTCAATGTTTGAATGTGAGTAGCGCATTGTGACTACCCCATGCATTCGGCAAACCTCGACAGATTCCGGTACTCTCCGTAACCTACATCTAGACTCGGATGTATGATAGTCATTGATATGTACCTACGACCATACATTTGCGATGCGGCTTGTCGACTACCGATTTACTCTAACAGGAAAACGTTCCGCTTTTACAAAAAAGTCCCAAAATCTGGTTAAGCTGTCCACACCCGTTGGTGGAGTCGTCCACACGACTTAGTATAATTTCTGGACACATAATGTATTTGTAAATAGTATAGTTTTTCTGCGTGGTCACCCTTTCTCTCGGTAAATAAACAACAAAGTAAATAATTTCTGGATATTGTAATACGTTTTTTTTGGAGTCGTCCACACGATGTATTTTTAATTAGTATAGTTTTTTTCTGCGTGGTCACCCTTTCTCCCGGCAAATAAACAACAAAGTAAATCGTTTTATTCATAAACAAAGTTAGTTGTGGACGACATCACTAATAGTTGTTGACGACATCACCAATGCCTTGTGGACGACTCCACCAACGGTTGTGGACGACTTCGCTTGTGGACGACTTGACTGACACCCATCTCCTGGGGGCAACCATGTTTATCCGGGTCCTTTAAAATAGTTCCAAAATGACGGTCTTCATCATACAGCCGAGTCTAGATGTAGGGCACCGGAATCTGTCGAGGTTTGCCGAATGTACCCCATGTACGGATTATCTAAGTTGTACCGGAAGTTATTTAACCAATGAAAATAGCTTTTGTTAAACTGGCGGCTGATAAAAAGTAATTGGCAACTAGACCGTTCCTTATTTCTGATCCCCAAGGGGATTTTTTTTAACCCGCCATTGTTATAGATATCTCTTTTTTTCCAGTGTGATTTTGAATGCCAATTGGTGTACATATCAGGATGTTTTATTAATATTTTGTAATATAAATGTTTATTATAGTATGATAGATAAAGTATATCAATGTGTCGCCCCTGGGTATATTGACTGGCAATAAGGAAATACAAATCAATTGATCGTCTAGATTTAATCAATCGAGCGCAACAATCTTAATGACTTCACATTTTAACACGGGACTTTGCGTGTTTGTATTGGGAACAAAATAAGGAAATACTATGTTAAAACTACATGTACTTTCATGTATTTTACTTATAGGCCTTGAAGAAGTTAACGATGCAAATATGTCATCAGAGATAAATCTGCTTATCGCAGGTCTTTCTTTCCTAGCTTTAAATGTTTTTTTAAAATTATTATTTAGACATAATGTTGAAAATCGGCCCGCTTTTTGTCAATTTTTTCCTCCAAAAGAATAACATGGCAAAAGAAGAGTTTGGTACTGTTGAAGTTTACTAATTATTAGCTATGTTATACATAGTTTTGGGGAAAATTTTGCCACGTCATGCATCATCTGTAGAAAGGCGCGTTAAACCTCAACAAACCATTGGGTATGTGTTAGACTTAGACACGAATTAGTATTAAAGTCAATGGGCCAAGTCTATGTTGATCTGTGGTCAAATATTAATAATCTACGTCATTCCGTTAGGTATGGAAGACCAAATGGGACAATATTCATGATTCGTGTTTCTACATTCCAGTTTGAACATTTTAGACACGAACGCAAGATTCTAAACTAATGATTCTCGTTTCTACATTCTAATTTGAACATTTTAGACACAAACGCAACATTCTAAACTAATGATTCTCGTTTCTACATTCTTATGTCAACAATTCATGCACAAAATCAACATTTTAAACAAAAAAATGACTTTATGTTTCATTTTCGCCGTTTTATCGGTAACTTTATCGTGGACTCAAAATGGACCAACCCTATAGTAAGGCATCGCACGACAGTGGGAACCTAACATAAGTATTCCTAAAAGTATTGACAGATACGAGATAAGAAAAAAGCGAGAGAAAAAAACCCTTCATTACATAATATACATCAAGTATTATAGTGGTATTTTTCTTCTTACAAAGTATTATTATCATATCAAGAGATACCTTATAATAAAATTTACATTTAGTCTTCCAAATGGTCGCCATAATCGCCTGAGTCTTTTTTCGAGTCATTCTTAAATAACCCCAAACTCGTAAACAAATTTCAAATGTTCCGAAGAGGTTTAAACACTGTAGTATTGCAAGAGCCTATGAGTAGATCAATTAACAAAAAATTGTAGAGATACTGTAAATTTATTCAGGATTCACAAAGAAATTAGGGACAAAATAATGACAACACAAACTGTCTCCAGTCCTGCATTAACTAAGCAAATCATGATTCTTGAGATTCCGAGTAACAATTTCCTCGTAAAACCTTTTAAAAATTTACTAAGACCAATATTTATTTATATAAATTTTAATTTAGTTAAAACTATGATTCACTATAGACAAGTTAGGGAAGTTAGGCTGAACTATGTAAATAATCCTGCTTGCTAGAGGAGACCAATCCATTTGCTTATTTACTGTGCGTTATTCAAAGTTAGTTAGTTAAGTTACCGCTGGAAAATTCCACCAAACTGCTTTAGAGTTATGTGTGTATGGAAACACCTATTTACAAATTGAACACAGTGTCCAATGAGAAACATCAGAAATGTTTTTTTCTAAGTACGAGGTCATCCTTGTTGTACTAAT
The DNA here is from genome assembly GCA_917208275.1 of Patella pellucida. Classification (NCBI taxonomy): domain Eukaryota; kingdom Metazoa; phylum Mollusca; class Gastropoda; family Patellidae; genus Patella; species Patella pellucida. The sequence continues at coordinate 55,617,094 of OU795039.1, read as the reverse complement.
CTACTATTTAACCAAAGAACTAACCAACATCCGGAATCGTTGAAAATGCAAGCCTTTTGTTTGTATTACAGAAGCCCATTGCTATTTGCTTTTTTAGTACAATAATAAAACCACAACAAAATTTGGTCCCTGTGTATTCATGGTGAAACAATCATTACAATTTTATTGTCCATCAGCCCGTCCGGCCGTTCGCAGTTCTATTAAACTCTCTGGAGATTTTGCTGTTCAGCCTTGTTGTTATTGGTCAGTTGGTCACAGGAAGTAATCCTATACTGCAATTGGGAGTAGCACATATTTTATTTTGTCTAATCAACGGAATATAGACGTTCTACATGTTCTTGTTTTTAAATTAATTATCTTATTGCCTCTCCACTAAGCAACACTGGGTGATGTTTGCTGTCTCTCTCCATAAAATGTCAGTGGGCGTACCTTTGTTGCCTGGTAACAAAAACATTTATTCAACTTGAAACTTTAGTGCTGTTGTCTACTAAAACTAATATTATGCCTATAAATGTTATTCTAGCATGTTTAATAATGAAATGAAATCGGGCTTTGCATTCTGAAGGGCGAAAACTAGAAATTACGAATGGTAGTTATAGGCTTCAATAATAAATAGACGTGTAACGCTTAATCATAGGTCAGGATAACATATCAGTCATTAGGACTGATACCGTTTTTAAATCTAGTCGGTACGTAAACAATAGAACGTTTAACACCATTTCACCGCGATATGAGCGACCTATCATTTTTATGCTTGCCGCCGTGCTAGCCACGGCTCGTTTTTATGGCGGTGTTTTTATTTCTTAATTTCCTATTTTCGAGCCGATTTGGGCTTTTATAGTGTGCTGTAGCCTCACATTTTGTCGTAACTTCTACAATTCGACCTTTCGACTTCAAAAAGCAGAAATTATGAATGGTAGTTATAGGCTTCCATAACTCGTGAAATAATGTGTTATAATTTCATCATATAAAAATAATAGTATAGGTGACTATAAGTGCTGGGACGAACCCTATAATCTTTTGTACATGTTACCAATAGGAAGATAAATTAACCACGAAAATGTAACAATGTCAAGAAATCGTGCGTACCTTCGATGTAAATAGCATTGCTGTTTCTACTGCCAATCTTGACAATAATTACCGGATTCGATTGGCCTTCATAATAGTTGTATATAAAACAATATCCAATCAAAATTGACCCAACAGGAAGATCCGCGACTTTCTTATACAAATTAACTTGGTACATTACCACGAGTAAAAAAACACAACAGAATCTATCGTGTGTATATAACCTCTTTGGAAATAAATAACAGCGGTTGGCTTTTTGATTTTCGTTTCTTGTGTTCAAAATGTGAATCACATTATTTTCAGAATTCAAAGTAGGGTAATAACTACACACCAGGAAAATATTTTAAATCTTTGAGACTAAAACACAAAACTTTTAATTCGTAGCACACATTTGTCCAACCGCCTTTGTATTTGAAGAAATTTAAAGATTTTCCAGTATTAATAACGCCCATAAACATAAAAGGCTAAAATTCTTCTATTTAGCTAAAATGATTAGAGTGCTGAATTTTATATTGAATTAGAAAAGATGAAAGTTTACTAATTTTAATTTCATATTTGGCAAAGTTAAAGTAAGGCATATGCTTGAGCAATAGGGCGTATGACTCTATTCTTTTGAAGTTTACGATAGACGAAAATGGGTCTTACAGCACATCAAAATGAGTATAAAATAAAATAGTGATTTACATTACATTCAATTTTGACAGAAAAATGTTATCGAATCAATTATGTTTGGTGAAATACAAAACAGGCCTGCTTAGTCCTTTTAAACGTTTATTTTTTTTAAATTATTATTTGTCATTGTGAATCAGCCATTACTAATTACTTCCGCATTGTGTTGTTCTTTGTTCATTACAAATAGCGCCGCCGACACCATAGAATACACGATTCGTGAACTGATTATGAAATTTCGTTGCCTATTAAATATTGGATATTAGGACCCCATGTTTTCACGACATGATAACAACAAAATATTTTGACTGAAATGGCTCCCTGCACTACTCCCCGACAATGGCAAACAATGCCGGAATATCCATGTAAATTTTCTCGGCAAATGCCAAGATCGAACACGGGATCTCCTCAAGCTTACTAAGCCAACGTCCTACACATTTTATCCTAGAATTCGGGAGATGTAGGGAAGGGCTGGGTATTTTCAACTCGAAATAAATATTTTGCACATTTTAGTGGCATAAGTTTACCATTTTGCAAATTTTTTTACGGTTTCGAATACTACATACGGTTATGGATACTACATAATTTAACGGTGAAGTCACAGATAAACTATATCTGTTAATGTCTTTACGAAGAAACACAAACTTTACATTTTCCATGTTAGGTTGTGATTATACATTCAAATAAACCCCGTACCCCACTGTCATAATTCAAAATTCATACACTATTATCTCCCTTGGAAAGTTGGGCTTATGTCGACCTAGCAACTGAAAGCAACTGGAATTTTGGCAACTGGAAGCAACTATGCTACTGAAAAGGTCGACCTGAGTGTCTCTTACATCTCCAAGCAACTAGACAGTAAGGCACAGTTTTAACTTGCTGCAACTAGCGGCAATTAGTTGCAGTCGACATGGGCGTTCTTACCACTGGTGCCAATTCATCTCCATAGAAAAAACATCACGCGATAAGAGACAAGCAAAATGGAAGCGAACAACACGCTCTTTTCAAATGTTGAATGCTGATGTCGACAATAATATATTAATAGAATTGTGGCAAGACCGAACATGCCTTTGGCTACTTCTTCCGAGGTATTCGCCATGTTGTTGATCACGTGATGCAGAAATTAACAGCCACGTGTTAAGTCTAATCGCTATTAGTTTCGAGTCGACTTACCCCACCCCCCGTGCCCAGCCACAATTTTTTTTTTTTAAATTCAACACTTTTTATGAGAAAAAATTCACGGCCGCTCAGGCTTGAAAATATGAAGGATGCGAGTTTGTATACATTGAGTTGAGTCATGACTTTCATTCCATTGTGGACAAAAACAAATAGTCACATACAGCTCTGGGGTTGCTCAAAACTAGGTTATTTTAACGACCCGTTAAACTCTAACGGACCCTATATCTTGGTAACGGGTTGTTTGTTAAATTTACTACAGAAAACACTATAGAATATTTTTTTTTCCTTTAGAAATATTAGCATAAACCTGTACGAAAAATTTATTGAGGCCTTTATTTCCAGCAACAATCTTTCTCTCTGTTAAAGTTAACGGATCGTTAAAAGATAGCGGAGCTTTGAACAACCGGCCCCGGGCAATAATCCAAAATCGTCGACAGCACCAATTGACCCCACGGCGAATCGCCTATTGACGACGGCAACTTTGTTAATACCATACAGTATAAAAATATAAGTTTATTGAAATTTAAAGAGTTTTATTAACGCTGTTCGACTGGTGAGGTTGATAACTAGCCTAATTGTCAAATTCCCTTCCTTTCGTTTCTCCTTTTTCTCGCACACCAAGTTTGGAATAAAACACATAATGACGTCAGTAGGGTAAATCCGATCATTGATTTTTGCTTTTCATGTGGTATCTGGAGATATTTTGTTCCTCACCTGTGAAGGGAGTATTCCCCATCAACATTTTATGGACATTTTATGCGATTTTATTGTCGATTTTTAAACCTTTAGTCTTGGAATTTAGCTACCGGAAATACGTCAGAATGCACCAAATTGAATCTATTTTACCAAATTTTTCTGGGGGAGGACCGACCAAACCCCCCATTACAACGTTTAGCGCCTTCGGCAATTAGTTAAGCAGTTATCACCCCCCCCCCTGCAAAAAATCCTGGATCCGCCCCTGTGTTGTGCACTATTCTGATGCAGAGTATGACTTCGTAATACTCGTATACATTGGCTGAACAAGACTCGTGAACAAGAGTAAGAAGAATTTTTGTGGGGGGGGGGGGTTGGGTCTTTGAAATAAAAAACACTTTCTTTTCTGGAGCTAAAATGAAAGCAACTGATGCGCAAAAGTAATGAAGCAGTGGCGCATGAATTGTTTTACTCGCGACTCTCGCGTACTCATTATTACAAGGCGTATGTATCACAGGCGCGTGATTTTCACTTGATATTATCATCGGTAGAGTCCACCTGCTTTTTTAAGTATATTTTACAAAGCAATGAAGCAATTTTTGTCCACAGTGCACCTCTACTTACTATACTCAAAATGTCTTGTGGTGTGATATGCTGAAATAATTTACTAGTTACTTCCCTTTTATTATTAAGTACGTGCACTCTCATTCGGCAAACCTCGACAGATTCTACACATCCTAATCTCGGCTGTATGACCATTTACGCCATATTTGATCTATTTTAATGGTTCCGAATGCAAAAAATGGCTACCCGCATGGAGATTTCTGTGGAGAGTGTATAATATCAACAAACGTCACGTTTGGCATTGGGTTTGTAGATCAGGGAATTTTATCAAACCAGCGGTCTTGAGACAATATCATATCTGCTTATTTAGGTATACACACTCTACAAAAGACGCAATTTGGGACTTTTTTTATAAAAGCGACACGTTTTCCTGTTTAAAGTAAATCGGTAGCCGCATCGCAGACGTATGGGCGTAGGTACATATAACTTAATGTCATACATCCGAGTCTAGATGTAGGGTACCGGAATCTGTCGGGATTTGCCGAGTGTGTGCACTCTATAACGATGGCAAACACGCCACCGTGCCATTACGGCTTACTTTGTTACCGTGTTAAATTATTAAAAGTTAATGAAATAAGAACCCTATTTCTAAATAACCCGCGTAGTGGTAAGCAGGTTTATGTACTGTAAGTAACCAACCAAATGATAAAAGAAAGTTGCGAATATCTACTATTTATCTAATGAAGCGTGCTGTATAATTTTATTAAAATGCGTTTTGACCACGTTAAGGTTAGAGCAAATACCTGGCTGTAACCAGTATTGGCATGTACAGGCACTTGATGGTATTAAACTCAAACTCTTTGACTATAGATTACAGTAATAGTTTCAGCTGCCATTTTGTATTGACTTGTTGACGACATTTCGTCTGCTTTCATCGCTACAATACTCACTAGTTCTAACACTTCCCATCGTTTTATTGCCAACATCATTATTATACACCTTCGAATATAATTAAATTGGTCATTTTACAGCGTTATTAATTACAAATCGAATTTCAATCGGGTCACTTCGATATTCATATCTTCTTTCTTAATCCCCATCCCCGCGCCTTGGTTTCAAGTGGAGAAGGTGGCACGGACGGGTGTCATTATAGTAGGTAATAATGTATTCTTGATAATTCGCTCTCCGTAGCTTTTATTCGTATGACCCTGTATATCGTATGACCCTTGCATATTATATAGAAATCCATTTAGAACATGGTCAAACGGTACTTTTAAATTCACTATTCTTATTAATTCTCATTCTGTCGCGCCCTTAGTCCTTTGATTAGATACAGAAGTATTTTATTAAAAGTTTCTTCCATAGTCTCCTAAACTACGTCGAATTTTGAGAACCTTACATCGCATTTCGTTTGGACATAGCACATTTTACCGTTCAGTCATAAATTCGACCACCCCAAGAACCTGTAGTTTGGCCTATTACACCATCGCCAAATGAGGCCACCATTTTGAATATAGCTGTTATATTAAAATATGACCCCTAGCGCAATTAGCCATCACCTTTAGCAGTTTTGAAAGGATACAAAATTAACCACCGTCAAACCGAGGTCCGAAAGAATTTGTCACGAATTTTACTCAACTGAACCAAAACAAATGACTCATGGCGGCCATCTTGAATTTCTGCAAGGATGCCAAGATGGCATCATCAGTTTCTGAATACACATATTAATATATATAATCATTCCATCAAAAAACATTAGCTCATTGGCTATATTTCCATGTTTGTCGACTTGTTGCGAACTAGTAACTTCGCTTTTAACAGTAGCATTGGTATGTTTCTGGTTGGTAGGAAATATTACGATTTCAAATAGCAACTTGATCTATGATCGAATAAAGTTGGTACATGAATCTTTTTCTTTTTTTTTTAAAAAAAAGGTAACGTAAATGCGACAAAACTGTGTTTTTCTTACCTTCCACGATATTTATTGGCGTATATTTGCAACGATAATGTATTTCATAAAAGCAACCTTTAACATAAATGTGGAAATAATTAAAAGCAAAATGCTTATATCATTCTGATTTATGATATGAACTAGAGCTACAAATAATTAACTAAAAAATAGTGTTTTTTTAATTTGATTTCGTGTTCCCCCTAGTCTATATAAAATTGTCCAAATAATATCGTTCTACATTATTTTTGAAGATCTGTTTATTCTCTCAAATCTTAGGATCCTAATACGTTTTCCCATTTGGACACTCAAAATCTCTGGTCATGATTTGAGCAAACTACAGTTGGGGTTTAATGTCCACGCGACACTAACTAAGTCATTTTGGGACTGACAAATGGTTCGATTTTATTGCAATGATTCTCTTGTGCGTAGGTGTCTTGAGCAGCGAGAGGAACCAGAGCACCCAGAGAAAACCTACGGGGTTGGACCGGCGACCCTATTCATTGTAACGCAAGTTGACTCAGTGACAGACCTTGGGATGCAACGCGTACGTGCCAACTATTCAGCCAACATCCCCCCTCCCTCCTTCTGCATCACTGACGTGATTTCCCCTTGTTAGTGACGCAGAAGGAGGGCCTGACGAGGACAGCTGCCTAGTCGTTCGGTCCCGTGTACACATTGGAGTGCACGTAAAAGATCCCTTGGCAGTTGGAATTCGATATTAGATTAGGCCGTAGCGCCGCTGCCCGGGCAAAATTCCCCTCATAGCACACTGTATGGCGTATGCCCGTCTTCAATTAGCTCAGGTTAAGTGCATAACAGTAGGACGTTAAACCCCATTTCATTCATTCATTCATTCCTTTTGTAAAAGACTAATTGGACGAAACGTGTTTTGGATACGAACTAGATGGATATTTTGTGCTTGTGATATGAACTGGTGACAGTTAGAATACACCGTGTTCTGATTGGCTATTAATATGCATGCTTTATTATGCCATGATTTTGTAGTTACTTGAATAAATCAGATTATCCATCGAAGTCGTTGTTGTTGGTTGTTTTTCTCTCCCGCCTGCCGATCGCATCGAATGTTTTAGTTCATCGCATTACAGGCCATCATATGGTGAGCAAATAGAATGTTATGGGCCGAACCTTTGCATCGTCACCACTAATCTTTAATATACTATTCAAAAAAAGTAGGGGATATTTGATTTTTAAGTGTTATTAAAGTCACCTAAGTTCACATTCATCGATTTATTCCAAATGATCGTTAGACTAAGTAAGGCACAGACTGCCCATTATAAGGGTAAAATGATACCTGGGGTCAAACAGCAAAGTTACCACAGCATCATAACAAAGTCAGTAACGGGTAAATCCTCCTCTGTTTGCCAAACAGGGGGATCTCAGTGGCTAAGTGGATAAGGCGCTGGTTCGCTAGCCTGGAGGTCGGGTGTTCGATCCCTGCAATGGCCGAGAAAGTTCATCTCGATTTTCTGGCGTGATTTCCCCTTGTCAGTGATGCATAAGGAGGGCCTGACAAGGACAGCTGCCTAGTCGTTCGGATGGGACGAAAACCCGAGGTCCCGTGTACACATTGGAGTGCACGTAATAGATCCCTTGGCAGTTGGAATTCGATATAAGAGAAGGCCGTAGTGCCGCTGCCCGGGCAAAATTTCCCCTCATAGCACACTGTATGGCATATGCCCGTCTTCAGTTAGCCCAGGTACGGTGCTTAAGCGTAGGACGTTAAACCCCATTTCATTCATTGTTTGCCAAACAAGCATTGATCCGACGTTTAAGGTCATTTTGGTCCAGATTGTCCCATTCCTGTTGCAACGCAGCAGCAAGTTCTTGGACATTGGCAGGACGTTGTTGACGTTGACGTAACCTCTGTCCAAGCATGTCCTAGACATGCTCGACGGGGGACAGGTCGGGACTCGGTGCTGACCAAGGTAATGTGGTGATGTTCTGTTGTTTGAGGTAACCTGTAACGATCCTGGCCCTGTGACATCTTGCGTTGTCATCCTGGAAGATGAAACGGCGGCCATGACGTCGTGCAAACGGCACAACATGGACTGCCAAGATGTTGTCCCGGTAGTACTGGCCTGTAACACGCCCTGCAACAACATGTAAAGCCGTTCTTCCAGCAACAGTGATGCCTCCCCACACCATAACAGAACCACCCCCAATTCGATCATGTCTGATGACGTTAACGTCTTGGAAGCGCTCGTTTCGACGACGCCACACCCTCCTACGTCTGTCCAAAAAATCAACAGTTAACCTTGACTCATCTGAAAACATCACATTGCTCCAGCGTCGATTATCCCAGTGTTGACGATCCTTACACCAACGACGTCTTGCCTGAATGTGATGGTCTCTCAAACAAGGGATCACACGAGGACATCGGGCGCGAAGGTGACCCCTATGCAGTCGATTCCGAATCGTCTGGCCACTAACTCTCACGCCAGTGTCTGTTTGAAGACGAACGCTGATCTGATTTTCTGTGATGAGACGATTTCTCACGGCCAAGGTACGGATAAATCGATCCTGGGTTTGAGTTGTCGCCCTTGGTCGACCTGAGCGTGGTCTGTCCTGTACAGATTGTGTATCACGGTATCTGGACCATAGCCTTCTTATGGCAGACTGAGAAACATTCATCGTCCGCGCCACAACCGCCTGTGTTGTGCCGATCCGTAGCATGCCAAGGGCACGTAACCTTTCATTTTGGGTAAGTCGACGCATATCAAAATTTGTTTTCTGGTCACTTAAACAATTAAACCCTGGAATTCAATGCCACAATGACTCTAACATTCAAAGTCAGAGTCGTGCAAATCTTGGGTTGGACCCCCTTGATGATCCCAAGCATCACCTGCATTCCATGCGGTAGCTATTGATGCGTTTGGGCGTCACATGTAACTGGAAATGTTTCTTCTGTTAGGTTCTATAGTGACTTTTTTCGTAGTCATTTGCATATTTTAGTATTATGCCCCCAAAATCAAATATCCCCTACTTTTTTTAATAGTATAGTATTATCAGGCCAAAAATGCTCGATATTTACAATCTGAAAAAAACCCACAGGTCCAATTTCGTTTCGTTTTTTTTTAGTTCTGCTTTAAATGAGGGGTCAGACATGTCGAATCGAGCGTTTGACCCCTTTTTTGCGCGGAACTGTGGGTAGACATTATCAGCGATAGAAATCAAAACAAAGGTAGATTTTAAAAAGCATGGCGGTCGCTAATTGGTTCGCTTGATTGGTACCTGACGCCATAGAACGTGAAATCCCCTATAACCTCTTAGATCTACATGTAGTGTAGGCCATCGAACGTAAAAAGGTAGGTTGCCAGGCAACGAAACATACGCACACAGCAACTAAATCGTTCGGGCAGTTAACAAGAGTTGTCACATATTTTTTACTTTTTTCGGTAATGAAACATTTATAATACACTAAAATCTGATTAAACGTAACAGCTTATTAAGTGATTATTAGAAAATCTTTAGAATTTGTCTGGCTTTGATAAAGTTCTCCTCCATGATAACATTTAGTATACGAAACATTTAATATCCTGGATGACATCGCGCCTGGTACGTTCGTGCATTTTTATGCGCGAACTCTTAGTTTTCCTATTACTGGCACGCGCACGGGCACTATTTCTTTTTCTTTAGCATGTACCAAAATCTGGGTTTTCGCGCGGAGGTACTTTTGAGGTATTAGCCTGAGAAGCATTAACTCTTGCCACTGTACCTGTGTATCGCTAATTATAAATCGAGTGTTTGATGAAAGTTTATATAGATCCTGAGTGTTATTTTCAGTACAGAGGTTATTCCCATTCTATTATTTGCCGATAAGCAAACCAATGGGACTATTTTCTCAACAGTGTATGAACGTGTCCTTAAGCGATAATATCCTTACACCGAGATAAATTATCTAGTCTCGGTGAAAAACCATGATCATCTGGTAAAAAATTACTTTTCTATTTTTTGGAACGGAAAACAGTGTTTTTAAAAACAAACGAACCTGCCGCACATGAGGAAGTCATTATATTAATAATAACAGACGAGAACTCTTTTTGGGCACAGGCTTTCTTACTGAGTAGTAAATCGTCCACAAACAATCATTTGTGACTATAGGAAACCTAGCGACGACTGTAGACAGTAAGTAGCTTATAAACTATACTTTTGAGTCGTGATTAATCGCTTTGAGTCGAAAATACCAGCTTTCAGGTCACCGATAACCAATTATGTCAGAAATACTATACTGACATGCGCTTTTTTCAAGTTGTACGCGAACTAACTGTCCTAACTCAGTAACTATCTTCGTCAGCTACTTTCAGTTTCACAATGGCGTGTACGACATTGCTATTGTGTTATGTACTCACCCGTGTTATTTGCTGATAAGGAAGCCCATCAAATAAGATTAATTAACAAAACAACTATAACTGAGTAGTGATTAAAATACTTCATTTTTTTTTCTTTCTCAAATAGTCAATGAGTTTGATTGACCGATGACTGCTCATGTTTTTTCGTGAATTAAACGGGATAATTCCAATCAACCCACGATCTTAAATTTTCCTGAAAAAAAACCCTTCCTTTGTTGAACGCACTATAATTTATCGATTGATATTGCCATCTACGACCAGTTGTCGAGGAATGCGTCAACGCACAGCTTACGGATTATCGTTAAAGGAACAATAACACTCTGGCCCTTTAACAATTTCTAGGGGCTTGTTTATGTGTATGTCGTTTTCAATATATTATTCGTTTTTAACAAATTTATACAACTTTTATGGGAAACTATGATTATCAAACAACCGTAAACCCAACTGATGTTTTATCGTTTGCTTGGGCCTTTTACGAACCACGTGTAAGTCATGAACTTAATAAATATTTTCTTCAAACCTAACTAACGTGACGAAATTTATGACGTGGCTGGCTTTTTTTTTCGCATGTACACAGTGACTAGCCATTTTGCGCAGTCATCCCAGCCAGAATTTGGCTATTTTGTTGAAATTGCTATAAAAAATTTAATTTTTGTTTAGAACTGAAATAAATTAACTATTAGTCAATCCCCACACTAAATACATTAAAATAATTGATTGTGTATATCTGAAATAGACCTGACCAAAACACAAAATAATTCCAAGATGTCAGCGCCCATGAGCGAAAAGTTTCGAGACGCTATACATTTTCAAAGTCGAAGTTAGGAGTTACAAACTTAAATAAAAGACAACTAATAATGTTTTCATTTCTTTATTATTATTCATAATCTGTCTTCGGCCATCATCTAAAACGAAAAAAGATAAGTTATTACTATTTCTACATAAATTCTTAGAAGTCCCAACTGTCCTTTATGTCGAGTACCGAGTCCCAAATAATAATTATTTAGCTTGGTCCGAGTGATCTTTTAGCTTGGTCCGAGTGGTCTTTTCACTTGGTCCGAGTGGTCTATCAATTGGTGCGAGTGGTCTTTTTTATGGTCCGAGTGGTCTTTGGTCCGAGTGGTCTGCATACCTATCCCCCCCCCCTCTCGAAACATGTTATCAAGGCAACCCCTGCACGGTCTCGAAAACTTTCACCTTTGAAAACCTTTTATTTGTTAATAATATTTGATATCACAACATTTTTTTATAAAACACTATGCAGTCAATTTACAACAAACTACATGTATAATTTAAACTTTAATCTTATATATATGGTGAATTCAAACCTAATTCTAATTGAAAAAATATGTATCGAAGTAATAAACAGAGAAAAAAATTTATGTAACGGATAGACATAATAAATATTTTTAATAGTACCATACATTATTGACGGTCTCCTGTAAGTCAAAGTGACATAAGACAAAAGACCTGCCAAGACAGATACCTAGTCATTTGCATGGGAAGAGCAGCTTGGGTCCTGTGTACACCGTGCCATACACGTTACAGATTCCGTTTCAGTTGATAATCATTTTAAGAGTAGGCTGTAGTGCCGCTGTCCAGGCAAAACCTCCCCCATATCACATTTTATGAGAATATAAACCCCATTACCTTTATTTCATCCTAACCATACCAATTTGGTGACTTCAAACTTACAGTGAAATAGTGTTACAAAAATCAAAATTAACATAATGATCGATAATAAGGTTACGACCAGTGATTAATTATAGTTTATTAACTTCGAAAACAAAAAATCCATTAAACCATATTCAGAAATAGCAATTTTTTGAAATAATTAATATATCATTACATTATGACAATATGACCAGTCAGTGTCAAGGACAATAATTGCCTCAAACTTTAATATAAATCTTAAACATATAAATATAGTGCAATTTTTAATGACTTTAACCTCAAATATAATAGTGTACAATAAAAAGAACTTAATTAATATAATAATTTGTAGACAAAATGGAATCAAACACTTTCAATTCATAATCTTCTCTGAGTGACAATTCTTGGACATTGTCCACAAAAAATAGGTTTCAAATGTAATTCACAAACCCCTCCCATGTCCCCATATTTACTATAACGTAAAAATAATCTTCACCTGGTTTTAAAACCGAGAATATCTCTCTTGTGACATCATATTAACAGAAAATACTCGTTTCCTAAAGCAGCTATCTTGAATTATTATGTCATATAAACGTAAACACTGAGTCTAGCCCTAATTATCCTATATAAGCCATAGTAATCCTGTTTATCAAGTCCTCTCAAAAATTTTAACATTGGAATTTGCTATTGCAAACCTTTACATAAAATTTTCTCAACAATTTCTTAAGTACAAACAATTTTCTTGCTTATACTATGTTTATCTTGCATTAAAGTCGCCAAATATAGTACATTCTGATACATTAAATACTATATTTTAAGTTTAAATCTTTTTTTCTGACTGACACTGTGGTTACAACACACCAATACCTCCATATTCAAAGCTCTATTAACAACCTGTTTATTAAGAAATTATATCAAAGCTCTTATTCTAAAACTGTTTCCTTCCTCACAATAGGTATCAATTATGTCTAAATCGGTATATAGTTCAATATTTATAAAGTTGAGGTTTATAATAAGTAACCAGTAGCATAATTTACTATTGCTACTGACATACTTAAACCGGTATAATTCTCCTGTATTATAAGTGTGAACATGACAGGCAAAGATTTTAATTGCAAATAATATATTTTATTATTTTTTACTCTTTTATAAATACTCAACTCTCATTCTATATAGTTTATAAAAAATCAAAAATATTTGTTCTTAGTATTGTACTTTAATGTTTTATAGTTTTGCCTGTATATACACTTAAAATTCTTAATTTACACTTCGAATAGATATAAATGAATTGCATATTTGGAAATTGTGAAATGTTGTAAAATCTATCTTGTATACATATACTTTTCTGTGAATAAACATTTTACAAGAAAAAAAAGAGAGGCGGCTTCTTACCAATGCAACGAGGGTTCAATCCCAGCCCAGGGCATGAACTTTATCGTTTTAAGTGAGAGGGATATTCGGTCTCCCGTCCGATCAGGCAGGTTTCCCCCCGAGTTCTTCGGTTTCTTCCTGCAGTAATGATCGAAAACATTCGCACGATCTGTGCCAAGGGCCAAATTGGAAAAAGGCCTCAGGCCTAATTTGCTACCCTTGTAAAATGGCGTGATTATTATTATTATTATTAGTGACGAGTGTAGTAAGTGCGGTCCGTCCGTCGGTCCGACGTCCACAATTGCTTGTGGACGCTCCAGAGGCTAAAGTTTATATCCAATTGACTTTAAATTTATACACGGTGTTTAAGGAAATGAATAAAATGGGGTTTAACGTCCTACTGTTATGCACTTAACCTGAGCTAATTGAAGACGGGCATACGCCATACAGTGTGCCATGAGGGAAATTTTGCCCGGGCAGCGGCGCTACAGCCTACTCTCATATCGAATTCCAACTGCCAAGGGATCTTTTACGTGCACTCCAATGTGTACACGGGACCTTGGTTTTTCGTCCCATCCGAACGACTAGGCAGCTGTCCTTGTCAAGCCCTCCTTCTGCATCACTGACAAGGGGAAATCACGTCGGAAAATCGAGATGAACTTTCTCGGCCAATGCAGGGATCGAACACTCGACCTCCAGGCTAGCGAACCAGCGCCTTATCCACCGTGATCCCCCCGGTGTTTAAGGTCATGAGACAAAGAAGCCTATTGATTTTTAGCAATTTCCGATAATTACTGTCAGAGTTATGGCCCTTCATCACTTCAAACAATCTTGTGGACGCTCTAGAGGCTAAAGTTAATAACCGATTGATTTTAAATTTATACACGGTGTTTAAGGTCATGAGACGAAGAAGCCTATTGATTTTCAGCGATTTCCGATAATTGCTGTTTGAGTTATGGCCCTTGATCACTTCAAAAATTCTTGTGGATGCTCTAGAGGCCTAAGTTAATATCCGATTGACTTTCAATTTATACACAGTGTTTAAGGTCATGAAGCGAAGAATCCTATTGATTTTTAGCAATGTCCGATAATTACTGTCAGAGTTATGGCCCTTGATCGCTTGGTAAATTCTTGTGAATGCTCTAGAGGCCAAAGTTAATATCCGATTGACTTTAAATTTATACACAGAGTTTAGGTCATGTGACGAAGAAGCCCGTTGATTTTCAGCAATTTCCGATAATTACTGTCAGAGTTATGGCCCTTGATCACTTCAAAAAATCTTGTGGACCCTCTAGAGGCTAAAGTTAATAACCGATTGACTTTAATAATCATATTTTAGTGTATTATAAATGTTTCATTAACGAAAAAAGTAAAATATGCGACAAGCCTTGTTTACTGCCCGGACGATTTAGATGCTGTGGGCGTATGTTTCGTTGCCTGGCAACTCTCGTTAAAAGTTGTACGCGAACTAAATGCGTTTGTTAGATACTGACAGAGCAGCCCGGAGTCGAGCAAAAGCCGCCCGACCTGTCTTCGTCAGCTAGTTTCAAAATGGCGTACAACCAGTGCAAGTGGGAAAAGAGACAATAAAATCAGAAATATGTTATTTATTATTGTCGCACTTATTACATCACTCCTGTCTAACAAATCATAAAGCTGTGGTGTTACGGTGGCGGCATAGTATTTCACCGTAACACCACAGCCACTCTAACCATTCATAATACACCTAACTATCACTCCCTACACTCCCTCGTCTACTTTCCCAAACGTCAACAACATATCTCATACCTCCATTTCGCTGATTAACCCTTGTACCATGTCTACTGGATTAAGCTGTTCAAGTTATCAAAATTCATTGAAACTCAGTATACTTGTTCGCCTTAAGACCTTAATAGCCTGGTGGGAGAATTGCATTTTCCCCAAACCAGGGGAACAAATTAGGGAAGAAATGATTCTTCTTTTTTTCTGAAAGTATATGACTAGGACATCCTCCAAAAAAAAGTCCCACGTTATCCCGCTTGGGGAATTTTTTTTTACAGCATTTTGAAAATCTTACCCCTCAGCAATCATGAAAAAATGGGGTATGGTTACAAGAATTGTCAATATATCAGTAAGTACTAGTGATACGGTCATCAAACTTGGTAGGAATCGTCTCCAGTTGATCCTTGATGACTTTCAATAAGTTTCACTCGCTATCCGTGACGTCTTCAGTCGAAAAAACAAGACGGCGAACCATTTTTTTCGCGAAATGAAAGTTCGTCATAATTCGTCTTGAAATAGGGGTATCAACAAAAGGCATTTTCAGTTGATCCCGCTAGATGCATCTAGTTTTTGGAGGCCAAATTTACTGAAAAAAAAGCCAAATCTGGAATTTTTTTTCTCTACAATGGGTTTTGGGTTGGAGCCTGGCGATTTTCCAAAATGGCGGCTAATATGGCCGCCATTAATCGGTTATCACGTTTTTTACTCAGTTGACTTGTTTTAGATACCTTGTTTGGTGTCTTTTGAGTGGTTTTCATGGTTGCCGAGTCCAATGGTAGCATCATCAATGGTGTCACGTTCACGATTATACCAAAAATAATCCAAAAATGGCGACCAAATAGATTTTGCAAGTAAAAAGTGGATTAAAGGAGAATCAGGTTGTGTATGAGAGATTGGTGGCGAGTGAGTCAGATCAGGAGGTCTAATTACCTGGCTATACCACCAGGGTCGATTTGGTCAAACTCTGCGGCTTAATGACGTCATAAGCTTAATCTATGACGTCACGAGAATTAGTTTTCGGTGATATAGGGCTTTCTGGGCCAAAAAGTAAATAGCAATGCATCAGTTCGGAGACAGACATCATAATATTAAAAAAAAAGTGGGAATCATATCAAACAGAAACAATAAAGATCACAGTTCTGATTTCTGTCATTGTTAATCCTTAGGATTCTAAGCAGCACCCCCCCCCCCCCCAGTCCATGTACTTCTATTCAGATCACAGGTACACAAAGCAGCTCTTAAATAGTGCCAAGGTCGTTCTCAACCTTGTTCTCTGGGCTCACTGCTACTTGTATTGCTTCTCGCAACTCGACAACAGAGAAGTTCGTCTAGCCATCTTAGCTTGCTCGAAACTTCTTGCCCATTTCAATTTCTTTTACTAGTCATCTTCACTCATCTCACAGAAGTTCGAGTTTGTCAGCAAACCATTTTGCTTTACTATCGCCTTGCGGGAGTGGGTTTCAAGTTATGTGGAACCTCCGGTTGTTCAGATACGATTGTCGAGGCCAGCAAACTCAGATTCACATCCCAAGTTAGTTAGAGGCGCAAATTGTAACTTTCGCTTATCGATGTCGTCTGCTTCATTAACGCTCGGTTTGAAATAGTCCATCTCTATAACTGACGCTTCACAGTGCTTATGGCCTCATCAAAGACATGGCTGATCAACTGATCTTTACCAGTTGTAGCTTTGGAAAAGTCATCCCTCCATTTGCTGAGCTGATTTAGTCTCTCCCTGCATAAGGCACGAAAGTCACTCCAATTTCTGTTCTTGTGTTTAGTTCACTTTTGCCCATCTATGCCCAAAAAGTCCATCAGTGGAAAATTTAT
Organism: Patella pellucida; assembly: GCA_917208275.1. Classification (NCBI taxonomy): domain Eukaryota; kingdom Metazoa; phylum Mollusca; class Gastropoda; family Patellidae; genus Patella; species Patella pellucida. The sequence continues at coordinate 55,599,988 of OU795039.1, read as the reverse complement.
GATATCTCCTAATAGGCTGTAGATCTCAGCGCACCAGTCGTTTCGGATGAAAGTTTCCAACGCTAGAAGCAGTTTGTCCTTCATTCTGCCGAAAGTCTGTGCCAATTCTGCATACCAACCGAATCAATTTGTAGTGAAAGCCTTGAAGCCATCGTGCTCTATACCCTTCATATCCATCCACTCAAGAAAGGCCTTATACAGTGATACTTGATGTTGGGCATGCGATGTAGACAGTAGCTTTGTGATGGCGATGAGACCCAGAGTGTGAATAGGTCCAACGGACCGAATAATTTTAGTGCAGTCAAACAGGCGCTCCTGTCCAATACTTTGCTCTGCATCTTTAAACACCTTTTCTATGTCATTGTCTATACCCAATATCACGTGAACAGAGCACTTTAAGATTTGTTCATCAGTTACACCCAATTGCTTGAGAATTATAGAGCAATCCTCGGCAGATCACTCATCCAAAAGTCAATGTTTTCTAATAGTTTGTCAACTGTACAATTTGCCAGATTGGCCGACAATTTTATCCAGTACATATAGGCCCCTGCAGTGTCTTTTCCACTGTGGGAGATATTCGTTGTGTAACCCGTCGTCATCGTCTGTTTACCAGCTGCACTACAAACAGTAAGATGATCTGCCTTGACATCAATGACCCGATGTCCAGCTGCCATCACAGTATCATCAACGCCTACGGTAACAATGGTATCCGGGGTTTTAGCCAACAAGGTCTTCGCTACCAGTTCTGAGTTCAGATTCACGGCATCTTTGATGTAGTTGGCCAGTGTAGCATGGCTAGGCATCGTAAAAGTTCGGTCAATGGGGACGCGTTTACGTTTGAGGCCAGTCGGTTCATTTTGTCCACCCAACACTTCGTCTAGGCAACCATCGCAATCAGAGTCAGCTTCATCCCCATTCTCATCCGCCAACTGTGTTCCACTCAGTCATTTCCTTCGGAAAAACGGCATTAAATGTGTCCAGGCTTACGGTGGATGCGGCGGTCGTGATTGCGATAATTTTGAAGTTTATAGTTCTGATGTTGTTGAGGATGACGATGTTTAGAATTGCTGTTGTTGTTCAAATAATTCCTGATGTTGTTTAAATGATTATATGATGAATCGATTTTATTTCCGGATTCCACTCCAAAAATTCTAGTGTTGTTGAATCAATAATTTCACCCGAAACACCGTAATCAAGTCGTTCTCGCTATGGAAACATGCATTCAACCCCATCACTCGATATAAAATATCCTTCCAAACGGAAAAAATTCCCGCCAATATTGCCACCAATCTCCCATACACAACCTGAACCTCCTTTAATCCAATTTTTACTTGCAAAATCGGTCATTATGACGTCATTTTGGCAGCCATTTTGGATTTTTTTGGGTATGATCGAGAACGTGACACCATTGATGATGCTACCATTGGACTCGGCAACCATGAAAACCACCAAAAAGACATCAAACAAGGTATCAAAAACAATCTTCTGGGTAAAAAACGAGAAAATCGATTATTGGCAGCCATATTAGCCACTATTTTGGAAAATCGCCAGGCTCCAAACTAAAACCCATTGTAGAGGATTGTTTTTCCCAGATTTGGCTTTTTTTCAGTAAATTTGGCCTCCAAAAACTAGATGCATCTAGCGGGATCAACAGAAATGCCTTTTGTTGATACCCCTATTTCAAGACGAATTATGACAAATTTTCATTTCGCGAAAAAAAGGGTTCGCCATCTTGTTTTGTCGACTGATGACGTGAAATCTGTAGAAAGTCATCAAGCATCAACTGGAGACGATTCCTACATAGTTTGATGACCGTATCACTAGTACTTACTGATATATTGACCATACTTGTAACCTTACCCCAGTTTTTCATGATTTCTGGGGGGGGGGGGCATATTTTCAAAATGCTGTTAAAAAAATTCCCCAAGCGGGATAACGTGGGACTTTTTTTTGGATGATGTCCTAGTCATATACTTTCAGAAAAAAGAAGAATCATTTCTTCCCTAATTTTTTCCTCAGTTCACAGCCCATCCATTAGGCTATAAACCCTGTGTATTAATTTAAAGTCAATCGTATACTAACTTTAGCTTCTAGAGCGTCCACAATTATGGGAAATCTCTGAAAACCAATAGGGTGCTTCGTCTCACGACCTTAAACACTGTGTTTAAAATTTAAAGTCAATCGGATATTAACTTTGAATTGTTCAAGGGTCATAATATCGGAAATCGCTGAAAATTAGACCTCAAACACTATGGGGATGCTCGATTCACAGTTCAGAACATCCCGAATTGACAGAATTGCAATCGAGTGACGCGGAATTCAGTCCTGTCACAGTTCTGTCAGTCCCGACAGCTGAGGTGGTGTGAGTATAATTGTGACGTATTTTAAGTAAAATATATGTTTCAGCTGTCATGATTGGTTGAGATATTTTTTATGCAGTCGGCACATGCGTTGTACTCCGAAATTCTCCCTTTCACTCGATTGACCCTTTTTCGGAATTGAGAGAATTCAATTCCAGAACGTTCAATCGAGTACGCACTTAGTATAAATTTAAAGTCAATCGGATATTAACTTAAGACACTGGAAGACCCACAAGTTTCTTTGAAGTGATCAAGGGCCGTAACTCTGACAGTAATTATCGGAAATCGCTGAAAATCAATAGACTTCTTCGTCCCATGACCTTAACCACCGTGTATAAATCAGATATCAACTTTGGCCTCTAGACCACCCACAAGATTTTTTGAAGTGATCAAGGGCCATAACTCGAACAATAATTATCGGAAATCATTTAAAATCATAGGATTCTTCCTTTCATGACCTTAAATACTGTGTATAAATTAAAAGTCAATCAGATATTATCTTTCGCCTCTAGAGCATGCACAAATAGAACATATGCTGAAAATTTCAGTCAAATCGCTCCACTCTGAACCGAGATATTAGCTTTTGTATTTAGGCTAGCCTCTGTCATCATTACTAAAGTCGGTACAATAAACAACAACGTCTCCATTATCCAGTTTTACCTTTACTCATCCTTTACAAAATGTATTCCTAAATATCGCAGGCTAGAGATGCATAATGTATATTTTTAGAACCGTCAGTAGCTACAAGTCGTTTTACTGTATGATTACAACACGGTGTCATATTATGGCAAGCCCATAGCCATCTTTATGTATGGCGAAATCTAATTCATGGCATGTTTTAATTCGAATGAATCCATGCATATTTTGACTAAAAGTAATGTTAAATAATCAATCTAGGTAGATATCAGCATGGATTAAGCCGTAAGAAATAAAAAAAAATTCGAATTTCATAATCAATAGATTAATAGCAATTACTTCCTATTTTGAGTATTTTCACAATGCATGTATAAAGATACAACACTAGCCCAAACAATATTATAGTCTTTAAAATGGCTCTTTGTTTTTGTAACGGAACCTGTTTAAGTCTAATCTTGAATCAGATATATGAATTAAACTTATATTCTTCAAGAGCTAAATTTGCCTATTACAGGTCTTTCTTTAGACGTGAAATGTTATATTAACTATTAATCAGACATTGACTAACATGACATTGACATGACCATAATCAACACTCATTGACATCTGATGGGCCCGATATTCATTAGATTTGAATCCGATCTGCAGTTCAATATAGTTATTGTTTAGCCGTAAAAATCGAGACTACAGTAACAACGGGTACAATGACAATCGGGACTACAGTGGAGTAATTTGACTGAAAATTTCTGCATATCCCCGTAGCATTATCTATTTTTTTTAAAAAGTATTTTAGTGAGAACTGTCATCTTCCCCGGTTTCTCCCACTACTAAGAAAACAAAGGTGCAGGCAAATTATTGACATAAATTTGCAGGGTTAGTCCCGAAATGACATAGTTTGTGTCGAGTAAACGTAAAACGATTTGTTCTCCATTAATATGACTAAATAGCCAAATAGTTTACAAACCCATCTGGAATGTCATTCCTATTTTCTCATCCACCGATTCCCCACAAAATACGTAAAATGGTATACGGAAATATTAGCCATGAGCCCATGACATCTAAATATGTCGACAGGCTATTGAATTAAGAGTCATTCCACGAGAAAACCATGCAAAATCATGCAGAATCGAGAAGGTGGGGGGTAGGCAGATCGAGTTCATCTCAGGGGGGTTTTATGGACTCCCCCAGACCAGGGTTGGGTTGTTTTAAAACAAGAAAAAAAACCGCTGATTTGTGTTTTTTTTTATAAAATAAAATTACCTGAAACTTAGAAAATCGTCAAGTAATCGTCAAATTATGAAATAATTTTCTTTCGAAGTTCTGGTGTTCGTTTGTGTATTTCTATGTATTTAAATTGTACTGTATTAATAAATATTACGTTAACCACAGTAGTAAAGATCAAAGGGATGGAAACCGTTAGTTTTAGTTAAGAGCTCAAACTGACATTTTTATACCATATCTATTTGAAGAAGAATTGGTATCCAAAACTCCTTGCTTGGCCTGGGGGTCATCAATAAAGTACGTTCGCTTGAATGGGGAGGGGGGGGGGTCACGCCAAAAACGTACAGGTGCGTAAATTCATTGGCAAAACGTACGAGGGTCTGAATATTACCCATTTTGAGCGTACGTACTTTATGGATGGCCCCCTGGTGGAAATCCATCCTTTTTTTCCAAAAAAGACTATATTGATCTTGGTATGCTAGAATTGGTAAAAACTTTGATGACCGCTATTTCACTGTCAGTAAGCATCGAAAGAATCTTTTCAACATTTGGTCTCGTTCACTCTAAAGTTAGAATTCGACTAGGTGTCGAGAAAGCTGGGAAGCTTGTCTTCATTTATAGGATGACAAACGTGTAATTACTATCATATAACTATGTTTTCATTGGTTTTAATCAACTTTGTCATTTATTTGTCAAATTATGAACATTAATAAAAAAAACCAATAAAAACATTGTTTTAAACAAAAAAAACCTGCTGTTTTTGTGTTTTTTTTCAACCCTGCCCCAGACTACTTCACAGCCAGAAGGACCGATCTCAAAATTTAACCGTTTTTGGGATACAGCATCCGGGTGAATTTTGGCCAATTTTGCCCATTTTCAGGTCATTTTTGGTCAATTTTTAGCCACCTATTGTGGCGAGTGTAGGGATTGGATGGAAATGGTGGTGACTTGGGATGTTAGTGGGGGGTCTTCCTGTGCCCCAGTGTGAATAGCCTTAAAGTCGCTTCTATCTTCTGGGTGTAATGGTCAGTAAAATTGTAACATATAGCGAAAAAAACGGAAATTATGCACCTGCGAAGATTCGCTTTATTTTCTATAATGCGGGGGTAGGTCCAAATATCGAAATGGTTTTATGCACAGCTTGATACCCTCTATCGATATAAAAAATAAAATAAATCTCTGTCACCTCTCTTCCATCAATACGAAATCGCAAGTCAAAGTTGGTGAATTTTCCCTATTGTAAATCTCTGATTCTCTACGAAATGGCTTACTACTTTCATTCAGGCTAAGCTAGCTTTACTCGTTTCTTCACCAAATCATTCATGTATATTGGATTAGCCCTTTTTATTAATCATTATTTGATTATTTACGTATATACGAAATCTAGTGCCTCGTATACTATCTAACAATCCGTCATTATACATTGGAAATATAAATGTTATGGAAACAACAGTTATGGCACAGTAAGACCCCCACTAACATCCCCAATCATCACCATTTCCATCGAATCCCTACACTCGCCACAATTAAATAGGAGGCTATAAATTGACCAAAAATGACCTGAAAGTGGGCGAAATTGGCCAAAAATCACCCGGATGCTGTATCTCAGTAACGGTGAATTTCTGAGATCAGCCCTTATGGCTGTGAAGTAGTCTGGATGAGTCTACAAAATCCTCCAGAGATGAACTCGATCTGCCGACCCCCACCTTCTTCATGGTTTTCTCGTGGTATTAAAATACTAACTCATGTGCAGCTCCTCCGGTTTCCTCCCACCACTTCTAAAAAACATAGTTTGTGTCGAGTGGACGTTAAACCACATTACCCCCCCCCACTCTCTCTCTCTCTCTTTATGTGACTTAATAGCCAAATATTTTATGAGTACATCTGGAATGCCATTCCAATTTTCTCATCCCCACAAAATGCGTAAAATAGTATACGGAAATATTAGCCAAGAAATCCAAATATATCGGTAGACTAAAAATACTAACACATATAACATTAACAAATTACATATTTTAAAATACTTCACCTTAGCCTCAAATTGGAAGAAATCCTTTGCAGAAACGACAATCTGTCTTTGTTTAAAATTGTGTTTTAACTCTACTAAAATATCACAATTATTAAGCCCTATTCCACACTTAATTTAGACCCTGGATACCTAGGTGTTTTAGATCCTTTAAAGGACAATATTGGTATCAGTCATTATCACAGTGATAGAACTGGTTAAACACATTCCAAATATCATCTTTACACAGATCCCATTGCTACGATAGATGCGTAATAAAGGTTTCATGAATCGGAAGTGACGAACGCAAAAGAACGCGTTATCCTTCTATATAACTGACTGAAGTGACGAGTAAAAACAGATACACGGCCGAATTTCTGCTCACTAGTAATTAGTGCTCCTTCAAACTTTATACATGACCAATTTTTATAGTCCAGTATGGCAATGTCTATGCATTATGTAATATAAGAGATACATCGGCATATTACATGTTTTTTTAATTATAAACATCTATATTAACATGACAAGCCCACTATCAACTTTCTAGACGAAGGTATGGCCCTAACTTTAGACAGATTAGAACGGTTCGGTCATTTAATGATTCCATTTAATAATGGGAAAGCGAGGCTAAGTCTCAACTATACCAGTAGCGTGCATATATCTTATCAAAACTCCAATCAGTGATAACTTGGACCGGAATAATGTAATTTGAATAAAATTGTCAATATATTCATTTTGCATTATCTATTTTTGAACTATTATAATGTATCTTTAACACAGAAAAAAATGACAACACGATGAAATAGTGATACACCCCTTGTTGATTACGTGAGTTGGACGTATCTGGACGGAGACAATTGATAAAGTTGCTTGCGGATTTAAATTATGTATATTATATAAATTTAGATTGCTTCCCTTTTATAATTACTTTGATCTATTTCGATCAACAATTCCTTTCATTGTTTTGAAGATCGTAAAGTTTCATTATTTGTTTCATCCGGTCCGTATTTCATCCGTATATTGATTGCGTGGCTAAACTGATGTTTCACAACGCATGAGATATCATTGATGTCATCACCATCGGGGTCATTTACTATTTTATAGGAGATAGCTAAATATAACTCTATGACTAATTTTCGAAACATAGAATATCACCAAATTTGTAGTAAAATATGTGTGGGTGTATCTTCGGACATTCTAATAGCATGTTATTTTTAACCATTTTCGACAAAAATGTATTTAGTACAAATAATAAAACACAAATGGATTACATTTGTTTGGCGTTTGGATATTCATATTCGTCAGCCATTTATTGTAAAATAATAGTACATGTATATGAACTTATTTATTATCCGTTAAAGTTTACATTGGTTTATATTTATTTCACTTACACTAATAAAATACATTGTGCTATCCTTTTCGTAAAAGCTAGTTCATTCTAAATGAAATATTGCACAAGCACTAAGTAAAATACCAAATCACAATTAGCACAAAAAATGTAATCTATAAGACATTCAGATATTAATTTAGACTAAAAAAATAATCTCGTATAGTCTTTAAAACTTTTATTTTCCTCTTTTTTTTTCTTTTTTTTTTTTACATCAAACATAAAATGTCATTGTCTCTTAAAATTTCATATCGCATTGTAAAGTTACGACCAATTTTCCGCAGATAGGAACTAATGATTAATATATCTATTATAATATAGACTTTGCGGAACTAGTGATAAATTAAGAAAACATACCACTTCAATTAGTGATAACCAGGTCAAATAGTGATGTCACTGTAGTTATAGTCGTACCAAAATAGAATAGTCACCGATCCACAAATCTAAGGACACGTATTATTATCCGGCGGCTAATAAGATTTAGACGATGATGAGGATGACTGTGCACAATATCAAATTTGCACAATATGCATAATTGCGGTGCATGTGACTATCTTACCATACGTTTGGCTTACTAATGTCCATGTGTTCGGTTTACCGAATTTCCATGGTTTTATTGTTTATCGGGTGATGTACGTGTGTAGTCCCTACTTCACCGTCAAGTAAAGCAATGATGTCTACGGAGTAATTTATGGTTTTATTTGATCTTTAAAAAAGCACGAACCCCTTTTAATTCCATTCTATACCAATCAAAGGATGCTTGCTCCTTTATTGGGGAAAAGATTAAAGTCATATTATACGTATAACCCTGGTTGATTTTGGGATTAACATCGTATTATATTTGGATCTTAGTATCCGCTATGCAAAAAAGGTCACTATAGATAATAATCGTCTGCGCCCTATTTCCTATTTCTGTGAAGATGTGTGTGTGACGTCAGTGATTTCACCAATCGAACACACCAAACACACACCCTCAGATGAAATAAAAGTAAAAATGTCTAATAATAGGAAATTATGACATTGTTTAAGCAGTGGTCCCTATATCCGCTTCCTATATCAGCCGACCAGGGTATATAAAGACACGCGTCTTGACACATAGGTAATTTAATTCGTTTTACTTACATATATCGTAACTTTTATAATATTGTAATAGATTTAATGGTATCAATTCATGCAATGACTATGGACGTTCAATCAATGCTATCTAGTAAGGATTGGATTTTTTTAAATTTAATTTTTATAAATCAATATATAATTATTTTTAAGAAGTTATATGGAGTAATAAGTGTTAATTGATCTATTTGAGCTTATGTTTGAAATCCGTAATATTATCTGATTTCATTTATTTATAATTATAGACATTTTTAATTTAATTTTAGGCCTATAAAACTTTAGCCTTGTCATCATTTCAATGAATATTCAAAATAATATTCATATGATTTTAATTTGCAATGGCCTGAGGGTGTTAGTATATTTAGTATATGACATTGATATCTTTGTTTTATATGAAGCTATTTTTCGAAATTATAATTTCCTTTTACTTTTAAATTTCACCTTGATTGATTCTTGTAGGGTGATTTCATTGAGTAAAGTGGCGTGGTATGTAAACATACGTTTCATAGATATTATATTTTAACATTTCAGTTCTTTTCATTACCATTACCTGCCTTCAAAAAGTGTCAATGGCACCGCTAACAGCAGATTCTGAACCATGGTTGTATCCATGTAGTTCAACAGGAAGGCCAGCGTCTCTAGCACCACTCTTTACAGTTCCACCACCACCGACTGCTAGTTTAGTCTCTCGACTAAATGCCATTGTTCTGAAATATAAAGATGGTTTGGAAATAATATCAACACTTAAACAAACGGTAAGTCTAATCATATAAAATGACGGAATATCTTAAAGACCAATTATACCAAAAAGACGGAATATTTAAAATTCTGTTTTTAAAGTAGCATTGGGTAATATTAGATAAAGAGCTGACAGTTCACGCTATAATAGTTAAAAAATAGATAATGAAAACTGAATATGCTGAAAATTTTATTCAATTGCTTTACTCTGAACCGAGATATGAGGCTAGCCTCGATCGTCATTATACTAACGCTGGGGTATAAACAGTCTCGATTATTTAATTTTACGTTTAATTATCCATCACAAAATGTATACAAATCCACTAAATATCGCAGACTAACGATGGCACCGAGAGTTGATTATGGTCTGGATAAGTTGATTAATGTCTAATTAATAATTAGATAACATTTAAGGCCTAAACAAAGACCTGCAACAGGCAGACTAAGCTCTTGGATTATGTACGCTTAAATGAAGAAACATATAAAACTATATCCATTGCAATTCTGTACAAACTGTTATTGTATTTTATTTTATTAGAACCTCGAAAGGTGGGAAGGTTTTTGAAAATTATGACACTTATAATACCCAAGTACATATGTTGGAAAGTAAATTTATTCTTTACCCTGGGTAGAAGTGAAATGTGTATTTGGATCGATAAATATAAGCTTTAGGAAAATGTATAGTATAAGGTAACTCTGCAGTGAGAATGCTGACAAACTCAAGATTGTCGAAAGTTAAAATGCATTATGCAAGAATTTAATCTGCGTATAGCAGGTCTTACTTTAGGCCTGAGATCTTATCTATAATATTAATAAGACATTTCTTAACTTATCCAGATATAATCAACTATCGATGTAAAGACTATCCTTTGATATCGTCTGGCTTAGAATCCTATTTGCTGCTAACGCTCGTTGATAATTAAATCAAAAAATCGATAATCGAGACTGTGCTTTTTAACGAACTAACTTTAGTAATGATGAACGCGGTTAAGCGGAAATTTTCAAAGCTGATAATTATGTCGGTTAATAGTGGATCCATTTTATTGAATTTTTCAACAAATTACCTTTACATTATCTAGTTTTTAACTGTCAGCTCTTTGTCTATTCTCCCATAATGCATCTTTAACTAACAAAAGACGGTGTCATATCGCCTTTTTTAATATGGAACATTTTAGAACGTTATTCACCATGTAGTAATTTAGGATTATTAATGTATTTCAAACCGATGTATGATATCACGAGGTGAAGTTGAACCTTTTAGGTTAGTAAATGTTTTATTTATAAGGAAATAAAGATCAAAATAAACTATAATGACGATATTTCGTCTCTTCGTGTACTAAAAACGTGTTATACGCTTCATTTACCCCGCGATTTTATCAGGTCTAGCAAATGTTTTATATTATTAACATGCCCTTCAATTGGACATATTTCGAAATAATTTCTCAATCCCTGCAAATTTTGTCGCGTAGTTTTTCTAAGGGGATAGCCCACTATCCAATCCTCATTTGATATAATCTTGAATATCTTTTTAAAAAACGGAATATTATTATACCTATCCCCGCCAACGGGTGGCTTTATTACATTAAACATCTATAGTCTTTTGTATTAAGATCAGAGCTATCGATTTTCACGAGTATCAAATTTCACAAAGTTCTTAAGAATTGGCATAATTTTATGAATTTTTATGATTTTATCTTATGGGATGAAGCCATTTATTATATTTCAAAAACTTGCTTTAAAAGTGACACAAACATTATTATATAGGCGAATTGTGGTCTGGAATCTGGATGGAGCGGGTATTGAAAGAAACCGAACCTTCAAATTGTTGACCCGGCTGTCACCAAGGAGTGATACATCAATTAGCTAAAAAATGCGATTCTATGCAAATTGTTTGGTCACGTATTAGTAACTGGTAGTACCCATATAACAATTTCCTTTGAAAAAAAAAGATAATTTACAGTGTTGACCCATTTTAGGTGTCATGTGTTGCGTGAGTAGGATTCCGACATACGCCCCCATACATTTTTTCTAATAAAAATTTCAGTCGATTCACTTCTTGTCTTAAATCTTGTTTTTTTAATAGATATTTCAAATGTTTATTTTTTTATAGATCGGCGATTCGTTTCAAAGTAAAGTTTGGGTAAATCATTTGGAAAGTGTGACTCCTATCCCTGTATTTCCAGCAGCTAATTTTACAATTTTAAAGGTATGTACAGGGAGGTAACTCTAATTTAGAACCATAAACTTGCATCGATGTAACCATACACCTTATATATAATTTATAATACACCGCAAATACAATGAGGTTAAACGTCCTACTGCTGTGTTCCGAACTTGGCTAACAAAGACGGGCATACTCCACACAGTGTGATATGAGGGAAATTTTGCCCGGACAGCGGCACTACGGCCTACCCTTATATCGAATTCTAACTGCTAAGGAATTTTTTTACATGCACGCCAATGTGTACTCGGGACATCGGTTTTTCGTCCCATCCGAGCGACTAGATAGCTGACAATGGGGGGAGGCACACCGGAAAATCTAGTTGAACTTTCTCGGCCAATGTAGGAATCGAAAACCCGACAACTTGCATCGATGTACCATGGACTTTATAATGTATTTTAAGGTCCAGGTGTCCAAGATATAACCCACTATACAAAACACATGGCTCTGTTTGATTTGGCCATACCGACGCAAACCGGCTGACCATAGTTCGGCACTTTCCGCGGGAAGGTGACTTGATTTAACCGGAAGTCGACAAAGATATTTAGGAATGATATAAAGCAGCAATTGTAAAGCGTTAAAACCAAACAAAATGTTTTGAAGTTGAATTGGAGCTTCGTTAAACCAGATATGCATATGTCATTTATTTTTATCTCGGTAATGTTACCAATAATAGTTTTCTGCTTTTTTTCCGATACACTTACTAATAGTCATACTTTCAAGAACCTGTAACCGGTTTTATATTTTAATATCATGCGAAGCTATATTGCTTATCAGTCGGGCCACTTTATTTGCTTTGATACAGAAATCTGACAGGCTTGCCTATCGGTGGACAAAAATGAATTTATAGCCTACTTTCCTTATTCTATTAGGCATAGCTTATGTCGATTTGGTGTGTAACCGTGAGTTTGTATTAGGTCAATTGTCGTAGAAAACCGTATTACTTTGAAAGAAACAAAGGAACCTAACATTTTTCATTATGTTATTATTTTCAATTATTTCAGCCACAAGACCATGTCGTCAAAGAATACGAAACTCTGGCTGGTTTATATATTTTTTTGGAGCAGGCTGCCATCGACAGTATTTATAAATCAGAATTTCAGAAGATGGTGTCTAAAGTGAAAGTACTTCTTTGTGAATTTCAAGTAGTATTTAAAACACTACAAATCGACTTCACCAGCAATGTGACCAGGGTCATCTTGTCCAAAGATTACAAACCTCCAACAGAAACAAAAAGAACTGATCGAGACTACATCATCGCGAGAGACACAGTCAAAATATTTACTGCCGGAATAAGTGATTTTGAAGCCTACGTCAGTCAATCATTGGCGGGCTGATGAGACCTGCCCGAGAATTGTTTCCCAACCCGGGTGTGAAAAGCTAACGCCGTCCTATATGGCTTATGACGAGATTAGTGGAGTACTGGAATTCTTTTTTGCAGTGTGTTTTTTCCGTAATCACGAGCAACAATGTTTGAATTTCCCTGGCACTTCCCGAACTTCGGAACAGTGGAAAGCGACAAAACCGGTAATGACCATCATTCCCAATTCAAAGTACCCTACCCCATCCCCACTTGACTAAATGTGATATTTCATTTATCTCTTCATTTTAATGATGTCTTGCGAATTAGTCATCACTTTTATTGCCAACCCGTAATAAATACCATGACGCCTGTATTAACTTATACTTTTTATAATATAGATTTTTTTCTATGAATTACTAAAATCTTACTTACCTTTTGTCATTGGTGATGTTTTTAAAATTCGTCATTTAATCATGTTTTGTATTTAAATTTGTATTTAAAGATACATTATGGAAGAGCTAAATCTTCTTATCGTCTGCCTATAGCAGGTCTTATTTTGACTTCAAATGTTATATAAATTATTAATTAGGCATTATGCACGGGCTAAACCCATAATCGATGGCCGTGGTATCGAAAGGATTAGAACACCCGCGCCATTGAATAATTTAACGTTAACATGGATAACCGATACTTTGTTTATTATCATAGCAACGGTTCCTGACAACCGAGACTCACATATACTTTCAATATATTCATTTTTCATTATCTATTTTTGAACTAATAGTATAGCTAGAACGGCAAGCCCTTTGTCTAAATCACACATAATGCATCTTTAATCAGGTTCATAAATTTATGTCTTTTATCATGTTTTTATACTTTAATCAAACTTATATTTTCAAACCTATTATTGTTAAATTATATTTACAGTCTCTAGATAAGACTCTAAAATCGAATCTAAATGATGTAATATGTTTTAATTATTATTGTCCCAGTCGTTCGTAAACCTATGTTCACAATATAATTGTTGACTAACTTATAATCTTATTTATTATGCATATAATGCTGTTTTATTTATAATTGATCTAACCTGTGATATGACTTTATTAGTCAATTTATTTTAGGGAATATTCTATTCTGCGGTTATATAATAAGTTTATTTTTATTATGTGTTTTTTAAATATTTTTCAATATACATATATACATTTTACTAATAAATATTTCAATGTATCTCGATTTGTTTCAATTGGTTTTTGAGCAGGCAGTAATTACATTATAGTATAGGCATCTTCCAAATATATAGGGTAGGCAATGAGGTCTAAGACATTCGTTTTAGATCACACGGTCGGCGACTGAATCAAGTGTTTGGTGAAATGAAAAGTATGGAGGGGGATCCTCGCCAAATCTCTCAATTTGTGAAAATACATTTGTCGATTTGTGAAAGTACATTTGTTAACTTGTCAAAATACAAAGTACATTTGTCGATTTGTGAAAGTACATTTGTCGATTTGTGAAAGTACATTTGTTAATTTGTCAAAATGCAAAATACATTTGTCGAACCTACAAAGTACAAATTTTGAAATAACACAGCTTAACTTTATAGTTTCAAGATATGTAATTTCAACATTTGTATTTTCAAGAGATGTAATTCCACCATTTGCAGTTTCAACATTTGTTGTTTCAACAATTGTATTAACACACTTGCATTCACGAGCCTTGCATTAGCAAGCCATGCATTAGCGAACTATGACCATATTTGGGTTATTGTATTGTATGGAAGCCTATTGCGGCCATTTCAGAATCTCGACAATTAAATAGTCCAAAATAATTTTAATCTCTTCTGGCAAAGATAGTATTGTATTCTGTAATCGATTTTAAGTCTTCGATCAAATCTTTCTTTGCTCTCCAGCTTCAACAACGTTCATCGGATATTTTGATGCTTGGTCTTGTCAGTACTTTCGTTTGGGGAGTCTGAGAGGGACAACGTATAGTCGATCAAATGGGATTAAAAGTTTGTATTTTCAAGAGATGTAATTCCACCATTTGCAGTTTCAACATTTGTTGTTTCAACAATTGTATTAACGACACTTGCATTCACGAGCCTTGCATTAGCAAGCAATGCATTAGCGAACTATGACCATATTTGGGTTATTGTATTGTATGGAAGCCTATTGCGGCCATTTCAGAATATCGACAATTAAATAGTCCAAAATAATTTTAATCTCTTCTGGCAAAGATAGTATTGTATTCTGTAATCGATTTTAAGTCTTCAATCAAATCTTTCTTTGCTCTCCAGCTTCAACAACGTTCATCGGATATTTTGATGCTTGGTCTTGTCAGTACTTTCGTTTGGGGAGTCTGACAAGGGACAACGTATAGTCGATCAAATGGGATTAAAAATAACGATGTTAACTGCTTGTCAGTGGTATAGGGCGGAAGGCATGACAAGGGACAACGCATAGCCGTTCGAATGTTATAGATAAATAAACTAGGTTCCTTGTCCGGAATCGAAATGAAGTGGGGGCTACGGTGGCTCAGTGAGTAGGACGTTTGCTCTCTAGCTTCATCGAACTGCATCGGAATTTTATCTTGAGATATCTTCCCTTTTCCGTTGTGTAGATGGAGGACGGAGGGTCTGGCAACGGATAACGTGTAGTCGTGCGGATGGGACAAAATAACGGGGCCCCGTGTAAACATTGGTTTCGATTCGCCGCTTGAACGTGACAATGTTTAGGGTCGTCTGTCCAACCGAGGGGGTGAACCACTCTCTCGCTCTCTCTCTCGCTCGCTCTCTCTCTCTTTCTTTCTCTTTTTTGCATACATTGGCGTCCACGTACAAGAACCCTTTACCGTGGGAATTCGAAATAAGAGTAGGCCCTCGTAGCACACTGCATGACGTACATTATATTAAGCTTTCGTTAGCTCAGTTGGAGAAGAATGGTTAACGCGTTCGCAATTGATCATAAGGACAGTCATTGAATCAACTGGCGCGGTATCGATTCGCCGCTTGTACGTGACAAGGGATAGATCGACTGTCCATTTTCTCTTTGTCCTTCAGTTTCGTCCTACTGATAAAGACCCTTTACCTTTAGGTGTGATTTTGTATGTAGCATATGTATGTATGTATGTATGTTCGCTCATCACGCTGATATCTATAACGGAAATTGCTGAAATTAAATAGGAGTCTTTGTTTTGCTAATTTAAATAATGCATATACATTTCATACGAGAGAGAGAGGGAGAGAGAGAGAGAGAGAGAGAGAGACTGAGAGAGAGAGAGAGAGAGAGAGAGAGAGAGAGAGAGAGAGAAATGGGGTTTAACGTTCACTCAACACAACTAGGTCATTTCGAGACTAACATATGGTTTAATTTTATTTCAATTATTCGCTTGCGCGTAGGGGTCTTTAGCAGTGGGAGGAAACCGGAGTGTCCGTAGGAAACCCACGAGGATGAACAGGCTCCCCCATTTCCATGTCACATACGCTCAAACTAGGGCTCGAAACCAAAGCCGCAAGCCAGGGGTGACCGGTCAGCTAGAGGTCGAAGCGCGGCACTCTAGACCACTGGGTCATCCCAACCCCCCACATTTCATACGGAGCGTCCACAAGATGCAACAACGTGAAACAATGGCCATAACTACAGAAGAAATTAACGGAAGTTATTGAAATTAAAAAGGCTTCTTCATCTCACTAATATAAGCATCATATTTCAATTTAAAAACAATCAAATGATAAATGTAGTCTGTAGAGTGTTCACAAGAAATTGCGGACGACGGATGGAATGATTGACAGACGGGCGGACGGACGGGGTCGAGAGCAATATACGACCTTATTCCCATGTTCGCGTATACAAAACACCACCACGTGAATGTTTTAGACTGTCAAATCTGGGCCACAGGCGAATTTATGCCCGCGGCGAGAAGTCGAGATTCTGAAATGGCCGCAATAGGCTTCCATACCATACATCAACCAAAATATGGCCATAGTTCGCTAATGCGTGGCTTGCTAATGCAAGGCTCGTTAATGCAAGTGTCGTTAATACAACTGTTGAAACTACAAATGTTGAAACTGCAAATGTTGAAATTACATCTCTTGAAACTATAAAGTTAAGCTGTGTTATTTCAAAATTTGTACTTTGTAGGTTCGACAAAAGTATTTTGCATTTTGACAAATTAACAAATGTACTTTCACAAATCGACAAATGTACTTTGTATTTTGACAAATTAACAAATGTACTTTCACAAATCGACAAATGTATTTTCACAAATTGAGAGTTTTGGCGAGGGTCCCCCTCCATAGAAAAGTAGATGGGCTTAACGTCTTACTGTTCTGCTCCTACATGGCTAATGAAGACAGGCATACGCTATACCGTATGAGGGAAAATTTGCTAGGACAGCGGCGTTACCGCCAAGGAAATTTTACGTGTACGCCATGTACCTCGGTTTGCCATCCCATCCGAACAATAATATGTTTTCCCTTGCCCGGCCACCTGTCCCACACCACTCGCAAGGCGGAACCAGGGCCTTATATATCGAGAGTCTGTCCAACTGACGTCATTGGCACCATTTTGTTACCCATGCTTACGTTCCAGATAGAGACACAGTAGGCCTACAGCGTGTGGCCAATTTATATGTTTTAGATTTGCGCAAATGTATTTTTATGTACACTCAAGTGTAGGGGTAGACAATAATTTTAATAAATTAATTAACCACAATGTAAATTTTATTAACAATATTCACTTATTATCTTTTTAACATTAAAAAAATACCGCAATAATCCAATATATGGTTTGACTACAGTATCGAATAATGATCTTTTTATTATCTCGCGCCGAACGAAATTAGGGTGAGATATTGCAACGGGCTACGTTCATTCCGATTTCGTTTCTGAGTTGTTGTTTTTTTGTAAAATTGACATTACAAATTCCGCAATGATTTAATATGTCATTTGACTATAGATTAAATTGAAAGTATCGAAAAATGATTACCTCTGAAAATGAGAAACTATTTTTTCCGTATTATGTTATTATCCCGCGCCGAAAAGTGGAAAATTTGTTATTTGTAAACACGTCAACCTATTATAGTATTTGTGCCTTTTGCTAATAAGAAATCTTTCGGATTCAAATCATATGTGGTTTTGGAGACAGAGAGTTGGTGGTCGAGTGGTCTAACACGTGCGCTTGTATCATAAGGTTAGCATGCGATGTTTCGATCTAAGGATTCTACGTGACAGGAGTAGGGTCGCCTGTCCAACCTCTTTGGTTTTCTCCTTGTCCTCCAGTTCATTTCCATTGCTAAATACCCCTACGCACAAGCGACTTATTGAAGGTATACCACACATTAGCTTGCTCTATCTCCCCCTCTCCCTATCTCGGCTTATCTCTATCGGCTCAATCCGAATAACAAAACGCAGAGTGAAATACTAATAATAATGGCTTCTATTCTGACATTAAATTTTGCTAGGCCTACACTGTGTGTCTGGATGGCGATATCAAACATAATCACTTATAAAAGAATAAATAAATAAATAAATGACCACATCGATGAAGTTTAAATCGAAAAACGTCTACTAAATAGGCCAGGCCTATAGATACGAATTGGGCCTACTTTGGGCCTAGGCCTACACTCAAAAGTATTATTCCCAAGTATTGAAGTAGGCCTACATAAAGTCTTTTTTAAACATTTACTCATGGATGAAGGCATTACACATAGGCCTATATATCTATACAAATTAACCCACACCGCAACACTTTATGCAATGCAGACGTTATTTAAATTGAAAAAGCATTTTTTTTTGCTACTTCGAAGTTCTAGGCCTATTTGGGCCCACACTGTCAAATTGTCTTTCTCAATTTCATAACGTGAATGTTTTAGACTGTCAAATCTGGGCCACAGGCGAATTTATGCCCGCGGCGAGAAGTCGAGATTCTGAAATGGCCGCAATAGGCTTCCATACCATACATCAACCAAAATATGGCCATAGTTCGCTAATGCGTGGCTTGCTAATGCAAGGCTCGTTAATGCAAGTGTCGTTAATACAACTGTTGAAACTACAAATGTTGAAACTGCAAATGTTGAAATTACATCTCTTGAAACTATAAAGTTAAGCTGTGTTATTTCAAAATTTGTACTTTGTAGGTTCGACAAAAGTATTTTGCATTTTGACAAATTAACAAATGTACTTTCACAAATCGACAAATGTACTTTGTATTTTGACAAATTAACAAATGTACTTTCACAAATCGACAAATGTATTTTCACAAATTGAGAGTTTTGGCGAGGGTCCCCCTCCATAGAAAAGTAGATGGGCTTAACGTCTTACTGTTCTGCTCCTACATGGCTAATGAAGACAGGCATACGCTATACCGTATGAGGGAAAATTTGCTAGGACAGCGGCGTTACCGCCAAGGAAATTTTACGTGTACGCCATGTACCTCGGTTTGCCATCCCATCCGAACAATAATATGTTTTCCCTTGCCCGGCCACCTGTCCCACACCACTCGCAAGGCGGAACCAGGGCCTTATATATCGAGAGTCTGTCCAACTGACGTCATTGGCACCATTTTGTTACCCATGCTTACGTTCCAGATAGAGACACAGTAGGCCTACAGCGTGTGGCCAATTTATATGTTTTAGATTTGCGCAAATGTATTTTTATGTACACTCAAGTGTAGGGGTAGACAATAATTTTAATAAATTAATTAACCACAATGTAAATTTTATTAACAATATTCACTTATTATCTTTTTAACATTAAAAAAATACCGCAATAATCCAATATATGGTTTGACTACAGTATCGAATAATGATCTTTTTATTATCTCGCGCCGAACGAAATTAGGGTGAGATATTGCAACGGGCTACGTTCATTCCGATTTCGTTTCTGAGTTGTTGTTTTTTTGTAAAATTGACATTACAAATTCCGCAATGATTTAATATGTCATTTGACTATAGATTAAATTGAAAGTATCGAAAAATGATTACCTCTGAAAATGAGAAACTATTTTTTCCGTATTATGTTATTATCCCGCGCCGAAAAGTGGAAAATTTGTTATTTGTAAACACGTCAACCTATTATAGTATTTGTGCCTTTTGCTAATAAGAAATCTTTCGGATTCAAATCATATGTGGTTTTGGAGACAGAGAGTTGGTGGTCGAGTGGTCTAACACGTGCGCTTGTATCATAAGGTTAGCATGCGATGTTTCGATCTAAGGATTCTACGTGACAGGAGTAGGGTCGCCTGTCCAACCTCTTTGGTTTTCTCCTTGTCCTCCAGTTCATTTCCATTGCTAAATACCCCTACGCACAAGCGACTTATTGAAGGTATACCACACATTAGCTTGCTCTATCTCCCCCTCTCCCTATCTCGGCTTATCTCTATCGGCTCAATCCGAATAACAAAACGCAGAGTGAAATACTAATAATAATGGCTTCTATTCTGACATTAAATTTTGCTAGGCCTACACTGTGTGTCTGGATGGCGATATCAAACATAATCACTTATAAAAGAATAAATAAATAAATAAATGACCACATCGATGAAGTTTAAATCGAAAAACGTCTACTAAATAGGCCAGGCCTATAGATACGAATTGGGCCTACTTTGGGCCTAGGCCTACACTCAAAAGTATTATTCCCAAGTATTGAAGTAGGCCTACATAAAGTCTTTTTTAAACATTTACTCATGGATGAAGGCATTACACATAGGCCTATATATCTATACAAATTAACCCACACCGCAACACTTTATGCAATGCAGACGTTATTTAAATTGAAAAAGCATTTTTTTTTGCTACTTCGAAGTTCTAGGCCTATTTGGGCCCACACTGTCAAATTGTCTTTCTCAATTTCATAACAAATCTTCGAAAATTCATTCTTCAAAAATAATAACCAATGACGTGAATATGTCATTAGGTTCGGAATTTCTTCAAACTACAATAAGAAGAATCTACGGACGCCTAAAATCATTTTTTTTTTTTTAAAAAAACAATGACAGGCTACTAGCAGGCCTACTAATAATTAGGAGGCTAGATCTAGTCTATCTTAAAATCTAACACAATAACATCAAACAAAAAGATAGTAAGCTGGCACTGCCAGGCAGGATACGCCCACATTTTCGAGAGATGGTTAGAGAACAAGCAAAACCGAAAGTGATTTTTCCTACAATCAAAGGCTATAATTCATTAAATTACAATTTGATATGCGCAAATATCGAAAAGAATCAAGATCTTTAGGTTATAAACATGCATTTCAAGTTTCATCAAAATCGAATCAAAATTGTGACCTATAGGCCTACTGGGTCCACAACCTTGATATACCATATATTAACACTATTAGAGTACAAACGGCGGCCATTTTGTCTGGCAATTATGGTCCGATTTCCCTGAAATTCAAACTCAACCTTCGGTATGGTGTAACAGTGATAGAGTCAAGCTTTTTTTTCAATCGGATAATAATCATAACCTCCAGAGGGACCATAGGCGATTTTTTGGGCAATCAGGGGCCATAATTCAGAAAGCTACGATATGATATGCGCAAATAACGAAAGGGACCAAGATCTTTGGGTTATAACCATGCATTTTAAGTTTTATCAAAATTGAATCAAAATTGTGACCTATACTGAGTCCACAACGTTGATATACCTTTTCATAACAGTATTCGCGTACATGAGGCGGCCAATTTGTATGGCAATTTTGTTCCGAATTTTTCCGAAATTCAAACTCAACCATCCTTAGGGTGAAACGGTGATATAATCAAACGATTTTTTAAATCGGATAATAATTGTGACCTCCAGAGGGACCACAAGCTAAACAAAGACGATTTTGCGTATAATCAGGGGCCATAATTCAGGAAGTTACAATCCGATATGCCAAAATATCGAAAGGAACCAAGATCTTTGGGTTATAACCATGCATTTCAAGTTTCATCAAAATCGAATTAAAATTGTGACCTCTATTGTGAGGTCACAATTTTAATTCGATTTTGATGAAACTTGAAATGCATGGTCCACAACCTTGATATACCATATTTTAACAGTATTCGCGTACGAATTGCGGCCATTTTGTATGGCAATTTTGGTCCAATTTTACCGAAATTCGAACTCAACCTTTCTGAGGGTGTAACGGTGATATAATCAAACGATTTTTTAAATCGGATAATTATTGTAACCTCCAGAGGGACCACAAGCTAATTAAAGACGATTTTGCGTATAATTAGGGGCCATAATTCAGGAAGTTACGATCTGATATGCGCAAATATTGAAAGGAACCAAGATCTTTGGGTTATAACCATGCATTTCAAGTTTCATCAAAATCAAATTAAAATTGTGATCCCTGCAGGGTCCACAACCTGGATATACCATTTTTTAACAGTATTCGCGTACGAACGGCGGCCATTTTGTATGGTAATTTTGGTCCGATTTTTCCGAAATTTGAACTTAACCGTCCTTAGGGTGTAACGGTGATATAATCGAACGGTTTTTAAAATCGGATAATAATTGTGACCTCCAGAGGTACCACGAGCTAAAATAGGTGATATTTCGGACAATCAGGGGCCATAATTCAGGAAATTACGTTCCGATAGGCGCAAATATCGAAAGGAACCAAGATCTTTGGGATATAAACATGCATGTCAAGTTTCATCAAAATCGGTTCAAAATTGTGACCTCTATAGGGTCCACAAGCTAAAAACGTGATTTTTCGTACAATCAGGGGCCATAATCCATGAAGTTTTGATCCGATACGTGCCAATATCGAAAGCAGCCGAGATCTTTGGGGGATAAACCTATATTTCAAGTTTCGTCGAAATCGGGTAAGAATTGTGACCTGTAGAGAGTCCACAAACAATTGTGGACGGACGGACGGACGTCCGGACGGACGGACAGGGGCGACGACATAATACGTCCACATGAAAATGTGGGCGTATAACAAGAATGAATTATTTTACCAGACTTCCCACAATCGACGTCTTTCTGCATTTTTGGAGAACCTGTGAATATAAATCCATTGCCCATCTCTTGTGTGGCATTTCACATCAACACAACAGACCAATTATGTCGAATTTAAAAACACGCCAAATTACAGGATACCACTACTACTACTCTGAGCAGACGATTCCTTTCCGATGTGGCACGTGACTATCATTAGCCAATCATAATCGGGACACTGGTTGGGGAGGAGTGGGGGGGGCGAACCACGCCGGAAAAGACCGATGAACTTTCTTGCAAACACCAGGATTCAGAGTCAACGCCTTACTCATTGAGTCACTGTGGCTAGGTACTTTTTTTAAGTTACAATACTCACCTTAACCTTCACATGTTTGGAAGTAAAATGATAGGTCCACATTAAAAATAAACAGCTAAAAAAATAAACAAAATTATACAAAGCATGGAATACATCCACTCGACGGCTTTGTCTCGAACTGCAACTCGAAGAATTTAATTTCTAGGGTTCATCTTCTTATGATCCTGTTGCTTCCAACCAACATTAAGCCTGTCATTGAGTCAACTAGCGTGGTTTCGAATCCCCGGTTGTACGTGGCAAGGAGTAGGGTCGCCTGTCCAACCTTGTGGGTTTTCTTCGGGTCCCCCGGTTTCCCCTCACTGCTAAAGACCCCTACGCGCAAGCAAATTATTGAAATAAAATTAAACCATATGTTAGTCCCGAAATGACCTGAAAAACGCCGCGGAACGCTGAAAATCAATAAGACTCCTCTCATTACACCAATGCTGCCCACGAAATACATGTATAAAAAAAATCCGTTAAAAAGTACTGCCTCTATCGTGTTCATAAATTTTTAGAAAGGGGGGTTACGGTTCGCTGAACATCAATAGGGTTCGTCTTCTCTTGACCACAATGCTTCACTAAAAATTTGAAGAAAAAAAACACCGTCAAAAACTGTAACCTAATCTCGCGTTCACGAAGTTTAAGGTAAGGGAGGGGGTAGTTCCTTTAGGAACTGTCTCTGAGCGAACGATGTCTCGCTAACAGTTCCTCACGGGCCTTATTTTCAACTAGTATGAAAATAAGGCTTTTCTCCATCTCAGTTCTAAGGCTATTTTAGATCCTTACCGTCTACTTTGCACCGTGATTCTTCTTTGATCGCCAAAAGAAAACATTTCCTGACACAACCGACACAAATTTATAATAATTCAACACTGTTTTCATGTAGAATTCGACGTTAGAAAAAGATAAACAAAATCGTTCAAATCTGGCCGCCATGTTTGTTTACTGACGTCAGCGCAGACCGGTCTTTTTCTAACATCGAATTCTACACGAAAATAGTGTTGGATTATTATAAATTTGTCTCGGTTGTGTCAGGAAATGATTTCTTTTGGTGATCAAAAAAGTTTCACGGTGCAAAATAGACGGTAAGGATCTAAAATAGCCTTAGAACCGAGATGGGGTAAAGCTTTATTTTCATACTAGTTGATAATAAGGCCCGTGAGGAACTGTTAGCGAGACATCGTTCGCTCAGAGACAGTTCCTAAAGGAATTAGGGAGGGGGGGGGGATTCCGGAACTGGAAGTCACAGAGCGCTTCAAATCGTTAGTATATATTTTTTTCATGACCTCAATGCTTCCCACCAAATTTGAAAACAATATGTAGTTAGAAACTATAGCCTCTATCGTCCACACAATAATTTTTCGGAAACGGTTGCAGAACGTTGAATATCGATAGGTTTCGTCTTCTCATGACCACAATGCTTCCTACTAAATTTGAAAGAATCCATCAAATTGGAAAAGAATCCATCGCGTTGAAAAACCAATCTGTTAAAAACGGAAGCATATCGGGTTCATGAGGAAATTCGATTTTGTTCGACCTATCATCACCACGATGATTTCATACCAAATTTGAAAAAGAAGCCATCAAAAACTGTAGCCTCTATCGCGTTCACAAGCCAATTGTTTACGAACGGACCAGTGGAGTCTATGCCTGTTACTCTTAGATAGTTGGCAATGATCCCGACGTGAAGACTCAGCGAAAGGTTTAACAGCCTTTCCGACTTCATTTTTAATACAGATAACTATTTACTTTGAGAATGTTGTAGATGAGAAGTGCAAAATTTCGTATGACCTCGACTTCAGTAAAGGCATGCTACCATGTCAACGTAACTTGAGAGTGAGGTCAAACTTAGCAGAAGGTGGTCTTTACATTCAAAGTAAACCTAAGGAATAAAGGCAATTATCAACTCTGTCTACCACACTGAACTCTTATGAAATAAATATTTCAAATCTGTTAAATAAATTGCTGTTAGTTTGTCTGCTCATTTGACTTAAGTAGTCGGCTATAAAAAAATAATAAGTAGCCTAGTAATTATAATGTCTTTAAAATATTATTTTAACTATTGAAATGACATTTTAATAACTTACTCGATTTATTGGAGTTGCTTCCCTGTACGTGCATTTGCATGACATAGTTGCCTTAGTTAAAATTTGCGTATTGGTTGCGGGGTTGCTGGGTAGGTGGTGGTGGTGGTGGTGTGTGTGTGAGTGAGTGGGGGTGTATAATTTAGGCAATTATAATTACTAGTTTACAACCATTTTATGCCATACCCCGTAACCATCTACATGCACTTATATGGATTATTGCTGATTCGCTTTTAAATCACACATTTGAAGCATATTTTTACCTTTGCAATATGGTTCCATTACGCGCGGTGATCTGGTAATGCGCAGTGTTTATCCGAATAATTCACGTTTAGATTCACTATACTGTTACTGGTATTTCAATAACATAAATTTTCAAAAAAATAATAATGTTTAAGAGTATTTCATTTACAGTTCAAAAGATTAAAGGTCTCGTCAATATATGACCGGTACATCAAACATTTTGAGTATTCCGGACGTCAGGGCCGAGAACCCACTTTTGCCTGATATATCATAATATTTCTCCGTGGATTATTGTTGGGTCGTGTCACCACCCTTTGGAAAATTAAATATTCAAGACGGCGGCCAAAACTGGCGAGAAACATACAAAAAAGACACCAACATTTT
Source organism: Patella pellucida (assembly GCA_917208275.1). Taxonomy (NCBI): domain Eukaryota; kingdom Metazoa; phylum Mollusca; class Gastropoda; family Patellidae; genus Patella; species Patella pellucida. The sequence goes on along the minus strand of OU795039.1, from coordinate 55,574,015 downwards.
TCATCCTCCTACTCCTTGGTCGTGTAATATCGTTTTATATGCTTTCGCTGAATACGAAATCGGGAATATTTTTGACATCCGACCCATATAATTAAAATGGGACCCCAAAAAGTACAAGAATTTCACATTTCGCCCTACTAACGCGAATTCGTACATGTTTTTATGATGGGTCTTATGTTAAAAACATGCTCGAACATGACATGACCACACCCACCCTGGAAAAATCAAGGGGACGTTACCCAACAATAATCTACCGAAAATTATTATATATCAGGCAAAAGTGGGTCCACTGTTCATCACGTGCATTTTGCATACTGATAGTTTATTGGCCAATCACGCTATCTTACCAAGATTTCTCCTAATAGATTGGATGCAGCTATGGCGGGTGTGGCATGCCAGCAGGGTAAGCTTACTCTTCCGGACACCTGTTACCACTGTTTGTCGTGTATTTTGTACACGGGGAACAGTCCATTTGCTGATTACACTATTTTGCTTGAATATACTATTTTGCCTATAACGTTTTTTAGGACTTCGAATTTCGTCTTACGGTTTGGATTGTTCGTACTTGGTTTTTATTTTATTTCAGTGATAATTTGGCATATTTTGTCTATGATCTGACGTCCGGACTAAAGATGATTTTTTTTTATATCGTTACATGGTTTTATCGCCTCTTAACGGAATAATAATGCAGCTGAACCAGTGGCTATCATGACGAACTTTGCGTCATACTTTTAAGTTTCTGCGCCCCCCCCCCTTTTTTTTTTGCGCGGTTTCCAACATTATAACAATGCTTAAGCAGTGTCACTCGTTTCCATAATCCGTTAGTCAGATATGCTACAAATCGACTCGAGCTCAATATTACCAAGTTTCGCCATCATTTCGAAATCGATATCAGCAGAGACCTACCAGTCTACTACACTACATAATATTGTTCGCTTATGGACCATTGGCTTAGATCTCCCCTTTATAAAGCAAAGTAGGATATCGTTAATAGGCCTATTAATGTTGACTTTGTTGATCTTGAACCTTATTAAAACGGTTGTAGGAAAATAGTCCGAATGACAGCAGAAGCCTAGTAAATCACAGTGTAATACGCCTGATTCTTCAAGACGGTTACAGTTCATAGAGATATGAAAAGGGTTTAACGTCCTAATTTACTTCACCGACTTGGCAATGAAGACAGTGTGCTGTTTGAACGAGCGCCAACTTTCTGATCCACGGCTTCGAATTGGTAAAATTTATACAAAGAACTTTCGCCCCAAACATCACATCCACCACGCCATATATACATGCACGCATAATACAGTCAGTAACTTTTTTTAATTGTGACATACTTGTCATTTTCGGCTAAGATACATTTTTTTAATTATAGGTTATTCACTTCTATCTGCTGCTGAACTTGTAGGCCTACCTAGGCCTATAGATATATATCAAGAAACGAGTAATATTCGTAAAAATTAGTTTTTTTTTAAATTTCACTATTATCCGAGACCCAGACATAAATTCTGAAAAGAGGGAAAATAAATTGGAACATACGTTTTTAAATTAGTCAAATCGATATTAAAGTCGGTTATTCGGGGTTAATGCCGGTTACTGCCGCACTGGGCAGATAACCAGTGAAACCTACCTTGGTTTAACCATGATTCTACAACTTTCTTATGGATACCAGTCACTCAAGGATTCCGCTACCTCTGATAATTGGTCGTCTGGTTTCTTTAAACAATGACGTACTATTGTTTCATCTTTAAAGGCTAGATGGTTCGGGATTAGGGCTTAGTAAAGTAATGTAGACAAAGATTGTATTTTAAGGAGCCATGTTTATTCCAAGTAAAGGGAAGTAACTCTAGTAAAAAGAAGGCCTATATACGGAGTCAGAAAACTGAGTAATAAGATTACATTATGTTACAACTATTACCTTATTGGGCAGACGTCGCGTCGGGTCAAAGGTCCCATACGATATGATAGAACGCTAATTTAATTACTAACATTGGCTAAGTGGACAAGGCGCTGGTTCGCTAGCCTGGAGGTTGAGTGTTCGATCCCTGCATTGGCCGAGAAAGTTCATCTCGATTTTCCGGCGTGATTTCCCCTTGTCAGTGATGCAGAAGGAGGGCCTGACAAGGACAGCTGCCTAGTCGTTCGGATGGGACGAAAAACCGAGGTCCCGTGTACAAATTGAAGTGCACGTAAAAGATCCCTTGACAGTTGGAATTCGATATAAGAGTAGGCCGTAGCGCCGCTGCCCGGGCAAAATTTCTCTCATTGCACACTGTGGCGTATGCCCTTCTTCAATTAGCCCCGGTTAGGTGCTTAAGCGTAGGACGTTAAACCCCATTTCATTCATTCATTCTCCCAAAATTATCTTACGTACCTAAATTCAGTGTGGTCGCATTATAATCATTTTGTCGTCACCCTGTTCGTTGGTCTGTATAGATCCGTCCGTCAACAATTAACTTGTGAACGCCATACGGCATAGAAGCTATAGTGTAAAGCATTTAGGACGAACCCTATATATCGACATTACGTTCCGGTATTATCTAGTTTATCTAGCAACATTGGGCTCGTGAGAAGAAGAACTCTGACGGGTTAATTGGGATTTTATTTTTTATCAGATTGAGAATACTGTTAATTTCTGTTCCTGAGTTATCAACCCTTTTGCCGAAAACCCCGTGAACACGATAGAGGCTGTAGTGTTTTTGGATGTTTTTTTTTCAAAATTTGGTGGGAAGTATTCGGGGCCATCTGACGATTGATTCGGACTTGAACCCTAGTGATCTCTGCGACTTTCTCATTCGGAATCATCCCCCTGTGCGATAGAGACTATAGCTGTTTTTAGTAGACTGGGTGTGAAGCACTGGCGCTATGAGAGGATGAACCCTATCGATATTCAGCGTTGCGTATTAAGTGTAGGCCTATTTAACACATAAAATGTTCTATTGTATATTTTTTTATTGAAAGTAAATTCTTTCTTATTAGAAAGGAACTACATGTATTTTTTTTTAATTCACCCTGATGGAAACACCGAGACAATATAATGGAATTTGCAATGGTCGAATTGCTGTCAAAAAATTATTGTATCCCTACGCCATAATGTATTCAGGTTCAGTAAAAGTGAAATCTATAGCAAAGATTTATATTTATTTATTTCTGCATGTAAAAAGGGATTGGGTGATAAATAAAATCTCCTACTCGTCTTTTTTGATATCAAAACATATCAACACTCGTTGATAAAGCAAAGAAAACTGGTATTGATATTTTTTGATATAAAAAATAAAAATAAGACTGGTAGGAGATTCTCTATATATAAACTAAGTTTTGTTGTTTCAGATTTTTATATTGTTTTGACATGAAAGTATCATATTGACAATTTGATCCAACGACTCGTGATTTGTTTCACACAATGTGGCATGATGTCACAGTAACACCTGTTTTCTGGACCTAAAATATATCAAATATTTCTGAGCATAATCGATATTTTATTTTAGTTAGAATGAATTCAACAAAGCCAGGTATTCAGTGGGCTCAAAAATGCTGCTTTGAGAACAAATCACGTAGCTAACGGCTTTGAGCTCATCTAATTTAGGTACTTGTTGCACTATTATTGTTAGAAAGGGTCTTAAATAAATCAACTTTAATATCGATATGCCCATTAATTGACCAAAGCAAATCAGCTGCTGGGTAAATAATGTCCAAAAAAAATGGTGTTATCACAAATATCCAACTTCAATATTGATTTAAGTAATCTAAAACTGTATGCCCCAATTTACCACCTCTATCTCCTGTCAGAAATCATGTCTGGTCAGAGGCGGATTCAAGGGGGGCGGGCGCAAGGGGTGCGCACCCCCCCCCCCCCCCCTAATTTTGGACAGTGCCCTTTTTTACTTCTGAAGATCCTTTTTTACTTCTGAAAGTGCCTTTTTTTACTTCTGAAAGTGCCTTTTCTCAGACCCAAAAATGTCCGAAAATATCAGCCTAATAGCTCTTGGAATTGTTACATATGCAAGGAATAGGGATGTAGCCACGCCAGGCGGCACTATTTTTTGCCGCTAAGCACAAAGAAAAAATCGAAAAAAGCCGCCCAGTCGTATTTAAACCCTCTCGACTTCGTCCTTCTCTGTACACAAACTCAGCGCTCGAAATTTAGCACGGCAAACGGCAAAGCCATAAAACACAAACACCGTTTCAAGAATAGGCCTATATAAATTTGAATATATAAATAGAAATTGATTTGCACTGAAGCAAATAAGACAGCAAATGCTCTAAAAATACACCAATAAGGGATGAATTTTCATAAAAGACCACGCCCCCTCCAAAAAGGTTTTTTTGGCTCGCTACGCTCTCAAAAAATTGCACAAGGAAGTGCTCTCATTTTGCAGCGTCCCCCCTTTTCGAAATTCCTAGATCCGCCCCTGCTGGTTCTCCAATAATAGTGAAATTTAAACAAACTAATATTTACGGATATTACTCCTCGTTTCTTGATTTATATCTATACAGCGGAGAAAGTACATACAACTATTGTCCCGGATAGAAGTCTTAGTCTATAATAAGAAAGTGTACCATAGTAAAAAATGACGAGTATGTCATAACAAAGGCGTGTCATTACTTATGTTATAGTGATTTATATACACGATGTATTATGTGGGTGTTTTATACGCGAATATTGAATTTTGTGTGTGAGGGGAAAGGACTTTCCATATCTCCGACTTACCGCACATCCGTTCGATTAGCGGGGAACCGAGTTGGCTAAGTGAGTAAGACACTGGCTCACTAATCAGAAGGTCCGGGCTTCAATTCCGGTGTTGGCTAAGAAATTTTTCAATTTGGTTTCCCTTCGTCGTTCCGGGGGGACGAAACTCCGAGATCCCGTTTACACGTTGGCATGCACGTAAAAGAACCATTGACACTCGAAATGCCGTACCTATATGTCCGTCTTCGTGGATCTAAAAAATCAAGATGTAAAACCCCACTTCATTTCGGGTGGCAATGGTTGTTGTGTTGCAACATTCTAACAAAACGGATTGAAAGAGATGACATAAGAAAAAATTTAATCACTATAAACGCTTCCAGCCAATTCACTGTTATTAACCTGTTGTGTTTTTTTTTCTTAAACGAAGTACTAGAGATCATTTATTTACATTTACCTCATGATTAGCAATATTTAATGACCAATAGCGTATCGTACTCTTACAGAAGATAGGTGATCTCACCTGTGTTTTTGCATCATTAAGGTAGATTTGGGAATACATCCGATGTGTGACATGCAAATGTGAAACAGAATTATGTACATGAAACTGCTTTCATAAGTACTGTAACACGTGTGTTTTAATTCTCAAATGTGAAACGGCAATTATAATAATAAGAAAATAAGTTCAATTTAAATAGGCCTACCCAGTTGCCAATCACCTTACTCCTTTAAGAATTAAGACCAAATATTACTATTGTGTCTGTAAGGAATTAAAGATATGTTTTCATAATAATATTAGTGTGTATTTTGCCACGGGCTTTCCGGTGTATTATTTACGAAAACATAGCGCCTGTAAAATCTAGTATTAATAGATGTATTTAGCGCTTAACCAATAAAAACATCTGTACGAATTATCGTGAGGTATCCGTGAGGGTTTATGAAAATTACTTAGTAGTTTTACTTTTTTTTGTATTTCTCCAGTTGTATTTCACCAGTCCATAATAATCCCTTAAACGTTATCTCATTGGATAATTTTCAAAGTCGTGGGTCAATGTTATCCACTTACAATAGGAGAACAATTATTGAGATCACACACTGGGAAAATTTATGGCTATTTTTAGATCTACTACCGTTCATTCATACGTTATTTGGACACGCTGTGATGGATTACTAATACTATGATAGTAATATACGTTTATGAATTAGAAACACGAAAAATAAAAACAAAGCAAAGACTACACCCACGAAATACGAAATGAGAACAAGCATCACGGCCCGCCCCCTTCCACTCACACACCACAACGAATTAATTAATATATTATAATAATTGTAATTCCCTGATGTATTGCATCGAATGTTTTTACATTTTAATAATGTCCAAGAACTCGTCTTTGAACCTATCCCTATGATTGTGCAAATTTTCAGAAAGCGGTTTATACCGAATTATGTCATGAAAATATAAGAACTGAAAACCATCCCTTTATCACATGTAGTATCCGTTTACTTTATTCCGGAGAATTATTTTCACTTCCCCTCACTTTAAAAATGAATGGAATATTTATATTATTTTAATAAACGAAAACCAAAACATTATGTTGGAGATACCTTTGAATGCAATGACTTCCGTCAATTATCCTAATATTCAGTCACCCCCCACCCCCACATTTAATTAATTTTTCAGGTAAAGGGGTATATAAGGGTAAATATAAAATACTAATCATACACATTGAATTTATATCATAGTTTAAAACACTGGTAAAGGTTAAGTATATCAGAATGCATTTGTCTTTTCACCTTAATATATTTGTGATCTTAATTGGGCTTGGAGGTAAGTTTTTTTTTCAATATTTAGTTTATTTCTCCTCGGTCTGTTTATTTTATTTTATTCAAAATAAATTAGTAAGATTCGTGAACAAAATAGAAAAACAAAAAAAACAAGAAGAAAAAAATGACCAGGGCATTATGATTTATCTCGGTATAGTAACTTTTGGATTGTGTCTACTAATTTATTAACAGTACGTATGTCAACACTGCCCTTGCTCTTGTTGCTTAAAAAAGTTAGAAGAAAGTATGCAGTTATTCTTCATTATTGTCAAAAGTAACATTTCTCGATTCATTTCGATATTGGCATAAATCGGACCATAACTTCATGGATTTATGTACCATACGAAAAATGTTACAGTTTTTAGCCGATTTTGATGAAACTTAAAATGTATGTTTATATTCCATATTTGCGCATATCAGACCTAGACCTACTGGATTATGGCCAGTGAATTTTCGTAACAATCACGTTTGAGCTTGTCGACCATATAAAATAACGTTCAAATTTATTACCATTACGCAAAAATTACAGTTGAGATCGAAATTTTGTGAAAACTATAGCTATCCCAGCGGCAACTAATAATCTTAAAACTGAGCCTTGGTCAGCATATGTATGGTAGACTAAATTATTATTGCAAATATTGAACCAGTTTTGATTTTCCCTGTTCTCCGCCATCTCTTGCGAAATGTGGGCGTATCATGCGAGGCAACCGTTTGTTTTTAATGTCTCAGCTATCGCCCTTTTTTTTTAATTCCGAATGAATTAATACTATTCAACAGTTTTATCAATCATAACTTAGTTTAAACTATTCGTAAAGACAGGGGGTGGGGGTGGTTAGCACGTGCGCGATGTTTAATAAAGCCTCTCATTGAGGCAACTGGCGTGGTTTCGAATCCCTTGTTGTACGTGACAAGGAATAGGGTCGCCGGTCCAACCTCGGGGCTTTTACTCGTGTCGAGTAAACGTTTAATCCCACTTTCTTTTGTTATTATTTTTTTTATTATTTATTCAAATTTTCTCACATGCCACTAAAATGATTTCCAAGGCTAATGATTTTTTAATTGTTATTTTGACCCAGGTATATCAAACTGTACATCAGTGGATATTGATAATGATGAAATATATGGTTTGGTTAACAATTGCTGTTCAGCTGTAGGACGACGCCGTCGATCAACATTCGACAAAGACATGGCTTTAAGAGAGATACAATATTTAAGTAGTTTGGCGTATGCACACTATAAAAAGGTCGGTGTCATCTTTTATTTAAATTAATTCAATTATCCAGATAGCTGTAGAGTATTCGATAGATTTTCTTTTGTTTCTTTATAATATCCTTACCATGCTATAAATCTGTATTCTGGAACGAAGAAAATATCAATTTATCTGAATTTAAAGTCCCGGTGCGCTATTGACATTAAATTTTGTCGGTAAAATATATAATTTCGCACAGTTTAATCCACGTTAATATGTACCTTGATTTATTATTTAACAATCAATAGAGAAAACAAAATACAAACGCTATATAATGCAGGTCCGATGGAGAAGGAGGGCTAGGAGAGGAGCCCCCCCCCCCCACACCCAATAATTTGGCCGCAAGCACTCTTTTTCTCCAGGTTATTGCGTCCCCTGGACCCTCGCCAATAAGGATATAATATGATGGAAGCCCCCCCCCCCCTCCCCAATCAGGAATTGCTTCAAATTCCATACATCTTTGTAAATACTGAATGGAAATTAACCATTATTGATTTGATAAATAAATTCACTTATTTTTATTGAGTTATGCCAGCAAACTTTAACCACATGACTACACTGTTGATAAATCTGTGTATTTCTTCCAGTTGTTTCCAAATTACTGTACTACAGACTCACCCATATTACCAACAGAAACGGTAAGTTTATTTCTGTATACACATGTGAAGTATATATTTACTTACAGTCAGGACAGGAAAAGTTCACCACCAAATATATTAGTTCTAAAGATAATTTCTCAAAACGTTTCCCAATCATAACTGGAAGAAACTGATAGAAAGGGATCCAGGGAGAACATTTCAACAATTTCAAGAAATGCCCCTCACAGTAGTCTTGTTTTGTTTTTTGTTACTGATTTTTTGTTTGGTTTCAGAACGATACCATGTTTGCCGAACATATTACAACCCATTATACATGGATGTTATGGGCGAGGGCTGCCGAGAAATACATGTATGGGATTCCTGTTATGAAGAATGAGGATTTTAACATAACATATGTGGACAATACACTCAATTATATTCGACAAGTGGTTTGTTACGCCTATGATGGTTCAGAACTACCTACCCTACCTGCACCAAGAAATTCCACCGATCCCTTCGATTATCGCCCACTATCATGTGCCATTCACTCACATCTGGTCGATTTTTCTACAAACGCATTACCTACCACGACCACCGCGCCTACTATCAGCAGAAAGAGTTTCAAAAAGTCTAAACAGAGAACACGATACGGTAAACGCAGTGCTGTTTTACCCATGGACGAAGCCAGGATAGATGGCGGTTTGCCATCAACGAATATAATAGAGAAACTCAAACCTAACGCAATATAGAAAGGTAAGATGAATGGCCTGGAAGGCTACTGGCCTTCAACATGTCAGACATGTCTACTGTGGTTTCGATCCCTGGTGTGGCATGGAGATGGGGGCGCCTTCTCAACCTTGTGGGTTTCCTCCGGGTACTCCGGTTTCCTCATACAGGAAAGATTCCTGCGCGTCCGCTAAGATAATAAAAATGAAAAATAAGTCTTGTCTGCGGTATCACCTTCGGTGGAAGCGGATGTTAAACACTAAGAACAACAACAACGGTCTTTAATTAGAAACGCCCCCCTGCCATGATGCTCTTCTAAGACTATATAGGTTATGCATATTATTACTATACAGGGATCACGGTGGCTAAGTGGATAAGGCGCTGGTTCGCTAGCCTGGAGGTTGAGTGTTCGATCCCTGCATTGGCCGAGAAAGTTCATCTCGATTTTCCGGCGTGATTTCCCCCTGTCAGTGATGCAGAAGGAGGGCCTGACAAGGACAGCTGCCTAGTCGTTCGGATGGGACGAAAAACCGAGGTTCCGTGTACAAATTGGAGTGCACGTAAAAGATCCCTTGGCAGTTGGAATTCGATATAAGAGTAGGCCGTAGCGCCGCTGCCCGGGCAAAATGTCCCTCATTGCACACTGTGGCGTATGCCCGTCTTCAATTAGCCCAGGTACGATGCTTAAGCGTAGGACGTTAAACCCCATTTCATTCATTCATTATTACTATACGTTCAGTAGTCCAATTGCTATAAGTAAAGGGTACTGTTGGATATGGTGTTATTGCAGAGCTTAAAGCTACCTGTTGCTGAACAGAAATGTACCTACGGGCATTATGCGACATGGAACATATTTGTACCGTCAGAGGCCAAAGGGTTAAGGGACTCATCAACGAATTGCAGGGACAACATTCCCGCGTGTCACTCGTTGTCTTTACCTTTTAGAGATAGTACTCGTAATCCCTTAAAACATACAGCCCACCGTGAGAACGGTATAAAGGTTATTATTCTTTCACAATTTTATTTTTCAGTATTTGATGAGTGGAATAGCGAATCTTGCCTGCCTTGACCAAAAGATCACCTTAGTTTTAATCAAAATCAAACATATATATATTAATATTGCTTTTTTGTTTAAATATTTATATTTTACATATCGTCTACATACATACTTATTATATATTAAATTTAAATTCCGAAAGATTATATCGAAGTTTGTGACGCATTTGCCAGAACACAGAAAATGACCCTTAAATTAGATTGTGCCATCAAAATGTTTTTAAACATATATTTCCTCGGAGTTTATTAGGTCAACAATGGTGCCGATCCAAAATATGGCATTTCTTGTGAGTCGGTGATTGCAAGTTATTGCATAATAAAACAACATGGCGGTAGATAGATGCTGACGGAAGAAGGATTTTTATAAGAAAACAATCAGAGTAGAACTTAAAGGGGTAGACTATCTTTTAAAAAAAAAATGAGCAAATCTACGATATAATCGGGGGGGGGGGCTATTTTCATATTTTATTAATTGATGAAAAATGAATTTGATATGATTTTATTCTAATTTTAAGAAAATGATATTATTCATGATATTATTCTATCTAGTTAAAATGTTAATACATTTAAACTTATAGAGGGTAATGCTTGGTGTTCCATTTTAAGTGATAATTTATATCTAAAACCAGCAAAATTTGTTATGTGAAATTCTGACAAAATGATGGCAATTAATCGACTAAAACTTTGTTTTAATTTAAGTATATGCTATGCATACTCGCGGTGTTAATATGCTGTTGTCTAACAAAAAGTACTAATAATTCTCTGTTTCGGTTTCGAGGAACTAATTATCAGTTCAGATTGTTATTGTTATTTGTTTTATAATACAATGTCGGGTTATGAATTGAAAGATAATAGCCTTGTATTGAAGTGATATGGGTTGTAGTCGAAGCGGAAACAGTCTAAGCTGGAATAATCGAGACCACTAATTATCTTTTACGTGACTCTTGTTTCGCAAATAATACGGAACAAAAACAGTATATGCTATGCATAACTAAAATATGATATATATTTTTTTTAAAAACATGTGCTTTATTTTATTATATAACTTATATAACTTATATACAATTAAGATGCATTATTATTTTTCTATTTAACATCTAAAACTTATATGCACTTGTGGTGCATTATTATTTTTAACTCATACTTACATTTTGCTTTGTATTATTTATAAAATAAACCAAAATACATTGTAGTGCATTATTATTTTGCATTTAACTTATATACACTTATTATGCATTATTTTTTTAAGCTTACATTTTGCTTTATATTACATATAAAATAAACCAATTTATATTGTATCATCTTTTCTAGTTATTATATTTGTGCGTTTTGGTTTGTTCGGTGTGGATCTTATTGAAATGGGATCCATCCGACCTATCCATCCGCTAACTCAATATTTTTTTTTATCATATTCGAAAATATAAACAAGAGTTAGAATTTCATATTCGTCTAGTTCAATAAATATTGATGTTGTTATTTCCCCGTATAAATATGAAATCCAATAGTTAAGACACAATAAACATTGTATAATCAGTACACGAGTTTAGCATTCTGTGGTTTCTGGTGCTATTTGTAATGATCAAAGAAAAACATATCCGACGAGACCTGCATACGGAAATAACTAGTAATGGCTGACTTTCAAACGACAAAACAATAATAAAAAAAAATGTAGACTGGACTGTTCAATTTCGATTGTTCACATATTTAACCAAACATAACTGATTAGAGAGAGAGAAAAAAATGGGATTAAACGTCCACTAGACACAAAATAGGCCATTTTGGGACTGATATATGGTTCAATTGTATTTCATTAATTCGTTTGCGCATAGGGGTCTTTCGCGGGGGAGGCAGGAGCTAGAGAAAATCCACGAGAGTGGACGGGTGACCCTACTTATTATCACGTACAACCGGGGAACCGAAACCACACCAGTTGACTCAATGACAGAACGTCTTATACAGCGCGCACGTGTTAACTATTCGACCTCCCCTCAATGATGTAAGTTAAACGAAAGATATCATGTAAATGTAAAAAAAAAGATATAATGTAAGTAAAATAAAAGAAATTATGTATGAAATACAAAAGAAATTAGGTATGTAAAATAAGACATAATGTATGTAAAACAAAAGTAGAATACATCTAAAAAGTTATATTTTTGAATAAAAGCCGGCTGATAACAAAATAAAACCGGATTTATTTCTACCGTAATCCAAAAGGTTTTCTTATAGTGATTAAGGGCTCATGCTTAAGGCTGAGTCACACTAGTTGATTTTTCCTTTAAGACAAATCCTAGCGAAAGTCTTAAAAGATAAATCCTCTGGGTTTTTATGATCATACATTAAGTAAAATCCTATAGGTTTTGGTCATGTGATCAGTAATACCAGAAATGTAAATATGAAGGAAACTTCAAAGATTATCTTTTCTCTCGTTTATGGTAATCTTCGGACTGAATAGACCACAGCACGCTTTGGCGATTGAAAAAAAAAAATATTCTCTGTCTCGGCCTGGTTGAGTTAGACGTCTGCCATTTTGATTGGTCAATTCACAGTACAAATCCTACGAAAATAGGACTTGTTCTAAACCTAAGGATTTGTCCGTAGTAATCTATAGCCTATAGGACAAATTTTCCCGTTCACATGAAACGATTTAGCTTATGGATATAAAACCTCAGAATAAATCCACTAGTGCAGCGTTTCTCAACCTGGGGTGAATTCACCCCCAAGGGGGGAATGGCTTGCGTCCAGGGGGTGAATGACCACACTCCAGTGTAACTTCAAAAATGGTCATATGTGACAATCACCAGGAGCAAATTTCGCACTGAACTGGAAACAGCTATTTTCATTAAAATATAAATTTGGTGTTCATCTTCGATCTGTATTCATTCCATATTCAATATTGTTTTGTTAATGTGGTCAAGGGTGCAGGCCCGTGCAAGGATCCGTGGTTCATGTCGGATGGCTTCTGTAGAAAAGCGCCATTTTCAAGTTCCTCTGAAACGCCTGGAAGAGGACCTGAAATGGCTGGAAAACACGTTTGCAGGCTCCAATTTCTAAAAAATTCCTGGGGGAGACCCGCCCCAAACCCTCCTCGGTGGACGACGGTCAGTAACCTCCTCAAAACTCTGAGAAACGCTGCACTAGTGTGACTAAGCCTTTATCAGGGCGCGTAAGAAATGGGAAAACAGTTTGTGACTTTCTTGAAAATTGTTCATCCAAATTTTTAAGTACATTATACCTGTTGAACCAATTACAGGTGAGACAGACTCGGTTGTCAGGTACATCCGGTTTGAGAATTTTCGGAGATTCTCTTAAGAACTGTATATCCCCTGTTGGATAGCAAATCGAAAAATCTGACGTACAGACTACTGGTTATTTTTCTTGGATCCTGTATTTTAGAGACAGACATTTGTCAAACAATGTAAAATTTTCTGAAATTTTCGAGAAAACAATCTCACGAATTATCCGATAAACTGTTAGACGGGACAAAATTGATTGACATATACATACATGCAGCTTGTCCGGCCGGATTTACTGTATGATAAATTGTTTAAACCTAAAATTATGTAAACCGTTCGTTTTTAAAGGCTTTCGTAGCTTGAATAAAATAATAAATTAAAATTACCATAATTTAAACAACACAGTTCGTTTTTTAAAGACTTTCGTAGCTTGAATAAAATATAAATCCAAATTACAATCGGAAAAACACAGATTACAATAAAATTTATTGGATAATAATTAGTGGAATTAAGATTAAATATGTTCGCTGTCAGCAGTTTAACAAGTATATAAGATTTTAGGTTAGAGTCCAAGTGGCAGAAGGATCAATGGAAATTTAATCAAGTTATTAAAAAAAACACTTGAGATATTAGATTAAAGAATGGATTAATAACCGGATGAATGAATAGATGAACGAAAGAAGGGAAAACAAATTAGAACCATATCCCCAACTTTACCTTTCGTTGTTTTTTTCTAAATTGGAAATACCTGTCCCTCCCATCAAAATGCGATCGTGTTTTTGTTTTTAAAAATGTATTTACTCACATGCCCTGTATAGGCGTCCCATCAGTTTTTGTTATATAACGTAGGTGTATGTTTGTTTACAATCGTGACATAATATATTTATACTATATTATACATCATTTAATTTCTAAGCGGTAATAGATATGTCAGATATGTCATGGGGGTGCATTTTGTTTATGTATTGTAGAATATCGGTACAATTAAGTTTCGATTTCCTCATACAGTGTAAAATGAGATACCACTGATTAACATTGACCTATTTTAAACATCACGTGTATATGTTTTTCAATGCTCGCCTAACATATATGCACCCCGTAATAAAAACTTTGTGTTGTATTTTAAATTGAAACGAACTCATAAATATACAAATTTAAAAATACTTTATCATGAGCTACATAAATTAATAAATATTTATATTATCATTACGTCATATTTTTAAAAAATTTAATTTGTTAAAACATTTAGCTATAGGTTACATGTATAAAAGACATGAAATGAAGTGGGCTTTAGCGCTCTACTGTACGCATGCAGTGTGTGATGAGAGAAATTTTCCCCGGGGCAGCGGCACAACGGCCTGCTCTTAAAGGACCTAAGTCCGTAACTGAAAATTCTCCAAAATCTGTAACATCGAAAACACGAATTATTGGCCTTTTTAAATCAACATTGATGTTGTAAACTTAACAGGAAAAGATCAGCTTCTGATATCCGATATTTTAGATAAAAAATTTTTTTTAACATTGGTACACGAGTCGTGTACCATAATGCGCTTCAGTCCCAGTTTAAAGAAGAGACTTTAGGCGCGAGGCTAGACATATTGAACCATACCATACGGCGTATGTTGACTGGAATAACCAGACGGTATAGAAATTTGCACTAGATTGAGACTGCATGGCTTATTTCGCCGAACGTAACTGATTTCAAATTAGGGAAAAAACGGAAACCATTGAATGTAAATCAGTTTATATACATTCATATTACAGTATTATATGCGTTCCGACCCATTTTTGACAATTTCTAGGTCCCAATTGGCAAGGGATATTTTACCTGCATGCCAATTGTACACTGGTTTTTGGTTTATCGGAACGACTATATTATTGTCCTTTTGCCAAGCCCTCGATCATGCACAACTGAAAAGGGGGAACCAGGCCGGAAAATCCCGACGAAATTCCCTGGTCAACACCTGGATCGAACGCGGGACCTCCAGGTTAGCGAGCCCAATGTCTCACACGCCGTGACTCCCTCATGGTATATAACAAACCACAAATCAGCTGTAGCTTCTGCTGACATGTCTCCGAAAATATTAATTGTCAATTTTGTACTCAATTTTGTACTAATTATTATGTGATTGTCTGGATAATTAACCCGGTTCAAGTCTTTATTGGTAGAATCAACATAGGGAGACAAATTACCCTGTAGTTCCTATGCCTCCACTCTTAAGTTAAAGTGGAATAAACAAGCGAAACATAAAACGGAACGAACTAATTTTAATTAATCTACATTGCCGAACACTCACCGGGCCGATTACTGATCGGTAATTTTATTTTATTACCAACCAGCGAGATCCCATTGCAAAACATTTTGGTCACTGATAATTATCTTTTTGTAAACAAACAGCGTAAGTTCCAGTACCCCTTTATCATATACACAATAACAACCGGACTATTTAGCACATAAAGATAAGGTTGTATTAATTATCGTAAGATAGTAAAACCCAGTCGTAGGCTTAACGACCTAGTAACCTAGTTAGACAATGACTGGTATCTCTAATACACGTGACGTTGCGAAATGTCTAGTGGGCTGTATTATTATTATTCATTGCAAGTTGAATCATTAATAATAATAATAACAATAATACCTACATTAAACGTCAAACCAATCAAATGCCTCATTTCAGAGTTTTATCAATTTCTATAACAGATTTGTTTTTAGTTTTTAAAAGCATGCTGTCTATATTTGTCTAATAAAGAAAACATTTAAAGAGGGTTGAACTTCGTGAGTGAAAATATATTTGTTTTTGTGATCTCACTTTTTTGTTTGGATTTTTTTTTTTTAGAATATACCGTCTAGTTTAATTTAATAAAGAAATTATATGATGTCACACATTGTAGTATGTGGACACACTAATACTAATACAGCAATGATATAATCTTTTAAAGACAGACGTAAACCTGAAAATTGGTGTCTAGTTTATTGTCTAGTAAGATTGGATATCCCTACTTTCTATATACCGTTATCCCGAAATTACCATTGTTTTATTGGAAATAACCACCCGATAAATACTTTTCTGGAAATCTATCTTTGAGCTGTCGAGAAGAACACTGCGTCGCCCTTCATAAAGCACCGCTTTTAAGTATTATATTTAATTTGAAGATTGACTTCTTGGGAGGGGGGGGGGATTTCATTATTTCACAATATTTTTTTAATGACTAATAAACTTGGTTCTTAATTTATCTGTACATCCAATTCTATTCTCGAACGTCTTCAAATGAAATGTACAGTGCACATACCTCCTTGTGTCCATTAATTACTGCTTTGGAGAAAAAGTGCTAAACGGCAACTGAATTATCCTGGTACATTTTATCACCAAAACTGATCTATATTCGTATAGAAATGAGACGCGGCAAGTGGCTGAAATAAAACACCGTGTAATACAGACGAAGCGATTTTAGCTTTCGACACAATATACAACGATATGTAAAAGAGAATGAGAACATTTTGCTACTCTTTTGTTAAGTTATGGACTGCTTGTGTATCAAAATATTAGAATTGTTCAAGATATCTGTAGAGTCAATTAGAAATAGATCAAAGATTAATAGTGCCTTAACTACCTTTTAATGAATTTAGTAGTTCGATTCTGGTAGTTGATTAGAATGGAAAAATCAAAAGAAACGGAAGAGTGGTAATTATTTTCATCTGAAGAATTGCATTTTGGACATATATTTTAATCAGATAGATAATTGTGGAAACTGTGCTTAGGTGTATTTTTTATTTCGCAATTGGCAATGACTGTTATTTTCTTTAGATTTCCATAGCCCCCCCCCCCCCCAAAGTTTTGCATGTATAGGATAGGATACTGGCAAAGTATATACGAACGTAAACCAGAAAACTATCCAATAGGTTTATTGCTATCGGAAAAGTTAGATTTCTAATAAATGTAATAATTCGTATAGGGCTGTATTTGGATTAGCATATCGGACAGATACTGCGGACTATACCAATTAACGCAATATTTTTTTTTTTTTTAAATAGTCGAGTTTGTGATTTTGCCGACGATGGAACAGTTGTTCCCACCAAGTTGATCATAAACATCTTTTCTTGTGGAATTTCGGCGCATGCCTGTTATATTCCTTTCTGATTCTGTTGGATATGCTCTTGTGATTTCGAATCTTTATCGCCATAATATCCCATGATGTCGCCATACCAGAACGTTTATAGCATTGGATATTAATTGAATTAGAAGTTTCCAATGAGTTATCATTTATAATTGCAAATAAGGGGGCATTATCGTCTGCAAATATTCCTCATGTTTTTGTTTTTTTAGGTCATCTTACAAATGTGGTGAACTAAAGTCTTCGAAGACAACATACCCGACCTGTTAAATTGGTATATTATATCCAATCCCAAACATTGTTTGGACTAATTCCAAACGTATGCCGCTATTCCCGTGTGCCAGACTTTATTAAAGCTCTTTCCCTTTAGGGGGATCACGGTGGCTAAGTGGATAAGGCGCTGGTTCGCTAGCCTGGAGGTTGAGTGTTCGATCCCTGCATTGGCCGAGAAAGTTCATCTCGATTTTCCGGCGTGATTTCCCCTTGTCAGTGATGCAGAAGGAGGGCCTGACAAGGACAGCTGCCTAGTCGTTCGGATGGGACGAAAAACCGAGGTCCCGTGTACAAATTGGAGTGCACGTAAAAGATCCCTTGGCAGTTGGAATTCGATATAAGAGTAGGCCGTAGCGCCGCTGCCCGGGCAAAATTTCCCTCATTGCACACTGTGGCGTATGCCCGTCTTCAATTAGCCCAGGTACGGTGCTTAAGCGTAGGACGTTAAACCCCATTTCATTTCATTCTTTCCCTTTATATTGATTATTTATTATTATGTTATAAATTTCATGAAGCTGGTTTACTGTAGAATCATTTATTATTTGTTAATCCTTGCGGATGTTTATACATTCAAGTGTCTTACAATAAAACAATCGCTGACAATTGGTGTTTATCGTTAATAAGGTTCGGGAATCTATGAGAGCCAAGGTTACGGTAGATATAATAAAGTTAGAAAGCATGCTCGAATAAAACAACATTTGTGGAGGTTGCGAGAAAAATAGTAAACAGTCCAGCTCTAAATAAAGAATTTAGTATCTTGGTCGGTCAGACATTAAATTAACCAATCAAGTAACGGGTACATATTTAGTGATGCATTTAGCCGTTAAACTGGAGAGATGTACGTTTAGAAATCAGAATCCTTTCGACGTTCCTAGCGTTTTTCTTGTGATGAAGCGTTTTCATTAGTTAGCCGGAGTTGACGGAAACCGAAAGACGTTTTCATTTTTTGAGTTCACTAGAATAATGCTTGTACGGTGTCCTGCTTGATATAAAACCATATAAAGGACAACGATTTTTACTGATTACGTGGATAAATTATATTGAATGTCCATTTCGAAACACAATGTAAAGCAAAGTATTAGGTCATGACTGTGATGTAGGTCATTGTCATCTATTATTTTTGATGCCATTATTATTTTACAGCATTGCTTTCTTCAATATATACAAGACCCCAAACTTTGTGGCACACTGGTGAACAGTTTATAGGCCCAGTAACAATCTTGTTGTAAATGAATAATATTCTGGTCAACAAATTGTACTATTTTACAATATATACAATTAATTGATGATACAAATTTCATCTTAACAAACCGAATAGAAAAAAAAATGGAAATACTCAACTACATGGTTTGAAAAGCTTTACGTAAACCTTTTCTTTAAAAGTTTTCGAACCCTCTGGACAAGTAAAATAGAGAGAGAGAGAAAGAGAGAGAGGGAGGGAGAGAGAGGGAGAGAGAAAATGGGGTTTAACATCTACTCGACACAAACTAGGTCATTTTGGGACTAACGTATGGTTTTCAATTTTTCATTTCAATAATTCGCTTTCGGATGAAATGGATAGGACACTTAAATATCTAGTCGTTAGAATAGGGCTATTTTATTTTCTGGAACTGTCAAACCAACAAGACTGTTATTGTCCCTTAAATGAAGCTATACTATACCTAAAGCGTCCATACATAACCATTGTAGAATTCTGAAAATTGGTCGACTTTAAGACTAAACGAAATCTTATTCTGTTATAACTGCAGGTGTTTCTCTAGACAGAAATCCTAATAAATGTAAAGGTGAGGTCATTTAACAGCTGACGCAATTGTGGATGTTCTTTTAGATAAGAAATGCTTTTAAGCGATATTCTATTGTATTAATCGCATAATTTGTAGGCAACCGGTAGTTGTTTGTCCATTATGATTGGATGCAGGACAGAAGCCTGACAAGGACAGCTGCCTAGTCGTTGGGATGGGACGAAAAACCGAGGTCCCGTGTACACAATGGAGTGCACGTAAAAGATCCCTTGGCAATTGGAATTCGATATAAGAGTAGGCCGTAGCGCCGCTGCCCGGGCAAAATTTCCCTCATAGCACACTGTATGGCGTATGCCCGTCTTCCATTAAACCCCATTTCATTCATTCAATTATGATTGAATAGATACTTACCATTCCCCATACAGTGTCCATGATATTACTAATAGCATAGATGTGAGACAATGTCTTTATAATTGCACAAACACGTGTCTTTTTTTATACACATTTATTAGAAAATATTCAGCTGATATGACTAGATAGTGCAAAAACAATCAATCTAAACTATAACCTTGACTTCACAAATAAATAAAAACGTTAAATTACAAACAAGCATATTTAGATAAAGGTACACGGACGAATACTATTTATTGAGTGGCAGTGTTAAAGATAAATATAGGTTTATAGTCATATATAAACAATTATAATGGACTTTATTATAATACTTATAACTCAAATTAATTGATTCTACTAAAATATAAATTTGTTATTATCAAATTAAAAAGCTTGGTCTGCGATTAAGATATCGACCTGGCAGTTGTTTATTATCGTAGTAAGGGTACTTGATAACCGAGAAAAATCTCATGGATTTGTCATGTAAATGCATATCAAAATAATAAGGTTTTTTTCATATAACGGAAGCTCTGACATAATGCATCTTTAATGATAATATTGTTGTTATCTATAATACATATCATGGAATTAGGGAGCAAAATTATATTCACACATTTGATATTGTATTCAGTATATATATGGTCAATATTTCACTGACCTATAAACACTAATTATAAGATTATGAGAAAATATATTAAGGTTTTGCTATATGAAATTATTAAAATATAACACTATATAATATTGAAATAAAATATTATAAATTGTAAGTGCGGGTATAAAATATAGAATTGAATAATAAATAAATAAATGGTTATATTTGAAGTTTTGCTTCATGTGCTATTATACAATATAGCATTAAATAAAACATATAAAATATTTATTTTAAATGCTTTTGAGTAAGTGTTTAAAATATACAATTAAATAATAACAAAATAAATGATTACATATTTCGTGTGAGTTTTATACAATTGAATAATAAAAATAAATAAATGATTACATATTTCGTGTGAGTTTTATACAATGTAACATTATATAATAAAAAAGATAAAAAATTTAATTGAAGCTTTTCTTATGTATGTTTATAGAATATAAGATTATTATAATAAATAAATAAATAAAAAAATAAATAAATAAAAGATTATATCTAAAGCTTTATTTTATGTACCTTTACGGAATAAATGAAGGATTATATTTGAAGCTAGGCTTCATGGGGATTTTATAAAATATAACATAATATAATAAATAATATTTGAAACTTTTTATGTTGTTAAAAAGAATACAATGATCAATAAATAAATGATAATGAGAGTGCACAGCACTTACAATGAGATATTAGAATAAATAATGTATATACATATTATACGCATAGCGTCTACATTTTTAAACAGGCAAACATTGTCTGTGGTCTAGGTGAAGTGGCAAATACTTTAAATTTTGGATTTTTCTTGACTGTCCTTCTTACTGTTTTTCTTCCCTTTTGTTTTAGTTTTTCTATTTTTGTTTTCTTGTCGTCTTTTTTTGCTTCCTTTATTTGGATTTTTTCCTTTGTTCTTTCTTTCGTTCTTTCCCTTACCTCGGTTCTTTCTCCCCTTCTTTCCCTTAACACGGTTCTTTCTCCCCTTCTTTCCCCTCTTTCCCTTTCCTCGATTCTTTCTTTTACCATGTTTGATAGCTCTTTTCCTTTTACAAAGACCACTATGTCCGTTCAGACTGCATAACGGTCGGTATAATTTGTTTACGAATTTGTTGATTTGACCAAGAATGTAACAAGTTGGTGGAACCAAACCTTCGGGGTCACTGACACCTTCAATAGGAGGCATTCTGCAATTTGTTGCACTGTCGATATCAGCCTGTGGAAAGCAAAGCCGACCTTTCATGGCGCATAAACTGGCTTTAGAGAAATTGGCGGTAATATAAGAATTTAATCGAATATCAGCAGAAGACAAATGGCGGAGTGCATAAGTTTTAGCAATATGATATTCAGCTTCTTTTACCCAAAACAACCATTTTGTTATCATCATCAAATTCTTGGGCAATTCGTTGGCATTTCTAGAAGTCTGCAAAGAAAGAAATTAAATAAATAATCACGAATACAAAACATTAAAATTTGCCTTAACCCTAACCAAAACAGGACGCATGTCATACAAATAATAAACAACGATTTATGTTTCCTTTAATGTATTTTGTTGATCATTCTACTACCCCCCCCCCCCACCCCCCACCCCACGCGGACCATATAAGTAAGTTTATTGCATAAAAACGCCCACGGGGAGCAGCATACAATTACAGAATGAAAGAAACATCACATTAGAACAGATATATACATGACTAGAATATATACGAGTACATGTAGAAAATATACCAATACAGAATACATGTATATTAGAACATTCAAATATGCCTAGTGATATACATGTATATAAATACATATCTACACCAGGAAAGGTCTTGTCAGGTAACATCTCTTGTATTAAGAGCAGAAAACACAAAACGGCAGATTTCGCGAGATATACACCTTTGAGGGTTAAATAGATTGGTGAAAGAGAACTTTAGATCATTTTGGGATAGAATTGGATATACAATGCGCTCTCCTGAATGTGATAATATTTTTAGTTTTTAATAGATGTTTTAAGTGTATTTAGTCCTTTTTTTTAAAGAATAAGCCACAGGCGCGGATAGTTTAGTAGCCGTAAACTATTTCAAATGGCGAATCGACAGAATTCAGACGGTAGATTTGAAAATGAAGTGACAGACTCAGAATTATTTGTGAATGAAGTTATGGCGCCAAGTTCAAATGGGCTACATTCAGTCGCAGTTGATGTCCACAACACACCATCTACACCATTGAATGTTAGTGTCAAAAGGAAAGAGATGAGCCCTTATATAAATACGATAGAAGTGGACACGAAAAAACATCGATATGATCAAGATGAACAAGAATTCGAGATTGAAAATCGTGGGGTTCATACATGGCCTAGTTCCGCGACAGGTGTAAAACGTTCAGACGATATAGGAAGGTTAACAGATGTTGTGGAAGTTCTGTCTCGCAATATGCAGTCTATGTGTCAGACATTAACCAATAAAATTGACGATTTAGAATTACATATTGAAGAGAAGATTTCTGAAAGAATAGCCAGATCAATAGACGAGAAAGTAAGTAACTGTGTAAGAAGAGAGATAGATGTTTTTAGGGGTGATATCGAAGGTCAAATTGACTCGATCAAAGTGCAAATCAGTCAGGCGGGTAGCTCTATGAGTAGTACTCCAGTAGACAAGAGTCTAAACATAGTGATTAGGTGTTTAGAGGAAAGTGAGCGAGAGAAACTCGACAACAGGGTAACTATGGATAAAGTAAGGAGATTGCTAGAAGAAGGGTTGAGAATCCGGGATTTTAATTTGACAAAAGTCATCCGTAAGCAAACTCGCGGTAAAAACCCAGGTCCAATAGTAGCTAGCCTTGAGACTATTGAACAAAAAGTCGCTATAATGGAGGCTAAAAGCAAATTATTTCACGTGGAGCAATACTCTAAGGTTTATATTCAACACGATGTCCCTTATGAGCAGAGGCTAAATGAGTCGAACATGATGACTATTATTAAGGCTATCGGTAAAGGTGATTCATTAACTGTGAATCGAGGTCGACTTGTTTATCGCGGGAATAGGGAAACTCGTGAAAGAAATGCGCGGGTAAGAATACAGGAACCAAATTTTGTAAATGACTTTGATAACAGTAGGTGTGTGGAAAACGCCTACGGGAGGAATAATAGATATTTTACCCCTAATAACACTGGATACAGACCACAAAGAGGAAGTAACCGTAATGTATACTAGGTATCATGCGGGTTTTGGAATGTTAGAGGGTGGAATACAGACATTTTATCAGATAATTATGTTTTGCGGACAATGTGCGTGAATCACATTGATGTTGACATTTTAGGGGTGAGCGAAACACACCTAATTGGTAAAAATACGATAAACATACCCGGATATCAATGGTACGGGCAGAACAGAAAATCGTTACATAGGCGGGCCAAAGTAGGTTCTGGCGGGATTGGATTCCTAATTAAAAACCAAATAGTGGACAATTTCGAGATTACGGTTGAAAATAGTGACTTTGAAGGTATTCTATGGGTACGTCTATCTGATAAAGGTACTGAGTATAGTTTTATGGTATGTGTTTGTTACCTTCCCCCAGAAAACTCATCCAGGCAGGTGGATGTTAACGACTTTTTTGATACCTTGACGTCCCAAATCTACACCTACCAGAAAGTGGGAAAGTTTTACATATGCGGAGACTTTAACGCGAGATGTGGCGACCATGACGATTTTATAAGCGGTGTTGACATTTTACCTGAGCGAGATATCATTGATTTCAAGGTGAACAAATATGGTGATCTCTTAACTGATTTTTTAATAAATGTAAATTGCTGTATATTGAACGGACGGAATTGCAATAAAAACGATTTCACATTTATATCTAGCATTGGTCGGTCAGTGGTGGACTACGCTCTAGTCCCGTACGAAGATATTAATAGATTCACTTGCTTTACGGTATTGAATGTCACAGAGTTAATGACAGAGTCACAATGTGTTGACAAAATCGGTTCGGGATCAAAAATTCCAGATCATTCGGTTTTGACTTGGCTGTTCGAACTAGACTATGTAAAAACCTTTACAATTCTACCCGAGGGAGTGAGTAGGCCCGTGAAATATAAATTAGAAAACATTGACAGTGATTTTGCGCAAGACAATTGTGTGCTCCAAAATGTATTGCATGCTATTGAAAAACTTGAGTTATCGTCCCTTTCCCAAAACAAAGTGGATAGTGTGTATTCTAAGTTTGTGTCTGCCTTAAAAGAAGAAATGGATTCGAAGTTATCCCCGAGAGTAATACAGCTCCATAGTGGAGTGAGTAATAAAAAACGGCGGTCCAAAAAGTCGTGGTGGAATGAGAGCCTGAGTGAGATGTGGAATGATATGTGTTTAGCAGAGAAAATATGGCTTAAATCAAAGGGGCATGGACGTTCGGTGTTGCACTCTACATTCGTGTATAAACGTAAAAAGTTTGATAGATATGTGCAAAAGTGTAAGCGTGAATATTTGTTTAAAAAACAGTGCGAAATTGACCAACTTATTTCTAATAATCCCTCAGAGTTCTGGAGAGAAATAGGGAAAATAGGTGTAGGACGCGACAGAAAAGGTATACCGATGGAAGTTCTTATGCCGGATGGAACTGTTAGTCATAATGCAGCTGATGTTTTTGGGAAGTGGAAAACTGATTTTGAAAACCTTCATAATCCTTCGGACAATACAAACAAATCGGATCAAGCACCATTTGAAATACGAATAGATACCGCGTCAAATAATCGGTCTATTGATGCGATAAAACTGAACGACGACATAACTTTATGTGAAGTGGAGGATGCGCTCAGGCGTGCAAAATCGGGGAAGGCCCCTGGATGTGATGACATACCAGTGGTAGTACTAAAAAACTGTGTTGTGGCAAATATACTTCTTAAATTATTTAACGCCTGTTTTAGTGCGGGTTTAGTCCCTGATATGTGGAGGCGTGGAATCATAAGCCCAATTCCTAAATCTTCGACAAAGGACCCACGAGACCCCATGGGATATAGGGGAATTACTCTAGCCCCTGCTACTTATAAGCTTTACTGTTCAGTACTAAATGAGCGTCTTTCGAAGTTTTCAAATGATACCAATATCTTAGCAGATAATCAAAACGGTTTTAGGAGAAAACGCTCCACGATAGATCATGTCTCAGCTCTGACCTCGATTATTGAAACTAGGAAAAAACAACGCCAGTCAACCTTTTCTGCCTTCATTGATTTTAAACAGGCTTATGATAGAGTAGATAGGGATATTTTACTAGCCAAACTTAAAACATTTGGGGTATGTGGGCGTTTTTATCTATCAATTGAGTCTTTATATAAGAATGTTAAGTCATGTGTTCGACTAAATGGTCTTACTACAGAGTGGTTTGATATTAAGTGTGGTCTGAAACAGGGCTGTTTGTTATCTCCCTTGTTGTTTAATCTCTATATAAATGATATTGTAGAAACTTTAAATATATTAGGAGTTGGGATAGATTTAAATGGCGAAAAATTATGTGTTTTATTATATGCAGATGACCTAGTTCTGTTAGCGGAAAGCGAAAATGACCTACAGTTATTATTAGATACTTTATATGCTTGGTCAAAAATAAGATGGTTATTAATATAAACAAATCGTGCATTGTACACTTTCGTACAACATCAATTCCACAGACTTTATTTAAGTTTACCTGTGGCACAACTAGCATTTCCACACAAAGTAATTATGTATATTTAGGGTTGTTTCTAACCGAGAATCTAGATTATGCTTGTATGGCCAAACATGTAGCCAAGTCTGCAGCCCGAGCCCTAGGTTTGCTGATTGCCAAATCAAAGTGTATGGGTGGGCTGCCTTATAGTACGTTTACTAAACTGTATACTAATTTAATTTATCCTATTATTAGTTATGGTGCAGCAATCTGGGGTGACCGGGAATATAGTTGTGTAACGGCTGTACAGAATAGAGCGTGCAGATATTTCCTTGGAGTAGGCAGATACACCCCAAATGCTGCTGTTAACGGGGACATGGGGTGGGTGCCTATACATGTTCGACAATGGGACAGTGTGATCAGACACTATGGTAGATTATGCAATTTGACAGATAGTCGTCTAACTAAGATTATTTTTAACTGGAGTAACTTAAAGGCAAAAAGAACCAAAAACTGGAATTTTAGAGTTAGTAATCACCTAAAGAAACTGGATATTAATATAGATTTGACTAGTCATGTAAATGCCCGAAAACTGGTTTGTGATGTTTTCGAAAGAAACTCTCATTTGTATCTAGAGAAATGGTTTAATGATGTTACCCATGTTAGAGCTAAAGTCGGCCAAGGTCATAATAAGCTCCGGTCATATCGTTTGTTCAAGTCTGTGTATGGACCCGAGAAATATGTAACGGGCAATCTTATTCCCTCCCATCGCAGTGCTCTGGCTAAATTTAGATGTGGAGTAGCCCCGCTTCGTATAGAAACTGGGCGATATGAAGGAATCCCAGTTGAGAACCGCCTATGTTTTTATTGTACCGATCAAGTCGAAAATGAAGAACATTGTCTTTTAGAATGCGAGCTGTATAGCGATTTTAGGAATGTTTTATTCACGTTAATACAAACTGTGTGTCCAAACTTTGCGTCTTTTAATAAATCTGATAAAATGTCTTTTATTCTGTCCAGTGACGAAGTAGTTAAGTTTAGTGCCAAAACCTGCTGTGATATTTTAAAAAGGCGGAGGCAAACTTTATATCCATGTTCATGAATGGGTTATTATTTTTAGCCTATTGTAGATATGAATTTTAAAATTTCCTCCGTATGTATGTTTTTTCTGTTATTTGTATTTTACTATGATTATTTATTTGTGTCTATGTAATGTTCATCTCGTCTCTCATAATTCTTAATGAATGGCAGTTTTTAGCATATTTTAATTTATGAATGTGATGTATTTATAACTGGTGAGACGTTAATAAACAACTACTACTACTACTACTACTACTTTGTGCATTCAAGTAGAAAGTGCTTTTCATCTTCGACGACAGCGAGGGTACACTGGTTACATAACCTTTGTATAACGGGTATATTTTTGTACCTCCCCCATTCTATCTCCAGTTGATGGGAGCTTAGTCGGAGAGATGACATGGCACTTCTGTGGTGTTTGTTAGTAACAGCGAAGAGATAGTCTGGAGGGTTAGCGATTGAGGTTTTGACTAGCGTATAGGTTCTTAATTTGTGGTGATTATCATTGGGTGGGGAACATGCATTTGTTAGCAGTGAGTTAAATTTAGTTTCAAGTGACATTTGTAGTTTAGGTTTTGTTAACTGATTTTTATCTATGTTAAAATAGTTTAGTATCTCGGTAATGGAAGCTTGCCAGGACATTTTATAGTTAGATTTAGCAATTTCGGTATCCGCCTTAAGTGCTGCAGCGAGGAGGGTGTGGGAGGTGTCTTTAATGCTTTGAAATGCGAGAAGTCTTTTATAGTAGAGCAGCATGCTTTTATAGATATCGAGCTGGAGTGGAAACAAGCCTACTTCAGCTAGGCACCCTATATTAGTGTTTAAACATAAAGACTTACCATGGGTTTAGGTAGAAGACAATACGAATTCAGATTTTCACTCTCTAAATTCATTTTTTCAGGGTGGTTATAAGTTGATGAATGCTACAAAAGACATTTTTTAAAATAAAATGTTAAATAATAGACAATTTTACGATTTCCTCGGAGAGATAAACAAATAAAACTAACAATGTGATCCTGACATCCTGGCAAATATTTTATAGAAAATTCCTTGTCGATTCTGGGTAAAGGGGCGAGATCATTAAGCAATTTGTAAACTTTCAGACAGAGTGAACCAGCTAACCAAGGCTATCTTTTTTACTTACAGCGGGGTAATGTAATACTTATTAACGAGGGTATGCGCCAGGGTTACATGTTTTGCCAATAATATATGAGCAAATTTTAAAAAAACAAACTTACTTTTTTTCGGTAGCTCTTATTCAGTTTGTTTACATATCTCTTAAGACGCCCTGTTATACTATAGACCCTTTCAAAATCCTCTACAGTGAAGTTGTTTGCACACGTTGACGGAGTCGTCGTCTGGATCAATCCGTTTCCACATGGATTTTTTATGAGTTTGTTGATAGATGTTAACGTAGACGTTGTTGATATCGGAGCCGCAGTCGTAGCCGTGTCACCATTTGGACTGGAACCTACATTAAGACATAGTAATACTGTAGAATGGTTTATTAGTGTTAATTTTGAGAAACAAAAATGAAATACAAAAAATGAAATACAAATTACTAGTAGGTGAAAATATCGTTGTTCATGCATATATATATATATATAGGCTTCTCCAACCCAGCTTTACACACGTGATATGGCAAATAAAAACCGTAAGTTAATCTCAAAATGATCAAACCTCATTGCATTTTATTCCAAACCAATGGAATGTATAATGGTGCGAATGGTTAGCGCGTTGGCGTTGCATCATAAGGTCTGTCATTGAGTCAAACGGCGTGATTTCGATTGCCCAGTTGTATGTGGCAAGGAGTGGGGTAGCCTGTTCAACCTTATGGGTTCTCTCCGAGTCCTCCGGATTCCTCCCACTGCTAAAATTAAACCATAGGTTGGCCCCGAAATAAACTTGTTTGTGTCGAGTGGACGTTAACACCCCCTCTCTCTCCATCTCTCTCTCTCTCTCTCTCTCTCTATCTCTCTCTCTCTCTCTCTAAGATAGCGAGGTTAAAACAATTTCGATTTGAACAGGAAGGATTTGAAATTATGAGACAATTAGTCAACAATTGCTTCTATAATATAATTCATCCGCTTTATTGACACAACCACTTGACATGAATAATAGGCCAGCCAATCTGTTTGGGTCTATGATTATAACGCGCTTTTTGATTTTGCAACAGTACGTTGTATTTATAGTAACAATATATAAAAACCCAGTGAAAAATATTACAACCAATCAAAACACAGTATATAGAAAGGCTCGTGATAATTTGTCAACCATAGATATCTGCGGTTAAATGCATTAAGTGAAATTAACATTTAATATTTAAAGAAATGTCCATAAAACATTTATTAAATTTATTTGAACGAAAAATTAAATTAAATAAATATTTTTATTTTTTTTTGGGGGGGGGGGGGATTATTTTTCAAATGGACGAAGACCGATCGGTACCCAAGATAGCCTTTATCACCTCTATTCTCATACAAGGAATATAAAACATGTAATAAATAGCATATTATATGAAATCATCTAAATAAATAATTTATATACACACAATTTATAACAAATGAAAAAAGTCACGTGTCATTTTATAAGAGAGTTTTAAATGCCCTCTTTGAGTTAATTTAAACATATTGTATTTGTTCTAGCTTACAAGTGGATAAAGTACAAGTTTTACAACTTAGAAAGTCATCTCATATACATTTACATAAACAAATAATTATAATCGAACAAATATTACTAGATCCGCGCTTAAATTTGTACGCAAAAAAATCTCGGACCACCAAAACAAGACATTATTATTATCGCATATTTTAGAAATAGAGTTCCTTTTAGTATTTTTAATTTAAGT
Source organism: Patella pellucida (assembly GCA_917208275.1). Taxonomy (NCBI): domain Eukaryota; kingdom Metazoa; phylum Mollusca; class Gastropoda; family Patellidae; genus Patella; species Patella pellucida. Next base: position 55,543,966 of record OU795039.1, on the reverse strand, counting down.
GTATTTATGCGGGTTAATAACCTTTTCTGGTTAAAAAGTTGATAATATAAACCTCTCTCCATATTAATTAATTCCAACTCCAATTAGACTCATAATATGTACATGTAGTTGACAATGGAAAGTGTGAATCTATCTGTTTTAATGTTATGATACGAGAAAATTCGAAGCCGGTGGACGAACATACCCCTGTTCCCCACCATGAGTTTGTACCGGCAAAATTAGATTTACATTTTGGGCTTCATTTCATGATTTTTTTTCTCGTTGCTGATATAAAATAATAGTTTGGGTTTTACGTCCACTCGACACAAACTAGGTCATTAATTTGAGTCTAACATATGCGTCAATTTTATTTCAATAATTCGCTTGCGCATATGGGGTCTTTAGTAGTGGGGGGTTGGTGGACCGGATGGACCGGGAGAAAACCAACGAGGTTGAACCGGCGACCCCACTCCCTGTCACGTACAACTTTGGAATCGAAATCACGCCAGTCAGAACTAACCTATATGTTTCTAAAATAAAGGGTTAAAAAGATCAATGCCAATTATTACATATACAAATCGTTAGAAAAGTTTAAAATGAATAATAAATGAAATTAAAAATGCTAAAATCACGCTATAGACTCCAGCAAATGTTAAGGGACTTACCTATAAAAAGTATTAACGCAAAGAAATGATAAGCTGGCTGAAATGGTAGGCCTATGCTAGAGATCATCTTGATCATATCTCGATACACGAAATAAATATATTAAATAATTTCTCATCTTTTTCATTATATATAGGCAATAGACATAGAAGGGAAATTGAAAATTCCAAAATTTAGTGTGAGGGGTTTATTATAAGACGCTGTCACAATATAGGATGTTTTCCTAGCCAATCGCGTTATACGTCATTCAATACGTATATTATGTACATACTGTTGAGTTATGGTTCTTCAACGGCGTTTGAAATACGGAAATATTTATGGTTTCGTTAATAAAGGTATAACCCTAAGCTCTCTTTTAATCTTTATGTTTACATGTTGGAACGATGAAAAAATATATAATATATAAATAAATAAATAAATAGAAGAAATTTAACAATTTTTTTAACGGAACCTAGCTGTATATATTATACAATAAGATCTCAAAATCATGGGGGTGGATATAACCCCCCCCCCCCCCCGCCTCCCCACTTAGAATCTGTATTTGCCCCCCCCCCCATGATTTTGGTCGCAAGGACCGATTTTCAGGTTTATATCCGAATGAATACTCCTATTCGTAGAATGAATGTTTTTTAACGATTCATTTAATTTCAAGACCAATATTGATATTTATGTAGCTTTGATGTAGGTAGTCAAATTGTCCATACCTTCATCATATTACCCCTGTTATATATAGCTTACACCGAAACAATGACTGAAACAGTAAACTGTTCATAATTATTATTTTGGTTTGGTAATGAAATGACCCCCCCCCCCCCCAATAGAAATAAGTATCAGAAGATTATCAGATAATTGTTATGCATGTACTCTAATAGCCCTACTTATAATCACGTTCAAACATACAAATCTTGTCCTATATTGACCAACACATTTAATAATTTATGATATATGATTGTAAAAGTATGAATAATCATTTAATGACATGTTTTTATTACGAGCACTTATATTGTAAAAGTATTAATAATTAGGTGATGTATTTTATTACGCGCACTTTACATGGGCTTCGTAAAACGTGCCCCAATAAGTTCGTTAACAGTAAAACAATATTACCTAGATAGTTGAGGGTTTGCATGTTTCTGCTTTTTTAATAGGATGAGTGCAACACATGTAGAAAGTTTTAAGCCTGTTCGACTCTATAGGCTAGATTGTTCAGGGTTCGAGTTCCGCACTAGGGTACGAAGAATCTCGGGATGAACCAGTTGATCAATTTCCCACTTGTCAGCGTTCGAGTCTGCGGGCTGACAAGTAAAGTGTTGCCTAGTCATTCTTAAGGGACCAAAAAACGAAGACCAACCGTGTACACGTTTGTCTTGCATGGAAACGAAGCTTTGGCAGCTGAAAATTTGATGAAGAATAGACGAAAACGGATTCAATGCGATGCCCAGTTTTCAAATTAGGTGTAAAGCATAAAGGTGCTTTGGCAGCTGAAATTTGATGAAGAATAGACGAAAACGGATTCAATGCGATGCCTAGTTTTCAAATTAGGTGTAAAGCATAAAGGTGCTGAGAAGACGGATTATTTTTATCCCACCGGGAACAGCTATATAGTCACAGAATCGAGAATTCGAATTATTTAATGATAAATCATTGAGAACAGTTGGTACCCAGATGAATCATTTAGCATTTGCGATTTCCGAATAGCTTACACTGTTATAAGAAACCTAACGGGATTTTCGATGTGTTCGACAAGAATCCGATAAAGATATCAGAACATCGCAAAACCAAATGTCTTTATCGCAATTGCAGACGACAATGCAGGGTGCCCTAGTGGACAGCAACAAGCCAAATGACGGAAACAATTGGAACGGCGAAATTATAATTATACAATGAGAAGCTCACTGAACTAAATTGATTAAAAACTGACTTCGGAAATACGAGAGCACGGAAGGGAACATTGATCTGTACCATGATCAGTGAATCGGCAGGTGACCTGGACAGACAACAAGGAGCTATGGAATGTTCAAAATCAGGCAATATTATTGACCCTAAAATGTAATTCACTCCTTGACAAACCTGGGGTGTGAAAGCGAGTTGGCTAAGTTGAATCATTAGATTCGCGCAACGGGTGAGATGACTACAACTGTTCAAATCCATTCAATGAACAATGTTGTGGCTACCAATACACTCCTAGTTGAAAAGACGCGAGCGAGAAGCGAAGTTCCTGGAAACGGCCGAGAGTGTCAAGAGGAAGCCATTTCTGGCAACTGTTAAGGTTGTACATGAACTATCCTTTAGGGCGAAACGAGAGCTGCTGAATAAGGAGAATCAACAAAAATGTGTGAAATAATGGATATTCTAAAGAGACTCAGAGGTCCGTTAACGGAGGCATCAATCAGTCAAATCAATTAACCTATTAACCGCCTACAAAACTAATTACCCCGTCTAAGAATTATTCATACAGACTTGATAAGTAACAGCATTAAGTGAAACTTACCAAAAATTATCATTACTGATCCGCAGATTAGAATTAGTAACTGGATGCTTGTATGTTGCATCTTGAGTTGCTTTTAGCTTACAAAGAATATAATAATATATACATATCGAACCATTCTCTTTTATAATAATGCATTAGCCCCCCCCCCCCCTCCCAAGTTAATTTATGTTAATTTGATTGGCTCTTCATACAGTCATTTTTAAACCGAAACTAAACAACGCTTGCATTATAACATTATAAATTAAGGAAGTACTGTCGTAAGCGCTTTGTTATTGATTTATGTATATTGGATGGAAACTTTACTTGCATATACGGCTAAAATAGACACGACCCTGTTTCAAGAAATCTTAACTAAAGATAAAATCCAAATTTTAGAAGATGCTTCAACTTTGATTGGCTAAGCACTAAAATCAATCTTATATTATCCAATCAAATTACTAAATAACCCCGGTTCAGATGTTACCGAGATAATAAATAATTAATATCTGTAGACACACAAATTTCAAATATAAATTTGATTACGCTTGGATTTCCATATACTGAATTCTAAAGTAGCTTCGGAGAGCAATTTTCTCTTTTCGTTTTCTTCGATTTCTTTATATTCATAAGTTTGCCATTCTTTGTGCAAGAATAGGAATTCTAAAATCTTTTTAGGGCGTAGAACTTCGTCTCAATGGCCGAGGGGTATACTTTTGAGATGAATTGCCTGTCCAAGCTTTCGGGTGGAACAAAAATTTGCGTCAAACTTAGTAAACACAGCTGACTCTTGATTTTTTTCTTTCGAGAGAGGTTTAGTTCCTCTAAGTTAATGCCAGTTTGTCGACAGTCAGCATATTTGGTTCAAAATTGCAATCCGTGCAACATAGATTCTCTACATTTCTTTTCATTGTTTTGTTGGGGGTTTTTTTGCCTCACGTAAATTTAATGGTCTAGATAAAAAAAAAATATATAATTAATCCGACAAATTACGATATTTGATAGGGTTCATCTTAATAACCCATAACCAAAATTTAATGGTAAAAAGGTAAGATATATTGGTGATTTGAGATTGCAGTGAAAAAATTCCCCTGAGCTAGAGTTAGGGTAATATAGAATTTATTTTATCATACAGAATTTAAATAGTAGCGGGCCATATTTTGGACAAAGACGGTGAGAAAGGGTGTATGGTGACAGGTAGCTTTTCCGTCGCGCGAAGAGAAATTTGTAATTTATTGGAAAAATTCAATGATGTCCTCCAATCAGTAGCATGAACATAAATACTTTACAGTATGAAATTCATGCGGTTCATGATTTTATGGCTATGACGTTTTTGGTACCTAAGAATTAATGTATCGAGCAAAAACGGATAACGACAGAGCGTGCAATTTTCATGTACTGAAGACCTATACCCATCTATTGGAAATATGAAGCCCATATTCCACCTCGATGTTAGCCGAGAAAGATACAACTTATAGTCCTTCGGGTCATACAAAAAACAGGGACCGGGTGCACGTACAAGAACCCTTGACAATTGAAATTCGAAATTAGAGTAGGCCGTAGCACCGTTGTCCGCGCGGGTAAAATTTCTCTCATAGCAGACTGTATGACGTATGTCCGTATTCATTAGCCCAGTAGGTGCAGAATATTGGGACGTTAAAACCCCATTTCGTTTCATTTACCGGATATATGCCAACACAACTTAATGTTAACAGGATATACCATGCTAAGATAATGCAATATAGGCCTATTAATAGATAAATATAATTATTTCCCGTATCCTTCTAGTCTAAATATTATGATTATTATTCAACTGCTGTCAAGTTATCTATGTGAAATGGGGAGTTGAATGTAAATATGGGAGTAAAGACAGCCCAGACACCCACCTGTTCTAAGAATAGTTTAAATTAAATACCCTTATCTTTGAAAATCAATTTAAAGATGCTAAGAATTGAACTGTGAATTGTATTGGTTAATCGTCACAATTTCAATTGTAACCGGAATTCGTCTCCAAGGTTCCCATTACAGTTCACAATTACCCCAACAGAAATTAAAATGATTCATTTTGAATCCCGTTCTATTTAAAATTAGAGTAATACATGTATTATTATCCCAATAGAATGGTCACCACTGATAGAGCATGACCTCCGGTTGTTTAAATATATTTTGTTCCTACACAGTGCCGGACTGGGCCCACTTGCCCACTTGCCAAGGGCAAGTGGACTTAAGCCGAAGAAAAAATATGGGCCTAAGCCTCAAAGAAAAAGAAAAAAGTAAAAAAAAGAAAAGGTAGTAAAAGAGGGGAGGAGAGGAAACAGGGAAAGGAAAGGAAAGAAAAGCAGAAAGATAGATTTCGTATTCGAGGATGTGTGATTAAAGTGCTCGCAGGTCACCATATATCTCCATCCGCTGCTCTGGCCTGAGGTGCTTCATCCGCTGTCTATTTTTCAAATTTTTCTGGGGGGAGACCCCGCCAGGCCCTCCTCGAGCGCTCGCGCAGAACGGCGCTCGTAGGCGGGCTCCGCTCGCCATTTGCTCGTGGGCCTTGTCACAGGTATGGCAAGTGGGCCTTCGGCCCACCAGTACGGCACTGTTCCTACAGAAACCTGAAATCATGGACAGTATAATAACCGACAACCCCAGGAAAATACCCAAACTTCAATCGAACCAAAACCTAATATTAACCCTAAATGTCTAAAACCTAAAACAAACGCTCAAAATAACTGTAAACCTTGCAAACACCATTGAAGTTCGAACTTCAATCAATGAAACCTTCAAGGAAAACCTCAAAACTTAAAGTCGAGCAGAAACCTAATACTAACCCTAACTTTTAAAATCTCTAAAACCAATTGTTTTCAAAAACAGACTCTCTAATCCATTACAAACCAAACACCATGAGAGACCTATCTTAAATGATCAAATCCATTTTAATGTAATCGAAAACCCGAGTCGGTGTCTAACATAACCCAACACCCAACGTATTCATAACCTAACGACATTACAAACCCAACTTTATATCATTGAAACCCTCGCAAAAACCAAACCCGAAAAGGGGTAGCACGATTTACCTTAATCCACCCAAATCTACCTAAACCCACCCAAATCTACCCAAATCCACCATTATTTCAACTTGTAAGACAATAATTTATATCGATATTTGCCAAATTGTCATATTTATTTTACTGTCGTAGCGTTTTGGTGTCAAAATGCCCCCCAAAAATGCGATTTCCAAGCAAGTTTGGAAGTAGTAGCCAAAGGACATAACTCGTATATTGCACGAAATCGCCTGTTTGGAAATTGCAATTTGAGGGATATTTTTGAAACAAAAACCTTACGATTTTAAATTAAAATGCAAATTTGGCATGAAGAACAGTTTAATCAAATATATGAGTTGAAATAATGATAGATTTGGGTAAATCATGCTACCGCCAAAAAGCACACATTCGTTTATCTCAGGAACCATTTAAAGGGGCATTGTGTAAGATTTCAAAAAAGATCGGACTGTTCTCACTATAATATTTCAAAAGTAGATAATGCAAGTGAATATATTGAAAATTGCATTCAAATTACTTTATTTGGAGCGAAGCTCTTGATATAGTTGTAGTTTTGGCAAGATGTGTACATTGATCGTCACCACCGTACTGGGGCCGGTTGCTCAAAGCTCCGTTATCTTTTAACGATCCGTTAACTTTAACGGAGAGAAAGATTGTTGCTGGAAATAAAGGCCCCGAACATTCTGTTGTGCAAATTTTTTCTACAGATTTATGCTAATATTTCTAAAGGAAAAAATAAAGTATTCTATAGTATTTTCTGTGGTAAATTTAACGCAAACAACACGTAACCAAAATATGCCCGTTAGAGTTTAACGGATCGTTAAAATAACTTAGTTTTGAGCAACTGACCCCTGGTCATTTGATTCTCGGTCCCTTTTTTCCATTTTTAAATTAAATCCTTAAATGGCCGAACCGTTATAATCTACTTAAATCGGAGCAATCCGATGACTATGGTCTTGTTATGTTTATAAATGTCTAATTAATAATTTATGTAACATTTAAGGGTCAAAAAGACCCACAATAAGCTGATATAGCTCTTACATAATGTCTGTTTCAGTGATTGTCTTCAAATTTTCAAGGACGGCTTCTAAAACTTTGTTACCTCGTGAAATGCCCGTTAAAACATACATAAGACGAATGCAAGTCAAGCTTAAGCTTGAACATAATCCGTATCGTCGCGTGTTGCGTTGCGTCAAGGTAGTTTTCGAGTTTTAGCAAATTTTCGCGACGCGTACGTATGGGTAGCTCTTAGTTATCTTACATTAGCCCGGCACAAAGACAACGATATTAAACGGACCTTTAACGTATGAAAGCTGTTCGATACGTGCTGTCGTATCCGTATGCCCTATCACGTATGCGAAATAAACACGCATTGATGACGTCGCACTCAAAATCGATATGGATACGCGATACGGACAAGGGATTTACGCTTGCCAAAAGTCTCTATTCATGTCCCTAGAACTGATCCTATAAAATGTAAAGAAATGAAATTTGGTTTAACGCCCTGCTGTTCTGCTCCGAACTGGGCTAATAAAGATCATATTATGCCATACAGTGTGCTATGAGGGAAATTTTGCTCGGACATAGGCACCACGGCCTACACTTTTAATCGAATTCCATCTGTCAAGGGATCTTTTACGTACAATGTGTGTACACTATAAAATCCTATAAAATTAATACCCCCCCCCTCCCGTAAAAACGATCAGAAACTAACCTAAAGGTTTATTTATCATGACTCAACCAATCAAGGGCATACCAAGAGATTTGAAATGAAAAGTTATTAACTTTGTTAGCATTCCAGGCAGTTTGCAGTTTTACGTGCTCTGACATTGTCGCAGTGTCACATTTTCTGAAACATGGATAATTAATATATCGAACACTTAGTTCTCTAAACTTTGTGGTTATCACAAACTTGCAGAAGCGTAGGGCGTTAAACTCCATTTCATTCATTCATTCGTTATCACAAACTGATATTAGGTAATAGGACATACGGCTGGACAATATTGACTATGAGGTTACTACAATTACTTTTAATGATTACAAAATTGAAAAACCAATGAATATACATCTAATATTGTCTGATGAATAATAAAAATATTAAAAGCGTGTTCAGATAGTATGGCCGTTCCTCTAAGTAATATTTTTACTATTTGTCGGCAAAGTGTAACTTTTCAAGGATTATAGAAAAAAAAGCAAATGCTGTTCCGATTTTAAGAAAGGTTTTCGAGAAGGCTATTTATAAGTTAATTCATAATTTTGTTCTCACCGATTCGATAGCCTACCAACTTTTAGATATGTATATAATCATAGGCGTACGAGGCGGGGGCCCTGCCCCCCCCCCCCCCAATAATGAAAAAGAAAATATCTGAAAAGAGCTCAGAATTGTGAGATCGGTCATTAGCCGAGAAGTTTTTGAAATAGGGTGGGGGTAGGGGTATGGCCTTGTCGGAGAAGGCTATGGTCTTGTCGGGAATGAATGTTCAGTTTGTCGGGAAGCGTCGCGCCGTCTTTCGGGTTTTGGATATTTTTAATAATATGGAAGTGGAAAGAAAGGAGACCAGTCAATGATGAACACGTACGCCATCTGAATAGGACTAACGTACCGTACACATAACCTTTCTCAGTTTTTGATGACCGTGTTCCTGTATATTCGATGACGAACTTAAATAGTTCGATTGATTAATGGATTCGGTTACAGTACAAATAACTGTAAATTTTGCCCATCGTCTTGCATGACTTAGTTTAACTAATCAATTTCTATGAAAAAAGATCTCGCACACTTTTTGTCAAGTTAGATGTCAGCGGTACCGTATTTATGAAATCAAGGGTCACTTGGTGTCAAATTTGTAAAAACCGTTTGTTGTCAAAACTGTAGGGATTGAATTGAATTGAAGTCCTTACCTATTTGTTGTCAGGGCGGATGCACCGCTTATATTTAACATAACTCTTAATATCAACAAGCCGGTCTTGTTCTATGAAATGTTTAAAAAAAATCAACTATTCTGATACCTCCAAAAAGTTAGTGATTTTTAAATCCCTACCTAATAATATGTCCGAGAATATCAGCCAAGTAGCTCTTGGAATTGCTACAGATGCAAGGAACAGGGATGTAGGCACTATTTTTTGTCGCCAAGCACAAAGAAAGAAACGAAAAAAGCCGCCCAGTCGTATTTAAGCCCTCTCGACTTCGTCCTTCTCTGTACACAAACTCAGCGCTCGAAATTTACCACGGCAAACGGCGAAGCCATGATAAAAGCCCACACAAAGCATGTCTGCCACGGCATTATTTATTTTTGTGTGCTTTATGTGTAGACCCTATCATCCAAATTTACGGCATGTTAAAGGTTTAGATGTCGAATGGTGTCGTAGGCTATACGTTCGGTCTTAAGATCAAAATCTACCTGTTTAGGGTCGGCGGAAGCAATTCTTGATTGGGGGGGGGGGGGGCTCCGGCCCTAGGTCCAGGGATGTAGGCAGGATTTGCTGAGCAGTTGTAAAAAATACTTTGGCGAGCGTAGCAAGGCAAAAAAATTTTGGGAGGGGGCGTGGTCTTTTATGAAAATTCAACCCTTTTTCAATTATTGGTGTGTTTCCAGAGCATTTGCTGTCTTTTATTTGCTTTAGTGCAAATCAATTTCCATTTAATTATTATATTCAAATTTATTTAGGCCTATTTTTAAAATGGTGTTTGTAGAATTTTATATTATTATTACGGTGGAATGAGAATCAGGTCAGACAGAAGTTGAGAAAGAATAAGAAGCATTGACATTGTGGATAGGCTAGGATTTAATATAGATTCGGTAGAATTAACCGTAGAATGCGTACACTAAAAATTGATCGTACAACCGAACGTTCGACACCATTTAAGACATCCAAACCTTTACCATTGAAGTGCCGTAAATTGGTCTGGGTGACCGTGAAATGAATAGACCTGCACATCTTTTATGAAAATTCAACCCTTTTTCAATTATTGGTGTGTTTCCAGAGCATTTGCTGTCTTTTATTTGCTTTAGTGCAAATCAATTTCCATTTAATTATTATATTCAAATTTATTTAGGCCTATTTTTAAAATGGTGTTTGTAGAATTTTATATTATTATTACGGTGGAATGAGAATCAGGTCAGACAGAAGTTGAGAAAGAATAAGAAGCATTGACATTGTGGATAGGCTAGGATTTAATATAGATTCGGTAGAATTAACCGTAGAATGCGTACACTAAAAATTGATCGTACAACCGAACGTTCGACACCATTTAAGACATCCAAACCTTTACCATTGAAGTGCCGTAAATTGGTCTGGGTGACCGTGAAATGAATAGACCTGCACAACTTCTAAATTTAAATAGACATAATACCAATACTTCATTCTTTAAACTAATTTGGGGTGATAGGGTATACTACGGCACACAAAAATAAATAATGCCGTGTCAGACATGGTTTGCGTGGGCTTATAGTTACCAGGGGGTGGTAAATTTCGAGTGCTGAGTCTGGGGGTTTAAATACGACTGGGCGGCTTTCTTCGATTTTTTTCTTTTTGCCCGGCGTGGCTACATCCCTGTAAGTCCCTATAGGCGAAGGTCCAGGGGACGCAATAGCCTGAAGAAAAGAGTACTTAATGCGGCCAAATTATTGGGGGGGCTAAAGCCCCCCCTACTCCGCCGGGCCTGCAGCTGTTGTCATAATTCGTTAATTGTACTCAAATAAAAAACAACACCGTTTTAAGAATAAGCCTATATAAATTTGAATATAATAGAGATTGATTTGTACTGAAGCAAATATAAGACAGCAAAATGCTCTAAAAATACACCAATAAGGTATGAATTTTCATAAAAGACCACGCCCCCCTCCCGAATTTTTTTTTTGATCGCTACGCTGGCAAAAGACTGTTTCCACCACTCACCTCAGCGGTGTGCCCTCATTTTGCGGCGCCCTTCCCCCTTTCGAAATTCCTAGATCCGCCCCTGAACTATTTCTAGCGAGTTATGACTGTTATGTGCAGATTGTTATGGGTCATGTGGTCAAACAGACAAACTATCATTTATCGCCGTCAGCATGAAATACTTAACGGCGAACCAGTATATCACATGACAATCATGTGACTGTCACTGTCCACAATTTACTCTGGGGAATTTGTTAAGTTATCGAAGTCGGCGTACGCCACGCTGAGAACACGTTTTATGACCTTGACCCTCATGGTCGAAAGCTACGGTTAACAAAACACAATGTTTAGCCGTTGAAGTGAGTGTACGGAATGATTAACCCTTTCACTGCGTGTACCCGGTAGTACCGGGTATTATAAAATGTCGTCAAAATGCCCGTACCCGGTATTACCGGGTACTCAGTATAGCCCTCACTACAATTAGCCCCGTAGCTGCAAGTGCCATCTATTATATTTTCAATACACTAGAACATATTTCCACGTGTTTCAAAACGGCAAACAGTAAAATGGCGGAGTGCATAGTGACAACGTAGACGATGCAATCTCGGCGAAGTAGGGAATGACATCTTCGCTGACCAAGACAATTTCGAGGCGGGTATACTGATACACGTTATTCGTTTCCAGTATGTTGATAATACATAATAGTATTCAGGACAGTGATTGGTGGTATGAAGTGCGTGATTTGTTGCTCGACCTTCCGCCTATAGCTATGTCTCCAGTGTATAGTGATAATGATAGGATGAAAGTGAAAGTGAAAGTCAAAACAAGGTATTGCAATCCGCACGTGGTCATGGCAGTGGGAGACGTGGTGCGCGTGTTCATGGTGACATTACTCATGGCTGCTATTGATATTTGTGTTCATTTAATATATCTGTATCAAAATCCAGTGAAAAAAACAATATCCCATGAGTATTTCATGGAGAAAAATTCGTTTTCGTGTTAGTTTTAGTGAGAATTGTGAAATCCAAAATGGCCGCCATGACGTCACATGACCTCATGATTATGCAAATTTCCAAAATTCCATTTTTTCCTATTAGCCCAACCTCATGTCAATCCCAGCACACAAAAAGAATTTTCATAAAAGCTTTCATAAATACTGTTTGGCATCTAGTTCCAAACACACCTTTTTCCTCAAAAATGTGTCTAGCACAGGCAGTGGATTTACGTCTAGCAGTGAAAGGGTTAACAAATGTCCGCACTAGACACACTAATCTATTTCAGCCACTGAAGACAAACACTAATTGGCACTAAATGAAATAGTCTTATCCCCAATTTCTGTAGCACCATAGGTAATTTCGAAAAGTCACTGGAATACACCGCAAAACAGGTTGAATAAATTACCGGATAAACCGCTAAACACTATAAAAGGCCCCTAATGTCTATTCAACAAACGTCCGCTGATGTTTCATTTTCTTGAGCCTTTGATACTTGGCATTGAATGAAAGAGTGTGGGGTCCCCCCCACCCGTCCATTTGGTCAATTCTGTTTTACCAAACGGCCGCTGCTAATTTATTTCCTTGGCTTGAGTGAGCCACGCAATACATGGGCACGGATTTAAAGAGTGTTTATCCCTCTTTCATGTTGCAACATAGCTTATTCTTTCAAATCTTCGTCATAATCTGAAATACGTCCGAAAAGCCCCTTCTCTTTCTTACTGAACTGTGCTTTACCAAACGTGGGACATATTTAATTCACATTAGGTTGAGGACTTTCAAGAATAATCTATGGTGCCACGTGATAGAGGGACAACCACTCTTTCATTATATAGGGCCTATGCCAAGTTTTGCGTAGCTCAAGAAAATGAAATAAAAATAGTTTGGTAAGAAGAATTGACATTAAAATTAAAGAATTAAAGTGTTTTGCGGTTTAACCGGTAATTCGACCTTTTTGCGGTGTATCCCAGTGACTTTCCGAAATCATCTATGGTGCTTCAGGGATCTATACATAGGGGATAAGGACTGTTTCATTTCGTGCCAACTATTGTGTGTTTTCAGTGGTTTAAATAGATTATTAGTGCGACAGTGGTGGGGCCAGGGGAGGTTTGGGGGTGACTAGGGTTAGGCCTACTTGTCCCCCCACCTCCCTAAGAGATTTAAAAAAAACGTAAAATCGGACAAGTTTTTTGTGGGTTTTTTTAAAAAAAAAAAAATTTATATTTTTTTTATTAGATACCGGTAGCATAAAATAGTTTTTCACCCCTTTGGACACCCTATCCCCCCCCCCTCCTTTGGTCGACCGCGCTTCGCCCCTGACCTCTTTTAGTCACCCCCTGGACTGGAATAAATCCTGGGTCCGCCATTGTGCGGATATTTGTACGCTAACTTCAACAGCTAAACATTGTGTTTTAAAATTGTTAACCGCAGCTTTCGACGATGAGGGTCAAGGTCATAAAACGTCCGCCCAGAGCATAGAACTGTACTAGATATTCTACGATCTTGATGCTTAGAGTAAGCACAGAGTAAAAATAACTCTGTGGAGTAAGATTCCGCAGACTTCAGCCAGTGTCATAGAACAGTACTAGATCTATGGTCAAGTCATAGAAATTATATGGTCAACTAAAGGTATTTTATCTTTCTTTCAGTGTGATTTTTCTCAATTATTAACATTGTTACTTGTATAAGTGTAAGATAAGATACCACTTATGAATGTGACTTATCAGTATCACTTATCACACAATTCTGTATTCTAGTTTAGTATTGTGCTTCTAGATGAACAAATTATGATTATATGTTGTTAAAGAATATAGAATATGTGAAAATGACATAGAAATTACAGGTACCGGTAATTAAACTTTAAAGGGATGATGATGGCTATATTTTTTAGGGTTTAACGTCCACTCGACAATAATTGATAAAATGGGTCCACAAGCACATATTAATGTACTATGAGTGTAGGCCTATATATTGGTTTATATTCAATTTAAAAAAAAAAAATGTTATTTCAATTATCATTGCTGTTACTCACTGACTACTGTGAAATACGTTAAAGGGGCTAAATTACTAACATTTGGGATCTAGAAATTGAGTCAATTGACAAAAGTGGGTCGCAACGCAATAATACTGTAATGTGAATGTATATTAACTGATTTACATTAAATGGTTTCCGTTTTTACTCAAATTTCAAATCAGTTATGTTCGGCGAAATAAGCCATTCAGTCTCAATCCAGTGCACATTTTTAGCGCCTGGTTATTCCAGTCTACATATGCCGTGTGATACAGTGCAATATGTCTAGCCTTGTCCCTCGAGTCTCTCAATACAACTAGGGCTGAAGCGCATTATGGTACACGATTCGTGTACTTATTGTAGAAAAATTATTTTATCTTAAATATCAGACTTTAACAGTCCAAACTGAACAACTTCATTAAATCTTAGTCTTAAACGATTGTTATTATTATTTTATTATTTGCGAATCTATTTTAATACTGTCGTATTGTAATTTGGCATTTGTTTTTCTCAATCTGGGGGGTCGGATGACTGAATGGTTAGCGTGCGCCACTGTATCATATAGTCTGTCATTGAGTATACTGCTGTGGTTTTGAATCCCTGGTTGTACGTGGCAAGGAGTAGGGTCACCTCTCCAGCCTTGTGGGTTTTCCCCCGGGTCCTCCGGTTCCGCCCAATCCTAAAGACCCCTACGCGCATGCGAATTATTGAATTAAAATTAAACCATATGTTAGTTCAGAAATGACCTAGTTTGTGTCAAGGGGATCATGGTGGCTAAGTGGATAAGGCGCTGGTTCGCTAGCCTGGAGGTTGGGTGTTCGATCCCTGCATTGGCTGAGAAAGTTCATCTCAATTTTCCGACGTGTATTCCCTTTGTCAGTGATGCAGAAGGAAGACCTGACAAGGACAGCTGCCTAGTCGTTTGGATGGGACAAAAAAACTAAGGTCCTGTGTACACATTGGAGTGCATGTAAAAGATCCCTTGGCATTTGGAATTCGACATAGCACACTGTATGGCGTATGCCCGTCTTCCATTAGCCCAGGTTAGGTGCATAATAGTAGGAGTTAAACCCCATTTCATTCATTCATTCAGTTTGTGTCCAGTGGACCTAAAACACATTTCTCTCTCTCTCTCTCTCTCTCTCTCTCTCTCTTAATGTGATTAATGTGATTAAAATACAGATCTATATTTCATTTTGTTTTTTTTTACTTTCAATGGCCTACACTACATGAAAGATCTCGGACAAGTTGTTCTTGAAAGTCACGTCAGGGATCATACAAGTGACTTTTGACCTGTGATGTCTGACATTGATTAATCAATTATCATTGACGTTTCTAGTGGTTATACCCACAGTTCAGTGCATCGCACTCCCAGAAGTAGTCGTAGCAGATAGTTTCATTGGCTATTCTCTCACTTCAACGAAAACAACAATAATATAAAATCTCTATCAGATCCTAGTGTAGAAATGACAAACTAAATTTTGAACTATAAAAAACGAAACAAAAGAGGATCTGTGTTTTAATCAATTTGTGTTTTTCTTTGTTCATTGATTTTGCACCTGATACTATATAGTACGGTACATGATTAAATTGTGTACCATATTTTAAACGTGCATGTGTTTTAACTATTGGATATTAAGATAATAGGATCCAAGATTTTCATGACAGCATAACAACATCAATATGGTTTGAAATAAACCAATATTGAATTCTAATTTGTGTTTTTATTTCGAATATTATGAAAATATTGCGTTAGAGACTTAGCTCTTTTAAAGCGTAGGATTGTGAGCATTTGCAGGATTTTCCGACTTAAAAACTGCACTGTTGTAAAATAAAGGTTAATAAATCTTTAAAAGCGATATTAGTCCAAAAATGCTTCAGTTCCATTCAAAATCTAAAACTATATGCTGAATTGATAATTTGTCAACATTCAGCTGGATAAAGAAGCCAGGGGTTAGGGTTATTCTCATTGAATTTCACATGGGATACAATGATATTGGTGTTGTTTCAGTTTTACTTGATACCTTATCATTTTGGCTTGTGTAAAAAATCATCATTATGGCAAACACCGGATTTACCAAGGTGGGGGGCCTGGAACATGTGGGGGGCCCCTGATCACTGACCGCAAAGCTGTGACCAGTGAAGCCAGCCAGCGCGAAGGCGCAAAGCCCCCATGGAAATCTTCAGAAATTGGAGGCCGAAAACTTGCTTTACTTACATTTAGGCACTTGTGTAGAGCCATTTAGAAGTACCTCCCCAAGAAAGAAAATGCTTGCGTTATTTCAGTCGACCAATCCATGCGAGTGCTATGAAATGATGGCATTTCTAGAGGAGGGGGCTGAGTAACTGAGATTTTTGTGGGGGGACCTCGAATGTGGGGGGCCCGGATAATCCGGCCATGATTATGAATCTTCTGATATCAGTACTGTATGTCCAGCGGCGCTGGAATCCGGGTACCAGGGTATACAAATGGTATCCTGCCCTTTTCTGGGGTATACATGTATACCCAAGCCCTAATGATAAAAGTTTTAGAATCGTGTCTCTAAACCTACCGTTTCATTTAAAAAGCTTATTCTATTTTCTTGCTAAAGATTGGTGTAGTGAATGTCTATTTAAAAATAATTTTTATTGGATGAATTGCTCATGATACGAAAATTGTGAAAAATCAGGCTTTTGACTCTTTCATTATCATGTATTTTGAAGGGTAATATGTGGGGATTTAGAATGCTAGAGTCTCTCTAAACAGCGTTCTTGGAATTGACAAATTTCAATAGTTTCTAGAGGCAGAACACCCCCCTCCTCTATCTTTTGGTACCCTGGCCCTAGTGCCGTTCCGGCAGCCCTGTTTATGTCCTACACAAATTCCAAATCCAATTCAATGCAAATTTTAAACTGAACCTGTTCAAACATGTTTTACAAAGCAATTTATATAATATAAAGCATTAATATTTTTTCCAGATATAATATAAACCATTAATTTATTTTCCAGTATAATATAAAGCAACAATTAATCAAGATGCCATTAAAGAATATACCGAAGGTATTATCTCCTGAACTCTTATATGTGTTGGCTGATATGGGACATGGAGATGATATAGGTAAAGAAGAGATTTTTTAAAATTCATGTTAATATCAAATGCCCAAAGGCCAAAATATATTCTAGACACAGAACAAAACCAAATAATATTACTTCACATAATTGCTTTATGGGTTGCTACTCTTGCTCAGTTTTCATTGTCATGTAAATTCTCCAACATTATGTGGAGACTGAAAACCCATTTTGGACTTATGGGACGACTTTCCACTGTGGTTGTAAGTTTTGTTGCCTGGCAACCAAATACTTTTTGCCATTGAAAATATTCTTAATTGTTGTTTTCAGTATTGGCTGATGCTCACTTCCCATCATCAGCAATATGTAAATGCAATGGTGCAAAGTTGGTCAGATGTGATGGTAATGTATAATTGCACCCTACTTCAATTTAAGTCAATTTTATATGCAAAAACTTCAAATGTGGTCTTGTGTTGTTATCTCCCCCAATCTGTTTATCAGTCATCAATTTTTTGTAAACATTTATCATTCGATTTTGTATGATGTTGTTAACATCAGTGAGATGAAGAATCCTATTGATTTTTAACATTTTCTGTTTTTATCCTTGTTTACTTTTGTAGAATCTTGTGATCTATCTGGCGATGCAAGTTATGCTTGAAATTTGTATGCATTGTGAAGAATAATGAAATGAAGAACCATCTCAAATTTATGTTCTGTGCTTGCATTGTAGAAGCCTGTGAATGCTTTGTCAACGAAAGTTATTGTCCCTATTTGCTTAAAGATGCATTATGCAAATTTAGATAAAGAGGTGGCTGTTCATGTTATAATTGTTTAGAAATAGACAATGGAAAATGAAGTTATGAATGTTTGATTGTTTTTTGGACAATATTTAACCTAAAGAGATTCAATTCTCAATTAAAATTGATAGGATAATAAACAAAGACATTGATTTATTAAATGACGCAGGTTTTCTAATCCATTGAATATCTTGACCCTCCGATGGCCTAGTGAGTTCATTATTGTCTTGCCATGTAAATAAATGTCTAAACTGTAATTTATATAACATTAAAACTAAAAGTTAGAAAATATTTACCTCTTTAAATAAGTAAATTTTAATTATTCATTTTTTATTATCGATTTGTGAACTATTATTGCAAGAACGGTCAGCTCTTTATCTAAATCTTATATAATTCATATTTAAGATTTATATGCATTGTTCAGACTAGTGGAGATTTAACAATGTAATACAGAACTTCGTGCATGACTCTAAATAAAGGTAGCCGGATTCAGATCATGCACACACAGTACACACCCTACCTCAAGCCTGTTCAAATATTTATATTATATCATAAGTGTGTTAAACAAACAACTCTCAAGAGAGAAAAAGATTTTATATTTATTGCAACCTTCAAGGTTATTTTTCTACCGACTGTTCTGTCTAGAATAAAACTCACCTTTTGAATAATGAAGTATGTCATGATCAGATAACAGCAATATTTACACCGACATGCAAAATTTTAAAATGAGGGTCTTGTGTCCAGGGAATACAACTCTTCTTACAATATGTATCTAAGCAGTTTGTGAAAGCACAGGGATTATGATAGCATGATGTTTACCATTTCGTAATTGCCTTATATCTAAACAGATTTTAACTGTGCCAGATCCATAGGGACCTGGGGTTCAAAATTTGAACTAAATAAACATATTATAGCGAAATAAAGTAGATTTCCTATTATCACTTTATGTTCCGTTATGTTTTCATTGTCTCATGCATTACAGCAAAATTTCCCTTTGTTCAATTTGTGTGCGGGAAACCATGAGGTCTGTCATTGTGTCAAGTGGTGTGGTTTCAATTCCCTGCATATACGCAGGGCCGGATCATGCCTTTTAGGGCCCTAAGATCTTAAGACTTTGGTGCCCTATATGTGTCATTCAAAATGTAATTTACATGATTTTTAGTTCTCAAACCTACAAACATTTATAGAGAGGTTTAAGATGATACTTAAGAAAGAAAAATTAATTTTTTTTTATTTCAACCTGGCCATTATTGAGGTCTGGGTCGGCTCACCAACTCTAATTATTTCATTAAACCTTGAGGCACCATTGAAAATTCGGCTATGGAAATTTGTGGGATGTCCCTCCTTCCCTTGGTGCTATCATCGGGGGTTTATGGACCTGCTTCTAATCCAACCTTCGACGATGGGTTGTATGTTCAATCTAATGGGGGTGTATGATTGAACATACAATAATTCAACAACTCACTTCTTCTTTGTATAATCTTATATTCAGTAATGATCTTAACAATAATAATATATACAATAATGATCCACAGGCTAGGTAATCTAAATAAGGAACAGCATCTAAGAAATAACTTATCAGAGACCTGCCCTACAGTATATCCTGTTACCTGCCTGTGGTCAACTGCCTAACATCTACAATGTTCCTCTAATATATCTAGAGGTTACTTGGTAGCAATTAACAATACATAATACATAGTAATTAAATACATTTAAACTTAATAATATTTACAGTTGTTAAGGGGTAGTATTTAAGTGACATCCATTCATACATTTACTAAGTTGACTAATGTTTTTAGACTGTAGACGGATTATCTCATTACTACTATTGTGTTTAATCTCTATCATAGCTGACCATTGATAATCCGTCTATCCTTTTATTGGGTGAATGTCTGTATTAAATACTACCTGGTCATATATGGACTCCCCCTATTTAAGTGTCGACCCGACACTCAAGACATTGTTCTTAAGCTCTTCTCCTGACATCATTTTGGTAGGCCTATATTAAAGGAGCTAAGTCTGTAACTAAATAATTTTCATAATATTCGAATTCCCAAAGACGAATCAGAATTTACACTGATCAATTTCAATCAATGTTGATGTTATCTTGCAATGAAACTATAGGATGCTAATATCCAATATTTAAGACATAATTACCATTTTATAATTGGCTTAAGTACCCTATAATATTGGGTGTCATTTTATAATGAACAAATAAAAACATATCCTACAACACAATGTGGCAGTAGTAAGTAAAGGCTAAGTCACAAATTACAAAATAATACATTAAACAAAATAGTGTAGAATGCATTAAGCAGGCATAAACGATTAATATTGAAATTGAACTGTTCATATATTTCAAGTTCCTCAACAAATGAGTCATATGCCCTTAAATAAGAGTGTCCGTGCTTCATAAATGCATAAAATAACTATCTCTATTCCGTTAAGCCCTACTCTGATCTTGTTTTGCATGTCAGACGAGGATTATTCTTCCAAATTCTGCTGCTTTTCGATCATTTGACACTTGCTATGCACTTTTAAAATCTGCCTTGAAAATTAGAATGACACCTTATGATTATATATATATATATACATTGTATTATAATATAGTAAAGTATGAAACACTCAGATTGTGAATACATATTCAATCAAAGAAAAACTATAAATATTTATCATTGAACACCAGTAAAATAGGTGTGATGTATATTATCACAATAGCCTCCATATCAGATAAATATAGCCCTCTCAAAATTTTGATTAATGTTCTCATCTAATGTATCTTTTACACACTCTTTTGGTTTTGCTAGTAAGATTCCTACTCTTGTTTTTTATACGCCCACATTTTCATGTGGACGTATTATGTCGTCGCCCCTGTCCGTCCGTCCGTCCGGACGTCCGTCCACAATTGTTTGTGGACTCTCTACAGGTCACAATTCTTGTCGGATTTTAACGAAAATTGAAATATAGGTTTATCCCCAAAAGATCTCGGCTGCTTTTGATATTGGCATGTATCGGATCAAAACTTCATGGATTATGGCCCCTGATTGTACGAAAAATCACGTTTTTAGCTTGTGGACCCTATAGAGGTCACAATTTTGAACCGATTTTGATGAAACTTGACATGCATGTTTATAACCCAAAGATCTTGGTTCCTTTCGATATTTGCACTTATCGAAACGTAATTTCTTGAATTATGGCCCCTGATTGTCCGAAAAATCACCTATTTTAGCTCGTGGTACCTCTGGAGGTCAAAATTATTATCCGATTTGTAAAATCGTTTGATTATATCACCGTTACACCCTAAGGAAGGCTGAGTTCGAATTTCGGAAAAATTGGACCAAAATTGACATACAAAATGGCCGCCATTCGTACGCGAATACGGTTAAAAAATGGTATATCAAGGTTGTGGACCCTGTAGAGGTCACAATTTTAATTCGATTTTAATGAAACTTGAAATGCATGGTTATAAACCAAAGATCTTGGTTCCTTTCGATATTTGCGCCTATCGGAACGTAATTTCCTGAATTATGGCCCCTGATTGTCCGAAAAATCACCTATTTTAGCCCCTTGTACCTCATGAAGTTAAAAAATATTATCCGGTTTGTAAAACCGTTTGATTATATCACCGTTACACCCTAAGGAGGGTTGAGTTCAAATTTCGGAAAAATCGGACTAAAATTACCATACAAAATGGCCGCCGTTCGTACGCGAATACTGTTAAAAAGTGGTATATCAAGGTTGTGGACCCTGTAGAGATCACAATTTTAATTCGAATTTGATGAAACTTGAAATGCATGGTTATAACCCAAAGATCTTGGTTCCTTTCGATATTTGCACATATCGGATCGTAATTTCCTGAATTATGGCCCCTGATTATACGCAAAATCACCTTGGTTTAGCTTGTGGTCCATCTGGAGGTTACAATAATTATCCGATTTAAAAAATCGTTTGATTATATCACCGTTACACCCTAAGGAACGTTGAGTTTGAATTTTGGAAAAATTGGACCAAAATTGCCATACAAAATGGCTGCCATTTGTACGCAAATACTGTTAAAAAATGGTATATCAAGGTTGTGGACCATGTAGAGGTCACAATTTTAATTCGATTTTAATGAAACTTGAAATGCATGGTTATAACCCAAAGATCTTGGTTCCTTTTGATATTTGCGCATATCCGATTGTAACTTCCTGAATTATGGCCCCTGATTGTCCAAAAAATCGCCTATGGTCCCTCTGGAGGCCACAATTATTATCCGATTTAAAAAAATGCTTGACTCTATCACCGTTACACCAAACGGAAGGTTGTTTGAATTTCAGGGAAATCGGACCATAATTGCCAGACAAAATGGCCACCGTTTGTACGCAATAGTGTTAAAATATGGTATATCAATTTGTGGACCCAGTGTAGGTCACAATTTTGATTCGATTTTGTTGAAAAACTTGAAATGCATGTTTATAACCTGAAGATCTTGATTCTTTTCGATATTTGCGCATATCAAATTGTAGTTTAATGAATTATAGCCTTTGATTGTAGGAAAATCACTTTCGGTTTACCTTGTTCTCTATCCATCTCTCGTTTAGCTTGTGAACACTGTAGATGTCACAAGTTTGAAACGATTTTGATGAAAGTTCAAATGAATGTTTATAACCTATAGATCTTGGCTCCTTTCAATATTTGCACACATCGGATCATAACTTCCTGAAGTATGACCCCTGATTTTACGAAAAAATCACCATTTTTAGCTTGCGGTCCCTCTTGCGATCACAATTATTATCCGATTTAAAAAACATTTGATTATATCATCGTTACATTGTAATGAAGGTTGAGTTTGAATTTTGTGAAATCGGACCACAACTGCCGGACAAAATGGCCGCCACTTGTATGCGAATATTGTGTAAAAATATGGTTTATCAAGGTTGTGAACCCTGTAGAGGTCATAATTTTAATCCGATTTTGAAGTACCTTGAATTGCATGTTCATAACCCATTCAAAGATCTTGGTTCCATTCGATATATGCGCATATCGATTTGTAACTTCATGAGTTATTGTCCTTGATTGTAGAAAAAATCACTTTCTTTTTAGCTTGTTCTCTATCCAACTCTTGTATGTGGGCGTATCCTGCCTGGCAGCCGCTGGTTTTTAAAAGTGGAAGAACTTGCCACTAGGCAGTTTGTGGAAGGAATGAGATCAATTTGTTTTACCAAAAAAAATAATTTTGTTATAGTACTTATATAGCACTGATCGTCACCAATGATATATTAAGTATTTTTGTATGTTGAATCATTTGGTTAGCTAGGCCATTTGACTCTATATACCTCGATGTATGCCAATATATGATATGTTTTAAAATAAAAAATAAAAATATTTAGATCTCTTTCCTTATTGTAAATTTCAATCGCCTTTTACGATTCACAATTTAGCTTGCGGATGACGAATTCTTAGCCCCACGTCATCAGGGGTGAAATTGGGAAGAGATTAATTATTTCTCGCTTTCTTTGCCCTTTTCTTTACCAGTCCTTTTTGGGTTTTTGTGGCATGAAAATTTCGAATAAGATCTTGAGGCAAAAGATCCTGAACTATCCATTGGGGTCCTTTTACTTCCTTAAGTCGTGTCTTGTACCAAAATTGCCCTCTTTATTTTCTTGACTGCAGTATTTTGTCAATATGTTTATCTTCAAATTTTGTTTGTTGGATTTGTCTATTTTGTTTATTGTCATTATCAGTATTGTTATTAGTTTGTGCAGTTAGCTGACTGTTATTGTTATCATTATTTGAATTAGGGTGCAGTTGTGCATCGGCAGTTTGTGACAAATTTTGATTTATCTCCTCTGGATTTAGGTCTGTTTGCTGGTCTTCTGGTATCTCAGGTACATTGGTAGGGCGCCTTGCAGGATCAACGTAAGGCCTTAATCTGTCTGCATGAATGGGTGACTTGACAAGCTGGTGATCAGCGTTCCTTCTTAATTTATAGGTGTTGTTTTCAAAGTCATGACAGATATAATATGGTCCTACCCATTTACGTTGAAGTTTTCTGCAAAATCCTACCTGTACTTTAGTACAGTATAACCAAACCATTTGGTCCTTTTTAAAATTTGGTGGTGCAGCTTTTTTGTTGTGTTGTTTACTATATTTTTCTTGAGCCCTTTGAATGTTTTTACTTGCAATATCGTTCGCAGTTTTTAGATTTGTTTGGATCTGCTCAAAATATTGCTTCGCGTCCTTTTTAAGGTTGTCTTGTTGTAGTAGCTCAACATCAATTGGAAGTGTGGGCTCGCGACCGAATAACATATGGAAGGGACTCAAATTTGTAGATTCTGTAGCTGGTGTAGCTCTGTAAGCCATAAGGACTCCCGGAAGAATATCTGGCCAATCGGATTGATCTGGCCTGCAATAAGATCTGATTGCTGTCAGTATTGTTGAATTCATCCTTTCACATGCTGCATTTGTTTGTGGGTGGTAACTTGATGTATTAAGTTTCTTAACGCCCAGAAGTTTACATACTTCGTTGATCAATTTGCTCATAAAATTCTGCCCTCTGTCTGTCAGAATCTCCTTCGGTGTCCCATAGCGGCATATTATTTCTGCAAAAAGTATTCTCGCAATCACTATGGCCTCTGTTGACTTCAAAGGAAATGCTTCGACCCATTTTGAAAAGGGACATACAATCAATAGAATTGAATGATATCCGTCTTTTGTTGTCTTTAGTGGGCCCAAGACATCCATATGGATTCTGCTAAATGTGGTGCCAATGGGTAGTGGACGAAGTGTGGCTGGCTTTTTATGGTAGTACGGTTTTGACGTTTGACAGGTTTCACATGACCGGACATATTTTTCTATATCTGAATACATTTTTGGCCAGAAGTATTTTAATTGTATGGCTTTTTGTGTTCTGTCTTGGCCTTGGTGACCTAAGAAGTCATGGTAGTTCTTTAAAATATCATCTCTCATATCTTGAGGTATGCATAGTTGTTTGACCTCTCTTTCTATTTTGGTACCTTTCCCTCGTGGTGAATGAAGATGATACAGTATGCCATTTGTTAGTTGGTAAAAGCCTTGTTCAATTAGGATTCTTCTGGCCTTTATTTCATCTTCTGGGAGAATGTCATCTTTTAGAAATTTGATGAGGGGTTTTAGTAAAACATCCTCTGCCTGACGCTTCTGCATCTCTTCTGGCAATATTGTCAGTACTTCCTGTATGCTTTCTAAAGGTGCTTGTTGGAGATAAGCTTGTTCTGCTGCTACCAATATTTCGCTGTTGACATGCTCTTAAACTGAATCTCCGCCTGATTCGTTGGTGCCTGCTGCAGTTGATCCCCTGTTATGGCTTCCTGACATATCTCTTGCCCTCTTTTTACAGTTCTTTGATTGTTGACGTCTTCATGATCACTTTGGAAAGTTACATTTTGAACCGCTGCATCATAGGTTCTACGTGATAATGCATCAGCATTTGTGTGGTTCTTTCCCTTTTTATGTATGATTTGGAACTGGTACTCATTTAGTTTAAGGGACCATCTGTGGAGTCTACCAGATTTAAATTTCATGGACTTAACGTATGTAAGGGCTACATGATCTGTGTAAATTGTGAATTCTGTGTTGGCTAAATAAACATGAAATTGTTTGACACCTTCTATTATAGCTAAACATTCCTGTTCCGTGATATGCCATCGCTTTTCTCTGTCATTTAAGGCCCGTCCACCATATGCAATTACAACTTCCTTGCCCTCTTCATCATGTTGTCCTAATATAAATCCAATGGCATTGGAGCTTGCATCTGCATGCAACAAGAACTTCTTTTCAAAATTTGGGTATCTAAGTATTGGTGGTGATATCAAAGCCGTCTTTAACATTCTGAATGCCTCGTCTATTTCCGGTGTCCATTGAAATGCCACATCTTTCCGTAGCAATTGGTTGAGTGGTGCTGCTTTCTGTGCAAAGTTTTGAACAAACCGTCTGTAGTAGCTGCACAGTCCTATAAATGCTCTGACTTCACTGACATTCTTTGGTCGAGGAAATGTCTGTACTGCTTCGGTCTTTGTTTTGTCCACAGCAATACCAGTTTTTGAGATGATGTGACCTAAGTATAAAACCTTTTGTGCCGCAAAGTGACACTTGGAAGGTTTTAACTTAAGGTTTGCATCTCGAATCCTGCTGAAAATTATAGTTAGATGGTTCAAATGTTCTTCGAATGACCTGGACCAAACTATAATATCATCAACGTAAACTAGTGCTATCTTCCATGTCAGATCTCTCAGGACTTCTGTTAAAGTACGTTGAAAAGCACTCGGTGAGTTCGACAATCCAAAGGGTAGTCGATTGAACTCAAAAACACCTCTGTGACATGTAAACCCTGTTTTGTGCTTTGTGGCCGGGTCCAAGTTTACTTGCCAATACCCAGAAAACATATCTAATGTTGAAAAAATATTAGCATGGGCCTCTCCAATGCAGTCGAACACATCTTCCATTCTGGGCAAGGGGAAATGGATTGGTTTGGTAACTGTGTTTAAGGCTCTGTAATCAATGGCAAACCGAAGATCACCGGATTTCTTTTTGATAAGAACCACTGGCGATAACCATTCAGATGTAGAAGGTTGAATTACATGATTTATTAACATTTCATCAATCATTTTCGACATTTCCTCTTTCATCTTTGGTGTTGCTCGATAGAACCTTTGTTTTATTGGTTTAGCATCTCCTGTGTCAATGGTATGATAGGAATCTTTTACATTGCATGAGCCTAATTCTGACATATCTTTGGCAAAGACATCCCTATTCTGACCAATTAGTGTCAGTAGCTGCTGCTTTTGATGTTCCTTTAGATCTGCTTCACTTAAATCTACACCCAGAGATTTAGCTTTTTCAATGAATTGTTTGTTTGTGTCCGCAGCTTCCAATGACTCTTGCATGACATTGACATGTGGATTCTCATCAGTTAACTCATCTAGGATTTCATCTTCGCATACCCATGACAGCATCCCCATCACTTGTTTACTGTTTAGGTTTACATCATCATTGGTAGGGTTAAGCAGTTTGTATGAAGCTAAACCATTAGTGACATCTACTAAACATCTGGCACCCAGTACATAACATTTATTTATAAGTGTTTTATTTGCTTCAATGATGCCTATACCATTTTTCAATCCAACATTTTCGATAACCACAGGTACTATGGCTTCCGTTCTTTTTGGAATTTTTAGGTTGTCCTTTAATTTGACCAAATATTTTGTAACTGATGACTGTTTTTCTCCAAGTGGTACAACTGTCATTCCATTCTGAAGACTGAGTGTCTGTAAATCAAAATTTGTCACTGCCTTTTGTGTTTGTAAGAAGTCTACACCTAATATTAAGGAGTGAACATTACTATCTAAAATAAGGAATTGTTGGTGCAGTGTTAGTCGCCCTATTCGTATTGGTAATGACACAATGCCATGTACCTTTGTTAGTGAACCTCCAACACCTCTAACATGTCCAGTCTCAGTTGGCTGTTGTTTATGTATGTCTTTCAGTCCACTATTGTCATATTGGTCTTTAGATATTATAGACACACTGGCCCCTGAGTCAACTAATGCTCTTATACATATTTTCCCTAACATTACTGTTATGGAACTATTTTGTTCTGCATTTAAAACATTTATTGATAAATCGATAATACTTTTTAGACTTTGTTTTATTTTGGACTTACTGCTTCCGTCACAATATTTATTTCTAATGAACTGCCTATTTTGTAATTCTGGATTATTTGGTTGTTTATAGTCGATATATTTTTGGCCTTTGTATGCACGTTTGTTATACTGTGTAACATAACTATGTTTGTTATTATATTTTTGAGGACGTTTCCTAGCACTACCATGGTTATTGTTATCTGATGCATAAATGGGACACAAATCCATGTGTGAATTTTGAGAATAGCTATATTTCTGATATGATGAATCGCCACTATGATAATTGTAATCACACCTACCTTCTGCTGGCCTTGATTTGTATTCATTGTCCATATAATGTCTTGACATTTGTTCGTATTCACGGTTGTTTTGATTCGACAGGGCATAATAGTTATTCACAACCGCCTTGAGTTTTGATTGTTCGTTTGGATGAAGTTCTAATTTTTCACTGTTATCTTCCTTTGCATAATAATTACATATACTTTCTGTAAATTTTGCACATTTTTCGACTTCCACTACCGTATGAGACTTGTCTTTATACGCAACCCATTTTTGTAATTCTGGATGAAGTCCCTTTCTCATAATTTCTGCTGTCCAATCCTCTGGAAAGTAGTTGGATCTCATTAAAAGAAGTCTTTTCATTTCTGTAAGGTAATCATCCACAGATTCTCCTGGTTGTTGTTTTCTCTGTGTGATTAGCCTAAACAGTTCTGCACCCTCGTCCACTTCTGTACAGTATTGTTCTTTAAAAGCACTTTTCACTGATTTATAGTCACTTGTTGTTTCTTCTGGCAGACATTTTAACCATATAGCGGCATTGTCTTTCATAGCTAATGTAAGGCCTGCTACTTTATATTTGTCCTCTTCCCATTTTTGAAGAACACAATAACTTTCAAATTTATCTAGCCATATAATAGGGTCCTTTTGTCCATAACCTGAGAATTTTTGTAAATATGTAGCATGGTTGTTACAACTCTCCATCACTCTTTGTTTAGTTGAAGAGAAGAAAATCAGTAAAATATCAGTTCTCTCTTCTAGGGTGTAAACATGAAGAAGTACACTCGCTTGGCTTGTGAGATTCCGTTGATCAATTAGCACTCCCCATATATCATCGGGGGTTTATGGACCTGCTTCTAATCCAACCTTCGACGATGGGTTGTATGTTCAATCTAATGGGGGTGTATGATTGAACATACAATAATTCAACAACTCACTTCTTCTTTGTATAATCTTATATTCAGTAATGATCTTAACAATAATAATATATACAATAATGATCCACAGGCTAGGTAATCTAAATAAGGAACAGCATCTAAGAAATAACTTATCAGAGACCTGCCCTACAGTATATCCTGTTACCTGCCTGTGGTCAACTGCCTAACATCTACAATGTTCCTCTAATATATCTAGAGGTTACTTGGTAGCAATTAACAATACATAATACATAGTAATTAAATACATTTAAACTTAATAATATTACAGTTGTTAAGGGGTAGTATTTAAGTGACATCCATTCATACATTTACTAAGTTGACTAATGTTTTTAGACTGTAGACGGATTATCTCATTACTACTATTGTGTTTAATCTCTATCATAGCTGACCATTGATAATCCGTCTATCCTTTTATTGGGTGAATGTCTGTATTAAATACTACCTGGTCATAGTGCTCTAAGCATGTGCTTATTTTGCTTAATGGTTAATCCAGCCCTGCTTATAATATACGTGACAAGGAGTAGGGTTGTGCGCCCCACCTTGTGGGGTTTTTTCCACTGCTAAAGACCCCTACGTACTAACGAAGTATTGAAAAGATAGTAAGCTGGCACTGCCAGGCAGGATACGCCCACATTTTCGAGACATGGATAGAGAACAAGCAAAACCGAAAGTGATATTTCCTACAATCGAAGGCTATAATTCATTAAAGTACAATTTGATATGCACAAATATCGAAAAGAATCAAGATCTTTAGGTTATAAACATGCATTTCAACTTTCAACAAAATCAAATTAAAATTGTGACCTATACTGGGTCCACAACCTTGATATACCATATTTTAACACTATTAGCGTACAAACGGCGGCCATTTTGTCTGGCAATTATGGTCCGATTTCCTTGAAAATCAAACTCATCCTTCCGTATGGTGTAACGGTGATAGAGTCAAGCATTTTTTTAAATCGGATAATAATCGTGACCTCCAGAGGGACCATAGGCAATTTTTCGGACAATCAGGGGCTATAATTCAGGAAGTTATGATCTGATATGTGCAAATAACGAAACGAACCAAGATCTTTGGGTTATAACCATGCATTTCAAGTTTCATCAAAATTGAATCAAAATTGTGACCTATACTGGGTCCACAACCTTGATATACCATTTTATAACAGTATTCGCGTACACGCGGCGGCCATTTTGTATAGCAATTTTGTTCCGAATTTTACCGAAATTCGAACTCAACCCTCTTTAGGGTGTACGGTGATATAATCAAAGGATTTTTTAAATCGGATAATAATTGTGACTTCCAGAGGGACCACAAGCTAAACAAAGACGATTTTGCGTATAATCAGGGGCCATAATTCAGGAAGTTACAATCCGATTTGGGCAAATATCGAAAGGAACCAAGATCTTTGGGTTATAACCATGCATTTCAAGTTTCATCAAAATCGAAAATTAAAATTGTGACCTCTACTGGGTCCACAACCTTGATATACCATTTTTTAAACAGTATTCGGGTACGAATGGCGGCCATTTTGTATGGCAATTTTGGTCCAATTTTACCGAAATTCGAACTCTACCTTCCTTAGGGCGTAACGGTGATATAATCAAACGATTTTTTTAATCGGATAATAATTGTGACCTCCAGGGGGACCACAAGCTAAACAAAGGTGATTTTGCGTATAATCAGGGGCCATAATTCATAAAGTTACGATCCGATATGTGCAAACATCGAAAGGAACCAAGATCTTTGGGTTATAACCATTCATTTCAAGTTTCATCTTAAATCGAATTAAAATTGTGATCTCTACAGGGACCACAACCTTGATATACCATTTTTTAACAGTATTCGTGTACAAACGGCGGCCATTTTGTATTGTAATTTTGGTCCGATTTTTCCGAAATTTGAACTCAACCTTCCTTAGGGTGTAACGGTGATATAATCGAACGGTTTTTCAAATCGGATAATAATTGTGACCTCCAGAGGTACCACGAGCTAAAATAGGTGATTTTTCGGACAATCAGGGGCCATAATTCAGGAAATTACGTTCCGATAGGCGCAAATATCGAAAGGAACCAAGATCTTTGGGTTATAAACATGCATGTCAAGTTTCATCAAAATCGGTTCAAAATTGTGACCTCTATAGGGTCCACAAGCTAAAAACGTGATTTTTCGTACAATCAGGGGCCATAATCCATGAAGTTTTGATCCGATGCATGCCAATATCGAAAGCAGCCGAGATCTTTTTGGGATAAACCTATATTTCAAGTTTTGTCAAAATCCAACAAGAATTGTGACCTGTAGAGAGTCCACAAACAATTGTGGACGGACGTCCGGACGGACGGACGGACATCCGGACGGACGGACGGACGGACGGACGGACAGACGGACAGGGGCGACGACATAATACGTCCACATGAAAATGTGGGCGTATAATAAAAATTGAACCACATGTTAGTCCCAAAATGATCTAGTTAGTAGTGAGTGGATGTTAAATACCATTTCTCTCCCTTTATCTAATGTTGTAATATTGTAAATGTTATTATTATTTATAGGTTTACCTATACCTCAACTATTAGAAGGTATATTACAGTTGTTTCCCTTAGATCCTTATGTACCACAACCGGTAAGTTTTTCTCAGAATAGATTTTATTTGTCACAAAACTTTGAAATCACTAAACTGTCTTTTTTGGGTCAATAATCAAATTGCTGATTTCATTGAATTTTATGATTTGATGAATGATATTTTCTATGTTATCGGGGGGGGGGGGGGTTGGATGGCCGAATGGTTAACAAGTGCGTGCTGTATCATAATGTCTGCCATTGAGTCAACTGGCGTGGTTTCGAATCAGCGGTTGTATGTGGCAAGGAGTAGGGTCGACTGTCCAGCCTCGTGGGTTTTCAGCAGCCTCCGGTTTCCTCCCACTGCTAAAGACCCCTATGTGCAAGTGAATTATTGAAATAAAATTAAACCATAATATGTTAGTCCTGAAATGACCTATGTTATTGGTAATTAATAAAAATCTCTTTGATTAAAGGGTCAATACCACTCTTGTTGTAAATGAATAATATGTCCTAATCTGTATTCTAATCAACAAATTGTACTATTTTTAAATATTCCAATTAATTGAAGATAAAAAAAATTCATCTTAAGCACCCATAATTTAAAAAATTGGAAAAATTCAACTAAATGGTTTGAAAAGCCTTACGTAAGCCTTTTCAAGTGTAACTTGGGATTTAAAAATATTTTCAAACCCTCTGGACAATTTACACAACAGGTAGAACACTTACATCTAGTACTTAGATTAAGGCTATTATTTATTTTCTGGAGCTGTCAAGCCAGCAAGAGTGTTATTGTCCTTTCAAGTGAACAAGAATCTGACCCAGCCTAAAAACTGCTAAATTATACCATTTTCAAATTGTTGTTGTGTCAGGGGCTTAAAGAAGCGCTATTATTGACTAATGAAAACAACCAGTATTTAATCAAAATATCTCAATTTTAGATTTCAAGCAAAACGCTTTAGTTCCAAGGTAGTATTGGAAATTTATGAAACAGTGTGCCTATAATCTTTTAAAGCAAGAATTAATGGCATCAAATTAAAATCAACAGAATTCTTACCTGCAATCAGGAATATTTGTTTAGTTAGTTATTGTTTTCTTGTAGGTAGGTGTAATGGATCCCGTACCATCAGATAAAGCAAAGGGAATAAAACCACCAATATGGGATACCTATTTCAATTTGGTTAACAAATCAGAAGGGAAAGAGGTAAGTATCATCCTACACCATACAGTAGGCTTAGGCTATAAGGGAAATTTTGCCTGAGTAGCAATTGAATTCCAACTGTCAAAGTTTATTTTGTGTGCATGACATTGTGTAAATGGGGTGTTGGTTTTTATTTCCATCTGAATGGCTAGACACTATTCCTTGCCAGGCCCTCTGTCCAGCTACATCATAAGGTGTGACATTACAACTGCATTCTATATACCAAACCCTCTGAGCATGATCAACTGATCATCAGCTGAATATAGTAGTTCTAAAGAATTGAAATTATAAAAGCAAGCAAAACATACTTTACAAAATCTATTGACATGTGAAAATATGCAGAACATGAACCATGCAGAAATCCACAAATGGATGGCCACTTCCCAAAATAAATGCATTTTAGAAATGGACAGAGCATGGAAGATATTGTAATATTGGATTCAGAAGTAAAATGTTTCACTTGGCAAGTGAAAATATTAAGAAGTGTGAGACTCGAATCAAGTGGATATAAATTTTATTAATGCCCATTTATAGTCTAGTCGGTTTAAGCGTCGTAATGACATGTCATATTATGATGGTATATATTTTCAAGAATAGAGAGAAAGAAAAATGGGGTTTCATCTCCATTTACCACAAACTAGGTCATTTCGGGACTAACACATGGCTTTAATTTTATTTGAATAATTCACTTGCATGTAGGCGTCTTTTAGCAGTGTGAGGAAACCGGAGGACCCGGAGAAAAAACCTACGAGGTTGGACAGGGGACACCCTACTCCTTAACACGTACAATCGAGGATTTGAAATCACACCAGTTGCCTCAATGACAGGCTTTATGATACAGCGCACAAATGCTAACCATTCGGCCATCCAACCCCCTTTAAGAATAGAACTTCTGATACCACTTACCACATCTGTGAAGGGGATATTTCTTTTGGATTGTCACATAGCTAACTAGCTTTGGATTTTCTTTTATTTTGAGTGCTAGCATTGTTTATGATTGTTTTTTTAATATATGCGTCGATCTGATTAAAACACAGATCCCTATTCCGTTTTGTTTTGTTTTTATAGTTCAAAATTTTGTTTTACTTGTATTTATTACACTAGGATCTGGAAGAGTTGTTATCATTGACTGTCCTCAATGAAGTAAGGGATTAGATATTCAAACGGTCTGTTACAGCAAACAATTTGTCTTTTGATGAACGGGACTGTGGGTAAACCACTAGAAACGTTGGCGCAAATTGATTAATCATTGTCTGACGTCATAGGGTCAACAGCCACTTGTTTGACCCAATGTGAACTCCCACTATTATAACTTGTCAGATCTTCACATAGTGTAGGTCGAAACGAAATATAGATCTGTATTTTAATCAGATTGTATCTGCATTGTCTGTTGTTTTGCAAAGTTTCTCAACATTATCTACCATTGTCAGAGAACCAGAATATGACCTTTGTATGGCCGTACTTTGATAATAATCCCACACATCAATAATTATTTTAACAATATATTTGGGAATAACATTTCTTTTAATTCAAAGAATAATAATATTTCAGGTTACAAAAAGTAATGGTAAACTATTATTCTAATAAATAATTAATTTGCTTACATAAATGTACATAATAATATAATCATTCCTCATTTCAATTCATGTATATATTTTTAGATATCTGTAGAGAAAATTGAAAGATTTGAATTTTATGAGAGAGCTAAGAAAGCTTTTGCAGTAGTTCATACAGGGTAAGCAATATTTACAAAATCTAATTTACACACAGAGTTCAAATTCAATATAAATCCTTTTTTTTAATAAAAAAACAATCTGTTATCTATTTCCAAGAATCATGATATTCCAGCAGCTAATGGTTGTTAACCAATCAGGAACTACATTAACAAAAGCAGCTGTCTGTCCTACCCCTCAACTGATTATCCATTTATTTAATTTGTGACAGCCTTAAAAGTGGTGATGAATGTCATACATATGTTTACTCTTTGAAACCCTGATACCATTTCTCATATGCAAATGTACTTTTGTTATGAAGCAGAGATAATTGTAATTTCTGACAAATTTTAAAGTGTGAAATTATATTTATTCTTTAATAGTTGCATCCTTTATTACATCATTTTAATGTAATTTCATTTGAAAATGTTTTCTTTTTTTTTTTTTTTAGAGAATCAGCAATATATGGAAATATAATATTGAAGAAAGGTCTTGCTTTATAAAAAATTATCAAAAGTGGGGTGTTTAATATAGGTTTAATTTCCAAAATACATACATGTAATTAATTTGACATTGATAATTTGTTTTTTTAAGAAGGGTGTGGTATATATACTGAATTAATACATAATAAATCTAGCATAAAAATTGTATCTATAGTAGAGTGTGCTATATTATGTGGTTTAATATATAAATGTTGTGATATAAAATTAAATAACAGTCTGATTAGAGTCAATAATAAAATTGTTAATATTTTTGTTTGTGGGGTGACAATTTGTCTTCCCTGGTAATCTAACAAAAATATCTGATAAAATTAGGTGCTGAGATCATTTTGAAACTTTTGTGGATTGTAAATATATATATTACCAAAATGTTGATTATCTGAAGAGCTTGATAAAATAAGCAAAAGTGCTAGTAATCGACAAATAATGTAGTGCTTTTTTCAAAAACTGTAATTTTTTTGTGTATTTAATATCTCAGAGTAGTAATCTTTAACTTTTCATATATATATATATATATAGGTTCAAATAATTTTTGTTCAAATTTTACTACCTTATTTCAAATCTGAAAGTACTATTACTTTCAGTCTAGAAATATTTTTATAAGAAATATACTTTTAGCTAAAAAAAAGAAAGGTTCTTGGTTTTGACTTACTGTGTTCATTTAGTACTTCAAGAATGCAAAATATTTTTTAATAAAAAGTAATACTTTATAACGTGTTATTTGTCTGTCATGATTCTTGAGATTAGATTCCCGGATCCTGTATGCATATGTGTAAGAAGAGGTGTTTCATGAGTTTGACGGGTTGAAAGAACAAAATGGAGTTTAATGAATTCTTGTAACCTGGTGGTTTTCGTGAATAAAGATTATTATTATATTATTATAAATTATATTGTAAAAAAACCATCAAAGGTGGCAATCAGACATGAGAAATTACCAATGCTCATGACTAACAATTGTACAAATCAAAATCATGTGATAAGAATAAGAGTGGTTAGTTCCACTTTTCCACGTTGACCATGAATATTTCTATTGCAGAAAACTTGAATTTTTCTGTTCAGAGCTTCACCCTAACCTTGTGCAACAAGAACCAATTTAGATATCTGTTTCCGAGACCATACTCGCCATAGTTGTACATTGGCTTATTCTACGACATGTAACTCTGAGGATACTTAGTTAAATGAGTTCAAGGTGGTAGTTAATTTAATTCCCAAATGATCAAGACTAGAATATATAGGACATCAAGTCTGTACCTTGTCCTCCATATATTTTACCTGCTTCCTAATTTCAGAATAATTATAATGAAGTCTTTTTAAATTGTTCCTAGATTATACACATATGACATCAGCCGTTATACCAGTCCAAAAATAACAATGACAACGCACACATCACAAGAAAAAATAATATATACACTCGAAACTCAGCTTTCTTTTGAATAGCCTGAAAAGGAGAAATAACATATTAATTAAAACAAGATAATTACCGCATAAAATGATTGACCTAAAGTTGTTAAAAAACACTTAAATAATTGACAAAAACTCCATACAATGAAACTGTCTCAATATGCAAATGTTTAAATGAGCTAAATCTCTATTCTTTTGAACCTAAAATGGGTAAAAAAGTAAAACATTAATTGTATATGAACTGATTTACATTTATTATATTAAATTTTCATTTTTGTAATTTCAATCAGTTTTGTTTGTCGAGATATGTGAGCAGTCAAAATTGAATGGCAGTCCCGTGTCTGTTTAGTTTAGTCTACATCAGAAGTATCGAGAGCTGTGAACTCAGGCGGTTGCTGAATAAACAGGGCAAGTGTAATTAGACCTATGTGCAGAGCTGAACTAATAGAGTTTATGCCAGATGTACTGATTTTATTCTGTGAGTAAGGAGCCCATAGGTTCAAGTTAATAACATCATTATTAATTGGAAAGGACCAATAATTAATGTTTGTTGATTATTGAGTTAGAGCTTTATGCCCTTTAAATGTCTGTGAAAACCAAGCAAAGTTCTAAGATAATCCATGAAGAAATAATACTACACAACTGCCATAAACCAGTATATAAATATGGTTAATATAACAGATTACATGGTTTATAAAATAAAAAATTTCTTTAAAAGGTTAAATCACCTCTCGAATTTCTTCATTTGCATCTATAATATTCTCTGTTGTACCAACAGCTGCACTAGCTATATGATCTATATCCTTCTCCTGCAAATAAACATTATAATTAAAAATAAATGGTCTGTTCGTGTCAACAAACTTTTTATTCTCAGTTAGACTGACAAAAACAATAATGTTGGCCTGCAGGTAATTCATACATCAAGAAATAAATATACTTCAAGAGCAGGAGCTTGACATGTTAAACATGACTACCACTAGCTACGAGAACGTAGCTAAAAACGTTGAGATATACTGATGTGCTTGTTTTTAGCTACAATTGGCACCCATCATTTTCATGTTGCAAAATGACACCCCTCAAAATATTAGTCTCGGTCACCCAGAACCCCCTAGTCTTCAACGTACGTGGAATATTTGTCTGGATGATAGAGACTATCAAAATATAAGATGGTGGTGTTAGTAACCGCTTAACGCCTCGATTTTAAATACGACAATTTGTACCCGTTTCAGGTAAGATAAAGTCCTTAATTGTGGTGCTGTGTGGCGGAAATATTATTAATAACAATAATCAATCTTTGTTTCGATGAAAAATGCTGTCAATTTTGTGTAAAAGGCCCAGTAATGAATCACAACTGGCCTTACAACGTTAGTTGTAATGGGACCCAAAGTCATCTCGAAACACATAGGGTTGAGAGATGATTTGTTATCTAGACTACCACCACTAGACAGCTTAATTACAGAATTCCATAGTAGTGATGTCATCAATACTAGCACATCTTTCAATTGACAATGTTGTGTTTGTAAATCAGTTCAAAGGTTTTGGGGGCTTTTATGTAAAGAGCTATTGCATAAAGGATTATAAATACCTGTTCTAGAACTTTCTCTGCAAATATTTCTTGTAATTTGGCTATTTCTATCACTTTCCCTTCTATTTGTCTAAAATCACAATATATATAAAATATAATGGAGAATATAGTTATACAGCAGTGAACAATGTAAGGGAGATAACTCGATACCTAAACATATCTCACAGTCCAATGTGCACAAGGCAGGATGTGTTTGCTCTTTCTAGAAGTTATCTATGAAGTTTGCAACAGCAGCAGAGTTGTCTGATTAACTTATTTTAAACCAATGGCACATAACCTATTTCCCCTTGAAATAACTTTGTAGAAAATGTACCGACCTGACTTCATGAGCCATACTATTCATTTCATCGTATAATGCTTTATTTTCTTCCTCAAACTACAATTAATAATTGATATAATTAGGTATGACAATGCATCCAAGCAAACTTTCTTGTATTGCTAACCAGACATTTTCGTTGCCACTCGGCTCAACAAAGCAAGGCATGGTCAGCAACAATTCTAGTATTGCTTCATCATTTATAGATGTCTGACTGGTCAGCAGTTGGGCAAAGTTTTAAGACCCTATGTAGCTCCTATTGCTAATAGAGTAGGTAACAAATCTGTATTCAGAGCCTGTGTAGCTGAAAACTTTTGCTGCAGCAACACAATGCAACTTTACCCTAGCTAACTAAGTCACCAGATCTGTCCCACCATTAAACATGCGTGGGTTGTTATATGTGTTCCTCAACCCCCCACACCTCCCCCAACCAACATTAAATATTGGTGAGATTTTCTGCGTCCTTTGTGTGTTCCTGCAGTTGGTAGCCTCACATGATAATAACTGTCTGACAACACATTCCTGCACTCTCTTCTAGTAAACTATCTTTCTACAATGAATTCAGTGGTTTCCTTAACTTTTGTTCCTAGTATATGTACATGTATATTATGAACATGAGACATACAGTATATTATATTTACCATCTGTGCTTCCTCAGGTGATATATCATCATCAGGTGAAAATGTTGATTGATTTTCTGGTGGTGGTGGAACTTTCTTACCTAAAATATATATATGTATACTTAACTAAATGAAAACAACATCAAACGCCCATTTTTTGTGCATGTTTCAGGTTAAAAAGTATAATTACGTACACTTGGTATATATTCATGATAAAACAAAACATTTATGCTCTAGTTTTATTTATGGGAATATAGGTACAGACATAAATATCAGTGTAAACTGTTGAAAAATGAACTCTCCACATTTAATCTTCAACTTACTCTGATAAGGTATTTTAGCATTAGAACTTATATTTTCTTCTACTGTACTATCATCTTTAGTTTTCTTTAATAACGAACTTAGATCTGTATTCTTTATAGGACTGCTTTTAGTTTCTGGTTTGAGTCGAGAACTTATGGAATAAAAATTAAAATGAAAGAATAGAAAACAGAAACATTTTTAACTGACAAGACAATACCCTTAAAACTGCAGAGGAATCCAGCAAATAACATACAAATATTGAGTTTACATAAATATTAAAAATAATACTTAAATTAAAAAATTACTTACATATTTTTTCTATCTACAGCTCTTTTTACACGTACAGCTTTCTGTTCACTATATATTTTACATATAGCTGTAACACAAATATCATAATATATTAATTCTATTAAGATTTCAAACTACAGCATAAATAAATGCATTTTTCAAAGTATAAACAGAAGAGATAATAATAAATTGTAGTTTCTTTAGATGGAATTTAAAACTTGGACCTACTGTGCACTGTGACATACAGTCATTAACAGTCCCCACCGATTCCTTAAGATAACTGCAGTCAGTAATTATATGGTTCTATGATAAAAACTTATGTACAAGCCAACATATTTTTCAGGAAGATTACATGTATGTGATTAAGTTAATTACATAATAAAACATCAAAATATTTGATATTTTTTTTTACTATTGAGATATGTCAACAATCTGAATTATTTCATACCTTTAAGATATTCACCCATTAAGAATATAACTATCTGCCTGTGTTCTTTAACCTGTGGATGAACCGGATGCTGTGATGAATCAAGACGTAATATACCAATAGATTCCTGACATTTCCTGATGATATTCTGTGCGTCATTGTCAATTTGATCTCTCTCTGCATCAGACATCTTGGAGGCCTCAGTAGACAAGTGACTAAAGAAAAACAACAATTATATTAGAATACAAAAAGTTTAGAGCTACATGTATTCAATTCAAAATTATGGGGAACAGGGAGGGAGGGGTAATGAGAAGGTCAATTTTTATAGCCCCATCCCCACCCAACAAGTAAAATATGTATATTTTTTAACCCTTCTACCAATAGAATTTTCTTCATAACATCTGCCGTAAAACACACAGAGCATTAAGTGCCCTGGGGCTATAGAATCCAATTTTTCTAGTAGACCACCTGTACACTGGAGTATTTTTAAATGTAGCATTCCTCCCTACACAGTTAATTCTAAATGGAATCGCCTAGTTCTAATTTATTTGCCTTGTGTAATGATCTATCCATGTTTAAAAGAAACCTACACAAAGTTATATTTTGTTTTTTTCATTTAGTTTAAAATATTAAAACTTGTACCTTCCTGTGTTAACATATTCTTTTCGGTGTGTCAGTAAAAAATCTCTTAACTGAGTTATATTTGAAACCTGAAAAAGCGAGAAAATTAAATTGTGACAAAAAACCAAAGTGTATAGACCCAAACTTAGAGGCATAAAAATGACACAGACGTATAACATAATATGAACAGTGGCTTGAAGCTTTTAAAACATCTATTAGAAACAGGAAATAGACTGATATGCCAGTACTGACATCAGGCCAGGGCGAGTCAATAGGGCCTGCTTACTTAATGTTTCGAAACAAAGATTTTATATTTTGTCCCATACCACCCCTTCATTAGTTACCATACTTCAAGTAACGTAAATTGTATCGGCTCTGCTCTCTACTATGTTACTATCAGCTTCTATTGACAACTAGTATGAAAATAAGGCTTTTCCCGTATCTCAGTTCTAAGGCAATTTTGGAATCCTGACCGTCTATTTTTCACCGTGATTCTTCTTTGGTCGCTAAAAGGAATTATTTCTTGCCACATCCGACACAAATTTATAAAAATCCAACACTATTTTCATGTAAAATGACATTCTGAAATTTGGAATATTGGCTGAGCGTTAGTTTGAACATATGGCGGCCAAATTCAAATGAAAGTTGTTTATGTTTTTGTATCGTGTAATTCTACATGAAAATAGTGTTGGATTTTTATAAATTTGTCTTGGATGTGGCAAGAAATGATTCCTTCTAGCGACCAAAGAAGAATCATGGTGAAAAGTAGACAGTAAGGTTTCCAAAATAGCCTAAAAACCGAGGTAGGAAAAAGCGTTATCTTCATACTTTTAGTTGTCAATAGGAGCTGACAATAACGTAGTAGAGAGCAGAGCCGATACAATTTACGTTATTGAAATATAACTACCCCTTCATATGCAATGCAAGCAGAACTGAATCGGAACAACATTTTCTTGCGGAATGCCAAAAATATAAAGATAAGGAAACAATATTATATCCAACTTTTGACAATACTGGTCTTATAACCTTTTCATTTGAAAATCTACTTGACCCACCAAGTATTAAAGCCACAGCTCACAAGTGTCGCAGCCTTTGTCTACTTCTCTTTTCTGAGGAGAGACATCTGAACTGTTAAACAGCACGATATTTTCTTTTCTTTCATATTCGCACACTTTGTTTTGTATTTTGATATGTAAGGTACCCTTAAGTGTGCCTTATACTGTCGAGTTATGTGATTTTATATTTGTACGTCTTGTTTCGTATGCAGAGTCTTTATAACTGTCTATTTATGAGTGCTCTGAATCTTAATTTATATCCATCCATATATTTGTATCCGTCCAATTTTTTTGCACTTGTATTTAGTAGTTGTATGTTGACCTCAGCGACTCAAGGAAGGTTCTGATACAATTACAATACTGTGACACTGTGTGTCTTTTTGTTATAATTAATTGTCATATTGTTATAATTTTATGTTGTATATATGGATGTTTCGATGCAATAAAATCTTATCTTATCTTATGTTACTGTAGAAACCCAAGTTAGTAGAAGGGTAATATATTTCTGACTATGATGGCCCTTTAAAATAAAAATGCAATCTGTTTTCGTCAGGCTGTATGGATGGTGCTCTATTTTTGATAAAGAAAAATTTCAAAACATAATACATTTTCTCATTGACAATGCCATATTTGAGGTTGGGGATCAGATAATACAGCAAACTATTGGTTTACCAATGGGAACTGACCCTGCCCCATTTATGGCAAATGCACATTTACATAAATATGAATTCTTTTTTCAGGACCATAAAAGAAAAACAGATTACAAAGTAGCTAAAAGTCTCAACTACACCTTCCGTTACATTGATGACATAACACCCATCAATGATAATGGAAATTTCAATAAATATAAAAGTGAAATATATCCCCCTGAACTAATATTAAATAAAGAAAATTCCGGCACCCAAATTGCATCTGTTCTTGACCTGGACATCAATATCATTAACAATAGATTTAATGTTGGTATTTTCGACAAAACGGACAAATTCGGTTTTGAAGTAGTAAAATATCCGTCAATTTATAGCAACATACCAGATACAACACTATATAAATTAATGTTTTCTATTCACAGGCATTACGATTTTTGACCGTATGTAACAATAAAGAACTGTTTCTTTCCCGAATAAAATCCCTGTTTTTGAAATGCACTGCCAAAGGAGGTACACATTTACGCATATTTAAAGAAATTTCGAAACTTCCGTTTCATCAATATACCAAGTTTAACATTTCTTATAAGTATATAACCGAGTACATATTGGATATTTATCCAATTTAATTTAGTTTAATTTGTATAGTTACGTAACCATGTCTGGATTATCGCCCTTATTGTTATTATTTTATGACTTCATAAATACACTTACATTGTATGCTTTCTTCTACATTCCTGTTTTGCATTGCTTGTATGGGGTATTTAGTATTATGTTTTGTGCAATTATACAACTGTCTTAAAAATTCTGATTGGTTGTTTAAACTTATAGCTTTTAGCATTATTAAATCTTGATTATCGCCCTTTTTGTTAAGAAATTCTATTGACGTCATTGATAACATTACGTATTTACGTCACACCATTCAGTTAGCAGACGACTGCCTCCCGAGGCGGTCTACATTTTCTTTGCTTCTTTGTGTTGGGTTGTCAGGCGCGGATCCAGAGGGGGGGTCCAGGGGGTCCAGACCCCCCCCCCCCTGCTCAGACTTGAAAATTTAATCTTAAATCTAAAAGCCAGAATCTGACCCACAAATTGCGAGTTTGTATACATTGAGTTGAGCAGAATGGAAGAAAGGCTTCTACAGCCTAATCCTCCTTTACCCTTCTTAAATAAAGTTATTATTACTATTATTAGTTATGATTCATAGCCAAAAACGTCGACGGCATAAATCGCTGTCGGGACGAATTAACCCCACGGCAAATCGCCTATTGACAACGGTAATTTTTTAATACCGTACTGTATGAAAATATAAGTTTTATTTACGCTGTTGGCTGTTCGCCTGTTGACGTTGAATATTGTTGTGTTTGCTTTTTAATTTTATCGGCAGCGTTGATAAGAAAAAAAAAACCTGGTCATTTATGTTATCAGATTTTAAAAAAAAATAACAAATATGCTAGCAGAATTTATCTGATTTTTAAAAAAAAATTGATACATAACATATTCACCGCTTATGTATTATTATTATACCTGAAGAAAATGTCTTATTAGGTGGACTTGGAACATGCCCTTACCGCGAAACAGTGGAAGGTAGGCCTACACTACGGCGATGGAAGTCGTTATTCGTAAGACTTTTTTATTACCGCATTTAGAACGTGTAAATTATCCATGCCATTACATCCTACTTTACTAGTCCAGAGGGTTCGAAAATATTTTTAAATCCAAGTTACATTTGAAAAGATTTACGTAAAGCTTTTCAAACCATGTAGTGGAATTTTTCCATTTTTTTAAATTCGGAGTGTTAAGATAAAATTTGTATCATCAATTAATTGGAATATTTTTGACCAGAATAATGATTGGGACATATTATTCAGCTACAACAAGAGTGTTATTGGGCCTTTAAAAGAGCGAAATTGCTAATATTTGGGACCTAGAAATTGATAGAAGTGGGTCACAACGCATAAATAATGTAATATGAATGTACATGTATATAAACGGATTTAAATTCAATCATTTCCGTCTTTAATCTCATTTCAAACCAGTTATGTTCGGCGAAACACGTCCCGTAATTTTGGAATTTACCTACCGGAAATACGTCAGAATGCACCAAATTGAATCTAATTTGCCAAATTTTTCTTGGGGAGGGCCAGAAACCCCCCGTTAATTGCTCAAGCGCCTTCGGCGCTGGCGGCGGAGGGCTACGCCCACCGCAATTATCAAACCTAGACCCCCCCCTGCAAAATATCCTGGATCCGCGCCTGGTTGTTTGTGCGTTTTCTTGTACGAGTAAATATGTTCAATTTTGAGTGAAGTCTGTGTTGCTTCAGACCCGGGACTGTACAGCGCAGTGGACGCTTACGGCTAGCCCCCGGATCCATTCACTCATTTTTGAATTGTTTTTTTGTTTGTTTTGTTTGCTGTTTCGGAGTATGATGTCTTGTCGTTGTATTTGTCCTTTTTGTAAATCATATGTGGCGCAGTCCCCCTGCATTAACTATTTGAGTGAATCATTTATTTTGTGGTTGGCTTCAATTTTGAAGGATGGTTGACTTACGACGTCTTTAGCTTTTGTTTCAAAGTCCCCTTTCTTTCTCGTGTGACCTAGTATACTACTTTTATCTCCTGATCCATTTTCTCCTGATAATTTGTTCCTGGACTTCACAGATTTAACTGTAGCTTTAAACAAATTTGTTACATCAACTGCCATGTTGGCTGTCTGCTATATAGTCTTGATTGTTAGGTCGAAATGGGAAGAGAAATTCCACAACAGTTTCGGTCTGGATGAACCACTGAAATTAAAGCGGAAGTAACTATACGGAATTATGGGAACGGGCACCGATCTTCCCAATGCGCCAACGTTGAATATATGTTTATTTTGATGGTCAAAAAAATCCACTGACATCCTCTAAAGAGATCAATTTCCCTGGAAAACATCCAGTAATTTTCTTTTTCATTTATTTTATTGATGTAAATATGATAAAATTTGTG
The DNA here is from genome assembly GCA_917208275.1 of Patella pellucida. Lineage (NCBI taxonomy): Eukaryota > Metazoa > Mollusca > Gastropoda > Patellidae > Patella > Patella pellucida. The sequence goes on along the minus strand of OU795039.1, from coordinate 55,498,983 downwards.
TGTATAACTCAGTTCTGCATCATTTTACAACACTGACTGAAGATCTGGTTACCGGTTATTTTTTGTTATTGTTCTTTCCATTTCTAATAGACAATTTTCAGGGTTAAAACTTCAGCAGAAGTATAAAATCAAGGTTGTGTAAAATCGTGGTGTTGACAATTGTACTAATAACTAAAGTTTTGAATCTTGTCATTCATCTAAACAAATAGTAAATATAAAGAGGGGCCGGTTGCTCAAAGCCCTGTTATCTTTTAACGATCCATTAACTTTAAAGGAGCTAAATCGCTAACATTTGGGATCCAAAAATTGACAAAAGTGGGTCGAAACTCATATAATACTGTAATATGAATGTATATAAACTGATTTACATTAAATGCCTTCCGTTTTAGTAAAATTTCAAATTAGTTATGTTCGGCGAAACAAGCCATTCAGTCTCAACCCAGTGCATTTTTTTTAGCGCCTGGTTATTCCAGTCCACATATGCAGTGTGATACAGTGCAATGTGTCTAGCCTCGTCCCTCGAGTCTCTCAATAAAACTAGGACCGGAGCGCAATATGGTACACGATTCGTGTACCAATGTTAGAAAAAAAAATTTATCTTAAATATCGGATATCAGAAGCTCATCTTTTCCTGGTAAGTTTACATCATCAATGTTGATTTAAATTGACCAATAATTCGTGATTTCGATGTCGAAGATTTTGGAGGATTTTGAGTTACGGACTTAGGTCCTTTAAACGGAGAGAAAGAATTAAGAATGTTGCTGGAAATAAAGGCCCCGAACATTCTCTGGTGCAAATTTTTACTACAGATTTATTTATACTAATATAAAAATTAAAGTATTCTATAGTGTTTTTATGTAGTAAATTTAACAGAAAGTTAACAAACAATGAAAGAACATGTTACCAAGATGTCAGTTAAAGTTAACAGATCGTTAAAAGATAACCAGCAACCAGCCCCTGGAAAACAAATATATATATCCTTGCATGCTAAGACGCCCAAAGTCCACAATCCAATGGGATACATCACATAAAGAAAAAAACCTTGACCAGGTTCCTTATCCTGGTAAAATATGTCCATTGTATGCACCATTTCTAGAGTTTTTATCTAAACTCTAATCTTTGTTGATTACATGTACCAATAACCATCCAGTCTGCAGGAGTAGGCCTATGTGCGGTTCACACACGAGTTATTTTTTTCAGAGATAGGTGAACGCAAATTTTATTTTTGCACACCAATTTGGCACAACATTTTTACCTTTCACGCAGCTACTTTACTTTAATGAATGCTAATTGTTATTTTTTCCCGTATACGGTAACCCATTGTCGATCCGCATTTGATAATAACGATAATACCCAACATGCAAGGGAGACAACTACCATAACTGTAAGCAGTGAAGTGACTCAGTATCGAGTCAGACAGGGCTCGAAACGAAAGGCGCGCAAAAGCACTCACACACCTACAGTGAAACCCAGGTAAACATTTTTAGAAGCACTTGCACCCAAATGTCTATACTTGACATAATTCACTGTGCTATATAAAAGATTTACGTCTGAGCAGTCTGTGACTACTATTATTCCTGTTTCATTTCCGCTTTCATTTACACTTAAGGACCTTAGTCCGTAACTCAAAATCCTCAAAAATCTTTAACATCGAAAACACGAATTATTGGCCAATTTAAATCAACATTTTGATATAAACTTGCCGGGAAAAGATGAGCTTCTGATATCGGATATTTTAGATAAAATAATTTTTTAACATTGGTACACGAGTCGTGTACCATAATGCGCTTCAGCCCAGGGATGTAATTTTTCCGATAATTCGCATAATTCCGCGCCTGTTTTGAAACTAAGCGAGCGATTGGCTGAGCTTCCCATATTGACCAATGAACGCCGTTCTTAGATATAACAAAGACAAGGCGATTGTTCCTTCTCATATTTGGCGAAGATTTTGAAAGTGAAAGATGTCTGTGATTGAATGCAAAGATGCTCCGCGAATTAAAGAAATTGACAAGATCGTGAAAAACAAGTTTCGATGGGACTCGCTGGTTAGAGAATACTGCTCTGACGTCATGCGGACGGAGATTTTCCATTGATGGCATTGCTACGACCCACTTCATTGGTGAATCCGATGATCTTTAGTTTCCGGTGGATTTTCATATAGAACCAATCAAACGATAGATAACATTTTTGTGATTATTATTGTCAATGAAACCTCGAGATTGGACAATTACAGCCGTAGAAAATGGGATTTATCTGTTTTGATGACTGGAAATTGCTAAATTTCGACTAAATATGAATAAAACTTTCTTGAGGTTTAATCGAGATTATAAATAATTGACATATTATCATTCAAATTATTATGATTTTAATAGATCTTAGCTGACAATAACGATCGATTTTCAGTTTTAAAATTGGTACTAGCGATTCTGAAGGGGAAATTCTGCTTACGACGTCACTCAAATATGACTGAAAAGCACTTATTTTGGTGCCATGCCACGCATTCACTGGTATAGAGCATTTTGATTAGTATTATTGACGTCGATCTCAGATTTTAAAATTCCATAACTCTGGATCTAATTAGAATATTTTGATGAATAAAAAAAATTGAATAGCATTTTATGTTACATATTTTCATAAAATTTCTGAATTTGTTGTCCCCCGCCTTTCAAAGAAAGCAGGGGACTATTAAAATGGGTTCATCTGTCTGTCTGTCCGTCAGTCTGTCACACTTTTTGGGACACAATAACTCTCTTTCTAATTGAGCTAGAATGTTCAAACTTGGTATAGGTGTTTATTAGGTCATTACCTTGATGGAGTTTAAAGATGAGCATTTTCCGCTTAGGGTAAGCAGAGATAAGCAATTTGATTGGTTGATGCTTTGGGACACGATAACTTAAGTTGTAATTAAGTGAGAGTGATGAAACTTGGTATATAGTTTTATGTCATCAATACCTTGACTAAGTTCGATAATGAGCATTTTCTGCTCAGGGTAAGCAGAGCGATAAGCAATTTGATTGGCCAAGACTTTGAAACATAATTACTCTCCTTCTAATTGAGCTAGGATATTCAAACTTGGTGTAGGTGTTTATTAGGTCAATACCGTGATGGAGTTCGAAGTTGAGCATTTTCTGCTTAGGGTAAGCAGAGATAAGCAATTTGATTGGTTGATGCTTTGGGACACGATAACTTAAGTTGTAACTAAGTGAGAGTGATGAAACTTGGTATATAGTTTTATTTCATCAATACCTTGACTAAGTTCGATAATGCGCATTTTCTGCTCAGGGTGAGCAGAGCGATAAGCAATATGATTCGCTGAGACTTTGGAACATAATAACTCTCCTTTTAATTGAGCTATGATATTCAAACTTGATGTAGGTGTTTATTAGGTCAATACCTTGATGGAGGTCGAAGATAAGCAATTTGATTGGTTGATGCTTTGGGACGCAATAACTCTAGTTGTAATTAAGTGAGAGTGATGAAACTTGGTATATAGTTTTATTTCATCGATACCTTGACTAAGTTCAATAATGAACATTTTCTGTTGAAGGTAAGCAGAGCGATAAGCAACTGATAGGTCTAGACCCTGAAACACAAAAATTCTCCTTCTAATTAAGGTAGAATGTTCAAACTAGGTGTAGGCGTACATTAGGTGAATGCCTTGATGGAGTTCGATGATGAACAATGTTTGATTCTATCTGGTAGAGAGTGATGAATCTTAGTGTATAGTTTGATTGCTCAATACTTTTGAAAAGAATAAATGTGCGATTAATTAATGTGTCATCTATTTATGTTGGGTATTTCGGCGGGGGACATCAGCCTCACTTTGGCTTGTTATTTTAGGTGCAGCTTTTAGAGCTCTCCATGATTTTATTCCTTTCAACCCCTGGTCAAATTGACCCTATTGGGTGGTCATGTGTGGCTAATGTTCTCATACAGAGGTTGCTACAATTTTGAATTTCAGTGGTACTTTTTTTTAAATTACACGCCAGACAGAAATAGCATAAATTATCACTTGTGGGTTTATCTCCTTCACTCTTGAAGTATTAGGTTGCACATCTGAATTCAGTAAGGATTTAAATTGCATCGGACACAGGCCTACTCTGCAGACTGGTGTACCACCATGTACCTAAAATATGACTGAATATAATTGTCTAAATTATCAGTAACAATGTAAAATAAATTTTGATTTTAGGTGTGAAAGATGTTTCTCTACAACCTGACCCTCCAAAGGGCTACAGGTATTACCAGTGCTATTCATGGAAACTTTTCAGGCTCTAAACATCAAGAAATTGTTGTGTCCCGTGGAAAGATATTGGAATTGCTTCGTCATGATCCAAATACTGGAAAAATCTATCCAGTACTGTCAGTGGAAGTCTTTGGAATTATTCGAGCTCTCATGCCGTTTAAATTGACTGGAGGATCTAAAGGTAAAGTTTTATTTAATATGACCCTGCCAAATTGAGATAACAATACCGCATAATTCAGGTTTCAAAATTTTAACTATTTCGTACGGTGTTGACAAAGAAATTGGTATAAACCTGAACTTTTTTTATCCATTGTTTGGGAAAAAGATATTGTCTGGATAAATTTTGGTGGATAGTAGTAGTTACATGTATTTACTGATGTCGTTTAGTTAAAGGTAGGTTACTGCAATAGTCACCTGATGATTAATACACAAATCCACAAATGGGAAGTGGGCTTTAATAGGAATATTGAAAAGTCGATAAATATGTCAAGGTTCTTTGGGTATTGATATGTTCCATAGTAATTCCTTTGACTAAATAAAATCTTATGTTAATGCTAACTTAACATTCCATTCTTTTGTTTATGATTTTGTTTTATTCTTTCAGATTATATTGTTGTTGGTTCTGATTCAGGAAGAATAGTCATCTTAGAATATATGCCCTCGAAGAATATTTTTGAGAAGGTTCGTCTCATTCTTTGTTTAACAATAATGCAAATAATACCAAGTTCAATAAAGTGTTTATCATTTGAATGAAATTTTTTTTTAAACACATTTTTCATCGGGGCAACTTACTTAGATTTACACTGGAAGACTGACAAAACTTTCTGTAGTATCTGTGTTCAGATATTACCATTATGTCTACATGTACAGTTTATAATTGATATTGTAAAATTATAGGTTCACCAGGAAACATTTGGTAAGAGTGGCTGTAGAAGAATTGTGCCTGGTCAGTTTCTGGCAGTTGACCCAAAAGGAAGAGCTGTAATGATTGGTTAGTTCATCTCTTGAATAGATCATTCAGTGGGCCTTGAACATGTTATCTCTTTAACAGGAAACTGCGGTTCTTAGTGCGACTAGGTGGTTGGTCGCTGGCCTAATAGTTTTAGTTAACAAACTCACATTGGGTCAAGTGGCATGGTTTTGATTCACAGCTTCTCCTTGACAATGAGAAGGATCACATGTTCAACAGCAGAAGTTTTACTACATGCAATCGAATTGGTGAAATAAAATTTTACTGCATCTCAGTCCTAAAATAACTTAGTTTAAGTCAAGTGGAAGTTAATAAATCCCATTTCTATCTCTCCAAGTGTGGCTGACATTTTGAATCACAGTTTTTAAACTAAGGGAACAGTCCTTGAAATTAAGGATTTTCTACCACGGCAAAAAAAAATGAAAAATGCCGTGGCAGAATGGTACTGCTACGGCACCACAGCATTTTTTTGTATTTCAAAATATATAGATAAACAAAACTATGGTAATATGGCATTATGATTATGTACTGTAGCCGAAGTGGACTGCCATAATACTATCGTCGGATTGTAGCTCACAACCAATGTTTTCAATTATCGCCGATTTTTTTTTATATATCCCCATTACTTGTTAGGGTGACCCACGCCAACAAGAAATTTCATCCTACAGACAATATTTGGGGTTTATTTTAACATTATATGATAAGGCTTACCATAAAAGCTCCATTCATCAACAGTGAGAGTCGGGTCACATTCAATTGTTAAGGATTATAACCATTTGGAAATATTTTATAATTGGTTCAAAATCTACCCGGCTACCATTGTCAAAGTAGTGAGAATAAGAGTTATGTCCCTTGGCTGCAATTAAAACGAGGAATGGGCATCACGGGCGCCACTGAAAAACGAAATAATTTTATCGCAGTCGGAAAACATTGTTTATTTCCTTGCTGCGAAGTAACGGAATACACTCCACGAGACGCTCGAATTTGACATATTATGTACGCATGCACAAACTCTTAGTTGTTTCAACAATACACCCATGCCTTCAAATATCTTAATATTAACGGGTTATTATGCTACTGTTGAAATTAAAATAAACGTTTAGCTGGATATGAAACGATCGACATTTGACATTGTTTGAAGATTAGCCTAAATGTATTAAAATGAACAATGCTCTCATTTCTGTATACCCACAGACACTGGTCTGTTTATAATGGCATGTTATACAGAGGGAGCGAGAGAGAGAGAGAGAGAGGGATGTATGATGTTTCATATCAAGAGCATCAATGCCGCTTTCTAATATGCGTCACAGTGGGGCAGTTATTAGTTTATTTATCAAACCCAAAGCCTGGCACTCTATAAGAAATACAGGAATTTTAATATCTAATGAAATGCTTTGGGTTAATCGATTTTCTGCGCCAAAATCACCAAGAAAAGTCTTAATATGGTTGGCCATATAAGTTACAATTGCGGCATTGTGAAAAATGATATTAAACCGGTTACCATGAAATGGCGTTAGCGGTAATTTTGAAATTTCCAAGGAGTTTAAATATAACTTGAAAGGAAAATAACAACGCGACGTTTCGTCTCCACCCTAAATAAAGGCCTTACAGATTGTTCGAACCAACGAACACACCCCGGTTCGTTTGGCAAAAATGACGTGGCGGTTTTGAACGTCTGGGCCGAGCATGTTTTAAAATACAGTTCTTCAAATTTTTTTAATTCCAGAACACTTTTATCCGCCAAACCAGTTAATAAATGCAGACCACAAAAGAAATGATTAATATTCATATGAATATTTCGCTCCGAATCTGATAAATCTGACCAGTTTTCTACTAATTTAGCACAAATTTGCCTCTGTATTGGGTAAATAAAGAATTGAATAGCTTTTCGGTGCGGGCTCTGTCTGACATGGTATTTTTAATTTCGAAAATAACGGATTTACTAAAATCTCCAGCAATTTCGTCGAGATCTGCTAGAATTTCTTTTATTGTCGTTAATGTAGTTTGCGCAGATTTATCAGCCATTTCACGAAGACCAAGAATACGTGGCGTATGTGTCGAGTCAGCGGTTATTGCGTAGGTACCGAATTTAGAGCCAAATTTTGTAGTTTCGTCTGTATAAAATGTGGTATTTTTCGCCGACTTCAAGGTTTCCGAAACATGTTTTAAAGATACACCGACGCGCTCACATGATATTCTTTGAACTGTAGATTTTGACGGAGTGTAATTAGATTTTAGTCCCGCGACAGCCAAACATGCGGTTATAACCGCTGCTACGTTACCATTGGAAACGTTTAGATTTTTAAGTTCCTTGACCAAATTATGGCATTCTGCTGTGTATCTTTGGTTTTCGACATCATACAAAATTACTTCGTTCTTCTTAAAAGGTGTGGACTTGCAACCCATTTTTTTTACCTGCCAATTGTTTTTTATTTTCATTATTAGCCTTCATGCGTAACATTTCATTTTTAGTCTTCCAAAGTAGATTTTTTAACAGAGCGATTGTGCTTTTATGACACTTTCACAGTCGCCGCAAATACTTATTTTTCCTATTTAAATCAGTCAAGGTCGCATCGGCAGATGTCTGAGTCTCTCTATTTATTAAATTAATTTCACTAGTATCTGCCGATGGAGTCTCGTCCACTATCCCGGGAAAAATGGGGTGTCAAGAAAATCGTCGTATAATTTCATACATTTATTAGACTTAGCCTTACTTTTACCCAGCTTCCTAGTCTTTGGCGTCAAGTCTATTTTTAATATATTGGTCTCCAAACGTCACATAGTCGTCATGTAAAGCTGTTATGATAGACCGATGCTCCGTAGTTGTCGGGAATTTTTAACAATGCCTAGTGTAAGCCTATTTGTGATTTTTGCCATGGGTATTTTGGTTACAGTGCTCAAATCATAGGGGTACTTGTCCAATCCAATGCTGGATAGCAAATCATCGGTGGACGCCATCTTGCAGGGCTAAGTCTCAAATCTAGAAAAAAAATTAGGTCCGTCGATCAAGGCTTATGGCTACAAAATAATCAAATAAGATACTATGAGTATGAAAATAATTTTAACTAAGTTACCGGAAAGTGTCTGGAAAATGAGGACTACAAATAAAATTTCGTTTCGGTTATTTTCCGGTTGTAAATAATTCTGCGTATTTAGAGCTAGTAAATATTTATTTCCTAACTCATACAGCGTGGCACGTAAACCAAGGTTGTAACCACTAAATAAAAGTAAATCCCAAAAGGCTGTAATGAGTTTATCCCGGCGGTCTCTCAAACACGAAAGTTAGAAATAAAACGAAGCTATTACAGCTAGCTCTGTACCGAAATCGATAAAATTCCCCAAATCAAAAATTAAATCAAGAATTGCAATCGAAATTTTTATTCACGTTCTCGATTAAATAAACACGAAAGTCGAAGCGCGTAACGAGTTAATTTTTACTTAGCTTTATATGCCAATACATGTTTGTATAATATCCACTCGTAAAGCTATTTGTGACGTATATTTGCTGCGACCTCCAAATTCACGTGCGCGATACTACATTTTGCTCAGTCGAGAAAATACACACGAAGAGGCGGTACGACAGATAAGTGGGTCAGTTTTTATAAGGACAAATATTGTAGGCCGTGAGTCACTCTATACTTGTGGAATAATGAGAATTAAAACTAGACGGCATTGATGCCATACGACTCACGAGTGTCAAAAAGAGTTGAGGTAATCTTTGTGTATCCATACGCGCGAAAAGTTTGTGAAATGAATTTAACATTTATTGTTTGTTTGGCATATTGCTGTTACATGCTAAAACAGATCTATTTTATGTAATTTTGGTTTGAAAGGATAGCAAGAAAATAAATGATTAATTTTTACGCTGCGTTACATATAGGGCGTAGTAATTATAAACAAAGGGCGAGAATCGGTCCAGGTCCTTTGTATGTGACACACGATTCAGTTGAAAATACAAATGACGAGAATTGTAACATTGTTCATGCATTCGCCAGAGTAACTTGGCAACAGTCCATGCAATGTATTCCTATTTTAGTTTATATATAATCGTTAAAAATAACACCACTGAAACGGTAAAGCATAGATATGCCTACAGCAATATATTTGTCTGACTTTCGTATACAAAATGATAAACAAATTAATGTATGACGTTAGTACACGGTCAGACGACATCCTCCTTGTACTGTTCTATAACCGGTACATTTAGTCATTATTAGGAACATAAAATCTACCACAGCAAAAAAAAAGAGTTATGCCGTGGTAGACGGGGGTTGCGTCGGCTTTTAACACGGCTTTGCCGTTTCCCGTGGTTAATTTCGAGGACTGAGGGAATATATTATGATTGTACATATTTTTATTGCCAGGTTTCAGTGTATCAAATGATTACTTCTGAGATAAATTTATATCATAGGCCAGAAACTTGTCAATTATTGTTCTCTGATAGCCAGTTTTCTACATTCATAAAACTAATTGTCAATTTTAATTTTCAATATAGGTGCTGTTGAAAAACAAAAGTTGGTCTATATATTGAATAGAGATGCTCAGGCTAGATTAACTATATCATCACCATTAGAGGCACATAAATCTAATACATTAGTCTATAATATTGTTGGTGTTGATATTGGATTTGAAAATCCTACGTTTGCCTGTCTTGAAATAGACTATGAGGTTTGTGTAATAAACATTTTTCATATTCAAATATAAATATAACAAAATGAAATGGACTGTAGCGTCCTACTGTTCGGCACCAACTGGACTAGTGTAGGCAGGCATATGCCAAAAACTACACAATATTAGGGAAATTTTGCAGCAGTGCTACAGTGAACTGCAAGGGTTCCTTAGCATGCACACCAATGTGTACACAGGACCTTGGGTTTTTGTACCATCCCAATGAATAGACAGATAATATAATCCCCAATCACATACTAGTTATTTAATAAATAATCTATTGATTTGTTCTCGCATGGGCATATGATTATGAGGCAGCCGGACTAATCCTTGATTATATTATAACCTCCATTAAATATGAACCTTCCTTAAAAAAAAAAGTCATGGTTAAATTATTTTTTGGTTATTGTTTCAGGATGCTGATCAAGACCCTACAGGTGAAGCTGCAGCTAAAAGTCAACAACTTTTAACTTATTATGAATTAGATCTAGGGCTAAATCATGTGGTCAGAAAATACTCAGAACAGTTGGAAGAGCATGCTAACTTTTTAATATCAGGTTTGTGCTTTAAATACAACATGTCAGTTTATAATTAAGATATTACTGGCCACATCTCTAAATAACTCGCCTTCATCACCAAGTTTATTTTTGTCACCAATACATAAACAAATATCAGTTGAACCAGTTTCATTTGTATTTTATAGACATTTTCACATGATTTAATTTTATATTTATAGTACCTGGTGGTAATGAAGGACCTAGTGGTGTTCTAATTTGTTCAGAGAATTATATAACTTATAAAAATCTGGGAGATCAACCAGATATTAGATGTCCTATACCCAGACGAAGGGTAAGACTGTAATAATTTAGTGTTGGTGGATATCAAACACCTAATGTATAGGAGACTGTATGTAACACTAACAGTGGTATGCTGGAACTAAATAGCATCCCTTGTTAACTAACCTCCAGCATTATAGAGTAGAATCATACTATGGGGTTGTGAATGTCATGCAGGGTATTGGTGGCTGAGTGATCTGGTTTCCTTTTGCCACTAACAAGTTTGACTGTCTAAAATAACCTGTGGTTTAAAATGAACTTCCATCGAGTTGAGTTTATGTATGGCTGAGAAATAGTTCTTTTAACAGCTGAATGACCCAAATAAATACTCCAGGCCCTAAATTAAATGTCCCTTACAAGGTGCCTTTCTTTCAACGCAAGGTAGAAATATGATCGTAGTTTTAATTGGATGTTAACCTCATAAAAGTTGTGAACTGAAGAGTTGATGCACAGGATTCCCACCTTCATTCATTTAAGTTTAAAAAAATTAAAATCAGAGTTTCCTTGTAAAGATAACATTTGAAGTTGTAACTTAATTAAAAATTCCTTTACAGTATGATTTAGATGACCCAGAAAGAGGAATGATTTTTGTCTGTAGTGCTACACATAAAACAAAGGTAATATTTTTATACGTCCTCCTGATAATGTGTTTTGGAAGCAAATTGGCTCAGTGAATAAGATATTAGCTTTCTAACCTGGATCCAGGACCGAAATTGGTGCAGGACTGAGGGAATGACAAGGAACAATTTATAGTTGTTCGGATGGCCCGGAAACCGAGGTCCTGTGTACACATTGATGTGCACGTAAAAGATCCTTTGGCATTCGGTATTTGATAAAAGAGTAGGCCTTAGCACAGTTATTCAGGCAAAATTTTCTTCCATAGTACAGTGTTCTTTACCCTAGTCGGAGCAGAACAGTAGGACGTTAAACCCCCTTTTTATTTTATTTCATATAATGTATGTAAACAGATTTTTTTAATGTCTCATGGACAAATTTAAACTGTTATTTATACAAAATAAATAACCCTAACATGAAATATTTTCATTGCATTGTGGTTAATTTCCATTTTTGTTTTTCAGTCAATGTTTTTCTTCTTAGCTCAAACAGAACAAGGAGATATATTTAAAATAACTTTAGAAACAGATGAAGATATAGTAAGTGGAATGCATCATATACTAAGGCAATGAAAATGCACTTCTTTTATAGACGATTGTAAAAAATTTTATAGCCAATTTATAAAGATCTTCTGTGGGGTGGTGTTGAATGGCATGTATGTCTGCAATGTGTGGATACAAAACTTTTTCATCTTGTGTCTATGATTGTAAGCAGTACTGCATTTTCATTGCTTCAAAGTAATTGTTTAATTGCTTATTGAAGGCACAAGCCATAATATTCACATTTTTCATCAAGAGTATTTGAATCTTAATGTTGTATGCTCTCCACTTGATTAATTAATGTATTAAATATTTTTCCAAAGCATTTATTTAATGGGCTCTAATTTTTCAGGTGACTGAAATTAGATTAAAGTATTTTGATACTGTCCCTGTGTCAGCTAGTATGTGTGTTCTCAAGTCTGGCTTTCTATTTGTTGCTTCAGAATTTGGCAACCAGTGAGTTTAGTTTTTTTAGTCTACTTTTTTATAATTATCAAATAACTTTTAAGACTCGAAACAGGTTTTGTTGTGAAAGTTTTTTTAATATAACAGGTATTGTTTACTTTAAATAATAATTGCTATATACAGTGGACCCTCTCGCATCCGGATTCAGAATTTTACAGCATTCTGTGAAATCCGTCATTTCCATCTGTATGCTTACTATAGAGACCAATGAGCATGTTAAACTACATCACTTCCTGTTTTTAATAATAATAAAAAAATATCGATTACAAAAACTTTTTTGCTTGTGTTACAGAGGGATTTATTTATCAATAGATATGTAACATTGTGGTAAATTGTTGGTCTTTCCCTTTAAGTAAATTAAATATTGTTAATGTTTGAAATAAAAGATTAAATTCAGGACTTAATCCTATTACTTTACAATGTTTATTTTCAATTATTTCAGTTACTTATACCAGATTGCACATCTTGGTGATGATGACGGAGAACCAACATTTAGTAGTGCTATGCCTTTGGAGGAGGGGGATACCTTCCTCTTCTCTCCCCGTCCCTTAAAAAATCTTGTAGTAGTTGATGAAATGGATAGTTTATCTCCTATTATGAGTTGTCAGATAGCTGATTTAGCTAATGAAGATACACCTCAGTTGTATACATTATGTGGACGTGGTCCGAGATCATCTCTTCGAGTATTACGTCATGGATTAGAGGTATGTTTACTAAAAAAAAACTTGTGTTAAAACATAGTTTATTTATATCAAATGAATACTATATTTTGTTAAGCATTTATAATTCCATTCCGTCCTTCTATCTGACAAGAGTTTCGAAGATGTACAAACTATAGTACAATTTTTTTTATTTCTTGCATACTTAAGTTACTTTATTGATAATAAAATTAAAATAAGATTAAAGAATCCCTGCTCAACAGAATCACACAACAGACTTGTAGTTGTAGACAATTGTTTAATAGGACAACTTTTCGGGTGATATTCCCCCTCTCACAAAATAGACCTTCAACCAAATTTTTAACAACTATCATGTAAATATTTGATCTTAACTGTTCGTCATGAAAACTGTTTCAGATTGATCAACCATAAAATGGATACATATATTTTGTATTTCAAAACGATTTAATTGACATTAGCATTGAGATGATGGTATTTCCGTGTTTCACCTGAATATACATGTATATATGATTACAATATTTGGTAAAACTGATCCATGCTTTATATAATACAACTAGGTCAATTAACTCTTAACTGACCCAAGGCGACTTTTGTCGACAACTATAACGTTACCGTTTAGTACCCAAGGCGACTTTTGTCGACTAAACATGTTAGCCGAATGCAACGTTCCTAGCGTAATGAGAGTTATTTCCCTTATTAACAGACGTCTTTATCTCATTTGTTTACTTCCTGTTTGACATTTTGACAGTTAAAAATCTTACTGTTTCTCCTTGAAAATTATAATAAAACGGTGATATGTCTAGACCTCTTCGGCAACGTTCTAATGATGGATTACCATCCTTATTGAATGACAGTGATTCAGATTTTATCTGTGGTATAGATTTTTATCGTTTTGCGCAAGGCCTAGAGTAGAACGTGATAATTAAAATAGGCTAGGCTAAGTTAATCAACAAATTTCAATTACGGTAATTAAATAAGCTTAAATTAAAAGATTCGATGATGAATGATTTTTAGATTACAACAGCCGATCAGAAAAAATAACCATTATACACATGAAGTTTGCATGAAATATCTAATTAAATTTTTTGTATAAAATTTATATTTATGAAATGGCCTTAAATTTAAATTATTTCATTCATTTACATAAAGGGTCTATCTTCAGTTTTTTTTTAATAATATGACTTTAAAATGTATATATATATATATTTTAATACTATTGACCATTATGACGTGGGTTTTTATGACGTTATGACGTCAAACCTCTGGGTCGTTTAAGAGTTAATGAATAACTTGATAATTGAATGTTTTGAATGCATCAGTTTGTATATATTACATATTTTAAATTCTAGGTATCTGAGATGGCTGTATCTGAATTGCCTGGTAATCCTAATGCTGTATGGACAGTTAAACGAAGAATTGATGGTGAGTTGCAACTAGTCTATTTATAATAGTTCAATCCGTGCACATTCAGATATTTAAAAAAATTTATTGTCAATTGTTTTTATAATCTGATCTATTGTCGATTGATACTATATCTTTAGGCATTTTGTACTCTTAATACCCTTAATCATTTAGAAATGGCTTATTTCTTTACATGGTGCAGAAAAGTTGGATGTTAAACCATATTGCACGCATTATTTCTTTACATACCATGCGTACTTTGGTTTGACTGTTAATAAAGAATTTCACTATTGTTGAAATTAACTTATGATATAGAAAACCAAGTATGCCTAACATCATATAGATGTATTTAATTTTCAGTTGAAGGTACAGAATTAAGTTTCCATTTCAGGTTTATTTGATTTTCAGATATTATTATTGTATGAATTCAAGAAATATGTATAGATTACACAGGATAAAACTGTTATTTTACACTTTTTAAACAATAATTTGCTTAATAAAAAATATTGGTTTGATAAAGTTTTTTGTATGGATTTAAAGAAAAAGTGATGGTGCCTAATTTTGGTGTCATGATTTCATGTTTTATCAAAATTGGTATAACAAAGCAATTAATTCCATGACTAAAATGAATCTTATTACTACCTATCGAACCATCTCAAAAGCCCAAAATTGTTTTCAATTGTACGCTATATTGTAAAACTAGCATGCTTTTACATGGACATGTTTGTGACATTAAATGCTTGTTACAATATTTGCAAAAGATATATTTAATATATAAAAATTGAAGAAAATGTTTGTATTTAAAAATGATGATTGTGTCATGGAATTTTGATTTTAAAATTGTACTGCACAGCTATATTGAAGAGAAAAAAATAATGCTTTGAGTAGACAAGTTACTAAAAGAAAAAGGCTGGTTGTTTGGAATCCTACCAACCAACACCAAGCCTCTTTCTGCTTTCAGATGCAGTGTATGATGATGATGCTGGTAACCAGATTGCTACTTGATTCCTGTCTCAGGGTTATTAAAGACATCAGCACCATGGGAACATTTGTAGGTCTAGAATACAGAAACATTTGCTTTCAGTACCTTTAAAATGGCATTGATAAAGCTCTTGTTTGAATTAATCCTTGTTTATATTGACTATTCAATATGTTTCAATTGATATTTTATGACTTTGAATCATCTATTATCAGCTTGTCTAAGCAATTCTTCAGTACTGTTTTGTGTAGAAATAGTTAGCTGTAAAAGGCTGCTATGTACAATTTAATTTGTCCCAAGTCATTAAAGATATACTGAATCTGATACATGTATTTAGATATTGACAATGTAAAAAGTCTGAGACACAAAGTATTTTATGAAATCAACAAAATTTGATATAAAAAGCAGAGTATGAGATTATATTTGTCGACCATTTCATATCTATTAAAAAAGATAAAACGAAATTGTTTGAGCTTTCCAAAAGATACATCTCCCATAGATTGCACCAAATACAAAACATGTGATTCAACCTGTTCAGTGTATTATTGTATGATTTAACAATTCCAACCAGTCTTATTTGCTATTTATAATAAATGTGTATTATATTTTTCAGAGGATTATGATGCCTACATTATTGTATCCTTTGTGAATGCTACCCTGGTATTGTCTATCGGTGAGACTGTAGAGGAAGTGACAGATTCTGGTTTTCTGGGTACAACGCCTACAATATCGTGTTCACAACTTGGAGATGATGCTTTAGTTCAGGTATTGAAATGATGAGAGTTCAACTTAATAGGATGCTCATTTTCCTCGAAACCCCGAAATAAGCTGACAGAATCAATATTTTACCGGGTTTCACAAAAGCCAAATTTTCAACTACTATCATATAAATAATTGATTTTCTTAACTGTTTGAACTGTTGAGATTGATCAACCATAAAATGAATACATATATTATAAATTTTGTGTTTCAAAATGATTTGACATAAGCATAGAGATGATGTTATTTCCGTGTTTCACCTGAATATATATATGATTACAATATTTGGTAAAACTGATCCATGCTTCATATAATACAACCATATCAACTTTAATCTTTAATCAATATATTAATCTCAAAATGGCTTATGTTTTAAGATTTATCCAGAAGGTATTCGTCATATTCGATCGGATAAGAGGGTAAACGAATGGAAAACACCAGGTAAAAAGGCCATTGTTAAATGTGCCGTCAATCAAAGACAAGTAGTGATAGCCTTAACAGGTGGAGAATTGGTCTACTTTGAAATGGATCCAGTAAGTATTATAATTTGTATTTGTAACTTTATTAGGGCTTGATCTCCTCAAACATTAAATTGGCATTACTCTTTTTGTTTTAAACAATACACGACTTTTTGTAGTTTAAAAACTAAGAATATGGAAATGTTTGAATCATTATATATTAAATTTAAGGCATATCTAGCATGACTATTTCTAATAAATTAAAATTCATTAGATTCTTGGGTACGAGATTGAAAATTAGACTTATAAATATTGGATAAACTTTTTTTTAAAGACTGGACAACTAAATGAATATACAGAGAGAAAAGAAATGTCTGCAGATGTTGTTTGTATGGGTATTGGTCGAGTACCACAAGGTGAACAAAGATCACGATTTTTAGCCGTTGGATTGGCTGATAATACTGTTAGAATAGTCTCCCTTGACCCAAATGTAAGTACAATCTAACTTTGTTAAGGCCGTCGTTCGCACTTCATTTGATGAATTTTAACAATAAAATCATTTTTGAGGTTTTATGATTATCTGTGAGTAAAACTATCTAGGAACACATACTAGTCATTTTTTTCACTAAATTCTTCTTTATTTCTACACAATTTGGTTCTGAATGAACCCACCCTTTTTTATTTGGCCCTATTTCTGTTAAAACTATTGAGAAAAATCTAAAAACAATAGACATTTCATACGCGAAATACCGGGTTTCCGATCGGTAAACTGCCGCCATGTTGGATATGGTTAGAAAGCTTGGGATTTCCCCTATTGAAAGGAAATGACGTTTTTGTGGGGTGTCTTGAAACCTTTCCTCTGTAGGTAGATAAAAAAAGCAAGCATGAACAAGTTTTGCATAAGTAATGAGCTTCCCTCGAGAATACGTTATTTGATTGGTCGGTCACATAGGTCAATGGCGAAGTGTCCAATCAGAAGCGGGTATTACTCTAGGTCAGTTCAATGGGCATGCGCACTAAGCTAGTGACCTATATCAATCATGGTTGCTGTAAGACTGATCCATACGGCATTGTTAATCAATATTTTTGAAGATTTTCAAATAAAATGATGCTTTTGAAATTGTTTAGATGACTAAATAAGTATGACAGACACCCATAATAAACAAAATGGAGATGAATATTTGTCTGCTAGACCTAGTAGTGG
Organism: Patella pellucida; assembly: GCA_917208275.1. Classification (NCBI taxonomy): domain Eukaryota; kingdom Metazoa; phylum Mollusca; class Gastropoda; family Patellidae; genus Patella; species Patella pellucida. The sequence continues at coordinate 55,481,163 of OU795039.1, read as the reverse complement.
TACTAATAGCAATACCATTACCAGGTAGGCCTACTGTACTGTCACTGTTTATACTTGAACTTCAGTGGTTGATTTCTCAAAACAGTTTTTTCTAGAGTTACCAATTTTAGTCACGCTATATCTCTGAAAGTCATGGTCAGATTTTCTTGAAATTTGGAATGTAACTCCCTATATAATAACTTTATGCAATAGGAGATTTTTTTGTAAATCTTCACAATAGTTCCTGATATATTGTTGCCATAGCAACAGTGACACGGGAAATAATTTCGATGTTAACATTAAAATGTGTATAACTTGCTTTCTAATTAATATTTTGTAATGAAATTTGCCTATTGCACAGATGAACATGTCAGTAACATATGTGCTTAATTTTAAAATATTCTGTTGAATAGTTTCTGAGAAACTGGATGACTAAAGTTATATACAGAAATCCAAGATGGCCGCCGTTTCCATAGCAACAGGTACCCCCAGGAAAATTTTTCGGCCGTTTTTGTATTACTCAATGGATGTGTTCTTAGATGTGTAAAATTGATAACTTTACCTCAATAATTAAAAAAAATGAAATTTTCTACTGTCCACCCCCTTAAATTAACTGAAGTTTGAAAATTTTGTTAAATGTTTCCAGAATTTTGTTGAATGTTTCTGAAGTCTTACAAGTCTACAGATACTTCAATTTTATTCTTTGGTTGATTACTCAGTAAACTCTTTTGAAAGGCTTTAATTCTGAGGTCATTGGATTGGTTGTCTAATAAAAGTTTATATCGTAACATGCCTGAATAAAGAGTGATAATTTGTATTTTACAGGATTGTTTGTCTCCACTGAGTATGCAGGCATTACCAGCCCAACCTGAATCTCTATGTATTATAGAAATGGGTGGTACAGAAGCTAAAGAAGATTCAAATGAACCTGGCACATCTGGTGGTCTTTATCTAAATATAGGTTTACAGGTACTATCTTTAGCAAGATTTAAATATTGCAATGGGGACAACATGGTCATGCTAATAGTTTCATTTTCAGTAATTCACAAGATGATCTTTAGAAGGTGTAATAGACATTAGACTTTAAATATTACAGTTGATATCTTTTACAAAAACTGAATGATTTTGAAATTGGAAGTTTTATCAATTGTGATTGACTATAAACAAGACATTTAGAATGTTTACTTCTATTTACAGAATGGTGTATTATTGAGAACAGTATTAGATATGGTAACTGGTGATTTATCTGATACACGTACAAGATATTTAGGTTCACGACCTGTTAAATTGTTTAGAATATCGATGCAAGGATCAGAAGCTGTAAGTATAGACAAGTGTTTTTATATATTAGTATATAGAGATGATGTTATATCCGTGTTTTACCTAATAATATAGTATGATTATATTATACAACATTACTCATCTATATACCAAGATGTTGGGTAAACTCTTTAGGGCTTGACTGCTCTAACACATGCGTAATGTTTCATTTTGTCAAGTCTTAGAGTTGTGACAAGGAGTAGGGTTGCATATACCTAACATCACAAGTTTTCTCTTGATGCCCCAATGTCTTTTCACTGTTAAAGACATGTAGATTGGTTTCAATCAGTTTTATTTTAAAGAGGTTGTCATTACATGCATATAACTTTGATCATTTAATTAATATGTCCACTCTTTTGAAGCGGTAAACATTGGCTGATTGTGTTAATATTTCATAAAGAATCTTTTTTGTTCTTCAGGTTTTGGCTATGTCCAGTAGAACATGGTTGAGTTATACATACCAAAGTAGATTTCATTTAACACCCTTATCTTATGAATCTTTAGAATATGCTTCTGGTTTTGCTTCTGAACAATGTCCTGAGGGTATTGTAGCCATTTCAACTAACACTTTACGGTAAAATATTCCTCTTAAAATAGCAATCATAATAATTTATTTGTGACTGGATTATACAGAAACGTAGAATGATGAACCCCATTTTATTTCCTTTGAAAAATTAATGTAATCCTTTGGAATTTGTCCATCAGAAACAATAATGAAGGCATCCCTTTATTTGGACGTAAAACAAGAGTTAATTCCCTTAATGATTCATAAATATCTAACATTTAATTGGTGATTAGGACATTAGTTGGTTCATTCAATTTTATTTTCAGTATTTTGGCATTAGAGAAATTAGGAGCTGTGTTTAATCAAGTTTCCTGGCCACTGCAATATACACCAAGAAAGTTTGTTATTCATGAATCAAACAATTTATTTATTATTGAAACTGATCACAATACTTATACTGAAGAAACGAAAACACAAAGAAAACAGCAAATGGCCGAGGTAAAAGTCTTTATTTTATTTCTATATCTAGGTACAGAGATGATGTTATTATCCGTGTTTCACCTGAATATATGATTACACTCTGTGATACTGATCTGTACTCGATCAATACACCTGTAATATTGATCACTTCTAGAATTAATCATTCTAGATGTACCTGTAATACTGATCATGTCTGGAAACAATATCACTTGTTCCAGTCATGTTTATAAGATGAATAGCTCCTGTCAATTTCAAAAATTATAAAATGGCTCCATTAAAAAAGATAGTAAGCTGGCACTGCCAGGCAGGATACGCCCACATTTTCGAGAGATGGTTAGAGAACAAGCAAAATCGAAAGTGATTTTTCCTACAATCAAAGGCCATAATTCATTAAATTACAATTTGATATGCGCAAATATCGAAAAGAATCACGATCTTTAGGTTATAAACATGCATTTCAAGTTTCATTAAAATCGAATTAAAATTGTGACCTATACTGGGTCCACAACCTTGATATACCATATTTTAATACTATTAGCGTACAAACGGTGGCCATTTTGTCTGGCAATTATGGTCCGATTTCCCTGAAATTCAAACTCAACCTTCCGTATGGTGTAACGGTGATAGAGTCAAGTTTTTTAAATCGGATAATAATCGTGACCTCCAGAGGGACCATAGGCGATTTTTCGGACAATCAGGGGCCATAATTCAGGAAGTTATGATCTGATATGTGAAAATAACGAAAGGAACAGTATTCGCGTACAAACGGCAGCCATTTTGTAATGAAATGAAATTCGAACTCAACATTTCTTAGGGTGTAACGGTGATATAATCAAACGATTTTTTAAATCAGATAATAATTGTGACCTCCAGAGGGACCACAAGCTAAACAAAGAAGATTTTGCGTATAATCAGGGGCCGTAATTCAGGAAGTTACGGAAGTTACGCAAATATCGAAAGGAACCAAGATCTTTGGGTTATAACCATGCATTTCAAGTTTCATCAAAATCGAATTAAAATTGTGATCTCTACAGGGTCCACAACCTTGATATACCATTTTTAACAGTATTTGCGTACGAACGGCGGCCATTTTGTATAGTAATTTTGATACGATTTTTCTGAAATTTGAACTCAACCTTCCTTAGGGTGTAACGGTGATATAATCGAACGGTTTTCTGAACCGGATAATAATTGTAACTTCCAGAGGTAACACGAGCTAAAATAGGTGAATTTTCGGACAATCAGGGGCCATAATTCAGGAAATTACGTTATGATAGGTGCAAATATCGAAAGGAACCAAGATCTTTGGGTTTTAAACATGCATGTCAAGTTTCATCAAAATCGGTTCAAAATTGTGACCTCTATAGGGTCCACAAGCTAAAAACGTGATTTTTCGTACAATCAGGGGCCATAATCCATGAAGTTTTGATCCGATACATGCCAATATCGAAAGCAGCCGAGATCTTTTGAGGATAAACCTATATTTTAAGTTTCGTCAAAATCGGACAAGAATTGTGACCTGTAGAGAGTCCACAAACAATTGTGGACTGACGGACGGACAGGGGCGACGACATAATACGTCCACATGAAAATGTGGGCGTATAAAAACTCTTCTTGATTATATTGCATTAATTGTAAATTTTCTTCAATTAAGGAGAGACAAATTGTATTTATGTTTTAGTCTTGTTTAATATTTGGTGAATATGGTAGCGTCAGAATTATCATCATGAAAACTGATAGCTCAAATGTATGCTGTTTAAAAATAAGAAAAAAATGAAAGTAGTTTATTTTTACTATTTAGAAGAGCAATTTAACTGATTTGCAGGAGTAATTAAAGTCAAGAGGAGCCGGAGCGAAAGCGCACCATGACATTGAAGGACTGCTGTATTGGGCACCATTGTAGTTGTTCATGATATTTTAAACATATATTAAACTATAGTGCACTCCAAAAAATCCTGTGCCTGACAAAATGATTAACATCAGGAGAATTGTCTGGCATTTTAAGTGATATTTCTAGCCTTCCTGATAATCGATTAGAAAAGACTATTATAGAATTTCTGTTTACTTTCTTTGTTAATCTGTTGTGAACATCCAAGGAAGACAGAAAAAAAGACATTACAAAATTGTGTAACGTTAGAATGTTTGTGTGTTAAGTTTGTTAAAGATAATGTATGTTTCAATATCAGGAAATGATTGAAGCTGCTCAAGAAGAGGAACAAGAGTTAGCAGCAGAAATGGCAGCAGCATTTTTAAATGAAGAAAGGCCAGAATCTGTATTTGGTTCACCTAAAGCTGGTATGGGACTGTGGGCGTCTGTCATTAGAGCTATTAATCCATTAACCGGGGAAACACTGGAAAAAATTAACTTGGAACAAAATGAAGCTGCTCATAGGTAAGATTTATTAAGTCACTGTGAGGTCGTTCTGTTGGTTTGTCAAAATTGCTCAGCAAATATTTCCCAGAAATCTGTGCATTTAAAGCATGACTAAACAAACACTTTTGTCCAGATAATGCATGTAGAATGATGGCTTTTGGAAAAAAATCAAAAAATTGAAAACAAAAAGAATAGCGATCCGTGGGTAATGATGTTCAAACAATCACCTGCATATTGTCTTTAAATTAGTATTTTATTTTTCTTGAAAGTATGAAATGTATAATGTACTTTATTTATTTTATATATATTTGCAGTATAGCGCTAGTGAAATTTGCGAATAGAAGTGATGATACTATTTTATTGGTTGGTGTAGCTAGAGACCTTGTGTTAAGTCCCCGTTCTTTAAGTGGTGGATATATATATGCCTACATAGTAAAAGAAAATGGTACAAAATTAACATTCTTACATAAAACGTCTGTTGATGAAGTTCCAGGTGCAATCACTGCCTTTCAAGGAAGAGTTTTAATAGGAGTAGGAAAATATCTACGTATCTATGATCTTGGAAAAAAGAAAATGTTGAGAAAATGTGAAAATAAGGCAAGTACATTGATTAGTTTAAAATGTTTAGTATAACCTTTTCAAACACTTTTGGTCAAATTCTTTCCATTATAAGCTACGAGCATATTTCACCATCTTTTTAAAGTTATTAGATATCCTGTTGGAAATTACTGCAATCTTTCATGTTTCCTGGAACCCTGGGATCACGGTGGCTAAGTGGATAAGGCGCTGGTTCGCTAGCCTGGAGGTCGGGTGTTCGATCCCTGCATTGGCCGAGAAAGTTAACCTCGATTTTCCGACGTGATTTCCCCTAGTCAGTGATGCAGAAGGAGGGCCTGACAAGGACAGCTGCCTAGTCGTTCGGATGGGCCGAAAAACCGAGGTCCCGTGTACACATTGGCGTGCACGTAAAAGATCCCTTGGCAGTTGGAATTCGATATAAGAGTAGGCCGTAGCGCCGCTGCCCGGGCAAAATTTCCCTCATAGCACACTGTGGCGTATGCCCGTCTTCAATTAGCTCAGGTTAAGTGCATAACAGTAGGACGTTAAACCCCATTTCATTCATTCATTCCTGGAACCCCTTAGACTTTTTATACGCCCACATTTTCATGTGGACGTATTATGTCGTTGCCCCTGTCCGTCCGGACGTCCACAATTGTTTGTGGACTCTCTACAGGTCACAATTCTTACCAGATTTTGACAAAATTTAAAATATAGGTTTATTCCCATAAGATATCGGCTGCTTTCGATACTGGCATGTATCAGATTAAAACTTAATGGATTATGGCCCCTGATTGTACAAAAAATCCCGTTTTAGCTTGTGGACCCTATAGAGGTCACAATTTTGAACCGATTTTGATGAAACTTGACATGCATGTTTACAACCTAAAGATCTTGATTCCTTTCGATATTTGCTCCTATTGGAACGTAATTTCCTGAATTATGGCCCCTGATTGTCCGAAAAATCACCTATTTTAGCTTGTGGTCCCTCTGGAGGTGACAATTATTATTCGATTTGAAAAAACGTTAGATTATATCACCGTTACACCGTAAGGAAGGTTGAGTTCGAATTTAAGGAAAATCAGACCAAAATTACCATACAAAATGGCCACCGTTTGTACGCGAATGCTGTTAAAAAAAATGGTATTTCACGGTTGTGGACCCTGTAGAGGTCACAATTTTAATTCGATTTTGATCAAACTGGAAATGCATTGTTATAACCCAAAGATCTTGGTTCCTTTCGATATTTGTGCCTATTGGAACGTAATTTCCTGAATTATGGCCCCTGATTGTCAGAAAAATCACCTATTTTAGCTTGTGGTTCCTCTGGAGGTGACAATTATTATCCGATTTGAAAAAACGTTTTGATTATGTCACCGTTACATCCCAAGGAAGGTTCAATTCAAATTTCGGGAAAATCGGACCATAATTGCCATACAAAATGTCTGCCGTTTGTAAGCAAATACTGTTAAAATATGGTATATCAAGGTTGTGGACCCTGTAGCGTTCAAAATTTTAATTCGATTTCGATGAAACTTGAAATGCATGGTTATAACTTGGTTACTTTCGATATTTGCGCATATCAGATCCTAACTTCCTGAATTATGTCCCCTGATTATACGCAAAATCGCCTTTGTTTAGCTTGTGGTCCCTCTGGAGGTCACAATCATTTGATTATATCACTGTTACCCCCATAAGGAAGGTTCAGTTCAAATTTCGGGAAATTCGGACCAAAATTGCCTTACAAAATGGCCGCCGTTTGTACGTGAATACTGTTAAAACGTGATATTTCAAGGTTGTGGACCCTGAAGAGGTCACAATTTTAAATCGATTTTAATGAAACTTGAAATGCATGGTTATAATCCAATGATCTTGATTCCTTTCGATATTTGCGCATATCGGATCGTAACTTCCTGAATTATGGGCCCTGATTGTCCGAAAAATCACCTATGGTCCCTCTGGGGGTAACGATTATTATCCGATTTAAAAAAAACGTTTGACTCTATCACCGTTACACCCTATGGAAAGTTGAGTTCAAATTTCTAGAAAATCGGACCATAATTGCTAGACAAAATGGCTGCTGTCTGTACGCGAATAGTGTAAAAATATGGTATATTAATGTTGTTGACCCTGTAGAGGTCACAATTTGATTTTGATGAAACTTGAAATGCATGTTTATAACATTAAGATCTTGATTCTTTTCGATATTTGTGCTTAACAAATTGTAACTTAATGAATTATGGCCTTTGATTGTAGGAAAAATCACTTTCGGTATTGCTTGTTCTCTATCCATCTCTCGAAAATGTGGGCGTATCCTGCCCTGTTGATGGCCCTGTTTAAAATCCATCTTGAAATTTCCTGTGTTTTGTTTATACATTGTTAAATGATTTTTGATTAAAGGAGCTAAATCGCTAACATTTGGGATCCAGAAATTGACAAAAGTGGGTCGAAACTCATATAATACTGTAATATGAATGTATATAAACTGATTTACATTAAATGCTTTCCGTTTTACTCCAATTTCAAATCAGTTATGTTCGGCGAAACAAGCCATTCAGTCTCAACCCAGTGCATTTTTTTTTAGCGCCTGGTTATTCCAGTCCACATATGCAGTGTGATACAGTGCAATGTGTCTAGCCTCGTCCCTCGAGTCTCTCAATAAAGCTAGGACCGGAGCGCAATATGGTACACGATTCGTGTACCAATGTTAGAAAAATTATTTTATCTTAAATATCGGATATCAGAAGCTCATCTTTTCCTGGTAAGTTTACATCATCAATGTTGATTTAAATTGACCAATAATTCGTGTTTTCGATGTCGAAGATTTTGGAGGATTTTGAGTTACGGACTTAGGTCCTTTAAAACTAAATTAACTTTAAAAAAATTTGTTGTCTTTCAGAGTGTACCTAACTTTATAGTAAATATCCATACTATGGGTAATCGTGTGTTAGTATCTGATATACAAGAGAGTTTTCATTTCTTACGATATAAAAGACAAGAGAATCAGTTGATTATATTTGCTGATGATACAAATCCACGTTGGATAACCTGTTCATGTCTATTAGATTATAATACTATGGCTGGAGCAGATAAATTTGGCAATGTTACTCTGGTAAGTTTGAAATATTTTGTTGCATAAGAATAACTATTATGGTAGGAAATGACAACCTGTTGGCTCTGTATAGTAATACATAAAGTTAGACATCCACCATTTCTGGAACCCCCATATCTAATGTTATCAACATTTGGTATATTTGAAACTTCCCAACTTGTAACTTTTCATAAGTGTGTTAGAAAGCTATGATAGATATATTTGTTCTATAGGTGCGTCTACCAATTAGTGTGTCCGATGATGTAGATGAAGATCCTACTGGTAATAAGGCATTATGGGATAGAGGTGTATTAAATGGTGCTACACAAAAGGTAAGTGTCTTGTTTTGAGATATATATTATATAAAGACCCATTTCCTTTAAAGATGTATTGTTCTGAATACATTAGGTGGTCATTTCCAATAAAAGTATTGCAAATTTGGTATCTATGGAATGTATTGACCCCCAATATTACTAGAAAAATACTGGATAACCAAAAACAAAAACACCCACTTTGGCCTTAATATGTATGATAAATAAGGATGTAACGGTCAAAAAAAATTAACCGGTTAACTGATGGGCAAAAGACCGACCGTGACCGGTCAACCGGAGTTAATACAATATAGTATGCTACCACGTGGTCGTCACTCGCGCAGGTGTATCACATGCCGTTGTGGGACATTAAATACAGGAATATTCTATGGCCCCACCTACCTCCACCTCAATATGCAGTGTTATAATAATGTAATCCATTTATTCGCGCGCACAGCATTACTTTCATTTTCATAAGCATACCAGCAGTCAATAGTCAACCTGTATTGTCCTATAGTCAAGATTATCCAGTCCGAAGATACAACGCAATAAGAAACGACGAGAAGATTATACCATTTGGCCATGTGCCAGAGAGACAAAAGATACTTTGTTCACGGAATAATTTTAGTACTACGTTTTCGATCAGTGAATACGGACGTTTTATTACCGGGAAAGTTTTGGAGCAACGTGTAATATGAACAAGAGAGCGTGGGCTTATGCTAGTTTACTACTAGTCGATATGACATTTTTTTTATATAGAACGAGTAACGGTCAGGGGAATATCGAACCGGTCAGCTTGCCGAACTGAACCGTAATCGGTCAACCGAGTGACCGTTTACATCCTTAATGATAAATGGACAGTAACGGAAAATACATTCTGAAAAATGGACCTTCCCTCAATAAATTGATAGCATGCAGCATCATCTGAAGAATACAAAGATTTAGAGAGGGTTTTGAAGAAAATTTTTGATGACTAATTAGTTTAATTATGTTTTTAGTTCAAATATATTATCAAATCACACAATTTTAATGTTGGAAAGTGTCTTTAAATTTTTGAGACCTTAAAAGGGCTATATTTATTGACTATGTGGAAAAAGAATATAAATTTGCTTTTCTAAAATTAAGGGATCTAAGTAATGTACAAAATAAAAGGTAATCAACCAAAACAAAGATAAATATGTGTAAAAGTACTTGCCACTTATTTTATGTTTTCAGGCTGATATTGTATCAAGTTTTTATGTAGGAGAAGTGATAACATCCTTACAGAAGGCTACTTTAATACCTGGTGGATCAGAGTCTCTAGTTTATACTACACTATCTGGTGCTATAGGCATGTTAGTACCTTTTACATCACATGAAGTAAGTACAGTTTGTCTTTTATCTTTCAACAATTAGGAAAAAATATTTAATTTACATAATTTGCATGTGGAATAGAAGTATTACTAATTTGCATTATGTAAGATTTAGATATAGAGCTGGCCATTCTTGCTATTCCTGGGGATCACTGTAGCTAAGTGGATTAGGCGCTGATTCGCTAGCCTGGAGGTTGAGTGTTCGATCCCTGCATAGGCCGAGAAAGTTCATCTCAATTTTCCAGCGTGATTTCTCCTTGTCAGTGATGCAGAAGGAGGGCATGACAAGGACAGCTGTCTAGTCGTTCGGATGGAACAAGAAACTGAGGTCCTGTGTACACATTGGAGTGCACGTAAAAGATCCCTTGGCAGTTGGAATTCGATATAAGAGTAGGCCGTAGTGCCGCTGTCCGGGCAAAATTTCCCTCATAGCACACTGTATGGCGTATGCCCGTCTTCAATTAGCTCAGGTTAGGTGCTTAAGCGTAGGACGTTAAACCCCATTTCATTCTTGCTATTCCTGTTCAAAAATAAATGAGAAATGAATAGTGAAACTTGTAGTCAAATTACTTTACTTGGAGTGAAGTTATAAGTGTTTAAAGTTGTAAAAAGATAATCTTGATTGTCGAGTACGGTTGCTACGATAAACGAAACTTTTAAGATACAAAACGGCTCTGTCAGTCAAATTTAGCTCTTACATATAATGCATCTTTATGGAATTGATATATTACTATGTTAGATTTTATTATATTTATCAGGATCACGACTTTCTACAACATTTAGAGATGTATATGAGAACAGAACACCCACCTTTATGTGGAAGAGATCATTTAGCTTACAGATCATATCATTATCCATTAAAGGTAAATTATATTCGTGTTGATACTAAAATAAAGCTTAACTATAGTTAAAAATGCATAATCAAAAGTGTTTTTGGTCCAATATTTCTGAAAGGCTCAATACCACTCTTGTCGTAACTGAATAAATTGTCCCAATCTTTATTCTGGTAATCAAATTGTACTATTTTACAATATTCCAATTAATTGATAATACAAATTTCATCCTAAAAATGCATAATTAAAAGTGTTTTTGGTCCAATATTTCTGAAAGGCTCAATACCACTCTTGTCGTAACTGAATAAATTGTCCCAATCTTTATTCTGGTAATCAAATTGTACTATTTTACAATATTCCAATTAATTGATAATACAAATTTCATCTTAACACATCTAATTTAAAGAGTTGAAAAATTTAAAGTGCACATAAGATCATAATTTTCTATTACATATTATAATAAACAATGATTACTAAATCCATATTACGGAAAGTTCAAATCAATCTGATTAAAATTAACTGAGCTATTTACGTTTTAGTATGGGACAGCCAAAAATGGTTTTCAAATTTTCAAGAACGACCTTAATCCGGTTGATTGGCTGATGACGTCACAGGCACTACACATACTATACACATTATCTATCCAATATATCACTGCCTGTATAATATATCACTGTATCAACATACCAACAGTTAACAAGTGTGTATTGTCGGTAATCATTAGCTCGTAATTATGTAAGCTACACATCACTATATAATTCAAAGCATTTTCAAACGCAGACCTTTCTCGTCTTGAATTGTAATAGATTTTATTTGTTACTATAATATTTCCGAGTGTATTTCACGATGCCGAATTATCGTTGTATTATTGAGAGTTGTGGAAATTCCAGCAGAGAAAAGGGGAATAATGTACCGACGTTTCATAAATTTTCCAAAGACGAAATATTACGGAAAGAGTGGATTGCGTTTGTCAACAATTTAATTACGGATTGGCGGATGCGGGTCGTTTTATCCCACGACTGGTTCACTCAGGGCTGTTTCATCCCACACCTGATTTGCTATCGGGCTGTTTCATCCCACTTGTTATTATAGAAGCAGTTAATTAACCGAGTTGTACTTATTGTCGAATAAACTTCATTGTTTATTATGAAATAAACACACCATTAATTGTTATGGAGTAGTAAAAAAAACATGACGCGAGAGTTGATATCTGTCGTTTGGGTCTCGGATATACGAAGTTTGGGACTCTGGTATACGACGTTTGGGAAATATATATATATTCAAAACACGAAAGAAAAAATCAAGAACCACGTGGTTAGTAAAAGGCTCAACCAAACGATAAAACATTAGTTGCACTTACGGTTCTTTGATAATCATCGTTTCTCATGAAATTATATAATATTTATTTAAAACGAATAATATGCTGATGACCTACACAAAAACAAAATAAATATTTACACGACATGCAATCTTTTTTTTTTACAAGCCCCTACAAATTGTTAATAATCAGTGAGCTACACCTTGACGACATGCTTGTCGTAGATGCTAATACCAATCGATAAATTGGTGCGAACAAGCCACTGGTAAGTGGAAGGTCAATCAAGTTCGTTAACTATTTGATAAAAGAAAAACAACAAAGTATTACTAAATATGCACAAATTTTCAACAATACATTTTGGCAAGTTTTATACTCGCAGATAAAACAAAACAAAGGAGAACTAGCAGTGTTAATCGCGGTCTCAACAACCGCCAATCACCTAATTAAATAAATGCGAATTAAATTCCCAATTGAAATAATAAACGATAACCTGCCTTTTTTAAAATCTGGTGTTGATTATCGAACCCATTCTGCTCAGCGAGTTAAGATTATTGACGACAATTGATTGGTGAATCTGATTGTTAAAGCGCTTAAAAACATTGAATTAATTTAGAATTGCAAAATGCAAAACGTAATTTATTATTCGTTACATATAAAAAAAATCGTTAGTCATTTATTATTATTCGTGCACATTTTCTGATATGGTCTGGTTATTTGAGCCTAAAAATAGAACACATCCCAATTGGTGCATGCACGCTTCCCTTTGATGACAGTTATATCATGGCATCTCATGGGTCGTATATACGATTATTTCACCGTGCAAGGTGCAAATGCATGCTTTCTGATATGGTCGGATTATTTGAACCTAAAAATAGAACACAGCAAGTCTTCTTTGAGGTGTTGTATCATGGACATACACGATTATATCACGAGGTAATTCTGTTATTGAAACCCAAACTGAACGAAAACGGCTCTCGATTATAACGGATGTAAATTTTGTGGAATGCTGAAGCAATTTTAGTTTAAATATCCTTTGTGTGTAAATTACTACTATAGGGCAGGCTGTGTACATGTAATATCAATTCTTTTAATGAATTTAATGAAATCAATTTATTTACAGCTAAAAAGATAATTTAATGAAATCAATTTATTTATAAAAGCTGTAAATAGATAATTTAATGAAATCAATGAATCTAGTCTCGCAACAATCGGATGGTTTTCATTATTAGATCCGGTATCATCTACATCGCCATCCTCTATGGAGCCACAGTCAGATAGATACGGCTCAAACATAATATATGGCGCTATAGTTAGCATTTCTCGCGACGTATCTGTATCCGATACATTGCCAGAGCTAAAAGAACTACTGCTATAGGATAACTCTAAATATTCTGCTTCCATTCTCTCGGTGTATGATAGAATGACCAATAACACGTGTTAATGATTTATTTATATGATTACTACTTAAAACCATTTCGTTTCTTAAATGCCGCCAATTAATTATTTCAATTGGCTTCATAGATGTCCGTAGCGCCGGCTACACCAATTCTACACCAATTCTACACCAATCGTGTTTCAATCAGAAGCCAATTGTTAGTTTACGGTCGGCTTATTCTGATTAAAAAGACAATGCTACAGCAATCGGCTTTATAAAACAAATTCTAAATTAAAAAAAACAGATTATTCCGTAGTCAGTTGTTTTATTTAATTAGGGGATTAAGGAACCAGTCAGGCGTTAATGAATACACACGCCGGCTGTATATAGGTAATTAAGGAATAAACATTCCGAATATGCATTTGTACACTGTGACGTCATTAGGGACCGAGGGGATTAAGAGTGTTTTCGATAATTGGCCAAGTCGTTTTTACGGGAGGTCTATATTTGCGACTTTGAGTGAAGATAGCTGATTTATTTTTAATCAGATTGATGTTAACTTTCCGTAATGTGCATATAATAACCACTGTCCATCACTACGCCGAGTTTCAGTTTGTTGTCTTATGAGCACTTTAACTAAATGGTTTGAAAAGCCTTACCTAAACTTTTCAAATGTGACTTAGATTTTTCAAACTCTCTGGACAAGTAAAATTGGATGTAATCGATAATTTACACAACAGGACACTTAAACATCTAGTACTTATAATAAGGCTATTATTTATTTTCTAGAGCTGTCAAGCCAGCAAGAGTGTTATTGTCCCTTAAAATAAATCAGTTCTAGTTCACATTTCTTTCTATTGATTCCACACCATTGACTTTGACAAAAATAATACTTCAACTATACATAAACTAAAGAAAATAAAATTAATCCACTCTGCTCTCTAACACTAACATAAACAAGATAGAGTTTGATAGATGCTTATTCCCCTTTTAAAAAAAAAAAAAGAAGCTAGGATAAGAATTGGATGCATCTGGAAATATTTCAATTTGAGCCTTTCTGGAAATTGGTCAAGTATAGGAGACAATAGGTTGCTTGGTAACCCACATCTTTCTGAAGCAACAGCCGTGAGTTTAACAACATCTAACCCTTGCTTCAACACTTGGCTATTCCTAAACTTTTACGCTGGTTATGTGTACAGGTGACTAATTAGTATTCAAATCATTGTCCAATCAGAGGTCATGGCATATAACACACTCACATTGTAGCACGTGACTGTAGTAAACAAATATGGCAGCCTCCACAGAAAAAGAACGCTACAAGTTTACAGCTGTTGAAAGTTTTTTTGTCCCCCGCCTTTCGAAGAAAGCAGGGGACTATTAAAATGGGTTCGTCCGTCTTGTCTGTCACACTTTTTGGGACACAACAATAACTCTCTTTTAAAATGGGTTCGTCCGTCCGTCCGTCTGTCACACTTTTTGGGACACAACAATAACTCTCTTTCTAATTGAGCTAGAATATTCAAACTTGGTGTAGGTGTTTATTAGGTCATTACCTTGATGGAGTTCGAAGATGAGCATTTTCCGCTTAGGGTAAGCAGAGATAAGCAATTTGATTGGTTGATGCTTTGGGACACGATAACTTAAGTTGTAATTAAGTGAGAGTGATGAAACTTGGTATATAGTTTTATTTCATCAATACCTTGAATAAGTTCGATAATGAGCATTTTCTGCTCAGGGTAAGCAGAGCGATAAGCAATTTGATTGGCTGAGACTTTGAAACATAATAACTCTCCTTCTAATTGAGCTAGGATATTCAAACTTGGTGTAGGTGTTTATTAGGTCAATATCGTGATGAAATTCGAAGATGAGCATTTAGCGCTTAGGGTAAGCAGAGATAAGCAATTTGATTGGTTGATGCTTTGGGACGCGATAACTTGAGTTGTAATTAGGTTAGAGTGATGAAACTTGGTATATAGTTTCATTTCATCAATACATTCACCGAGTTCAATAATGCGCATTTTCTGCTCAGGGTAAGCAGAGCGATAAGCAAAGACCTAACAAAACAAGATACTGGTCACGGTTGGGGCCGGTACCCAATCAAATTTAGTGCCGAAAAATGTAGGGTGTTGAGTGAAGGGCTTGATAAGCTGTATGTAGTTAAGGCGAGATCAAGCCTTCTATTGAAGATGGGTAACCCATTGCATTTTTTTTGTATCCTCTTCCTTGTCTGTCGAGTGTCTTCCTATGAGTTAAAGTGGTACTCAGTTTAGGAAATCTTACTTATTTTATAATGCACTTAATACAATACTTTATAATTACAGAGTGTTATAGATGGTGATTTATGTGAAATGTTCAATTCTATGGAAACCAGTAAACAGAAAAGTATGGCTGAAGAATTGGATCGTACACCAGCAGAGGTATAAATCAAACCAGTATCTTGTTTTGTTAGGTTTTTATACGCCCACATTGAAATGTGGTCGTATATTGCTGTCGCCTCGACCGGCTGGGTCCACAAACAACTCTAGAGGCTAAAGTTAATATCTGAGGCTAAGTTATAGAGGCTAAAGTTAATATCCGATTGACTGTAAATTTATACACAGTATTCAGATTGAACAACCATAAAATGAATACATTATATATATTATTAATTTTGTATTTCAAAACGATTTAATTAACATAAGCATAGAGATGATGGTATTTCCGTGTTTCACCTGAATATATATATATGATTACAATATTTGGTAAAACTGATCCATGCTTCATATAATACAACCATATCAACTTTAATCTTTAATAAATATAATACAACCACATCAATTATTGAATAACTTGATCTCCTTTGATTTCAAAAAACATAATTTTTATACGCCCACATCAAAATGTGGTCGTATATTGTCGTCTCCCCCCACTTCCGTCAATCGGTCCAGTGTACACAAGCAATTGTGGACTCTATGCTCCAGAGGCTAAAGTTAATATACGATTGAGTTTAAATTTATACACATTGTTAAAGGTCATGAGACTAAAAAGCCTATTGATTTTCAGCGATATCATATAATTACTGCAAGAGTTAAGGCCATTGGTCACTTCAAAAAATCTAGAGGCTAAAGTTATCATCCAATTAACAGAGTTAAGGTCTTGAGACAAATTTTGATAACTTTGAACAGCTAAATCCATTATATTAAATGTTTTACATACTTAACGTTCGCACAGATGAGAACTTTATCAAAGCGGAATAAATTATATTGATTTTCTGATTACTTTATGAGATGTTACATAGAATCAGATTTTAGTGTATTATATATGTTTTATTACCTCAAAAGTATGTTGACTGCCCAGACGAATTTACCTGCTGCGGGCGTATGTTTCGTTACCTGGAAAACTATCTTTTTGAGTTCAGTATAAAATGAGGCCCAGACTAAAATTCGTTTTATTCTAATTTAGAGAAATTATATTTGCTGCCTGTTCATACAATGTCTGCCATACAACCTTCGTAAAATAAAGCTATTTTTATACATCACTGTATGGAAATAAAAACTAATTTATGCCTTGCCATCAAAATTATTTATTGAACTCTTTATTTTTTAGGTATCGAAGAAATTGGAAGATATTCGTACAAGATATGCTTTCTAAATAAAAACAAATAATTCAATGGAACTGATAAAACCTTTCTACTCAGACATCATAAAGAAAATAGGTTTAAACTCCTCTATTAAAATCATTTTAAACATGCTAAATTATTGTGAAACTTTACAAATATTTTACAGAACTAGATTGAACTTTAATTACCTATATTTGTCAACAGTCATGTTCTATACGTCATGAAACTTAACATAATGTATATATAGATAATCACAACACATCCATTTGTATCATAGTCATTCCTTTCCCCCAGGCTTTTTATGTAAATATTTTGTATAAATAATAAATAAAACATAAAATGCTTCAAAATAGGTTGTTTATTGTAAAGATTGATGGAAGTTATGTGATAAATTAATCTGAGCACAGCTGTCTGATCAAAAGGTAGGGCACTGTCAAGTACTACCACTATGCTTAGTAGTCTAATTACGTAGGTACAAACGCGGGTTATCTACTGTAAAAAAAAAACCACACACGTAGTGGAGACTAGATAACAAATTTCAACCCTCAGTATATATCTCAAAGTTTTTGGCTACGTTCTTGTGGCTAAGTGGAGACATTTGGATGGTGGGCACGCCTACATACAGCACTAAAAAACTAAAACGCGGATGTAAAGGTCAAGGCCCACGTGGGGGTGGGGGTCTGCTAGTATACATGGCTAAAAATTGATCTTGCCCTGGCATATAAAAATGTTCGGGTACCTGTGTTAAATATCATTTAACGCTCAGTACCACCCAAGGGTTATCCCCGACAATGACATGTTTATCATTATGAACATACTTACCTTACTAACATAAGGGATAAATAAGGACGCAAGCAAAAGTTTATATCCTCACGTTGTTTAAGGTCTCTGGAATTAACGTCGTGTTTGTAAGGGATGGGACTTTTTTTACATGCAAAATATGTACAATGGACCTCGTTTTGTGTCCCATCGGAACGACTGTTCATTGTTCTTTACCAGGTCCTCGCCGGGAAATCCTGATGCAATTTCTGACATTGGGATCAAACACGGGACATCAAGGTTAAAGAGGAAACGTCTTACAGAGCCACTGCGGCCCACGCCTCGTTTTTGATGAATTAGTAATCGGGTCAGGGCGGAGGATAACAAGTTTGTTCTCGTCTGCTTAGGAGATACATGTTTTGCATTTAGAGGGGTGTTATTGTCCAATAGACATGTCCTGAGATCGTTAGGACCCAAGACGCGTAGCGTCGCGGGTTCTAATGTAAAATCCCAGGACATGTCTATTGGACAATAACACCCCTCTAAATGCAAAACATGAAGTGTTTATCGACATTGTAACATGCTATTAACGATTTTAAAAGAAACTACTAAAACAGAGGTGTGTTATTGTCCAACAGGTGGTGTCTAATTGACCAATCAAAGGTTCACTCTTAGCATGTTACAATGAACTTTAAAGCCAGTCTACACGATGCCGATAATTATCTTTCGTACATTTGATTGTTTTGAGAGACAAAAAACTTTTATTGTTGGAAGGTAAACCCTATCAACTGTATCGAGATCTTATAATATCGGTAACAATTACAAGTAGTCGGTAAACATCTAGATAATGAAGGGCAGTATTTAACATTCAACTATAATAGTCTAGCCATGTGGAAGAAAATGTCATATTTTGTAATCAGTAATCACATGTTTTGTTTATTGACGGGTAGGCGCTTTGTTAAATTAATCTTCCTCCTGTCTGATGTTACAGGAGATAAATCGGTAGAGTAATCAGTTTATATATTGACCTTTATAACAATAAATACCTGCTTATACCTAGCTGTAGATAACTTCTTTACACTAAGCGAATGCGTTCTCTTGCTTTATTGTAGGTAAGGGGCTGATTGAGAAATGACACATTTTCGTTGTTTAAACTGTGGACATTAAAGACAACTCGATGAACGTTTCTAATAAATGTTTATTTTAGGGGGTTTAAGCATTTTAATTCTTGTAGATAACATTTAGTATACTAATCCGGCCCGTACACACGGGATATAGCATTCCGAAATCTCGGCTCCCCTTTTGCCGATACTAAAATAATAATGTATGTATAGGATATTAACCTAACCGAGGGTGCTATATTATATAACCCGCGGGCGCAGCCCAAGGGTGATATAAATATAGCAACTGGGATATGATTGGTTAATATCTGACATATACAACGCCCACCCTTAAATTAAATGGACTCTTCCATTACAGGCCAACGACGATTGGGCTACCTACTAGGTACTTTCCGTCAAATAACGAATATTACCGAATTAATCACGTGGTTGCTTTTGTTTACAATTCTCCATTTTGAAGAATTGAATAGCAAAAGAACAAAAAAAATGGATAGGAATACGAAGTCAGACGAATAATCAACCCCTTTAGCAAACAAATTGACGATGGAATTGATGTGGATGCAACTATCGATGAGGATCTATTCAAACCTAAAGAAAATTTGGATCAAAAGGCGTATTGTGTGGACGGAAAGATGATTCTGAAAGATATCTTAGACATGGTCGAGTATGGATAACCGATCTAAATATGCCGATAAGTACGCCGTTTATTACTGTCTTGAATGTTACAAACTGTACCATAATACTTTTTAATTGTTACAAGAATAAAATTTTATTTCTGTGTTTTTTGTATTATTTCGATCATCAGCGGTTGATATGAGTCGAATACATCGACCTGAGATGACGTCATTAGCGGTTGATATTTCATATCAACCTGTCACGACGTCATCAGCGCGGTTGATATGATCAGAATATCTACCTATGATGACGTCATGACAGGTTGTTATGAGATATAACTGCTATGCACATCAAAGAGAAAACTACCGCCAGTTGTATATGTAATTATATTGAATAAAATATTGTTTAAACCAAAATCACGTTTTTAGCTTTTGGACACACACTAGAGGTATCAATTTTCATCCGATTTGAGGGAACTTGAAATGCATGTTTATGTCCTTTACTATAGATTTTGGTTCCTTTCGATTTTCGCGAATGTCGGATCGTAACTTCATGCCCCCCGGTTGTATAAAAAATCACGTTTTTAACTTGTAGTCCATGTAGAAGTCACAATTTTTATCCAATTTAAAAAAATATATATCACCTTTACACCATAATGACGGTTGAGTTAAAACTTCATGAAAACCGGACCAAAACTGCCAGACAAAATGGCCGCTCTTGTTAGTAGAAATGGTACATTAAGATTGTGGGCCCTCTAGTAGAGGTAATAATTTTGACTCGATTTTGATTGGAAATTTTTAACGGCTGACCTCCTTTTTTTAAAAAAAATGACTGGACTACACGGCCCAGGCGAAATTGTTGTCTAGTCTTAATTGGACTTATGTGAAAGAAATGTAGAAAGTATATCATACTAAACCTCGTGTCACGGTTTGTCTCGGCACCTCAGCCCTGGATAAATGGACAGCTCCTGCTTAATTAGCTATTTTCCAATCTAAACTATATGTTCATAGCGGTCTTTTAAATAAAGGCTTTAAGGAAATATAGAAATCAATCAATTTGAATAAGTTTGACTTTTTACTGGATGTGTTTCTTATCTCCCATGACCACACCCTCTGCCCCCCCCCCCCCCATACTGGTACCGCCCAGGCTAGAAACGCTTCTAAAAAATTTATATTCACACCCTCTGCCCCCCCCCCCCCACTGGTACCGCCCGGGCTAGAAATGCTTCTATATTTTTTTTGTTCAGTCACTTTTATGATTGTCTGATCTAGGAATTTACTAATAATTCCGATAACTTATGTCTCCGAAGAAATCCAATTATAGGTCTTCTGACATTACCAACGTTTGTTCGTTTTATCTCATTTGGAGACCGTCTATTACATTAGAGGTGGTCAAAACCAATAAGCAAATTAACATAACGAGCCTGACATTACTGACATGTAATATTTCAGGTTGACACAGTATTCACAAGATGGCTCACATATGGTTATATCACTTTTATTGTAGAACATTTCTAACAAACAATCACGCATAAAAATACAGCTGAGTGTCCCTCGACGTGAAATATATTTTAAGCTGTTGTTTTTTTTATTCTATTGTTTTCAAATTTCTTGTAACATCAGCCATCCCACTCGGACTTTTATTGCAGGGGTTGTGACATCACAAATTCAAAAGAGATGTTTTTTAACGTCCTACTTTTCTGCATGGGAAGTAATAATATCCAGAAAGAGAGATCAATACTAGCGAGCTTTTCAACGTGGTAAAAAGATTTCCAGGGGCTAATGTTAATGACTGAAAGATTTCCGAGAGCTATATAAGGTCAATGACTGAAATATTTCCTATCAGATGATCTGGACGTTCCTGCGGTTAAGTCGTACTCTATATATATTTACAACAGACGTGACCCACAGTTCTACTCTACTAAAACAAAACAATATATATACAGGATATCAATTTCTCTCGTTTGACTGCTTTGGGTTGTTGCCAAATGCAATAATTGTTGTGGATTTAAAGTATTTGCGCCTATTGCAAAGTGATGGCCAAGCCAAGAAGAAACATGCGAGTAATACGAGTAAGAAGAAGAATTACGTCGTTGTTCAGAATGATATTAGATCATAATATCATTTATTATACGCTGGCTAAGCCTATCTGTTGAAGAACTGTACAAAGGCGTTGGTTTCCATTTTTTTTCCTACATGTTTGTCTTCGAGGTGTAGCCTACACACTTTTACCAACGATGCTGCCGGCCAGGAAAACATTTTCTTCGGACAGCTTATACAAAGTCGTTCACAGCTGAAATAATCTGATCATTACTAGGAAAATGACAACCGGCTCTAGTTTATTTTTCATTTTCGAAAATGGTGAAAGTCTTACGAGCCAAATTAGGCTAAAAAATTACCAGGATGTGATTCAAAAAGGCGCAGATTGTCACGGGACGTCATTCTTACGTTGTTAGCGATAATGTGCCCACCCCTCAATCAGACCCCCACCCCCACCCCCAACACTGGCAATATGTCGAGTGGTCAATCGTCGATCAGCCATCACATTTCATGCATCTGGGAAATGTTTTGTTGTTGACGGTCTTCCAAGGAGCGACTCTCTCTGCCACAATATGAACGACGGACTCACCCTTCCTGCAGGCGGCCACACTATTGGCACTATTTTGTGCTTCGGTCATGTCTATTTTAGTGTTCGGATATTCGAATGAAAATACTATTCGAATATTCGACGGACCTTGAAATTTGTATTCGAATAGTATTCGAATATTTTCAATTTTTTAATATGAATATATTTAAAGTGGTATATCTTCAATTTATTATAATTTCTAATCAGTTGTGAAGTGCGTGAAATGTCTGTTGACATGCGAACAGTGCACAATATTATATGTTAGCAATTGCCTGTAGATCGTTTACGTAAACTGCCAGTTTGTACACAAGACCTTGGCCTTCCACGACATCGCAACAAGTGGACACGGGGAGAGAGAGGGGGGGGGGGTAGAGAAAGAGAGAGAGAGAGAGAAAGAGATGGGGTTTAACGTCCGCTCGACACAACTAGGTCATTTCGGGACTAACATATGGTGAAATTTTATCTCAATATTTCCCATTCTGTGGAAACTTAAAATAGAAGAAAGTGGGTCTAAACGCACATAATAATGTGATAATAAAATACGCATTAACAAATTAAAGTGTATTATCTTTAAAGTAGCTAGGTCTCTTACTCAATATCATCCAAAATCTTCAACTTTGAAAACACGAATTATTTGTCAATTCAAATCAACATCTTATCGGAAAGGATAGGCTTCTGATGCAATATTTAAGACAAAATAAACATTTAACCTTTCGGACACGAATCGTGTACCATAATGAGGTTCGGCCCCAGTTCTAGCAATAGACTCGGGGAACGAGGCTATATACATTGCACCAAATCAAATCGCGTATGTAGACTGGAATAACCAGACGCTAGAAATTTCAATTCGGTTAAACCATTGAATGTAGATCAGTTTATATACATTCATAGTACAGTATTATGCGTTGCGACCCATTTCTGTCAATTTCTAGGTCCCACATGTTAGGGATTTGGCTCCTTTAACATGACATTGTGCGTATTTGAAAAACCGGTATGAAAAGGATTGACGCCGTGATAATACCATGGTAACTAAAGGGGTACGGTGACCAGACTTGGTCCAGATAATTTAGGGCCTTTGTGCGATATTCGCCAAGACAGCCAACTCCAACTCGGCACTAACTGGCTAACCAAAGCAGGTATCCAGCTACTTACCGGATAAGTTCTCTGAAGACATTCAAGTTAGAGTTATGTAGGGGTAGTACCCGTACAAGTTATAGTTAGGAAGTCTAAGTAAGCTTTGAATGTAAATGTGACAAAGAAAGGCGCCTTTAATAATATTTGAGGGCAAATAAAAACAAACATGTAGATATTCGAAAATATTCGAATATGGTAATTGCTATTCGAATATTCGAATATTATTTTTGACGAGCGAATATTCGAATATTCGTGCCGAACACTAGTCTATTTCACATATACGCAATGTATTCTGCTAATGTTTTTAGCGTGGGGATTGACTAATAGGTAATTTATTTCAGTTCTAAACAAAAATTTAAAACTTTAACGCAATTTTAAAAATAGCCAAATTCTGGCTGGGATTACTGAGCAAAATGGCCATTTACTGGATACGTGCGAAAAAAAAACCCAGCTACCATAAATTTCGTCACGTTAGTTACGTACGCCTCTGCCATTGTGTGCAAAAGGATGGGGCCTCATCCCCTAAGGTGGAGACCGCGCCGATATGTATCTTTGGGGTTAGTCCTTTCGTTGCAGACACTAAGTGACTGTCCTACACCCACTCCGCTAATTTATGAAGATTTGAATGAGTATAGGTTCACAAAATGGTCTGATGTCTATGATTCACTCAATCATTCATTAATGATGCTTGTAATTGTTGGTGGCAAGATTGTTTCGACCCTATTGATCTATCCTTGGAAGACCATCAACTTTTCAGCCAACCCCCGTACACGCATTATATTCATATTACACGTACATTATGCAAGAGCTAAATCTTCCTATTGCAGGTCTATCTTTGGGCCTGAAATGTTATACAAACTATTAATCGGACATTTTATTAACATAAAAAGACCCTAATCAACACTCGGCGAAATCTTATGCGTCTGGACGACCCCTCCACCCCCATCGTGCTCCGCCTTTTTGGTTGCGGTTGTGGACGAATCTAGAGCCCCCCCCCCCCCCGTTGGTTAACGCATATAATATGGCCATTGATAATTATTAACCGAAATGTACAATCTTCCCCACCACATCGTTTTATATGGAACCGCAGAGTCTCGGTGACTAAGACGCTGGATATCTAATAAGGAGGTCTCGGGTTCGCTACCGGTGTTTGCCCATAAAATACCTCGGGATTTTTCCGGTTGGGTGTGTGTGGTTGGGGAGGGGGGGGGCAGATAAGGACAGTGTCTAGTCGCCCGGATGGGATAAAAAAAAACGAGGTCCAGCAAACCCTTGATAGTTGGAATTCTAATACATGTACAAGCGAGTTATAGAGCTGTCCGGGCAAATATTCCCCATATAGCTCACTGTATAATATGTGGTATCGTCATTTTCCCAGTCAGTGCTATATTTTAGCTGTATCGTGGCTTCCATGGTCCCTAACCTTTTGACATTATCCGTATACCGGTTACTTGCGATACCAGGGATCGGTGAATGAATAGATTTTCTGGGCTTTATAGAGATAAAATAAAAATAGCACAATTTTACACATTAAATGTTGAACTGGTCCGTGTGTTTGCGGCACCAATAGAATCCAATATTTTATCTAGTAAATATATCTGGTTAAAAGACAGAATTGATCGAATGATAAATGTCAAAGAACTTCGCCATGTTTCAAGTTACAATTATTGATGTTGATAAATTTGTATTGGTGTGAGGTAGTCTATAACTGTAATTTGTATACGTCAAATATAAAAGAGGAAAAAGTTGTTTAAGTATAATACATTATATATTTCGTTTTTCTTTCATATCTAAAAATGGTAAAAACGGCACATTGGCGTCATCAATGGAACTCCAACGTCAGTATTGTAGATTTGTGTGTCACAATAAATAGTTATGCGTGGTGTTGTTCGATGCGTATGCGATGATCATTTTCTGTATATCGGCAGTATTTTTGTTGTTGTTGATTGTTTTGATTTTTTACATTTTGTTTTCATCATTCTTTCTTGGAGTCTACATTCTTTCTTCTTTCATTTTACCAGTGCTAGTGGGGCTATCGTTTATTTGGCGAATTCCTAATAGTATATATTTATCAATATCAGAAGTTTAAAGGGGCTAAACCTCTAATTCACTATTGGCCATGTTTTGGAAACTAAATAAAGCATTTGAAGTCGACCTCATGGACTTTCACGGTTTGCTCCAACTACCAAAGAAACCCGAGTGACCCACCCCCACCCACACAGACGCACACTATGGTCAAATTAAAACACAAAGTGATCAAGTCGATTCTCTCTTTTTTACAAAAATTAAACTATTCCTTTATGTTTAACTTACTTTGTCGAATATGGAACTAATTATCATAACACTGACGTTATCTATATTACAGACTGATGTCAAATGTCCGACGAAGATGGGCTGCTAATTACACACAACACAAGTCCACATAAATTAAATATGAATTCCGAGAAAATCGACAATTTTATTTTTGATACACATCGAGAAAGTTTAGTCATATATATATATAAATTTAAATACGACAGAAATTATGGCATAATATTGATCGAGGGATGCCGTTTTGGGATTATCTGTTGAGATTATACTTTACTACTAATACCTTGAGCCTTAACGTCTGCTTTCAAATAAGTGATATCGCAGACAAGGCATAAGAGAGTCGAGGCTTCTTCCTGTGATTATACTTCTTCTTCTTCTTCTGTTTGGTGTTTAACGTCTGCTTCCACTTAAGTTATATCGCAGACAAGACATAGGAGAGCCGAAGTTGCTTCCTGTTTTTTAGAATATGATTTTTCAATGTTTCCATTAAGGCCTTAGGCCATGGATAAGGTTTTCGTGGGAAGTTCTTCCCTTTATTTAATAAAAACATATCGTTTGGTAGATGACCTCTTCTGCTTCTGGATTGGTAGATGTCATCTTTGTGGGATTTGTGTTTAGGTGCCAGACCTGTCTTCTCGTGACCTCCCCTTACTCCAGGGGTATTTGTTTTTGGCAGAATAGTGTTTAGATGCCGAGTCCGTCTGATCATGACTCCCTCTTACTCCACTATCCCGCCAGTTATTTAAATTTTTATTATTGTTAGTTAAAATAAAATAAATAAAATAATGGAAATAAATTGAAATAAAAGGAATGAAATAAATTTGTAGGGTGGTTGGGTGATTATACGTGGCGATTTTCGTTTTATACTAATCATTTTCTATAAATTGTTCAAGAGTGATCGCTTCTGTGGTTTCTGTGCTGCTTATTCATTATTTAACACTTTCTGGTTTTTGCATTGGACCTTCTGTTGTTCTCTTGCGACAGGCCCATTAACACCCTCCTAGCTACTTGGGAACTGGATTAAAATCTAGATTGATTCACCTGTAATAAATCCATAATCGCAGCATGAATTGAGGTCAATGTCAAGATGTTGACATGTTCGACTAACATAAGGATGGTATTGTCCAGTTGTCAATGAAATCCTAATACTAATTAAAGGTACAATGTTTCTTTATAGATATAGAAATACCAATTGTGTCATTCACCCTTTAAGACTATTTAATTTGATTGGGTATTGTTTACCACTATTAGCATTTAAATCGTCTTAATAATTAAGTTCACTGTTTAAAGGATGAATATTAAGCTTATTAGACCTCTTTGATCTGGCAAAAAATAAAATTTTATTGGATTTTATGTGGTGAATTATTTGATGGGATTATGATCCGTCTTCCTTGAAATTTTTTCGTCTAACTGTAAGCTAACCTTCAATCTTTTTAAACAAAAAAATAATCTTTTAGAGCTTCTCCCATCATTTACCGATTGTACACAAGAAATAGTTTATTTAAATCAATATTTAGATCTAATTACTTTTTTTAATTTATGAAACATGACTTTCTCCAATATTTTTTAAATAGTGTATATTATGGATTATTAACGACCTAAAAAAAATGACGTTAAATTTTAAATCCAATTTCATTTCCTTGCTCTTCCAAAAAAAAGAAAGAACCCTAATAAATCAATAACGAAAATTAAGCATAACATAATATATAAACACTTATTTTTCTTACAGGAAAATGTGCCTTTTGTAAAGAATGTACTGACACCATTAAAAGTTATAATACTATTACACGAGGAACAACCGTGGAAGCACTAGCCCAATAATGCCCTCATTTCATTCATCAACTGGGCAATATCGACCGTCACGTGATACTTGCGTCATGCGCAAGAAACTGCGCGTGATTCAGCTGATGGCAGCTGAAGTGTTCGAAATGCTGGATATCGTTGACAACACGGAAAACAATTAGGCGCTATGGATTTGTGAATTTTAGTCAGGGTCATGTCCCAAACATCCAAAATGTCAACAAGAAAACAACGAGGAGACTATGATGGCAAAATAGCCGGACTATATGATCTGGAGGACACAATCGGTCGAGGCCATTTTGCCGTAGTGAAGCTTGCAAGACATGTCTTCACTGGCGAGAAAGTAGCGGTGAAAGTCATTGATAAAACAAAATTAGATGAAGTATCCCGTGCACATTTATTCCAAGAAGTGAGATGCATGAAACTTGTGCAACACCCGCACGTTGTGCGGTTATATGAAGTGATTGATACCCAAACAAAGTTGTATTTGATTCTGGAATTGGGCGATGGTGGTGATATGTACGATTATATTATGAAACACAAGGCAGGTCTCCAAGAAAGTGCTGCCAGGATATATTTTAGGCAGATAGTGGAAGCTATTTCCTACTGTCACAAACTTCATGTTGTTCACAGGGATTTAAAGCCAGAAAATGTTGTGTTCTTCGAGAAATTAGGAATAGTAAAATTAACAGACTTTGGTTTCAGTAATATGTTTAATCCAGGGAAGCAATTAGAAACATCGTGTGGTTCACTTGCTTATTCAGCACCCGAGATATTATTGGGGGATGCTTATGATGCTCCTGCAGTAGGTAAGATTACACCACGATTTTTTAAACCACCTACATCCAAATTATACATTAACTAGTAACTGCCGTTATGTGCACTTACTACTTTGTCTTTGATGTTAATTAAGTTATTGTTTATATAATCGGTAACAGGTGTTACCAATGGCATAGGTAAGTTATTTACGGTGATCAAACGAAGCCATACAAGGTAATTGTCTAATCTTACAATACAACTATGTGTTTATTGTTCGCCTATCAATACTGACCTAGTTATTTTAAAAGGTAACCTTACATAGATTATATAGGTACTGTAGCCTGTTCGTCAGTAAGATCAATACAATTACAAAAGGTTGAATACATAGTATGATAATATTTAAGCTTATTTTACAGACCTGATTGAATTTGATACAATATGAAAAAAAAATGTAGCTTGCTGTTTGTTTACACACTTAATGACTTATACAGAATGTCAGAGAGAAAAATGGATCAGGGCCGGTTGGGGGGGGGGGGGGCTTGATTACATGTCACTTCGGTCCATGGCGTCATTTCGGAAACGTCATTTCGGACTCTAAAAAATTTGTCCTCGACATTTCAGACTCGGGTAGATGACGTTTCGGACTCAGGTATAGAACATAGAATTATACAACATTAAAGCCAATTTACTTTATAAACTATTTTATTTATTAACATAGCATAAAATAAAAACATCGATAACAACGGGCATATTTATTTGATATAAACTCTTTTATTGATCACCATAGCATAAAATGGTCTGTTTTCAGCCTCACCTAAAACGAAAGAAAAAAACTGTTATTACAAATATATACATATAATTTTCCAAGTCTGAAAGGTCGCCTGACTGAGTCCGAAGCGTCACCTCTCTGAGTCCGAAACGACGTTTGTGTTGAGTCCGAAACGACGTTTGTGTTGAGTCCGAAACGACGTTTGTGTTGAGTCCGAAACGACGTTTGTGTTGAGTCCGAAACGACGTTTGTGTTGAGTCCGAAACGACGTTTGTGTTGAGTCCGAAACGACGTTTGTGTTGAGTCCGAAACGACGTTTGTGTTGAGTCCGAAACGACGTTTGTGTTGAGTCCGAAACGACGTTTGTGTTGAGTCCGAAACGACGTTTGTGTTGAGTCCGAAATGACGTGCTACTGGGGGCTTCCATAGTCCATTTAAAAGGCAAGGGTCCAGGGGCCCCAATAACCTGAAGAAAAGAGTACTATTTGCAGCCAAACTTTTGGGGGAGGGGGCTTTATTTATCCCCCCTCCCCTAGCCCCCCCTACTCCGCCGGGCCTGTGAATTAACACTGTCCAGTCACCCACCACCTTGAAAAGTAGGCTACAGATTTAGAAGTGTACAAAATTAAGTATTCATAACCAGGATGCTCAAGGTACATTATATAGTATATACATGTAGATAGAGACTTCACAAGCACCACCTTTGAATTCTGATGTTATTAAATATAAAAAAGTCCCATAAATTGATGAGCAATTGTCTAAAGAAAATGATAGGTTTGATAGTATTGTAACTTTTCTGCACTGCTATAAGCTTACCAATGAAAATGAAGATGAGGTCCAAGTTTTATGTTGATTCTGTGCACGAATCGGAATTTGAGGAGCCTTTTTAAAAATTTCAGTAATGCAGAAGGAGGGCCTGACAAGGACAGCTGCCTAGTTGTTTGGATGGGACAAAAAAAAACCAAGGTCCTGTGTACACATTGGAGTGCACGTAAAAGATCCCTTGGCAGTTGGAATTTGATATAAGAGTAGGCCGTAGTGCCGCTGCCCAGGAAAAATTTCCCTCATAGCACACTGTATGGCGTATGCCTGTCTTCCATTAGCTCAGGTTAGGTGCATAATAGTAGGACGTTAAACCCCATTTCATTCATTCATTATTAATTGAATTTTAATTTAAGAGTTCTCTTGACTTTGGTAAAGTCTGGTGTGATTATTTTTATACTGGGTCATGCAAGAAATTTTGTTTGACTTTAAATTATTTTATGATAAGTTGGATCACACCTATTCATGGAGTTACTGATACAAGCTTACTTATAATATAACAAACAAGAAAACAACACTTAGTACAATACTTGATGATAAGAGCCAGTACATAAGGTTCATCTAACCTGCGCATGTATTATGACAACCTTGTCATCATATAAATAAATTTCAGATATGTTCACTACCTCGTTCAATGACCTTCAGGAATCAGTTGTCATTATTAAATGACAATGTGATTTGTTGATGTCATTCATATACCCTTTCTTATTTAAACTATGCATGTAGGTTAATGTTGACATTTAATATACCTGTTTAAGCTTAGATACAATTACAATGTACATATTCATTGAAGGTCAGATATCCGCTATGTGATTATTAAAAGAAATAAAAACTTATGTGCATGGTGAACAGGTAAGCTTACATGTACATCCATCAATCAAAAAAAAATGACAATTAAGATACGCTTTTATTAAAAACAATGATAATATATGTACATGTACCCAGACCTGGAAATAATGGTGTTAGATGTACCTGACAAAATGTCAGGCACTAATTAAATAGTACCTGACATTTTCAACTAAGTGTATTACTATTAATAATATCATTAAAAAAGACAAATCAGTGCCGGACAAAATGACAGGCACCAGTGGTTTTGTGTCTTGACAAAGTCTGAATCTGTGCCGGACATTGTCAGTGACAGGTGCCTTATTTCCAGGCTTGCATGTACCGTACATGTACTTGTACCGGATAATTTTTTAACTCAAAACCTCAATTGTTGTCCTATCTTTATCTGTCTTTGAGACACACTTACATGTACATTGTTGTACTCAGTTTCTAATTGAGGTTGAATGTTCAAACTTTTAAGTATTTATATTCATTACATGTAAGTATAAATGCATGCTTTACTTACATATGAGCATTCTTCACTTAGTTAAGCAGAGATAAATAATTTGAATACAGTATATTTGATTGGTTGAGACGTTGGAATACAAAAACTTTAGTTTCTATTTAAACTTGAGTTAGTTTCATGAAGTAGCTATACATTTGTATAACCAATTTGATATGTTAAGACAATATATAAATGTCTTGACAGAGTTCGATTGATTGAGAATTTCTGCTAAACCTCAGCAGAGATAAGTAAGAAATTTAATTGGTAAATACATTGGGACACCATAACTTTGATTCTAATTGAGGGAGAGTCAGAGTGATGAATCTTACCATGTACATGTATAAGCTTACTCTTATTTAATAACAATGAAACTTAGTTTCAATTACCGGAATTACAGTACTAGATAAAAACATTGACTAAGTCTATTATGAGAATAATCTGCTTGCTTGATGCTTTAATAAAGATATGTGCAATTATTAGTTTCACTGTTGGCCTGTTTACATGTAATTGTAAGCTTATGTATTGGGTGTGCGTACATACATGTATGTACTACATGTACATGTAATGTATAATAAGATACACAAGTTACTTACAACTGGAATATATTTGAGTTATGAACACCAATCATTAATTCTATACCTACAGTGTATTAATACATTCTATTGGAACTGTAATGTTAACATCAGACAGTAAGTAAAGAAAGGTAAACTAATTATCTTTAAGTTAATCTATTCTTAGTTTCACTGTCTAATGCTTACTGTACAGACTATAGAGATCATAATAATCCTTCACACAACATGTAGTGTCATGTACCAGTTCAGTTAAATCACGGACCAATGAATGTACATATAATAATTAAGCCTTTGCCTTTACATTAAAATTAGACTGGTGGCCAGTCTCCTCCACACACCAAAAATTGGCCAGTCCTCTCCAAAAAAAACCACGTAATCTCTAGAGACTGGGCAAATAGAGCTTCATTCTCATCTAGTAGGTCAACCTGCATTATGTAGTTCGTGTGACGTCGTGCACGTGATCACGACATATCTAACAACAATGTGACGTCAACCCTCAGACGGTCTAAGCATGACTGCTTTGCACTCCAGTCGAGACGCATGATTCATGTCACGTGACTCGGGGCTTGCTTGATAATAGTGATCATTTCAAATAAGGAACAACGTAAAACATGACAGGAACGCCCATTTTATTGTGAAGCTCGCAAATTGTCCAGTCTCTGGTGCTGGTTACAGGTTTACTCAAAATTTTTTTTTATACAAATGGAAACGAAAGTGTTGGTTTACTAAAAATTAATACTTTTATATAAATCGAAATGTAAAATAAATAGAAGAGACTGGGCCAGTCTACATTAAAATAGAAGGCTACATATTTTTGACTTTAAAGCCCCAATACCACTCTTGTTGTAACTGAATAATATGTTCCAATCTTTATTCTGGTCAACAATTTGTACTGTTTTACAATATTTCAATTAAAAAATGATACAAATTTCATCTTAACATACCTAATTTTAAAAATTGGAAAAATGCAACTAAATGCCGTAACATGGTTTGAAAAGCCTTACGTAAGCACTTTCAAATGCAACTTGGATTTAAACATATTTTCGAACCCTCTGGACAAGTAAGATAGGTTGTAATGGATAATTTACACAACAGGTAGGACACTAAAACATCTTGTAGTTAGAATAAGGCTATTTTTTTTTTTCTAGACCTGTCAAGCCAGCAAGAGTGTTATTGTCCCTTTAAATTAGTGGATGATCTGGCTCCTGCTTTGTAAAATATGTGTACCAGTACAAACAAATATGTTATTTACATCTGTACAGCATGGGTTCTATGTCGGCCGTACATGCCGTTCGGGACCTACATGTACATGTAGCGCTTCGGAAAATGACAAGAACTGGATGAGATCCGTAGGTCATTTTGCACGCCGGAAAAATAGCATATTTTGTACTAAATCATAAAATCCCGGACACAATGAATTATGCAACTCCATGCGTGTCGTGATGTAAACTGTCATGTGTAATAAAATTAACAGTGTTCAGTAGCCCACGAATGGAAACCACTGCCAATTAATTATCCTCGTGTATATTTCTCTAATCAAGCAGATTAAAGCTCAACATTTAATCAATTTACTTAGGTGTGTTTTGTTTTATAATTAGTAATAATACTATGATCATTCTTTAAATTTGACGACTTTCATCAGCCGTGCGGCTATATTTTCTATGTCAGATAAAAATTGTAACCACAAATAAATTGTGGACGGACCGACAGGGGTGACAACATCAAAATGTGGCCCTGGATGTATAAAAATACCTAACACTGAATAAGATCTACATGTAGGTTTCACATATTTTGAAAAGTGATAATTATGATAATGCCTCTTTAACTTAATGGACATTTATAGAAACAGATTAAAGCTCAGATGATAATAGAAAATTAAACAGAAATATATTGCATGTGCCCTAAATAAACCAAAAATCTGTTTTTAACGCCCACAGCTATTTTTAGCACAGCTATAGTTAGCCTTCAACTATCTGTTTGTATACCATCTGCGCTTCTTTTCTCACAGAATACATTTAGTACAAGTACCGGTATAGTGATAGAACTACCACATCCAACAACCTGTACTTCCATACAGATACATGTATCATATTTTTTAAATAACTACATGGATACTGTTACACCTTATAATATATCTGACACAAATTTTGTGACATTTAGTTGTTGATCTCAGACACAAAGAAAATCTTACTTCTTCATCCTATAAATTGGTTTTAAGAAATTGCCTTTTTCAAAAGATTTTTACCAAAAAAATTAATCTGTAACTGTTGATTGTAAACTTCTGTTAATTGTACCATTAAAATACATATGTCAGTATTTAAATTGTATTCGGAGCAGACATTATATTTTGATTTGCAAGCTGTATCATTCAGCCACATACATGTACATGTACATATTGGAATCTTGAAATAACTCATTGATTTCTCTACTAAATGTCGCTGCGGTCCTAATTCGATTAGTTTGTCCAAAATGTTTCAAAGATTACATAGTGCCGGAAGAGAACTAGTCATTTCAGCAAGCATGAGTTATTTTCATTGAACTACACTAGTACACTTTGAGTGGCAACCTTTTCCTCCTCACAACAATTTATTGTTTCAGAAAGTGGACTAGTGTATCATTCTTCTATTTGATCAAGTACATCCAGTCTGTTCTGAAACCATGAAGACCAAATGAACAGCCATAACCTGTTTGTACATGTACATGTACATGTACATGTACTGATAAAAAGGATAAATAAAATTGTAATATTTTGTGTTTTTCAGATGTATGGAGTTTAGGTGTTATATTATTTATGTTAGTATGTGGTACCCCACCATTTCAGGAAGCTAATGATAGTGAAACATTGACAATGATTATGGATTGTAAATATAAAGTACCTAGTTCCATTTCCACAGCTTGTCAACAGTAAGTAGCAACTTCTACTCAAAACCTTTACGAAAATTGAGTTAGCTTATACAAACATAAAATTATTATTACTTTATTTATCTCAGACACATAGAGATGACGGTGTGAACTCATTAGGCAAAATCACATTGAAACTAAAATTTTCACAACCAGCCAAGATTTTTCTTTTAGTTGAATTTTCTTGTAGGAGCTTTAGTGCAGAAGCTTACACACTGAACATGACAATGATCTTATAAATGTGTGTAAATATCTGATGATGTTCTACACGTACAAATGTACATATGTACATGTACAGTGTATGATAAATGTGTACCTGTCTTTTTTAGATTATACATGTATCTGTTTCTATAGAGGAAGAACAATTATACTGTAAAGATAATCATAGAAATAGTTAAACGTGAGGCATGTTCTGTCAATATTATTAGCACTAGACTAGCGGTGAAGAGAAATACATGTAACTGTACCGGTATACATTTACCATTATACATGGTCAGATACATGTACATAAAATCACAGAATTTTATAATTTGCCACGTATACAATTTTAAAAAAAGCTTCATAAAAAATGTATCTACCTCAGATCAAAGTCAAATTCTTGTTTTCATACATGTAATTTCATTTACAAAGTTTATATTAGATGTAGGCTACATGTACCGTACCTATAAAGTATAATTGAAGGGTTTATTGTGCCCTGCTGTTCGAAGTAAGCAGGGAACATGTGTACTATTAAAATAAATCGTCATACTTTTTGCGACATAATAACTCTTCTAATGGAGCTAGAATGTTCAAACCTACATGTAGATGTTTATTAGATGAATGCCTTGATGGAGTTTGAAGATAAGCATTTTCTGCTTACGCTATGCAGAGATAAGCATTTTGATTTTGATTGGTTAATGCTTTGGGATGCAATAACTTTAATGAGCATTTATTGCTCCAGGTAAGCAGAGTGAAACTTTGTTATATTATAGTTTCATTACATCAATACCTTGACTAAGTTTGATGATGAGAATTAAATGTTTGTAAATGTTTTGACTGAATTCCATGATTATTTTTTTCTATACAATTTCTTTGGTCAATGCTTTGTGACAAGATAACTGATTGAAAGTTATGGAGAGTGGTGAAACTTATAAAGTTTCGCTAAAATATATTTCAAAACCTTAACTAACTTCGATGATGAACAAGTAGTACAGACAATCAATAAACTATACAAACATATGGCAAAACAACTACTTTTTATACGCCCACAGTGAAATGTGGTCGTATATTGCCGTCGCCCCCGTCCGTCCGTCTGTCCGGCGTCCACAATTGCTTGTGGACGCTCTAGAGGCCAAAGTTAATATTCGATTGACTTTAAATTTATACACAGTGTTTAAGGTCATGAGACAAAGAAGCCTATTGATTTTCAGCGATTTCCGATAATAACTATCAGAGTTATGGCCCTTGATTACTTAAAAAAATCTTGTGGACGCTCTAGAGGCCAAAGTTAATATTCGATTGACTTTAAATTTATACACAGTGTTTAAGGTCATGAGACAAAGAAGCCTATTGATTTTCAGCGATTTCCGATAATAACTATCAGAGTTATGGCCCTTGATTACTTAAAAAAATCTTGTGGACGCTCTAGAGGCCAAAGTTAATAATCGATTGACTTTAAATTTATACACAGTGTTTAAGGTCATGAGACGAAGAAGCCTATTGATTTTCAGCGATTTCCAATAATAACTGTCAGAGTTATGGCCCTTGATCACTGAAAAAAATCTTGTGGAGGCTCTAGAGGCCACAGTTAATATCCGATTGACTTTAGATTTATACACAGTGTTTAAGGTTATGAGACAAAGAAGCCTATTGATTTTCAGCGATTTCCGATAATTACTGACTGAGTTATGGCCCTTGATCACTTTTTAAAATCTTGTTGACGCTCTAGAGGCTAAAGTTAATAACCAATTGACTTTAAATTTATACACAGTGTTTAAGGTTATAAAATGAAGAAGCCTATTGATTTTCAGCAATTTCTGATAATTACTGTCAGAGTTATGGCCCCTTATCACTTAAAAAAATCTTGTGGACGCTCTAGAGGCTAAAGTTAATAACCGATTGACTTAAGATTTATACACAGTGTTTAAGGTCATGAAACGAAGAAGCTTGTTGATTTTCAGCAATTTCCAATAATTACTGTCAGAGTTATGGCCCTTGATCACTTCAAAAATTCTTGTGGATGCTCTAGAGGCCAAAGTTAATATCCGATTGACTTAAAATTTATACACAGTGTTTAAGGTCACGAGACGAAGAGGCCTATTGATTTTCAGCATTTCCGATAATTACTGAGTTATGGCCCTTGATCACTTTCAAAAATCTTGTTGACGCTCTAGAGGCTAAAGTTAATAACTGATTGACTTTAAATTTATACACAGTGTTTAAGGTCATGAGACGAACAAGTATATTGAGTTTCAATGAATTTAGATAACTTGAACAGCATGGAGGAGAACTTTATCAAAGCCAAACAAATTCCAATGATTTTCTGATAATTACATAACGAGATGAGTTGTTACTTTTAATCAGATTTTAGTGTATTATAAATGTTTCATTACCGAAAAAAGTAAAATATGCGACAACTCTTGTTGACTGCCCGGACGATTTAGCTGCTGTGGGCGTATGTTTCGTTGCCTGGCAACCTATGTTTTATTTAGGCAGCGTTTCAAAGAGTATTCTCTCAATATTCAAAGCATCGCCTACATGTAAATAAATCAGTGCATGCATGTAGATGTTTTTCCATTAGTATGTGTTACATGTATATACATGAACATGTAGTTTATTTATTTATCTACCCAGATACTAAATGCAACTTAAATAAACAATCAAAAAGAAAACATGTGATATCAATTATTTATTTTGGTATTGCGGGATAGGACATCAGTCTCACTGCTGGCTTGTTAGGAAACATGGTACTGATGATAGTCATTTCTTTCACTTATGGCTCATGGTCTGGTTAATATTATGCCTCGACATTCTCAGTTCAGAATACCAGGATACAGGAAAATTCGTCCCTGGGCAATTAATTCCCTGATAATGCATTCCTGGACAATTTGTCCCACTAGGATTTTTCGTCCCTGGATAATTTGTCCCTGTGGACAATTCATCTCTGGACAATTTGTCCCCTAAGTTTATTGTCCACTAAAGAAATTGAAGAAGTTTAAACTATTGTTTTATCATGCACAATAATGCATATTGAGTATAATGAGTCCAGACTGTAATATTGACACTGGACAAAACACAATACCCATGGTGAAGAGATAAATGGATTCTCTATCTCACAAAGGTGTCAGTCACTGATAATAGCTGATAACTACATGCTTACAGTACAGTCACACAAGTACACATAGTTTTTGGTGCTTTAATTTATTAACCCTTACTTTTGGTAACAGAAATTGTTATATGTTTGTAAATAAAATCTACAATTGATTTAGTTTACAAAACGTAAGCTTACATGTGTAGTGTTGGAGATTGACATAAACAGGTGAGGAATAGTGTACTGAGACCAGCTTTATACAAGACAATTCTGATAGTGTACTGAGACCAGCTTTATACAAGAAGATTCAGATTTTTGTGTTGTAAAGAGTAAAAGAGACTTATTGACTGGGTATTACAAGTTACATTACAAACATGGACCATTAAATGGTAGCTTAGTTGGTCGAATCTAACTGTATTGACTGCAAGTGCTACCTTGTGATCAATATCCATTCCGAACTATTGATTTTATTTATTACATGAATCTATTATTTGATGTGGTAAACCAGGCAGAAATTGAACAAATAATGTATTCAGGAAACAAGCAATGTTAGTAACTTGCATTGTCTTAACTGTCTTTTGACATTTTGGCAGCGTTGTATACATGAATATCACTATTTGTGCAACACAGCTAAATTACTATGTATCTAGATCTGTGGCTATACCAGTGGATTTCATATCAGTCATTAGAAATTAGTTGTCTGGATAAATTACTTAGGGGAAGGTGTGGGGGGGGGGGGGGGGTAATATGGGCCATCATTCTTTGCTGTGGAATATTTCATAGGTATAATGTGATATTGAAATAAATCAACTTTCTGGTTAGAGCTACTGAACTCTTCTTTCAATTTATGAAATATAAGGACAATATGAGTTGCTAATGTTTTGCTTTAGATCTTGAAAAATAATGGGTGCAGGCCTTGTCCTCAAAATATTGCAGGTGAGCAGAAAAGTGCTCACCTCAAATTTCTTTTGGGGGGGGGGGGTAGGTGAGCACTTACCGCAACAATGCTGTGGACTAACATCTGAGAAGTGAACAGCATCATGCATGTAATGTGTGGATACTTGATTGTGCGTGCTTTTTGGGTACACTCGACTCTTCAGACCAAGTCCAGTCCTCAGCATGCTCAGTCACACCATCTCTATGTCATGCTCATGATTATGCTCAATTAAAAGTACATGTAATAAATAATAAAATTGGAATTAAAGGAATGATGACTTTATTGATTTAAATTAATCTATAAATGAAATGACCACTTCCTGTGGTACTAATAAACAATTTCAAATAAGGCCTAGGGTTTTGAAAGTGCTTGGGCATTGGCAAGGGAAAGGTACAATTTTTTTTATTTCAACAAAATATTCTAATTAGATCCAAAGTTATGGAATTTTAAAATCCGAGATCGACGTCAATAATGTAATCAAACTGCTCTATACCAGTCAATGCGTAGCACGGCACCAAAATAAGTGCTTTTCAGTCATATTTGAGTGACGTTGTAAGCGGTATTTCCCCTTCAGAATCGCTAGTACTAATTTTAAAACTGAAATCCGATCGTTATTATCTGCTAAAATTTATTACAATCGTAATAATTTGAATGATAATACATGTATGTCAAATATTTATAATCTGGTTGATACCTGAAGAGTTTTTTTTTATATTTAGTCGAAATTTAGCAATTTTCAGTCATCAAAACAGATAAATTCCATTTTCTACGGCTCTAATTGTCTGATCTCGAAGTATTATGTACAATAATACCGGTAATCACAAAAATGTTATCTATCTTTTGATTTGTTCTATATGAAAATTCCCCGGAAACCAAAGATCGGATTCACCAATGAAGTGAGTCTTAGCAATGGAAAATCTCGGGCCGTGTGACGTCAGAGCCGTATTCTCCCGCGAGCATCTCTTGTAAACAAACGGTAATTTTGCTTACATCCCGATACTTTTTTAGTCTGAATCTTTGCAGATATTGAGATTGATATTAAACTATTGAAATACAATTGTTAGTACATGTAATGCATTTACATAAAATAGTAATTAAGAATCGTAGATTGATGTGGGCCATATTTCGGCTGCTGGCTGCCCTATTTCATACTAAGTCATCTGACAGTACGCATTATGCGCGCCTTAAAATACAAGGCCTGTGGGTG
The DNA here is from genome assembly GCA_917208275.1 of Patella pellucida. Taxonomy (NCBI): domain Eukaryota; kingdom Metazoa; phylum Mollusca; class Gastropoda; family Patellidae; genus Patella; species Patella pellucida. The sequence goes on along the minus strand of OU795039.1, from coordinate 55,441,119 downwards.
ATGGCCCATACAGTATTACCCCACTTGGCAGGGTAAATAGATTTCTGACACTTATTCCAGAACAAAATGAAACATTTGGACTAATTTGGAGTGTAATTTCAATTGAAAGATATACTCCAGTTCACCGAATCATTTATACCTCTAAAATATTCCACAGTAAAATGATGTCTCATATTACCCCCACCCCCCTCTTCCACATGTAGTCATTATAATGCTTCTAAAAGAAATAAAATAAAATTTCTGAAAATTGTATTAGCTTATATGATTTATTCTACAAATCAATCACAAGAAATTTGTCAAAATTCTGTGGACAATTTTATTTTTAATGGCTAGGGCGGAATAAGAACCATGGCTCATATCACCCCAATTTGCATGTCCCATATTCCAAGTGACAAGATTTATTTAAGACAAAATTTCATAAAGAAAGACCAGGAGTTCTCTCCCTGTAACTACAGGCTAGAGCCTAACAGTAAAAAGCTATTCTAATGCTCAGAGGAGATTTTCTTTACAAGGTAAATGTTTCATGAAATACTGAGCTTTTTTGTGTAATGTATCTGTGAACTTGATATGATGTGCAACACCTGTTTAGAGGATGTAGATGTCTTGGCAAATAACATTTTAAAGAAATGTCATATGACAAGCTTTTCAGGGCTGTGGCCCATATTACCCTCATGCCCATATTACCCCCCCCCCCCCTTCCCCCATTTCATGCTTACCTGTCAGTCAATTTCGAATTTCATAGAATTTTTTAACTGTGAAACACTTGTAAATATATATATGGGAGTCATCTGTTCCACCCCTTTTGTATACTTTTCGCAATAAATACATGTACCATTAACACATTGAATGCCAACACCAAATTTCTGCATGAGCAGAATATATAACGCATATTGAGGCTCATTCTTTATTTCTGGAGGAAACCAACAAAGCCTACATACATGTAGAATAAATAGTTTGTATTGATTTTCCAAGCCATAGTTCAGCACTTGGAAAAGATATATGAAGAACTGACCTTCACCAATTGGCAAGAATTTAAATTGACAGCGATGGTCTATACAAATGTACTGCACTCATCAAACCGACTAAATTGTATGATGTCAGACACAATTATGTCATTGTTGATGCTGTTGAGCTACGCTGTATGTTGAATCAAGTACATCTTATGTTTTAATGATGTATGTTTTATTGATCATAGATGCCAAGACGGTCAAATTTATGGATCTGCTTTCATATTTTGTAGAATGATAGTAATTTGTGAGTTTATGATTTCAAAATCAATAGTGTGGGTAAATCTTGGTAGTGTAAGGTAGAAACTACTAACGAGGCTAATTGATCTGGAAAGACTAGTCATTATATTCATGTTTATACACAGTCAATATGATGTCGTAAAATATATATATTATATAATATGATACATCTTGACATACACATTTGATCAATATTGTTCATGAGTATGTATTTGTGGGCAAGCCACATGTATGTATTTCCGTTTTTGATTGTCACAAGACAATAAATTTGATCAAATGTGCAAAGTTTTTCAGATGAGTTATCAAGAATTGCATTAATAATTGTGTATTTTGAGTCGCTGATAATCTTGGCTTCTATAAAGCCTAGAACTTAGATTATCAAAAATAAAATGTTCCAAATTCGAAGACAACCAAGTAGTTTTGTACTGCATCAATTCTTTTTAGAATACTCACTTCCACTCCAGTTTCCCAGCAATATAAAAATCACTAGTAAATCTGAGTTTTTGTGGTTAATACATTTCTTGTTCACATTCCTCACTTGTATTATGTGTAAAATCTTTTTGTTTGTACATGTATTATCATTAAAAAGATGTGAACTTACATGTATGGTTTGTTTAGATTGGTGTGTTTGATTTCAGTACATGTAGTTACGTACAGTATTAAGATTTCAAGCTTTATCAAGATGAGAAATTATTTGTAAATGTTTTTATTTCAGATTAATATCAAGAATGTTGATTAGAGAGCCATCAAAAAGAGCTAATCTGGGTGAAATATTAAATAATCCATGGTTAGCGTATGGTTTGGAATATGGTGTGGATTATATGCCGTCTAATGTACCTCTAATATCTAGAGAACATATCTCGGACGAAGATCATGATTATGTCATACAAAAAATGGTGGAAGGAAAAATAGGTTCTAAAGATGAAATTCTAGAGTATGTATTATTTTAATGTTTTTATTACCGAATCACATTACCACATCATATTGTCATAATCATCATTTTTTTCTGTCATCAACAATTCCTTGTTGATGCTGTAGTGGCTAATGAGACAAAGATGACATTTGAAGTTCAAACATTCCAATAATTAATTAGTTTCTTATCCATTGATAGACACAGGTTAATTTTACCATCAAAGACAAGTTTTAAGGTTTTATTTTGAAGTGTCAGTCATTTGTATTTGTATGACTAGAGTAGTGATAATACTGATATATAGCGCTAGCACTCCTCAAAATTAGGATTTGTCAGACGAGTCAGAAAATGCTTGTTCATTTGCACATTTAGATGATACATGTACATGTACATCTGTCATCTACTATGGGATTAAAACAATAGATTTTGCAGTTCAACTTTCACAACAGTTTGGCAATTTTTGGGGGTGTGCAACATGCAGCAATTTGTGAATTTTTATTTAAACTTTACGATTCTTTGGGCTTAAAAAAGGTAATTGATTTACTGAAGTAGAACTTGGTTACACAGATGCAAATCAGTTTTGAATTTAATTTGCAATTCAGAGTGTTTGAGTGACCAGGTAAAATTTAACTTGTTTGTGTTGTCTGGCAACTTATGTTTTCTCTATTTTACCAGCAGACATGGTTATGAATTGTATTTGAAATCTGTATGTGATGACACTGTGTAGGAAGGTTGTTATTGTGACATTGTCAAGAGTTAAAATCATTTCTCTAGACATGTAATTATGTGCACCTGGAGGCGATATGTCTACACAATCTCAGTGTAAAAGACCATGCCTGTAATTGTGTGAAAAAATGAACTATTCCAAGCTATAGTGATTAAATGAAAGAATCACTTAAGGAATAAAAACTTTAAATACTGGGATACATTTCTTCACATAAGATCATTTGAGTAATTTTTGGTCCTGTAAGTTCATAACAGAATAGATAAATTAAAGTTTTAGTCGTCTCCTTATGCTTTACATTCATGGATTTTCCTACTGTCATACTCATATTAAAGTTACATTATTCAAGATATAGATAAGAACTAGCCATTCCTGCTATAATAGTTCAAAAGTAGGTGATGTAAAATGAATAATTTGAAAATTTAATGCAATTTACTCTATTACAAGCGAAGATATTGGCATTTGAAGATTTGGCAGAAGTGGGCAATAATTTCAACCACGGTCCTGGTTGATCAAAGCTAAGCCTCGAAGCGCCATATTTGATTAAACCAGAGTATCAATGAAACGTTTTAATCTGTTTAATATCGGAGCAATCTGATGCCATCCAAAGTTGATTAAGGCCTGGATCAGTTAATTAATGTCTAATTAATACTTTAGAAAACATTTCAGGCCCAAAGAAAGACCTGCTATAACTTTAAGGAACTGTATTATGTTTTAAGTAATTTAATATAAATTACTGTACATAATATAATAACCCAGGCTTAAATTTGTAGCCTTCATGTACATGTACACATGTATGTGTATTAAGAAAATGACACATGAAGAATAAAACTGTTTAGGAGAATATTTCAATTTCTGTAGATACAATTTTATTATTTATAAATCTATAAGATCACGGGTAGAGTAATTACAATCATGGGATGTTTACATGAGTTGCCTCATAATCCAAATAGTCTACATGTATCAGATTCAGATGGATGCTATCACAACACCACAAATTTATGGAAACAATCACAGATTGTCAATAAAAGATACATTTCACCAAACTATTTATAGGGTACATGTACATGTGTACAATCTGTTTTATTCAGTCTAATAGTAATACCTACATGTACATACATATTTAAGATGCCTTTGCATGAAAACTGAAAAGACTTTGTGATTTGATGATTTACTTAAAATAAAAACAAATTCAAACTAATTTAAATCCCTCTCAAAACATTCCAAACGAAACTATCCCATGCAACAAGAATTTATTTTAAAAGAAGAATTGTTTGTAACATGGTTTGATTGAGAGGGGGGGGGGGCATTTGCAGCTTTTATCTGTCATTAGTTGCTGTTGATTTACCACAAATATTGAGGCCTGGAAGTAAATTCTTGGATTATCCTCTGTCCACTTCTTTTTCCACCATTTACATTTAATCTCAACAAAGGCTGGATGTTTAAATCTCCCAATATTCTCACAACCATTAAATCAACACATAAAAACACTTCCACTCCAGGAGACACACTGTCAGTTAAGGACGCCCTTACATTTTTTTCCCCGTGGGCGCCCCATGGATGATTTACAGGTATCCAGGATGTCTCTAATAAAATTGAGTGTCTGTACTTCCCCATCCAAATATGTCATACATTTATTGGAAATAACTACATGTAGCTACTACTAGTGAGAAAGAAGAATTAAGCTCCTAGGGCACTGTAGACATATTAATTAGATTTAATGTTACATGTAGCCTCCTACTATTGCTTCCTGGCATGATAATAAAATACATGTGAAATAGATTGGATACATTTGTTATTGGGGTGGTTGATAATTTATCTATAGATACATGTACATGTATTAGACAGTATTAGCACATGTTATTATAGTACAGACCTACTGGTAGATAACTTTATTTATCTTGGCATAAGTACTATCAATTATTACTTTCTACATAGATTTTAAACATTCACAACTTTTATATATAGTTTAACCGACATTCTTAATTTGAAGCAATGATACTAATTATGGGAGTAGAAAATAAAATGAATATTACCCGTATTGGTAGCGTGCCAAGGATAAATAGATGGGTAGATTAGGAAAATAGATTTCAATCTTTTCGATTTACCACTCTTTAATATTTTGTTTAATGATTTCTGAATCACAAATAAATGATAATTATCATTTAATCTTGGTTGATCTTTTCTCCAGTTATCAATCATCATCTCTGTATGAATTTGTGTCACCTAAAATTACTGCTTATTTTTATTTCTATTTCCATAACTCTTCTGAAATGATAATTCTAAAATGCAAATGTGAAATATTATGAACATTGGTACACATGCTTTACCATCTTTAATTTAAGAGAATGTTAAAAAGGATTTAATATGCAATTGCAAGAATTATCATAACTGTTTGATTGAAATGTAAGGGACATAAATATTTTGTTTAAGTAATATATATGAGTATATGAGTAAATACAGGAGTTAGCACTGACATTAACAAGGTAATAAAACTATTGTATTGAACATGTATGTTTATAGTTACTTTGTGTACCTAGTACCCATATAAATTATTGTACATAATGTTCTACTGTGTATATTGATCTTAGTCCAAAAATAGAATACATACACAATACTGTAGTAATAGTATGGGTCTAAGTCTATATTAATTACTATTAGACTGTGTTCTAGCAATTCCCCTGAAAATCAATGTGATTTGAATTTCCCTAAAATGGGAAGTGTGATTTGATGTTCTAGAAAGCATAAGTTAAACTTGATAGAGAGAATATAAGTGTAATTTGTCTTCTTTGTTGCATTACTTGTAGTCAATAATTGAAGACATATATCTACCAGACTAGACTGATTTAACAATTATGCATGGCACATAGTATTTCATCCGAATCTTAAGGAATCACTCCCAGACACAAAGATTGATTAATTATTCATGAAGTAAACTTAATGTACACAAAAGATATTTTTGGTGTAGATAATACTGGAATGTAAACATTGTATACTACTGTATTTGAGTTAAAAGAGCATTTGACAAATTTGGTAACCTTTAGACAGGGGCGCCGGAATGACGCGAGGGCCAGGGTACCAAAACATAGGGAATTCCCCCCCGAGAATATTTTGAAATTTGTCAATTCCGAGAACGCTGTTTAGAGCATCTCTAGCATTCCAAATTCCAACCTGAAACCCTTTAAAATACATGATAATGAAAGAGACAAAAGCCTGATTATTCACAATTTTTGTATTATGTGTGAAAGAGCCGGTTCGCGACAGACCAGAGAGCAATTACATATCTAACATTTAAAAATGATTAGACTAGTAAAAGGTTGAAAACTTTCATCGTTAGGGCATGGGTATACATGTATACCCCAGAAAAGGGCAGGGTACCATTTGTATACCCTGGTACCCGTGTTCCGGCGCCCCTGCCTCTTTAGACATTTTGCTATTGACTTAGGGCTGAAAATAACGGGACAAAAAGTTTCAAAGTCTTGTCTCATTCAAAAGTTATACACCAAAGATTCAATTATTGATGCATAAAATATTATTATAATGCTATTATTAGCATTTGAAAATATATACCGGTACAAAATATTATTGTAATGCTATTATTAGCATTTGAAAATATATACCGGTACACGGTACACTTAAACAATTATACATGTAGTTAGTTCTTTCATACCTTGTTTAATTATGTAGCTATTCATTATAATGGACCAAGTGCTAAGAAATGGGAATTGACAGAGCTAACTGTCAGATTTTTAAAATAGTGTCTGTGGTAAATTGAATCATAGGCATTATCTGTCAATACCCCTTTAATAAGCTTTGAACTGTAGAATGAAAAAGCATAAGCTTATCCATGTAATGGTGAATATTCCCAGGATAAAACTATCTTTAGACAAGAGCTGCTGGGTGATCAAGTAATATAAGAATCTCTTCGCTAGACAGAATTAACATCGTTACTGCAGTTACATGTATTGTCCCCTGCCTCTCAAGGAAAGAAAGATAGCCGTGTGCAATTAAAATGGGGTCATTTGTCCGTCTGTTAGGCTAAGCAGAGATATTCATAGGCAATAACTCTGCTTTAATTAAGCTAAAATGTTCAAACTTGGTACAGATGTTTATTACAGTAGGAATGAATGAATGAATGAATGAAATGGGGTTTAACGTCCTACTGTTATGCACTTTACCTGAGCTAATTGAAGATTGGCATACGCCATACAGTGTGCTATGAGGGAAATTTTCCCCGGGCAGCAGCGCTACGGCCTACTCTTATATCGAATTCCAACTGCCAAGGGATCTTTAACGTGTACTCCAATGTGTACACGGGACCTCGGTTTTTCGTACCATCCGAACGACTAGGCAGCTGTCCTTGTCAGGCCCTCCTTCTGCATCTATTACAGTAGGTGAATGTCTTGACTGAGTTTGATTATGAGCATATCTGCTTGGGCTTATCATCTGTCTGTCCTTCACACATTTTGGAACAGATATGTTTAAACTTTGTGTAGTCGTTACTTATACATGAATATTTAAGACTAAGAACAATAAGCATTTTCTGCTTATTTCTAATAATTGCAGTAGAATGTTCAGACGTGGTGTAGATATTCATAGTTGATTGTCTTCACTTTGATGATGAACCTTTTCTGACTGGGCTAAAACAGATAAGCAATTTGATTGCCTTGACTAAGTCTGGTATTGGTAATGAGTATTTTAGGTTATACAGAGCACTGATAAAAAAAAGTTTGATAGCTAGATGTTTATAAAGCGATAAATCTTCAAGTCATTAATAAGTGTCATCTATCCATATTTATTTTGAATTTGAAGCAGGGGACACCAGCCTCGCTGTCTGCTTTGTTTTACAGTTTTTCTCCAAATTTTGTTGCCACCTGCTGTGTCGATCTACTATGGCCTGCTCAAAAGCTTAATATTAGCTCATTTTGGCACTGGAGAAGTTCATTAATGATTGTTAAACTGTTGAACAAATTAGAATTAAATTTCTTTGTCAACTTAACCTTTTGACTAATACTATAATGACCTACATATTTCAGTACTCATTGAATAGGTATGGTTTTTTTTATATATATTATATTTATTTCAGATCATTAGAAAAGGATGGCTATGATCATATAGCGGCTACTTACTATCTTCTAGTCGAACGACGTCTTAAAAAACACGAACAAGTACAGAATCAACATGCTGCGGCCATGACACATCTACGTAAAAAATCTGATGCAGGACATCATGGCAAACCTCATCTTGAACCTCTATCTTTATCACCACGGTACGTATAGGATGTTACGTTACAAGATATATCTTTAATAATATATAAATATTATACATTGTGTATGGATTGTCTATATGAAAACAACTATACAAGGGTTTTACAGGGGCACTTTAATGTAAGCAGTCTACACAAATCATCAAAAATGTGGCGAATACAACTACTTTAGATACAGTTAAGACCAGTTGAAATCCAACATTACTACTGTAAAATATTTTTTGGCTGACCACAAATAAATCATTTGATATTTTTGTTATAAAGTGTTTGAGAAACTTTTTGCGGGGGAAACCTACATGTATTTATTATGACTTGAGTCAGTCTATCATTGCAATCATTGGGACAGGGGAACTGACTGATCAAAACAGAAGAAAGGCAAATAAATAGGGATCATCCATCAGCTTTAGGGAAACCCTGCATGTTATATAGTCAAAAAGCACACAGATTGTAGAACATGATCACCATGCATCACATATGTATGTTACAAATGTATGTGTATGCACATTTTGCTATGCTTGAAGAATTACATTTATAAGATTACCAGTGGATGTCATTTCACTTCCTGCAAGTTTATAATTATGGTGGTTTTGTTCATAAATGATGAGATTTTTACAAGATGTGATATTAAAACTATTCAAAAGCTCATTGATAAAAGAGAGGGGGGGGCTATGGTGGCTGACCGAATGGTTAGCATGTGCGTGCTGTATCATAAAGCCTGTCATTGAGTCAACTGGCGTGTTTTCAAATCCCAGGTTTTACGTGACAAGGAGTAGGGTCGCATGTCCAACCTAGTAGGTTTTCTCCGGATCCTCCGGTTTCCTTCCATTGTTAAAGACCCCTACACGCAAGCAAATTATTGAAATAAATTTGACCATACAATGATACATGTACGTGTCTGTTGTCCTGAAATGACCTAGTTTGTGTCGAGTGGGCGATAAACCCGATTTTTCTCTCTCTCATGGATAAAATCATAGGAGGGAAAAAAAAAGAGTGGAAACAAGTGGTTTTGGGGTACATAAAATACATGTAGTTGACTAGCTGTAAAGTTGATCTAGTCATGTATTATATAATATTAATAAGGTAAATTCCTGTGTAATAATTAGTAGTGTATGAAAAGGATCCCTAGACCATTGTAATTTGGGGGTTAAATGTCCCCAACCAGTTTCCGCCTGCTTTTCATTGAATTGCAAAAGGTAAGGGTTCTTCTGTTTGCACACCAAGGAGTACACGGTCAACCTAGTTTTTTGTCCCATCCAAAAAACTAGAAGCTTTTCCTTTCCAGTCCTTCAGGATAAGGAAGGAATTTTTTCTGTTCTGTCAATACCGGGATTAAACCAGCAGTATGTATTGCTGCATTTGCCATTCACACTAAGCAACCTTAGCTTACAGAATTTGAAGAGCAAATCCTACTCCTCATTTTACTTTTAATAAAAGATACATTACTATGTAAAATCTCAACATGACTCATTGAAACCTATAAACCAATGATTTTCTGAATGATGGATTTTATTTAGGGAAAGTTGTATCTTTAATTCGATTTGGAACAATTCTCTTTACAAATATAACACACTACACAGTGCCAGTGGTGTACTATTCAATGTCTTATGCCAATAGAAAAAGTATTTTAAAATGTCAGACGTACATTAATGGATTTTATTAAGAAAAATTCAAGTTTGTGTGAAACTAGTAGACTTGTTAAATCGACGAAAAAAGGTTTTGTAAAGTTCCATTTTGATTTGACACTTTACAAATTTGATGTTTATTTTAGATTTGATAAAAATACCAACAGAAAACTATAAAAAATTTCAAGACTATTTAATAACGAATACATTTATTTTTAACAAATAATACCTCAAGGAAGTTACAACATAATTCTTATTCTTCATTTATTCATTGTTTAGTTTACCGCATGCTTTCTGCCTATCAAATGGAGCAGATTTATATGTAATTTCTGTTGAGGTGATTATCTATTGCAGCATATATTTATCATATTATATAAGCTAACTCGACTCTATATTTTTATATTTTTTCTATTGCTATAATTTGCATTATTTATTAATTATGTGGTAAATAAAAATTATATAGCAATGATAGCAAAACTAAATATAAAATGCCGTGATCGTTTGCTTCAGAATGGATCGAACGACTGATGAGAAATTTGTATAAGTAAAATAGGTAAACTATGTCTAGATACATATATAGCTAGCCCTGGACTGGTAGGGTATCGTAAATGTTTTATTTTTACAAGGGCTGTGTTATGATATTATTTAGCTATTTGTCATATAGGTGTGGGCCTGTTGAAGAATTTGCCTTCGGCGAAAGGGTTACTACTATTACTAGGTAAATTTTGCCTGTACAGAGCTAAGCTTGAAACATGTTAATTCACAAAAACACTGCAGATGGCTTCTGCAACCTTGTTTCTGTTAAAACAAAAATATCTTGGCTGATATGCTATTTTATTGTTGACTCTCAGAATTATAGTGAATGTTATATTATCATAACCAACTAACATAGAATTATTCAAACATTCTTATCTATGGTACAAGAAGGCATTAGTACTAATTAATAGTAATTATATTTAACACTAAATTCACTTGATTATTGAAAACCAGGAAGTTACCTACATGTACCTAAAACAATACCAATCTCTTTGAAAATGAACATCATTGTGAATGACATCTGTATATCAGCATGGATTCTTACAGCTCTGTCAAATTTTAGATGTAATCTGTACCAGTAATTGTATAAGTCATCAGGCATACATGTATCCCAGCAAATAAAAAAAATAAAAATTTTGTGCCCTTCAACAGAGATGTTCAAAATGTTATTACCTCTTTACACTAGTTGACTAGGTCTCATTCTTTTAGAGTTTTAAGTTAAGTGCACATGTCAACAATGTGTTCTTTAGTTTCCATTAAGAAAACATGGGTGGTTGGATAACCTTTAAACATATTTGCCTTGTCCAGGCTAATGATTCTGATTGTCAACTTTAATTAATTATATAATAATACAATATTAATACACAATTATAACTGTTAGGTTTTGACATGGGTAATGTTCGGGTTAAAGGATGACATGCCTCTAGCAGTTTAAAGCAATACACTTTATTAGAAACCTTTTTATATCTTATTCAAGGACTAGTAGTCCTTGATCTTATTACATAAATATTTACTGATATATAAGCTTTTTTAAAAATCAAAAGTACATTATGATGTGTACATTTATATTAATGTAAAACACAGAGTCCCTGGCAAGTTTGGCCTTCTACTAGCAATTAGATGCAGAAGTTAGTTCGACCATGTAAGCTTGTCACCCTTTAATTAAATTCAATGATAGAAATTTGTTAAATCAAAATGTTTAGAAAGGAATGCATTGAGTATTGCTTTATCAATGGTATTATGAGATTGATGAATTGCTCTATTGGTACATGTACTTACAAAGTTATCTCCCCTTTTTAGTTCTGTTCTGCATGGCTAATGTAAACACACCTGTTTTATTCTAACTTTATTATTATGGGGATATTTTTAGTTTTTAGAAACACTCCACTTACATGTATTTAATAAGTTCTGTATTGAAGCCCCTGGACTTTAAAAGGAATAGTTGAAAGTTGAATTCAGGATGCTTTGCTGCACAGCCTCATCTGTCTGCTGCAGGGTCTATTATGGACTCGAAGTACTGTTACCATCTAATCAAACCTCCAACCAATTGTTCTGTTTTGATTTTATTTTTGCTCAATTTAATTCCTCCATCATTCATTCATCCACATTTCCATTTGTTCTCTGTAAAACCTACCATTAATTTGTCTGTTTCTATTTTGATTTTGTAGCAAACAGAGAGAGTTAAAGAAGACTAAAACAGCACCCATAGGATTTCATACTCAACAGCAAAGTCCCCATGATATTGTATTTAGTGCCCCAGTGGGGCTCACCAGTCCTGAGTTAAAACCTTCCTTTGTTAAATGCATCACTGACTCAATGACCCTTGATCGGAAAAACAGTCAGAATAAAAAGAAAGGGATGATATCTGGATCTGTCAGTCCCCAAGTTGATATTAAACCATTATCAGTGTCTGAAGAACCTATGGTACCTGTCAAAAAACTTGAGACAAAATCACCCAAGAAACCCCATAAATCTTTCTCTAAAATTGCAATCCTCAGCTCATTCTTTGAACGGAAAGCTGTGGCCTCTGCTTCTGGTAACACCCCAGCTGCTGAAAGAAAAGCTGGGTTTTTCGTCAAACATGGAAATCGCAAAAAATCAGAGAAGTAATTGTATTCGAGTGAATCATATTGGTGTTTGACATTTCAATCTCTAGACTAGTTTGTGTGGATGCATCAAAGTGACCTCCCTTACTTTCATCCTTGCATTGCTTTCTCTTTCTGTCATATTTTCATTTTTTAGTCATCATTTCATAAACGTCACTTCTTTTATATTTTAAACAATACAACCTGGCCAAACTTTGTGAGTAATAACTTCACTATTCTTTTTGTTAGCTACATTGAACTCTGAATAAGCAGAGGCAAGAGGTTGAGAGCTTTCAGGGAGAATTCAGGAAATTTCTTAAGACTTTAATTTTATTGATTATAACATAAGCTTTTTATAATGATTGGGAATATGTTTTTAAGGTAGACCTTCATATTTGATTTTACAATGATCATTCTTGTTTCGAACTTTAAACTTTAGAAATGAATGACACTACAAGCTATGGTTTTAGAACAAGATAATATTATCTTTGTAAATCTTTTAGTAAGAGAAGTGACGTTTATAAAGCATGTGATATGCCTACTGATATTGCTATCAGGCTTTTATTTTACAGGATGTACGGTTGTAATGTTGTTTTTGCAGATGTTTCATTTTTGTTTATGTTTCATTATTTTCACAGGAATGGTGTGTGATTTCATAAAAATATTACTAGTTACTTATCCTTTATTTTTTGCTTGACATTGCTTCATCAAAATAATAACTAAATTTATAAATAATATTATAATGAATGAATAAAATGGGGTTTAACGTCCTACTGTTATGCACTTAACCTGAGCTAATTGAAGACAGGCATACGCCATACAGTGTGCTATGAGGGAAATTTTGCCTGGGCAGCGGCGCTACGGCCTACTCTTATATTGAATTCCAACTGCCAGAATCTTTTACGTGCACTCCAATGTGTACACGGGACCTCGGTTTTTCGTCCCATCCGAACGACTAGGCAGCTGTCCTTGTCCGACCTCCCTTCTGCATCACTGACAAGGGGAAATCACGTCGGAAAATCGAGATGAACTTTCTCGGCCAATGCAGGGATCTAACACCCGACTTCCAGGCTAGCGAACCAGCGCCTTATCCACTTAGCCACCGTGATCTCAAAATGGTGTAGGTTCAATTGTTAATTATGAATTGAATTAATGACATACAAGGATATTATTATTAATGTGATCCAATGCTTTGGTATATTGAGGTCCATCCAACCCTGTCATTCATAATATTACATACATGTAATATAATAATCCGTTTTAAGTTTATCAAAAGCTTATACATATGTGTGTATTGCATGAAGAAAAAAAAAAATTCGGGAATACATCTTTTTTTTTAAAACAATTGAGTAATTTTTAATGTTGAATAGAAAACATCTTGAAAAGACAACAGAAAACATCTTAGAACAAGGCATTGTAATAGTTTACTTGAAAATATTGAGATGGTGTATATTGAAATTACCAAATTACTTAAAACAGAGCATGTATTATTAAACACATTTAAAATTCTAAACATTGAGGATAGTATGGATTCAAAATTAAAACTGTATTGCCAAAGAAATTAGTGTTATACATGTATATGTTGTAGGGAGATTTAAATATATAGTATTGCATATAGATGTTTTGTCTTTTCTTTTATGATTAGAATGAAGCTGAGGGTGATATCATCAAAGGTTGTCACCACACCCAACTCTCTTGGTATGGAGGGAATAGAGGCTCGTTTCCAGGGGTAACAGAACTATTCCTTCCTGCTTCGTACTTACATTTATTAACAAATGGAATAAGATTTATTTCTTGTTTTATTGATTGATAAATATATTTAATTTGACTATTTTATTACAGCAATATTTTGGTGTGTGTTCCATGCAAGCAACGCTTTCCATTTTCTTTTATTTAGACCTTTTTTCCTATTTTGAGTTTCAGACTAGTTTTCACCTTTGCTTACATAGCAGAACAATTTGTGGGCCAAATTAGTATTAATAATCACTAGCTTTTAAAGGCACAGCAAACATTTTGTAACCTAATATATGCTTCAAATGCAATTCTGCTTTGAATAGCGAACCTGCAAAATAAAGAGTTATGCCCCTTCTGTTTAAAATATAATTTTGTCGTCAAGCTCTTTACATACATTTATATTTTATGTATATGTTAATGATGGTAACTCTTTATTGCGGTAGTACACTATTCAAGCAATAATATTTACACCTTTTGGGTTTAGATTTTTTTGGTATATAATTTACCTTACTTTAATTATATGAATGATTGTTGTTGCATGAAATATGCGTGTGTGTTACCTATAGATTTATGTAAACCATGGGATGTGTGTATCCATATCGAATGCTTTGTATTGAAGTGAAATAAACCTCATCCATTTAAAAATAGTTGCTCTCCCCTTTTGTGTGAACCCCTTGCATGAAAAAAAAAAGATACTATTCATTTATATTACATGTACATTTAAGAATGCTTTATAATAAATTATTGTCAAGAGAGACTTTCTTAATTGGTTTAACTTAATTTGTATTTTTCTCTTATACTTGGATAATTGATCATGTTTTAAGTGACTAAACTTTCCTGAACTTTATATGTCATATCTTTGTATCACTCTTTACAAACTGTTGAATTTGTTACAAAATGGTTTTGTACGATGTTACTAAAATTTGGTTTCAGAAATCTAATTTTGTTTATTGTGTGTTTTACAGGGTTATGACACATAGTCACAAGGAACAGAAAGACATTGGATACGTACAATCACTGGTATCACCACCTGGAACACATCCTACCTCCTCCACTTCACCGTCTGCTAATAAACATCCAAACACACCAGAGAAAAAACTCAGATTTCGCAAATGTAACTTGATAAAAGAAGAATCATCAGTTGAACATGTATCATCATCATCATCGTCGTCTCGGAACTACATGGAAGTAGACGTTGAGCCAAGACCTGTTAAATCTATGGAGAATCTACTGGATATCGGCGAAGAAGAAAAACACACCATGTCACTTCTTAAAGTAACATCACCAAATCATGATCAGCACAAACGCTCCCTCAAGTCTGTCTGTAGTTCTCCACAATTACTCAATCAGATTTTTGAGGAGAATGAGTCAGATGATGAAGATGATCTTGTTCCCTCTAAGTTTCAATCCAATGCAATTTTTGTTAAGCACAGTGGAGTTGCATCGCCAGAAATCTTACGCAAATACGAACAGCGAACCAAACGACGTGGAACGGGTCAACGAGGTACAAGCTGTAGCAGCTCTGACGCAAGTGATACTGACGAGACGGAGGGTAGATCACGTAAAGATAAACTCAAACATAAATTCGCTCACAGACGAGACAGCAGTGATCATTCTAGTGATACCGATGGACCGAGTGGACACGGAGGTAATTTTGGAAGTGGTGCTCAATTTAATGGCGGAGGTAGTAGTGGTGGCAGTGGCGGGTCAGGACCCTCAAACTCTCAGGATAAGAACAGTAAAGATTACGGTGGCAAAGACAATAGTGGCAGTAAGTATTCAAAAGGACATAGACAGAATCATATAGGTAACAGTCTAGATAGAAATATGAAAGTGCTTACAAATCGTCTAAGTCAGTTGAGTGCTAACTCATTCTCTAGTAGTGACAGCTATAATTATAGTCTGCAGACTAATATAGTCAACCAGCGTTCTTTCAGCTCCTTGTCAGCTCAATATATAGGTCACACTGACACCGATTCATTGATGGACATTCAGGAAAGAGAATTTAGTGAGATCGGTCAAGAATATGAAGTAGCAGAAAAGCGAGCTAGGGCATCTTTATGTTCAGATGATTGTATTCTCATGCAACAAAATGGCCAGAAGTCAAATTGTAAAATTACAACAGATATTAATAGTAATGGTGTTCCACCGAGTTTCTGTAAACCAGATATATCTCATTGTTTAGTTGTACCTAATGTAGAATCTAAATGTTGCTCGGTCGTATGATTTCAATAAGTGAATTAATACATAATATCATAATACTAAGGCTCAACCTTTTATATCATAATTAAGATATTTCTATATAAGTCAATTAATATACATGTAACTTCAAATTGGATTAACCTATAAATATTATATGATATACAATACATACCCAATATTTTTTTTTTTTTAATACCAAAAATAATTATGTCAATTATTTGGACACAATGATAAAAGGATCCTTTATGAATCGTAACCATACTCATACATGTATCATAAATTATACCTGTCTGAATTTTTGATTTCACCTTCATCTTTCGTAAAAATGCCATTTACACAAATTTAATGTTTTTATGAAATCACAAGTTTTAAGCCTCTTATCACTTATTCACAAATTTTTGAATAAATATAATATTACTGTTAATATCTTTGAAAATGTATAATCCCGATGAAGAGTTGTCCGGCATTATTTCTAAAGTTATCTTGTTACATGTATTGTGCTATATCAAATCAAATAGATTTCTTTCGTTTTTTTTTTAAATTCACAATATCACTTGATTATTTATACATATGTTTTAAGTGTAGGTAGAAAAATATAATTAACATTTGAAGAGTTTAAATGCTAAAAGTAGTTATTCATTTTAGTCAATTGAGTAAAGATGGTATTTAATGTGGTATGTACATGTACTGCAGTCAGAATAACAAGTTCTAAATTTGGATGATTAATTCTATTGGTCTTGACCGGAAACTCACATCGCTAAATTCTCCCTTTACGCTTTTTTAATAAGTCAATCTTTATATTCTTCATCCCTGTATTTAAAGACTGGTAAAAAAAAAAGCTTGATTTTTAAGTGTATCATTGTTAATTTATTCAGACTGATTTTAAATACATGTAGGAGAGCCATGTTATCAGACAACGTTGATATTTTCTGCATTTGTGCATATGACATATCTTAAAATGTGTAGCATGGGAATATAAACAAGCTTGTCTGTTAATTTTACATATATACCGGTAGTTAAATTTATCATAGATTATTTTAATACCAAATTCATTTTATTTTCTAATACATACTGCTGCCATTATTATTATTATTAGTCTGTTTTAGATTCTGATTCAGTTTTCAATTGATTGGGATAAACAATGCAATTATTAGTGTTTCCAATTGTTAGATATTCTTAAATGAATACTAATAGTTAAATTACTAAGGACATAATTTTGAATGATGGTTTAATTTATTTGTACAGATTAATTAATTAAGTAATTAGTTCAATTGCTGATACATATGAATCTGTTCATTCTATATGTGTATGGTACATAGAATTGTAATTGTTTATGTCCATTCTGTTATTATTGTTATGAAATATGTTCATCATATTTGTTATTGTAAAGATCTATTTGTTATTAGTAAGTGCCTGAGAATTGTTATATCTAGAATACAGTACATTAAGTTTAGGGCATTACACTAAGTTCAAAGCGCCAAAAAATCAAGCAATATTTCAATATTTTAATTTTGCTGTCAATTTATCATACTAAATAATTTGTGATTGATATGGATCACTATCGTGTCTGAATTTGGTTTGAAATTTTCTGAACTTGATTTTTACTGTTTAACTACTTCAAATGCCCTTACATTACATGTAGCTTCAAATCCAGTATGGACTTTTCCTTGTGTTTAAGTTATAGTAATAAGTCATTATATTTTGGAAGTTAAATCCTGTGCTGGCATAGGTTTATGTATATACCGGAGATATACTGCATACATTATACATATAATTACATCAAGTTGATTTACTGTATATTTTGTATATTTTATCAGTGTTGTGAGTCATGTCATGTATAATATATTTAATTTATGTGATTGAGACAATATCTCAAGATATACTATGTATGTATGTATGCATTTGTCTGTACGTATTTCTCAACTTTTCTTTTAAATTGTAAACATCAAAGAAGTACAATTTAGAACGTCTACCAACTCTGATATCCTAAATCTACAACTATTTTAAAATAAGCTTTAGCTTCTCAGTATAAATTAATTTGTCAACAACTATGTACATGTAGCTTGCTCTATTTTTATGCAATTCAGTATAGAATTCGTAAACTTTTAATAGATTCAAAGAGCTCTTTTCTGAAATGTCATAGATTCCAGCCATTCAAAATATTTGATAGAAAAGAAAACGAAACAAGCACAAGCATGTTATGGGAACAGGAATTGAGCATGCCCCCCCACCCCACCCCCCAGAAGAAAAAAAACCTTGCAAACTGTTTGAAGTTCTGTTGCATTTTTCCCTGAAATACACACCTTTGGCTTCCAAGTGGTTGGTGATAAATCCATAAATTCAACCCTTTCCCTTAGTGCCTGAATAACGTCTATGGTACATATTTATTTGTCCAAGGTACAGTTGTGAGTGATCATTTAAGTATATCTAGCTTTTAACTGAAGTTTTCAAACAGGCTATTTAAGTTATTTCTTTACATTTTGACTTTTAATTTGTATACTTTTATCAATGGGTGTCCTGTAAAATCTGGGTTTGCTTCTTTAAGCATATACATCTATTTTATTTGAGCTTTTACAGCAGGTGGAAGGAAGATCAAATTTAAATTTGTTTGGCTTGGATGGAATTTATTTATTTTTTTCCTCTTTTTTTTTTTTTTTTTAAACAACAGGACTTTGATAAAAATTGTAACTAATTGATAGTAGTAACTAATTGATAGTACAAAGCAAACATTGTAATATAAAGTTAATACTACCAAAAATGATAAATTATATATAATTTAACTGGGTATTAATCAGTATGTTAAATATCAGAATCTGTTCAAGAATTTGAACTTTTTCTGAAAGTAGACTTTTCAGTATTATATTTGTTTAAAGAAAAATGTTTAATAACAGAATTTGATACAAATATAATAAAGCTGCTATTATTCATGCTTTCAAACTTTCCATTCATATTTCATTTCATTCATGTATATCATAACTTTGAATTTAAATTACATACATTATTACACTAGTCATCACTCATATTTAAATTATATTCAAAATGATTTATTAACATTAATCATCATCTTTATTTCTGACATAATGTTGTATAAAATAATTAAGAATTTGCAAGATGTGTTAGTAAATGAAATAATGTAAACATGTATGTTTCTATTGTTCTTGTTCTGTCTTCCTTTAATTCTTCTAATTCTTTATTCTTTCTTTTTTTCCCTTTTATCTGCATGTTGATACTATTTTCTGCCTATAACTATTGTAAAGTCTATTTCAAATATTTTGTAAGTGGTATTTTTTATGTTCTACTGTTCAATTCCTCATGGCACCCTATTCATAGGTTTGATTCAAATAACCAATAATAAATTTTCCCTTAGTCATTTTTTAACTTGAAATAAGACGGTTTTTATTAATAATTAGTTTTTAAATGTCAGCCTGTGTTAATATGATTTTATAATTGATAAAAATAAGTTACCGCATACTTTTAATTCACAAATTTTTTACTTCCTTCATCTTGAATTGTATAAACAAAAGCCATCATCCTTTGTGATTTCATTTTTGTACACACAGCACTGACACAGATAAAGAGGATCTTGGACATAATTTTGGGCGGGGTTTCAAATTTGGTGCCTTTTATTTTTGAATTTGAAAAATAATTTTAGTGTTCTAAATTCAGCTTTTAAGTATGTTTTAATTGGCTTTAATTGACTTCTATGCAGTCCTCATTTTGTGTTTTATTTGGTGTGGATAGTTTCATGGTTTAACCTGTGTTATAGAGAGTCAAATTATATGTAAACAATAGTAGAATATCACTGTATATAATAATAATGTGTTTTAGTTCATACAGCTCCCAACCAATGTATAGCTGTAGTTTAACCCTCCCTCAATAATGTAATAAAACTGTGTATAAAAATCTTTATCTTTTTTATTAGAGTTTCATACTGCATAGCTTGTGTGAAACACTATTGTTTTTGTTCAGATTATTCTTCTTCTTATTATTATTTTTCCATTTGAACATATCTCAGAAACTACTTGTCAGATCCATTCGATGTCTTCGGTTTTACTAGGAAAGTGGGTTTGACTTAAATTTTAAAGCTATTTCTAACATTCTGCGACAATGCGAAATGTTCGAAATCAAATACTACCCAATTGTACCAATACATTATATTAAAATATAAACCTTTTATCGTCCATTAGCAGCACATCAGTGTAATAATTGCAGCGAATATTCGATAATTTGCAGACAATTGAAATATTTACGCAGTTATCTCCCTTTAAAACCAATGATTGCCTTGATGGGCTTTGCAGTTGGTTTAAGACTCCGGCTATAATTTATTCATACAATATTCCATGTTAAAAGCATATCAATATATAACATAACATATCACCAATGACAGACGAATGACAAACAGAATTACAGGTTAAATGCGCGAATGATAAACCGATAGCAGAGGTACACCATTCGGCAAACCTCGACAGATTCCGGTACTCTCCGTAACCTTCATCTAGACTCGGATGTATGATAGTCATTGATATGTACCTACGACCATACATTTGCGATGCGGCTTATCGACTACCGATTTACTCTAACAGGAAAACGTTCCGCTTTTACAAAAAAGCCCCAAAATCTGGTTAAGCTGTCCACACCCGTTGGTGGAGTCGTCCACACGACTTAGTATAATTTCTGGACACATAATGTATTTGTAAATAGTATAGTTTTTCTGCGTGGTCACCCTTTCTATCGGTAAATAAACAACAAAGTAAATAATTTCTGGATATTGTAATTGTAATACGTTTTTTGGAGTCGTCCACACGATGTATTTTTAATTAGTATAGTTTTTTCTGCGTGGTCACCCTTTCTCTCCGCAAATAAACAACAAAGTAAATCGTTTTATTCCATCAATAACAAATTCATTAACAGATTCATAAACATATTTAGTTGTGGACGACATCACTAATAGTTGTTGACGACATCACCAATGCCTTGTGGACGACTCCACCAACGGTTGTGGACGACTTCGCTTGTGGACGACTTGACTGGCACCCATCTCCTGGGGGCAACCTTGTTTATCCGGGTCCTTTAAAATAGTTCCAAAATGGCGGACTTCATTATACAGCCGAGTCTAGATATAGGGCACCGGAATCTGTCGAGGTTTGCCGAATGAGAGGTACACTAGACGAATGACAAGCATAATGGCAGCTAGGTTCTTCAGACGAATGACAAACTGAATGAGGTTCGACACATGAAGGACAAACCGAATGACAAAGCTTCACCAAACGAATGACAAACCGAATGACAGCGCCTCACCACACGAATATGACAAACAGAATAACAGGTTCAACACGCGAATGACAAACCAAATGACAGAGCTTCACCACACGAATTACAAACATATTGGCATAGAGCTTCACCACACGAATGACAAACGGAATGACCGGTTCAACACGCGAATGGCAAACCGAATGACAGAGCTTCACCACACGAATGACAAACAGAATAACAGGTTCGACACGCGAATGACAAAAAGAATGACAGAGCTTCACCAAACGAATGACAAACCGAATGACAGAGCTTCACCACACGAATGACAAACAGAATTACAGGTTCAACACGCGAAGGACAAAACGAATGACATAGCTTCACCACACGAATGACAAGTTAAACACGCGAATGACTAACAGAATGACAGAGTTTCTCCACGCAAGGGGAAGACAACTCTGTTTGGGAGATTGCAATCACAGACGAATGACAAACAGAATTACAGGTTCAACACGCGAATGACTAACCGAATCACATAGCTTCACCCGACGAATGACAAACAGAATGACATAGTTATCCACATCAATGAAAGATAGTGTCATAGATTCACCACACGAATCACAAGCGGTTATTTCTTAAATCCACTTTGTCATTCGTCCTGCGAATCTATTGTATTATCTGTCATTCGTCAAGTTAAGCTCACCTCACAAATGACAAACAGAATGACAGGTTCAACACGCGAATGACAAACCGAATCACATAGCTTCATCCGACTAATGACAAACAGAATGACATAGGTTCCCTACACCAATGACAGATAATGTCAGAGGTACACCACACAAATCACAAGCGGTTAATTCTTAAATCCACATTGTCATTCGTCCTGCGAATCTATTGTATTAGCTTTCATTCGTCAAGTGAAGCTGTGACATTCGTCCGGACAAGCGGAATGACAGGTTTAACACGCGAATGACAAAGAGAATTCGGACGTAGCTGGCTAGGTGGGGGTCGTATTATAAGCAAGGGCGTGGAGTTGTCATAAAAAGCTGTGACATTCGTCCGGACAAGCGGAATGACAGGTTTAACACGCGAATGACAAAGAGAATTCGGACGTAGCTGGCTAGGTGGGGGTCGTATTATAAGCAAGGGCGTTGTCATAAAATAAATTTTTTTTTTTTTTGGGGGGGGGGGGGGGTTGGGGGGCGGACGAAACCGGGAACCTTTCATTACCAAACCAAAATGATAATTACGAACAGTTTACCAGTGTTAGGGCATGGGCGTACGGGGTCGATGACAGTTAAAGGGGCTAAACCCGAAATGCCCGTTAAAAAAATCGGGTTACAGACAGCGGCGCCGGTCTTCCTCGAGGGGCGAAGAAGCAGAGCTTACCTTGTTTGCCCCCCCCCCTTCCCCCACAAAACAATTTTGAAATATTTGACGGCTGCAAGCGCATTTTCCTGCTATTTCAGAGCGGCGTAATATACACTTATTAAGGTGGCTGACCCGAATTCCGTTGGGAGAAAATTTTGAAAATTTAACTGCCACAAACACGTTTTCCTGCTATCCAGCCTGTGAAAACAGTAACTTCAATTTGGTCCAATATAGCCTACGCTGACCCGAATTCCAAGCAACCAATCAATCATAGCGGGATATGGGGGGCGTCAACCCCCCCCCCCCCCGGGAAAATTTACCACCGCAAATGCGTTTTCTTCTATTCTAGCCCGTGTAAGAACTCCAAGTATCCAATGGTTTTGTAACCGAAATCCCACTATGAATTCCAACCATCCAATCAGACTGTTGCAACTGCATTCACAAATAATAATGGATGCACGAAAAATGTCGCACAAAAAAGAGTGGCTCCATACAAAATGTTTAAATCCTTAGTCAACTCAGTACAAATTCGTGGTATTCAATTAAAAGTAAAGTAAAATTAGTGTTTTATTAGAGTCTGATGACAGTTAGGGAAGTATAACTAGAAATGCCCACCAAAAAATCACGTTTACAGACAGCGGCGTCGGTTTTCTTTGAGAGGCGAAGAAGAGGAGCTGACCCTGTATGGAACCCGCAAGAAAATTTTGGAATATTTGACGGCCGCAAACGTGTGTTACTGCTATTCGGGAATTTTAGTTTGCCAAGTAGATTAAATAAAAATTTGTTCCTGGCGATCAAAATTATCGGGGGGGGGGGCAGAGACATATTCGTCCCCCCTTCCGATCCCCCACCCTAAATCCACGCCCATGATTATAAGCTATCTACAGTCGTACTTGACTGCTATTCAACCCGCCCGTTCACAAGACGAGTGACAGTATGATTGTCAATGCCATTCGTCTGGTGAACCTTCGTTGTAATTCTGTTTCTCATATGTCTGTCATTCGGTTTGCCATTCGTCCGGTTTAAACCCTACCCTTGTCATTGGTGTGTTGAAGCTGTGTCATTCGTCAAGTAAAGCTGTGACATTCCTCCGGACAAACGGAATGACAGAGCTTCACCACACGAATGACAAACAGAATAACAGGTTCGACACAAGAACAACAAACCGAATGACAGAGCTTCACCAAACGAATGGCAGAGCTTCACCACACGAATGACAAACAGAATTACAGGTTCAACACGCGAATGACAAACCAAATGACAGAGCTTCAACACGCGAATGTCAAACAGAATGACATAAGGTTCAACAGAATGAATGACAAACAGAATGACAGAGTTTCGCCAGACAAATGACAGAGCATTACCACACCGATCACAGACGAATGACACATAATTACAGGTTCACCAAACGAATGACAAACAGGTTCGACACGCGAATGACAAACAGAATGACAGATCTTCACCACGCGAATGACAAACAGAATAACAGGTTCGACACGCGAATGACAAACAGAATGACAGAGTTTCGGCAAACGAATGACAAACCGAATGATAGAGCTTCACCTCACAAATGACAAACAGAATGACAGGTTCAACACGCGAATGACAAACCGAATCACATATAGGCCAGTAGCTGACATCGAATATCGTGTCACCTTTGCTCCATCGAACAGAAATGTAACATTTCAGAGCAAGAATATGTAAGTTATGACATTTTAGTTTAACGAGTGTTTTTTTCTAGTAGAATTATCGAGCTGTATTGATAAAATCCGTTTTCGAATTTCGCGCACTATATCTCCGCCCAATCAAACAAAAGGGGAGTTGTGACTCGGTCATTTGTTGACAAAACCGGTCATGTGAGGTGATTCGACCAATTATACGCTGTTTATGTTAAACTCTAAAGATGGCGGACTAATTGAAAAAGTTTAGTTAAAGGGACAGTGCCGAATAGAACATAGCCTCAAAAATAAAAGTCCGAGTATGTATAAAATTTAAACCCCAAAATATAGAAGACTGGTGTATATACTCTGACTCAAAATTTCAACTCAAAATATTGAGTCGTTTGGACGTGAGCGTTAAAACAGCTTATCCGGACACGTAACCTTTTTAAGGTTTCGGGTCAATTCTTTCGTTTGGTGACCCGATAATCGATTCCCGTTCCTTTAGGGGTCTACACAATGAATGGTCCATGTGCTGTACCTGATAACAAAAGGTAAATTTCACCGACACATTAACTTTATAAAATAAAACTCTGGTTTTATCAAATCACCGCAAAATATAGTTTGGGACACCGGACTCCATTTCAAGATGAATAATGTGGGTTTAATTTGTTTGAAAACGTATCACATATATCGAGATAGTTGCTCGGTCCTAAGATATGGAATCTTAATGGATTTTAACACAAAATTTAACAGTTTTATTCTCAAAAACATTATCGGGATTGACCCTTTAAACATAGACAAAGCTGAAGAAAAACAAGCAAAAAGAACGAGAGAATGTATTATTCACGTCAAATCTACACCAGTGGAAGGGGCGAAAGCTTTTGCTAAAATCAGATGGGACAAATTTAAAACATGCGCCGCAGAATAGCTGTCATTAGACGGAGATGAAAAACTTGTTGTCCGATGACTTCGAAGAAATAAGATTAAAGATTGTAAAGAACATAGGTTTCCACCCGCTGTGTTATCGGAAATTTATCGACAAAACAAGACTTCAACTAGTTCGAAAGAGAGTCGAAAAGAAATCTGTGAAACCACCCTGTAGTAGCCGCAATGAAGAGGAAAAACAGGCAATATCACTAATGTTCAAACGAGTGGTTCGTTCGTCATCAACATGTGCAAAGAAAGTTAGAAATGCCTGATCTAGTTCGGCAAAAAGGCAGTTTGTTCTACCACTAGTACCAGAATTATGTATTGTTTGTAAGAAGAAAGATAAATATCTATCTGTTGCACATAAAAGAACGAAAGATAAATTAGTTCTGACTGAAACTAAAGATGCTGGTAAGTCTATCATAAATGTATGAATGATAGTTATATAGGCCTTGGCTTCACTAAAAAAAAACATTAATTTTTTTAAATTTAAATTTGGAAGTCATGGTTCGTGGCTTAGTGTGTGAAATGCTGGTTCACTAACCCGGGGTTGGGGATTCAATCTTGTTTGCTGAAAAAGTTCCAGGTGCTTTATCAATTACATGTAATTTGCCGGCCTTGGTTGTGGACTTGTGGTGCAGGAAATACATGTTCATGTCGGGGCGTCAAAGAATAGGAAAGCTAGATGGGATAATAGCTGAGATCTTGTGTACCCGTTGTTTTGCACATAGAAGAACCCTTGCTCAGACCAAATTTCCCCACATAGCACACTGTATTATTTCATCTACCGGTGGGCTAATCAGGGGGAGTGTCCAAACCCCACCCTGCTCAACTACATAAAATAAAATGAATACCTAGCATCAATAAAATTAAATCACAATGTGATCCTAAATCGTTATAAAAATGATTTCTCTCTTTAAAACGCTCAATTTGTATGTATGCCTATATAATTTGGAGACGACAATGCAGATTTCCATAAAAAGGAACCTGGCAGACTCCCTTCTGCAAAAAAAACTGGAATCCGTCGCTGGCTAATTTATAAAACATTAAAAATTGTATCAATGAAAGTATTCTTCATTGATTTTTCCACCCGATCCGCCTATTATTAGCCTGCTACTAGCAGAGAGTTATTAGTCATTTTTAGATGCTAGTAGCAGTCACAAGGGCTCCCTCTGCGCCTTTGGGGGCAGTTGTTAGCCGCTACAGTAACAGCTAACAAGGGCAGCCTTTGTTATCTACTATAGTAGCAACTAACAAGGGCCGTTAGTTATATTAGTAACCGCTATTAAATCATTATTTTCTTAATTTCCGATATAAATCGAAATAAAAGATCGAATTTATATAGGGACCCTTCCTATGACGACCCGAACAATTCTTTCAGGTATTGAAATAAGAGACAATCTTTCAAACAACTATGCCTAAAATATAGCCTAGCGCCCGTCGACCTCGCTCGAACCAGTAGGCAGTACCGCTGAACATGGATGAAGATTAGTTTAATTTATAGCGTAAAAGATTTAATAAATAGGCTAGTGTCAATAGCATTTAGTAAATGAACTGGAATATACGCAGGCCACAATTCTATGGAACGCAATTTCCAGTAGGACTAGTCCTACTTATTATAATTAGATTAGGCTATTATAGGGGGTCTGGGGCTAGCTCCCGGCGTGGATTTATATAAATCCCTCGTGGTTTTTCCCTTGATAGTGGTTCAGAATTTTAAAGCAAGGTTGCCCATTTTCAGTAGGACAGGGCCTAGGATAAGGCTATATAGCAAGAAAAAGCTATACGGTCGTTCAGATGGGACAAAAACGACCGAGGTCACACGTAGGCCTAGGCCTACATTACATAGTTTTGATGATTCGACATCAGAGCACACCGTAGGCCTACCCGATACCGCCGAAGTCTAGGAAAATCCCCCCCCCCCCCCGCCACATACATGTAGCATACTGCATTTGGGCCTGTATGAACGGGAATCGACTTGAAGAATGACATTGTGAGTTACTAGGGTTACTCTATCTTTCGAACTACTTTCATTCGATCTTTTGGACAGGGTTCAAGGTCAACAGGGTGAGAAAGGGCGCCATTGTTAATATTTTGGCTTGGAAAATCCCAAATTTAAGGTATCTTACTTTATTTAATGTTAAAAGGTCAGACCTAAACAGCGATTAGAACCCGTCATTTCGGGACTAACATTGTTAAATTCACTTGTACATTTTGACAATCGACGCAAGCCATGTTAGACGCCCTATCAAGTATAAATAAAAAAAAAATCCCCACCCACGAATTAATGAATAAAATCTGAAAAATGTTCCAACAGGACAGGATGTCATCAGGCACTATACATCAGGGCATCAGGCCCTTAGCTAGCCGCGGCAATGAGCCCCCCCCCCCCCTCCCCTGAAAAATGTCTCCTCCCCTCCCAAGAAAATTTGCCGACCATAACTCTAAAATACCTACTGTAGACTGTCGGGTGTGCCCCCCCCCCCCCCCCTAAAAACTTCACTGCCCCTCAGCGAGTGGCCGTTCCAGGATCCTATTCCTACAACTACTCCACCACTGCCCTCAGCAGACAGCAAGCTGGCTATGGACCTGATAGTAGATAGTGCTATACTCTATACTCTATAGCCTACATACTAGATTTGAAGTAGGCCTACTATTGACGTAGGCTAGTCTAAGTAATAATTATAAGGTAGCAGATCTCTTTCTGGGCTAATGAAGAGAACGCACTATGAATATGATTAGTAATAGTATCATATGACTATCAATATTTTAACTTAAGTCATGATGAGGCAAATTTTGCATGGACAGTGACTGAGTGACACCAATGTAGCCTACGTACACTTACTCTTTTCTGTAATTCTAACTGTAATTTATTCCCATCCAAACAACTAGGCACTCTTCCATGCAAAATTTCAACCAGAGACATTATAGCCGAATTTCGTCTATGATAACATTTTGGGGGTTAAAACTGCTTAATTTTGTATGAAAAGCCCTTAATAGCCTCTAACTTAGATCCGAGCAACTTCTTCAAGCTATGTGAAAGGTTTTCAAACAACTTCCAATCGCCGGTACAGCTCCGTGGCTGAAGACTTGTGTTCTGTTTGCATTACACCGAAGTGTCCGGATAAAACGAGTCTATATTATGTGCAGCTTTCAATCTAACCCTATTGACTCACTTTTAAAGCTCTCCTTTGATTAAGTAAAAATTGGTATAACAATTTAAAAGAAAAACTTAAAAGAGCTTGTGTCCAGTTAAGCTTTTTTTGCATTCACATCCAAACTACTCAATATTTTGAACTGAAATTTTCAGACAAGGTAAATACACTATTCCTCTATATTTTGGCGTTTAAATTTCATACGTTTATAAACGTGTAATTTTCAGATTCATTGAAATTCGGGCTGGTCCCTTTAAAAACCTTGAAAAAAACCCTGATCTATAATTTATAAAAAGGATGCAACTTTAGGCTCGTCCCTTTTTATTAAGGCTGGGGGGGGGGGGGGGGTTTGAGATGGCCTAGTGGTCTAGAGTGCCGCGCTAAGACCTCTAGCTGGCTGGTCACCTCTGGCTTGCGGCTCTGGTTTCGAGCCCTAGTGTGAGCATATATGTGACATGGAGATAGTGGCGCCTTCTCAACCTTGTGGGTTTCCTCTGGGCACTCCGGTTTCCTCCCACTACTAGAAGACCACTACGCGCAAGCGAATTATTGAAATAAAAGATTGAAAACCATATGTTAGTCCCAAAATGACCTTGTTTGTGTCGAATGAACGTTAAACCCCATTTCTCTCTCTCTCTTTTATTAAGACTAATTTGAATTAGCAGCCTATGCAGGGTGTACTTATTCTTTTTAGAACATCTGATAGCACTTTTTGACCTTGTTCACATTACCTGGTAATATCATTTTTGTTTTTCTTTTGCATTGTCAAAGAATAATTTGAATCGACCCCTAATATTAAAAGTGTAGGCCTACGGTACTCATATTCATAAAAGAGTTGCGGTCGATAACTAAACAGTCCCTTGCTTGCTTCTGGTGTCAAAGAAACATTTATCATTTCATTTTACAGAGAATGTAGTTCAGAGTTAAAATAGATCACCCTTTTCTCTCAATGATAACTGACAAACGAGTAGATGTATATCATTCCAAATGTTTAGGCCTATTGTACTGGATGGTGTATCAGAATTCAGTCAATTAATTATTTGTTGATTTGACATAACAGCAGTGTAGCCTACCTGGACTTATATTGTTGTTGCCCGTGTCCGTCTGTACAGTACACCCACAAGGCTAAAGTTAATGTCCGCTTGATACACCACCCCTGGTATGGCGGTGACCAGGGTTTCGGAATACTATAAATAAATAAAAACGCCTGCCATGTGAGTCCAACTAGTTACTGACACTTGGGATAACCAGGTCTTCAATCTTATAAACCATTCTCATCTCTGACATTAAATTTTTACAAAGTGAGACCAGTAGCATAGGACGTTAATCCTCATTCCATTTAATTTTAGGGCATGAGACAAAAAAAGTCAATTGATTTTCAATGATTTCTGATAGTTATGACCCTTGATCACTTTG
This sequence comes from Patella pellucida, assembly GCA_917208275.1. Lineage (NCBI taxonomy): Eukaryota > Metazoa > Mollusca > Gastropoda > Patellidae > Patella > Patella pellucida. The sequence goes on along the minus strand of OU795039.1, from coordinate 55,411,013 downwards.
AAAAATCTTGTGGACGCTCTAGAGGCTAAAGTTAGTTACCGATTGGCTTTACATGCACGCTATATGTCATAAGGTCTGGCATTGAGTCAACTGGTGTGATTTTGTTTCCCTGGTTATACGGGACAAGGGGTAGGGTCGTCTGTCTAACCGTGTAGGTTTTCTCTGCTAAAGACCCATACACGCAACATTTATTGAAATAAAATTGAGCCATGTGTTAGTCCGGAAGTGACCTATTTTTTCTCTGTTTTTTAAATTTATACACATGAGGCAATGAAGCCTTTTAATTTTCACCCATTCTTTTGGAAGCTCTATGGGTTAAAGTTAATGTCTGATTAACTTTTATACACAGTTTTTACGGTCAGAATACAAAGAGCCGTATTGATTTTCAAAGATTTTAAATAACTACTGTCATAGTTATAATCCTTGATATTAAATTATTGATTGTTACTCATGTGTTGTAAATGTTTTCATTACTGACATAAGAAACAAATGTGACAACCCTTGTTGACTGCTCGCAGTGCTCGGGCTGCTTTGGGCGTACATTTCTTTGCCTGGCAACCTATTTTTCTATAATTTATAGAACTCATTACTTAAAATACTTTAACAATATGGCATATATATATTTTTTCAGGTAATAATGGACACTCCCAAATCTCAATGCAACATTTAAAAGATTCATTATCAAGTAGTCAGGGAAGATGTGTTATGCCAACATTTTGATAGCTTCCGGGTGGAGTAGATAGGATGTTTAAGGTTTCTTTTAAAGATGCATTATGTAAGAGCTAAATTTGTTTATTGCAAATCTTAATGTTGGACTGAAATATTATTAAAATTATTAATTACAATTCACATGGCAAGCCCATAATCAACCTTATAGACTGTCGAATTGTTGTGATTATAAATAGATTGAAACAGGATTGTCATTTAATAATAATTTAAAAATGGATATCCGAGACTTTGATTATATCGTAACAAACAGTAGCATTGAAATCGAGACTACGTTATTCTTCAAACATTGATAACCTCTCAAAGTATGCAGTAGTTTTACTGAAATTTTCAAATTAATCCTTGGTCAAAATCTTACTGAAGGGGTCTTTAATTGTTTTTTTTCTTCAATTAGCTTACAATTAACGATTTTACAGATTGCATTGTCTTTTGTGTGTTTACAACTTTACTATATCCTTTCATCCTATATCATAACTACAGATATTGCTTGTGTTCCTTGAAAATATGTAGTTTTTTTTACTAATAGTACATGTGGATGTGATGTATGTATTAAAGATCAGCAGATAGAATTTTGCAACTACATGTATTGCAATTGAATTTATTCTGTGATAAGATGGCACCAGTATTGAATACTCAGCCCAAAATATAGTTACATGTCAGGTCCATAATACCATAACACTATCATTGTGCATGATCAATTATTTAAATCATAATACTCTGTAATGTATTTATTGTAGATTTGAGGTAAGAAAAATATCAATGGAAGAAAAGCAATGCTTTACAGCGTCATCAGTCTCATACAAGGTACCATACTTACAATATTGCAAATCTTTTCAATACATAGGGCCCCAGTTATTGGGTCGTCACAAAGATCACAATTATCTGTGGGGTCTAGTAACTGGACCTATTCCTAGCCATGAGTAATCTCAAATGCCAACGATCACATTCAATTAAACAGTAGACCACAATGACCAAAAGCTAATAGGTCTAGCTGTAGTATCACAAAGCAGGTCCCAACACATATTCCTGAAGCAATGGCCCGAGAAATTCCTTTCTGGCCATTGCTGGATTGGCTTCTGATACTTGAACTTTTGAGGAAGTGTGTCTATTCTTCTCGTTCAATCAAATCTACCACTTATGTACAGTAACATGACAGTCCTTTCTTTAATCTTGGGTCTTCCCTAAAACTTTGGACAAAGATTTAAGGCATTAAAAACAGTGAAAGTCTGTTCGTTTCCATACAGTAGTGTTTACTTTACGTCATGCAATTAGTTTTACTGCAATATCCTGATATGTGGTGGGTAATTTAGCATAAAAAATCGTGCAGTCATGACGTAACGCTATGTAAACACAGTTGGCCTAACTAGACGTCCTGTTTTAAAGATAGTGCCTTTGTAACAAAGTCGGTGATTGGTTGTTAATGGGACCACTGACCAGTCATAATTAGCGACAATAATACCCACTCAATCCAGCAGTGAGTAGTGGGATTAGCTCTTATCAAACGGAACACTGCGAGTAGTATGGTCCCCACAGTGACCAGTAACTGTAAGGGATGGATTAAATGGGTAACAGTATCAATGAGCAATTCACTGACAAACTAATATATTACTTTAAACATTGTGCCTTAAATATTTTAAGTTCTTGATCTTTACTGTTTCGTTGAAATCTTGTCGTCCCACTTTGAAATGCTAAATGATCACATACCGGTACATAATACCCCTTCGATTCTCATATATTTGGTACATTATTTTTCAGCTTAATATGCACCTTGGTTATTATTTTTTTACTTTTTCTTCAGAAATACCATTAGTTTTTTTTACAGGAGTCAAGGCTGCTGCAATCAGAGTTGAAAGGCAACTGAAGAAAATCAGTATTAACCAAAAGTCACAAAACGTATTAAGCAACACAACAAGAAATACCAGAAGAGAAGTCTTCAACAGCAAAAATACATTTGAAAAATTCTCTACAGTCTACACCCATTAATAAATTCTTACATATGATACACTTTGGTAAAAAGTCAAGCTACTTCACCTGACAAATTAACTAGAAATCTGAAGTAGCTGCTTATCCCTTACATTGTCTAACAATGTTTGATGCAAAAAGTCATTTTTTGCAGATATTTAAAACATGTTTTCGGAAAAATGTTATTGTGGATGATTTCGCGGAAAAAAAATTGTTTGACTGTTATGAGGAAGATTACCGTGGTAATGATAAAGACATATAATGTGTGTCGCGAATAGTTCATTTACCGAGTGTATTGATAAATAGTCTGTTTATCAAATTGAAATGTTTATCAACATACTGAGTGTATTGTATATCATTATAGTGTGAATAATTTTATCAACTATAATGTATGGAGTGTATTGATATATTTTGTTGATCACTGTATTGACAGTATTGATAAAGTATTATTAACTTATCGAGTGCATTAATTAAGGATGTAAACGGTCATTCGATTAACCTGTCATGGTTCGGTTGCATTTTTGAACCGTCTCAAATAGAAATAATGCTTGAATTTCGAATTTTTATAGTAATTTGGACAAGAGAAACTTTTGAGAATTTTCACAAACATATTTTGATATGTGTCACTCAAACAACTGATTTAGGCTTCAATTTTTTTGTCGTAGTTTAAAAGTATTTATCAACTTTGAAATTAATACGCCAAATAGGCAATGTTCCGATGCCTAGATTATAAATGTCATTCTAATAGACCCTTTCAATGATACTTTGAAAATGCAAAAAATACGCTCCAAAACTTTTTTATCTATCTTACTCAATTAGATGATTTTTTCCCCCAAGATAAAATAGTTTTGGAGCGTATTTTTTTTTTATTGATGTTGTTTTATTAACGTAACTTCATTAAGAAATAATAATAAATTTATGATATTAGAATTTAATTTCAAATAGGCCTATAACATTTTTGAATAAACACATTTGTGATTATTGATTTATCTTTTTACTAATCATCATAACCCAAAAAACATGAGTAAATACTACATATTATGGCATGTCTAGTATTATAGGCCTTTAGGCCTTCTGATACCAAGAAATTGGCCATATTAAACACGAAGATATTTTCTTTATAAATAAGAGTGCTCTTCTTTTCATGACATTGGATATAAATGTTCTTTTAGTGTGTAGTTTATTGGCGTTTTGGGTGGGTTTTTTCTTGGAGTTCTAATATGGGGCGCCATCCAATGCTTAAATTGCCTTACAATAAAATAAACGGGTGGAACGTAGCTGTATATCCCATACTATAAAAAGAAATAGAATGCAAATTGTTTTTGTGAATGATTGTATGTTAAAATTATTTGCCATTTACATGTATATCTGTATGTCGCAATAATTCAAACAATGTAGCTCTAATCATGTCGTGATTGTAAGTTAGGAGAGGGTGACAGCTATCCTAAGTTAAAATTGTCCTTAAAATAGTTTTGTGAAACACCACTTTTTTAAGTTAGGATACAATTGTAACTTACAATATTATTTTAGTGGATTTTAGCTACAATGCTTAAAATCGTTTTGTGAAACGCTTCTATCCTAAGTTAGGATGAAATATAAGTTTCCTATGATTTTAAGGAGATTTAAGTTTTTGTGAAACAGGGCCCAGATTTGAACTGGTCTATATTCTATATGTGACCTGTCACAGAGTACTGTGCAAGATGGAGAAATAAAACATCAAGAATCAATGAATGGAATTTGTACTGACAGTTAACTTAAAAGCTGTAATAATCTGACTGGGATTGGGGAAAATGCTTAGCCTATCTAAAATCCCTCTCCCAAGATAATGTATATACATAGTGTGAATAATTTATTGCTCATTTTATTAATTATACAATGAATAATGCTTTGCTCATTTATCAACTACAGCGCAAATAATTTATTTTGCATATTTTAACATCTGTACTGGAATAAATATATTGTTTATTTTATTATGAACTATAATGCGAATAGTTTATTGGCGATTTTATATCAACTATAGTGCAAATATTTATTTGCCGTTTTGTTAACTATAGTGTAAATAGTTTATTGTTTGTTTTATCAACTATATGGTATGAATAATTTGTTCATTTTATCATCTATAATTTATTGATTAATAAATAAAAGGATGTCGATATTATATTTGTTGTTGTAATTGTTCATAAATTGTGAAAAGTTGCTATGTTGAGAGTAGTGTAGTATGAAATAATCGACAATAAATGGCTTTATTTATACTCAAAGTATGAAATACATGAATAGCTCTTCTAAATAATGGATTTGGTTGGGGTTGAGAAGAGGGTTGGGGGGGGGGTGATTTTCAGCAATTGTAGTTTTAGAAGAGATCTATATGGCTTTTCTATAATTTTCAAACATGAAGCACTGAGATACTACTTCTCTATCAGAAATTTACTTTTTTAATGATTTTTACAAAAACTTTTTCGTGTTGTGGCGAGGGTATAAACGTAAAGAAAAAAAATGGGGTTTAAGTTTCTATAGATTTTATTTTTCTTGCTTGCCAATGTCACCTATTGTTGAATTTTGGCAGGCCGGTTTTTGATGTCAAAAATACATTCCAAGGGTAAAGGCTTCTGGGGGCGCCGATGTACGGTCTGTACCTATAATAATTTATGATAAATGAAAGTTCGCAATCCGGTTAGAGTGCGACTTGTTTACATTTTGAAGATTATCACGCTGATTTGGTCGACCCCGCAAATTATATTATTGGCGACCCACCAATAGCAGCATTATGGGCGCCCCTCCAGGATGAGTCACCTTACCAATTTTGAAGAATTTCACACCGTTTTGGGAGACCAATTCATTCATGGGCACCTAACCAATCTGATTGTGGGCGCCCGCCAATTATATTATAGGCGCCCACGCCAATCAATTCAATTCAATCCTTTATTTCTTTGAGTCTACTGACTCATCAGATAACGTATATATACAGACATTATAGTAACATATATAAACAAATACAAACAAACACAATATATACATGGCAGTTAAATAAAAACAGACAAAAGGTATGGGGAATGGTGTAAATAACCTGCATTAAATTACTAGCCTCAATAGGAATGAATGAAATGGGGTTTAACGTCCTACTGTTATGCACTTAACCTGAGCTAATTGAAGACGAGAGCCTCAATAGGATACACAAATTCAATTTAAACAAGACGGAAAGAATAATTAAATATTATAGCCTTCATAAAATTATCCGTTAATTTATTTTCTTTCCGATCTTCTAAAATGACTTTAAAACGGGGAAATAGGATACATTATTACCATAATAATAACCAGGTAACAGTCAAATTCACGGGTGGGGGGTGGGGTACCCTCTAGTAAGGACAGGTAATCTGGCAAGTTTAATTATCATTTAAAAGAGTGGTTCTTTTCTTATCTGCAGAAATGAGAAATTTGGCCAGGTTTCGTATTTCGGATGTTGAAGTTGTACTTAATAAAAAAAAATTAGTTTACATATATTAGGTTTTCGTAAAAAGTATGGTTTGATAAATTGGTGACGCAATTCATTATAGCAAGGGCAGCTTAAAATAAAATGAAATTCGTCTTCTTTTGGGCGCCCCAACCCATCTTACTCGGCATTATGCATTATGGGGCCACCCCAAGAATCATATATTGTCATTATAATGCGCCCCACCAATCACGTCATTATGGGCGCCCCTCCAGGAAAAGGCACCCCACAGATCAAGCCGTTTTGGGAGCCCCATCAATCAAGTTGTGGTGTTAATCGTGTGAGTCATTATGAGGCGCCTTACCATTTCGGGAGGCGCCTCATAACGACATTATTGGCGAAGCGCCCAAAAACCAATTGACTTTGCTTGGCCAATCTTGCCGTGGGCTCCCAACCAATGCCACTCCGCTTTATGAGGCGCCCATACTGATATGGGCATGTTGGTTGTCGGCTTCGTATTGCGTTCAATGAAAAGGGCGCTCATTGGGGGAGCCGATTTTCTCCCCAATGGGAAAAGGGCCCCGAATTGTTTCATTAAGAACAGTAATACGCCAATTACAGATCGATCAATATGGCAAATTGGCACAAATTAAGATATTTGTAACAGTCAATTAATTTATTATGGTAATTTAATAATTGGCACACGTCCGACCCGTATAACATGTATTTGCGCCCAGGATTAGGGTTACAATGGCCGACATTTGAATAGTTTCACTAAGAACAGTAATATGTAGTAGTTATTAGCACCCTTTCCGAGGTGTATCGGTGAATATCAGGACAGTTTTGGTCGGGGGATCAGCCGAGGCGAAGCCGAGGCGGTCCCCGGCCAAAACTGTCCTGATATTCACTGATACACCGAGGAAAGGTGCTAATAAGTCACTTACATCACATTTCTATCGAGTATTTTGAAGCGATATGTAAAAAATAGTATTTATTATCGAGTCGTTTCAACCGAAAAGTGACAAATGTGATTTCATTTATCCCTTTCTGAGCCTCACGTTACATTTCATGGTAGAATGATTTCGCAGTCGAGAGACGAGCTGAGTAGTATTTACACGTGCGTCTAGCTATACCCTGGGCGTAAAACAATCACGTGTTTGTTTAGACCACATCGTAGAAGACCGCAATATTATTAATATTATTATTAAATGTAGTGTGAAGGAAATGCGAAACGTGGGTCATTCCTGGTGAAAGTATGCATCAACGAATTATTTGTAATAAAATAGATGTCTTTCTAGGCGTTTTTGTTTTTATCCTGCTTATTTTAAATGTCTGTGAAGTGTCCAGCAAGAGAACTGCGCCTTTTATCATCACAATTACAATAATTATTCAGTGTTCTCATTGATATGTTTTGCATATTAATATAAATCTAACCACATTATGGAATAGGTGCCAATTGACATGTATAATAATTGATTTGTGTAATATGATGTTTAGTTAATTTAATGTCCTTGTATATATTTTTGAACTGCCAGTTTGTTCCACCCTGTTTGTTTTGTTACTGTGATTTTGACTAGTTGTTTCATGTAATTTGTCCGGCTGCATTGTATAGAGCCATAGATATCATTACTATTTGGGCCGGACTAAACGTCCGCTACTTATTGCTTGAATGGTATCTTAAACAGCGTAGAAGTGTTCGTTTGTCGGGAATGAACAGTCCTTTTTTTTTTAAAAGTGTACTGTTCATTTCTGATACACGGATACTTTTAAGCCTGTATTGGAAATAAACAGGCCAGTTTTATCAAAGGTTGCCAATGGCAACGAGGTAGAAGTGGGATGTAAGTCAAGTTAAGATCGATCCTTATGGAAAATTCTCACAAAATGAAATAGTTGTAGCAGACAATTGATTTATAAAGGCTATTATGTAATTGCCTCACACCCTATGCGGTAACATGTATTTACGCCCATGGTTTAGATCGGTATAGAAAATCCGCACAAACTAGCTCCCTCCCGCCCCCACACCAACAATTTGACCGCTAGTACTCTTTTCTCCAGGTTATTGCACGCACGTAACTTTTCAATACAAAAACAAGAGGCTTGATTTAACAAGTGGGGTAGAAATGAGACTTTAGAACGGAGAATTTCAGATGAAGAAAACCCTGCCATGTTCTATACTGATCTCTGGGTTAAGAGACCTACTGTCTTTATTTCAAGTCCATCTAACGTCCGTTGTATCGATGACATATTATGTAATTAGAAAAGCGATGAGATAAGATTTTTTATTTGTATTCTTTCCTCGTGTCCTATATCTATCAAATAATTCACTGCTATCAGTTGTGACCAGTTAAAACAAGTGATTGTCAAGCAAGCTATACCCACATGGATAGGGAAGAGGTAAAGTCAATACGGCTTATCCTCTCATCAAAGATCTTTTGATCCTTAACATAATGTAAGTTTCAACAGAATGGGACAATAATGGCAGCCGCCCCGGAGGGTCTATAAAATCCGTACTTATTTCAAGTTTTGCGTGAAAAGCAGGGGCTATAGCTCAAGAATGTAAGGTCTGGTGCTACCAAAGTCGAATTCATCCAAGAACTTTTGTTCCTTAGCACACAGTTTATGTTTCATCGTGAAAGGTCAACAAATAAACTATTCGTGTAAAAGGCAATTAAACTCACCCCAAAACTAGTGATACTCGTTTGAAGTTTCATCTAAATCGAGAATTGTGACCTCTAGATGGTCCACAACATGGGTATTACAAATACATGCTTTTATTTTCGTAAGGGGAGTGGCTATTTTGAGGAAATAATTATGGTGTAACGGTGATATATTTGAACATTCTTTAAAATAAGATACAAATTGTGACCTCCAGAGGGCCATAAGCTAAAGAGGTGATAATTCGTACAACCAGGGGCTCATATTCCAGAAAGTTACGATCCAATACGCGCCAAAATCAAAAGGTACCCAGATCTTTGGATTATAAATATACATTCTAAGTTTTATCAAAATTGGATAAAAAAATTCGAGCCGCTGGATGGTCTGCAATCTGGGTTTTACGGTCAGATTTAATATTTAAGCCACCGGCAGATTCGTCAAGGTGACGAGATGTAATCAGGGCTATCGCAGGCGATTGTTGCCGGAGGTTAGGGTAAGGGCTAGAACTTGGGTTAGGGTTGGTGTTCACCCCTGTTTACATCTCGTTACCTTGGCGAAATCTGTAGATGGCTTTGATATTTAAATCTAACCTGGGTATTACATCGAGATTTTTGGGAGATATACATTTCAAGTTTCGTCAATATCGGGTAAAAATTGTGACCACATATTGTTGAACGGTTTTTACAATAAAAAAAACCTGTTACTTCTACAGGGTGAAATGTGATAATTCGTACACACAGAGACCATAATCCAGGAAGTGGCAGACCTATATGCGCCAATATCAAAAGGTATTATTATGCTTTTTTTTGGTCAATTTCAGCATCACGCGATTTATGGTAAGGTAGTTACCTTAAATTTCACGTCATTGCTAAGTAGTTTTATTAGCCATAAATCGCTCAGAAAGCATCTCCAACGATCTAGACCCACAAGAGCTTTGGGCTTAGGCGACCCTCGCCTAAGGACCTAGGACGGTAGCCCACTCAATCAACAATTGCTTCCAGTGGCCTTATTATATATATAGAGAAATGGGGTTTAACGTCCACTCAACACAGCTAGGTCTAACATATGGTTTAATTTTATTTCATTAATTCGCTTGCGCGTAGGGGTCTTTAGCAGTGGGAGAAAACTTGAGTGCCCAAAGGAAACCCACGAGGTTGTGAGGGCGCCCCTATATCCATGCCACATACGCTCACACCAGGGCTCGAAACCACAACCTCAAGCCAGAGTTGGTCGGCCAGAGGTCGAAGCGCGGCACTCTAGACCATCCCCCCCCCCGCCTTGTTATAGATATATCATTACAGGAAATTCACTGTATCATGCCAGCTAATCAATTAAAGAACAAGTAATCCTCAGTGATGCAGAACTTGGCTAATGAAGACAGGAACACGCTATACAGTGTGCTAGGAGGGAAATTTGGCCCTACAGCCTATTATACTCTTATATTGAATTCCAACTGGCAGGGGATCTTTTGCGAGCACACCAATGTGTAAGAGGGACCTTGGTTTTAGTCCCATCCGAACAACTAGACTACTGTCAGGCCCTCCATCTTGCATCACATCACTGACAAAGGGGAACACGCCGAAAAAACAACTTGACCTCATAGCACAATGCATGTTGTAGTGCAGAAAAACAGTACGTAGAGCCCCAATTCTTTTTGTTATCCTTCCATATTTCGTTATTCCCAATTGGTGCAGAAAAGTAGGACGTAAAACCCCATTTCATTCTGTAATCCTCCCAATGCATATTCCACAACCTTTTTGTACGACCGATGTTACCGGTAGTTAGTTACATGTATGTCTGTTAGTCATTATGGAGAACCCCCAAAAAAGCCCACTAGGCTGGGTAGGGAAACCTGAGAATGAAATCATGCAACTTGGTCGACACCCAGCCAAGTTTATTAAAAGATACCTTGCCTGGCAATTAAACATGCGCCCACAGCAACTTAGTCTTCCGAGCAGTCCATGTGGTCTGTTGCATAGGTGGAAACATCTAAATGACACAAAAACTGATCAAGGAACAACCTATTACATAAATAGCTTGTAGAGATCAGAATCCACATGATTTTTCAATGCGTTCAAAGGATACACCTCTGCCAGTAATTTTTGGAAATCACTGAAAATCAATAGCATTTTTTCATCTCAATAACACTACGTAGGGTTGCAAAATTCCCAGGAATTTTCAAACAGGGTAAATTCCCTGGGAATTTTGAATTTGGTGTCATAATTTGAAACCTGTGTCGCTATTAATGAGTTGCAAGTGACAGTAATATTTTAATAACTAAAGGATACAAACATATTATCTGATATGTCATATATAATCTAATAACTAATAATGAGATACATGTTGTTCTGTTAAATTGTTCATACACAGGTTACACATTCTATAATTAATCGGGAATCATATGGCTAATTTCAAATTAGATCTTATACAGACCAACTTTTCAACATGTTCATTTGTTAATCTGTTTCTAACTGTTGTACGAGTTGTACCAATCAGAGACGAAATGCGTCTCGAAACGTCTTCTGATGCACACAGTCCCTTTACATACATTTATCTTTTTAGTTTTACCATTTGGAATAAAACTATAATAATAATAATAATTTCTATAGATGAAAGTAACAGAGAAAAACGAAATTCCAGTAAATAATTATAATTTTAGCATTTTTCAGTTTTAAAAAGAGATCTAAAATTCCCAACGCTAAAAATTCCAGGAAACTTTCTCACCCTTTTCAACCCTAACACTGTGTATAAGTTTTAAGTCATTTGTATTATAACTAATAAGTCTTTATGACCTCTAGCATCGAAAGGCTAAAACATGATTTTTTCTATGATCAGGGGCCTTAATTCCGGAAGTTATAGTCTGATATGCACAAGTATCGACAGGAACAGAGATCTTTTGAATATAAACATATTGTTTAAGGATAGAAACTAACAAATATTTCACAATGTTTATTGAATAATGATTATGTTACATATGCATGAATTAAAACAAATATCACAGTCTAGATATTTCAAAATAAATAAACAATTATCACAATTTTTCCATATTTCAAAATATAAAATAAAATGTTACATGTATACATTCAAAATTTGTATTAATGAAATAACAAGATCCAAAGAAAAAAGTTCTTTGTTGTAACATTATCATCAATTGTCTGTAAATGAATGGTATATTCAACGGCTCTATTTATAGAATGCAATTTACTAAGCTTAATCCACAGATCTTGAAATTTCGCCTGCACCATTTTCCTTCTGGTATTCTGATCTCTAGATTTCATTATTCCCTACAATGATATAATATAGTTATGTTACATACAGTGCACAAACCAACACATTATGCTCACGTCTAAAAAATCATGGGGAGCTAAAAAAAAACCCCAAAAAACCTCCTGGGATTGGAAAAAAAATGAAAATCGCTCTCCTGGAATTTAAGGACAGATGATGACACATGTAAATAATCATATGTAATGTTGATTATTTGAAGAATAAAACAACGATTACGAAGGACCGAGGAGAGCAATAAAAGGACGCCTCTTGATTGAGATTTTGATGTACTATGGAGCGCGCCTAAAACATGTAGGCCGGATTATGTGATCAGCATGAATTAAAATAATGATATACAAATCCCCAGAAAATCGACCAGGATGTTTATCTCAAAGACTCTAATATTAATATAAATGACATGAAAACCTAAAAATGACAATACAGGTGGAAGTGAATATAGACCACATGACCTTACATGCAGCTGGAAATTTCTCCTGTGACAAGATACTGTTAAAACTGTGCAAAGCTAAGATATACACCTATTATCTATTAATACCGTTTGAGAACAAATTGTTGACATGTCGGATTGGAGACAACAAAATATTTTCGAGTAATCATTGTCTCTAATTCTAACATATGCATGGGCGCAGATCACTCTTCAAAAGTGTGGGGGGGGGGGAACACTGACCATCGCATAGAATTTTGAGATGCATGGTAACACAAAAATGGGGGGGGGGGACAATATATATTATGTTCCCCCCCCTCATTATGTCCCCCCTTAGATCTGCGCCCGTGAACATATGGTCTTATCATGTAAGTTCAAACCAAGCAGAAATTGCTCTCCAAAATCTGGAAGCAGAATTGTGTGCAATAAAACCGACAATTTTATTGGAAAGTTTACTTAATACAGCATCAAAGAGATGACACCATGGGTATGTTTTAAATTCAAGAACAAACTATTTGGTGAAGGTAATACATTTCTCACAGTTTTACATTATAAGATAGAAGATAAAGTACAATTTACCTGAAATTTGAAACTCTCCGTCAAACTCTTACAAATGGGAATTGAAGAATTTGTGGGTCCCATTTTCACCAGAAATTCTTTCCTTTTAGGGTTTTCCTCCAATTTCTCCGATTAAAAACCAAATATCTATTAAGCCATCACACTAAAACATATTATAAGAGATCAAAATTAGTATTAGTTATAAAAGGATACCAATGTTTCTAGTTTTGTCTAAATGGAGAATGAAATGGGATTTGACGTCACACTTTTCTGCCCGAACTCGGCTAATGAAAAGGGCAAACGCCATACAGTGTGCTATGAGGGAAATTTTGCCCAGACAGTGACATTGCGGCCTACTCTTATATCTAATTCCAACTGTCAAGGGATCTTTTACATACACGCCAATGCGTATACGGGACCTCTGTTTTTCATCCCATCCAAACGACTGAACAGCAGTCATTGTCAGGCCATCAGCCCTGCATCACTGACAAGGGGGAACCACGCCGGAAAATCTGGATGAACTTTCATGGCCAATGCAGGGATCGAACACCTGACCTCCAGGCTAGCGAGCCAGCGTCCTACCATCTTAGCAACGGTTAGAGTTTTCGGTATATATATTTTATTCCAGGATTTTGATTCCCAACTAGATATGCTAATCAATTGTAATGGCCATAGAATTGGTTTGAGGAAATCGTTGCACTTCAGTTAGCCGGTAATCTGAAAAATGCAGAACGCAGTGAGCGTCAACAAAGTGATAAATTCTGACATGTAGGGTTGTTTATGAAGTATATTGGTATATTGTACAGTGATAACCATTAAGTTGGAAATGTTACACATAATAAGAAAGTATAAAAAACAAGCCAACAGTGAGGCTGATGTTCCCTGCCGAAATCCCAAAATAATAAGATGACACATATTAATTAATCGAACATTTATTTTTTTCAAAATATTAGCTTTAGCTCGAAATATTAATTATTGACTAAGTCAAGACATTCGCCTAATGATCATCTACATTAAGTTCAAATTCTACCTCAATTAAAATCAGAGTTATGTTTCAAAGTCTTGACCAATAAAGGTGCTTAGCCTTAGCAGAAAATTTGCACCATTGAACTTAGTCAAGGTAAAAGGTAATGATAAAATGAATCTATACTCTGAGTTACATTGCTATCACTTCATCACAACTAAAGTTATCGTGCCCCAAAGCATCAACCAATCAGATTGCTTATCATCTGCTTACCCTCATCAGAAAAAGTTGATTATCGAACTTGGTCAATATATCGGTGTAATAAAGCTAAAGCTATACACCAAGTGTCCTCACTCTCACTTAATCAGAACTTTATAAGCATCAACCAATCAAATTGCTTATCTCTGCTTACCCTAAGCAGAAAATGCTCACCTTCGAACCCTATCAAGGTATTCACCTAATAGACACCTATGCCAAGTGTGAACATTCTAACTCAATTAGAATGAGAGTTATTGTGTTCCATAATCTCGACCAATCAAATTGCTTATCAGCCATCTTACCAAGAGCAGAACATGCTCATTATCAAACTCAGTCAAGGTATTGATGTAATGAAACTACACACCAAGTTTCTTTATTTCACTTAATTAGAATTAAAGTTATCGTGCCCCAAAGCATCAACCAATCAAATTGCTTGATTATGCTTAAACTAAGGAGAAAATGCTCATCTTCAAATTCCATCAAGACACTGACCTAATAAACACTCACACTAAGTTTGAACATTCTAACTCAATTAGAATGAGAGTTATTCAGTTCTAAAGTCTCGACCAATCAAATTGCTTATCGCTCTGCTTACCCTAAGCAGAAAATGCTCATTATCAAACTTAGTCAAGGTATTGATTGATGTAATGAACTATACACCAAGTTTCATCACTCTCACTTAATTAGAAATAAAGTTATCGTGTCCCAAAGCATCAACCAACCAAATTGCTTATCTCTGCCTACCCTAAGCGGAAAATGTTCATCTTCGAACTCCATCAAGGTTTTGGCATAATAAACACCTACACCAAGTTTGAACATTCTAACTCAATTAGAACAAGAGTTATTGTGTCCCAAAAAGTGTGACAGACGGACGAACCCATTTTAATAGTCCCCTGTTTTCTTCGGGGACAAAAATTTGAAAATGAAGTCAAACATGTTTAACTATTGTTACATCATCGGTTAAGGTTAGAGTTAATTACACACGGGCACATGTCGCTATTTTGCAAGGAATATTATAGCCTACTGTGCATGCCCAATGCAAGCTGGAGTTACCGTTTTCAAGACGGGTAGGCCTACAGGACAGGTTCAGTTATTAAACTGGTTTATTTAACTTGCCTTTGCGCCGAGAAGATATTAAATTCAGTTCAATGTCAACGTCTTAACGTGCAATAACATAAATCAAATGTCTTTGCACGCAGGTAAATTTGTACTGATAATCTATACTCTACTAATAATTTGGTGCAGTAACATTAAGCTTAGATTTTTCTATGGAAAGAATCTGGGTGGCAGTTAATTTGTTTAAAAATTAAATCTGCAAAATTAACATAGAAGTTACCTTTCTTTTTAATGAAGTACTTAGGAATATTTATTGGGTCTGTGGGACTGCATTTCTTTTTTATATATAAAGTAAGCTTATGTAGCAAACCAGCCTCCTCCCTTCGTTTGATCGTCTGTTTTCACATCCATGTCTAAAAAGGCAGAAAAGCAGGTCATGGAATAGATAGACTGATTGGACAATTTATGCTAAAGAAATAAAATTGGGTTTAATGTTATACTTTCGGCATTTAATCCCACTATAGGAAACAACAAAAAGATTCTTCAGAATTAAATTCCAAAAAAGATTATTTGGGCTAATGAAGACAGAAATGAAATGAAAAAACATTAGGGTTTTAACATCAAACTGTTCATCTCCAACTAGGCTAATGAAGACGGGCCCACGTCATGCAGTGTGCTACAAGGGAAATTTTGCCTCGACAGCAGTGTTGTGGCTTACTTTTATATCAAATTTAAACTGCCAAGGGATCTTTTACATGCCTGCCAATTTGTCAGTGATGCAGGATGGAGGGCCTGACCAGGACAGCTGTCTAGTCAAGGTCCCATGTACACATTGGCATGCACTTAAAAGATCCCTTGGCAGTTGGAATTCGATATAAGAGTAGGCCGCAGGCAAAATTTCCCTTATAGCACACTATGGTGTATGCCCATCTCCATTAGCCAAGTCTGGAGTAGAACAGTGGACGTTAAACCACATTTCATTTCCTCACGGACAAAATTCTTTGACCATTCCAGTTCGTCCATATGAAGCTTCAATAAGAAAATACTGACCGTAATTCTCAGTCTCACTACATCTGACAAGTTTATAATACTATTTTTAAATAGGTTTTTGCGATTCAAAACACATGAAAATGGTGATGGATTATTGTCAGTATATATTATTATGTAACAAATGTGGCAGGAAATGATTCCTTTTGGCAAACAAAAATGTACCTTAGGGAAAAAATTGAAGGAAAGGATTCCAAGAGAGGTTTTACGTAATGGCTATAGTAAGAGCTGTATTTTTATATCAAAGTGGATACTTTGCCGGATCCGGTTTCACATTTTTATGACTATTTTACCGTGAATTCTCTTGCACATGCGCAGTTCTCTGATCCGTTCGACATGCGAAGTTGTGCGATTCTTGATATATTCCACAAGAACGGTAACTTCGTCTTTCAAATTAAAACCCAAAATTCACAGAAATGAGCCCTTGACCGAAATAGAACAATATTCTAAATGCTTTTCTACAATTTACATTTATTATTTTATTTTCTTTTAAAACTAATTCTCTGGGTTCTACCGTAGAAATCCAAGTATGGCTATTTCGTTCCTTTATAAGAAACGGAGAAAGTAGTAATGTTAGACAAAGAACGAATGGTGGTTAGGGTTAGGGGTAGGAGTAGGGTCATGGGTTAGGGTTAGGCATCATTGCCAAAGCGAAAACTGCTAAGTCCACGGATCAGAGAACTGCACATGTGCAAGAGAATTCACGGTAAAATAGTCATAAAAATGTGAAACCGGATCCGGCAAAATATCCACTGCGTTTTTATATTGCAGCCTAATAATAAACAGGATGGACAGGAATTGACAGAAGACTTTGTTCGTGAGAGACCGTATTGAAAGGAACTACTGAATGACTAGAGCAAACACTGTTCCTTGCAAGGCTAGACTGTTTCCTGCACCACTGACAATTTTAAATTGGAAAAAGTGCAGGAGCTTATCACTGGGTCAATTTATTGGCCGACACCAGGATTAAACCTCGACACACTGAGGCCGCGACTAGTATTTATACAGTACTAAAGCCGCAATAGTCTTTTTGCTTTCCTCCTGTTTCCATATTAAATTAATCTATTTTCAGGCCCGTAGCCAGCTTGCTGGCAGAGGGGGGGCAGCCCGGCTGATAGGGGGGGGGGGGGGGCGGCTGGATGGTTCTTTCCCCCGACCATATGGTTGATAAATTTTTGTCAGGGGGGGGCAAGATTATTTCTAGGGGGGGGGGGGGGGTCGCCCTCCCAGAATCCCCCCCCCTTGGCTACGGGCCTGTCTATTTTGTAAAAATCAAGAAATAATATCTATAATTTAACGTAGTGGATATATAACCGTAAACGGTATCCTATTTACTAACGCTATTGCACCGTAAATCGCAATGAAGTATATATACATCGTGTGTGATTGGTTAAATAATAACTTCCGTTCGACGTGCGCAGTTGTGCGACACTTCCGTTCGACATGCGCAGTTGATATATTCCACAAGAACGGTAACTTCGTCTTTCAAGTTTGGCGCAGAAGCACGGTTTTACGGAAAAAAACGTAAACCACTGACCGTCTTTGTACTTAAATTAAAACCAAAACCCATAGAAATAAGCCCTTGACCGAAATAGAAAATTTTTCTACAATTTATATTTATTATTTTATTTTCTTCTACAACTAATTCTCTGGGTTCTACCGTAGAAATCCAAGTATGGCTATTTCGTCCTATATAAGAAACGGAGAAAGTAGAAAGGTTAGACAAAGAACGTATGGTGGTTATGGTAAGGGTTAGGGTAAGGGTTTGGGTTAGGGTTTGGGTTAGGTTTTGGGGTAGGGTCATGGGTTAGGGGTAGGGTCATGGGTTAGGGTTCGGGTTAGGCATCATTGCGAAAACTGCTGAAAACTGCTAAGTCCACGGATCAGAGAACTGCGCATGTCAAACGGAAGTTACGGCGATATAGTAAATAGAGTAAAGTGCCGTTTACGGTTGAATATCCACTGCCATAATTTAAATGTCGCTTCACTTTTTTTCTTTTTCAGCAAGGGCACTTCTTCAGCAAAATTGAATAATAAAATTAAAATTGTTGTAACATGAAACACAGGAATCTGATATTTATATAGGCTACACATGCATAAGCTTAGACACTGTCGAGGCCTCGATTTTACCTGCTCTCGCTTCAACTCGTTTTGTTTCCAGCAAGCCATTATTATTGTATACGGATAAAAAAAAAACTAGGTCAGATTCCTGTGCATGGAATCAGAAATTGGTCTAATATTAACCGCATCTGGCGATGTGAGAGGAAGTAGGCTATGTTAATGTATGCCTATGGCAAAATTTAATAAAATATTATGAAATACTTACTGGTTTGGGTACTGTATAGGTTGTGAAACAAATCAACGTGTTCTTTAACTTCATAAAAGCATAAAGGTTAGGCGGATGGCGACATGGAGCGCGGTTTTTGTTTTTTTTTAAGGTTCAACCCGATTGATTCAATTTCAAAACTTTCAGCCTCATCATTATTCCTTGAGACGATAAATTTATCTAACGATATAGACAAATTAATTTCAGATTTGTGTTGACAAGACATTCGACTCATTACACCTTTTCTTCTTTAAATAAGATAATTCTAAACAGTTTTTTTTCTTAAAATTTATATAATTATTAAATCGGTAACAGAATAATGAGATCCTGAAAGTGAATTATTCGGGTAAACGCAGCGCATAACCAGACCACCGCTAGCAATGGAACCACGTCGCAAAATAGTTCCAGGTTTTGACTGGATTAAAGATAATAATTAATTGTATGACATTATAAATTGACTTAGGTGCGTTCGATATAAATAATTGACAAGATGAAGTGTCTGTTAGAGTCACGATTTAATACCCCCATCAAAAGTCAAATCGGAATCTAGATCAGGGCTAATCCCTATTAACTCACTATTTTCAAAAATGACCGAAATAAAATATAAATTTACATTTGTTACAGAATCAGGACATTCCAAATCTTTCTAGAACTTTTGATTTGATGAATTTACATGTCTAACAAATGTTTTCATATTTAAGGACTGAAAAGAAATATTACGAATAACACTATAACGTTCGATATAGGGCCTACAATTAAAGAGAAATGAAAAAATACGTTGTTGGTTTTTTTTTATTTAATTAATACAAATCATTATTGGCATTATTGCTATACATTTGTCAGAAATACGATTGGAGTTGATAGATAAGATCATATTTTATTGTACCAAAACAAAGGGAGCAAATTATAAAATACTGGATTAAAAAGCGAATCAGACATGTTCGTCACAATTATTAGTGGGTGCAATAGGCCTACAGTGTTTGTTACAATAATTGCCCAAATTAGACCTACACAAGTGTAACTACATGTACAATAACTTAAACCAATCAGATTTTCACAGATTGTCATTTGGAAGTTGTGGATTGAACTGAATACAACAGATTGTAGTCAATTAAACTTGGCTAAGATGTAAATTACGGACTAGGCTAACCGACTGAATATTAAGGGCCTCTGGGAGGAAATTGAATGTTTATAAAATAATAATGATATGCATAAAGTTTCCTGCTATAAGTAAGATAGGGCTAAGATAATCTACAAAGAAAAATCCAAACTATAATCCTTATTTTAGTATTATTCATAAATATTTTGGCCGTCGTATAATATGGATATATAGTAACTGAGATCGACAGGTAATTTGGTTATTTATTAAAGTCGGCATTCCGCCTGCAATAACCAGAAAATTGAAATAAAATTATGTAGTTTCCATGTCCCGATATGTCCCGATAGGGACTACATTTATTGAGAAAATAAAACTATAATACGGCCCTTGTTAGTTGCTACCATAGTAGATAACAAAGGCTGCCCCTGTTAGCTGTTACTGTAGCGGCTAACAACTGCCCCCAAAGGCGCAAAGGGAGCCCTTGTGACTGCTACTAGCATCTAAAAATGACTAATAACTCTCTGCTAGTAGCAGGCTAATAATAGGCGGATCGGGTGGATTTTTCAGGTCAGTTAGTAAAGCTGTAAAAGTGAAAGGTGATGAGGATATTTTATTACACATTAGAGGAAAAGACTGTGTGGCTATAAAGAGGTCTGCTACCATGCATTATGTCGCTGCTCAAATTGTCAGAACCTTTGGGAGCAGGACAATCAATCCTAATGAAAACTGTGATTACAGTGATAGTGACGATGATATTGTGATAAAAACATTTCACCCTTTTTCGATAATGGTTTTTATTTGTGCCTTATATTCGCTTGTATTTTATGTCTTAAACTCTATTCTAGATTGTAATTAATTTGTGCTTTATTTTGCTTATTAAATTCTACCTATTTTTATTATCTTTTTTTACAAATATAGATTTAATTGATGTACATGTACATGTAATTAACATTCTACTCCGGAGACCTACATGTACATGTATGACTGTAAATCCCTTTCAAAAAAGCCAGAACATATTTAGACCCTTAAGACTCAAAAGGAGAAACAACTATGGAAAATCATAGATAATTTTCTTGCAATGTAGTCAACATAGGGGGGGGGGGGGCACCAAATCCTGGGAAAATTGGGGCAAACAATTGTACTTTGTAAAAGTTGTATAAAAAATATTGTGTTCTTGAATGTGTCCAATTTAAACTTTCAAGCAGACGGGTAAAGTGAAAAACAAATTTTATTTCATCTACAGCAAATCGCGTTTCCGAAAGTCAAATAATCCATATTTTCTGGGGGGAGGGGGAATACAATATCAGCCCCGCTTCTTCGCCTCTCAAAGAAAACCGGCGGCGCTGTCTATAATCCGGAAATGTTTCGGGCATTTCTAGTTTTGCTTCCCTAACTGTCATCGAGGCCCTAATGAAACACCAATTTTACTCTTTTGTAATTGAATATCACAAATTTGTACTGAGTTGACTATGGATTAAATTATTTTGTCTGGAGCCACTGTACTTTGTGCGACATTTTTCAGGTATTGAATATTATTTGTGAATTGGATGGTTGGAATTCAGAGTGAGATTTTGGTTACAAAACCATTGGATAATTTTGGAGTTGCCTACACGGGCTAGAAAAGCCAAAAACGCATTTGCGGCCATTAAATTTTCTAAATTTTCTTTGGGTGGGGTGTGAGGCCCCCATACCGCGCGACTATTGATTGGTGGTTTGGGATTCGGGTCAGCCAGGTAGGCTATATTAGAATAAATTGAGGTTGCTGTATTCACTGACTGGAATAGAAGGTAAACGAGTTTGTGGCAGTTAAATTTTCTCCCAACGGTCCCCGATTTCCTGGACTGTTAACAATTGATTGGAATTCAAGTCAGCCACCTTAATTACACTATATTAGACCACTTTGAAGTTGCTTTGTTCACCGGCTGAAATAGCAGGAAAACGTGTTTGGAGTCGTCAAATATTCCAAAATTGTCTTTGGCGGGAGGGGGGCATATAAACTAAGCTTCGCTTCTTCGCCTATCGAGGAAAAATCGACGCCGCTGCCTGTAAAACTGAAAAATGTTCGGGCATTTCGGGTTCTGTCTCCTAACTGTCGTCGAACCCATACGCCATGAGTTACAAATACATAAACAACTGTTTTTAGTTGTGTATGTTATAAATTTTATTTATTATTACAATTACAAGTAAATAAAATTTAGTTCTCTTTTATTGATGATTTAGAACTTAAGAACTTATTCATCTCAAAAGAGATATTGTAGAACCTGTCATGGGCCTTCAAATACATTCTTTTTTATATGGTAAAAACTGCTTTTTTTTGGCACCAAACACCCCCCCCCCAGTCAAAAATTCCCCCCTATGCCTATGAAATTAGGTAAAGCTTCCAGCCCAGGAACCCCACCCCAATCACCAAAAGAAACAGTGTCTAAATGTCTCATAGTCATTTGTACGTCCAATGCAACGATCTTGTAAAATTGGGTCAAATATATTTATCAAGCACACCAGTAGCACCCTTATTTTATGATTTAAACTATACTTCTTCGCATTAAAATGTAAGAACTACATTTGTGGCTATCTTAGTTCTAATTATACTCGGCAGACCGATAGAACTCGCGTTGTAGGGTTTTATTTATCTTAAAATGTTCCCATACAGTAAACGCCACATCTGTACGCATTCGCTATAGTGTAAACAAAACCACGTGCTATTTTTTGTTTACATACTAACGATTGGCTAATTAAGCACACGTGACCAATATCTATGTCCATATATGGTTAAAAGAGTAGCATTTCTCATCAAATCGTCCACCAATTTCTGATCGCTACATAAAAAATACTGCAGGGTTAGGGAGCTAGAACTGTTCGCATTTTTAATCAGAATATATATCTCTATTAGATTACAAAAAATCTTTTACATTTCTTTACCCTGGAGCAAGATGTTTTTTCTGTTGATATTATTAGGTGTCGGCTACTGGCCTAATAGCTTCATCCGACTAATGACAAACAGAATGACATAGGTTCCCCACACCAATGACAGATAATGTCAGAGGTACACCACACAAATCACAAGCGGTTAATTCTTAAATCCACATTGTCATTCGTCCTGCGAATCTATTGTATTAGCTTTCATTCGTCAAGTGAAGCTGTGACATTCGTCAGGACAAACGGAATGACAGGTTCAACACGCGGATGACAAATAGAATTCGGACGTAGCTGGCTAGGTGGGGGTTGTATTATTAGCTATCTACTCTCGTACTTGACTGCTATTCAACCCGCTCGTTCGCAAGACGAGTGACAGAGTATGATACGGGTTCGCCGACCTAATGTCTGTTTGTCATTTGTGCAGCGAACCTCTGTGATTGTCTTTGACATTCGTCTGGTGACCCTTCTTTGTCATTTTGTTTCTCATATACGTCATTGGGCCCTACCCTTGTCATTGGTGTGATGAAGCTGTGTGATTCTTTGTCATTCGTCTACCTATGTGTCATTCTTCTTGTGGATGTCTATAATTCAATTTGTGATTCATGTGGTGAACTTGTCATTCTGTTTGTCATTCGTCGGGTGAACCTATGTGATTCTGTTTGTCATTCGCGTGTTGAACCTGTCATTGTGTTTGTCATTCGTCTGGTATACCCTTGCCATTCTGTTTGTCATTCGCGTGTTGAGCCTGTCATTCCGTTTGTCATTAGTCTGGTGTACCCGTCGTTGGTGGTGTGGTAAAGCTCTAGCATTCTTTGTCATTCGTCTGGTGTAACTCTGTAATTCGTGTAGTGTACCTCTGTGATTTTGTTTGTCATTCGCATGTTTAACCTGTCATTATGTCTGTGATTCGTGTGGGGTACCTCTGTCATTATGTTTGTCATTCGTATGGTGAGGCTGTGTGATTCTGTTTGTCAGGCGTCTAATAAACCTGCGTCACTGACTTTGTCATTCGTGTAGTGAACATCTATCACTGGACGAATGGAAGAGGTTGTTCCGACGAATGACAAAGTCAGTGACAGTCGTTCAGCAGACGATTGACAGAGAAGGACACGCGTTCGCCAGACGAATGACAAAGAGAATGACACGGGTTTATGGGACGAGTCAATCTGTTTTACAGAGAATTACTTACGAATAATCTCTGTCACAGATGACTGTCTTGAACAAGTCGTGCATTGACTTCACGTGACGTCAGTCATTTGCTCAACACCTCGTGCGTTGTTTACATAACACGTAACTGCTTCGGGCAAAATGATGTGTTTTACTCATTTTAATACCCATTTACACTAAATAGGAAATATTTTTTAACTACACATACTTAAACGTCTTTATTTTTTTCCTTATACTTCAAAAAAATGTTATAGAATTTATTTTTTCGGAGGAAAAAAGTTAATATTTTGCCGAATAAAGACGGATAGATGTGATCTTTATCAGTGATACTAGCGGCCAAGCGAATATTCACTGCGGGATCAGTTTGGGGACGAGTTTGACAGTTACACCAGACAAATGACAGAGAATACAATAGCTTCGCAGGACGAATTACAAAGTGAATGACAGAATTGACCGGTTGTCATTCGTGTGGTGAACCTCTGACATTTCTCTGTCATTGGCGTGGGGAACCTATGTCAATCTGTTTGTCATTCGTCGGGTGAAGCTCTGTCATTCGGTTTGTCATTCGCGTGTTGAACCTGTAGGTCTGTTCATATTCGTCTGTCATTGGTGTGATGAAGAGCTGTCATTCGTCTGGTGTACCTCTGCCATTGGTGTGGTGAAGCCAAGTCATTATTTGTAATTCGTCTGATATACCTCAGTGACTTTCAGTTTGTCATTCGTCTGGAGAACCTAGCTGTCATTCTGTCTGTAATTCGTGTGGCGAACCTCTGTTATTTTGTTTGTCATTCGTCAGTCGTATGGCGAGGTTGTGTAAATCTGTTTGTCAGGCGTCTAATGAACCTACGACAATTACTTTGTATTTTTTTTTGTTTTTTTGTTTGTAATATAAACAATATTTATTCAGATAACTGAAAGCATTGGGGAACAGGACAACGCCTATATCACCACTCTATAAAACAAAATTATAACATATTTACATTGTAAAAGTGTTACATTTATAAATAAGTAGGGGGGCTACGTGGGTAAGGTGCTGGCTCGCTAGCCTGGAGGTTGGGTGTTCGATGCCTGCATTGAACGAGAAAGTTCATCTCGATTTTCCGGCCATGCAGACGGAGGGCCTGGCAAGGACAGCTGCCTAGTCGTTGGGATGGTACGAAAAACCGAGGTGCCGTATACACATTGGCGTGCACGTAAAAGATACCTTGGCAGTTGGAATTCAGTTGCTGCCCGGGCAAAAATTTACCTCATAGCACACTGTATGGCATAAGCCTGTCTTAAATTTACCTCATAGCCCACTGTATATGGCGTAAGCCTGTCTTAAATTAGCCCAGGTTAGATGCAGAAGTGTAGGACGTTAAACCCCATTTCATTCATTCATTATAAATAAGTAAATGAGTAAAGTTAAAGTACCCTTTCATAAATTTTATGAATTAATCAATTAATAATATGTACATGTATCGCTACCCTGTTATAATAAATATTAAATAAATTAAAATTAATAATTAACAATGTGGATTCAATTAATTAAAACGTTTCGAATATTCAATAAACCTATGCACCTGTTTGAAAATAGTAATATTTTAAGTATCTTAGAGTTCAATATTGCCAAAGAGTAAAGTAGTAATGCTAATGTCGGTTTGAGTTAGGCAACGAATAGTATTTTGTCTGATATCTGAATGACAAAGTGAATGATAAAAAATATATGAGACAAATGACAGAATGACACAGATTAACTGGACGAATGACAAAATTTTTCTTATTATTAGACGGATACTAACTATAAATTTTACTGTGAGGCAACGACGTGATCACTAATAAAAAAAAAAAGTCGATAGTTATTAAATTATCGGATAGTGTAGTTGAATTATGTTCACGGACACATTACACTAAATTACATAAAGTGTCTCGGTAAAAAACCGATATAACGACCGACGTTTGAGAAGACGGCCTAACACGTATTGACATTCACATTCATGCCATTTCCATGTGTTTCGTAGCACGCTTTTTCTAAACGGAATATTAAAGGTAGTCACAATCACACCAGATGCACACATACTTCAATGCAAAATAAAATAAAGACTCTTTTATCCAAAGAAAACTATGGTTGACCGTTTTGAACATTACAGTACAACAAGTCTATTCAAGCGAAACCTGCTTTATAATAAGTCTTCACAAGCACATTATTAGAAAGTTCACGGATACAACTGTTCAATACGCATGTATTTAATAAAGGTAGTGATTTATTGGAGGAATTAATTATTGGTCACAGTGTTTATAGTGACTACACGACAACGAATACCAGACAACTCATCCCAAAGACAACTCATCCCAGACAACTCATCCCAATAAAAGCCAACTCATCCCACTTTTAAAGACAATCCATCTTAATAGTAAGTACAGGGGGACTGCGCCACATATGATTTACATAAAAGACAAACATAACGACAAGACATACTCCGAAACAACAAACAAACAAATAAACAATTCAAAAAAGAGCGAATGGATCCGGGGGCTAGCCGTAGGCGTCCACTGCGCTGTACAGTCCCGGGTCTGAAGCAACACAGACTTCACTCAAAATTGAAAATGATCAGGAAAACATTATAATGTGATGTCAGCATGAGTCATGGTCTGCCATAACAAGAAATACGAATGCAACACACTGTAGTAAAAATTCCAACTATAAAAGTAACCACGTCGGTTAAATGTATAAAAAGGGTACACACATTAGTCTAAAAACATTAAATATATGTATAGTAAATGTGTTGAGGGAACATATTCCATCGGTCACAAGAAAAACGCACAAACGAAAACACACAAACAAAACCTAATACAAAGAAGCAAAGGAAATGTAGACTGTCTCAGACGGTAGTCGTCTGCTAACTGAATGGTGTGACGTAAATACGTCGTTCTGTATCAATGACGTCAAAAAGATTGTAAGAAAAAGGGCGATAATCAAGGTGAAATAATGCTAAAAACTATAAGTTTAAACAGTCAATCAGAATTTATAAGTTGTATAATTGCACAAAACATAATACTAAATACCCCATACAAGCAATGCAAAACAGGAATGCAGAAAAAAATCGTACAAAGTCAAGAACAATTCATCCCAACTTATAAAAAACCCCACTCATTCCAAGTTACAAATAAATACCACAAATTAATCACTAATATATGAATTTATGACATCAACAATTTATTAAATTATACATTTATGTATGAATTTATTATACCAACAATTTATTACATCAACAATTTATTAAATTATACATTTATGTATGAATTTATTACATCAACAATTTATTAAATTATACATTTATGTACGAATTTATTACATCAACAATTTATTAAATACTAATACATTTATCAACTAATACATTATCAACTAATACATTTATCAACTAATACATTTATAAACTAATACATTTATCAATTAATACATTTATCAACTAATGCATTTATCAACTAATGCATTTATCAACTAATATATTTATCAACTCCCCTCTGGGGTGTAGATCCTTCGTATTTCCTGCGTGTCGTAAAAGGCGAATAAAAGGATCCCTGTGATGGGGCAACGTGTTTGCCGTGCGTTGAGACCCGTGTCGGTGGAGTGTGGAATCCTGGTGATTGAGTGGGGATTTGGCTTGCGAGCTCTTTTCCTGCAACACATTACTTTGGCCCATGGTTCACCTAGACGGGAGGTCAGAGTGGCCCACTCTGATCAATCGGCTTTGGTCGTTCTGCTCTTTAGAAGGTGTTAATTTTATCTTTTTCACACCCAGCAGAATAACCTCTGTGTCCTTGTCGCCTTTTTGAAGAGCACGGCTTGGGTCAATCAAGTTAGATTTATTCCAATATCCGACTTGAGTATGCCTCTTGTCTTTCCCTGAGGCCATGCGCAGGGTTGGAGTGTAAAATTTAATACAAGATGTTGATATTAGATACCCTTAGGAGACTGGCAGATATTGCTATAACAAGTCTGTTTAAAAATATCAAATATTCTCTGTTTAAAAATGAACACTGAATGTTTGTCAACATTTTGCCACATATGCCCCAATCCTATAAAATCTAATACCTTCTTAAGGTTACAAATCCACGTATCATTATTATTAAACATTTCAGTTAAACAACATCTAAGTAAGTCATTTTCAGTAGAAAAAAATTCAGTATAATATTTAAGAATTTAAATTTTCCTTAAAATCTGTAAAGGATTTCTACCAAATTCAAATTATAGCGTGTCATCAAAAATCATCCAAAATCATCAACATCAAAAAACACGAAACATTGATGATATAAACTTACCGGGAAAAGATGAGCTTCTGATATCCGATCCCTTTTCAGTCAAAGGCGTTATCAGTGACGGAATAATTTTTTATTTGTCCTAAAACAACTATTAGAGTGATAATGTGAAGATATCCATAGAAATTTTTTGATTTGTTCAAGTTACCATGGATACGGGAAATTGGGACATTTGGTTCAGTATGTCTATCGTGACTTTTAAGTCCGATATTCATATTTTAGACGAAGAAATATTAATCGATATTAAGTTTCTGAAAATATAAAAAAAACAATATACTAAACAAAAATCATTTATCAAGGTATCTAGAAATGAATTATTTGCTATAAATATGGATATTCGGAAGAAAGCATTTTAACCCTAGAAGTCCAGAGGGACTTAAAAGTCCAATGCTCTATACCCAAAGGGACTGTAAAGTCCTGTATGCTAAAATGCTCATAAATACTTCTAAACTTAAAATAAAATCCAAAAGTTGTCTTTTGAAGTGTTGAGTGTAAGATAAGCATGTAGAGAAAAAAATCCCAACCCCCTATGACATTCAAAACTACAGATGTTTTAGCAAAACAAATACTTGCTGCAAGCGCTGTCTAAAACCATGTGGACACAAGAGAATTTCCCTTTTCTTGTGACATCACGAAGTTCAGGGCCAGTGGAATATTCCATTGTTATAGCGGGGAAACATCAGTATAGACAAGACTTCTGACTGGTAAGTCCCAATAAGCTGTTACGTTATTTATAATTTATAGAGAGCCAGAACAGTAACCCGGGACTGTAGAGTCCCGTTAGACTGAAAATATTTTTTTAATTATTGGTACACATATCGTGTACCATTATGCGCTTCAGTCCTAGTTGTGATGAGAGACTCGAGGGACGAGGCTAGACACATTGCATCATATTAAACGCCGTATGTTGTAGACTGGAATAACCAGATGCTAGACAATTGCACCCGATTGAGATCGATGACTTTTTTCGCCGAACATAACTGAATTGAAATTTGAAATAAAATGGAAACCATTGAATGTAAATCAGTTTATATACATTCATACAGTATAATGTGCGTTGCGACCCACTTTAGTGAATTTCTGGGTCCCAAATTTTAGCGATTTAGCTCCTTTAACACCTAAAATTAATTTTAATAATAAAGATGCAGTTTATCAATCTCAGGGGGGGTGGGGGTAGTGGTCTAGTGTCGCGCTTCGACCTCTAGCTGGCTGGCCACCTATGGCTTGCGGCTGTGGTTTCGAGCCCTGGTGTGAGCGTATGTGGCATGGAGATAGGGGCGCCTTCTCAACCTCGTGGGTTTCCTCCGGGCACTCCGGTTTTCTCCCACTGCGAAAGACCCCTACGCGCAAGCGAATTATTGAAATAAAATTAAACCATATCCTGTAAGTCCCGAAATGACCTAGTTGTGTTGAGTGGACGTTAAACCCCATTTCTCTCTCTCCCTCTCCTCAACACCTAAAATTAATTTTAATATAAAAATGCAGTTTATCAATCTCAGGGGGGGGGGGGTAGTGGTCTAGTGTCGCGCTTCGACCTCTAGCTGGCTGGCCACCTCTGGCTTGCGGCTGTGGTTTCCAGCCCTGGTGTGAGCGTATGTGGCATGGAGATAGGGCGCCTTCTCAACCTCGTGGGTTTCCTCCGGGCACTCCGGTTTCCTCCCACTGCGAAAGACCCCTACGCGCAAGCGAATTATTGAAATAAAATTAAACCATGTGTAAGTCCCGAAATGACCTAGTTGTGTTGAGTGGACGTTAAACCCCATCTCTCTCTCTCTATCAATCTCAGGCGCTTTATGAAACCCCCAGATTTCAAAACCATAATTAAGTACACTACACACATAAGTATCAAAGGCACACAATAAAGTTTTGACATTAAAATTATTATCCCTGCAAGTTTTAATAACTGAGAACATTGCCTTTCTGCCTTGTTCTGTGTAGTCAGGAATTTAACGTTAACGTTGAGTAAAATACCTAGATAATTAAATTCATTCACAACCTCTAATTCAGTACCATTAAATTCCCATTTTTCTTTACTCGTTATTTTGCCACAATTTCTAAAAATAATAACTTTAGTTATACTAATATTTACCGTTAAATCCCATTTATTAGTATATACAGCAAGTGAATCTAACAGCACCTGCAATCCCTTTGGCGTTTCAGAAAATACAACTTTATCATCGGCATACATTATTAAGAATAGATTAATGTAAGATAATGTAAGTGGTAGACAATTACTAGATTTAAAATGAGATTCAACATCACTAATATATAATGAAAACAATATAGGTGATAAAATTTCACCTTGAAACAAACCAGCACTACACGAAAATAGTTCACCAATTTAATTAGTTTGTAATAGTGGTAAATACTACAACTCAGTTTAGTTAATCCTTGTTTTGTTCATTGATTTTGTTTAAAGCGCTTCATGATGAAAAAAAATCAAACACATCTACCAATCTGTTAAAACAACAAAGTACTAAAACAGTAATACAAACAGGTAATCATCAATTTATTCATCAACAATATCAAGTTGATTAAAACAACAATATCAATTTGGTTTTGGTCTGAGTGGTCTTCAAAGATAGCAATTGTTTTGAAACAAATATCACTTATATTTGTTGGGATGAGTTGTCTTATAACCCGAGCCTCTCTCTACCAATGTATTAAAGTTGGGTCGAATTGTCTTTTTGATTTGGGATGAGTTGTCTTCTAACTTGGGATGAGTTGTCTTCTAACTTGGGATGAATTGTCTTATATTTGAATAAGTTGTCTTGTTATGAGTTGTCTTTGGGATGAGTTGTCTCGATACCACGACAACCAAGTGTTTATGATCAGTTCTTTGCACGTTTTATAAACAACAAGAAACAAGTAAATTTTAGGAATAATTCAGGTAATGTAGATACTTTCTATTTTAATGGAAGTTAAAATGTGTGCTATATCTGTAATATCAAGTGACGCGTTTGCGGTCGTCAATTTTTTTAGGGGCGAGGAGGGGCGTCCGCAGACGTATTCAATCCGAAATCGACACAAACTAGGTCATTTCGGGACTAGCACATGGTTAATTTTATTTCAACAGCGTCGTTTTGATTCCTAGGTTGTACGTGACAAGGAGTAGGGTTGACTGTCCTATCTTAGAAAAGTCGCCGGTTTTGATACACTCTACGTTAAAGTAGTAACAAATGTATTTTGTATTACTTCACACCAACAATTTTTTGTTAAAACGTTACTCAGCATACCCTCGGTCCCGTCTTGACTCCGGGCCCCAGAACTAGCGTCCTATCTGTCCCATCCTCACACGGGCCCTAGATGTACCTTGATTTATTGAATTAATTAGTAATAAAACCACACCCAACATACAATTAATTCAGGGGCGGATCCAGGAATATTTGCAGGAGGGGTTTGCCTGCGGTACCCGAAACAAGTTTTTAGAAATACATTATACATGGTCTCTATCGTCATTTTAGTGTATATACATACACACTGAGCTTTTTAAAGAGAGAATGATATGTCATTATCTCTCACTTTGAATGGCAATCCATGCCACCACCTGACGATAAAGGATAAAGCACTCGACCGTGACACTTTTCTCATAAAAAGTGTTCTTTTAAAAAAGAAAATATCTAGCTGTGCAGAGTGGAGTTTGCCCACTCACCTCCACGTCTGGATCCGCCCTGTATTGTATGTAAAACATAATTAAACCTCTTCAAGTCTATTCAGAATTTGATGTTGACCATTAACATCTTGAAGAAGCATAATTAAAAAAAACATGTATCTATGTATTTGTCCGGTTGCCGTACACATCACCGTTACAAAACTGCAGAAAAGATCATACTATGGTGTACGTCTCACACCTGAAAGCCGGACTTCAAAACTCGCGGATTCTAACCTGGTATATTCAAGTCAAGAGTTCTCTAAGCCTCATTTCCTTCTTTTCTATAGGTCCTGTTTCTCGAAATCTTAAGACTAAATCAAAATTTTAGTAGATACTTCAATTTGGATTACCTCAGCACTTAAATAAATCTAATATTATTTAATCAAATTACTATAATTTGATTTTTATCTTAGTTAAAAACAAATTTGAAACAGGCGCAAGATAAGAAACCGTTCCTAATGGAACTAATCACTTTGAGAGAGAGAAAGAGAGAGAGGGAGAGAGAGAGACAGAGAGAGAGAGAGAGAAAGAGGGAGATACACAAACACAAACTAGGTCATTTCGGGACTAACATATGGTTTAATTTTATTTCAATAATTCGCTTGCGCGTAGGGGCCTTTCGCAGTGGTAGGAAACTGGAGGACCCGGAGAAAACCCACGAGGCTGGACATTCGACTATATTCTTTGTCACGTACAACCGGGGATTCGAAACCACGCCAGTTGACTCAATGACAGGTTTTATGATACAGCGCGCACTTGCTAACCATTCCCCCCCCCCCCCCTAATCACTTTGAAGTTGATAGATCAGCGGTCCAATTCCTCAGTACTTGCGTGATCGTTTTGGTTTCATACCCCCCTCGAAATATAGTTAGTGAAAAGCTCTGTAATTTCTGGAACTTTAAAACAAATAAAATACAATATCACTGAAAAGAAGTGCGCATTATTGTTAATTTATCATTATTGGAGACCTACAAACTTCATAGACATATCATAAAGTCTGTAGCTCTAGACTGGAAGGTCTGATGTGTACGAAATACTATTAGTATTAGTGTAAAACAGGAGATCGGTTTAGTAAATATAAAGGATTTATTTACATCAGGAGCACATCTACATAATACCGTAATACAGGTACTTAAACTATAAGAACTAGGCTACGACACGAACACATCTACATAATATTAAATCTACTAGTCTTCTACAGGAACACATCTACATAATACAACATTTACTATTCTGCCCCTCTGCCAAGGCAGCGGCTGGACTCGGGTGAGTCCCTACACTCGTACAAGCCTTCCTTCTCCCTCGGCTCCTCGGCTTACTAACTGTCAGTGAACTACTCAATTATATACCAACAGGACACAGATAAGGCAGATAGACATATCTGCAATTGTCTCTTTTATCTCGTCACGGCATGTGCATAAACATGTGAAGTCGTGTGGATCTTGTACACAGATCATGCATGTATAGCTTGTAATGGACATATTGAATTAATTAGATTTTAATAAGATCGTGACTGGACGGACAACAGTTTAATATGAGGTGAAAGTCAAATTCAACTATTGTCAAAACTGGCAGAGTTCAATAAGTTCAATGCACCTAAATCATAAATGATATCCCTTTGTTACATCTGATGTGTACGAAAGTTGAACGCACCCAAGCACTTTTGATTCTTAACCCATAGTTTAAGTTTCATTTGATGAAAAGGGTAAAAATTTGTTACCTCAAAAATTTCCACCCGACAGGCAAACCTGATTTTAAGCCTTGACATGAAAATATAGTCCACCTAACGTTTTTTGGTGGCTTATATATCTTCAATACGTGTTATTTCAGAATTTGGATGATGTCACTCTGGCACCCCTGGGAAAATTTAAATATTCAAGATGGCCGCCATGAGACATTATATGGTTATTTAGTAGGGCTAATTCCGCAAGGGGGCCAAATTCAAAAAGGTGTCCCATTTTTGCGGGAAACTCATAAAATTCCAGGAGTTCCATATATAAGGTGTGTTATATTTTGAAATATAGGTTTTCGGTGGATTATGTATCTTAAATATGTGTAGACTCAGAATCCAGATGGTGCCAACCTGACACCCTTGAGGAAATTCAAATATTCATGATGGCCGCCCTGGCGCATTTTCTGGTTATTTAATGGCGTTTGAAGATGGTTTCTATAAACATTTGACCCGCTGAATTCAACGAGGTTTAACAAGCCAATAAAATTGTGACCCCTAGGGGGTGCAACAGCCGAAAATGCGATTTATCGTACAATCAGGACTATAATCCAGGAAGTAGCGGTCTGATATGTGCCAACATCGAAAAGAAACCAGATAGTTC
The DNA here is from genome assembly GCA_917208275.1 of Patella pellucida. Taxonomy (NCBI): domain Eukaryota; kingdom Metazoa; phylum Mollusca; class Gastropoda; family Patellidae; genus Patella; species Patella pellucida. Next base: position 55,376,859 of record OU795039.1, on the reverse strand, counting down.
GGTTTTAAACATACAAGTTTCATCAAAATTGAATAGATATTGTAATATCAAGAGTGTCCACAATCTTGGTATTATTATACATATATTTGTCAAGTTCAGTATCAAAGGTAAGAGATTTAGAAAAAGAATTAAAACTTCTCTTCATTGCTGCGTAATTGTTTTAGCAGAAGTGGTTCAGAAAGCACTTCCGGCGATCTGAGACACACCATTAAATTTTCGTCACGTTAGTTACGTACGGGAGCGGCCCCTGGACCCTCTCCTAAAGTCAAAGGAGGTTATTGGTAGCCCCCAATCAAGAATTGCATCTGTCGGCCCTGTACGAGGTCCAAATTGACCAATTTTTGACAAAAAAATGAGTTGAAAAACTTGATTTTAAAGCAAAAATAATTAACAGATGATAGAATACCAGTCCAACAATCCACCGAACACCTGTCCGCTCATCGGGACGGGTAACCAGTCGGAGCAAAAGCAGGTCATCAACCGCAAAATGTTAATGAAGTCCGTTCTACGATTAAAAAAAAGACCCGGCCCCTCAAGAATAAGCTAGCATGGGAATCCCTACAAGCAACGTTTTATAGCAGGTTCATCCCGTTGTTCCACAAAACCACTTTCAAAAGTATTGACATCTATACTAACTGCAGTGAAAGAGGGTATTCAAAAATACTACGACAAAATATACTCTCGTAGTGGTATCAATCAAATGTGGATATTGAAAAATTCCAAAGAATTGCTTGATGGTTTGCAATCTAGATCACTTGCTTCAGTCTCAGGACTATAATCCAGGAAGTAGCGGTCTGATATGTGCCAATATCGAAAAGAAACCAGATAGTTCGGTTTTAAACATACAAGTTTCATCAAAATTGAATAGATATTGTAATATCAAGAGTGTCCACAATCTTGGTATTATTATACATATATTTGTCAAGTTCAGTATCAAAGGTAAGAGATTTAGAAAAAGAATTAAAACTTCTCTTCATTGCTGCGTAATTGTTTTAGCAGTAGTGGTTCAGAAAGCGCTTCCGGCGATCTGAGACACACCATTAAATTTTCGTCACGTTAGTTACGTACGGGAGCGGCCCCTGGACCCTCTCCTAAAGTCAAAGGAGATTATTGGTAGCCCCCAATCAAGAATTGCATCTGTCGGCCCTGTACGAGGTCCAAATTGACCAATTTTTGACAAAAAAATGAGTTGAAAAACTTGATTTTAAAGCAAAAATAATTAACAGATGATAGAATACCAGTCCAACAATCCACCGAACACCTGTCCGCTCATCGGGACGGGTAACCAGTCGGAGCAAAAGCAGGTCATCAACCGCAAAATGTTAATGAAGTCCGTTCTACGATTAAAAAAAAGACCCGGCCCCTCAAGAATAAGCTAGCATGGGAATCCCTACAAGCAACGTTTTTTAGCAGGTTCATCCCGTTGTTCCACAAAACCACTTTCAAAAGTATTGACATCTATACTAACTGCAGTGAAAGAGGGTATTCAAATATACTACGACAAAATATACTCTCGTAGTGGTATCAATCAAATGTGGATATTGAAAAATTCCAAAGAATTGCTTGATGGTTTGCAATCTAGATCACTTGCTTCAGTCTCATCTATACAAACTTTTGATTTTTCTACCTTGTACACTAAAATTCCCCATAGCAAATTAAAAACCCGGTTAAAAGACATTATTCACAGTGTCTTTTAAACTAAATCGGGACATGTTAGATATCAATATTGTTTTAAGAACCATAGTGATTCCAAAAATAAGTTCACGGCCATCAAGATAATTCAGATGTTGGATTTTTTAATAGACAATATCTTTGTTGAATTTGGAGGGGAAATTTATCAGCAAGTGGTAGGTATCCCCATCTGTGCCCCTTTGCTCGCTGATTTGTTTCTCTGTTCATACGAGGCCGATTACATGCAGGCACTCGTAAAATCAAACAAACGATTGGTTAGACATTTTAATTTCACTTATCGATATATCGATGATGTTCTTTCTGTGCACCTTTGCTCGCTGATTTGTTTCTCTGTTCATACGAGGCCGATTACATGCAGGCACTCGTAAAATCAAACAAACGATTGGTTAGACATTTTAATTTCACTTATCGATATATCGATGATGTTCTTTCACTGAATAATTCAAAATTCAGAGATTATATAGAATTTATATATCCTGATGAGCTCGAAATTAAAAACACTACTGGTAGTGACAATTACGCTTCCTACTTGGATCTGCGTCTCGATTTTGACAATTGCCATAAACTTAGTGTTAAACTGTACGATATACGTGATGACTTTGACTTTCCTTTTGTTAACTTTCCATTTATTAGTAGTAACATTCCAATATCACCAGCTTATAAAGTGTTTGTGTCTCAGCTAATTCGTTACGCGAGAGCTGGTTCATTCTATTCTGATTTTTTAAGTAGATCGAGGCATTTGTCATCTAAGCTTCAACTACAGGGATACTTACGAACTAAACTTATTAAAACCTTTAAAAAGTTTTATGGCCGTCATATTGATTTGATTGGTAAATATGACATGTCTCTTTCGACTATTAATTTTGACATATTTCATTGACGGGTATACTATATCCCTGATAATATAGGTCTACTACGTTGTTAACACTGTTCATCACGTGTATTTTGCATACCGATAGTTCATTGGCCAATCACGCTATTTTACCGAGATTTCGCTTAATAGATTGGATGCAGCTATGGCGGGTGTGGCATGCCAACAGGATATGCTTACTCTTCCGGACACCTGTTACCACTGTTTGTCGTGTATTTTGTACACGATGAACTGCCAATATGCTGATTACACTATTTTGCCATATTACACTATTTTGCCTATACCGTTTTTTTTAGGACTTCGAATTTTGTCTGATGGTTTGGATTGTTCGTACTTGGTTTTATTTTATTTTATTATTAGTATTACAAATTATAAATAACATGAACATATCGAACCCACCCCTGCCTTACTATATTATGTATTACTGCACGCTTTGTCAGATTTGACGGTTAATTATGGCCCGATTTTCACGTAATTCGAACTCAATATTTGGAATATAAACCTATAGTTTATTTTCATCGGATAAAAATAGTGATCTGCTCAATTGTTAATTCACACGTTAAACTTCCCTAGTGGTGAGGCAATCTGAACGACAGACTCACACTACCTGTGGGATCGGTAGGTGCCTCGTAAGTGAGATAGTTAAGGACCCATCTTCAACTAAATCCGACACTGATATAATACACACCTCTATTGGATGACCATATCAGTCCTCGTCGGTGTATTTGACAATTATATATAATAAACCTAATTCTTCATTTAATCTATTTATTTATCAGGCGTAAGGGTGATATTAATACGTAATTCTTTCACAAACTATTTTCGACAGTCGCCACAGTTGGCTTTTCCTGGGTTGGGTTGGTAGGAAGGATATTAAGTAAGGCTCAAGAAAATTACAATGTAAATATTAGGAAACGATTTTCGACGGAGATAGTCCTTATAAACATTGACATACGCCCATTTCAAGTTTTATAGAAGTTTAATAGCCTCTTGTATACTTAGTTGCCAATAATATTATGTAGTAGTTATTAGCACCCTTTCCGAGGTGTATCGGTGAATATCAGGACAGTTTTGGTCGGGGGATCAGCCGAGGCGAAGCCGAGGCGGTCCCCGGCCAAAACTGTCCTGATATTCACTGATACACCAAGGAAAGGTGCTAATAAGTCACTTACATCACATTTCTATCGAGTATTTTGAAGCGATATGTAAAAAATAGTATTTATTATCGAGTCGTTTCAACCGAAAAGTGACAAATATTATTTCATTTATCCCTTTCTGAGCCTCACGTGACATTTCATGGTAGAATGATTTCGCAGTCGAGAGACTAGCTGAGTAGTATTTACACGTGCGTCTAGCTATACCCTGGGCGTAAAACAATCACGTGTTTGTTTAGACCACATCGTAGAAGACCGCAATATTATTAATATTATTATTAAATGTAGTGTGAAGGAAATGCGAAACGTGGGTCATTCCTGGTGAAAGTATGCATCAACGAATTATTTGTAATAAAATAGATGTCTTTCTAGGCGTTTTTGTTTTTATCCTGCTTATTTTAAATGTATGTGAAGTGTCCAGCAAGAGAACTGCGCCTTTTATCATCACAATTACAATAATTATTCAGTGTTCTCATTTATATGTTTTGCATATTAATATAAATCAAACCAAATTATGGAATAGGTGCCAATTGACATGTATAATAATTGATTTGTGTAATATGATGTTTAGTTAATTTAATGTCATTGTATGTATTTTTGAACTGCCAGTTTGTTCCACCCGGTTTGTTTTGTTACTGTGATTTTGACTAGTTGTTTCATGTAATTTGTCCGGCTGCATTGTATAGAGCCATAGCTATCATTGCGATCTGTGCCGGACTAAACGTCCGCTACTTATTGCTTGAATGGTATCTTAAACAGTGTAGAAGTGTTCGTTTGTCGGGAATGAACAGTACTTTTTTTTTTTAAAAGTGTACTGTTCATTTTTGATACACGGATACTTTTAAGCCTGTATTGGAAATAAACAGGCCAGTTTTATCAAAGGTTGCCAATGGCAACGAGGTAGAAGTGGGATGTAAATTCTATAAGATGTAACAATACCATAGAAAGTATAATCAGTATATCCTTATTTAATTAATATCAAACCTATATTTGTATTGATCAATTAAGCTGCATTTCCTTTAGTACGGATCCGGTCCGGCTCCGGTCCGGTTGCGGGTACGGAAAAAAACACTTTCATGGAATTTTAGTAAGAGTGTTTCCTTTTGTCCGGGTGTGGATACGGTTCTCTATGCGGCGTCCGGTACGGTACGTGTTCATGGAATCAGAAAAAGAAAAGATCGAAATTCGCTTGAAAAACCGCATATAAGGAAACACAACCTGCCGTGTGACATGTCTGCTCCCGGACCGGAGCCGGACCGGAGCCGGACCGGAGCCGGACCGGAGCCGCACTAAATGAAATGCAGCTTAAAGCTTCAAAGGACAAATGAGTAAATACACATTGGCCTGATCCACTTTACCTTGATAATTTTCTTTGAAAAATTATGTGTTTCATCCATCGGCGAGAAATCATAGCTGTGCCCTTGACACCAATTTGTACATGGCGGGTTTTACTGTATGGTCGTATAGTTTTACGTAGTTATTATGTCTGGTCTTATCATATATATTTAGGTCAGTTGTGTTGATCGTATCGAAACGTGTCCGAAAGTATTTGCACGTGGTAGATCGTGGACTAAATACAATAGGGACCATCTTATCTTAATGCATCGCAAGGCAGCGGGATCCTGGCATTATTGATAATATTAAATGATTTCAAACAAGGATGTTTTCTAGTAAATCTTAACGACCACTTCATATCCTCACACATCCAGTTCCGTTTTGGCTTCATATAAATTCTGTTGATATAACCTCTGTCAGTCTTTTACAAAAGTAACGATACTTGACAGTTCATGAGGTCAACATATATCCACTTATATCATCATACTAATATAAGCTTATTATACATACGGATTGAATTACGATATGGATTTATTAAGGCAAGTAGAATATATTATGCCTATATATAAATACGGGCATATTATTGTTTTTGATTATTACACGTTTCGCACGGAGCTTGTTACAGGTGGAGAAAATATTCTAATATCAACCTAGACATGGATCCTTTATAGTAAGTTGAACATGTGGTTATATTACTTGTTATATTACTTAATTGTTTCAGGGGGGGGGGGGGCTAAGGGAAAACAATTAATTTTTGTTGTGACCAAGTCAGTGTGAAATAATTGACTATATGCCCATTTGACTTAGGCCTATACTATAGACCCTGACACAGACCCAGATATCCAAATAAATCAAGCCTTGGGCTCTTTGCACACTGGACATCCTGTTCCAGTAAATCCGTATCGTCAGCGTCCCAATATATGAAATTTTCCTTTCCTTTATTTCAGTCTGTTCAACCGACATTTTGATATGTATTCTCGCTATAGAAATAACCCAAGACGTGCAATACCCACTGATAGGAGAGGTGATTACATTCCACCCTGTAGGAACAGACGCAGAAACTACAATGCTTTGCCTAGTTACATGAGACCCACAGAGAATTCGCGTCGCCGAACACGTTGTTACGGTCCACAACGACGAAAACCACGTCCCTGGGAACGAGACAATTTCCAACCAACGTCCAACCATCCAGTAAATGACGCACCTGACTCAACTGATGTAGATGTACCTAAACCAATAATAGGTAACAGACCAAGTAGGGTCCGTTTCTAGCTCTATAATAGTCGATATCATATATATATAATATAGAAGTATTTTTTATTATATCAGACTTGTGTTCCGAGACCTTCCGTACTAGAGTAAAGCCCCCCTTCCAAGAAACCTTGTGGACGCGATAGATACTATATTTTTAAAAGATTTTCTTTTCAAATTTGGTTGGAAGCATAGGAATCATGCGAGAACAAACGTTATTGGCATTCAGCGTTCTGCGAAGTCCAATTCAAAGGATACCCCTACAACCTAATATACACTTTAGTTTTTAAAGGATTCTTTTCAAATTTTGTGTGAAGCATTATGGTCATGAAAGGATGAATCCTATCAGTATTAGCAATCTCCATCCTCCCCACTGTTCTAAAATCCTAAAACGTAATAGAGGGTACAGGTTTTAAAATAATTTGTTATGCGGGATTTTGGTCATAACGGGACGAAACCTGTTGAAAGTCAATGTTTACAATTTACAATCTTGTAAACACGACATAGATCAGATTTATTTAAGACGCCCCTTTTAATGTGGACAACATCAAAGTTTTCTTTCGGATAAAATGCTGTTGGGACCCAATTGCTGTCTGGGTGCATTATATCCAAGCTTTGTGTAGCTATCTTTTTTATATATCTTTTTGGTTGCAGAGACAGAAGCTACTGCAGAGGAATTGGCCACAGTTTTAACTGTTAAAAATATTGATCTAAATATTGAAGAAAATGTCCAGCAACACCACACTGACAAATATGAAAATACAATGGAAAGAGAAGATGAAGATGGGATAACACTAGAACGAGAACTGGTTATCAGACGTGCTGCGGAGTTTCAAGTCACCATCGAATTTGATCGACAATATAATAAAAAACAAGATGATCTTACTTTCAGTTTTAAAACAGGTATTTTCGCTTTTACCTCAAATTCGTTTTAGTATATCAATGATAGCTAGAATCTCGAATTATGCGCAATTTATTTACTGAAAATATTCACGTTGAATACGACTGATTTGTAATCTTGATTGCAATAGTGCATTAAAATCTATCTTGTTTACCATCCGCCAAAGCAGCATGACAATGTGTACAATAAATAAATATATTGTTTTGTGTAGGTGAGCATCCTCTACCAAAAGCAGGAACATTGGCAAGTTTTAAACTACAGGAAGGTTCTGATAGGTCGTATAAACCAGACAGTTGGGGAGCTCATATAGTTAAATTAGATGGTAACTTTATGACCATGGCAGTCTATGTTCCGGCAAAATGTGTCATTGGCGAATGGGAGTTCGTGGTAAAGACGATATTTGAAGATAAAGATGGTAAAAAGACGTCTTTTAGATATGATTATCCAGATGATATTATTATACTTTTTAATCCCTGGAGTTCAGGTAAGATTTTATACAAATGCTTGTCTCAATTTCTCCCGATTTTTACCCAACACAGAAATAGGGAAAAGAATTTGTAGTTAATTTTTAAGTAGGCAGCAGTATCGCAACAGTCTACTCAAGATTAGATAACAATTTTATTTTGTGCCGACCTAATTGCTCTAAATACAAGTCATGCTATGTTTTTTGTTCTTTGATTTTAAGTTTCCACAATTTCTGACCAAAACATAGCCCAGAATACCAATACTACCGCTTTAGGGTTACCCAATGCTATTTGAGTGTCGGCAAAAAGTGAATCCGTGAAAAGAATATCAGTCTAAAAATGGCCCAGTTCCATTCAGTATGTACAAAGATATAATGAGTTGACAACTTTGCAACTTTCTATATAAACTTAATGTGGCCAAACGACAAAAGCACGGTAAAAATGTATCACTTACATTTTGATTTTATACATTTTAGCTTGAATTAAATCCTGGAATATTTTATATTTACCAAAATTCAATGAAGATTGGTGGCTTCAACCTAAGGAAAATATAATACCATATAACAAATTAAACGAAACATCAATTTTGTCAGAAATCATAAAATATGTAATGAATGTGGCACCATCCTGAAAAGAAAACCATTTTCACTATGATTGTTCTATTGTTTTTTCAGATGATGCAGTGTCTTTTCCAACAGAGAAATTATTAGATGAATATGTGTTAAATGACGGTGGTGCTTTATTTTATGGTAATTATAGACAAATTGGTTCAAGAGGCTGGAACTTTGGACAGGTGGGTAGACATTTGATTATCATAACCAAGTCTATCATGTAAGATTGTTCATACAAGTAAAAGAAATTACAGGGTTGCTTTATTGGTAAATGAAGTACACAATCCCCAAATCAAATTGGTTGGCTGTGAGGATGTTAAATCATTTACAAAAATGAACCAGTCTACTTAGCAAAGAAATACCGTATTTAATTACAAATTACATCTGAGAGGACCCATCCAGGTTAACCGAGAACATACCAACCTAACCGTTGCCTCAATCATCATAGATTTAATGTCTTTTTAATATAAATTTGATTATATTCTGTTTGTGTTTCAGTTTGCTGATGGTATTTTAGATGCTTCTCTTCATATCTTGAGAAAAGCTTTTGGTTTTAAAATTGATGGTAACATGGGTGATCCAGTTCACATTTCAAGAGCTTTGTCCCGAATTGTAAGTGTTCTTTTTTATAAAGATGATTGTTCTGTGTGGTTAAGCATGCACATACAGTGGAACAACAAAGAAAATTATGTTGGCACAGTAAAGCTTACCCATTTCCCATACAAATTTTAAGATAGGTGGTTAGGCAGCCGGAATTGATTATTTTTGTGGCAGACATGTGCAAACCAAGACCTAATACAATGACATTCATCCAGTAGCGGCGGCGTAGGGCGATGTCGACTGTGAAAGCTTGTCGTGCCTATTGAAGCAGGTGGCAAATATAATTCACAAAATGGTTCAAATGTTGAGAAACAAATGGATACAGTATCTCCTGTTGTCAGATAAGCAGGTAACCATTTGATAATGAACAGTCAATCGTTATTCCGAAAATAACGGTTATTGGAGGCCTTGATCAGACGGCTATGCTGAGAAATTATGGTCGTGATTTTAAGCTCAGTAAAAAATAACATACAGTTATAAAATTGGTTCCATATGAAAACAGGGAATCTTTAAGCCAAACAGGGTACAGAGTCAATCAGATCATCTGTTTCTTTTGTATCCAGGCTTGTTGATGTGTTCGTTAATTTTCACTACCTATGTACATTTATGTAAAGATATTCAATCTTTGGTCATTATTTCCAGGTTAACAACAATGATGACAATGGTGTTTTAGTAGGTAACTGGAGTGGGAAATATGACGATGGAACACGCCCTACAGCTTGGACCGGAAGTATTAAGATCATACAACAGTATATGGAAACAAAGGAACCAGTTCAATATGGACAATGCTGGGTTTTCTCTGGAGTTGTGACAACAAGTAATAACACTTCTCTATTATGAATGATCATGTGTTAAACCCCTTTCACCACCACTAACAAATTTGTATTACTGGTTAAAGTGAGTAATGATGATGATCTAGAGTCAGATTTGTCTTAGATTCCGCATACCATAAAAATATGAACATGTCTTATGTAACAGTTATCAAATCATTTCCAATCTAAATTTGTATATAATTTTATCAATTTAGTTTGTCGAGCCCTTGGTCTGCCGTGTAGAAGTGTGACTAACTTTGCGTCTGCCCATGACTCAGATTTGAGTTGTACTATTGATAAAATATTTGTACTGGATGATGATGATGATTTAGAAAAAACCAGGATGTCTGGAGATTCTGTTTGGTATAGTATTTTTTATATTAATATAAACAGTTTGGCTACTATTGAAAGTGTTATGTATCCAATGGAGCAAACGAGAGTGGGAGAAATTGGATTGAACCTCCAATCGACACAAACTAGGTGATTTCGGGACTAATTTATAGTTTAATTTTTAATTCAATAAATCGCTTGCGCGTTGGGGTCTTTAGCAGTGGGAGGATGCCGGCCAATGTAGCAACTTTTTGATATTAAAGCAGCTTCAGTTTTTAAACTTAAACACCTTCACAAAATTTGTCTTGTGAAATTGGAAAAATTATCTCGTTTGGAACCGTAGATGTTATGTGTTAGATAAATGCATTATGGCAAATTAGTATGTCGGCTACAACACTCTTTTTCATGTATTTACCATGTTTACTTGTGATCTTGTCGTCATAATATTATCCTTGTCTAAATGTGATTGTTGTTTTTTTTTAACAGGAATTTTCATGTATGGAATGAAGTTTATATGCAAAGACCAGATTTACCGACTTCGTCTACGGAGTATCATGGGTGGCAAGTTATTGACGCCACACCCCAGGAAAGAAGTGATGGTAAGTCCGCTAAAAGAGGAATAGATCTCCAGATACCACTCTATTGCCATTAATTGTGGGAACAAACTGTCATTGTGCCTATAAGTCTAATATAATATTGTAACATTCTGCTGACAAAGGCTTTAAGACCCTTTACTTTCCTGATTTATTCAACAAGTCGCAATACTTTTATGCGGACTTACAGCTGAGGGTCTTTGAGATCTTAATTATTTTTTAATTAGACTGTTTTCCCGGGGGGGGGGGGTTAAAAATATTCAACAAAATATGTCCTTATTAACTTCCTTCAGACCTAAATGTGAAAACATTTTGAATGTCTTTGAATTATCCACGTTCCTGAAGCAGCCACTGAGAGTTTACAACATCTGGCATGTGCTAGATTACTTCACAATTCCCGAACTTATAGCCACGTTTCCAACAGACACGCACACAGTAGCTTCCAATCAAAGATTGTGACATCGCGACTTCCACGGAAACCTCGACATAGAACGAACCTTGAACTTTGCAACTTAATTATGTCAGGTAGACATTGAAAGCGTGTCACTTGGTATTCGTGACGATCGAGGAATCTGATAGTGATAGGTCCATGTGCTGGGCTTGTACCCAATCGAGACATGCAGGGTACTACGTGAAGGCCTTGATAAGATGTACGTATACAGTTAAAGCGACATCCAACCTTCTATTGAAAATGGAGAACCTTTTACCAGAAACGAAAGTCTGATAGTCAGAACTGAACAAGGGCATCATTATGTTCCTTCGTTCAGGAAGTTGATAGCCATCTAAAATTGCACAGAGGATATGGAGTTAGATTATCCATGTCAACAAAGCAAGCATGGTTTTACGATGGTATAAGAAATTTAACATTTAATTCCAGGTTTCTTCTGTTTGGGGCCAGCTCCTGTAGCTGCTGTAAAGAAAGGGGCAATTAATATTGGTAAAGATACACCGTTTGTTTTTGCTGAAGTCAATGCGGATTCCATAGACTGGTTATTAGAAGATGGGGATGAATTTTATGTTCTTAATGTTGTGAAGGACAAGTGAGTCGTTTGTTAAAACATGCAATATGTAAGACAAAAGTGCTATAAATAATTACACCCTTGGACAGAGCAAAATCTTTCGAAATTTGACATCTCAAATTCCCTCCTTAATTGCAAGGTCATGATACTTCTCGGGGACACCACAGCTATTCGCGTTACACGGGTGCCCATGTGGTTTGGAGTACTACAAGGGGCACCTGTTTCATGCAGGCTGTCCCAGTGCTAATGGGTTAACTGAAACCGACAGCAGTCATATAAGATAACAGAATATAAAGCGAAAGAAATGGAAAAACAGATTAAAAAGACCAAGGTCACAATTACGGCAGATATTGATTTCTATAACCAAAAAGGGAAGTGAACATTGTCTTCTGTCCAGCATTATTTTCAAGAATAGCTAGATCTCTTTGATTTAATTGAGCTTGATATGTGTCTACATTTAGAGGTGCTCCGATAGGGCACATTTTGAGACATACCGGTACGTGATTTTGTTACCACTGCCAACAGTTAAAGCCATAAAGGAAATTTAGTTTATTTTTAATACGAAAGATAATACATGTGTTGATAAATATTGAACACTTTACGTTTATCTATATCAAACAGGTTTAATTCCTTTATGCTGATTATTCTAAAATATATTCTAGGATTGGTAAGAAGATCAGTACTAAAGAACCTACTGGAAAACGTTTTCGTGGGAATTTGAGTTATACAGGAAGACGTGGTAATATTGATAGAGAAGATTTAACATTATCATATAAATATAAAGAAGGTATGATTCCTTTATGTTATACTCAGTTGAATACTTTGGTGGTGGTGGGGGTATGGCATTAGTCCCCGAGACTCTGGTCTAAAGGAGCACAAATTGTTCATTGACATATGCCTATTTAAAGGAGCTTAATCTCTATTCTTTGGAACCTAGAAATATACACAAATAGTTTGCAACACATATAATAATCTATATAAACTGTTATATAAACTGTTATATAAACTGTTTTACATTCTGTTTTTACTGTAATTTCTATTCGGTTTTGTTCATCAAAATACACAAAGTGTCCAAATTGAATGGCAGTTTTTGGCGTCTAGTTATTCAGTCTACACCGGTAGTATTCTCTTGTGTCATATGTTTAGCCCCGTTCATCGAGTCGCTCCATTAGAAATGCGCTAAAAAGCATTTTGGTTATGCGTTGTGTAAGTTTTCTTTTTGTCTATAACAACAAAGTCGCGTGGATGATATTGAGATAGAGACTTGCCTCCTTATGATTATGTAACGCCCTTGCAAGATTGGACCAGGGGCTGTTTCACGAAATTTCAACTTAAAATAAAATTCAAATTTTAGTAATTTGAATGGATAATATTAGATTTGGATTTTATCTTTAGTTGAGATTTCGAGAAAAAGGAACAGAAGAAGTATCTTTATTTTTGAAAATAAAAAAAAAACATTACTGCCCATACCCACCTCGAAATATAGTTTTCACTTTGTGGGGAACCAAACTTTTGACTACGACTGCTTGATACCACTGTCTATTAGAGAAATTGTTATATGTTGTATTGGAAATATTGGAAGCAATCTGGATTACCAGCATTTACATATTATCAGGAATATAGACACACGATCAAATTATTTAATAATCAAGATCAAATCCCGTGTTACTGTTATCTGTAAATTTGCTTCAAACAAGAACGTTGATGATCACACTAAAGAGATATAAAACAAGGAATTGTTGGCCGTTTTGTTTCTTTGAAGCTTATACTGTCTATGTAACTAGTGTAACTATTTGCTCATTGTGTTTTGAGTGTGCCAGCAGCTTGGGGTTTCCCCCAACCCCACCCGACCCTGTTTTCTCCCACTGCTAGAGCCTTCTACTACGCACAAGCGAATTATGTTAAGGTAAACCCCACAAGCATAATTTCATTCTAGTGAAAAGGTGGTATTAAACCCCATGAACTGTTATGTACATTACTATTTTATTGCAGGTACACCAGAGGAAAGAGACGCTGTTGCATTGGCTGCCAAGTTGAGCAACGCTGATAAAAATCCTTATATAACCGAGTCAGTAAGTTTGATCAAATAACACTGTGTTACCCACTTTCAGCCATATGGTCATGTTAATGAGTGTCTTATACTTTATAAAAACATGCATTATGTAAGATTAAGATGAAGTACATAAACATAAAGTACATAAACATAAACACGGTGTATTAAAGAAAATGAAGTTGAAAACCTTAGCCTATACAGTTTCACTGTTCGCAAGCGTTATAAAAGGGATCGGTGTTCACAAGTCTACATAAAGGCATTGCATAATAAAGTCAATCGTATTATAGCTTTGAAAGTGATCCAGAGCCATAATTTAAGTGTTAATTGTGGATAATCACCACGATCTTTCCTCTCATGACCAGACCAGAGCCTCCACTAGCAATTAGGAAAAACCGTACGGATGAACGAGGGTGATTACAGTTTATAATATATGGATAGTCATTCAAATATACAAACCCCAGAAATACAATAAAAAGCAACAAACATAATTCTTATACGAAAACATTTATCTTTATTTTAAGATGATTGAATTAAAGTTAGAAGACCAAGATCAGATTATTGTTGGAAAAGACTTCAGTTATTCAGTGTTGGTAAAGAATGTTGGCAACAAGTCACTAACTATTAAAGTTAGTATGAAAATAGAATCCATGACCTATTACGGTGAAGCTGTGGACATGATAATACATAAGAAATTTGATGAAATGAAAATAGAGGCTGGTCAGGGTTGGTGTTTTTTTTTATTATTATAGATTTAAGGTCAGCAGTATCGCCATCGACGATTATCACAGTAGTGAAATCGAAAGAGCAAAGGCATCAAAAGCATGGATTTCATGCGGTGACCTGTTATACACTGATTTATACCTTTTCTTGAAATTTACCCCATATGAGAAATCGCAGTGAAAACTGTGATAAATAAAATATACACGAAAAACCTGTACACCACAGTGTAGATATTTCCTCTGCGGTGGAAAGGCTTTTCATGTTTTTTTTATTTATCACAGTTTTCACTGGGATTACTCATATGAAGTAAATTTCATGAAAAATGTATAAATCAGTGTATGGCACTGACGGGCCCTCGTTGTTTCATGAACAAAAACACTATGCTTCGTTCTGGATAATCATTGTTTCATTGATAAATTCAGTTAATTTCAAACATATTTACGAGTTTAAAGTTTGCTTGGAATAATTCAGAAGTTAACTCTCTATTGAAGGAAACAAAGGCTATGAACATATATTTTATGCCAATGTCATTAAAATACGCGCATATGGAATGCGGTCGTATATTGCCGTTGCCTCTACGGCCCATCGCCCATACTTTCTCGTGAACACTCTACAGACTATATTTATCATCTTATTGTTTTGATAGTGTTATATGTTGTTTACATTACTGGAATAAAAGTCCATTTAATTTCAAAGATTTCTGTTAATTTCACTATATTTCACCCTTTGAACGCTCCAAGGACAAAAATTATCATCCAATCTGCATTGAATTTATATGCAACTTTTAAATTAGTTAAACAAAGAACAGGTATCGTCCTATCTGTATGAAATTTATATGCATAATTTAAGTTAGTGACACAAAGAAGTATATTGAATTTCAGAAATTTCTGTCAATTGCTTCGAGAGTAATGACCCTTGTTATACTTTGTTGAACATTGTGAACACTCGAACCACAAAAAGCATCATTCGATCTGTATGAAATTTATATGCATTATTTAAGTTTGTAAAACGAAAAGGGTTGTCCAATATCAAAATATTTTTTCGCACTTGTATCAGTTAATAGTACCTGATCTCTATATTATAAAATTGTGTTGTACATTTCCCTCATCACCCACAAAAGATTCAATACATGCGGCAACCCTTGTTGACCGACGGACGATTAAGCTGTTGTGGGCTTATGTTGCGTTGCATGGCAACCTATTTTTATAGGTAATCGTGCTGATTTAGGTATATAAATAGAAATATAAACTTTATGCCTATCGGTAGCTCTATTGTTGTAAGCGTACCAATGCACGTTATCAGCACCTTCATCGAAATCGTTAGTGCTCAGAATCGACATTATCGTTATTGTAGTCTAGCGCACTATCGAATCAGCATTGTCAACACCATGTCATGATTGGATATTTTTTATATATTCTCTTTTCAGAAACAAAAATAAAAATGGATGTACCAGCTGATCTATACCTACCTAAGGTTATTGAACATTTTGCTATGAATGTATCAGCAACTTGTTCTATCCTAGAAGAACACAGACGAGTTATACTTGAAGATGATTTCAGATTACGTCGACCAGATTTAACAATAGAGGTATGGGAGATATTGTCTTTATTCTCAGACATTGACTTGTAATTCAATTAAATAGATAATCGTATCAGAATACAAAGTGATCCCCTAGTTACCACCAACTGTCAATGATTACACATATTACACAATGATTACGTTTTTCGTACACGCCAAGCTTTGGGATAACCATTCACAATTAGGTAATGTGCTTGAATCTAGTAGGCCAAAACCAAGTTAAACTGATTTCTAATCGTCTGGAGATTGATCAAATTCTCACATAATTATATAGAAAATGTTGCCGTTTCCAATAACTTGGAATTTAGCAACCAATTTACGAACAATAGGTGCTTTATATGCCTACTTTTCTTGAGAGGCCGTCGATAGCAAATGCTCCGACTGTGTCAATCTGATTAAAATACAGATCTCTATTTCGGTTTGTTTTTTTTATACACTTTAAGTAAAAGGAAATTTTGACTATAAAAAACGAAACGAAATAAGATACGTGTTTTAATCAGATTGAGACTGTATTGGAAACTATCACATAATGAATTCTCACTTTTTGTGATACATAACGTTTTAATAATTAAATAAACTAGAGATAGTCTAAGTATACATGTGACGAAGCAAATCAGAAGCTATGACATTAAAATGACATAAAAATTTATATAACAGTTTATTAGAGGTGCTTGTGAAATGATAGGCTTAAGCAATATTTATATCATCATTAGGCTTACCGTACTTTCAGGGCTCTATAAAAGTTGAGTGTACCTGCACACACACTTGAAAATGTGCCTGCAGGGTCATACTCAAAAGGAGAGTATTCAATTGCCAGATATACAGTATGAGTGTGAGGGGTGGGGGACTTACGAAAGCTTCTTGGGTTGGACTCGGCAGAAGAAAGAATTATACATAATTTTTAGCACCTTTTTATATGATTACTTTAATAATAAAGATTATGTTTGATGTGAATATTGTTGTTGTTTGGGGTTGATATAACCATAGAGAATCAATACAGTAGATGCCTAGCGGCTTCAAACAGGTCCATTAAAAATCCCTTTGCGCAGCCAAGTTGCCATTCGTTAAACTTAACTTCCGGTATAATTTTGATACTAACATTCATGCACAGTAACCAATTCTTTATTTTATATGATTTACATGACAGTAATAATTATAATTTTTTTTTTTTTTTTTAAACACAAATCTGCCTGCGCACGCATTGTGCATGTGCGCGGAAATATCAATGCCTGCTTACTTTTATATTTAAATAATAATTTTTCAGGGCCCTGAGACTTGTAAACCTGGTGAAACTATTAAAATTAAAGTTTATTTTGATAATCCAATGAACAAAACACTAACAAAGTGTAAACTTATGATAGAAGGAAGTCTAAGATCAACTGAAACTACAAATGGTGGATCAATTGAATTTCCGTAAGTACAATAAAGGAAAAACATGAATTATTTAGAAAAGGATAGTTACAGTCAAGCAATGCTGTTCGAATATCATAATATTATGTTCATTTTCTGGTTGCTTGTCCTATTCAAAAGACTAGATACATTTGTTAGCACTGCAAATCGGAAGGTTGGCTTGCAATTTGAAACTTAACGATTAAATTTCATTTTTCAGTGATGTTCCTGGTAATTCAAGATGGGAAACAATTTTAACACTCAAACCTAAAATCAAACCAACCAATCTAATGGAGCGAGATCTATTTCTTAGTTTTGATTGTGTTGATTTGCCAGATATTGTTGGTTTTTATGGATTGGAGTTGTCCGACTAAATCAATGGAAGAACGGACAGAATATATGTTTAACTGATCCTTTATATAGATATTGACTAAATATTATATTATTCCTAGCATTATGATATTGTTGTGCTAATAATCATACAATAATATTAACATCCGATTCATTAAATATTCACATTCATATTGTTAATTATAGAAATTTATTAATGTTTAATCCAACCATCTATTCTTCACACAAAACTTTTTTTTTTATCGAAAAGTATATTTTTTATGAGCAAAAATAATTAAATATGGTAGACCATGAAAAAATAACTGATGGTAATTTTTACACATTAAAGTAAATAATGGTAATTATTATACATCAAAATAAATCATGTTAATTATTTATATATCTACAAACACAGGTCTGAAATTTGATTGTCAGTTTCTGGTTGTTAAATAGAGTCTTTTACATGTACTTGTATTTTACACGGGCTCTTGTGCTGAAATTTGTCTTATTTAAAACATGATTGCAATAATTTTAGACAAATAATTATGTATTTTTAAAAGCTCTTGATTTTAATTCATTACAGTATTAATCTGTGACAGTATTTGTATTTAATAAAGGCAATGCTACACGTTCTCTGGGACATTATTCTTTGGGACAGGGCCTGTCAGTGAAGCGATCCAAAATGGTAGAAAAAATCAACCGTCATACAATCTCCCAATAATTATTCAAGGGAGATATAGATCCCCAGCCCTGATCACTTTGGTCAAACGAACACGGCGCACAATCATATTCAGATATGGATGTCTGTTTGATTAAAGGACAATATTGGTGCCAGGCATTAGTTCCGAAATGACCTAGTTTGTGTCGAGTGGACGTTAAACCCCATTTTTCTCTCTCTCTTTTTTTTCGGGGTCATGTCTGCACACTGGAATCTGATACACTGTGTAGTATCGCACGTTATACAATATCGATGCTGTATGTATGGGGGACCGTTATATACTTGACAGTCATAAAATACAAGTTTCTTCCTGCTAATAAACATTTAACAACAGATTCTTGGCAGAAAAATAAACGCGAATTCTAAAAATTCCCTAAAAGATCGCCGTTCTAGTCTAATACAAGGGCCAAATTGGAAAAAAGGCCTTTGGCCTAATTTGCTACCCTTGTAAAAAGACGCGATTATTATTATAAGTCTACGAAGTTTTATAATATCTGAAATACTAATATGAAGGGGATGCTTCAAATCCGACAGGGGGTTGGGATGGCCTAGTGCTCTAGAGTGCCGTGCAAACAGCCACAGCATCATCAGGATTAAAGTCTGCTAGTTCTGGTCCCTCTAAAACTCTAAACCAATGAGAATCAATTCTGATGTTCTCTTTACACCAAGACTGCTTCTCAAATCTGACTTAATTCGTTTTTGAGCTTAAAGTGGACTCTCACACTGAGCTGAGCTGACTGCCAGCGCTAACATTATTTCCACTAGGTGAAGAATATTGCAGAGATCTTGTTTGTAAGGCTGTTTGCAGAGGAGCATCTGCCATAGCTGAAAATAGGAATTGTCCATAAAACTGTCTGACACAAACACTTTCAACTGCCTGCACTCGGTTTGCAATCAGAGGCGGCACAAGGCGCCGGTGGTTGGAGGGGCAAGGCTGGGGCAAAGTCCAAGGTTAAGGGGGCAAAGGCACGAGCTTCAACTAGGGGTAGGGGGTCTCCCCCAGAAATGTTAGAAAACAGGCTGCCGTAAATGCAGCCTTGCAGTATTTCAGGCACTGATCGTTGAGATAACGTGTCAAACGAACGGAATTGCGAATCTCGGCGAAATCTACTAACGAGTGTCAAAGTAGGGAGTCCTTGTGGGGGGGTATTGGGACCTCCCCTAGAAATTTTGAAAAATAGACTGTCGGAAATGCTGTCTGAGAGTATTCAGGCACCGATTGTAGAGATATATAGAGCTGATCAGATACCGTTTGTCGCCTGATCACTAGTCTATCCGACCCCAGAGAGGTAAGTGTCAAATGAACGGACTTGCGAACCTCAACAAAGCCCCAGAAAATTTGAAAAGTAGACTGCCCGAAATGTATGGCAGTATTTCAGGCAATGATCGTCGAGATAAAACAAGCTTACCAGATACCGCCTGTCGCCAAATCACTAGTTTATCCCACCAAAGAGAAAAGTGACCAACCGACGGAGTGAGTGAATCAAATTGAATGAATATTTTCGCCACAATATTTTAGTAAATAAAATGCCGGAAATGCAGTCTGGCAGTATTTCAGATACTGGTCGTCGAGATAAATAGAGCTGACCAGATACTGTTCGTAAAAAGAGAGAGAGCCAAATCAACAGCTTATCTGAAAAAAAAGAGGGAGGTGTCAAACGAACTGATTGAGTGTATCAATTGAATGCATATTCACGCCGCGTTGAACCTATACCATAAAAAACTTTGAGGATCGTTAAAAGCACTTTACAAGTGATTCACATGTTATTGTCTAGAGTTTGTGATACGTTTCGGTAATCAATACGTTCTACGGTGTTTAAATCTCCCATCCCTACTCAGTCCGAGAGTGATTTCTTACAAGCCCATCCTCATGTAAACCTACTATAAGCTATTTTAATTCTCACTATCAAACTTAGTCAAGGTAATGATATAATGAATCTATAATCCGAGTTTCATCGCTATCACTTCATTATGTTCCTTATCGAACTTAGTCAAGGTATTGATGAAATGGAACTATACACCATGTTTCACCATCAACCAATCAAATCGATTATCTCCGCTTACCCTAAGCAGAAAATGCTCATCCTCGAACTCCATCAAGGCAATGACAATGTCTTAATAAACACATAAACCAAGTTGGAACATTTTAACTCAATCAAGTTTCATCACTCTCACTAAATTAGAACTAAAGTTATCGTGTCCCAAAACATCAACCAATCAAATTGACAATCCCCGCTTACCCTAAGGAGAAAATGCTCATCTTCTAACTACATCAAGGTATCGGCATAATAAACACCTACACCAAGTTTGAACATTCTACCTCAATTAGCAGGAGAGTTATTGTGTCCAAAAGAATGCAATTTCTTGTGAACGCTCTAGGGGCTAAAACTAATATCCGATTGACTTTAAATTTATACAGTGTTTACGGTGATGAGACGAAGAGGCCTATTGTTTTTCGGCGATGTCCGATATCCGATAATTACTGCCAGCGTTATGACCCTTGATCACTTTGAAAAATCTTGTGGACACTCTAGAGACCAAAGTTAATATCCGATTGACTTTAAATTTATACGCCGTGTTTACGGTCATGAGGCGAAGAAGCCTATGATATTAAATGTTTTATACACTTAACGTTAGCACGGAGGAGAACTTTTATAAAATCCAATTAAATTCTAATGATTTTCTGATAATTACTTAATGAGTGTATTATAAATTACCGAAAAAAGTAAAATATGCGACAACTCTTGTTGGCTGCCCGGATGATCAAGCTGCTGTGGGCGTATGTTTCGTTGCCTGTCAACCTATCTTTGTAAACGGTCACATCCCTGGTTATACATCTTTTTAAAACATTACCAGGATCTGCTTCAAAACGGTGCGGATTGCTTCAAAATGTGATGCACCCGGGTAATGTTGTCTTTAATGGTTGCTGTTGGTGGCCTTACAGGGCGCGGGTCATCGTCAAGACTCTCTCTGCTACGCTTAAATTCCCAAGACCACATCTGTATTGTGGAAAAGGGAGGGGCATCATCCCCTACAATGGAGACCATATCGATATGTATGTGTGTTGTGGTTAGTGCTTCCAGTTGCAAGAACTTGACGACTGCATAGCCAGTTTTAACATTTCTGGTTATTTCAATGGGCAGGTTCACACGATGATCTGATACGAAGACAATGATGATACTACAGTCGCAGTTCGTATATAAACGATTTATTCAATGATTGTACTTGTTAGTGGCAAAATGAATGTATCTAACCTTTTTAGGCTTAGAATTTTTCAGCCAGCCCTCGTGTATTTAAAACAATTATATCCCTATACAGTCTTCCTAAACTGTATGCCCCCATGAACATCTCAAACCGCCAGAGAAATGTGATATAATTAATGTGAATATATCCCCGTATAGTGTGAATCCTTCTGAAACTGAAGCTCCTTGGTGACCAGTTCAAACTTTCAGTCATGTGGATTACTCTCCATGTTGTAGAATCATATACTAATTCTTGAGGGCTGTTACAGTTATTTACGTATGGTTTGGAGTGCTGTAAGAAGCGCTAGTTTTTGATAGTCTCTGATGGGTAAAGTTAACTTGAGAACCATACGAAATATAAAACAAAAGAAGAATATATGATTTTAATCGGATGGGATGAAGTGTTTGAAAGTTTATAAAATTTCACTATGAATATGAAAGAACTATAAGCAGGGGCGTAAATGTTGGGGGGGGGGGTAGGAAAAAAAATAGTCGGTCGCAAAATCAGTGCAGTCGGTCGCAAAAAAGAGTATAGTAGTCAGTATCAAAATAAGTGCTCACACGTCACGCTACTCGCGCAAAACTTAAGTATAAAATAACCTTGTCAACTTATCATGTTTGAAACAATGTTGTGTTTCACTCTTATTCTGTTGTGAGTATGTTGGTCTAAGAACAAAATTTCCCACGTCGGTCTCAAAATAAGTGCAATCACTGCAATCGGTCTCGGTAACTTAATGAATGAATGAGGTGAACAAATTAATGCCAAATACTATTCGGTCGCAAAATAAGTGCAGTTGGTCGTAAAATAAGAGCAGTCGGTATCAAAGTAAGTGCTCACTGACGCAAAACTTTAGTAAAAATAACGATGTCAACTTATCATGTTTGAAAAAATTGTTTTTCACACTAGGCCTATGGCAAAAAAAATAGTCGGTCTCAAAAACGTGCTCATTGCAGTCGGTCTCCGACTAAATGAATTCATAGGGTGTTTTCTGACCATCAGAATTCTGCAAAATCTCTCCCCAAAGTCCAGGGCATTTCAGGGCATTTCAGAGACCCAAGTAAGCGCCCCATTGAGATAAAGTGCCCTCAGGCCTAATCCTCAAAAATTAAAAGCTCAGTTACATATCCGGGCTAAATGTCATTATGTGATTTATGTCAATATGCTGCATTCCTCCTCTGTCATAAACTATCGCATCACTATCATAGTTACAGTGAATCGACAAATTTGTAGATTGCCTATACCGTTTTTTTTAGGACTTCGAGTTTTGTCTAATGGTTTATGGATTGTTCGTACTTGGTTGTATTTTATTGTTAGTTCTACTCTCACAAAACAGGCGCCATTGACAGATAGGCCGCAGGATTTTGGCCCATTTTTTATACTCTCGTTAACGAGAATTTGGTTTCATTTGCGATGACATTGACTAGTCTTTTCAGACCAAGTCCCAAAAATTAAAATCTCGGTAACACATTTGAAATTTTTTCGCGCCTGCGGCGCTCTATTCCATTATAACATCATTTTCCCACTCCTCTCAGCACTATCATATTCGCAGTTATATTAGTAGAACCACTGGTGTGTGGGCCGTGGGGCATCAGACTACAAATGTTATGTCAACTCTTGCAAAACAGGCGGAATTGACAGGGGCAGATCTCTAGATTCTGTCCCATTGGCTCCCATTTCTGGTCCTCTCGTCGACAAGAATTTCTCCCAGCAATAACCTTAAATGACAGGCTCAATTTTTCAAAATTGTCTCCGAATTGTCTCCGTGATATAGGCACAATGATGATGACATAAACTTTATGTCAACTTAAATAAAACTGCTTTCCGGCGAGACAACGATCGGCGAACAACTATATAATTATACAATCATTTCATATAACTCGCATTTATCACCAGTTTTCGGATTTACCATGGGGCACACTTTTTGGGGGGCACAATAATACACCTTCTAATGGAGTTAGAATGTCCAAACTTAGTGTAGGTGTTTATTAGGTGCATGTCTTGATGGAGTCCGAAGGTGGGCATTTTCTGCATAGGGTAAGCGATTGGATTTGTTAATTCTTTGGTTAATGCGAGAATAATTACACTTGTTGTATTGATTCATTATATCAATACCCTGACTAAGTTCGATAATGAGGATCTTCTGCCCAGGGTAAGCAGAGCGATAAGCATTTTGATTGGTCGAGAATTTGAACCTATATAACTTCGATCCTTATTGTCTGAGAGAGTGGTGAAACTTCGTCTATAGATTTATTACAT
Source organism: Patella pellucida (assembly GCA_917208275.1). Classification (NCBI taxonomy): domain Eukaryota; kingdom Metazoa; phylum Mollusca; class Gastropoda; family Patellidae; genus Patella; species Patella pellucida. The sequence continues at coordinate 55,352,939 of OU795039.1, read as the reverse complement.
CAATACCTTGACTAATTTTGATGGTGAGGATCTTCTGCTTAGGCTAAGTAGATTCGTCAATCTGATTGATCAATACTTTGAAACACACAGACTTTCCTAGAGCTAGAACGTTCAAACTTGGTGTAGGTGATACTAGGTGAATGCCTTGATGGAGTTTGATGGAGAGCTTTTTCTTGAAAATCCCTGGCAGCTCTCTTGGTCCACATCGGGTTGAGCCCCAGACCCACTGGTTAGTGGACCTTGTTCACTGAGCCACGTTATGCAAGGAACACAGAGAATAAATATGCTGTCCCCTTTCACGACACCAATCCTTCAATTTAGTTTTTATTTCCATATTTTTGAAAAACGCGTTTTTACCCCCACATTCTATTTTTTTTTATGAAAATTGTTATGCTAACAAATTTGTTGGTAATTGCCATTACTAGAAATGACAGCCCCCCCCCCCCTCCCACACTCATTGTAGACATTTGACCCCCTATATCTTGAAAACGCCCCTAAAACACCTGATGGCCATCTACACAAAAAAACTTGGTCTCATAAATTCACAGCTCAGGTGGCGATTCCCCCCCCCCCCCTTCAGCCACCAGACTAAATTTGATGATTGTAAATCCTGTTAGAGGGAAAAACTTTAATCTTGCAACTCTGAATGTAGCAAAATCAAATCACCATGATAACGGGTCAGAAATGGCTAGATCTCTTTAATTTGAGAAAAAAATAAAGGTGTTGAATTGCTTTGTTAAGTGGGGGGATGGGGGGTTGGATGGCTAATGGTTAGCGTGCACACACTGTATCATAAAGCCTGTCTTTGGAGTTAACTGGTGTGGTTTCGAATCCCCGGTTGTTCTTGGCAACGAGTATGGTTGCCTGTCCAACCTTGTGGGTTTTCTCTGGGTCCTAGGGTTTCCCCCCACTGCTAGAGACGCTAAAGACCCCTATTGTGCAAGCTAACTATTGTAATAAAATTAAAACAGTATGTTAGTCCCGAAATGGCCTAGTTTGTGTCAAGTGGATGTTAATCCCCATTTCTCTCTTGTTAAATTGGCATCTGTCTACATTTAAAATTGTGGGCCCTTAAATAACAGTAGTCCAAAAAGGGTGCTTGGATTTGAATAACCAGTGATATGTTTGCTTGTTGAATTCAGGGAGTTTTCTCTTTATATTGCAGTTTTACTGAATATTGTTGGAATGATTCGATTCATATCTAGATTTATCTAATACAATATTTGATTATCTCAACATCATACAATTGATGCATACTGTAATCATCAAAAATTACAACACTCTCCTATGGCGAAGAGTAAACAGAACTAAATAAATTATTCTAGAATAAAACTAAACAAACTTTATTATAAAATATATTTATTTTATTTACAATGGTTTATCTGTTGTCTTCTACTACAATCACACGTGATGGATAACCATCTAACTCTACATATATAAAACGCACCTCATATTTTCCACGATCATTCTGAAAAAAAAAGGTACAACCAAAAGTTATTTACGTTTAGCAATTGCATCGATAGTCTATTTCAAGTATTTGTAAAAGGTCAATAAAGTAAAAAACCATAACAAAATAAACAAAATAGATATATATTGTCAAAACCAATGAAACTACTTATCACTGCTTAGCGTAAGCAGAAATCCACATTACCACACTCATTCAAGACACACACTGAACATTGTACTTCAATAAGTTTTTGATTGCTTTATCTCTGCTTGGCCTAAGCATCAGCTTGACAAAAATCTACATTTAAATATATGAGAAGTGGAATCAACATTTCCAGAAAGAATAAGCTCAGTTTTCTCATGTACTCATTTTCCATGTAAAGGGACAGTTTCACAGTGCTTTTTCTCACCTCCTACTGTAACTATGTGCATCCATAGGCAATCAAGGTCTCTTGTTGCTACATGGTTAGCTTGAAAATATTAATGTTATTCTAAAAAGGCAGCAACCTCATAACATATGACACCATTTACATGAGATTCCCAAATATTTGAAGCCTGTTGCAATGATTTGCAAAGTATAATTCTAGAAGAGTGGGTGGATAGCCGAATGGTTAACGCATGCTGGTGAAATTGCAATGTCTGTCATTGAGTCAAGTGGCATTTTTTCAATTCCCCACTTGTACATCACAAGTATGGTGGCCTGTCCAACCCGGTTTTCTCTGGGTTCCTCCCTTGGCTAAACCCCTGTGCGCAAGCAAATAATTGAAATAAAATTGAACCCTTGTTAGTTCAGAAATGACCTAGTTCGTGTCGAGTGGATGTTAAACCCCATTTCTCTATCTCTCTCTCTCTATAAATCTAGAAAGATAGTAAGCTGGCACTGCCAGGCAGGATACGCCCACATTTTCGAGAGATGGATAGAGAAGAAGCAAAACCGAAAGTGATTTTTCCTACAATCAAATGCCATAATTCATTAAAGTATCAAGATATTTAGGTTATAAACACGCAATTTCAGTTTCATCAAAATCGAAATTAAAATTGTGACCTCTACAGGGTCCACAACCTTGAAATACCATTTTTTAAAAGCATTCGCGTACAAACAGCAGCCATTTTGTATGGTAATTTTGGTCCTATTTTCTCGAAAATTTGAACTCAACCTTCTTTAGCTTGTAACGGTGATATAATCAAACGATTTTTTAAAATCGGATAATAATTGTGACCTCCAGAGAGACCACAAGCTAAACAAAGCCGATTTTGCATATAATCAGGGGCATTAATTCAGGAAGTTACAATCCGATATGCGCAAATATCAAAAGGACCCAAGATCTTTGGGTAATATCCATGCATTTCAAGTTTCGTCAAAATCAAATTAAAATTGGGACCTCTACAGGGTCGACGACCTTGATATAGCATTTTTCAACAGTATTCGCACACGAACGGCGGCCATTTTGTATGGTAATCTTGGTCCAATTTTTCCGAAATTCGAACTCACCCTTCTTTAGGGTGTAACGGTGATATAATCAAACGATTTTTTAAATCGGATAATAATTGTGACCTCTACAGGAACCACAAGGTAAACAAAGGCGATTTTGCGTATAATCAGGGGCCATAATTCAGAAAGTTACGATCCGATATGCGCAAATATCGAAAGGAACCAAGATCTTTGGGTTATAACCATGCATTTCAAGTTTCATCAAAATCGAATTAAAATTGTGACCTCTACAGGGTCAACAACCTTGATATACCATTTTTAAACAGTATTTGCGTACGAATGGCGGCCATTTTGTATGGCAATTTTGGTCCAATTTTTACGAAATTCGAACTCAACCTTCCTTATGGTGTAATGGTGATATATCAAACGATTTTTTAAATCAGATAATAATTGTGTCCTCCAGAGGGACCACAAGCTAAACCAAGACGATTTTGCGCATAATCAGGGGCTATAATTCAGGAAGTTACGATCCGATATGCGCAAATATCGAAAGGAACCAAGATCTTTGGGTTACAACCATGCATTTCAAGTTTCATCAAAATCGAATTAAAATTGTGATATCTACAGGGTCCACAACCTTGATATACCATTTTTTAACAGAATTCGCGTACGAACGGCGGCCATTTTGTATGGTAATTTTGGTCCGATTTTTCAGAATTTCGAATTCAACCTTCCTTAGGGTGTAACGGTGATATAATCAAACGATATTTTAAATCGGATAATTATTGTTACCTCCAGAGGGACCACAAGCTAAACCAAGACGATTTTGCGTATAATCAGGGGCCATAATTCAGGAAGTTACGATCCGATAGGCGCAAATATCGAAAGGAACCAAGATCTTTGGGTTATAAACATGCATTTAAAGTTTCGCCAAAATCGGTTCAAAGTTGTGACCTCTATAGGGTCCACAAGCTAAAAACGTGATTTTTCGTACAATCAGGGGCCATAATCCATGAAGTTTTGATCCGTTTCATGCCAATATCGAAAGCAGCCGAGATCTTTTGAGGATAAACCTATATTTCAAGTTTCGTCATAATCGGACAAGAATTGTGACCTGTAGAGAGTCCACAAACAATTGTGGACGGACGTCCGGACGGACAGGGGCGACGACATAATACGTCCACATGAAAATGTGGGCGTATAATAAAAGGGAGATGGTCACAATGTGCAAGATGGCCACCATCAGCCTAGTTTGTCTTAAAACATAATGGTACAGAAATATTCAGGCAGCAATTATTATCCAATGGCTACGGTACATAATAAATAATACCTCTTTAGATTCTAATGTAACTGTCCCTTTTTTATGAGGACCTTCAATATAAAATTTCATTCGCATGTGTTTTACACCATCTTCCATAAATTCTAAATGACTGTAATAAAAAAATAAACATACAGGATTTTAAGGTTAAACAAACCATCCCCTTTGTTTACTGTAATTACTTATATATTATACACATAAATGTTTACATCGTCAAAATCAAACAAAACAAGCCATCTTTTCCGCAGCAATGGAACAAGTTAGAAACTAATTGTTTATATCTATTATGTTGTATATATTGATTCATTAAACAACGAATAAGACTCAATTGAATATAATTATTATAATAAAGGCTTCAAAACTTCAAACACTAAAAACATCATTTTTGCCAAAATGACATCACTTATGTTTACACTGGCTCGCAATTGTTTATAATAATAATAATAATAACCTCGTCATTTTACAAGGGTAGCAAATTAAGTCTGAGGCTTGTTTCCAATTTGGCCCTTGGCACAGATTGGCGAATGATTTCGATCATTACTGCAAGAAGAAACCGAAGAACTCGGGGGGAAACCTGCATGATACGTGCAACAATAATTCTGCTATATTTTTTCTTTAATTCAGTTCAAGCCAGTTAATGTGCTAATTAAATTGCATGATAATAACAGAATAGCACATATTTTTGAATTTTCAAATACAATGAATCGTGTATGATATGGCTGGTTGTGCCTTTAAACAACAATTACCTAACATGTCGTCTTCTGCCACGCCTTGTTGTTTCACCATAACCTTTAATTGGTTGCCCTAAAGCATCAATTATCTGTAAAAATAGATAAGCATATAATTTACATAATTCAAGTATGATAACCAAACAAATAAAACTAAATGCAGAAAAGACAGATTCTTAACAGGACCAGTCAGCTGAGTCTCTCTATTTATGAAATTAATTTCACTAGTGTCTGCTGATGGAGTCTAGTTTGCTATCCCTGGAAATGAGGGGGTGTCAAGAAAATCAATGTGTGCTTTGTAGATTGTTGGGACTAAGGCTTACGTATACCCGGCTTTCCAGTCTTTGTCTTCAGTCTGACCAGTTTATTTTGAATGTGTTCATCACCAAATGTCACACAGTCGTTATATACAGCAGTTATGATAGACAGATGCTCCGTAGTTGTCAGAAGTTTATTAACAATGTCTAGTATAAGCCTTTTTGTGATTTTCCCCATGTGTGGTTTGGTTACAGTGCTTAAATCATAGGGGTACTTGTCCAATCCAATGCTGGATAGCAATTCATCGGTGTACGCCATCTTGCAAGGCCCTATTTCAGATCTAGAAAGAAACAAGTCTGTTGATCAAGACTTAAGTCTACACAATGATTAAATAAGATAATATGATTTTAAAAACAATTGACACCAAGTTACTGAAAAGTGTCTGGAAAATAAAAACTACAAATAAAATTTCTGTTTCGGTTACATTCCAGTCTGAAATAGTTATGCGTATTTAGAGCTAGCAAATAATTATTTCCTATCCTAAAGAGAGCGCCACATAAACAAAGGTTGTAGCCACTAAATAAAAGTAAATACCAAAATGTTGTAATGAGTTTTCTCGACGTGCTCATGATAGTGAAAGTTAGAAATGAAATAAAGCTATTACAGCTACCTCTGTACAGAAATCGCCAAAATCAAAAATTAGATCCAAGCGTGCACGGGACTAAACATTGCTCACTTAAGAATGCAGACAGATAAGTGGGTCAGTTTTTATAAGGTTTGATCTTTTTTCCTAATAATTTTTTCTATACCTGTGTATTCTGTTTACATAGTTTTAAAGCGCTACCATAGACACCACTCGGACTTGAACTGGAGAATAATTCCTGGCCAACAGCATAAACTATCACCCCTGAAATACAGTACCGGAATATAAAATCTGTGATAAGACATATATTATTTACAAACTTATTTATAACATCACATTTATGTGGAAATAATATATCTTAAAAACCTTATAATTTGCTTGAAAATTAAATTAAATCTTAGTCCCAAATCATCTAATCATGTTTCACTTCAATCCAAACTGATTCAATTCCAGATTTTAGGCATACAATATTAAGTAAGAGCTACTTGAAATTGTCAGCAAATTCTCTTTACCTTATCTTTTTTTCACTATTAAATCGAGAACTGCCAGCTCTTTATTTAATCTCCCATAATGCCACATTAAATTTGGTTTTGACCAGAAAGATCAAAATGATTTTGCAAAGAGTCATTTGGAATAACAATTAATGATGTCATCCAAGTAGTTTGGTTGCATTCAGTATTCAGAGTCAAAGCTATACTTACGCCAGAGGTGTCAGATGTGACAATGACTGCTACATCTGAATCAATCTAGACTACTGCCCCAAAATGTCATTTAATGGTTCATTCAACTTCAGTTTGAAATTAATCAATATATTATTTATCAACATAATATTTTATAATTTATCTAATTATAAAGGCTTATCATCCAGTTCAGAGTAATTAGATCACTCTGATATAATGAAAACATTCATTGTAAGTAACTTACCCAATACACCTAATCCAAGCAGTATAACTCCAACATATGATGCATCTTTACCAGCTTCTTTAACTGAATCAAAATAATGTTTTTAAATGAGGAAAAAAAACAAAACTTCTTTACAAAATATGTAATAGACAAACTTCTGTTCATTATAGATCACTACTGGAAATTGATTTGCAACAACAATTAAAGCATCAAACAATCAAACATGTTACAAAAATGGTTTATTTCTAGTTTTGGTTTAAAAGTGGATTTTGAGTAATAGAAGTGTTATGTTAGTGTTCTAAATACCCTAGCACCTAAATTGTCCGATCAGTCCACAAGGCAAAATCTTTAGATGGTATAAAACTATAATAATACCATGGCTGAAATTCAAAAGGATTCTTTGTTTCAGACATTTAAATAATGCAGATAAATTCCATCCAGTTTACAAATTATCAAAAATCGTCTGCTCTCTGCACTGATCAAAATGCAGTACATACCCTTTTCACCTAGTGTCAATCCAGCATATGCCCCTTCTTTGGATTCAACAATTTCGTTTTTATTTTCCTTCTGAAGGTTATAATTGAATGTAGTAAAGTTCCTTGAAATTAATTTACTGTTTGAAAGTTTGTGGCCATGATCATGATTGTTTCTAACTTTTGTGTTAACATAAGAGCTACTAAATGAAACATAGTTCAGTTCACTTTTTGACAAACTTGCTACCCTTGACAGCTTTGATATAATAGGGTTTATCGAGTTTCTAATAAAAATAAACATGTCTAATCAGGGAATAATTGATCCACTTGAATAAAATTGAATGACAGTGTAGCTAGAAGTTGAAAACATTTCTTCGTTTACATCTTGGTCAGACAAAAAGGGCACCTTTCCGCGGTCGCTGAGAGTTATCTCAGTTTTCAGGGGCAGACAACTCTCCCATCGTTTGACGGAAGTTGGCTTTATGAAAAGTAATTTACGTTTACACTTTTTGAGTAGTTTAACAGTAAATGTTGTCAAATTATAAATTGTTGTTCTTCTGAACTACACCTGTTTTACGACTACGTTGGTAAGATATAGCGGCTGTCCTGTTATGTTTCTGTTTTAGTTTCGTTGACGTGTTATGACTTGTGACACAGGTGACAGACGGAGTCACGCAGTCGCACTCACACTTGACAACATGACTTGACTCTGGCTTAGCTGATTCTCTCCTCAGTCCTCGGTGGGGGGTATCGGATGGCCTAGTGGTCTAGCTGGCCAGTCACCTCTGGCTTGCGGCCGTGGTTTCGAGCCCTAGTGTGAGCGTATGTGACATGGAGATAGGGGCGCCTTCTCAACCTGGTTGCATGGTTTCCTCTGGGCACTCCAGTTTCCTCCGGGCACTCCAGTTTCCTCCCACCACTGCTAAGCCTAAAGACCCCTACGCGCAAGTGAATTATTGAAATAAAAATTGAAAACCATATGTGAGTCCCCCGAAATGACATAGTTTGTGTTGAGTGGATGTTAAACCCCATCTCTCTCTCTCTCTCTCTTTCTCTCTTTCAGTCCTCAGTGTCACCCAATTGAAATTGTCATTCTTCTTAAAGGACAATATTGGTGCCAGTCATTATCACTTAATTATGTGATAGAGCTGGTTAAACACATTCCAAATATAATTTTAACACAGAGATCATTGCTATAATGCAGCCTGCAGGTTTCCTGAATCGGAAGCAACGAACACCAAAGGTGAAAGGAAAATTTGTGTCATCCCTCTATATTATATTATATAGCTGGCGGAAGTGACAAATGATTTTGCTGAAAATTTCAGTCAAATTGATCCACTCAAAGAGTCAAATTTGGGGCCTAGCCTTGATCATAAAGTCAGTACCCCGGTACGATAAAGAAAATAGTCTCAATTATCCATTTCTTGATATTATCATGAATGAGCGTTGAGCAGCAAATCAGATCCCAATCCAGTAAATATTGCAGGCTAACAATGAGATTGAGAGTTGATTATGGTCTGGATATGTTAATTAATGTCTAATTATTTAGATATCATTTCGATCAGCCCTGAGGAAGACCTGCAATAGGCAAATTTTGATTTTTCTCTTGCATAGTGTATGTTTAAAGTGTGATACAATGTACTGTGTTCATTAGCTGCTGTTAATAGTACATTCTTAGGACATTTATAAACGCTAATATGTGTAATAACTGCATCTTCCCTATGACCTTGTGCCTTGTATCCTTCCATGAGGAATAATAAATTCATCCAGGAAAGTCCTAGGTAACCAAACTAGTGAAGGATAATCAAGTCTGGACACAAAGCACCTGGCACATACTATGTCAAGTAGGCTACAAATTATAACACAACATTGTGAATAAAAACATATCAGAGCTTCAAACGGATGCTTAAGACTAAAATAGAATCAACCAGTTTTATGTATTAAAATATATCTGCAAGTGGGATTTCTCCTTTTAAATATTTTGTAATACAAATAATATAATTATTGTTATTTCCAGGCACAGATTTGATGACATTGAATCAACCTTAGAAATGATGGTTTAGTTTAATTGACATGATGGAGAATTTACAATTGAATATAAAAATGCCTGAAATAACATTTATAAATCTTGTCAATTGGGTAGCTGCATCTGCTATGATATTTGGTGGAGTTGTGCCCTTCATACCACAATATATGGACATAAAAAGAACTAAAAATGCAGAGGGATTTTCACTCTTTGTTTGTCTAACATTGCTAGTAGCCAATATTTTAAGAATAATGTTCTGGTATGTAAGTCTTATATTATATGCCCACATTTCACGTCACCCCTGTCAATCAATCTGTTGATTATGAATGCAACTGAGCTATAGTTTTTGTTTTAAAATTTTGTATGTACTACCTCGTGGGTTTTCTCCGGGTCCTCCCACTGCTAAAAACCTCTATGCTCATGCGAATTATTGAAAGAAAGATTGAACGGTCATTCTCCATCCGTAGTGTAGGTCTTGACCGGCATATATGGCTGACGTGGAACCCATGGCGACAGACCATTTGAATGGCTGACCCTTCATTTCAAGCAGAACATGTGTTAAATAACAACTCTACCAGATCGAAGTGTAGTAAAGACAAGTAAACACAAAATTTTTAACTATAAAAATGAAACTAAATTAGATCTGTGTTTTAATCAGATTGAGTGATGCATGTATTTGATGTGATTTTATAGTTACAATATAGCAGACATGTCAACCCCTCAGAGCTGAAATGCAGTAGGGTAGTGTAAAAAAGACAGTAGAAACCATGATTTGGCAGTAGATTTCCAAAAACGCGTAAATTCGCACTTCTAAGGGTAATTAATTTGGAAATGTCAAATGATACATTGAATTGTAGGCCTAACAATACAAAAATTGCATTAAATGGGTAATAAAATACACACAGTACATTAGCAATGAGCCATATCTAAAATTATTTATTAAACCAAAATTGAATATGTACCCTACAGAAAGAAATAATTAGTATTTATTTGCAAAGAAAAAATAATTAAAATTAGCAGTCCAGTAGTGGGCCTACACTGGCAGTAGATTCTACCATTTTTCTTTTGTTTTAACTTATTACTATTATTAGTATTAGTATGATTTTTAAAAAAAAAAAATCCTCGTCTGACGTGGGTTTTCTATTCCGACAGTTTTTGTTTATTTTATTTAATGTAAGATAATTGTACTTATTATATAGATTCTACAGCAATTCTTGATTAGGAATAGAGAGAGGAGGGCCTAAAAAAATTAGTTTTGCATAGCGACTATATAAGTAAATAATAAAATATTATTGGCATCGAACATGCTTTTCATACTGTGACGTTTATCCTCTAATGCAATTCAGTGTACAGGATTTTTTCTCACGGAATTCCGTAAATCTGCTTTTAAATTATTCGAGGGAGCCCTCAATGTAAGACGTATTCTCATCTTGAAATTAAAGTTCCAGGTTGTGTTGCATTCGAAAATGTCAGCCATTGCTGCCGTAAATTGGTCGCTATTTGTTTAGTTTATCGCTACATATTTTAAGAGTATTTGGAACACGTGGCAATAATATATCCACTTTATTGACTCTAAAAAAGGTTGAAACGAATTCGAGAACAAATCTCTTAGCTAAATTACACCTTACAACACCCCAAGTCGATGTTGATAACAGAAAGTCGCAATCTTTTTTTGTTTACATGCAAAGAGTTGCTTCCCTTAGTTCCAAAGTTTTGGCGAGACAATTAAAAAAACCCCTTTGTTTAAGAATGCGGTAGAAATCTATCCAGCGCAGTAGAGCGGTACAGGAGGCCATTTCGCGGCGATGCGGTAGAGTTGACAGGTCTGCAATATAGGTAAAACTTTCCTCTGTGTACTACATCTGGTGATATAATTATCTGCAGACATGAGATTGGTAACATTGACATTGATTAGATTACAGTTACTTTCATATTTGTATGGTTACAATTACATTATTACATCTCATTTTCAATGTAATTGATTAAATTAAAATTACTTCTTCGAGTACGATGTAATCGATTAAATTACAGATTATTTCTACAAAATACGACAAAAAATCACAGTCTTGATTATCCATTTAGTTAAATCAAAGAGAAAAGTTATGCAACAAATCGGATCATAATCCAACAAATATCACAGGTTATCGTTGACATCAATGTCTAATTAATAGTTTATATTACATTTTAGGCCTAAAGAAAGACCTACAATAGGCAGATTTAGCTCTTGCTTGATGTGTGTTTAATCAATACTTGTATAAGAATGGTAAATATTTACTTGTATAAGAATGGTAAATATTTACTTTTGTATAGGAATGGTAGATATTTACTTGTATAAGAATGGTAGATATTCATTTCTATAGTATAAGAAAAATGGTAGAAGCTAAGTGATTTAAATGTGAGCCTGTATCATTCTGTATTATTTTCAGGTTTGGTAAGCATTTTGAACTGCCATTATTAGCTCAGAGTTTTATTATGGTGTTTGCTATGTTGGGTTTAGTTGAGTTATGTGTTAGTGTAAAACGAAATACAGAAATTATCAGCTTAAAACCAAGAAGATTTTTAGGTTAGTTTTGGTAATTATTATACTCATATATGGTGCTATGCATTGCAAGGAAAATGTTTGATTATATTAAGGACGGAAGAGGCAGTGGTATTTTAATTATCTGTGTCCCCATATATATATACCGGACCTGTTTTTTGAAGAAGCCAGTATGTTAATAATAATATCTTTGCTCAATTCAGGCTTTTCGTTTACAAGAAATTAGGTCACCACCGGTAAATATAAGCTTGATGTTAAGTTTATACAAGGACCAAAAAACATTTAACAGTCTATGTCTTAAGTGGATAATTTTAAAACATAAAAGTGCTACTGCTTCTTTCAAGCTATCATGAAGTATGGTTACATTTAAGTTAAGAAAATATAGGCCATAACAAGTTGTAAATCAATCAACTGTGTATCCTTAAGGTGAAAAATGTGTACTGTGCACATGCAATAAAAACAAAGACCTTCATGAAGAATCGACTGGTTGTACGAAAAAGATAGAATTGTCAGCGATGTCATTAGACGCCGGCAACCGGCAAATTTCGCCGTTTACATTAGCTCAATTTCCGGCTACTTTTCAGCTAAAAAAAATCAGTAATTTAATTTTAATAAAATAAAACTAATTTAATTTCGAAACGCAAAGATGTACGTCCGATTGCCCAGCTACATGGCTATTTCACGAAATTTTTATTTTTCATTCATTCTTAATGTCAACATAGACTTTGTTTTTTAGCTAGAACCATTTCCCTTCTCGTACTGTGTAGGAATAGAGCATGCGTTCCCAACCGACACCCAATACTTTAATCCTTTTCGATTCACTGGACAACAAAATACTCCATCGGCTGTTATCACACGAAAGATTCCCTTCGATGTACGCACTGTTATCAGATATAACACACCAGTTTAATTATTCTCCTTTTAACAAACTAGAAACACGGCTAAAATGGCACTTCCCACGAGCCGCTCGCATTGCAAAATGCCTAACTAGGAGGTTTCATCTTGGCGGGAAAAAAGGTGTCACGTGAGCAAATAACAATAGCATGGCGAGCATGGCTGCATTCCTACCGGCGTCGATGGTTCCCCGATGGAAATCTAAATTACTATTTTATAAAGAAGACAAACAATCTTTTGACATCACGAACTATTCGCAGCACTGACGTATTGCCTTCGTGTTCTGTCGTCTAAACGAAGACACGAAATTTGAGAGGAATGCTTTGGCGTAGATGTGAAGCAGATGTACGGGTCGGCACGTTTTCTTATTTTGTAGGAATATTATAGACGCAAATTTGAATACCGTAGGGGAATTAATTTTGAAAAATAGCGAGGGGCATCTATTTGTATTACATATGATATTTTGTTGACAGGTATTTTTTTTTATTATAGTCGGAATTCGTCTTCTTAAATGACGATAAAATTGATGCCCCTTTATTTTCGGTAAATATATATATATGTGTCCGACAAGAACGATTTTGAAATAGTTTTAGTGTAATAACCTAGCCTTTTCTACATTGCTGTACATGCTTGTCTTACTTTTATTTTTGATATAATATAAATATTATTAACAAATATAGGATATGAAAAAAAAAAGTTTATCTATTAAAGTCATCTCCCATGTAGGTATTTAACAATCTGAAATAGAAATGTTCAGCATGCACCACGCACAAGTTTATTTTAGGCCTAACTTCTGAAAAAAAAAACTCCTTTTCATTCGTACGGCGCCTGTGGGAACATGAGCCATAACGCAATCGCAACGGTTTGGTTTGTTTGTAGATTTTGACATGCGACTCTTAAAATTTGCTGACGCTTACTTTACCAAAATTTCCTGTTACTTGAAAAGTTAGTGACATCCCTGGAATTGTTATTACTTGATTTGTCTTGGACATAAAAATGACTGTGTTAAATCGATAGAAACTGCACATGGCCTTAACATGAGGTAGAATAATCTTTGTACCATGAGACACAAAAATCTGTTATTGTCACAGTAATTACTCGTGATCACAGAAGCTCTTGACCATTCTTTTAGTGTTTAGGTTCATAAGGCTGACAACTCAGCATCCAGATGTAGGTGTATATTTTGCTACCTGGCAACCCATCTTTAGCTAAATGAAAATACTTCATGATTAGTTTGTGGTCATTGTTGGAAATATATTCATTTGATAGAATTAATTATTATGGTTTATTTACATTCATATTTATTGTCCCCCGCCTTTCGAAGAAAGCAGGGGACTATTAAAATGGGTTCGTCCGTCTGTCTGTCTGTCTGTCACACTTTTTGGGACACAATAACTCTCTTGGTGTAGGTGTTTATTAGGTTATTACCTTGATCGAGTTCGAAGATGAACATTTTCCGCTTAGGGTAAGCAGAGATAAGCAATTTAATTCGTTGATGCTTTGGGACACGATAACTTAAGTTGTAATTAAGTGAGAGTGATGAAACTTGGTATATAGTTTTATTTTATCAATACCTTGATTAAGTTCGATAATGAGCATTTTCTGCTCAGTGTAAGCAGAGTGATAAGCAATTTGATTGGGTGAGACTTTGGAACATAATAACTCTCCTTCTAATTGAGCTAGGATATTCAAACTTGGTGTAGGTGTTTAGTAGGTCAATACCTTGATGAAATTCGAAGATGAGCATTTACCGCTTAGGGTAAGCAGAGATAAGCAATTTGATTGGTTGATGCTTTGGGTCGCGATAACTTGAGTTGTAATTAAGTTAGAGTGATGAAACTTGGTATAGTTTCATTTCATCAATACCTGGACTAAGTTTAATAATGCACATTTTCTGCTCAGGGTAAGCAGAGCGATAAGCAATTTGATTGGCCGAGACTTTGGAACATAATAACTTTCATTCTAATTGAGCTAGGATATTCAAACTTGATGTAGATGTTTATTAGGTCAATACCTTGATGGAGTTCGAAGATGAGAATTTTCTATTTAGGGTAAGCAGAGATAAGCAATTTGATTGGTTGATGCTTTGGGACGCAATAACTTTAGTTGTAATTAAGAGAGAGTGACGAAACTTGGTATATAGTTTCATTTCATCAATACCTTGACTAAGTTTAATAATGAACATTTTCTGCTAAGGGTAAGCAGAGCGATAAGCAATTAGTTAGGTCTAGACTTTGGAACACAATAATTCTCCTTTTAATTAAGGTTCATTAGGTGAATGCCTTGATATAGTTCGATGATGAACATTGTCCGATTCTATCTGATAGAGAGTGATAAAACTTAGTGTATAGTTTGATTGCTCAATACTTTTGAAAAAAATAAATATGCGATTAATTAATATGTGTCATCTATTTATTTTGGGATTTCGGCAGGGGACATCAGCCTCACTGTTGGCTTGTTTATTTATATGTGTGACATAATTGTGGGGCTTGAACAATTTTTTGTTATAATTGTATCTGTCTATAAATACTTTCTACCCTTAATTTATGTGTTAACTAACTATTCACTTTAATACATTACTATTTGCTTCAATTTCTTTTATACAGATTCTAACTCATCACATACATTTCTTGGTAACTTTTTCTTCATTTTTATAAAATTTTTGTAAAAATTATATGTTGTCTTTCTTTAAACTTTAATCATTTTCTTTTTATCATTTGTGTGAATTACCTTAAATCCCCTTTCCCTTTATAATTCATCAGCTTTGTCTTGAACTTTTTTTTTGTACTTGATATGTTTATGTCTTGGTGTCAGTTTATAAGTACAAATGTAGCTATAAGGTAACTACATAGGATCCAACAACTTTGTCATTGATTAGCTAGGTACAGGGGTCAAATTTGATGATAAGACTTCAGATGTATGTTTTATCAATGCTGACAGGGAAAATATGTGTTTCTTTAAAACATAAAGAATGGACTGACAGTGTACATAAGTACTTACTGTCGCCCCTTGTTCAACTAATGATAATATAACAGAAGACTCAAACATCAACAGGGTTATATAGATTCTATATTATAGAATGAATGAATGAATAAATTGGGGTTTAACGTCCTACGCTTCTGCAACTAACCTGGGCTAATTAGAGACGGGCATACGACATACAGTGTGCTATGAGGGAACTGAATTCCAACTGCCAAGGGATCTTTTACGTGCACGTCAATGTGTACACAGGACCTCGGTTTTTCGTACCATCCAAACGACTATGCAGCTGTCCTTGTCAGGCCCTCCGTCTGCATCACTGACAAGGGGAACCACGCCAGAAAATCAAGATGAACTTTCTCGGCCAATGCAGGGATCGAACACCCGACCTCCAGGCTAGTGAGCCAGCACCTTTCCCACTTAGGCACGTGATCCCCTTTATTAAAGAACAATCTGACAAAAGAAATTTGGGGGCTGTATAAAAAAAATAAAACCCATGAGGTACCATTTCCCATTGGTGCAGGGTATATAGCGTGTGTTTTTCATCATGTAGATGTAGATATGCACACATGAAATTTTACATATTATCTAAGATGTATAAAATATAATTAACTCCGCTCCATCAATTTGGAAGTTAACTCATTTGGAGTTAACTTATCCAGATTTAACCAATGTCCATAGAAATAGATTGGCAAGTTTTTGATACTTCCTTGAATTGATAAAAGCAAATAAATATACAATTATACATCATTATGACCTTAGAATACAGACTTCTAAATTAAAATCAAACCATCAGAATAAGGTTATTATAGCAGTTGTGAAAATTATCTACTTCAATTATCTTCAAATTTAAGTCATATACCAACATGTACTGATGTACTGAACAGTACTTGAAAAAAAACAACAACAAGTAAATATATGCTTTCGATCATTTTTCCTAAACCAGATGAACATATAGTTTAATTAACTAGAGGTTGTATATGTAGACATAGCTTTTTAAAATTCAGTTCCAAAACTTTTATGTACCTTTATGGAACTGATTAAATGTAGTCAAGTACATTATATTGAGTTGTCGTATATAGTAGTACCCACATAAGCTTTATAGGCTATATACTAGTCATGTTTATTTATGTATTAAAGATGTGTGTGTATTTAATTCATATGTTGTGAGTGTTAGTGTTAGTGAATTATGGAATTGATACTAACTGAAAGATTTGGGGTTTTTTGGCATCTAAATACTAAAAATAACTAATACTAATTTCCTCTATTCTTGTTAGCTATGCCTAAATTGTATAATTTTTGCCAATTCTATTATTTTTAGTATATTATTTTACACACCTACATTCAATTATGGTCGTATTAAGCCCCCTTACCGCTGTTTTTCATCTGTCAATTCTGTATCAAGCCAAATTTATTTTTTTTATACATTTTACATTTTAAAATCTATTGTTTTATACATCTTAAAATCTATTGTTTTATACATTTTAAAATCTATTATTTTATACATTTTAAAATCTTTTATTTGTACATTTTAAAATCTTTTATTTTATACATTTAAAAATCTATTATTTTATACATTTTAAAATCTATTATTTGATACATTTTAAGATCTATTATAAAAATAAAATAAAACCAAGTACGAACAATGCAAACCATTAGACCTAATTTCAAAGTCCTAAAAAACTGTATAGGCAAAATAGTGCAATCTGGCAAAATAGTGTAATCAGCATACGGATTATATACATTTTGAAATCTATTATTTTGTATATTTTAAAATCTATTATTTTGTATATTTTAAAGCGAAAATTTCATTTATTCTAAGAAAATCAAAACATATTTATTTGAATGTCATTTACTAAATAGGTTGTCAACTAACTAATATACGATCATAGGCATCATTCTAACATTTAAAATTCATTCACATACAAATTTGAATTATTTTCTACTCGCCTTGAGCGGCTTGAAAATAATATCTTTTCATTTCAAAGGAAAACAACGTCTACACACGAGCGTATTTGAAATTGTAGCTTTAAAATCTATTATTTTATACATTTTAAAATCTGTTATTTTATACATTTTAAAATCTATTATTTTATACATTTTAAAATTTTATTATTTTCAGTTTTCTTATCATTTTTGTGCACCAAAAATATGATTGTATATTGTCTTCACCCAAGTTTGTCCATTGGTGTTTGTCATCCACAATTACGTGTGGTCGTTCTCGAGAGGCTAAAGCTATTGTCTCATTGATTTGAAATTTGCAAACACACACTGTTTCTGCTAATGAGTCCAATAAGTCTATGAATGATTTCTGAATTTCAGTTGTGTCCCTTGATCTATGTTCTTGTATGAAAAAGCTAATAAATTTTAAACAATTTATGTTATGTTTATATTAGGGTTAGTACTGGCAAGAACTAGAAACATATAAAAATTAGTTTATTTCTCATAATTACTTCATGGGTTGTTGCCCTTGATAAGGTTTTAGTATGTTGCAAATTGGCAAATACTGCCATTGTCATTACCTACAAAAGAATGAAAAAAAAGACAGTCTTTCGGGACTTCGTGTAGTTGTACGAATTACCTGGAAACCTATGGAAGTGCTGTATAGATTGTGTTCAAAATAACACATGAAATTTAGTCTAAAGAATTTGTAACCCATACTAAATTTGATTTCAATCTCGCATAGAAAACCAAAATGGTTCATAAAATTATAGGGAATCATATGCCTGAACTTTATCCATATCTTAAATATTCCAGAATATTAACTCAAACTGTGATGATATAAATTTTACTATTAAATTTTGACCAATGGTTGCCTCACCCACTTTCTGTCTCCCATCTTTTTGAAAAGGCTGGTCCACACCACACGTATGCTTAGGAGTAAGATTATAATGTGATCAGAGAATGAATCAAACTGGCTAATGCACAGACTTTTCTACCTTGTTGAATAGTTTCAAATTGAGATCCCCTCACTCTCACTCTCGTATAATAACTCTTCGTCTTAAGAGGAATTATCAGTTAGCTAAAAAAATAGTCTGTGTACCACTCTCTACTTAAGCCAGTAACCATAACTGCTCTCAGGCTATATTTGTTTCAATTCCCAATTCATCAAATCTCTGTTATGGATCAACCTTGCTAAGATATGTGTGTTAAAATTGTATTTGAAATGTGTTGAACCAGTTCTGTCACATGTAAAATTGGTGGAAACCAACATTGTCCTTTAATATATAAGGACCTTTAAGTACCGGTATATCAAACCATGTATGTTACCACTCCCTTTCCAATATATGTACAGTATTAAACAATGTGATTGCAAACATTTTAATTATTTCTTTTTAAATTGCATGGCTGTATTATATGCAATAATATAAACTGCCGAAGCTTACTAAAACTAATTTAGTCTAAATTGTTTTATTATCAGTGACAATGTTTAAAGATCTAGTGAATACATTTATGGCATGTACATGTATAGCATGGACTGACTAAAAAGTATATTGTTACTAACCATACAGGCTTATTTACTGATTGATATTCATATTAAATAGTTTTATTAAATTATTTCTATTTAAAATAGTTTTTAAAACAATATTTTTCAAAATGGATTTCTTAATTTGTCACACATTGTGTGATGTATAATTATGTGTGTGTGTTTTTGTATGTTAATTACGAGGGTTTAATAACCAGCAGTCCTTATCAGACACTCAAGATACAGCAAACTTATATTTGGATAAAAATATTATTTTCACCTGAAAAGTTCACTTATCATGGATAAAAATTAGGCCTAGACCTATAACAGTATTATACTAAGGGCTGTTACCATGGTTGCAGCCCATAACAATAATTCCACCTTTTTAATCCCCATTTTCTTGTATAGAACTTATATTTAACATTAAGCCTACCCCCTTTTCTTGATTTAAATATTTCTTTTGTGAATACTTTAAATCTTTAAATAATACATATTTGTATTCATATTTATAATAATTGTGTTTTTTTATTCCAGACTTCGATTGGTCATATTTTTGGAAATGGACAGATTTTTTAAGTTACATAGAATTTACAGCAACTTTTATATTAGTTGTAGGAGTTTTAACATATATATTTTTAACCAATGCCATCTATGTTGAACTAATAGGATTTTTAGCAGTGTTTGCTGAGGCTATGCTAGGTACACCACAGTTTTACAGAAATTTTCAAAATAAATCAACAATAGGAATGAGGTATGTTTCATATCTTTTAAATCCTTGAACAATAGTATAATTATAAAGAACATGCTTGTGTTATGTTTGTCAGTCCATCCCTTCCAACCATTAAATATTCACACAACAGCTGAGTACTGAAGTGGTGCCTTCTGTTATAAAGAGATTTTTGGCATTTCCATGCATAAAATAAGCTATTGCTTCTAAATTGAAATTATATGGGATATTTTGAACTTTCTGCAGGACATGTACATATAAAATATTAATCAAAATAAAGAAAATAGACAAATCTGCAACTGACAAAATGACAGACAGTCTAGGAGTAGTGTCTGACAAAGCCCTAATTGGTTTATGTCCATGCCTTTGAAATTTGGCTTGCTTCATGTCCGTCTATTTTTATTTTTTAATGTCTAACACTTTGTATTTTTCTTGTATTTTCAGTATTAAAATGGTCGGCTTTTGGACTTGTGGTGATATATTTAAGACAGGGTATTTTATATTACGTAGTTCACCACCACAGTTCTGGATATGTGGAATGTTACAAGTTGGGATAGATATGTGTATTTTACTTCAAGTTTATGTTTATAAAAGTCCCCCAGTTAAAGTATTAAAAGCCGCACAAAGTTAGTGTTCAATATATAAAAGAACTGATTTTAATCTTAGCTTTCATGTTGTGTTAGCAAACTTCAATTTCATGTTCTGTAACTGGATTCTAAGCTTAGTTAATATGTGCCTCTTATGTCTTTCTAGCTCTGTCTAATTAAAATAAGATTATATTACAATTTCATTGCGACTTTACTCTACACTGCAACTTACTATTGATGTGTGTGAAATAGCTTTAACATCCATTTCCATTGAAGTGATATCGCGGACATTGATAGCAATGAGCATACCAAATGAATTAATCCCCACACCACATTCTCATACACTTTATGGCCAGTATTAATGTTAATATAATGTTTTATATAACTTATAGCTTAAGCTTAAAGAAACATAGATGGGGACTTGTCATAGTCCCTATAATATGCCAACCAGCAGCGCAGTCATCTGCACTATTTCAAAAAATCATTGTGATCAAATCCTGCAGGGCAAACTGTGAACTCCGTGTCACACTTGAACAGTTAAAATGTTAATGTAAAGGTAACTTGACACAAAACGTGTTCAAAATTTACGATCCAAAAGGCGTTTCTTACTTATACCATAATAATATTTAAAAAAATCCTATCAAGAACAAACATGTATCACATTCCAAAGATTTCATCAATTTTAATGTAAACTGGGGAATATCTCCTTGATATCTGGTTGAACAATTTCTCTATTTGAAAAAATAAAGAAAGTTTTTCTCATGTGCATGATGTATGTCATGCTCAGTTTGTTTACATAGTGGCTACTATTTGATGTAAGCTGGTTTTCATATCCCACAAACCACAGCCCCAAATACTGCTTCTGATTGGCCAATTACAGGTAGTTCATGTAATCTGAATGTTGGATTTAACAGAAATATGTAATACATGTATGTCACAGTCATGTTCAACAATTAACAGAATGAAATTGATATCTGATTTCAACTAGATGGTTTCTAACTATGTTTTCTTTTAAATGATCCATTATGAATACACAATAACATAATGTATGTCACAGTCATGTTCAACAATTAACAGAATGAAATTGATATCTGATTTTAACTAGATGGTTTCTAACTATGTTTTCTTTTAAATGATCCATTATGAATAAACAATAACATAATGTAAAGTAATATATGTCAAAAATATTTTCATACATAAAGTTTACTTTTATTGGACATGCATTTAATATGTTTCTCTTTTAGAAAGACAATTGTTTATAGCAGAATTTGCAACCAACCATAAAATAATTGCAAATCACTTTATTGTGATTAGATATCGAGAGTTACACGTAAAACTACCTGTTCATGTTAATGTATCAAAATACATGTAGTTATATTAATATTTATACGCCCACATTGGAAATGTGATCGAATAGTGCCGTTGCACCGTCCTTCCACAATTTCTAGTGAACACTCTAGAGGCTTTATTTAATATCATTAGATGAAGAACCCTATTGATTTTTAGCAATTTCTGATAATTACTGCCAGAGTTAGGGCCCTTGAGCCCTTTGAAAAATCTTGTGGACTCCCTAGAGGCAAAAGTTAATACTGACTTTAAATTTATACGTAGTGTTTAAGGCCATGATATGAAGAATCCTATTGAATTTCAGCATTGAATTTAATTTATTTTACCCTTTAGCATTTGATACATTTGATACTGACCAACCACTGACAAACTGTGGTTTCTTGCAAATATTTGATGAAAATGCTATATTTCATACCCATATATCCCTTGACAGCAAGAACTACTGCTCCATAGAGTGCATCAAACAGGTTTTGTCATGTGAATAGCTCTCCATATTGTAGGACTGACTGTATATCTGTTCTTAGCTATTTTCTGCCATCACATGAATCCAATTCCATTGTATTTCAACATTAGCTCTATCTATATTGAACTTATCATTTTAAATTTAGCGTGATACTGGCATCACATCAAATTCTATTAAATCGATACTTTAAAATTATTTTTTTTCTTCAAATCAAAGAAATCTATTTATTTTTAAGTACTGTAGTAGAAATGCTATGGGATAATAAGGTACATTTTGGGGGTAAAAAATAAAAGTATTGATGTATATATATTTAAATTAGATGTGTTGACTTATTTTATAGGAAGGTTATTTTTGTAAATAAGAAAATGTTACTAGACAAATGTTACAACATAGGTTAGACTAAAAAGAAAATAAAATTAATCAATGAACTGATTATCATTGAACTGATAACTTAATCATAATTTTAAAATTATATTTATAAATATATATTTATTATCACTGAATATTTATTATCACTGAATTTCTTAAAGGTTTAACACAAACATGATAATTTATTAAAGATACATTATGGGAGATTAGATAAAAAGCCGGCAGTTCTCACTATAATAGTTAAAAACTAGATAATGTAAAGACAATTTGCTGAAAATTTCAGTTAGATTGATCCACTATGAACCGAGATTTTAGCGATTGAACTTTCGGACTAGCGTCGGTCATTACTAAAGTCAATACAATAAAAAAACATAGTCTTGATTATCTATTTCATGATTAAATCATGAATAAAGGTTGAGCAGCAAATGGCACCCTAATTCAGTAAATATGGCAGGTGAGAGTTGATTATGGTCTGGAAAAGATAATTAATGTCTAATTAAATAAAAAATATAAAAAAAAATAGATAATATTTCAGGCCTAAAGAAAGACCTGCAATGGGCAGATTTGGCTCTTGCATAATGTATGTTTAACTCATGAACACATTGTTGTGTCATTGTCAATTCGAGAGGGCATGTTTTCAAGAGCCATCACCTAAAGATTGGAGTGCCATTACTTGACCATCTTGAGACTAGATGATTCTTGCTCCATTAATAGGTGTTCTCTTTTTATTTTGGGATCGATGTTGATCGGGTTGGGGAGCACCTTATGTTGTTAATGAAAGGAACACCTACAGAGCCTCATTATAGTATAATTAAATTAATAGATTTATTTCAATTCTAGTAGTAACATATGAATTAAGATCCATTTATATCATTATCTTAACCAAAATGTTGAACCTTGGCCCGTCTCATTTAAAAGGTTTAAAATACAATTTAATGATCTCATTTGTATGTACATATGTTCTCTTTATTTTACCATATTAATTGATATTATGCATCACAGCAATTCATATTTCTAGATTGTAAACCAGCTGGGTGTTTAAAATATATTGATATTTTGTACCATATTTATTGATAAGTTATAGTAAAGGAACACTCACTGCCAGATTGTAAAAAATTAATTTGGATGTAATTCATTGTAATATGATATAATAGTGAAATAGATAATGTAACAGGAATATACTGAAAATTTCAGTCAAAATACTTTAATCTGATCTGAGAAATACTCATTTTAATGACACTGTAGCCTTGATTGTCATTGTTACAGTTGTTACGATAATAAACAAAGTCTTGATTATCCATATTACAGTTAATCATCAACAGCCATTGAACGGCAGATCTAATTCAAATCTTATGAAAATCAGAGCTATAAGACAGCATTGAAAGTTGATTATGGTCTTGTCATTTTAATAAATGCCTAATTAATAGTTTATATAACATTTTAGGCCTAAAGAAAGACCTGCAATAGGCAGATTCATCTCTTGCAAAATGTATGTTTAAGGGACCACTCTTGTGTTTTAACTTTCTGTTGCATAATTTTGAAATATTCAGAGAATCCTGTAAATACGAAAAACAAATTATTTGCTTTTAATTTATCTGCGAATTTTTTTGGTTTACAATATTTATCAATATCAATTTTACCTGCCACAGAAAAATTTCAACGTTAGTGATTTCTGCTGTGAGTAGTCGTAACTTTCCGCCATCAGTACTTAAGTTGGTACGATCAAAATCATAGTTCCCAAATTGCTTCCCAAAACGGTCACAAGAAAATTTTAAATCTAGAGATAAATTTGGTGAAAATCAATAATAGTCTACTTTTTTTTCACAAGAATCTGGTATTTGTTTTTGTTTACTGACACCACAGGCATTTTATTTTTCATTCAGCTTTCACCATTATTATTTTATTTGTATTTTTATACAATGTGTTCAATAATGTTTATGCTAGAGAAAATATTTGTCTGTTGCCAATGCACTTGAATTAGATTATAGACCTATTTAAAGTTTAATGACAGAATGGCTAAAATGGTGTACAATACATGCAATCTATTAAATAAACATTATTTTTATTACTTTGATATGGAAATAGGAATAATATGTACCCCAATAGTATAGTCTAGGGAACACTAAATTGACAATTTATTTATGGAATCAAACTTTACCAAAATAAAGATATTTTAATTTTACATGTCTTTATTTTATTTTGTCTTAGGGATTCCAAATCTGTCACTGAGTCTGATAGCCAAGTTGTCAGTACTTGAATCATCTTGGTCAGTATCTACGAAACTCTGTGTCTCTTGCATGTCCTTCGAAGCTGTTGTCTGCTTGTAAGGTGTCTTCCATTATCACTCTTTTGGTACACTGTCCATGTATTTATTGTCTTGATCAAAAGCTTTAATGTTCTTTAATGAGTCATTATGTTGTCTTAACTCATTTCAATATAGAACCAGAAAGATAATTTGTACTGGGAGACAAACTCTGGTATCTTAGATTTGTTTCCACTGTGGATACATTTTACTCATATCTTTTCTTCTATGAAATATGTCAAATAACAGAAGTAATCTGAAAATTTTAAAATAAGAATATGAGAGTATCGGTATGTGGAAATTTCGCAGTATGCATTACCATTGAATACATTAAGAGACCTTCAATCAGTAGCATAGGGACTCAATTACCATCTTAGCCAGGTTTCCAAGGTAAACAAAATATGTTAAAAATAGGCTGACTTGCAAAATAAATTTGGAAGTGAAAGTCCTGCTATAGAGTGTACGGGAGTGTATAAAAGCATTCTGTGACAAGGACAATAACTTTAAATATCAACTCATGATTTTAATAAATACATATATAAAACTCTTGAATAATTAAAGAACACTTCAAAGGTTTTGGTGAGTTAGACATTAGGACTAGTTAAACAATGAAAAAAAAGATTCTGAAAACTCTCGACCAGTAGAGCATGTACAAGACTGATAACGGTAAGTGATAACAATATAATTATTCAGAAATAAATTAATATGGATGTGGACCGGTAATAACTAAATAACCCATCAGATCAACTCAATTTAAACTATATTTTTGCCTAGTTCCTTTATACAACATTACATCTTTAAATATAAGCTTATTTTCCAATAAATGTCTGATCTATGTACATATCTCAAAAACAACTGAAGTTTAATGTTACCTTTAAATTTTGATGTAATAATATGATCATCTACTGTCCATTGTGATACTAGATTTTCAGATGTTATGTTACTATTAGTGACCAGCTCATCTATTATAAATTTCTTACTTTGATAACTAAGACAAGAGTTAAGACTAAATTAATAAAGAAGATTGTCACACATGCATAGCCAGTAATATATTGAGTCAAGTGGCATGTTTCGACCACTCTGTATGTGATAAAGGAGTGGGGATGCTTGCCTCTAGTTTACTCCCACAGCTAAAGACTCATACAAACAAGTGGATTTAGTGAAATAAAATTGGACCATATATTATTTTAATAGTCCTGAAATGACTTGGTTTATGTTGAGTGGACATTAAACCTCATGCGAATTTCTCTCGGTCATAAAAGTTGTTTTTTTAAGAAGAAATGACATTGCCCATGCAATCAAAGCCCCATATTTATTCACTTGATTTGATATTTTTTTGCAATGTCTATTTTCTGTCTTGACCACAGGTTTATCTTGTAGCTTTTTGTTTTGTGTGTAGTGTGGTCCTCCTGCACTTACTAATAGAGTCATCAAGATAATAAAACACACATTCCATCAACAGAATGATCCTTATGGATGGATGGAAGTCTAACAATGAGAAGTTATTCACATACACAACATTGTTTACTAGATAACTCATATTATAAACCTTAGAAAATAATATACTAGGACATTATCAAAAACATTTCTGTGGCTAAAGGATACATTTGAAATAATAATTTTTCTGCATTATTAAGCCATTCAACCATTTCTGTTAATGAAGGATATAAAGCCGAGGTCTTTGTCATAATATCTATATTAAGATCTGTTGACCAATATGTTCTATATACTTTAATCACATTATGATACTGCTGTGACATTTTAGAGTGACAGTCTTTGAATTTATCACTGAAAAGATAGAAATTAGCATTCAAATGATTAAGTGTGACTTTGATGGAAGCATATAATTAAAAAGATACAGATGATTTCTTCATATTATAACACATTCTTTTAAGGTGTGTGCAAAAATACCCAAAACTTTCAGAAACATAACCACCCCAGCATCTCAAAATAAAACAGTTATAAATCTGACTACTCCGATTAATTTGCTTAAAATTCCAACTTCAATCTTGTGCCCTGAGCAATGAAAACCGTACCTATAGTGAAAATGATCTTAGCATTTTTCCACCAGGTAATATAAGTGTTCAACTATGTACCAATAATTCTAATTGAAGTGATAATCTTGGTCTAATCTTCAAATTAATAATAAAATTATCCAACTTACAGATTATTTTGAAGAGATTGAATTCTCACTTCTATTTCTGTTACTATTTTATATTGTAAATGTTCCTTTAAATCTGGACACTCTGTATTGAAAGGTATATCATCAATAGATATCTGTTGACAGCATTCATACTGTTCTAATATATTAACTAGTGACACTATTACTGGTTTGCAATCATTATTTGTGGATGTAAATTCATCCATAACCTGCTTCAATACACAAAATGCCTTTTGCAGAGCTTGTTTTAGAGCTGTTTCTCCCATTCTTTAATGTATTTATTTTTTTTAAATATTCTTAACTGAAAAACAAAAACAATTGTCTATTAAAATAAATTTTCTAAAACAGATTTGATACAGTCCAACAAAGAATGGGTTACGGTAGTGCTATTTTAGTGACAAATTTTCTTGTAGCTAATTTAATGACTGATGAATAAAAGGCTTGCTCTCTTTTTAGTTTTCTCAAGGTGAGAAAGAGACAAACAATCTCTCCTAATTAAGCCATACAAAATGCAATAAATTAGTCTACATTCAATTCTTTGTGTCAGATCTTAGACCAATGTAAGCCACTGGCACTACTCAGACAGATGGTACCGGTACCTTGCTGTTGAATCTCAGATAAGATTTTTGTCAAAATATAAAAGTTAAAATTTGTTGTAGATGGAGTCAGCCACCTTAATTAGGCTATATTAGACCACTTTGACAGGGAGAGAGAGAGAGAGAGAGAAATGGGGTTTAACTCCACTCAACACAACTAGGTCATTTTGGGACTAACATATGGTTTAATTTTATTTCAATCATTCGCTAGCGCGTAGGGGTCTTTAGCAGCGGGAGGAAACCGGAGTGCCCGAAGGAAACCCACGAGGTTGAGAAGGGGCCCCTATCTCAATGCCACATACGCTTACACCAGGGCTCAAAACCACAGCCGCACGCCAGAGAGGGGGCCAGCCAGCTAGAGGTCGAAGCGCGGCACTCTAGACCACTATAGGCCATCCCAACCTCGCAGACCACTTTGAAGTTGTTTTGTTCACCAGCTGAAATTTTAGGAAAACGTGTTTGCAGCCGTAAGATATTCCAAAGAAAATGTTCAGGAGGGGGGGGGGGGGGGGATACAAGGAAGACCAGTGCCGCTGTCTGTAAACCCAAAATTTGTGCATTTCGGATTCTTCCCCCCCCCCCCCAACTGTCATCATGCACATACGCCTATGTATAATGGCTATATAAATAATAATAATATATTACAAATGATTAAATGTTCTCACTGGTACCATCATCATATGGACCATGGTACCATATAGTATGGTCCCTAGTAATTCACAAAGCATTCCCTTATTTTAACTAAAATATAGCCCTTTATAGAACTTTTGTTGTTTTAATGTATCAAATACATGAATAAGAAACTATAGTCTATGTTACTGTAAAGTTTTGTGTTTCTGCGTGAAAGATTAGATATTTCTCAGAGACAGTAAATGTGAGTGATTGAATGAAATGATTAATGAAAGTTGAATAAATTCCTTGTGAACTCGGGGTCTGTTCTTTTATTAAATCCCGCATAAACACATGGCAGTATAAGTACGGAATTTTGTATTTTGGTCATATGTCATATTTTGAAACTAACTTAATTGTAGTACCGCATTCAATATAATAATATTATAACTTGATTTTTGTTGATTATATTTTGTAAATTTATTGACACCACGCGCTAGTTAATCAGAGTTGTCTTTCAATTTCAATATCGTCTTTTCTACTAAGCCTAAGGTACGTAGTAGGTCACCTCGTCCCGAAAAGTTGATTTCCTGTCCGATCTCCCAAAGTTATAGACTATACGGATCTGCAAGAATTATAAAGTACGTGTATGCTAAAGGAGATATATAAACATTAAGTTCATACAACGACAATTGTTCTATATAATGTAGATTGGGCAAAATGACCCTCCACGCTGCAGTCTACTGGCATAAAATAATTATTCATCTGTGTGGCTGGTTAATCCAAACTACCGTTAGTTGGCGTTGTAAACCGGAATTTCACGTTGTAAACAAGTATTTGGAATTGGCAAATACCTCTAGGCCTATTAAATTCCAACCTAATACTACCAATATAACTTTTAAAATAGTCATCAAGTCAATTCGAGGTACAGTATTTGCATTGTAATGTGATAGTCCATTTTATTTAGTTTCCAATGATCAAAATGATGCTCTACTAAGGTAGATAAGTACTCTGTAACTTATTAGATTACCTTCACAAAATAAAGAATATATATATTATTTTAAGATTTATTCGTCTCTTTGCTTTGAGATGACACTAATAGTAATGATAGTCACGAGTCTGGTCTTGACTCTTGACTAAACTACTTAGCCTACTAAACGTCATACGCTTCCGTAAAAAAACATTTTTTAAAATATCCATTTAATACAGTGTCAGTAGGCCTATCTTCATTCCGGCCATTCGGAATTGTGCAATCTTGACAATCAATGAAACATGTGAGTGTCATTTAGGCCACTTTATAAATTCATTACATCACGACAAGTTTAATAAGTCTAGTTTGAGCATGGGACTTGTTTGAGCTAGTACTTACTTACTAGGTAGGCCTACCTATAATTTAAAAAATTAAAAGAACATTGACGTTCCTTGAGACCTCCCGGGGGGTTGGATGTCTGAATGGTTAGCATGTGACAAGGAGTATAAGTATAAGGGTCGCCTGTCCAACCTCGTGGGTTTTCTGCTGGTTCTCCGGTTTCCTCCAACTCCTAAAGACCCAACGTGCAAGTGAATTATTGAAATAAAATTAAACCATATATGTTAGTCCCGAAATGATCTAGTTTGTGTCGAGTGGACTTTTCAACTCCATTTCTCTCTCCCTCTTGAGACATCCCATGGTGGAAACATTTTACTTTTTCAAATGTTTACCAATGTTACCCATTATTTAAAAAGCCTAGGCCAGTATGATAATTTCTTTGACTCTATCCACAGCTGAGCTGTAACCAAGGCATTTATTGTAACCACATGATTTAGTTTTTAAATTTTGATAAAATTATATGCATGATGCATAAAAATATTTATTTTTGTACAATTGATTTCAGATGTCTATTGTGAAGGCTGGATACCTCAAGCGGCATAGCAGTAAGTTCAAACCACAATTGATTATTTGACACTATTTGGTTATTTTCTTCACTACCGTGTTAAACTGCAATAATTTAGACTTTTAGAACTTTATTAGAATAAGGTCTAGTGTATTGCTAAATCTTATTATTAACACTTACAGTTACAGTATACATTTGTATAAGTGCAGAGTTTGTTTACTATGCATTGTAGCTATTAACAATAATGTATTTTTAAAATAATTAAGTTAGATATTACAACATGTGAAGAAACCTAAATCAGATAAACTGAAATTTACCAGTTCCGAGGGTTTATGAAGTTCAAGGATTTATAATGATTGTAATTTATTTGACAGAGAGTTGGTTATCAGGAGGATGGAATCAATGTTATGTAGAGATTTTATCAGATAGTATGTTATTTATCTATAAAAAACAAGGTGATGCACCTAAAGGCAAAGTTTTTATGAAGGTACGTTACATTATTTTTTTTCGTTTTAAGGATATAAAAAATGTTGTTGGTAACTTATATTCTTTGAAAAGTTATAGTTTTCTTTTTTCCATGTAGAGCAGTAGATTGAGTCTAAAATATCTTTTTTTCATATGGAAAGGCAGGGCTAAATTAGTGCGGTCAATGCAGAAAAGTAGGACATGTATATTAAACAGAAACGCATAAGAAATAAAGGGATGGTCTTAAAGTCGACTTACTGGACCTGTGTTATGAATAATCAGAAAGCTTTGTTTCTTCTTTTTTCTTTTTTTTTATGGCACTATCAAAATTACTGTTTAATGTGCTAATTATTCAGATTATGAACCGCATGGCCAATTCTCGTTCAGGTATGACTGTTTTTGTAGCTGACTAGCCAGTTGATTAACTTCTTAAACAATAGTAAGAATTAACCTGTTGTCATTGAGCAAAAAGTAGATTAACTTATGATACTATAAATAAACCCCATAATATACATGTACCTCATGATCTGAAAAATATTCAATAGTTTGATAAATTGTCCCCTGACAACTGGTCCCTGGATAATTCGTCCCCGGACTATTCGTCCCCGGACATTTTGTTCCCTAGGTCTATTCGTCCCCTAGGAAGGACTATTCGTTCTACATGTTTTTGAAGGCCTGGCAATTCTGAAACCCTCGATGGAGGTGTGAGTAATGTTCCCTGTGGGTGTTCTTCAGGTCCTCCGGTTTCCTCCCACTGCTGAGGACCCCTATAAAATTGAACCATGTGTTAGTCCCAAGATTACATAGTTTGTGTCGAGTGGATATTAAACTTCATTTCGCCCCCCCGCCTCTCTCTCTTTCCATTCCACTAGAATGGAACAATAATATGCAGATGCTATTTCTAAAAAAAAAAATTCATAAAACAAAAACATAAAAAACACTTCTTTCCTTATAATGCAATTTATTTATATTTTGAATATAAAATATTATTGTTCGAAGTCTAATAAGATTTCCAATTTCATTAAACACACATTATAAAGTATCTACAATCCTAGATTGTAAGCAATCGTCCTTGGGGACAAATTGTCTGGAGCGAATTGTTCTTAGATAAATTGTCCTAGAGCCAACTGATATGGAGATTAAACTTTATAGAATATGTGGGACTGCTCATGTAAAGTGATTCCCAGATATATTGTAGTGAATAAAACTGTTTAATTCTGTGGAAATGATTCTTATAAATATTATCTTGGTCATTTACATCTGACTAGTGATAATTCTTCACTATTCTCAAATTTGTATGGCTTAATTCATTTTAAAATGTACTCACATTGGTTATTTAACATTTATTAAATAGACATTAATTATCTTGCCAGGACCGTAATCAACTCTCTATGCCTTCGGACGCACAATATTTTCAACAGATTTAAATATGATTTTTGATTAGATTTGATTAAAAAATAGATAATCAAGACTTTCTTTATTATCGTGACAACGCCAATGGTAGCAACGGCAATCATGACTACACTGTTCTGCAATCAAAGATAAATCCGCTCAGAATAAAGTAATTTTACTGAAATTTTCAACATAGGCCTATATTCGCTTTTCATTATCTGTCTAATATTACCTAATGTGTCTTTAAGAAAACAAAATCAAAATATCATTTGTACTGTAGATAGTCTCCTGATAGTCTGATTAAATAGAAACTCCTCAAATTACCAGTGGTGCTGGCTTTTGACTAGATTCCCATTATATTTTGAAGTTTGCAAGGGATTTCTCAATCCCTGAATCCTATACCTGAATGAGTTATCCTTTTACTTAACTAATCCAGAAAATATTTCCAAATTGGTCAATATTTTTGTTTGAAACTTCCAAACAAGATAATTGGGCTATTTCGTCACAATTTGAAAGCTTGTGTATATAAGTTTTGTTTGTTACATGTAAGTCTTTATGATTTATTATTATTTAAATAGGAAGTTGCAAAACATTTTGCGTTTGGTGTACATACCAACGATATGCCAGAGAGACCACAGTTACCTAGTGGTAGTAATATTGACTGTGTATTGGCTATACCAATGAAACCTAGCCATAAAGCTAAAATACACTGGTTATTATGTTCCGCAGAGTCAGAATTACAGTAAGTACAATGCTAAATTTGATTACTCTTAAACAGTTTCACGTCATGTAAGAATTGTCTCAATCTAGATTTTGCTAACTGCTGATTCTCTTTGTTATGCCACTAAATTTTTTTCACTAATTCTTTCAATAATTTCGTCTACTGTTGGGGAAAAATAGAGCAATTAGTGAATGTGTGTGAGAATAAAACCGGATGTCTACAGCTTGCGGACAACAAACACACAGGAAGTGACAGCGACTTACCTTTCCACTTCATAAGCCTCCATTTCTGCCATGTTTATTTCATAACTTTGAAACAAGTATGGCGGCTGGAACGTTAACTTTTTTTTATTTAATTATTTCGGTATTTTTGTAACTGGAGTTCAGCTTTAACTAGGTCTAGTTACATCAACAGTGTTCACAGAACAAAGCAGTCTTATTATTTTCTTTGAATGACATAATCAAATAATAAGACTCTTTTTATAGAATAACAATTGCAGTGGTTTATTAGTGAAATCGTTTTGAAATGTCCGATAAATTTATACATAAAATAGACCAGAGGGAGAAGGGGGGTATTATCAGAAAGGTGGGCAAAAATCAGGAGTTGACTTTTCTAGAAGGATTTTTTCCTCAGGAATCCGCAAATGTTGGGTGATCAGTCAGGTGAGGTAGCGTTCAGGAGTTATCAAGGTCAAAAGGTCACCAGAGTTTAAAGGAGAGAAGGGTAGAGTTGGGCGATATGAAAATTTTTCATATCACGATATTTTTAAAATTATATCACGATACCTACACATATCGCAATATTTTACCTTAACTAAATAAAAACTAAAAAGAGTAGAAATTCATTTTTGGGACTGGTTCAATGCTCTAAATTCCCTTAATATAAAAAACACGTGTTCTCTGGTTACTATAGGCCTACTTTAGTTTGCAGTATTTCCATACTGACTGAATGAAATGAGCGTGTGCTACTGTTGTTATGGTGATGATGCAGCATAAATAGTCTCGAATACCCCGCTAAAGTAATATAGTGATTCTAAATGAGTCCTTATAATCCCGACTACGCAAAGGGGAAATGCTTGATGTTTATGATTTAAAGCGAAAGTTGAGTTCAGGCTTGATATTTCGGTATTTAGTGCGCAATATCGGCGATATTATAAACGGTTTTATCATGGTGATATACCTTTTCGGATTTTTCCTACATCGTATCGTCCGTTTTGAAATCCAAACCGGTGTTTTCGGAAATATCGAATTATCGCCGAAATCTAGAAGAGGGGCAAATTATCCGAAAGGGGGCAAAAAGCGGGAATTGACTTTTCTAGAACATTTTTCCCCAGGAATCAAAAAATGGTGGGTGATCAGTCAGGTGAGGGAGGGTTCAGGAGTTAGCAAGGTCCAATGGTCACCAGAGGTTACAGGAGACTGGCTTATGAATTTAGCCACTTCTGATGCTGTCTGTCGCAGATTATTTGTTGGAATGCATCTCCCTCACTGATCACCCACCATTTTTGGATTCCGGAGGTAAAATGCTTCTAGGAAAGTCAACTCCTGCTTTTTGCCCCCTTTTGGATAATACCCGCCAGCCCATTTAACTTCTGGTGACCTTTTGACTCCGATAACTGCTTAACTCTCCATCACCTGACTGATCACCCACCATTTTCAGATTCCTGAGAAGAAATGCTTCTAGACCCTTTTGGATAATATATACCCCCCCCCCTTCTCCCTCTGGTCTATAAATGGTCTCGTACAAGTTCGATGAATGTTTGAAAATTTAACTGATGCAAACATGTTTTCCTGCTATTCCAGCCCATGAATACAGCAACTTCATTGTGATCTAATATAGCCTACATTATGTGACTTACCTGAATCCCAAACAACCAGTCAACGTCATGGGGGACTTGCACTCCCCGAGAAAATATTGAAGTCGAACTCCGCAAATGCTTTTTTCTGCTATTCTAGCCCGTGAATTAAGCAACTTCAAAGTTTCACAATTAATGGCCGAAAAAAGTCACACAAAGTAGAGTGTCTCCAGACAAAATGCTTTAATGCATAGTAAATTCAGTACAAATTTGTGGTATTCAATTAAAAGAAAAGTAAAAATAGTGTTTTATTAGATTTCAGGCACTTTATTTTGCCAACTGTTTGAAATAATAATTTTTGTTTTCACTCTATCTGTCTGCCAGAAAAGTCAGATTGCCCGAAAGTTTGAAATTATGTATGAACTGTTAATATCTAATAGGATATAGTATATTGTTTAGATATTAATTTTAGTGAGATCTTTGCGTGGGTCAAATTGTAAAGCATTAGCAGTAGTTACAGATAAATACAAATTAAAGTATTGTATATTGTTTATATTTTACTTATAGTGATTGGATGGCCGCCATATGTAGTACAGTAAGTATAAAGTTTGATCATTCATTATTTAATAATATTATTATGTAACTAACAGCAAACAATACATGCAAAGCAAACAAAAAATAAATGTTTGTGTTTAACAATACATGTACTAATAACATTCTATATTACTATTCCATCACAAGTATTTAAATAAATCCGGGTTTCGATTTCATTTGACAGACAATTTTAACTTTATTTCAAGCTGAATATGAGACATTAGCATTGATTCTGTTTATCTTAAACAAATATATCTATTTACTAAATACTTGTGATTTCTTTTGTAGCTTCCTCCACCCAAGACAAAATCAGGTGGCCAGCACAAGGCACCTTCACATCAACAACCACAACCACAAAGTGATATGGTTGTACCAGAGAATAGAAATAATGTATCATCAGGTTACCCACAAAACAGTGCACCTATTGGATTTGCTGCTTATCAAGGTATATTTTCAGTTATTTTAGATTAGGCCTTAAAGCCCCAATACCACTCTTGTTGTAACTGAATAATATGTCCCAATCTTTATTCTGGTCAACAAATTGTACTATTTTACAATATTCCAATTAAAAAATGATACAAATTTCATCTTAACACACCTAAATTGGAAAGATTGGAAAAAATAAACTACATGCCTTAACATGGTTTGAAAAACTTTACGTAAACACTTTCAAATGCAACTTGGATTTAAACATATTTTCGAACTCTCTGGACAAGTAAGATAGGTTGTAATGGATAATTTACACAACAGGTAGGACACTTAAACATCTAGTAGTTAGAATGGCTAAAAAAAAATGTCTGGACCTGTCAAGCCAGCAAGAGGTTTATTGTCCCTTTAAAGACCAAAGCATCGATTCTGATTTCAAACAAGAATATTAATTCATATCTGCCATAAATGTAGAATCAATGGCCAGGATGATAAATGTTTTCTCCCTATTTCACAGTAAATAATCATATTATTCAACCAATATGATGCCATTATTTAATTAGGATGTTGTATATTTACATACCTAGAGAATTTTTATGAGGTTTTTTTCAACCGATCTAAATATATTCTTAAGAAAAGCATACTTTTTGACCAGATCTGAACCTAGAAAATCCTGAGAAACTTTCTACACCATTCGAATTGATAATAGGAATAACTGATGAATGAAATTGTTTCTAACTTTGTTTCTGTATTTCTTTTTTTGGGGTGAAATTTTGGTGAAACATATTGTACAGTACAATTTGAATGTATATATCTTTGTTTCCAGGTGCTCCGCAACCAGGCTACCCTCCACAACAGTACCAACAGCAGGGCTATGCCCCACCCCCACAAGGATATGCCCCACCTCCCCAAGGATATGCCCCACCTCCCCAAGGACATGCCCCACCTCCCCAAGGATATGCCCCACCTCCCCAAGGATATGCCCCACCACCTCAAGGATATGCCCCACCCCCTCAAGGATATGCACCACCTCCTCAGGGTTATGCTCCACCTCCACAAGGTTACCAACAATACCCACAACAGCAGTATCAAGGTTATCCTCAACAGGGTTACCACCACCAGCAACAACCAGGAGGTAATGTAATAGAAGATTTAGTGAATTCTTGACCCCAGTAAATTTCAAATTGACTGTACATCATCTATTACTTTTAATCTATCGCGGCCAAGACCATGTTGATATGTCCACATGGAAATGTGGTCATATATTGTTATTATCATAGTCGGTTCATTATCCACAATTTCTTGTGAACTCTATACAAGATTGATATAATATGATGTACTTCACTTTAGTGAGATAAAGAAGCCTTTTGAATTTCAACAATTTCTGTTAATTTTTCTAGAGTTATGGCCATTATTTCATCTCCACCTTATTATGACAGAAGTATTACTTATTTACTTTTATATTTTGGATTTATTTGAATATTAACTTTCTCTTCTAGGGCACATCAAATTAGAGTATGTAGACATTCAATTTTGAAATGAACTCGTCATTAAGAGAATACAAATGAAAAGTATTAATTATATTGATTGTATATATTTCAAGGTTATCAACAACAACCTCAAGTAGTATATGTACAAGGTAAAGAGAAGAAAAGTGGTATATTAGGAGGTGGTGCAGCAGGCACAGCAGCAGGTAAGAATATACAGGGTTATAAAATGAAGAAAATAGTAATTTATAGATTTTCTGAAAATTTTAAGGAAGAGACATGAATATTTGTTTTTATGTTATCTACCATTTTCATGGGTGTTCGATTTTACTAATTTGCTGCATATAAACTGGAGTGATACTCAGCTTTCTATTCTTAAGTCTTATTTTGATTAATACCAGTACATGTAATGCATCCGCTGTCTTTTTTTCCCTTCAAGATCTCAGCTGATTTAGACTTCAAAATATATTTTATAACTAAAAGTATCATGTATCATGGCCTAGAAAGAGAAAATCATTGATTAAAATATTTTAGTTAACTCACAACTGCAAGTTTGGCAGACACCTGTTCTTTTTAGTTAGATCAGCAATATCTATGCTATAGAACACACTCCAACTATTGCTATGTGATACATTATACATAATGACAGTATTTTGAGATTTTGAATAAAAATGAGCTTCCCAATAATAACTCATAAGATATGTGGTTTTCAGCAACATATATTTCTTCACTGTAGTTTTGATGTAGTCAAAGAAAGGTATCTTTAAAAAGTTGTACAATAATATCATATAGTATTATGTTCATGGAACAAAACAAAAGAAAATATCTATAAATGATCCATTCACTTGATTTG
This sequence comes from Patella pellucida, assembly GCA_917208275.1. Taxonomy (NCBI): domain Eukaryota; kingdom Metazoa; phylum Mollusca; class Gastropoda; family Patellidae; genus Patella; species Patella pellucida. The sequence continues at coordinate 55,315,066 of OU795039.1, read as the reverse complement.
ATAATTGTTTAGTTTTTGCAATGTCTATTTTCTTTCTTCTCCGCAGGTTTATCTTGTAGATTTTTTTTTTGTTTGTTTTGCAGTCCTCCTGCATTTACTAATTTATATTAGATTGAGCCATCTGTTAAAGTAAAGAACATAGGAATAGTTCTAGATAAACACCTGTCATTTCAACCTCAAGTATCTGCTGTATCTTCATCTCCATTTTATAAAATACACCAACTAAGTAAAATCAAACAATATCTCTCTTTGGATAACCTCAAACGTCTTGTCCAGTCTCTTGTAATATCTAAACTTGACTATCATAATGCAGTACTATATGGAATTCCTGACACTCAAATCCAAAGGCTCCAACACGTTCAAAACGCAGCCGCAAGGCTCATCACTGGCACCAAGAAACGAGACCACATCACTCCCGTTTTGCGAGAACTCCACTGGCTGCCAATTAGAGCCAGGATTGAATATAAAATTCTTCTGTTGACTTACAAAGCATTACATGGTTTGGCCCCAGATTACATGAGAGAATTAATATCAAAGCCACATTATTGTAGATCTCTCCGTTCAGAAAATAAAAACCTCCTTGTCATCCCGAAATCCAACCTTCAAATAAGTAGACGATCCTTCCAACTCTCTTCACCTAAATTATGGAATTCAATCTCATCTAACAGCAACCTAAAGAACTCAGAATCAATTAACATATTCAAACAAAGACTCAAGACTTATTTGTTCCAATTACACTTTGTATAATTGGTGGATCTCTTAAAATCAAACATGTGCCTTTGGAACCATTCATTTGGGGTTTAGGCGCTATATAAATACTTTAATGTTTAATGTTTAATATATTTTTTTTTGAGAAATGTAATTAAAGAGATTATTCTTTTTGCATAAATCTTTTTTCCAGCACTTGTTGGTGGAGCTGCATTAGGTTATGGTGCTTCCAGAATGGTAGGAGGAATGTTTAGTCCATTTGGTGGATATGGTGGATATGGCGGTTATGGCGGATGCGGATATGGTGGATTTGGTTTTGGTCGTCATGGAAGTTGGAGCTCTTTTAGTAGTTTCGGTAGCTGTGGTAGTTTTGGAAGCTGGAGTAGTTAATTATTCGCTTGTTAGCTGATATTGCATAACATAACCATAACAAAATGAGCGATAAACAGAAAAAATAGTCCATTGTTAGGAATTTCTTATTACTTAAGGATGTATTATGGAAGATATAGATAAAAAGCTGACAGTTCTCCCTAGAAATAGATAATGAAAAGGAATATTTATGTTTAAAATTTCATCAAATTACTTCATTCTGAGCAGAGTTATTGTAGTTTAAAGAACTGTGTAGTCTTGATTGTCATTGCTACCATTGTTACGATAGTAAACAGTCTCGATTATCCATTTTTTAATAAAATTATTAACTTGCAATCGTGTTTAAATCTGTTGAGAATCTAAACCATCCAATGGTCTAGTGAGTTGATTGTCGGCTTGGCGTGTGAATAAATGTCTAATTAATGATTTATATAACATTTGAGGCCAAACAATAGATCTGTAATAGACAGAATTACACTATACAATTTTGATTCTTTGCGTATTTGCAACCTCTTGCATTTTGTTATGGCAGATAATACAAAATAGATTTCATCAGTGGTTACTAGTTAATCTTCTTAAATCATGCACACAATATATATCCAACATAGAAAAAATGCATTTACAGTCATCAATTTATTAGTGTTTAGTATGTTCTCAAAATCAAAAAAAATTGTTTAGGTAATCACCGAAATGTATTTTAATGCACAGGAAATAACTGAAGAGTTCAATATTGATATAAATGTATTGAACATAAATTGTATGATATTACTACAGCCTTTTATATTACTGATATATATTAATCGGTAGTTACATATCTTCTATCATGTACTGTTCAACTTCAATTTTATATGTTACGTTTTTGAAAAATATTTTGATAATGATAATATTGTTCTGTTATGCATTATTGTTAATATGGAATATTATTTATGTTGTGTAGGATTGAACCTTGTTTTAGTTTTAACCCTTTTTTATTTCAGTTTCTTACTTTTAGTATAAAGAAATGTTATATAATAGTATGATAATGTCATGATGAAAATGATGTTGTTTCTACTGAGACGGTACATAGAGTAATATTAGATAGTAATTGCTTTGATTCAAAGAAAATTAGTTTTAAAAAAAAAAATCAATATGAAGTTCATATGAACGGTGATCTGATAATATTCCATAAACTTTTCCTGCGCTGGAAAATCGTTGCTGAATTTGGTGACCTTGAGATATAAATGTATTGATTTAGGCTGTAGAGTACAATGACCTTTTAGGAGAATTATATCTAGTCATTATGTGTTGCCAGATTTTACGTCTTTATTTACATTTTTTTCAATTGACATACAGATTCTTTCAAATGAGGACTTCAGCTATGCACATATCTGTAGTATCAATATTGTACTTGATAAAATATTGGTTTAGATATTGTATATACCAGTACACGTTTATTACAGTGTATAGTTTTACTTACTCTGGATATTTGAATGACTGTATTTGATTTTGTATTTCACTATACGACAAATATAACCTTTGATGGAGCCAAAAGTTGGAATGCAACTTTTTTTCCTAGTTTAGTTACTATAATTTGGGGATTGTATATTATGATCTGTTTAAATTATCTCTGAAAAAATATCAGCAAAATTATTTATCATTAAAAACAAGCATGTTTCAGAGAAGATACTAATATTAGACCATATTTGTGTTCAAAATTGTGCTAATATTTAATTTCTTCAAAACTGTTGTTGATAATGAGAATTAATGTAAATGTGAATAAATTTCAAATGAAAATTTATAATCTCTCTGTGTGTAAAAATCAAATATTTCCTAATCCAACATATTATTATTTTAACACTAGCTGTGAATCTCAGTAAGTTAAAAAATTATTGTTGAAGACTTTAAGATCAGCTCTATACAAAGTGTATCATCCTTTGTATCTGGTCAAACTGGTCAAACTGACCAGCAGTAAATGTTTGCTACGTCCCATTTAAACACTGCAGATGTGATGTCACATGTAGACCAATAATGCATGTGAACCTTACTCTGTGTGTTAAATTAAGGTCAGTCATCTTCTATAGAGTTAAAACTAAAGAAGGGCTTGACATTACCACTATGGAAAAGACCAGTATTGGGTATGTAAATTTCTAGAATTCTTTTTTTCATATCAGTCTTTCAATTTCTATTTTAAATATATTTGATGTTTTATTTGTTATTCTTGTAATTCTGTTTGATTTGAAAGTTGTTATTAATATAAGCTTTGTTCTATTTAATATGTGTATTTAAGACATTATGCATAATATTGTAAATATTAATAATCGGATAGTGTAAATGCAATTGTTGTTTAAAGAGTAATTAAGTTTATGGGCTTGGCTATATATATATATATGTAATATATACATCTGTATATATCGTTTTTAAAGAAAAACTGTCTTATTCTTTGCCCCATGTATAAAAGATCATACCTTTGAAACAAGGTCAGTGTTCAAATTTGACGCTCAGTTAAGAGCTGTGTTCTGAAACACAAAATCGTGGTCACATTGAATGCTGTTTTTACCATTCAAATATTTTCATTGTTTGAATGCAACTGTTCAATAAATAATTCAATATTTGGATCGTTTTTGATTCATTTTCACATTTCTAACAACTGAATGTTGCAATAAACAAATTTGTTTTTTATTTTTGAATTTGGTTGATGTAGTTGTGTTTATTATTATATACTTCCTATTGGAGAAAAAAAAATGATCCAAAAATCAGTTCAAATAGCTTTAAAAAAATTACTTAATATTCCTCATACATAATCTGAAACTACCATTGACAAATGAGGCTGATGTCCCCCGCCGAAATCCAAAATTAATTAATCTCATATTTACCTTTTTCAAAAGTACCGAGCAATCAAATTGATTATCAACTGTACACTAAGCTTCAATATTCACCATCAGATAGAATTATAGTTATCTTGTCCCAAAGCAGCGACCAATGAAATTGCTTATCTCTGCTTAGCTTTAGTCAAAATGTTAATCATTGAATTCAGTCAAGACATTCACCGAACAGGCCTGGAGAAGTGCACCCCCCACCCTAATTTGGCTGCAAGTGTACTTTTTTCTCAAGTTATTGCGACCCTCACCTCTAGGGACGTAGGATGGAAGCCCCCCGCCACCAAATCAAGAATTGCTTTCGTAGGCCATGCCTAATGAACATCTACATCAAGTTTAAACATTCTAATGCAATTAGAAGCAGAGTTTTTATGTTCCAAAGTTTTGACCAATCAAAATGCTTATCGATCCTTAGCCTAAGCAGAAATTCTCATCATCGAACTTAGTTCAGGGTATTGATGTAATGAAACTTTACACTATGTTTCATCACTCTCACTTAATTAGAAATGAAATGGGGTTTAACGTCCTACTTTTATGCACCTAGCCTGGGCTAATTGAATATGGACATACAGTGTGCTATGAGGGAGGTTTTTTTTTTGCCAAGGCAGTGGCGCTACGGCCTACTCTTATATCGAATTCCAACTGCCAAGGGATTTGTTTACCTGCACGCCAATGTATACGAGGACCTCGGTTTTCCGTCCAATCAAAACGACTAGGCAGCTGTCCTTGTCAGGCCCTCTGTTCTATATCACCGACAAGAGGAAACCATGCAGGAAAATAGAGATTAACTTTCTCCGCCAATGCAGGGATCGAACACCCGACTGCCAGGCTAGCGTCTTACCCATGTGATCCCCCAGTTTATTACCCTAAGCAGACAATTCTCATCTTCAAACTCCACCAAGGCATTGACAAAATAAACACCTACATCAAGTTTTAACATTTTAGCTCAATTAGAAGGAGAGTTTTGTGTTCCAAAGTCTCGACCAATCAAATTGATTATCGCTCTGCATACCCGGAGCAGAAACTGCTCATTACCGAACTTAGTAATAGGTATTGATGAAATGAAACTATACATAGAGAATCTCCTACGAGTGTTTTTTGATATCAAAAAATATCAACACAAGTTGATAAAGTAAAAAAAAAAAGGCTCTGCCGAGTTTTTTTTACTTTATCAACGAGTGTTGATATTTTTTGGTATCAAAAAACACGAGTTGGAGATTTTATTTATCACCCAATCCTTTCTTACATGCACAAATAAATAAATATAATTCTTTCCTAAAGATTTCACTTTTACCGATCCTATTTACATTATAGCGTAGTGATACATCATTTTTTGACAGCAGTTTAGCCATTGTGTAGCCCTGTATACTGACCCAGTTTTTTCCTTCAAGGTCAATTTAATTAAAGCAGTTTCTTATTTAAAAAAAAAAAAGTCACTCTTTACTTAAACTAAGTGGTTTCTTTAAAATAAAAGAAGGTAGTTCCTTTTTGATTGACCAATCAAATTTATGTAAAGTGATCTCACTACACTGTGTATATATCACTTAAGTGATATCACCACACTGTAGATATCACATTTAACACACAAGCGATATCTACTGTCAAATGTATTATTGGGTGATAAACTAAGTTTCATCACTCTCACTTAATTAGAACTAAAGTTATCGTGTCCCAAAGTAACAACCAATCAAATTGGTTATCTTGGCTTACCCCAAGAAGAAAAACTCATCATTGAACTCAATCAAGATATTGACTTAATAAACACCTACAAAGTTTGAACATTCTAGCCCATTTAGAAAGAGTTATTGTGTCCAAGACAGACCAACCCATTTAATAGTCCCCTGCTATATTCGAAAGGTTGGGGACAATAAAGTCTGTTATTCCATGTTTTCTGAACATATCTACCTAGTATAAATAAAGATGCAAATTAATACAGATAAAAATTTATTTGACAATATTACATACATGTACAGTACAGTTTTGAATGTACAGAATGGATGAAAACTTTCATAACTACACGCATAAAACAATACCCGCTAAAACCTTTCCACAGCCATACAAACGGATAGTACATAAATACAAAACATTCTAAAATCTCAACATTCCATGGTAAAAACATCAATGGCTATCGGCGATAAAAAAAAGCCATTTAATTCGTATTATTATTTTAATACAAGGCCAATGTAATTTTCAAACAACCATACATGGAATTATAACAGTTAAATATCTGAGGTTTCAAAAAGTGGACAATACACATCAACAATCCATTTACACAAGACAATCACACATCATATGATTTAAACAGTATAATTATGTAGACAAACAGATTTAATTCCTGTATAAAAACCACAGTGGCCTTAAAAATCATGATTCTATAGTAAAAAGCTGCATAGGAATTCACAGACTGTTTGCATTTCTGCATGGAATATTTAAAATAAATAGTAGATTCACTACATAATTAGAAACTGCAGTTATAAGAAAGGCAAAAAGAAATTATATGTGTCTTAAATTTGATATTGAAATATAATTTCAAAAGGATTACAGATAATTAATTTCATTTGATAAAAGGAATAACTTATTTGATGTTAGACTAAATATATTTTCTGCTGTGTTTCTGATTCATTTCGAATGTAACTACTGGCATAAACTAGTCTTATATAAATTCCCTAAGTTTCTGTGTCCTTATTGAATGTTTTCACATCTATAGCAACATATAATTACAACAGACAATAATTATAGCACTACTTTTTCTTTAGATCTGATAAAGACACAAATATAAATAATATTTAAGATTAAAAACAGGACATGAACACATGAAAAAAACAATAAATAGGATAAACATGTAATAATAAATGAGAGTAAAAGACAAACTGTTTATATTTATAATACCATTTCTATTCATTACAACAGCGACCTATTAACTTATTGAATATTTTACTTATAAAAGCAGATTTGGCATCATGGGGGAGGGGTTAATTGCAGACTGAAGGTATGAAAAGTTAGTTTGAGATGCTGTACAATTAATGAGTGACTGAAGAAAATATATTGTATATATTGAAACTGGTAAATATTACAAGACAAATATTTAATACTTGAGTAAGGAATAGAATTAACCTCTACCAAGACAAAAAAAAAGGGAAACCATTTGATAAATTTTATATTAAATTATTAAACATTTGAAATTTTCAAATGAAACCCCTGGCTAAAATGATTCATAAATAAACAAATATTCCATATAAAAATTCATTGAATATCATATAAACTGTATTTCCAATTTCTTGTGGTATTATAAATTCAGTTTTATATACAAAAGTCTTTAGTCTACAATACTTACAATTGCTACACCATGGCATACTCGTAGCCTAAAGAAATATAGTACACTTAATATACACAACTGTCCCAATCTCTATTAGTCTTTAAGTCTTCGAACATTTGGAATTCATAAAAATTCATCGGGATTGATTTCTAGGAAATCTTTTGTCTGTCTTCATTTTTCAAGTCTCTTTATTTACTGTCATTTTGAGCGGAGCATCAAATTATATGCTTCATGGCAGAACATGTTTGGTCAAAAATTCAATATGGCTGATGAAAGACAAGTGTTTCTGCTGTCTCAACAGAAGAATAGTTCACACAGGTTGTCTTATTGCATTTTAACAACAGCTATCAGTTCGGCGTTCAACACACTAAAGCTGCGAAACGAGGATAACAAAGTATAAATAAATAAAACACATTCCACATTAATTCGTACGATCACCAGGTAATGGATCTATATAACTTATCACAGCCGAAAGTTCCGTTTTATCTTCGCACACTAACGTTGTCACAGTCTTTTTCCAATATGAAAAACTAATACGCGAACTCTGAAATAAAATATAAAACTCAATTAAAACACCCAATATTCTATTACCAATGGCGAAAAAAGTATTTCAGAACATCCATAATATATAGAAATCCTACGAAACAGCAGACTGGTCCAAAGTTATCATAATCAATATTAATGATATGTATAGCCATGGAACACTATTTCTTTGCAATCATCTGCAAACTTATAACTATCCACGAACATCATGGTCTAGATGGGATATAACCTATATTTCTTTGTTATACTTTTCTAAATAACTATCTAAAGAAAACTTTTTAGGGCTTGCCTCTATAAAGGCCATGAATGACTAGTCCCTCTTTCTCAGACACCCTCAAACTATTCCAGTTTCAACATAGCCCGTACAATTTAATACAAGCTAAATATTTCAAGGTAAGATTACGCATATTCTCTCGAAAATCAGAAAAGCAGGCAAATTACCTTTTCTAAGGCACTGCAGTCTTTGTCTTTATGTAAATAATGGTCCTGCCAAAATACTAATAAATCTCTGAAAAAAAAATAAAATTAGATTTTAATTACAAATGAATAAATTCCTTGGAGAGTTTTGATTTGTGATACTCAACACTATTTGCTGATAGGAACAATCAAAGAGAAGCTTTTCATGCTACAAAAGATAAATATTGTTGAATTATCATACATCATTACATCAACAGTACTTGGGTTATAATTGAGATTAAGGATGTAAGGGTAAACAAAATTTGAACCAGTTAACTGATGGGCAAAAAACCGACAGTGACCAGTCAACCGTAGATAATACAATATGGTATGCTACCACATGGTCGTCACTCGCGCAGGTATCACATGCCTTTGTGTGACAGATCGGAAAATTGTTTAAATATTATTAGTGTTCGACACGTTATAAATATAGGAATATTCTATGGCCCCCACCTACCTCAACCTCAATATGCAGTGTTATAATGTAATCCATTTATTCGCGGGCACAGCATTACTTTCATTTTTATATGCAGTCAATCGTCAACCTGTAGTCAAGATTACCCAGCCCAAAGATACAACGCAATAAGTCGCTCTTTTCTGGAGTCTTGGATCACGGTCAAAACATTATAATAACTCTAGGCTTATAGTCTGTGGAACCGTGAAGCCAGGCAGTGCCACCACGCGGCTCGCTCTTCCGCGAGGATGTCCACAAAAGCGTGTTTTTTATTAAAATACACCTTGATTACTATAACATTTGTGTAATATGAACAAGAGAGCGTGGGCTAATTCAGTAATGCTTGTTTACTACTAGTTGATATACACTGACATTTTATTTTATATAGAACGAATAAAGGTCAAGGGAATATCGAACTGGTCCGCTTGTCGAACTGAACCGTAACCGTCAACCGAGTGACCGTTTACATCCTTAATTGAGATGGCTTATTGTGACACAATAGCAGGTATTAATTACACCAAGTTATCATTCAAATATTGGGTCAGTTAATGGAGAAAAATCCACATATCTGTATTATCCATATGGGTATACTGCCCTTAACAATGATAGTGTATGTTCGAGACTATAAAATACTACCTGAAGTTTCTCATAACGGAACTAGAACCATTAACATCTAACATATCTTCTCTTTCATCACGTAGAGCTTGTAAGTAACTAGGTAATTCTGTTTTACGATTTGCAAACATAAGAAATACTAATGTTGTATTCAGACAACTCACATTTTCCTGAAAAAGTTTGAAGAATAAATTGAAGTAGAATTCTGACATTTATTACAATTTACGTGCAATTTCAACATGTAATAAACTGAAATATATTATTAATTAAAAAAGATGTGTAATAATTACCTGTGTCAAATTTTGAACACTAATAATTTTAATTAGTTTATATAAATAATCTAACTGACGATCAAAATCTCCTATATACATCAACAACTTGCTTTCTTTTTTGGCATATTCAGCAAACGATTCTATAAATATATAATTTATGTACATCATTATAAGCTATTACACTAACAATAGTAAAACTTGTGCTGGTTATATTTTATCCACATATGGAAGGATAGAAACAAACTGGATTTAAAGTACAATCAACACAAACCAATCCATTTGGAGACCAGCATACATATAGTAATAAGGCAATAATTTGTAGCATGCTCTGTCTTTATCAGTGGAAGGGAACCAGAGAACCTAAACAATGACGGTAGCTGTCAAGTTCAAGAATCAAACCAAGCTGCTTGAATCAGACCTTATGATCTAAAGTGCACAAGCTAGAAAATGCACAGCCACTAAATCCCCGTAAAGGAATTGAATTGAACATAAACATATTAGAAATAGCTTAATTTTGGATAGAGACTAATACATGGTTCAATTTTATTTCTATAAGGGTCTTTAGCAGTGGGAGGAAATCAGAGGACTCGGAGAAAACACATGAGGTTGGACAGGCGACCCTACTCCTCGTCACTTACAACAAGGGATTCGAAACCACGCCAGTTGACTTAATGACAGACTTTATGATACAGCGCGCATGTGCTAACCATTCAGCTATCCCCCCCCCCCATTTTGGGTTAAAATGAGACGACCCTAGAAATAAAGTCACAACTGTGCATCCCCATCACATTAATATCCCTATTCACAAATTTATATCTTCATTCTTTGCAAATATTTAGGTTATCTGCTTAAAATTATTCAATTCATTAAATTTTATCTGGTAGTTCTATATTAGTTTTTAAAGAAATAATCTAAATACTTACCATCACATTTTTCTTTATTCGTGAAATGTTCCAGAGACAGAATAAGGCTTCGAATAAACATATTAGAATCCACTAAATTTCTATTAACAGTTGCTACAAACTTATCTAACTGTAAAACAGAAGAAAAAAATATAAATAACTTGAGTTAACAACTAAAAACTAAATCAACACTCCACTAAACACACTGTCACAATTTTTATACTAACTTATAATTTTGATAGGTGGATTTGTAATTTAGCCATAAATCAACATAAGTAAAACAAGTACAAACCTTTGCTGGTGTATTGAGTATGCTATCGAATGTTTTGAAGGCCTCAATGTTAAATTTTATCAGTTCTCCAAGAAGATCAAAACTACTCTGTAAAATCTCTTTATGGCGTATTTCGTGTTCAACAATATTACTGGCTACATGCTAAAATATATTACATAACATTTAATGCTAATCTACAAATTATTTCTCTTTATTCATACTAAGGTTTAAAGGTAGATGGTCGATTCAATTCAATACTATAACCATCAAAGATATGCTAAACAAGCGTAAAATGATGTCTAAATGCCATTGTTCAAACAGTAGACCAAAACAAAATGATGTGTCTCGTGTCAATAGCGGAACCATAAGAAATTGTCAAAAGATTGAAACATGGCCAACATTGCCTCACAGTAAATGCAGAAAGGCAGCCCAACATATGAGATTGTTGTTCCAATTTTAAATTAAGAATGGTGTCTTATAATTTGTCTTATTTAAGTTGACTTACCTGAAGTAAACCCCTTCTCATTAAAAACACCTGATCACAGTAAGATGTATCACCACGTAAATAACTTTCCACTGCTCTGGCCAGCCAGAATCTACAAACGTATTGTAGAAAATATCAAATTAAGACTTAAAGACTAAAATTAAAATATAATCATTCATTAGATCAACTATTAATACAGTATTATATACAGAGTCTGTATATAATAGACAAGACATGGAACAGGGTCAAATGTCTTCCTATTCTGCAACATACAGGCTTACTGGTATGTAGATAGCCATACACCATGCAGTGAATTTAGCATAGGTAGTGGCACAACATCCCACTATTATTTCTATTTCGAACAATCAGGATCTTCAACCAGTTGCGGATGGCATACACCAGACCAGTTTTCCATTCCTTGGCGGGTAATCATTTTTATAAGCAGAAACCAGTCTGTAAGAATCTTGGTTCGAAAACCCAGTACCTCTGCGCTATACACACAGCTATCATGTGTGTCCCGATAAGATATGAATGTTTTATCAATATTATAAGTCCATATTGTAGTCAAATCATAATCAACACCCTGGACACACTAAATGCACAAGTTCATTGCTAAATCCAGGAAACAGTTTATTAGTGGTTTAACCCTCTTCAAGAATCTAGATTGATGTATTTACCTGAATGTAGATGTTGTGGGCTCTTTCTTCATGACTTCTACAATCTTTGTTAACAAACCTTTACTACCCCGACACATCAACTGTTTGTTTACATTATCTAATGAGGTAAGGGCCAAATCACCAGCTTTGGCTGTAGAAAAAAAGATCCATGGGCTTTTTAAATCAATTGTAACTTAAAGAATATTGTTATTTTATTTCATTAATATTAATAGCCTGGACCCTCTTTCCCAAAGCTCAACTAAGAGCTGACATACAAATAAATCTTTTACAGTAAGCAGCTAAATTTCATTACATAATGATTTCAAAATTTGTTTACTTACCATTAATTCTTTTGACTTCGCTGAGTTCATTTTTGGACAGTAATAAATGTTTATAGCTAAAAAACAGTAACAGAAATGAAGATGACATACAATAATATACCCCTATCAAATTGGAAAGTTAATTCTATAGTTTTTAAAACAATATGGTATGGTTAGTGAAGATTGTCATATTGTATTCCTTGTCTATAGAGAAGATACACCTATATAACCAGTACTTGACCAACTCAAGCATCAATGAAAAAAGATCCATGTTATTTTTGTTCATACTTACTCAGAATGATCACAGAAACTATGGACCAGTCGTAAAAACTGAATCTTTAAAGCCACTTCCTACAGAAAAATCAATACATAATTTATTATCACCATATACATAAGCAAACAAGAAGCATTATTAGTTTAGAAAATAAAGTCCCAAACATATAAACTACTTGAATGTCACTGTATGTCCATTCGATAAACTTCCAATTTTTAAAGCAGAAAAGAATGAGAAATGAGGTTTAACATTCATTCAACACAAACTAGGATATTTTAGGACTAAGATATAGTGCATCTTTATTTTAGTATTTCATATGATCAAGATTGCCCCCATCCTTAAGTAGACATTAAAGGAATGAAATGAAATAGGGTTTACCTTAAAACAGATCATTGCTATGATAGATGAGTAATACAGGTGTCATGAATCGGAAGTGACGAACACCAAAGGAAAACACGAGTTGTCCCTATATATAAGTGACTGAATTGACAAGTGATCCAGTTGTATAGAGGTACAACTATTTTTTCCTTTGGCGTTCGTAAAAAAAATATAATGCAGGGTACTTACTGGACTACATTCACATGCAGCATTGTGACCACGTAACCTATGACGTGTATTGTGACGACTGCTGAAACAAATTCATTATATATATATCCCTTATAAATAAATAAATGTTCATTGAGCAGTTGTGATTAGTGTTCACACAGGTGTTTTCTTAAGTTATTTTTGGGGGCATACATTTAGTAGAATAGAATCCCAATCTACGAAAAACAACAAGGCAGCAGTTGATCGAATAAATAATGACAACAGCTTCTCTTAAACAAATATATATAGTTTCGTCTTTTGGAACAGTTGGGGAGTCATTCAAGAATAATCAAATAGTAAATTTGTATGGAATAATTTGAAAAATTTACTAACAAATTTTATTTGATTGACTACAATGAACACTAGACATGATCCAAAAGTATATTAAAATGATTAAAAAAAAATTATAAATTTTCAGAAATTTGTCAAATAAATGTGAAATAGAATGAAGATATACATACACTTGACATTTCCAGATAAACTGTTCAAAAAGATCACTTAAACCAGCAGCCAACTTTAATTCAGCTAACTTTCTTTGAACCTGTGACACAAAACAAAATATATTATTTAATGCAGATTAAGATTCCTTCAACTCTATCACCTAAAACAGTTCTGATGTTTAATCTGGTCTTGGTGGCTTTGTGCCTGATTTCTACAAAGGACTGAATTTCCACGTTTCATAGTAATACCAATAAAATATAACATGCTGTCACCAAGTGAATATCTTACTTTTTTCCGATGTTTACCCAGTAGAAAAAGTCCCAATATATACACTACTTCCACTCTTTGTACTAATTCTTCTGTCATTTTTAATCCCTGTTGTTGTACCATAGGACCATTTTCTGTAGTAGGTTCGGAGATTCCTGGGAAATTAATTAGTTTTCTAATATTAAATCACTTTAGTGGCTATTGTATGTATTTACTCCCAAGTTTCAACAATGGAGAGAGAGAGAGAGAGAGAAATGCGTTTTAATATCCACTCGACATAAACTAGGTTATTTTGGGGCTAATATGGTTTAATTTTATTTCAATAATTTGCTTGAGTGTAGGGGTCTTTAGGTTGGACAGGCGACTCTACTTCTAGTCACGTACAACTGAGGAATCGAAACCACAACAGTTGACACAATGACAGGCTTTATGATACAGCGTGCACATGCTAACCATTCGGCCATCTCCCCCCCCCCTTACTTTCAACATAATGAATAGTTAACTAATCTATCCTTATTCTTTCCTAGTTTTTTTGCATATATTTAAAACATCATTAACATCTTGCATGTATGGTAGTTGTAGTGCATCAGTCTTATCTCATGGAATGGGCTAGATTGGACACACTGAATAGTTACAGGTAAGCAACATCATTATATTTCACGGGTACAGCCATCTATATCTATACTAATGAATTCCTAACTATTTGTTTTCTTTCAGTGTAAAAAGAATATCATACCCCCAACAAATTCTTCAAAATCATCTTGAATCTGTGTTTCATACAATTCTTCAGCCATTTGATTTTCAATCCATTCCATCCAACAATCTAATTCACTGACCATACCTCTATATCTGGGAGTATCTACATATGACAAGTACAGGTTTTTACTATATTTATAATAATGAGAGGTATAATATTCAAGTTGGCAGACACTACATACATAGCATATCACTACACTACTTTGTCTTCTAAACAAACTTCTTGGGGGGTTTTATATTATTTATGAGACACTTTACCAACTTAAAATCTTTGAATCCCCTACCGCTTTCAAATAATTGCTCTAGTTAATAAATAAAATAATTTACAACAATAAATGAGGTAAAAAATACAAAAAAAAGAAAATGAAGTAAACAAATTTCAATCAGTACATGAAGGAATTAAACTTACAATCTTTGGATATGGCTAATTTTACTAAACGTGGCAATAATTCAGGAATGCTAAGCAGAAGTTCTGAAAAATAGAGTTTTTCAAGTATAATAGTTACATCCAACTTAACACAGAAATTAAGAACGTGTTATATAATTTTAAATAAACTAAAAAAATGTTTCCGTATTTTCAGATCCATGTTTAAACTTTGAAAAGTTTTGTTTAGAAATATCCATACCTTGGTTGATATCTCTGAGATTCACAAACCCGCGACTTCGTTTCTGTTTATTTTGGGCAAATACTGAAAATAAAACAATTTCTTTTTTTACTGAAAACCAGTGTTTCCAAACAAAAGCAATTTCATGGCAAATAAATAAGACAAGAGAGTGAAACGGACAAAATATCAACGACCTAGATCTGCAACCTTCCCAGTCTTTATCACTCTAGGTGTGTGTGTGTGTGTGTGTGTGTGTGTTGACATGTTAGGCCTATATTTCAAGAACACCACAGTATATTCTATGTCAAGAGATATGGTGAAATCTTCCATTGAATTATTCCTAGAGCAGATAAAAAGACATTAAAAACATTATGTCACTAATTACATTACTATAAATCTTTTTGAAGAATAAGCAGACTTACTTTAAGGGGCATTATGGGAGAATAGATAAAGAGCTGTCAGTTCTCACTATAATAGTTAAAAACTGGATAATGTAGAGACAATTCACTGAACATTTTGGTCAAATTGATCTAGTCTAAACCCAGACATTAGCTTTTGAAATTTAGGCTTAGTAGATGCGATAAAAAAAAAAGTCGCTATTATCCATTTTTTGGATTAAATCAACAATGAACCTTGAGAATCAAATGGGATTCAAATCTAGCAAATATCACAGGTTAGCGTTGACAATGAGAGTTAATTATGGTCTGGATAAGTTAATTAATGGCTAATTATTAATTCAGATGATATTTCATTCAGGCCTAAAGAAAGACCTGAAATAGGCATATTTAGTTCTTGCATAATGTATGTTTAAGAACAACAACTTACATGAAGATTTATTTTCGTATATGTCGAGATCTGATATAGCTACAGCAAGAATACGGCAGAAGTTGGCTAGTTGTGTGTCATCAAGGCAACAAATCAAACTTCTTAGGTTATCTGTAAAAATATATATAATTCATAATTAATTATTCTTGATTTCTTTACACGCATACTAAGATTTAAATTACACTTAGTCAGTTCTAAATCTATTGAAATATTAGTATTATTAGCAATAGATTTAACCCAGATTATTAAAATTGTAAACTATTCTTTATGAGTAAGTACCATTATTCTAGCATAATCTAAATAATGGTATAAACAGACTTGGCAGATAATCAATGATCCAGTGATCAGGTTCCAATCCAAAGTATATTGTGGGCATACAGTACGCATCACACGGAAGTATGAAATTCCGCCTAGGTCCGCGTTTTTTCCGCTCAAGAATCGCGGAGTTTTCTTATTTGCACTCCGCGGAAATCTAGCCATTCTGGGCGGAAAAAACGCGGCGGAATTATAAAAAGATAGTAAGCTGGCACTGCCAGGCAGGATACGCCCACATTTTCGAGAGATGGATAGAGAAGAAGCAAAACCGAAAGTGATTTTTTCTACAATCAAAGGCCATAATTCATTAAAGTATCAAGATATTTAGGTTATAAACACGCAATTTCAGTTTCATCAAAATCGAAATTAAAATTGTGACCTCTACAGTTTCCACAACCTTGAAATACCATTTTTTAAAAGCATTCGCATACAAACAGCAGCAATTTTGTATGGTAATTTTGGTCCTATTTTCTCGAAATTTGAACTCAACCTTCCTTAGCTTGTAACAGTGATATAATCAAACGGTTTTTCAAATCGGATAATAATTGTGACCTCCAGAGAGACCACAAGCTAAACAAAGCCGATTTTGCATATAATCAGGGGCATTAATTCATTTAGTTACGATCCGATATGCGCAAATATCAAAAGGACCCAAGATCTTTGGGTAATATCCATGCATTTCAAGTTTTGTCAAAATCAAATTAAAATTGGGACCTCTACAGAGTCAACGACCTTGATATACCATTTTTCAACAGTATTCGCACACGAACGGCGGCCATTTTGTATGGTAATCTTGGTCCAATTTTTCCGAAATTCGAACTCACCCTTCCTTAGGGTGTAACGGTGATACAATCAAACGATTTTTTAAATCGGTTAATAATTGTGACCTCTAGAGGAACCACAAGGTAAACAAAGGCGATTTTGCGTATAATCAGGGGCCATAATTCAGGAAGTTACGATCCGATATGCGCGAATATCAAAAGGAACCAAGATCTTTGGGTTATATCCATGCATTCCAAGTTTCATCAAAATCAAATTAAAATTGTGACCTATACAGGGTCCACAACATTGATATACCATTTTAAACAGTATTCGCGTACGATCGGCGGCCATTTTGTATGGCAATTCGAACTCAACCTACTTTAGGGTGTAAAGGTGATATAATCAAACGATCTTTTAAATCAGATAATAATTATACGATTTTGCGTATAATCAGGGGCCATAATTCAGGAAGTTACGATCCGATATGCGCAAATATCAAAGGAACCAAGATCTATGGGTTATAACCATGCATTTCAAGTTTCATCAAAATTGAATTAAAATTGTGACCTCTACAGGGTCCACAACCTTGATATACCATTTTTTAACAGTATTCGCGTACGAACGACGGCCATTTTGTATGGTAATTTTGGTCCGATTTTTCCGAAATTCGAACTCGACCTTCCTTAGGGTGTAACGGTGATATAATCGAACGGTTTTTCAAATCGTATAATAATTGTGACCTCCAGAGGGACCACAAGCTAAAATAGGTGATTTTTCGGACAATCAGGGGCCATAATTCATGAAATTACATTCCGATAGGCGCAAATATCAAAAGGAACCAAGATCTTTGGGTTATAACCATGCATGTCAAGTTTCATCAAAATCGGTTCAAAATTGTGATCTCTATAGGGTCCACAAGCTAAAAACGTGATTTTTCGTACAATCAGGGGCCATAATCCATGAAGTTTTGATCCGATACATGCCAATATCGAAAGCAGCCGAGATCTTTTGGGAATAAACCTATATTTCAAGTTTCGTCAAAATCGGACAAGAATTATGACCTGTAGAGAGTCCACAAACAATTGTGGACGGACGGACGGACGGACGGACGGACGGACGTCCAGACGGACGGACGTCCGGACGGACAGGGGCGACGACATAATACGTCCACATGAAAATGTGGGCGTATAAAAAGTCGGCGGATTATAGTCCGCGAAAATATAAAAAAGTCGGCGGATTATAGTCCGCGAAAATATAAAAAAGTCGGCGGAGTATAGTCCGTGAAAATTAAATATAGTCGGCCGAGAATGGTCAGCAATATTTAGATGAATGTCATCAATAATATTGTTACTGTGGCATTGAACAATAACTCATTTTAAATGTTCGCCTGTTGTGCCCAATGGCTTGCAGTATATATTCTTCGCAGATTGATTATGAATAGTAACTAGAACCTACCGATACATGAATATCCTAAATCTATCCTTTATTCCCGTTTCTCATCGGTATTAGAATCTTGAATCATGTCACAAAGCAAATGTACTGTGTGTAGCTATTTGGGTGTCAACGGTTAATTTTACACGCAGACAATGAAACCATGTTTCGTGAATTGTGATAGCACTATCGGAAAATGGGTGACAGCTTTTCTACAAATATATTTAGCAAGTACCATCCTTTATTCGGCTCATTCATTACCGGTAAAATCGGGGTATTCATGGCCAATATATTATAGGGTTGATTGGCCGGTAAAGGTGCTAACTAGTACTCATCAGTGTGGATAGAAGCCTATACGATAATTATTAATTAATGATTTTGACGATTGGTGTTTGATGTATTAACAGTGGTTGTTTTTTTAATGAGTTGTTTAAATTATTTAAGCTTGAGATTTTAAATCCCGGATTTGTTATTTTATATTTTAAACTTCAAACCAATTCCGATGCAAGCTTGGAATGAACACATGTCGACTGGGTGACGCCACGGCAAAATCCTAAAAAAAACCTGTTCCCTTTCGTGTCCATTTATCGCCCGTATTTCTGTTATATCGTTTATAAAAAAAGACGTTAACATTTTCTGCTATTCCATATATACGGTATTCTGTCATAACTGGCAATGCAAAACCCATCGGTCGCTAATCGTTCAACGTTAACGATGTTTTAAATTAAATAGCATACGTATCGTTAATATTTCTTTCTATTTATACATCATATATTTCTGCTATTCCGTATCAACAGTTCTAATACGCCCCCGTTTAAGGTCAGTAGTACTGTTGTCAGTCAATTCATACAAGAATTTTCATTGGCTCAATATCAACCATTAATATTCAGGGTGTGATTACAGATAAACTGACATATATTGACGTTCTTCAGTCTAACCTGTCGGCGAATCCACTTAACGTATATCATTCACATAGTCAATTCGTTCTCAATTTGTGTTACGTTCGACTCACCAAAATTAAATTCACAACCCGCGACACTGTTACCGTACTCTTGAGCGGTTCATCTCGTAGCCATTCTGAATAAATAATTTTTAAAATTTGAAGGTTCGTTGGTATTTTTTTTATACATTGCTGTAAATTTTACATCTAGCCGTCTCAAGTTAAGGATAGTTTCATACATGTACAACATGGATTCACCGAATGATTCATTATTATAATTTACCGGTACCGTCAATTATCAAAAGAGATGTCAAAGTATTTTGATTATACTGTAAACGTAGATGCAGTTCATTCAATAACCTGTATCTATAACTCAAATGGTTTCTCAATTAGCAGAATGTCAAAATAAAGAAAACAAAGTTACACTTATTTGTACACAAGGGTCAATAACACTCTTCCTGGCTTGACAGGTCCAGAAAAAAAATAGCCTTATTGTAACTACTAGATGTTTAAATGTCCTACCTGTTGTGTAAATTATCCATTACATCCTAATTAACTTGTCCAGAGGGTTCGAAAATATATTTAAATCCAAGTTGCATTTGAAAGTGTTTACGTAAAGCTTTTCAAACCATGTAGTTGAATTTTTCCGATTTTTTTAAAATTCGGTGTGTTAAGAAGAAAATTGTATCATCAATTAATTGGGATATTGTAAAATAGTACAATTTGTTAACCAGAATAAAGATTAAGACATATTATTAAGTTACAACAAGAGTGGTATTATCCTTTTAAATAGACCCACGCTGTAATAACCTTTCTGTTAGACAATTTATTCTACACTGTTTGATGTGTGCGTGCCAGTAATGCACGCTTTCTTTTGATGTGTTATCTTTGAAGTCGCATTAAACCCGCGTGGCGAGAGATTGAGAGAAGACGACTGTCTCCACGCCCCGTGTGAATTCGCGTGTCCGTAGATATTATAATAATAACGTAGATGGATTCGCTGACCAGTTGTTAGGTAAATTTAAATCTTCATTGAATATAATTACTTGATAGAACACCGAATACACCGAGAAACAATCATTCAATAATATATTTTCGTGATGGCATCGCCGAAGCTGAATTCCAATGACATGTCGGTGGCGAACTAGGTCAATAAATTTGAATAAAGCAGTTCTAAATAGCACTTAACATTATAATGGGTTTTTTTTTATTTTGAACACATTCCGACAAAGGCTTATTTTTAAAATATTGTCGTTTTTATTGAAGGCTATATCATAATCGTACTATCATAATCGTACGGATTTTTTTTAAATTTTGAAGCAATTTCGAGTGTGGTTGTCATTTGGCCGTGTGTCTATCATTGGCGGATGAGTGAATAGTTGTTGATGGACAGAAAACTACAAATTGTGTTAGAAAAATGCTAATATTTTAGATATCGAATTAATAAACACAAGATATTTTACCGAATATACGAAGACAGTATTTTATTCTGAAATATTACGAACTTCAAGCTTGTACGTGGATTAAATACAACTCACGCGTCATGTTTTTATAACTAATCCATTACAATTAATTGCGTGTGTATTTAATAATAAACAATGGAGTACATGTTTTTTTACCAATACGTAAATGTTTAACAGTTTATTTGACAATAAATACAACTCAGTTTGTTGATTAGCGTTATGAATTTAGACAAAATAGTAACTTCAACAATGTTTTTGTAATAAAATATACACGTATTGTTTGACTTTATCCGATGATTAAAAAAATTGTCGATGTTTATTATTGGCTCAAAAGTAATTTGACCCCTTTTAGATATATGAAATCACATTAAAACATCAAAGAGAGGCCACGTGCGATTATATTCTTTGATCTTTGATACACGGGACATTTCTGCACGCAAAAGGCAACAGATACAAGTTGACAGGATGTACATTCTACCATTTTTACAGGCCTGGTACCTAAACACAAATCCCACAAAGAAGACATCTACCAATCCAGAAGAAGAGATCATCTACCAACGATGTGTTTTTATTAAATAAAGGGAAGAACTTCCCACTAAAACCTAATCCATGGCCTAAGGCCAAAATGGAAAGATTGCAAAATCATATTCTAAAAATCAGGAAGCAGCTTCGGCTCTCCTATGTCTTGTCTGTGATATCACTTAAGTGGAAGCAGACGTTAAACACCAAAAAAGAAGAAAGAAGAAGATTCTACCATTTATTTGGGGTTCATGTGGAATGCAGTTATTCTTTTCTAAAATAAAATGAGTGCCTTGGATTTTTGTGTGGATTTGATAACGGTTATACTTTACTAATATTCTATGACATCGTAGACTTGTGTCGCGTTCATTTAATTTTTACGGTAAGTACGATCTTATGTCTGATTTGAAAGCGCTTCGACTCTCGTTGCAAGTTCTATTTGCCTTATATCTATTTGTAAGACCGGTAACCTAAATACCGTTATAGTTTGAAATTTAAAAGTCTATCTTTGCCGTTGAGAGGAATTCTTAACTGCGCACTCTTAATACAGTAAATATGCCAAACAATTTGAACACGGCATAAACATCTAAACATGTATTGTGTTATGCATACCTGTCCTTCAAAATGTTCTAGACATGCATATCGTGAAGAATATGTAAACACACGTGTTTTTGCTATACAATTCAATTTGCACGGACTAAATACCGAGCTGTGGGAAATTTGCATGTAACTATGCGTGGATATACATGTACTTCTAGATGATTCTTTAATACATTTAGTAAAATATGCCGTACATTGTACATGTAATAAAACACAAGAGTCGGCGATGCTGTTATTTTTATATTGATGACGACACCTGTTATACTGTGCATTGTACATATTTTTGCAGTCAGACTTACATGCTGATAATGTTGTTTTCGGAACCTGAAACAATTTGACTTCTAAATTATGGATACAAGTACAGCGTAACAATATAGTGTAGGCACGTGAAAATTCAACATATTAAATTTCCCACTAGATACATTTCAATTTCCTCGGCGTTCTAACATATCCACGCTAGTCGGTGGTTTAGAAAATCCGCCGTGGTCGGTGGTTAAGCAATTCCGCGGTGGTCCGCGATTTACTCAAATTCGCGGAGGAAATTTAGAGCGGAATTTAGAGCGGGGGCAGAGCGGATTAATAACCTGTGGTCCGCGATTTTTCATTTTCGCCCAGGTCGGACTAAAAGGAATTTCATACTTCCACTTGGTTTGTACTGTACTGCCGACGCATAAACTAACGGTAAACAATATCATACATTCCATTACTTACTTATTCTATGTAAATCTAACACCTCTCTCTTCGACTGTAGCATATCTTCAATTAACTGACAAGAATTTATAAATGTTTTAGGATGAGCCAATAGTGTAAATACATAATTCATAATATCATCACTCTTCATTAATTCACTTGTAACTTTCTCTCCAACAGACTGAAATATAACATGATCAAAACATTACAAATCTAAATACATTCATTTTTTTTTTATAAATAATATACCGTCATCTACAAATGATTTAGTCTTACAAGCACAGTGATTATTTTGTGTGATTTAGAGAGCTTTATATAGTGCAGCACAATCAAGGTTTTAAACATGTAGTGATACACTGACATTATACACATAATGAAAAGATCGGGGCTAATCAGTCATCAGGCCCCTTAATATGCCTGCAGCAGCAAAATTGTCCATGTGTGCTCTTAAATCTTTGTAAACCTGTTTGTGTTAGGTTGCAGTCATTATTTTCATTGACACGAAGAGACAGAGTTTTGTCACAGTTATTTTGTATTATTTTTCATTACTGCTGTTAGTACTACCAAAGTGACCACTCCATGTAAATACTATATCCCCTTAATGTCTTGGGGCATTTCAGACACTGAGAACAATGTCCTGTATGACATTACTTAGTTTAAAATGTACACAGCAAAAAAACTTCGCAAAATGGTATTGGAATATATAATCCAATTTTGAACATGCAATAAAATTTACTCACCGTGGACGTTAATTTTGTTAAAACTTCTAAAACTAGGCTTTTTAAACGTAAAATTTTCTCAGATTCTGTTATAACTGTAATCAATAGAAAAATATATTTTTTATATCAAAACTCTTTTCAAACTGGAATTGCCTTTACCTGGCAGAAATGAAACAAACTTAACAGTAACAGTCAAAATTAAAATTCTTGGCTTCTGACACCGTAATATCACATATTTAATATGTGCATATCAGGCTAAAATATATTACTAGTAATATTAGACCTTGGTATTAGGTACTACCCAAAGTGACTATTCTCACTATCACCCCAACTAGGGTGGAGCCAAAACTAAGTAAAGATTATGTGTAGGAAAAAGCATGATACGGAGGTTGGGAAAGAAAGACTGAAGAAAAATATCCTAGAATTCCTGTAAGAAAAACCTTATATCATATTTTCTTATGGAAAAAACCTACCCTGGAAGAATAACCCGATACAGATTAAAGAAAAACTTTTAGAAGAATAACCCAAAATTCCTCTATATATATTCAGACAGCAAGTTATTCCGGGCATAGAATATACCCCAAAGACAGGCATCGATACTTCCGTGAACATGCGCCAGCGTGCCCAGGCACATTTGGTTTAAAAAAAAAATTGCCGACACATTAAATAAAAATTGGAATTTTTAAAAATTATAAAAATTATTATTGTCACGTAAATCATGTAGAATAAAGAATTAGTTACATCAAGGGAAAACAACTCTTGTTAGTATCCGAATTATACCATGAAGTTAAGTTTAACGAATAACAACCTGGCTGTGCAAAAGGGATTTTATGAACTTGTTGGAAGCCTATAGGCATCTATTAGTATTAGAACTTGTTTATGTCAACCAACCCCAAAAAGGTACTAAAGAAGCTTTCGTAAGCCCCCCCCCCCTTCCTACAATCATACCATATACCTAGCAATTGAACACTCTCCATTTGAGTATGACCCTGCAGGCACATTTTCAAGTGAGTGCGCAGGCACATTCAATTTTTATAGAGCCCTGCCCAAAGATCAAAGAGATTTACCGTTATAGGTTTATATTTTTCTTCTTGACCCATGCCTAAGTCTTGTGTTCAGATCCTTAAACACCACAAAATAGGAAATAAATATGAACCATTTCTAGTTTTTCTATGACTATATGGCACAAGCTGATAGATAAAAAATACTTACTTCTGTTTGGTCGGTAAGGATTGGGGAAAAGGGATCCAAACATCAACAACCTCACTAATACCTGAAATAAGTTTCATAGCATTTTAGCCTCGATTTGTAATCTCTACGAGTTACATTTACAACAACCTACCTCGTTCAGTGCAGGAACAGATTTATCTTACATCATGTGTGGATACAGAGAGAAGTTTTATTATATGAAAAGTATATTTGTATTTATCAAGATCGATCCATTCAGCCGTCTTAAAGGGCAGTGTGAGCGCTAGCCGCTCACCACTTCGCCAATGTCGAATTTCCATCATCTGTGGCGATAATTATTTTTTAAAAAGTCGCCACGTTGGCGAAAAGGCCTATGTCATATGTGGCCCGGTTGGTTCCTTGTTTCTCCCTCACGCTTGCCTTTTTAACAAAAACAAACAACCAAGAAACCCATTAGAAATTTCTAAAATAATGTTTGACGAAAGCATACAGACGGAAGGGATTGTACTGTGACCATTAGTAATCATTTTTTTCATTGGCCGAAATTACCATACTATTCATGTACTTTCCAATCATGTCTCGTGTACTGAATTACGCAAGATTTACAAAATGGCTACAGATGTCGCATTCTTTGATATCGGTAGACCTACTTTTCGTTTCAGCAACTAATCTATCACTCCTAATTATCCACGTCACACATTATCCAAATGCACACAATTCTCTTAAATTATTTGGTCCTTATTTAGATCCATATAACTATCGTGATATTAAACAGTCTTATTTCTTCGACATCGGTATGAAAAGATATTCGCCCGAATTCCGAATCGGCCTTGGCTGTCAGCCAAGAAGATTCATCACACAAATTCACGTGGATTCCTCCAAGTAAAACAGGTAGCCTACTGTCAAATCCAATGCCTTCAATTTAATATAAGGACGTTGAGAAATGTGTTGATTTCAGATTCTAAAATATTTGTAATTGGATATCAAAACACTTTGATTCGCACCTATTATAATTAGACGACATTTATAATGTGTACGTATGGAGGACAAGTCACGCCCCCTCGAATTCAAACTATTCCGCTAAAATTATGTTTATAAAATACTCTATTGATGGTACATAATAAACTTTATTTTTTGAAACTTTTTTTTAAATGTTGAAATACACAGTCACAATACAAAGAATTTGGCGCCTTTCAATTCGAGTGACAATAATATTTATCGTGGTACCATTGGTAGAATTAGGTCGAATTAATGTGACAGGATATACAGGTGTCTAATTATGTGTACATCTAGATACTTCATACTGTTATACACTAGTCAAACAAATAAAATAAACTTAAGCCATGAATATAGGTTGTTATAAAATTGATTGTGAATTCTTCACTCCATCAAGGTATGGTAAATTCATCCACTCTGTATCAAAATTTAATTGTTACTAAATTATTGAAGATAAATATTTTATTTGTTTTTACATATATATGTACCTTCACATTAAAGGTAAAAGCTTATTTTGACTTAAAGGGACAATCCCGAATTAAACAGAAGCTCAAAAATAAAAGTCTGAGCATGTATGAAAATAAAACGCCAAAATATAGGGGACTGGTTTATTTACCTTGTCTCAAAATTTTAACTCAAAATATTGAGTCGTTTGGACGTGAACGCCAAAACTGCTTATCCGGACACGTAACCCTTTTAAGATTTGGGGTCAATTGTTTCGTAGGGTGACCTTATAACAGATTACGGTTACTTGAGAAGGTTATGCAGTGAATAACCCATGTGCCGTACTTGATAAATTTCAACTACACATTATTTTTTTTAAAAAAATGTTTGGTTTAATCCAGATACCACAAAATACACCTTGGGGAACCGGTCTCAAATTCCAGATGAAGACTGACGGATTCAAGTAGTTTGAAAACGTATCATTAACACTGAAGTAGTTGCTCGACCCTTGACTCTAATATTTTAAGGGATTTTAACACACAATTAAGCAGTTTTATTCCCAAAACAAATATCGGGATTAGCCCTTTAAGATTATAAATAAAAAGTACACCACCCTGAGACAGGATAGTACATGTATTATTATAGCATGCAAGAACATTTTGTGTTTTGAAATATACTTTGTGTTGTGCTTACCACACATTTGCCAAAGTGTTGGCAGGAGAAACAAGGAAATAATTCAATATAGCTCTTGTTATTTGTAATAAATCACTGGAAGTAAAGGTTAATGTCTTTAAATTTCTGCTTGATGTTTTGAATGCATTATAAGCAATTTACTTAACTGAAAATACAGACATAATTCCTCCCAGATTTATAAAATTTTGAAATTTTTATTTAAACAATATTTTATTCATTTAAATATACAAAATTTTTATAATAGATATAGGATACGATAACAAGCTTTATCAGCTTATATAAAATCGCTTCCTTAAAATGGATCATTAACAGATTTGCAACTGGCTGTCATAATATTAACATAAGTAGTAATTATATAAAACATATTATGTACAATTTAGATGATAATCTGGGATTTCTTAAAGGGACATTCCCACTGGAGGATCACTAAAATTAATAGTTTTTTTTGGTTTTTTTGTTTAACGACTACATCATTGATTATTTGCTAACGTCGAATTGTTTTATTTTCATATTATATTATCCTTTTTTTATTTATTTTTTTCTTCTTTTTTTTGGTGTTCTGTTCTGCTTTCGTTCAGTAAAATTATTTTTTAGATCAAATACGTACGAATGTCCCTTTAAGGTCACACACAATAAGAAAAAAAAAAGAATATGAATTGGGGGGGGGGGGGTGCTGCTATCAAAACCATACCGACAAACGTTTTTAAATTTTTATTTTTATTTGTTTGTCATCTTCACCATATACAATTTAATTTAAATGGACCGCATATCCTTAAAATCGTTAGTAGGCTGATGTCGGTTGGGAAAGTAAAGTTATCATTCAGTAATTATGACATTTTAAACTTCATTTAATACAGATAAAAGAAGGATACTTTCATATAATAAAGTTACTTTCGCCCCACTGACGTCATTTAAATGTAGAATTTTGAATGATTACGAAGAAAAACGTTTTGTAATATCCAAGTATTTATGAACAGTTTTAAATATTTTAGCGTTTTCATCATATGTATTACTTTTTTGCCCGAAAAGTAAGGATTGGCTGTTTTTGTATTTCATCAGAAGTTTATCAATTGTTTCTTTTCTAGCTTTTAGAAATCTAGGGCAATGAAAGAAAAAGTGTTCACAATCCTCTATAGCATTTCCACAGTGGCAAAGAGGGTCATCTGTTATATGCATTAGCATTTTGTGAAATTTTAGATCACTTTTGAGATTTCTTAATTTACAGTGAATAATTTGATTTTGTCTATTGCCTATACAACAGAGTTCGGGTGCTAGCTGTACATAATTGTTTTGCCTAAGCTTTGATTTAAATTGTGATAGCGTTCGTGAGTTTCGTATGTCGCTAGCAAGATTGTTCCAATCTTTGATTACTGACGGAAAAAAGGAGTTTTGATAGTGTGAGGTTCTGCAATTTATTTGTTTAATATTGTCAGAGTTTCTCAGTTGATATGATTGATGTGATGAAATTTGAGGTGGTACAAGATTTGAGAGGGAATTCGGAACGTGTTTATTTATTATCTTATAGAAAATTACTAATTTGTGTTGAAGACGCCTGGAGGAGAGAGAGGTGAATCCAGATTCTTTTAGTAGTACCTGGTGAGAAGTGCCCCTTGGTAATCCAGTGATTGTTCGAATTGCATCTAGATGGAGTTTTTCTAGTTGTTCAGACTTTTCATTTGTACAATTGTTCCAGACGACATCCGCATAGTCAAATATTGGAAGAATATAGGATTTATATAGTATCTCGAGAGTTTTACGTTGTAATCTGTATTTGAGAGACCGGAGACAGTTTACCATGGTACTTATTTTGCTAGTTAAATGGTCGATATGTGTATCCCAAGTAGCTCGATTATTTTGAAATTTGATAGGATAAACATTCTTAAAACCCTAATGAACAATCCCACCCAGTCTCAGCCATTAGGACAATAAACTTACTTCTGTTCCACCCAATTCATAAAACATTTGAGCAAATTTATCCTGGTCTTCATCTTGTGGTCCTTCATCATGTGTTCTTCTTGGCTCAAAATTCATTAACCTTCCTAACAACATCTACAAAGAAATATAAAGAAACAATAACAATTA
This sequence comes from Patella pellucida, assembly GCA_917208275.1. Taxonomy (NCBI): domain Eukaryota; kingdom Metazoa; phylum Mollusca; class Gastropoda; family Patellidae; genus Patella; species Patella pellucida. The sequence continues at coordinate 55,286,250 of OU795039.1, read as the reverse complement.
AATTATGCAGAAAAGAAATAATGTGACATATGCATTACATGTAAGCTTACTGTTCTTGCTTTAACCTATAATTGTTCAAAACTAGAGAATTGGCCTATTGACAGTTTGTTCATACATGTATTCTTGACTTTCAATTATCATCGCCATGAAAATAAACACTTAGTTTTGATTTTCAGTTCAATTTGTCAGTCTCTACAACCTGGAGTCGCAGGTGTATTATTGCTCAAAATGGGCATTGGGCGAGATTAGATGAGGCCATGCTGAAACTCAGTCAAATTGCTTCATTCTGAACTAAGAAATGAACAATTTTATATTAGACTAGCCTCGATCAGTATTAGTACCTTTCATTGTCATTAATCAACAGGTCGATTATTTTATACACCACAATGGTATCAAGAGTTGATTATGGTCTTGATAAGTTCATGTCTAACTATTAATTTAGATAATATTTTAAAGCCTAAAGAAAGAAGTGCAATCAGATTGAGCTCTTGCATAAAGCATGCTTAATAAAGATCCATGTATATACATGTAGCACTCATTGTGTAATTCATTCACAATCTTAGCCATAAAATTAGAGAATTGATTATGGGCCTAGCATATGAATAAATGCCTAAATGATAATTCATTTGAAGCCACAAAAAGGCACACCCAGCTCTTGCATATGAAATGCAGCTTCAAATAAATAATAGTGTGACTTATCGAATCATAAAATAAAAAATAATTAGCCTTTCAGTTCTTGATGTAATAAAACTAACTTGGTTTTAAAATTTCTCCTTATCCAATAAAACTTTAGTTCTCCAATGACTTAGTCATGACGTCATGCCACACTGCAGTGCAATATGATTCCTAGACATGCACATGTATGTCCTTATTCCACATGACTGAGTCCGTCAGAACTTAAACTTACCTTCAATTTCTGTACACAATCTGTAGTATCAAACCCAATCTGTACACTGTAAGTGTCTAACTCACTTATTATTTCAGCAACATTTTCAATCTTTGAGGTCTTGGCCAAAATATGAAATGGAAGCTGAAAGTATAGGTTTCCAGACAATGAAATATACAATACAGCAGGAATGTTAAAAAAAAAAAGAAGTCTGTAAAGTTTGTCGCATTAAAATTCCTCCAGATAATTTATTTCAATTCAAGGACAATCAGGAAATTGTTGAAATCTGGCCACATTTTGTGTCCCTTGATTTGAACAGAAATAATGTTAATGTGGATAGTAAAATAACTATGCAGATCTCAAATCAAGCAAAATTTTATAATGAATTAAACAGGTCATTGTTGTTATCACCATTGTCAGTGATGCATTGCCAAATGAAATGAAATGCGGTTTAACTTCCAATTGTTTGCATTGCCCCAACCTAAACGGTGGTCTCAATGGCACTCAGTCACAAATGGTCTAGCACAAGTCTGAGAAAAGCAAGCTGAAATAGTGTAGTTAATGTCAAAGTATCAGAATTGATGAACCCATGTACGAGAAAGCTCACTACACATGTACATGTACGTATATGTGAACCTTCAAATGTTAGACACTGAATTTGACTGCCTGTGTCAAGTTATCAGTGCGATGGCTTTTATCCTTTGGCGCAGTGACTCTGGGATTTAAGCTTTCTTGAATCAATATGACAAATTTTCACTTTTTATCATGTGTCAACCATATCATTGAATCTTTCACAGAACTTTAAGAGTTGGACTGACCATAGCTTTTTGAAAGCCACATTGTATACCCTAAAGTCTGCACCATAAAATTACGAGAACAAGTGTGTGTTCTCAAGTACTGGCCAAAAAACTTGATACATTGTATTGCCTTTTGTGTTATAACAACACCTTACTTAAATGCTCTGTTACATCTACGAACAGTAATATCATCACCATGTCCATCTAAGTACTAAGGAGCAAGGATTCCACGCAAAACAAATTTTTTACACATTTCATTTCTTTTCTATAATAGTCCATTTCATTTGTTATGTAGTTCTCTAAGTTGTCCTAAACATTTATATTTAGTTCTATTTCCCAACTGAACCTGTCGATAACACTGCAAAATTATATTTCATTTCAGTCAATACTTAGGTCAACCTATCCCAAAAATGGCCAACATAGTGTGTAAATGTAGGCAGTTTAGGTTAATGTGATTTTGGATAAAACGTGTTTTACAGGATAGCTTGTGTTTTTCAGTAAGTTATATTGTAGGAGTATTTTGTTCTCCAATATTTCAATTGTTTGTAGCACAGAGATTAAAGGGACATCATGACAGCATGGCACATGCTGTTGGTAAAAATGAGATCCACTCATCCAATGTTGTTCCATTCCTAATCTCAGAAATTTCCGTCATACATGTATCAGATGACTGGACCAGTAGAGGGGGCAAGTATAATCACATTTTTTACACCAACTGTGACCAACCAAGCAAAATGTCTGTAAACTTAGAAGGTAGAGCTGATGTATTAAAGGGACAATAACACTCTTGCTGGCTTGACAGGTCCAGAATGTTTAAGTGTCCTACCTGTTCTGTGAATTATCCATTAATCCTTTTCTTGTCCAGAGGGTTCGAAAATATGTTTAAATCCAAGTTGCATTTGAAAGTGTTTACGTAAAGCTTTTCAAACCATGTAGTTGAATTTTTCCAATTTTCAAATTCGATGTGTTAAAGGGGCTAAATTGCTAACCTTAGGGACCTAGAAATTGTCAAAAGTGGGTCGCAACACATATAATACTGCAATATGAATGTATATAAACTGATTTACATTCAATGGTTTCCGTTTTCCCTAATTTTAAATCAGTAACGTTCGGCGAAATAAGCCATGCAGTCTCAATCTAGTGCAAATTTCTATAGCCGTCTGGTTATTTCAGTCAACATACGCCGTTGATTCAAAATGGCCAAAAATTTGTGTTTTCGATGTTAAAGATTTTAGAGGATTTTGAGTTACGGATTTAGGTCCTTTAAGATGAAATTTGTATCATCAATTAATTGGAATATTGTAAAATAGTACAATTTCATTTGTCGACCAGAATTAAGATTGGGACATATTATTATTCAGTTACAACAAGAGTGGTATTTAGGGGCTTTAAATTATGGCTTTGAGTTTATTATTCAAATTTTTTGTGAAACAGAATATCTACACATTTAATTTCATAAAAGCTATAGTAATATATATTGTGCTAGTTTGATTCTACATCAAAAACATTTATTCTGTGTTTGTAAATTGTACACATCTAAAAAAGAATGTTTACTTTCTTTTTTATACTTCTTCCGTTCTTGTTCGTAGAATAAGAAATAGAATGATGAATTATTTTTCGTATTTTACAGCTCATTATTTACAAAGATTGTGGTTTAAGGAATGTAATAACGAACTTATTACTATTTATTGGGGAATGGTGAATGTAAATATATTAGTCCGCAGTGAAAGAAAATACGGAATGCATGAAATTCTCGCAATAAAGTTTGACACGACCTTTCGGTCAAAAGTGTAGAGAACCTCAAAGTCGAATAGAGGAAGCAGAGTGTGCGTAATAGACCCATACAAACCTGGCCAATTCGTTTATAAGATTTTCCTGTGTACTGCCATTGTTCATGGGTGAGGAATACTGACTTCTTCATGCTCTCTTTTTGGGTTTTGCGTCGCAACATGGCAGAAGTATTAATAAACTAAAGACTAAAACTGAATGAGTTCTTCTGCGAACCCAAGGCGGGCAGTGAAAGTACATGCGCAGTGAGTTCTACACGATTTAGTGAGAAAGCAGAAATGTTTGCTTGCGTAAATTAGTGTGTAAACAAACAATTATAATTATTATGTACAAGATTTCGGGATAATAGCATAGACCAAAATCATACGAGAAAGCAGCACCTTACAGAAACGATTCGATGATGTTTTTCCTTTTCTTTTTTTCATATTTAATGATTTACGAAACAATGGCTTGAGTGGTTGCCCTGGAGTTTTAGAAAGATGCAGGTGGTTGCTTGACCAGACTGAGCTAAAATCTATTAATGGAATGGAAACATAAAATGTTCTCGTATCAGTTAATATATAAAATACACAATAGTGTATGTGAGGCTGTGACAGACTTGTACTTATATTCACACTTGACCTACTTTTTTTTGTTATAATACACCTTGTATACGATGTTGTCAATTTCAACAATGTTTCCAAAAATGTAAACAAAAACACGTGACTTTTGTCCCACTTTTGATTTTGACAGATAGAGCTAATGGAAAAGCCGAAAGTCTATGCGAAGGCTTTGTGCTTGTGAACATATATTAACTGTTTTATGAACATAGGTGGATTGTTTTAAAGAGATATTATTGTGTGATGTCAGACCTGAGGTTTGAGATGTTTTTGACAGGTAGAAAACTTGGTAGTAGTTGGAACCAAATCTGTGGAATTTGTCATGTCTTGTATCAAACCAACAATTGGAGAAAATGTCAAAATTGAAGACAACAGTGAAACTATTAACCTAAATATTAGTTCAGATAAACCTGAGGTGGTGTATTTGAATTCTGATGGTGAAGAAAATGGAACAATAATTGATGCTTATGGATTGAAAACTGAAAATTTATTGAACATTGATGATTTTCAATCGTCTTTGTCAATCGTAAATGATCCTATCTGTTTAGAGGACTGGTCTGAAGCTGTGTGTGGATGGAAATCACTACCACCTTATCCAAAATATGTTCCAGGGCCAAGAAAACGAAAGACGGTAGATCAAGATTCTAATGGAGTTGTAAAATGTGTGAATGATGATGACAGTGATCACTATTTAAAACCATGGCGTGCCTCAGTAGAACCTATTACTTTTAGATATGTTCCTAATAATGGCAACTATAGGTTGGATAAGTTTTCCCAAGTTGGTAGAGATTGGTATACTATTAGAAAAATTAAACCAGAAAAAGTACCAGTGAAAGAACCAGAACCAAAGCAAACCAGAGAAAGTCGTAGCCTAAAGAGAATTTTGAGAAAGAAACCTGAAGTTAGATCAAGAAGTACTAATTCTGATGGTACTCTTGTAAGGCCTTCTCTCAAATGTACTTTGAATGTTGAGCCGGACAATATCAGGCCCCTGCTCTCAAAGTCTGCAACTGATCTGTTCATGGAAAGCCTTGATTCTAAGCTGAATCAGTTAGAGTATTCTGTTAAAAAGAATATGAAAAATCCTAAACAAAAATGTTTTGAAAGCCCATCAGGATCTGCAAATGGTAAAAATAAGAAAGGCAACTCTGTTACATTTAGTGCTGATGTTCATAAAGAGACAAGTTCTATAGCATCTACTACTGTGTCTAATAATCTTCGACCATTGGAAAAAGTAACTCCAAAGCAAAGAATCAAAATAGGTATTGGCAAGAGTGAATCTAAATCCAAAGCCAACGGTTCTACTACAACGACATACATAAACAGTCATACCTCCGTAGCATTTGAAGGAATTGATTCAGAGCAATTACAAAAGTATGACAATACTGAAAAGTTTGATTCATATCTCTTGGGCAAAGGGAAACACATTATAAAAACTGGAAAACCCTCTGCTTCTTTTGTCAAAAGGAAAAGTGCAATTCTCAAATACACTACAACCAATTCTCATCGGAAGTCACTTGACAAGTTATGGAATCCTTCAAACTTAGACGGTAATGGAATGGAATCCGACAATATAGCTGAACTACCTGAAGTTTCTGGTAAAAGAATTCCTGTAACTTTCACATCTCAACGTCTTCTTAAACAATAATAATTCTAGCATAATACATGTATAAGCCCATTTGCATTATTGCTCTTTCCCCATAGTCAAAACACATACATATATGTACTGGTATATTAATTGCTGAAGATTTTCAGAACATGCCATATATTCTTATCAGGGACTGAAGCATACATGTACAATATAAAAATATTTATATTTTTATAAAATGTTGTAATTTCTCATAAAATTATCATTAAGTGAGACAAAGGGAAAAAATAAAAATTCTATACAGTTATAATACATTTGTGTGAACATATGTAATTAAGAAAATCATCAAGGCATGTTACCCCCCCCCCCCCCCCCTATTGCTGCTCTCTTTTTTTTCTATTTGACACAGTTATATAAAACAAATCATAATATTTGATAATGATAAACACATGAACAGTCACGAAATGTGATAAAACTTAATAATCTTAAAACTATCATACAATAATGATAAAATTTGATTTGACAAAAATCTGAAATTTGGCGTAAAAGTGAAATACATTCAAATGAATTGCAAGGAATATTTGTATTTATTTTATAAATATAGTTTATAGTTTATAATTTCATGTTAAAATAACAGTCCCAGATTTCACAGGATATTTCAAAATGACTCAATATGTATATTATTTACCATGTCGGAAAAATTCAAATCAAATATTGTGCTGCTTGGAAATTACTGCTACTTATTCTTGATAACATATAACTGATATACATGTAGATATGAGTTTTTTACTTATATATAACCAAGGCCAAATGTAATCTGACAGTTATATATCTTCAAAAAGGTGTCACAGAGTTTCAGATAGTTGTATACATGTATAAGACAAGAATACATATTTTTCATTCCAAATTAACCAGTTTTCACTCAAAACAAATCTGGGATATATATACAGTGTGTATCTCCTTTACATTTCAAAATATTTGACATAATGTTTAATTGTGTTATAATGATAATGCCAATTCATTAAACTAACATTTGTGTTGTTCAAAAATAATGTTTTAAGAATTTTATATTAATATGTGTAAAGGTGAGATTTCTGGTACACTTGCTCTCATTCCCTTGTTGAAAGTGATAATGCCTCTGTATTAAGATATTGACACCAAAAGTGTTAGATATTCAACCCAAAATATAGGTTTGAATTGTGTTACATATGATAAAAGATTTAATAAATTGTATGTATTACATGTATGTAATCTTCATACAATAAACTGACATGTATACATATACCTACATGTACTTTAATCAGTTTTTTTTAGCAACGAAACAGAGGGGTATAAAAGAGTGTTAATATAAAAACATGATTGTTGTCTGAAAAGAAAGGTCATATTTATAATTGCATACATTCCAGTCAGCTGTTTGTTTAACAATAAGTATTCCGTATTAAGGTTTTATGTCAATAAAGTTATTGTAATCTTTAAGAGTATAAATAAACCTTATGCCAAACAAACTGTATTTATTATTATCTTAATTTAGATTGATTATATCTTAGCTACCTAAATAAATATAATTATAAAAGTAGTGTGTCTATCATACTACATGTATATACAAACAGGTCAAAAAAATATACTGGAATATAAATATACTTGTGGAACGGGTCAAAATTTATACTGAAATATAAATATATCACCTAACATTCTATTCAATTTTCAAATATGTGCATTCATTTGATCAGTAAGTAAAGGTACTGAATTTAATTTGATATTTACTTTGTTTTACATCAGTTTGGTATTAAACAAATGTAATTTTAGGATTGTCTATTTAATTTGGGAAGAGAAAATAATCGATTGTCAGTTTACACATAGGAACAATTACAAAAGACAAAATAATATTGAAGAGCATACACTGGACTAAAAGACAGAACTATTTTTAGATATAATACAGATAATCCCTGACTGTTATGAGATTAACATTATTATAAGTCAATTACTCTAGTAATGTACATCTAGACCCAATCAATATTGTATGACATAAATCATATAGAAAGTTGGTAGACAATCGTGAGAAAGTAATTTCTCATGACTGTCTCTTTCTGTGTTGTTAATAATGACTTTTTGACTTGATAACATTAAATTATACATTATAATAAGGAATTTACCTTTTTTTTTTAAAAATCCAATATATACAGTTATGCTCTCACTATTGACAGCCTGGGATCTACCAGTATACAATATTTAATTACATTGAAGGCACAATATTTCAAATTAAAAACAATATATAATAAAATGAAGTCTTTATGAAATTGAATATTGGTCCAATAATTATTAAAATCAATCAATCCCAACAGGAGTTAAATGCTGGCCAACTAAAATTCTCATTTAATTTCATGCTGCCATCTTGTTTTCTGAGATTAATGTCAGGCACACTTGGAAGATATTTGATTTCTATCCACAAACATAGAGCCCTAGACATGTAGCATCTACATGTACCATAATCTTTGTTTTAATGGTTTACATTACTATGTATTCAAAAAATACTTTGGGTTTGTACTTTTGTCATATGTAAATAAGGAAAAGGGTCATTGTCATTGTGGTTTATTGTGACATAGAAAAAGAAGAAATATTATTGTCATAGCAGTTAAATATGCTTTAATATGTTCCCTAATCAAAATGTATTATTAACTATAATTGTATTTAACAAAGCATTAATTATATTTTAATTATTTATATATAGATTCAGTATACTGCATCTACATTTACATAAACATTTTAGCATGATGCAATTTTTGTATAGTATATTTATATTATATCTAAGTACATGTTTGTCTGTTTGTGGTATAAATATGCTTCCATATTGTATAATAAATCTATAAAACCTTGGCTAACATGCTAATACATGTATCCTGACACAGATTTTCAGTTGACAATCACTAATATCATGTGTTGATAAATACAGACGCATGTTATCCAACAAAAGTGTTATTGTAATTACATACCCAAATTGTATATTTTCTTCATAAAGTTATATTGATACACATTTTGTCAACCATATATGCATTTTACATCTTGGCAGAGCCAATACTTTTGAAAGAAAAACACCTGAATTTTAAGTTGTGTAACATTGCATTTTGCCAGAATCATACTACACAGACTGAAGGAAGTACATGTAGTAGATGCTCCTTCTGATAAGTGATACTTCCCCTTTTTTGTGGTCTTCAAATGGTATATTTTGTTTAAATTTATGTAATATTGTGCCAATTATTATGTTTGTCAATTTTTTTTATAAGTGTTATATCTGTTGTTAACATGTTTGTTTGGGTTTTTTTTCATTTGAAATGATGATGTTTTCCAAATTATTTGAACATGAATAGGATTCATGAAATAAAACTGATATATTGTTTGAGGTTTGTGTGTTGTTATAAATAAGATTCAGAAGCATGAGGCCATTAGTCTGCAAAAGTAATTAACTACCCGTGCATATTACCATTTCAATAAATTGATTACAAATTAATCAAATTCTAATTTTAGCAATATGTATTCAATTAGTCTACCATTGCTCAATCATATGAAAATTTACTAAAGTTCACTGAGGAGATATGCCAATACATGTATTTGTACTTTTAATGACTGTAAATATGGGGGGGGGGGATCCTCGCCAAAACTCTCAATTTGTGAAAATACATTTGTCGATTTGTGAAAGTACATATGTTAATTTGTCAAAATACAAAGTACATTTGTCGATTTGTGAAAGTACATTTGTTAATTTGTCAAAATGCCAAATACATTTGTCGAACCTACAAAGTACAAATTTTGAAAAAACACAGCTTAACTTTACAGTTTCAAGAGATGTAATTTCAACATTTGTAGTTTCAACAGTTGTATTAACGACACTTGCATTAACGAGCCTTGCATTAGCGAACTATGACCATATTTGGGTTGATGTATGGTATGGAAGCCTATTGTGGCCATTTCAGAATCTCGACTTCTCGCCGCAGGCATAAATTCGCCTGTGGCCCAGATTTGACAGTCTAAAACATTCACGTGGTCGTGTTTTGCCCTCGACCCCGTCCGTCCGCCCGTCTGTCAATCAGTCCATCCGTCGTCCGCAATTTCTTGTGAACACTCTACAGACTACATTTATCATTTGATTGTTTTTAAATTGAAATATGATGCTTATATTAGTGAGATGTAGAAGCCTTTTTAATTTCAATAACTTCCATTAATTTCTTCTGGAGTCATGGCCATTGTTTCACATTGTTGCATCTTGTGAACGCTCCGTATGAAATGTGAGGGGTTGGGATGACCTTGTGGTCTAGAGTGCCGCGCTTCGACCTCTAGCTGACCAGTCACCCCTGGCTTGCGCCTGTGGTTTTGAGCCGTAGTGTGAGCGTATGTGACATGGAAATAGGGGAGCCTTCTCATCCTCGTGGGTTTCCTACGGACACTCCGGTTTCCTCCCACTGCTAAAGACCCCTTCGCGCAAGCGAAATATTGAAATAAAATTAAACCATATGTTAGTCCCGAAATGACCTAGTTGTGTTGAGTGGACGTTAAACCCCATTTCTTTCTCTCTCGTATGAAATGTATATGCATCATTTAAATTAGTAAAACAAAGACTCCTATTGAATTTCAGCAATTTCCGTTATAGATATCAGCGTGGTGGGCGAACATACATACATACATAGGCTACATACAAAAACACACCTAAAGGTAAAGAGTCTTTAACAGTAAGAGGAAACTGAAGGAATGGACAGTCGATCTATCCCTTGTCACGTACAAGCAGCGAATCGATACCGCGCCAGTTGATTTAATGACAGTCCTTATGATCAATTGCAAACGCGTTAATCATTGTCACGTCCAAGCGGCGAATCGAAACCAATGTTTACATTGACCCATCCGCACGACTACACGTTATCCGTTGCCAGACCCTCCGTCCTCCATCTACACAACGGACAAGGGAAGATATCTCAAGATAAATTTCGATGCAGATCGATGAAGCTAGAGAGCAAACATCCTACTCACTGAGCTACTGTAGCCTCCACTTCATTTTGATTCCGCACAAGGAACCTAGTTTTTTTATCTATAACATTCGAACGGCTATGCGTTGTCCCTTGCCAGGCCTACCACCCTATACCACTGACAAGCAGTTGACATCGTTATTTTTAATCCCATTTGATCGACTATACGTTGTCCCTTGTCAGACTCCCCAAACGAAAGTACTGACAAGACCACGCATCAAAATATCCGATGAACGTTGTTGAAGTTGGAGAGCAAAGAAAGATTTGATTGAAGACTTAAAATCGATTACAGAATACAATACTATCTTTGCCAGAAGAGATTAAAATTATTTTGGACTATTTAATTGTCGAGATTCTGAAATGGCCGCAATAGGCTTCCATACCATACAATAACCCAAATATGGTCATAGTTCGCTAATGCATGGCTTGCTTATGCAAGGCTCGTTAATGCAAGTGTCGTTAATACAATTGTATAAACAACAAATGTCGAAACTGCAAATGTTGAAATTACATCTCTTGAAAATACAAATGTTGAAATTACATATCTTGAAACTATAAAGTTAAGCTGTGTTATTTCAAAATTTGTAGGTTCGACAAATGTATTTTGCATTTTCACATATCGACAAATTTACTTTGCGTTTTCACAAATCGACAAATGTACTTTCGCAAATCGACAAATGTACTTTGTATTTTGACAAATTAGCAAATGTACTTTCACAAATCGGCAAATGTATTTTCACAAATTGAGAGTTTTGGTGAGGATCCCCCTCCATATGTAAAAGGGTAATTATATATAACTTCATTAACAGATTCGATCAGTATAATTTGTATTTTGATCATGGGGAACCATTTTGGAAGACTATATCTGGGGTCTGGAGTTTTTAGGAAAAACTCCCTGATAGAACGGCTAATGTCACTTTGAATACTTTGAACATAGCCTATTAATCGATTATCAATGGTTTGAAAGCGAGAAAGGGGTAATTGTGAGACGGAATTAGACTAATAATTTCATGATGGACGAATATAGTGCAAGTTATTAATACAGAATTTTTCTCTTAATTTTTTTTTCTCCCCTCTTCATGCATTTTTGGGGTGACTTTTTGGTCTAGAATAGGAAAAAAGGGATCAAATTTGCAATTTTTTAGCAGTTTTGGGTAATACTGATGATATTACAGCAGAGGGATAGCCTAGGGGGTGTAAAGTGTCTTTCTGCAGGCAATTCATTGTATAGGATGTGAGATTTTCACCCCATTGCAGTCAACTTCAAATTGCCTTAGCAAAAAAACTTAACGGTCAACGTTCCTATAAAGATTGGAACCAACAGAATGTTGAGAAAAAAGCTACAGCCTGTGATGTTACATCCATTTCAATAAATTTTTGGCTCAATACCCTTCTTGTTGTAACAGAATATTATGTCCCAATTTTTATTCTGGTCAACAAATTGTAGCCTATACTATTTTACAATATTTCAATTAATTGATGAAACAAATTTCATCTTATTAACACACCTAATTTAAAAAATTCAACTAAATGATTTGAGAAGCCGAAAGTAAACCTATTCAAATGTGACTTATTGGATTTTAAAATATTTTCGAACCCTCTGGCAGGTCCAGAATTCTTTTAGCCTTATTCTAACTACGAGATGTTTAAGTGTACATCCTATTTTACTTGTCCAGAGGGTTAGAAAATATGTTCAAATCCAAGTTACATGTACATTTGAAAGTGTTTACGTACGGTACGGCCTTTCAAATCATACAGTTGAATTTTTTCAATTCTGTGTGTTTAGATGAAATTTGTATCAACAATTAAAGGGACAATCCCGAATTAAACAGTTGCTTAAAAATAAGTCTGAGAATGTATGAAAATAAAATGCCAAAATATAGGGGAATGGTGTATTTACCTGTCTCAAAATGTCAGCTCAAAATATTGAGTGGTTTGGACATGAAAGCTAAAACTGCTTATATCCGGACACGTAACCCTTTTAAGATTTCGGGTCAATTATTGTTACGTTGGGTGACCTTGGATTTAAGTCGTTTGAAAACGTATCTTAAATACAGAAGTAGTTGCTCAGCCCTTGACTCGAATATTTTAAAGGATTTTAACACAAAATCAAGCAGTTTTATTCCCAAAACCAATATCGGGATTAGCCCTTCAATTGCAACATTGTAAAATAGTAGGCCTACAATGTGTTGATCAGAATAAAGCTTAGGACATATTATTCAGTTACAACAAGAGTGGTATTGGGGCTGTAAACATCTTAGATTAAGGCTATTATTTATTTTCTAGAACTGTAAAGCCAGCAATTTTAAGAGTGTTATTATTTTATTGTCCCTTTAAACTTTAAGTTTAACATTGAAGTCAATGGGCAAATAATTAGGCCTACAGGTACAATGTGGTACTAGTCTAGCTGAAAGGAACTATAGTTTGAAAAATGATGGTAAGTTTGAAAGGAATAAATTAATTAACCGCCGAATATAGTTGTCGCGAATGTTGGATTTAATGGTGACAGATTCTTGGGCATGTATTCAAAATTCAAGGATGTTTGCGGATCGTCGCTTTTTATAAATAGTGCTTGTCGTGCACAACAAGCTTCGATTATCCGGCTAGTATTTAAAGCAGAAAACGACTAGATATATTGACCACATAAGTTGATGACGTAGTTCACAGCGGAAGTCGATATTTCGTGTTTTATAACATCTAATATTATACTTACTAAAGTTGTATTCGTTTAAAACGTAAGTTTACATATAAAGTAACGCAGTTGGAGTGTTACTATTAAATTCAATACAAAACCTGAAACATCGACGAGAGTGACATATAGATGACTGGTAAAAACACCATGAAAACTGTGCTTTTGATGACTTTCAATTTCATTGATTGACATTATCATTATGATTGTCAAACTGTAAGGTTTGTATCATCATCATGAGCCATATGTTCATTAATGATGTAAATGTACGTGGAGCCATATGCTGGCTTGCCACTGGAGGTTTCCATGGTTTGCTCCAAATGTTGAATGAGAAAGTTCCTTGGATTTTCCTGAGTGGTTTCCTCATGGCATTGAACTCATTCTCATCATGAGTCATTGACAAGGGCAGCTAATAGTCATTCGGATGGGATCAAAACCCGAGGTACCGTGACCCTTAAATTGTTACACACTTAAGCACACTGCATGGTGTATACCCGTTTTCATTAGACCGGTTGGTGCAGAAAAGTAGGTAGTTAAACTCCATTTCATTTCCTAAATTTAAATTTGTTTGGTATATCATAAGTATGCCTTTAATATTATGCAGTAGCCTGGAAAGGAACATTGTTTATGGTATGGGTAAACAAGGTCCAGTGACATGTAGCCTACTGTACCTAAAAAACCTTTATACTGGTAGTTAGAATTCAAATGCTGTCTGGACTAAATTTCCCCCATTGTACACTTTTTGGAGTAGGCTATGCCCGATTGGTGCAGAAAAATAGGATGCTAAACCCTATTTTATACCTTCATTCATTCATGTATCATTTTTGTCAAGCAAAGATAAATATTATGCAATTAAATTACCTATACTCTATAGTTATTTTCAGAAATATATTACTATGCATCCAGATTTATCCAGTCATCTACATACAGAGGAATGTAATAAACTAATTAGTGCACTCCAAAATTGCCATAAGGAGGTAACAAGATAATATTTTATCACATAGAACCGCCAATAATGACTGCATATATTTTTATAAAGTACCAGGATTGTGCATTACAGCAAAAAAGTAAAGATAACTATTTATAACTTGTATTCACATTGACAATGAAAGTTTGATCAATCTTGATTCTATCATCATGCTACATATTTATCTGAGATATTAAAGAGGAATTCTCAATATTATACAGTATTCAAAATAATCTGACATTCTAACTACATTTAAAATATATTCAAACACTGGGCTTTTCACTTTTCAGTGCAATTATTTTACACAGGCACTCCCTATAAACTCCTTGAAAATATATTTTACCGATTCATGACAGTCCCTAAGTTAGGGGGGTTGGGATGGCCTAGTGGTCTTGAGTGCCGCGCTTCGACCTCTAGCTGGCCGGTCACCTTTGGCTTGCGGCTGTGGTTTTGAGCCCTAGTGTGAGCGTATGTGACATGGAGATTGGGGCGCCTTCTCAACCTCGTGGGTTTCCTCTGGGCACTTACGTTTCCTCCCACCACTACGCGCAAGTGAATTATTGAAATAAAAATTGAAAACCATACGTAAACCCCAAAATGACCTAGTTTGTGTCGAGTGGACGTTTAACCCCATTTCTCTCTCTCTCAGTCCCTAAGTTTAAGGTCTTGTTAGTTAGTGGCAAATAAAGCCTTGGTAGTTTTTCTAAAACTAAGTGTAACAAAGCTGCCAGTCTAAAACCCAGTGTAACATACAGCTGTCACTGGCTGTCAGTCTAAAACCAGGGTAGGTCAATGGAGGTATTAAACCCACCGTTGTAACATAAGCCAAGCTGCATCAAGGTATTAAACAATTTGAAAGTTAAATACTATAGGATCAAGTACTTCTGGGTTTACCATCATATACTTGTTCATTAGGTGAATTCCTTGCCCAAGTACGAGGATTTCCAATTTACTTGGAGCAGAAATGGGAAATCACTATGGCTAAGTGGGAGATGCTGGCTTGCTAGCCTGAAGGTCGGGTGTTTGATCACTGCATTGGCCGTAAAAGGTCATTCAGGTGTTCCGGCGCAGTTTACCCTTGTCAGTGATGCAGGACGGGGTCCTGACAAGAACAGCTGTCTAGTCATTCGGATGGGAAAAAAACCAAGGCCCTGAGTTCACATTCGCATGCACTTTAAAGATCCCTTGACAGTTGAAATTCGATATAAGAGTAGGCCGTAGTGCTGCTGCCCAGGAAAAATTTCCCTCATAGAACACTGTATGGCGTATGTTCATCTTCATTAGCCCAGTTTAGGAGCAGAACAGTAGGACGTTAAACTCCATTTCATGATGAAGATGTTCAGACTTAGTGTACCGGTACATGTTTTTTTATATGTCTTGGCTGAGATGGACAATGAACATTTCCTGCTTGGGCTAAGCATCTGTTGGCCACTTCTTCTTGAACACTACCTCTGCTTTTAATTGAGATTAGAATTTTCAATTTTGGTGTACCATACTAATTCTATTTGTGAACTGAGTTTAATGATGAGCATTTCTGCTTAGTCTAAGCAGAGATAAGCAATTTGATTTGCCAAGACTTTAGAACATAAGGTGAATAACATCAGGGTTACTTTTGGCTTGTTTATTTTTCAAAAAATAGAATAATTACTACATTTTATTTTATAGATTTATATTTTTATTTTTTAGAAATCTTTTGGTAAGTTTATGGGAATGTGTAATGATGTTGATAGAGAATTAAGAAAGTGTCTGAAAAAAGAAGTAAGTTACTTTCTATCCAACATTTTAATCAAATCGGTGAATGATTAAAAACCAAAGAAAAAGTTGTAAATTAAAAAAAAATTTAATTCATCTTGTATAACGATTTATAATAGCATTTGAAAATTGTTCACATTTATATAATTAAAATATTTTTTCTTTATTTTAGCGTCTTGATAGACGAGCAGCTAACAGAAACAACCCAAGAATACAACAACCATGCAAGCCTTTAGAATTTGAGTTATAACCTACATGCATGAACAAAACTGTATGAGTGATAATGTGTAAATTTTGGTGTGTTTTTAAATGACAGTATGAACAGGATGTATGGCATAAACTAGTTAATTAAAAAACATTTTTTAAAATATATGTCTTAGATATTAAAGAGTTATTAAACTATTTATTTCATTAGTTCTTTGGATACGTTTAATTCAAATAAGTATTTACACTTTAATTGAACTAACCATTGATAATAAGTTTATAACACATTTTAAGAACAGTCTTTTTTTTAGCGACAAAGAATGTTGTACACACAGATGATTTAACACTACCCCACACGTGATGGCAGTACAGTACTGGTATATAAGAGAAAGCCCTTTGACTTTTTTTCGTTTAAGAATGCTAATACATGGATTGTTTACTCAAACATCTTAAAAAGGTGCAGCTTATATTTAGAATTTCCTTCTTGATGGCTTATTTCTCCAAACCATAAAAACGTTTAGGCTTTGCTATGGTTCTAATATTGTTAGATTTATAAAACAGAAAAATACAAAATAAATAGTAAGTTCCTTTAATGGAGGACCAAATATTTTTTGGAGGAAATTGTACTAGACAAATATACAATATTTAAGAGGGAGAGAAAGAAATGGGGTTTAATATGCTACTTATACTAAAATGCTTTCTGAATTGAATTCATTAAGAAATAGAGATAAAATCTTGTTAAAACCTCAAACAGTAATAAACTATAGTACACTGTTATCCATAAAAAGAGTTTTATTTAAGATACATCTAAAATTCTAACAATTCACTTTTATGAAAAGATTTAAAATTAAATCAAAATGATTATTAGCTATCCTTTCAACTACAACAATATGGAGTGTGGACAGCTTTACAGCACATCGGAGGCTGGCCAGAAGCCAGAAAACAAAATTTAGCCGACATAGGGGGGGGCGAGGAGGATAAATTTCCGACAACAAAGTGAATTTAGGCCTCTATATCGGAAAATTAAGAGTTTCTGTCCGACATTAACTATCTTTCGGCCGAATTTGAGAGGATATGTCGTACTAAAACTCTCTCCTGGCCAAAATGCAAGCATAGCTAACCTGCAATTTTTTTCCGACGGGCCTGAACGGGGGGGATCACGGTGGCTAAGTCGATAAGACGCTGCTTCGCTAGCAGAGGAAGTTCATCTCGATTTCTTGCGTGATTTCCCCTCGTCAGTGATGTAGAAGGAGGGCCTGACAAGGACAGCTGCCTAGTCGTTCAGATGGGACGAAAAACCGAGGTCCTGTATACACATTGGCGTGCACGTAAAAGATCCCTTGGCAGTTGGAATTTGATATAAGAGTAGGCCGTAGCGCCGCTACCCGGGCAAACTTTCCCTCATAGCACACTGTCTTCCATAAGCCCAGGTTAGGTGCATAATAGTAGGACGTTAAACCCCATTTCATTCATTCATTACAGCACATCGGGCCAACAGACTTATGTCTCACAATTCCATGGCTGGGGTCATGTGGTGTAATACCCTACATGAGCATTCTATCACATTTGGCATCAAATGTGGGTCCCACTAACTTTATAAGTGAAGTATCGCTTCTTCTCCGAAAAAATTCCTAGATGCAATTTAGAATAGAGCATAGCTGAGTCTAGAGCACGAATTATCGGAAGGGGGAGAGAGAATGCATCAAGGATGCAAATATTTAGTGTGATTATTTTATATCTGGAGACACCGAACTGACTTGATCATGGTGAATTCCCTTTGGATCAAAGGGTAGAGATGTATGGATTTCATACATGGACTTGCAGTTTTGAAATTGGATGATTTCATGCATGGAATTGCAGTTTTGAAATTGCAGGTACAAGAAATCCAAGATGATGGCATGAAATTAAAAGAAAGAAATGTCAACTTTAAGGATTGATTATATTTGACATAATTTTATTGTTGATAGCACATTATACAAGTATAGATGACATTTATTCTGAAATAATGTGCCATCAACATCATGACTTCATAAATTATAATCAATATCCTAGATAACACACTGTTAATGATACTGAATTGAAGTTCACAATGATTTTAGGGAATGAAGTACTCTTAGGCCCTATATATTCCTTATTATTTGGCAACAAAATCTGGCATTACACTTTGAAACTATTTCCACAATAGTTGGGATTCTTAATACATAAAATTAATGTACCAGGTAGGTGTCAGAATGAACTCATTATGTGCAAAGGAACATAATTTTCAGTTCTAAATTAACATTATACCTATAATATTTGATTCAGTTTCATTAAGTGGATTTTTTATTAAAATTTGATCACAGTTTCTTCTTTATTAAAAGGCAAACACCTGTTCACATATTACATCATAGTGGGGATTTAACATAACTATATGAGGCATGTAGAACTTGATTGTACACATCACTTTTCATTACTTTCATAAAATCTCTATCATAGTTTTTATTAGCAACAGTAGAATTAATAAACTGCATGGATTCTGATAAAACATTCGCTGGTTCTGCAATAGCGTCAACAATTCCACAATCTTTAGCTTCTGCTGCAGTAAAACGTTTACCAAAGATCAAAGCTTGATTTCTAGCTTGTCCTGCTGTTAATTTATTTCTAAAAATAAAAAGAGAGCAAATTGTACTTGATTAACACTTACAGATTTTCTAATAGACATTTTACAATAATGCCATACTGCCATGTACAAAAAGTTCAAGTTGGCATCCCTAAACCCCTCATCCACGACATACACATACCGGTACACGCTAAACATGCTCATTCATGGGTATTGTAATATAAATAGACTATTATTATTACTATCCATGGAGATAGGGGCGCCTTCCCAACCTTGTGGGTTTATTTCGTGTACTCCACTTTCCTCCAACCTGAAAGACCTTGCATGTGGGCTAAGATAATAACGAGAGCATCACTAACACTGCAATATATATGCACATTCCTGCTTTGATTGATATGGTTGGTACTTCTTAAAATGAAAAGAATGAAATATAAAATGGCTGTAATATGGCAAGAGGAAAAGTTCCAAGACGATCTATTAAGAATCATGGCCTGTAGGCGACACACAGAGACACAAAGAAAAAAACAGGCATGGCTCGGACCCTGGGGAGGGCAATCACCAAAAAACAATAGGGGGCATCCTTAGGGTATAAGGAACAGACATCAAAATTTTCAAAAGGATCTGTTAATAATTGCGGTGAGTAGGCGAAATACAAGACACACACAAAAATTGGGCATGGCTCTTCCAAGGGGGTCGGCATGCACCAAAAATAATAAGTTCATTCTTAGGGTATAAGGAATGAGTATGAAAAGTTTTCAAGACGATTACTTAAAGGGACAATAACACTCTTGGTGGCTTGACAGGTCCAGAAAAAAAAAATAGCCTTATTCTAACTACTAGATGTTTAAGTGTCCTACCTGTTGTGTAAATTATCCATTACAACCTATCTTACTTGTCTAGAGGGCTCGAAAATATGTTTAAATCCGAGTTGCATTTGAAAGTGTTTACGTAAAGCTTTTCAAACCACGTTACGGCATGTGGTTGAAATTTTCCAATTTTTAAAATTAGGTGTGTTAAGATGAAATTTGCATAATTTATTTATTGGAATGTTGTAAAATAGTACAATTTGTTGACCAGAATAAAGATTGGGACATATTATTCAGTTACAACAAGAGTCGTATTGGGGCTTTAAGAATTGTGGCCTGTAGGTGACACACAAACACACAAAAATGGGCAACGTCAATATACATGTACTTCCACATTCTGAATGTGGATATATAAAAATGAAAATATGACAAGATCTGTGATATCAACCTTGGTGGAAGCGGATGCTAAACACCACGAAGTACATCAGCTATCCTATATCTTGAAATATGGCATACCTCATAAGCTCCAAAAGAAAAGATGTAAATCTTCTATGTATAAATATTTCATTCCAAGAAATCCAACCCCTTCCATTTGTCATTAGCCTAAAATCATGTGACATGGCTAAAAAACCACCTGCTGCAAATGTATGACCTGAAAAGGTTAAACTATTAAAAATTTGTACATATTGCAATATCTCAGTCAATCTTAAAATTATATTTGAAGAAACCAGTGTGGAAGTGCATTCGTTCGTTCTTTTGTATCTGGAGTTTAACGTCCACTTCCACCTGTCGTTATATCGTAGCCTTTATTAAACATTGTAAGATGATTGATCAATGTTTTCCATTTATCTGAGCAGTATAGCAACATGCATCCACTAAAAAAAGTCATTGTGACAGACCCCTTGACTGTCGTATAAACTCTGAGCAGCTTTTTAACATAATTTTCCACTGCTTCAAAATTTTTGCAATTTAATATAGGCTACCCACCATTGAGGGCAGCAATAGTTGGCATCGGGAAAGTTAAAACTCTCTGTAGTAGATTCCTCACATGCTTCAGATATTCTAGTTTAGCTTCATCAGAACTTAGTTTGTCTATATAATCCACATCCAGACCATTAGAGTAAAATTTTCCTTCTGCAGTAGTTACTAAAGCTTTACAAGATTTATTACTGAAAAGCAGTAATAATAAACACGTATATTATAATTTGTATTTTAATTGAATGCAAAATATTAATTTCAAATAGTTTTAGTCCTGCTTTCTTAATTTTTGACCTAAAAATTTCAAAGATCTAGAGGTTGTCAATAGGAGTAAGATTGGGGCAAATCTAAGATGCCATCGACACAATCCCAACCCACATTGAATATCAACAAAATATTGGTTATAACACTGAGCGTCCCGATAGAACATAGATCCCATTGCCTATAGTTGTTATCAGGCAGTTTTATAATCTGAATAAAATGCAGATCCTATTTCTTTTTGTTTTTTATAGTTCAAAACTTTGTTTTAATTGTCCTACTACACTAGGACCTGGAAGAGTTGTTATATAACCCGCATTCTGATGATGTGAGGGATTAACCAATAAAATGGTCTACTACAGCAATTTTTGGCATGAGGTGCACAGAATATCCTGGCATTTGAGGTCATTGCTGGGAGCAATTTCTTGTCGAACAGAAGACTAGAAATGGGAGTCAACAGGACAAAATCTAAAGATTTGACTGTCATTTCAAACTGTTTTGTGAGAGTTGACTAAACAATTGTACAGTTTGTCACCTGGTACTGTAGTACTAAATGGGCGTTTCACTATAACTGTGATAATGATAGTGATAATGAGAATTGAGATAGTCCAAGACAAAAAAGTGGAAGAATGAAGCCATCATAGAATCGAGGGTTGTAGGCACTGAAAAAGTCCAAATTGAACGGCACAGCAGGATACCACATTAACATCAGTATTGATTTCAGTTGGCCAATACTATTATAGCTCCTTTCATGGGAGACATCAGTTTGCCAATACTATTATAGCTCCTTTCATGGGAGACAACTCTTGGAATGAATGAATGAAATGGGGTTTAACGTCCTACGCTTAAGCACCTAACCTGGGCTAATTGAAGATGAATTTTCTCGGCCAATGCAGGGATCGAACACTCAACCTCCAGGCTAGCGAACCAGCGCCTTATACACTTAGCCACCGTGATCCCCGACAACTCTTGGCGGCATGACATAGGAAAATGAAATGGGATTTAACGTCCTACTGTTCTGCTCCTAACCTGGGCTAATGAACATGGGCATACGTCAAACGCTAGTGTGCTAGAGAAATTAGAGAGATTTTGCCCGGGCAGCGGCGCTATAGCCCACTCTTATATTGAATTCCAACTGCCAAGGGATCTTTTACGTGCATGCCAATGTGTACACTGGGCCTCGTTTTTTTGTCACATCCGAACGACTAAGCAGCTGTCCTTGTCAGGCCCTCCGTCCTGCATCATTGACAAGGGCAACCCATGTCGGAAAATCTGGATGTACTTTCTCGGCCAATGTAGGGATCGAACACCCAACCTTCAGGCTAGCAAGCCAGAGTCTTACCAACTTAGCCACATGATCCCTGCATGACATAGGACACTCTTAATTATGCAACTATACAGTTCTGCTCCGACTGGGGTAATGAAGATGAGCATAGGCCTACTCTATAGGCTATATATGATGTGCTAAGAGTGAAATTTTGACCAGGCTGTGGCATTTTCTCTTATATCATATTCCAACTGCCAAGTTTTTTTTTTTTACGTGCATGCAAATGTAGGACCTTGGGTGGGACAATTTACCCAATACTACCCAATACCACCCTACTACCACCTCATTATCACCACATACTACCCAGTACTGCAACATAATGATTCAAAATGTACAAATCAATTTAAAAAAAATTAAAAAAATTAGTTACACCGCGAGAATTGTACTTTAAACGCGACACCGATGTCTGGCTGTTCCGTTTTACTCCCTACGTAAACCAAAACAATACTAACCTAATTCTACCAAATACTTATCACATACTACCTAATATCGTCGGCCTTCTCGCGAACCGACGAATCTGATATATTTAAGTATTGAGAATTACGTATTGAGAAATTTATACTTTGTTGTTATCTTTGTGGCCATCAAATACAATATTTATTTATGATGTATTATTTTAGAAATATACATCAGGACACTAGAGGTCATTTAAATAAATATTATTAATTTATGGCCACAGAGATAACAACAAAGTATAAATTTCTCAATACATACGTAATGCTCAATACTTAAATATATATCAGATTCGTCGGTTCGCCAGAAGGCCTACGATATAATCAGTTAACAACCAAATATTGTGTGCATTTATAGATTATAGATAGCTGGCAATCTTATATAATAATATAAACTGTAATTAATCATATTATAATGATTAAAATATATACAACAAAATACTTGTTTTTCTTATTTTAATTTTCGTCGACTTGGAAACTCACTGCAAAGCAAAAGAAAATGATTAATCTGAATAGCAATCTAAAATCTAATTATCGTTTTTAACGGGAGATAACTGCTCAAACATTTCATTTTTCTGAAAATTAACGAATATTCACTAAAGTAATTAACCTAAAGTGCCACTATTTGACAATATTAGGTTGTTAACTGATTATATTAGGTAGTATGTGATAAGTATTTGGTAGTATTAGGTTAGTATTTGCTTGTTTTGGTTTAAGTAGGGAGGCAAATGGAACAGCCAGACATCGGTATCGCATTTAAAGTACAATTCTCGCGGTGTAACTATTTTTTTTTGAAATTTTTTAATTGATTTGCACATTTTGAATCAGTATGTTGTAGTATTTGGCAGTATGTGGTGATATTAAGGTGGTATTAGGGTGGTATTTGGTAGTATTGGGTAGTAGGGGAGAGCCGGGCTAGTTGGAACGCGGGTAAGTTGAAACAATGGGCCTAGTTCAGGCAATTATGGCCGTACCGCGCGCATACTTATATCCGGTTATCGTACGTCAACGACGCAATTATAGGTGAAATTTCGTTCAATTTGTCAGAAAACTCCAGTATTTATCAAAGAACAACGAAATTAGAGGCGAATTTGCTAAATTTTGTAGGTGTAGACTTTTCCTAATATCTCTGCACCTAATTGATCAATACTAAAAAAAATTATATCGATAGAATTGTCTTTTTATTGCAGCTTTTATGAGACAAATTGTTTGATTTTAGTGTTTATTATGATAATGTCATCATTGAATTTGCTAGTTGGAACATGAGCCGTAGGGCACGTTGGAACATTGAATTTGCTATTACAACTCCATTAGGGTTAGTTGGAACATGAGCCGTAGTAGTTCAGCTCTGAACGTTGGTCTCATTACACTCACCCTGACCGTTCAGGGACCGTCCCATTCAATCAATGTCGAAAATAATTGAAACCCCAGTCAATTTTACTGGGCAACTTTTCACTGCCAAACGATAGGGTGTCAATCCGTGTGGGCGCCTGTACAATGTAAACGAACATCTTAGTGACAAAATAAGAATTTGCTTACTTCGCTAGAGACAGTATGAGCGACACAACACGCTGTTAAAAATACGTCCCCTCCCATCAAGTTACATTTCCCCGCCATGGCACTCTAACTGCAGGTCGTCCATATTCAGGAATTTCGGTCATACAAGACGAAACGCAATGTACAGGCGTTACATTGTACATGCTTTCACACGGATTGACACCCCGTCAGTTAGCAGTGAAAAGTTGTCCAGCATAATTGACTGTTCTCCAATTTTTTTTCGACATTGATTGAATGGGACAATCCCTGAACGTTCAGGGTGAGTGTAATGAGACCGACGTTTAGAGCTGAACTAGAGCCGTAGGGCACGTTGGAACACTTACACTGTTCCAACTTACCCTGTGGTGTCCACCGTGCTTTTGTCACACGAATTCGACTGTTTAAACTTACCTTCTCGGTGTTTCAACTTACCCATTTCGACGGGTAGATTGGAACAACTTGACCTGTAGGTCAAAATCTCCAAAATCTCCGGCCCCTATTCCATTAGAAATGTGATAATTGCATTTTTGTACGAGGGAGTGAATCAACTAACTACACAACAAAGCTCATTAACTTCGCTTAGTTAGTTATAAACTTATACGCTAAAACGTGTAAAAGTGTTCCAACTATCCCGGCTCTCCCCTACCTATTGGGTAAATCGTCCCGCCTTAGGACCTTGGTTTATTGTACCATCTGAATGACTATACACTGGAAAATGCTGATGAACGTGGACCTCCAGGTTATTGAGCCAACTTTTTACTCACTGGGCAACTGCAATGTGAATGTGGTTCCCATCGAAAGGATCTCACAAGCCGAATAAGTAATAGTTTTACCTTTCAACCTGATCCAAAAATGAATGGAAAGTCTGCATAAAATCGTTGCTGAACCGTTTTTCTCCTTCGCCTAGATTGACAATTCCCAAACAGCCATCAAATGTTAATTTGAATGAATGATTAACTGATGCAGGCATGGTGGATAATCTTCTAGGTTGGACTTTGTACAATGACAATAATGTTCTTCTGATAAGTTGTTGCTTAGACATTGTCGAATCATCTAAGCTCTAGAGATAGTCCGATATAGTCTAATTAAATGGATCAGACAAGGGACACAACTCGTGTATAATTCTGTAGGAATCAGACAACGGCTATTTGAACTACGGCTATTATCAACAACTCAGAGCCTCGTTTAACATGGTGACTAGGCGACGCCGTCGCCCACACTGGCCTAACTGTGCCGCCTACTGAGCCCAAAAGTTTAAGACTGGGCGGCAACATACATATGCCTACTGTAGACTACATTTTGAAAATAGCTGACATGGTTAAATGTCAATACTCGAGCGAGACAAAGAGAGAGAAAGAGAGAGAGAGGTGGGATTTAACGTCTACTCAACACAACTAGGTCTTTTCAGGACTAACATATGGTTTAATTTTATTTCAATAATTTGCTTGCGCATGGGGTTCTTTAGCAGTGGGAGGAAACCGGAGGAAACAATACTCGGGCGAGTAGGGTTTCTTTTGACATAGGACTTGATGTGATAATGTGTTTGTTGAAAGTTTGTCTGTTTGCATGATGGTTGAAACCATACATAATACTATATCATGGTGCGTGGGTTTACAAAATCCTCTTTCTGATTGTTTTATATTTATGTCTGTGGGTCAGCCGCAGCAGTGTTTTGATCTCGATTTTACAGGGTATATTAACCAATCCATGGTTTAACAAGATATCCAAACAAATAGTGTTTTAAATCTCCGAAACTATTTTTTAAGTGCTCAAAAATCGAGTCTAAAGGGGTCAATTTTCAAAACCGGGCCCTGCAACAACTAATATTGAAATGAAACAACAAACGATAAAACATGCTTTTCTGCTATATTATACCGACACGTTATGTCTGCATCCGTTTAGACTATAATCCAAGTACGGACAGTTTAATCAACACAATACATATATCACATGCCTGTTTTAATTGGGGTTTTTTTTTCATTACAAAAACAACGTAACCTACTTAACTAAACTGGTTATAAAATGTAAGAAAGTTATCTCGCTTGCAGATTCTTTTTCCAAAACTTTCATGTGGAAATTAGAGAAATACTTTGCCGTAAAGGTTCTCCAAACCAAGAGATAGCCAAAAGGCATATAATAGAAAACTGCTATTGTAGTAAAGCATAAAATGTGCTCTAGATGGCCAGAAATCGGCGAAGGTGAGGCACCAAGCCCCTTAAACTATAGAACTGGTAACATTTTCATTTAAAGGACTTCAGTCCGTAGGCTAACTCAAAATCCTCCAAAATCTTCGTCACCGAAAACACGAATTAATGGTCAATTTAAATCAACATTGATGATGTAAACTTACCGGGAAAAGATGAGCTTCTGCTATCCGATATCTAAGATTAAATACCATAATGCGCTCCAGCCCCAGTTGTAATCAGAGGCTCTGGCAAGATCACAACATCGATGTTGATTTAATTTGACAAATAAATCATGTTTCAATGTTGAAGATTCTGGATGATATTGAGTTAGAGATTTATGGCTCCTTTAACCGATTGACTTTAAATTTACTGCCGGGCTTATGATCCTTGATCCCTTTGAAAATTATTGTGGACGCTCTAAGGGCTAAAGCTGGTATCCGATTGACTTACCCCAAGAAGAAGTATATTTTAAAATTTTGTTGACACTTGAGAGACTAAAGTTAATATGTGATTGACTATAAACAGAAATACTATTTTTAACAGTAAAACTCAATAGTTTTAGTCCGGACGCCAGGGCTGAGGACCCACTTTTGTTTGATATAGAATGTTTCTCGATGGATTATTGTGGACGCTCTAAGGGCTAAAGCTGGTATCCGATTGACTTACCCCAAGAAGAAGTATATTTAAAAATCTTGTTGACACTTGAGAGACTAAAGTTAATATGTGATTGACTATAGATTGATGCACAGCGTGTAATGTTGAGACGAAAATGCCTATTGCTTTCCGACGATTTCTGATAAATACTGTCAAGTTGTGGACCTTGATCACTTTAAAAATCTTGCTGACGATCCACAGGCTAAAATTAAAATAAATTTGTACACAGCTTGAGGTCATGATAGGCTACAAACAATCGAACCAAATTCTAATAAATTCTGGTAATTACTTAATGGCTTGTTACTCGTAATCAGAATTTTGAGTGTAGTAAATGTTTTATGTAATAATAAAAGAAAAACATAATGCGAAAACAACTGTTGACTGACCGCACGATTTAACTGCCGTGAGCATGTGTTTCGTTGCCTGACAACCTATCTTTAAATTATTTTTTTTTGGCTCGTGTTGATTCTATTCGGTCGGACTCGGGAGGGTTGAAATTTTGGTGTGACAAAGGAAAAGTTATACTTTATTCCATAAATTAAAATGTTTAATTAAGTGCTGTGTTGTAAAGGATATAATCAAGTAATTATTTTTTGGGGTTTTGGCTCGTGTTGATTCTATTCGGTCGGACTCGGGAGGGTTGAAATTTTGGTGTGACAAAGGAAAAGTTATACTTTATTCCCTAACATAAAATGTGTCCTTTTATTAAGTGCTGTGTTGTAAAGGGTATCAAGTAAACAGAAATACTATTTTTAACAGTAAAACTCAATAGTTTTAGTCCGGACGCCAGGGCTGAGGACCCACTTTTGTTTGATATAGAATGTTTCTCGATGGATTATTGTTGGGTAGGGTCCCCTTGATTTTTCCAGGGTGGGTGTGGTCGTGTCACCCTTGGGGAAAATTAAATATTCAAGATGGCGGCCAACGATTTAGGAAAAATACCCTATATAGTACGTGTAATATATCGTTTTATATGTCTTCGGGGTCGCTGAACACTAAACCGGGCATATTTTTCACATCAGACCAATATAAATAAAATGGCCGCCAAAAATGGCGGATGATGTACAAGAATTTCATATTTTGCCCTACTGACTCGAATTCGGACATGTTTTTACATAATACCCATCGTGAAGGCGGAAAATAGAGGAAAAAAAAAGTTCACGTAGCTGGATTTATGATAAATCATTCCAGAAATTTCAATTTTAGCTAAAACTATAAGTCACATTTTAGTAGTCATGGGTGTCCTCTTTTAGAATGGCTACTAAAATCAGTTATACAAAACCTTTTTATACAATTTTCTGGTTCAGCACATCGCAGTTGCAATATTAAACTCAATACACAGGATTAAATATCATTTGCTAATGTTTTTATTTTCTCATACGTGGATCAATACCGTAACCCCTCTGTTATTTGTATGAATTTGAACAGGAACAAAAAATCGCTAGTGCTCAGATTGGTACCGGATGGTACCGGATGTTCAGATAAAAGTCATAAAATGCGGGTTTCAATCCGAGCCGCTATGTCAAAGCGGCCGTTGTGGCTGTAAAAAGTCAGAATTATCATGTTTTGATTTTTGTTCAATTCCGTCTCAGTAGAGATTGGAACAGAGGACAGTGGCGATGAAGACGGAGAGGATGATGAAGATGAGACAGTGTGGTTCATTAATATTAAAATTGCTTTAATCAATCATATGATTTACATATCGTATCTTTTAGTTACTTATAGTTTTAGCTAAAATTGAAATTTCTGGAATGATTTATCATAAATCCAGCTGTGTGAACTTTTTTTTCTCCTATTTTCCGCCTTCATGATGGGTCTTATGTTAGAAATACGCCCGAATTCG
Source organism: Patella pellucida (assembly GCA_917208275.1). Classification (NCBI taxonomy): domain Eukaryota; kingdom Metazoa; phylum Mollusca; class Gastropoda; family Patellidae; genus Patella; species Patella pellucida. The sequence goes on along the minus strand of OU795039.1, from coordinate 55,257,329 downwards.
AGTTAGTAGGGCAAAATATGAAATTCTTGTACCCCCCGTCGCCTTTTTGGCCGCCATTTTAATTATATTGGTCGGATGTTACAAATATGCCCTATTTAGTGTTGAGCGACCCCGAAAACATATAAAACGATATATTACACAACCTAGGATGGTGAACAATGATTTTTTTGGGTATTTTTCCCACTACTTTTAGTCGCCATCTTGAATATTTAATTTTCCCCACGGGTGACACGACCACACCAACCTGGGAAAAATCAAGGGGACCATACCCAACAGTAATCCACCGAGAAACATTCTATATCAGGCAAAAGAGGATTCAGTGATAATTTGGCATTTGACGTCCGGACTATTTGCATAATAATAGAATAGGACATAAAGTGGAGTTACCTCCCTTCTGTGTGTGAATTCTGACAGATTCACAAGGACAATAAATGAAATGGGGTTTAGGTCTCCCTAGCTACTGTTCTGTACCGACTTGGCTTATAGAGACTGGCATAGGCCATAAATTGAGGAAACAGAGCAAAATTTTGTCCGGACAGCGGCAATACGCCCTATCGAATCAGGCCTGTAGCCAACTTGCTGGCGGATGGGGTGCAGCCCAGCTGATAGGGGGGCCCGGCCGCCCGGGGGTGGTTCCTTTTTTTCAGGGGGGGGGGGGTCAAGATTTTTTCCAGGGGGGGGGGGGGCGAACTGCAATACGTGATACGTCCTAAACTATTCGTAGCTTTTGTCGGTGAAAACGGAATGAATGGATGAACGAATGAAATGGGGTTTAACGTCCTACTGTTATGCACTTAACCTGAGCTAATTGAAGACGGACATACGCCATACAGTGGCCATACAGTGTGCTATGAGGGAAATTTTGCCCGGGCAGCGGCGCTACGGCCTACTCTTATATCGAATTCCAACTGCAAAGGGATCTTTTACGTGCACTCCAATGTGTACACGGGACCTCGGTTTTTCGTCCCATCCGAACGACTAGACAGCTTTTCTTGTCAGGCCCTCCTTCTGCATCACTGACAAGAGGTAATCACGTCGTAAAATCGAGAGTGATAACTTTCGATCTTTTTCGGCATATTTTCATGATATAAGAATGGTTGCGCATTCACTTTCAGTACAAATGACCTCATTTGACCTTTGACCCCGAATATCTCGAAAACGCCCAAACGGCGGACTGATTACCACTCGGCATCGTATTCTACGCAAAATTTTACTCTAGAAAAGTCAGGTCTGGTTTTGTGCCCATTTGGTGGAACCCCCCCCCCCCGCACTCAGCCTCCAGACTAATAACACGACCACATAAACTACGGGCTTCCAAAATACGTTTTTTCAGTAAATCTTTAAAAGGCTATCACTATCAACATGCATTCCATTATATTTTACGATACGATCTTGCATAAATCTGCAATGTGCAGGTATCTCTTCTAAGTGTAACTACACGCGAAAGGCAGCATTAAACAGCTTAACCTGTTTCTCAAGTTGTGTCATTCGGAATATCTCTTAAAGACATCTTCACATATCAAATCCATCCAACATTTGTCACACACATCCGGTTTTACTACGAATCATTCTTTTTCAATGCACCCTCATCTTCCTGAACTGAATTGCCACCAAAGAACGCTCCAATTCAATCTATATTGACTACGTTCTTACTTAATCGTGAACAATCCTTGATTGTCTGGAAGGCCAATTCATGAGCGAGGGCAAGGAGCAAGACAGTTACATATTCGTAAAGCAGCTAAAAACAAATGTAGCCGTTTTACCCATATTAAGATGGCCCGAGGAATACACTCACACTGAACTTCAGAATAAACAACATCTTATACCAATGTTGATGGGGTACAAGCCCATGCAGTTTGTGAGCTCAAGTCTCGCGCTATGAAACTAAAATGTCTACCTGTGATAATCAAGTTGCAAAGTTCACATTCGTCAAATGTCAAGGTTTACGTGGAGTTCGCTATGTCAAAATCTCTTGATGGATGCTACTTTTCACGTGTCTGCAGATAACTTAGGTATAAGTTCGGGAATTGAGAAGTAAACCAACAACGGCCAAATGAATAAGCAATGAAATCAGCTCATGTTTCAAACAAATATCTGTAACCAGAACTGTGAATGTATATACAGTGTTCATGGGTTCCCTTCAGACCTTTCTTGGCTACAGCATCACCACGTACTGCTTCAATAACAGTTTTTGTTACATTCTCTAAATTGTTAACTAAAAACGTTAATAGAATGATTCACGACAGTTTTTAAAAAATGATGTTCGATTTATTTTAATTGTCATATTCTATACTACCCCCCCCCCACCAGCCTCCCTCTAACTAAAAATCAACTCAGACTTTTTAATTATGTTACGTGTTATTTGTTTTATGCGACTGTAATTTTATCGAGACAGAATAAATTGTTCTACAAATAGTGATTAACAATTTGTTAATTATTTCATTAAATAAACTGCTAATATACATGACAGATTGGTGAAATGTTTGTATTGGGTATTGATATTTTTGATATATGGTGTTGACCGAAGCATTATCGCTCTCAGAACTAACAAATGGTGGCGCTGTGTTTCCGTTAGTCAGAATAGTCTCTGTATGTGTGTTGAACACCAGTGAAAAGTTTGAAGAATACCCTTGACGTGTTTATTTAATAACTAGTGAAGTATTTTCTCCTTTAATTAATCTTCTTAATGGTCCCTTATCGCTGGCTTTTGTCTAGCACTTATTGTTTATGTAACGTTATTTATTTTGGTATAAGTGGAATCAATTGATATTCGATACTATATCAGTACAATTAAGTTTTGTGCCGTATATTTGTAATAGAACAATATGAAATGGGGTTTGCCGTCTTGAAACTGTTTGTAAATGTATTATAAATGAGCAAGAACGGTCAGCTCTTTATCTAAAGCTTACGTAATTCATTTTTAAAATATGATATACATATATAGCGATATCTTTATTACTACCGACAAGGATCGCATTTAGCGCAAAAATGTTTTGTTTTACATCATATGCGACGCCCCAGATGAATCCTTTCCGATTTTCTCTTATACTGGAACTGACCATGGCCCCGTTTCACGAATCTTACGTTATTCTGCGTATACAGAAGCTTCATAAATACGGCTACGTAAGACTTGAGTGCGCCTTGAGAAATGGGACAATACACAGATCAGCATCATGGTCGATCATACACCAAATCAAATTGCTAAAGATGATTAATTTGCAGGTGAAATAAATATTTATTGTTTGCAAATATTATAATGGCAGATTATATGTAAAGTTTAAAATAGAACTATAATTATAGCGTTCATCAATGGCATGATGAGCGCATTAAAAAGACATGATTCAAATCAAATTTTGATAACTAGTCAAACTGCCTCGTCGGAACAATAAGTAATCGATTATCATATCACAATAACGATGTTTAATTGAAGTTGATGTATTCAAGTGAAATAAAGTGATAGAATTATACACAAACTGAAAAGTAACGGTAAAAAGATTTTCGTGTTACAGACAAGTGGACAAAATGAAGTCATTTAGCCAATTGTGATAGTCTATTATTAAAATAATAATTATGTACAGGCCCAGGCGCCTCAGGGGCGTTTTCTATAAAACACAATTTTATCATATTTCGAAACCGCCATGAAATTAATATAAATATATGTAATTTTACATCAATTTGATCTTATTTTATCACATAAATTACCTTACCTTATCTCATTTGATAATTTTGGAATTTGAAGAAAGACTTACTTTTCTAACATGGCCCAGAAGAAATTATTAATATCAGTTTAGCCATTTTGCTATTTCGATCGTTTCCGATTGCACGACCGAGGCTAATTTATTGTTTACTTACATAATGTTTTCTGAACACAGTAAGCTAAATTGCAAGTGACAATTTTGATAAAAACGTAAAAAAAGGGAACAAAACATCGATTAAGTCAGATTGTATGGCTGGACTCAGACTAGTAATTATTTGCCCATTGACCTCAATGTTAAATGGCTGTAACATCACTGACTGTAGCTTTTTGCTCAACATTCTGTTGGTTCCAATATTTTTAGGCACAATGGGGACAGCATTTGGCAATCTCCCCATCATAAACTTGTAGGGTTAATATGGTTTAGATTTTTTGCTACAGGGATTTGAAGTTGACTTGGGTGAAAATCTGACTTCCGATACATTTCACTGCTCCGCAGAAAGACATTTTACTCCCCCATCCCTCCGCTGTTATATCACCAGTATTACCCAAAACCGCTATAAAATTGCAAATTTGATCCCTTTTCTCCTATTCTAGACCAAAAAGTCAACCCAAAAATGCAGGAAGAGGGGAGAAAAAAATTAAGGGAAAATTGTCTATTAATAACTCGCACTACATTCTACATTCGTCCATCATGAAAACTAGGCAAATAATTACTAGTCTTAGTCCTATATACCTCACATGTTCTTGCTGTTTGAACAATCACTATAGTGCATTAGAAAACTGCGGAAATTTAGATAGAAATTTGAAAGCACATAAATTTTGAATTCCACACAACATTTTTATTTTGGAACATAAATGCAATCTGTAAAAAGATGAGATAAATTCAATATAATTCCATCACGGAAATACTTTAAAACAGTAATCATGATGCAATATTAGACTTTTTATCACTTTCATCGAAAACCACAGTTTTTTCTCTGTTAACGTAGCTGCAAATGTTAAATTGTGGCCAAATCTAAGATCAATTTTAAAATATCTCCTATATAGCTGTATTTCCATAGGATAAGTAAGTTGAAATAATCTGATAATGTAACACTACAAGAGTTTTTTCACCCCCCCCCCAGTATGGAATCTGGTACATCGTTGACCAATCATGGGTCTCCCTGTTCACTCTGGCCTGTCAAATGATTTACAAGAGCAATGGTGCCTCCTTCTTCTTCTTCTTCTTCTTCTTTTGTTGTTTAACGTCTGCTTCCACTTAAGTGATATCACAGACAAGACATAGGAGAGCCGAAGTTGCTTCCTGATTTTTAGAATATGATTTTGCAATCTTTCCATTTTGGCCTTAGGCCATGGATTAGGTTTTAGTGGGAAGTTCTTCCCTTTATTTAATAAAAACACATCGTTGGTAGATGATCTCTTCTGTTTCTGGATTGGTAGATGTCTTCTTTGTGGGATTTGTGTTTTTAGGTGCCACACCTGTCTTCTCGTGGTCTCCCCTTACTCCACTATCCCACTGGTATTTGTTTGGCAGAATAGTGTTTAGATGCCGAGCCCGTCTGATCATGACTCCCTCTTACTCCACTATCCCGCCAGTATAGTAGATGTTAGTAGTAAATTAAACTAATATAAAATTAAATAAATAAAGAGAGTATAATAAAGTTGTAGTCAAATAAATTAAAGTTAATAAAATAAAGTAAATTAAAGTAAAAGAAAAGTAAAGATGAAGTAAAATGAATTAATTAAAATTTATTAGTTAATTAAATTAAAGTTAATAAATAAAAATAAAATAAAATAAATTAAAGTAAAAGTAAAGTAAAAAATAAAGTAAAATGAATAAATTAAAATAAAGTTGTAGAGTGGTTGGGCTTCCTTCGAGAGGACGTTTTTACTTCCCCACCCTACGTCGTATAAAAAAAAATAAGTTAAGATAAAAAAAAAAGGAGAAAAAATAAAAAATAAATTGAAGGTAATAAATAAAAATAAAATAAATTTAAGTAAAAGTAAAGTAAAGATAAAGTAAAATGGATAAATTAAAATAAATGTATAGGATGGTTGGGCTTCCTTCGTGAGGACGTTTTTACTCAGCCATCCTACGTTGTATGGAGAATTTATCTAGCCGTGACCCTTTCTTATTTCACTAATTTACTTAGTCCAACTGTGTCCATTAGGGTGTGGATTTCTTCGAAGATTTGTAGCTTCAGATCTGGTCTAGGGAAGAGTAGGTTCTTAGTGTTGCCTACAACTTTCCTGACCAAGACATATGCACAACCGTCAACACACAAGCCATTTATGTTATCTTCTAATATGATAGGCCATGATAAACACGTGGGTGTCCTTTAATGGCTTTATCGGGCTCGGAAATGAAGTCATCACCAAAAAGCAAAGTTTACAGAGGTCCTCGGTTGGAACCCAAACTGAATTCGATTTGCCCTCCACTTCCACCACAGGTGTCATAGATATCCGGGATGAAATTAATATGCATTGAGATCATCGTTCTACTGAAGCCAGTCCAGAAAGTCATCAGGTTTTGCGATGTAGACCTGAAATGTTAAATTTGGAAGAGAGTGAGAAATGTGCAATTCTGTCATTCAGTTACATGCCAAGGGGAGTAGAAAGGCCTGTGCAGTACCAAATCCCCCCCCTTAGTGAGCAGAAGTGGGGATCATGAAAACTAGGCAAATAATTACTAGTCTTAGACCGGTTCACACAATGCAGAGTTGTCGCCCCTTGCCTTTTCCCCACTTCACTGATTATTTTCACAACTGCAGCCCAAACAGTCAACTGTGTTTTCTATATAAATATACAGTATACTATTTCCATAATAGCCCGAATAGTAAAATAATCTCAGATAATACTCGAGATTATTTAGTATCAAGGGTAAATATTATTCAGTAGTCGGGGGCTCTTGATGCTTTCTTTAATGTTAAATGTTATCTTTTATTATTTATCAGTCCATTTCTATAATATATGGAAACATCACGCAACGTAACAATAGAATATAACTATACCAATCCTAATTAATGATAAGACTGGTTAAACCCCACCAATCAAAACCCTATCACATTTAAGCTCACACATATGAAAGTATATTTAAATTGTCTACCAAAAGATAGATATCAAATAAAACTTGGTCTTATGGAAATGGGTGGGACCGTTTCCACGAAACTGGCTAAACGGGCCTTATTCTTGAAACTCTAACTTTTATTTCCAGTGCACAGAGAGGAAATTAATACATTTTAACTTACCGTCGATATTTCTTAATACGTTTTCTTATTTTATTGAATACGTGTTCTATTTTAGTTTAATACGTTTTCTTATTTTATTTTGGTGAATACGTTTTGTAAATTATATAATTACCTACAGGTAATAAATACAGATGAAAAGTCTGAAGCCTTATCAACAAATTGATAATAAATAACAATACATGTACTTACAAAATAGCCTTATTCTAACTACATACTAGATGTTTAAGTGTCCTACCTAATGTGTAAATTATCCAATTACACCCTCTTTTACTTGTCCAGGGGGTTCGAAATTTTTTTTTAAATCTAAGTTACATTTGAAAAGGTTTACGTAAAGCTTTTCAAACCATGTAGTTGATTTTTTTCAAATTTTTAAATTCGGTGTGTTAAGATGAAATTTGTATCATCAACTAATTGGAAATAGTAAAAATTGTTGCCAGAATAATGATCGGGACACATTATTCAGTTACAACAAGAGTGTTATTGGGCCTTTAATATTAGAGTAAAGATTTTTTTTTATTGTTCTAGGTTTCATGTTGATCATAGTTAGAATAACTTTATATTTAAATAATTAATATGTTAGGGAAGTGTTTGAGTTCTCGTGAAATATAAACACAGATTTGTCAGGCGATATCAGATTGTTACGACTGCCATCACGATATTACTGGGCTAGCTTCCAAGAGGGTGGCAACGGAAAGCTGACTACCAATACAAAATAATACATTTTATAAACATGTCTGTTTTCTCTTACCTTTCGGTACTACAGTTTTAGCTTGCGAGACCTTATTTTCTTAGCAATGACAGTGCATTTTTGCAAATATTCAGTACTCAATAGGCCACTGTAGATCCAATTATGATATATAAATAAATAAATAAGTAAACAAATAAATAAATAAAAATGGGTAAATCACTCAGAATTACAACACGATGTCATAGATTTATTTGGGTGATTGAACAGATAGCTAGTCATTAAGTGTCATGATAGATTTTAAATCGTTACTCTTTCAGTAGAAATACTAAAGTTAATACATAATAATAACTGCATTGTACCACCACGATTTCTCTTTATTATTTTCCAATACCAACACATGTTACTAGCCAATTACGATACCCGTCCGTCCAATATCGGGCTATCTTCCAGAAATGTTCAATAAAGTTTAACCCCGATCAAATTTTCTGCTTTGGACATTTACTTCACAATTCTACAGAAAATGAATTAATGCTTGAGAAAATATAGTCTAGCACTTTAATTCTAATTATCCATTATTTAACATTCTCCACGCTTCTCCCTTGTTTCTGACGTACTGTCAGATAAACTAATAGCTTTACAGTCTTTTGGGTGATTTGAACTTTTTGAAACCACAACAGCATTTCGTCTGATATTGACATCCAATTAATCATCATGTCTGCATCTGTCAATTCAATGTCCCCAAACGAAGCGGTAATAACCAAAAGCTCAGTGTATATTTCCATTTTAGATTTAGTTAGTTCCAATACCTCAATGGGTAAATATGTTAAGACTTAAATTGTTATTGTAATGGACTGGACCTTGTCGCTCAACCGCCCAATCCAGTTGGTTAACAGAGAGAGAGAGAGGGGGGGGGGAGACTAGGATTCTTTTAAGGGTAACCTAATATCATTTAGATCAAATAATAAATGCCTCTAACTTATAGGCATATTCAAATCCTATTGGAAATACTTAAATATAAAAAACTTCCTGAAAAAATGAGATGTTTACAGAATAAATATTTACGTTGTACCTATGACCTAAAGTTTATGAATGGTTTATAGCGACCTGCCGGAGTCCTGAACTGGTACACCTTCTGGTTGTGTACCGATCTTCACTGTCTAAAAAGAATAAGCAAAAACTTAGGACTTTCTTTGATGATTTTATTTCGCTGTTGGAAAGGCCAATCATGCTACCAGGATGGCTTGTTATTCTTGGTGACCTTAATTTTCATATTGACAACTCCAGATGTCAAGATGTCAAGAAATGTCTTCAATCTGCTTGACACATTCGGACTTGTCCAACACCTGATAGGTCCAACACACTCCAAGGGACATGCATGGCCTCGATCTTGTCATTACGCGGTCGCCACAGAAATTCGTCATGAACTTTTTTGTTGACAATACCTTTCCCTCAGACCACAGCTCGGTGAACTTTGTATGTAACGTTATAATCTTTGTATAAAGCTTTCTTCTGTTGTATTGATGCTGATGCTATCAATACAGCCATTGACTCTTTACCATTGAAGTCAATGCCCTGAGCTAGCTTTGATGAATTGATTAGCGACTACAATGCTAGATTGGGAAATCTTCTTGATGACCACAGTGTTACAAACGAAACCAAAGTAAAGTGCTACAACAAAAATCAAAGTGTTACAAGAGAAACTAAAGTAAAGTGCTACAACAGAAACCAAAGTGTTACAAGAGCTACCGAGTGCCCTATGGCACAAGAAGGTCATTCACCAAGACAAGGTTAAACTGCGGCGCCTTGAACGGAAATCAACAGACATATTTTTCATGACAATCGACCGGCGTTCGTAATTCGCACCACCGCAACAAGATCCAGAACATTGGCTGCTACTTTATCAGACCACACAGTTGCACAGGAGCTTGTACAATCGTTCTCAGATTTCGTCACACAAAATGTTCGAATGCTAAGAATTTTACGTAATAATATTAGTTACTCTAATTTGTTCTCAATGATCTTGATCTTGGACATTCTTTAGTAACTGCACCCTCTTTATTTCGCTTTATCTCATCAATGAACTCCAAGTCCTGTTCACTTGATCCATTTGCCACTAGCCAGTTGAATTCAAGTATTCAACATTTTCTTCCTCGCCTTACACAGATCACCAAGACTCCTTTTGCTTGGCCATTATTGACAACGCCTTGTTTGGATTCTAATTTACTGAAAAATTAGCTATTGGTGTGGCAAACTCTTTGAAAAATGTGTAGGTGGGGATCTTTTAATCATCTCAGTGACATTTCTTTGCATTCAAAATTCCAATCTGCCTATAGAATAGAAAGTAACATAACACCGAGTCTGCGTCACTTAAATTACATAATGATATCATGCTAGCCATTGATGGTCATTCGGAAGTTATATTCTGGTATTTTTTAGATTTGTCAGAGGCTTGTGACACCATTGATCATTGTATTCTAATGGCGAGACTTCTGAAACGGTTCAGTATCAAAGGCTTCACGATCTCCACTAGTGACTTTTGCACAGGCGCACTGATGTCCCAATCAGCTAGCTCCACCCTACCTAACTTCTGATCTTGTAACACAGAGAGTTCCACAGAGGCAAACCCGCTTTTCAGCCGAGATCCCTCTTGTTGACCCAGCGTGACCGTTTTTTCCAGGTAACTAATTTTTTCCCACGGCTGTGGATCCCCTTCCCGCTTTCTATTCGCATTATTTCCTTCCTCGACTCAAAACACATCTTTCCAACAACACTACATTGAATAATTTACCTAATGTATTGCTTTTAGTATAACGGACATAGAGATTGTTTTTGTGGTATAATTTTTATTATGAATAGAGTTCCGCATGTGGAATATTCCCACCTAGCCTACCCAAATGCCATCGGACATTACCTTTATGTGTGTCACAGGAATTAGGCATTTCTTTTAGTTTACTAGCAACATTTTACAAGACCAGACTAAGGAATACTATACTAACCAAATACAAGCACTTACAATACAGTTTTGCAGGCAATAATTAAAAAACTTTTTATTTATAAAACAATGTTATAAGTAAGGTGAGAAAGTGATCAGGTACATGGGGTTTTAACGATAAAAAGATCAAATGTTACTATATATAAATTTTATGGTGATGTTTGATGTTGGGTGTGTAATCTGTTGATATGAGCTTGTATTACCTGAATTTACCCAATTTATATCTCATTAGCGTATAGGAAGTAGAATGGAGTAAAGGTATATACACCTGTTTAACATTGGTTTCCTTATTTTAAACCAACATAGACACAACTTTTAAAAAAAAATATCCTGTCAAATTCTTTACATTGTATAAAGAGAGATCTGCTAGGATACAGGGTAGAGAGTCTAGCATATTAGAGGTGGTGATAATCTGAGGCCTCATGCAACAGAACAAAATTATAGGTTGGACGAAGGAGTCAAAGCATCGAAACCTGTACACCTTGACACAAATTGGTAAGGGTAGAAAATATTACATCCTCTACCGGTTTTATATAAAACAGCAATTTTAGAAGAACAACAACTCCATATGAACTCTCATCACTGGTTAGTGAGCCAGTGCCATTATCACCCAGCCACATAAGATGCGACAATATTTCCCCGTTTGGTACCATTGTTCCCCAACAGCATTTACTTAGCACGTGCGCGCTGTATCATAAAGCCTGTCATTGAGTCATATGACGTGGTTTCGAACCCCTGGTTCTACGTGACAAGGAGTAAGGTCGCCTGTACAACCTCGTTGGGTTTCTCCGGTCCACCGGTTTCCTCCCACTGTTAAAGACCCCTAAACGCAAGCAAATTGTTGAAATAAAATTAAAACCATATTATTTTAGTCCCGAAATGTCATAGTTTGTGTCGAGTGGACGTTAGACCCCATTTCTATCTCTTACTATACATTGGACATAAATATTTTAATATTAATTTGTTATATCTTTAAACTCTTGCTAAGATTCTATTTTCTGACCAAGATTAAGGATCCTTCACGACGGCAAGGAGGCATCAAACTTTACCATAGCCTGGCCATGCCCTTGTAAGTAGTGATGAGGTTATTTGCGATGTCACGGTGACAGGACATCCAATCTGTCATCATTTCTAATGTACCTTACCCCCCCCCCCTCCTGTCGTCGACCGGAACTAGCGACCACTGGCTAGCACATAAGCTCACCAGCAGCTAAGTAGCTTTAATGAATGCAAGGGTTCAATTAAGACAATTAGTATGTGGCAGAGACTCTTTGAGCGGCAAACATTTTGTTTGGCGTCAACCTCCCACTGATTCAAGTGAACTGTATTCTGCCTTCTACAGCATTGATCAGTCAACTTTGCACCTTTCTTGTTGTAAAGAACTTACTGGAATGATGGTTATGTAATGATTGTACAAATATTAGTTAAAGTAATGTTTAAAACATGCGTTATAATCATTACACCTAGTAACAAGCCGCGCGTTTTTCCTGTTTGTGCACACTTTCACAACTTACCATTTTAAAATACACGCTATAGCGATTTAACATGCGCTTATTTTTGCGCATATTTCTAAGGTTCATGGAAGATATTGGCTTGGGTTCACAGACTCAACACGAATACAGATGTTACACCTTCATTAGGGCAATTTTCATGCTCCGCCAACAAATGATTAGTTATGCATTTGAATTTTACTCAAATGCATCTGCTTTTTGTATTTTAAATAGCACCAAAGGATATAACACCATGCCAATAATTCCACTTAAGTGTGCGTTTTCCATATATTTGTATACTATATTTATTCACATCTACTGGGGATGACTTAGTAAACAAAAATTTAATTAGAATTGGATGCTGAAACCATGGTTAACATGACTATTATGGTACACTAGACTAGTCTTTCAAAAGCGGCAACAAAGCTATGCAAGCAAAAATAATTTATCAATTTTTATCTATACTCCATGCTGAATAATGCATATTAATTTAAGAATTATAAATGTTTCTAGAATGATCATTGGGTGTTACTCTACAACGTGAACTAATTTATGTATTGGAGTTTTCAAATGTTGTATTTGAGAAAATGGTTGCTTGTAAATGACCAAACTATAGTATGTTTCAACTCCAACAACACCGATGCTTTAATTAGACAATGCTACTTTATTCAAATATAATATGATTATGTATTAAGGAAACCATTGTCTGTTATATACAATTACTGACATACCAAATATAATATAAAAAATTGAAATTGATTTGGTTATTTTAAAAAATAGATAAAAAAGTCGACCTTATTTAATCAGATGATAGGAATATCGTATGATTATTATTTGAAGGAGGTACCTTGGAGGGTCCAATTTAAATGTTTTCGACTGCTTTATCTTAAACACCTAGCGCATGTCATCCAAATTTAGTGCTGAGTATTCTGATATTTGCAAGTAATAAATTTGCACAGCCACTGTGTTGAGAGAAATATTTAGAAAACCTCTTCGTGAAACATTTTCTTTTGGGCAAGTTAGCTTAGGCACCCCTGTACACTTATTTAGAATACAGTTACTTGTTCCCCGAAACAGGCAAATGCAGATCTATTCTTATAGAGAAAACCAACCAACTAATGGGTGAATGACCCCCCCCCCTTCAGCTCATGTGTATAGTTTAGAAACATCATGAATTTGGTTGACCTCTGGGATTGATGTTGCTTTAATTTATTACAACAAATAACAACAGTCAAGCCTTTACGTTTCTTTTGTTGTTTGCCACACTACACAGATTTAATTACAAAGTAACATTATATCGTCAAAAAATAAAATGGTCTCTATTAGTTCTATGAAAATAGACAATAGTAATGTCAAATAACGTTTCATGCCAATTAGAAAAAAAATTAAAAGAGTTTTGTTTATTTTGTCAAATTAATTATATTTTCAAAGAAAAAATATTTGCCATTTTCATTGCAGAAATGTTACAATTATTTGGCTCAATCAACATCAAAGAAGCAGATAATTTTAATTGCCGTGGGTGTATTGTTATTCTGGAATAAGACATATAAGTTAGTGAAAAAAGGCCTCGAGTATAAGAAATGTTTGACAAGATAATTTTTTCGATCATTCTATGGACCAAGAACTGATAATGTTGAATAAAATTCAACTATTTAATTCATCAAATCGATGCGGAATTGTTCGAAGAACAAGCAAGCCAATTTTCACGTTGAAACAAGACGAAGAACATTGTGAATATCAGTAATCGCGCTACGGTTTGGAAGATTGTTTTCTCTAACAAGAAAACAAGGAAATAATTAATAGAATATGTCGGTTTTTAATACCGCAAAGTTATTTTTTTTAATAATCGTCAGAATCTTCTTAAACATAAATTATGCAAGAGCTAAACCATCCTCGGTTACCCAGTGCATTCATATGACTCTACATGATTAAATGAATGTTTGGTCTTCAATAATAAAACATATAATTACGCATTTAGAATAGGCCAACTCCTAACACTGTCAGAAGAGAGTAATTTCCCTTTGGGCAATTCCCTTTTCAAATAACAGTTTATGGGATTGGTCAATAAAAATAGCACAAGCATCAATAGTGGATAACTTGAAAACGTGTCTCCCCCATAGATTAACCAAGGGTATAGTGGAGTAGAACGGAATGAGTACACTGGGTAACCGAGGATGGAGCTAAATCTGCCAATTGCAGTCTTTCTTTAGGCCTAAATGTTATCTAAGTTATGAATTAGACATTAATTAACTTATCCAGACCATAATCAACTTTCGATGTAATCGCTAGCCTGCGATTATTCCTGGATTAGAATCTGATCTGCTGCTCAAGGCTCATTGATAATTAAATTAAAAATTAATAATCGAGACTATGTTTTTATCGTACCGACTTTAGTAATGACGACCGAGGCTTGGCCGAAAATGCAATCGCTAAATTCTCGGTTCAGAGTGGATCCGATCGATCACATTAAAAAACAACAAAATAAACCAGTGATTGTTTTCCGAAAAAAAAAAACCCAATCTGATTAAAACATAGAATCTGATTCAAAATTTCGTTTTACTTGTCTTTACTACACTAGGATCTGGAATAGTTGTTATTAAGGTTGTATACTGCTTGAAATGAGGGGACGTTATAAAGTCATGCTATGCCGCCTACTTAACACCTGACGTGAACTCCCACTATAACTTGTTAGATCTACAAGTAGTATAGGCCATCGAATGTATAAAAATGTATAAAATGTATAAATTGTGTTGTGTTGCTTAAAGATACATTCCATTCAAGCGTACAAACTTGGTGATCTGATGATATATTTGGATTAAAAACATAATCAAAGTTAACCAATATTTTTTTCCGCTGTTCAATTGCAGAGTCTTTTGTACGTTGACACTCCTCAATGCTCTCAAAACCGCCTAACCATTTAATGAAGAATAACAACCAACTCCCTCACTTAAGCTAGCACACACTAACCTGGTAGAAAACAGTCGGGTTGTCAGTTAGTGATTCCCTGACAATACGGCCAAGTGCTTGCCACATGGGCGTTTTCGGGTAATACAGTATTTTTGTAGTATGATTGGATGTCTATAGTTTCCATATATACCAAATTTGCCATACTTTCATTGGAAAAAAACACCCGGTAAATATTTTTCTGGGGACCTGCATCTTTAAAAATCCATAAGGAATACTCTATAATTTTCGCTGTGCACGCTAAAAGCAAAAGTGATGAAAATGCTTACTATTATCTCGATTTTGCCTTTTGTTTTATGGACTTGTTTTGTGTTCTACAGCATCAGGGTAACAATGTTGAAAAAGACATAACCATAGTCTTCTAGACTTTCAAGGACCACCATCGTGATAAGAGAGACTTAACAAATCCTTGAGATTATCGGCACTCCTGAAAAATCAAATAGCATTAATATTGGCTGGTGATCGATAAATAGCCAACACTCGTGTCTAATAAAATTACTCAACATACACAAACCTTGTTACATGTCGTCGCCAACCCATTAAGTCCCCCAAACGCGCCAATCCCATTAACAACATCACAGGCTCTCGAAGCTCTCGGTTAACTTTGATATTTTCTCTACTGATAAGGTTTTACATGTTTATACACACATGCTGGAAATTGGCAAAGTCTCCATCAATTCGGCCAACCCAGCTCTAAGGTTAGGAGAAGAAAAGAGAAATCGTTAAGGCGTTTAAGTGGGAACAATGAAGTGTGAAAATTAGATCTTGTAAAGTTAAGGATATTTCTAAGGTGTAAAGAACACCAAAAAAACCCTCCATCTCATCTTCAATTTAACTATATTACTATCGAATTACAATACCGTTATGCAGTTGCCTTTTTCGTCAGCATATGGTTTTAATGTTAACATTAACATGGTTACGTTTTTAGGACACAATTCTTTTCGAAGATCTTAACAGGTCTGATCCATTTCCATGTTTCACCCCCTACATTCAAATCTGATTTATTGGCTATGATAGTCAGATACGAGTCATGGTATTTATTCATAATCTAACATGTCCATGGACTTTTGTACTTTTTCTGATAGAAGTTTCCTTTCTTCTCATAGTCTATATTCAGATCTGGCTTAATAGTCCCCTTTCAGACCTGACTTCTGAGTTACGACCAGGTATATGTAATACATAGTAGTATATCAGATTTAAGCCATAGTTCCATTTCAACTCAGAATCATAGCCCCTTTCCAGTTCCGTAGTTTGGCTGTAAATATGATTTAGATAATATTATACATCCACTCAAATCTAGTTCTTATTGAAGCTTTCCTTGATATCTATTGCCGTACTACAAGTTTCGTGTCTTCCTAGGAATTAGATAGGAGTCTGTCTTCTTAATGCCATCTACGCAGTGAATCATTTGGATATAAAGGATAAATCAACCGATGTATAAATAAGGTTTTATTTACATGTTATCAATAAAGGATTTTTATTAAACCCACGTTAACTTCAACTATGTCTTAATAAAGAGTTGAAAGAAAAACATCACATGAAATTAATCACCGGTTACAATTACCCCCAAAATACATATTTAATCCTTATGATAATAATGATAATATTATTTAAAACTAATTAATTTGCACTAATCTTTATAAAACGGTAATTACATAACCCGATACAAAAAGACATCATGAAAAATAAGAGCATCATAAAACACCGAACTCCATAGCGATCAATTTCCCTCGATGAGAATCCGATCATTTTCAAAGGAAAGCTGACATATTGTTTTTCTTATCTTAGTTAGTCAGTCGGCTAATGAGCTTAATATCAGGATTGTAGAGTGTAGTTTTAATTAGAATCGACCGGGTAGTGGGGTACATGTGTAATAAGATTACTTATCACACGAAAACACGATAGTCAAATTACAGTGTGATATGTCATGTTTATAAAGATTAGACTTCCATTATCTTACTGCCTGGAAGTTTATGTTTGTCACCATAATGTTCTTTATCGTCCGTCACATACGATAATATTATTATTGCACATGATATCATTTCAGAAGAGGGAAAACAATGGGTGTATTACTATAAGCGGGGTTATTGGGGCGAGGCGGGGGCTGTAAAGCTCTCCCAAATTGATCTAGAGGCAAATTAAGCCATTGTATAATTTCAGACATATATCAGACAAAAGTCCGAAATAAGAGCATTGCCCATAGAAAATTCGCGTATATTTTGTACAGCCTTCGCTAACATAAAGGGTGTCGTACACCTAATGTGAAACACAACAATGTAAGAGTTTCCATTAGAGGATTTATATCTGCGATTTTTATAATACAGATCTATATTTCGTTTCGTTTTTTTTATACTTTTAATGGCCTACACTACTATACATGAAAATCTGACCGGTTGTAGCGATAGGTCGCGTCAGAGGTCACACGAGCGGCTTATGACCATATGACGTCAGATATTTGATTAACCAATCGGCATTGATGTTTCTAATGGACTGCCCACAGTTCGGTGCAAAATACGCCTAAAGCTTGCCGTATCAAACCGTTACATTCACTGGCTAATCCCTCACACCATCCAGAGCTCGCCAATGATAACAGCTCGTCCAGATCCTCGTGTAGTAAAGACAAGTAAAACGAAATTTTGAACTATAAAAAACGAAACGAAATAGGATCTTTGTTTTAATCAGATTGTTGTGGATTCTGTGGTCATTTTCAACCCAATTTGTGTTTATTTTATAAGAAAGGTAGCTTAGTTGATAGAAGAATGTCAGTGGGGTCACTTTAGTTTTATTTTAAACAGAGCACTTTAGTATTTGACCCCTTCTTGCTCCCGGGCTTATATCATTGGGGCCTTCCTGAACATCACATCCCTCTTTCATCACAGTTCCTTTGACGTCTTGGGAAAACAGCCAATGTTATCCGAAACACACGATTTATAGATTATCTTGTCATAGTACCCCAGTCTTATTTAGTCTTATGCCCTAAAACAAAATATTAAATTAACCACAGACTTCGGCTATATTTACTGGCTCCAATTTCTAGAATACGCTACCGGGTTACTGGTAGCAACACAGAAACAACCCTGAACATCAATAATGAATTGTGTTACACATTTTTACCTAACGTTTTAGTAATCAGACTAATCCAGTCGACTGTAAACAAAGTAAACTAAGTAATAGTATACTATAAGTAGATAGATCAAGGTAAACAGTAAAATCTATATTTTTTGTATCCAGTAAAAAAAATTCGTCACTCATCCAGCAATTAGTGAGAAAGTTGATCTGGTAAAACTTGAGCTATAATTAACTTCATTCTGCTCGGCTTAGATGCAGGATGCTTCACACAGATCAGATTTGGAGATATTTTTTAAAACAAAGATTACTAGGATTAATATGATATTCACAATGGTGCTTTTTATGTTTCTTTTGTTATTTTTGTGTTTTTTTCTGATGATGAGCGAGATATCACTGTATCATATTTTGGAACAAATTAGTTAGATAAAAAGTAATTTGAAATATCGAATGACGCCTAAAAACATTCCGTATAAGTTTGAATCAGAATTTGTGGGTTAAAATAAATTGGGTTTTTTTAATTTGTTTTGTCCCGTCATCAACTAATATAATATATATAATATTATTATTCCTGAATCTATCCAATGTATGGGTTATATTATTTGAGTAATCAACCATTAGCGTGAAATACTAAGTATCACTTCCCCGACCGCAAAAGATCCCTGCACCCAAATCTTGAACTAAAGATATGCCATATATGGCAGTCACAAAATGCCATTGGTATACAATAACCACACTCTTTCCCATTGACACATGGCTACTCATGATATTCATAATGATATTTACGTAGGCGTATAACTCCATTCTACCAATACTGGATTGAAGCGCACGCCCTCGGTCACCAAGCCACAAAATTAATCCACGCAAAAAAAACCATACAAAGAAGTCCATATGACTTAATGACTCTGCTTATAGAAGTCCCGAATTTATGTTCTGAATATACAGTATATAAATGAAACCCCCATTCAAAAATATAATTAATTTTAAAGTACTTTTAGTTTGACTCGGCATTCACAAATGAAATAACGGTACATTTAGTCTTTGGCGGAGTCCATTGGCCCGCAGTTCGTAAAGCACAATCCTTAATCCAAACACGACCTGCTATAAGGGAAAATTGGTTTGCAGAGTAACATAAATATTGAAAGGGATTATTGGCACATGGACAAATTCGTTTTGTACAAAGTTCATCAATTTTGTTTAACTTATTAATAATGAGATAAATTATACACGTATTCCAGGAGAGCTTAGGGACGAATCTGATTCCAGAATTTAAGTTATTTAAACAATTAAACAAAGTTCATGTAAGTAAATTTATTACATAAAATCGCCCACGAGGAGCAGCATACAATTACAAAAATCACATTAATACGATACAACAAACATACAATATGTAACAAATAACCGAAAATAACGCATGGGGGTTATTATTTAAGTAGTTAACCTATAATGAACTTAAAATAAACTAAATTTTCTCAACATGAAATACTTGAAACAGTTTCTAAACTCCCATTATTGTCGGAAGTCATTTTATCCTCACTGATATAGAAAGCTAACAGAAGTAAGTCTTAACTTAAGGCAATCACAACTCAATTCTTAGTCCTATTATTACACAGCGTGTGGTCTGTAGATTACATGACGCAGTTGGCCATTTATTGTGGTTTGGCCTTAATTGAATGTGACGTTTCTAGAAGAAAAGGACAAATTTCCTGGATGGTAATGGCTGATTTGGTAATTACTGTTGTGAATTCAAGCTATCAAAGACTTCCCATGACGATACATTCATTATCTGCAGTTTCTACATGCTAACAACCTATTTACAATTATAGAAATTAGATCTGGTGGCCATCTTCTTGTTTCTGGTATCATCTTCGCTTAAAAAATTGTGATTGACGGATTTGTTCATCAAAATATATTTATCGCAAATTGAAGACGATGATTCGCCATCGGTTTGACATAGACGTTGAAGTCATCGTCGTCGCGCCAGAACCGTTGAATGCATTTAGTAGATTATGCATTATGTCTCCGCTAAAGACGAGGCAGCGTCAGTGAGCGGCGATGTCGTGTTAGTTTTAGACTAACTGTTTATTACGACAGGGAGGAGTTTGGCGACAAAGTGGTCTTACGCGCGTGCTTTAGATTATAAGGTCTGTCATTGAGTAAAGTGGGGACCCCGGCTCCCCCACTGCTACATGAAATAAAATTGTACTTTGTACTATATGTTAATACGTAAATGACATAGTTTGTGTCGAGATGATGTTAAACCCCATAATGATAACGATTATGTTGTATCAGAGACGATTGTGTGTTAGCTGAAGATACTGATACCTTCCTTGTATTAGAATTGATACAGCAGGATTGTCGAGATGATGTTCTGTTAGCAAGGGATGATGCTATACCAGAAGAGAAATATTGTGGGTTATCTTATTAGCTAAAGCCATGTACTTAGAGACAGCAATGTGTTAGTTATATGAAAGTATATGAATGCATGGTGTGTACATGAGACTCAATAGTGTGATAGTTATAGATGAATGTCGGGTCCATGGAATTCAATAGCGTGTTTATTATAGAGGAATGACGTAACTATAAGATTTGATAGTATGTTAGTTTTTATGTAAAGTGTTTTCATAAGATTCGACAGTGTGAATGTGTGGGGTATAGATGAACGGTGTGTTCATGGGATTCGATATTGTTAGTTTTGATGAACGGTGTGTCCATAAGATATGACAGTGTATTAGTTATAGGTGATGGTGTATTACCTACAGAATATCATGATGTATCAGTGAGGTAGAGCTGGTTGTGTGTGTTTATTAACAGTAGCCGGTGTGTTGATGGGTAACGATGCTGTATTAATGAGAGACTATCTTGTCTGCGATATCACTTAGGTGGAAGCGGACGATAAAAAGGCTATTTCACACAGTGTTAACTAAAGCTGTTGATTTGTTGACGAGGGTAGATAATTTGTAAGTATTAGTGAGAAACAATGCATGTAGTCTATTGACAAAATATGCATTAACGAAAAACAATATCATATACACCCGCTCAAAAAAATTAAGCACCACCAGATTTTTTGATATGATTGAAATGACCCCACTGTGTATCAATAACTGCTGTAAAACGTTCCTGCAATATGTCATCTCTGTGTTTGTTTGACAGCAAACTTGTTCTGAAAGGAAGTGTAGATCGCTTTAATCAATAAATATTAGTATTATATTATATTATATTATATACACATGATAAATGACTACATAAATTGTCAAAGAAATGTTTAATGAACAATATTTCAATACATGAATATTTCAGCCAATTTGATAGCCAATAAAGTATCCCTGTCAACAGAAACCGGTCAACTGTTTTTCATCCGAACGGTCTTGAAATAACTTGTATAATGCCTCTCTTCCGTCACCCAAATTGCACCTATGCAATTTTCAACACGCCTTCTCATACTGAAAATGTATCGTCTTATTCCATTCCTCTCGAAGAGCCTGTGTATGTTCAGCACATCAGGGACCCGTGCTCGCACCCTGCAAAATGTCCAATAAATGTTCAATCCAATTGAGGTCAAGGCTCCTTTCCGACAAAGGAAGAGTGTCAATGGCGTTACGTCGAAGATATTCCCTCACCACATTGCCAGGTTACCTATTCTTAGTCGTCGTTTCATCGTACTAGGGTCAATCGGGTGATGATTAGCCACCTGTCCCTGAGACCCTGACTTGTCGATCTCGGGGACTTCTTAGCATGTCTTACAAGGAGTCGGTCATCATGAGGTGTGGTTTTTCGTGGTCTTCCACTTCGTCGACGATCTTTGGCATCCCCCGTAATTCTGTGCTTCCTTATAAGACGACTAATGACGCTGTAGTTTATGTTAAGTTGCCGACCAATTTCCCTAAAATAACACACGAGCATTTCGCATTCCGATGATTTGCCACCTCTCATTGTTATTTTAATATTATCAATGCGTTCTTCAATCGCTTTACGACTCTGAAACCTCTTAGCAATGACAGGACTAAACTTTGATTTTTACTCTTGTAGGGTCACCTTGCTACAGTGACTTTCACCGGGCACGCGCATGTCATGCAAAGTTGTTTTTGCATATTACCTCTCTATAACGTAACCGTTTTCTTCTATGTTGAAGTTTCGCTTCAAAATTTATTATTGAAGTTGGTGGTGCTTAATTTTTGAGCGGGTGTATATTAGCTAATGTTAACGAGGGGCGATGGTGTATCAGCTAAAGTGTGTTATTTTCGGGCTATCATATGCCTATCTTTATTTCATTAATCTCTATAACGTAACCGCTTTCTTCTATGTTGAAGTTTCGCTTCAAAATTTATTATTAAAGTTGGTGGTGCTTAATTTTTGAGCGGGTGTATATTAGCTAATGTTAACGAGGGGCGATGGTGTATCAGCTAAAGTGTGTTATTTTCGGGCTATCATATGCCGATCTTTATTTCATTAATTCGGAGACGATGATCATTAGCACTGCCACAAGAATAAGCAGAGGAACCTTCTCAATGCCACCTTCTCTATTTCACGTAAATACATGGGATCATAACCACGACATTTGACTCAATGGCAGACGTATGATCTAAAGCCCACCGTTTAATCATTCGATGTCTTGGAAGTGTTTGTTAGCTAGCGTATATAGTGTGATAACGAAAGATGGTGGAATGATAGTCAGGGAGGCGCTACTGTGGTTGCTCGAGATGATAGTATAGTAGTCAGAGATGGTAGTCAGAGAAGATTATGGTAGTCAGAGATGGTGGTATGATAGTCAGATAGTCAGGGATGGTAATACATGTATGTAGGCAGAGATAGTCTGTTGGTTGTGTTCGCTAAGTGCGTTAATTAGACATGGGTGTGTCTTAGTGGGAGATGGATAGTGTTTGTGGGCGGCGATGCCATCTTACAGGAAGGTCGTGAAGATTTTAAGACTTTGATTCTGTAATTCTGTCATGAAGGAACCCATTAATAACTTATAAAATTGTTCATTTAAACAAAATGGTTATGGCCAACAGGTGAGATGAAGTTGTTACAATATTATTACATCAACAAAATTAGTGCTTCGTTACAGGACGAAAACAGGAAACATGTGTATATTTATAAATTTACGACCTAGGTTAAGTAATTATCGACGTTATTCGGTGCCTCTACCTCAAGATAGCGCAAGGGTTACGTGATGAATAGTGGCGGGAATCTCAGTGTGTGCTATAAGTTATTATATTACGGGATGTTAAGAAGCTGTCTTACTCATTGATCAGTGTGATCCTCTAATAAAACATTTTGTATCATAATACTATACACACTGGCCTTACCTGTACATTATTTAATCGGAAAAAAACCCTAAAAAACTTCAAAGACGAAAACACGTAAAACGAGCAGAAACCGGAAAAACGTTATTAGCTTCCAGGTCTATATTGCAGAACTTTAATGAATTCTCTCAATTTTGTCCGTGTTCGAAATGTAAACACTTACTATATGAGTTTGTGCAAGTGCCCAGCCATATAAAGGGGTGATTTTTTAAAAGCTATTCACAATCATGTTGTGTTCTGATTGGAGGACATTTTATAAAGAATCACATTAATATCCTCTCCTAATTAATCCGACCAATAATTCAGTGTAGACAAGATGTATACTACCGCTATTATAAAATAAAATGGCGATGATTGGCAGTCGATGGCTCCGAATAAAGAAGTAATTTCATAGAGTTTTATATCATCTGGGCCGTAATAAAGCTTATAAATCCGTATGTACAATTCCTATAGAATTCCACGAGGTTTATAAGCTCAAAGTGTCTAGAGTATAAATTTAGCGTGTTTTACATAACTTCACGTGATGTACAGACTATGAAATATCCCTCGGACAAATTCGAAGTGACAGTCTTTAGTGAGCAAAGGGCTTTGATAGACTTCAAATTATGAGAGAAACTCCCCAAGGTTTTACGTGCCTTAATGTGTTTTAATGCCAGATTAGACTTTATATTTACCAGTCTATAACATGAGATGAATTCCATTAAAAATCAAAAAGCCAATAAATTGTTCCACGGTCTCTGGTGGAATCAACTTCCAAATTAAAATAGCAAAGGCCAAAAAAACAAATATTCGTATAGATCATTTTTTTTTAAACGTGTGTCCTTTTTCCTATATATAGTGTTTTTACGCGACCACTAGGTTAACTCCTCAGATGATTGAGTTTAAAATATCGGTTTTTTTCCAGACATTAGCCTATTTTCGTTTTGTATTTGCAAGCACCAATCGCTTTACTTTTCTTTAAGTTAAGATAACACATTAAAAGGAAGTTAATACGTCAATAATATATTAACAGAACACAGTTTTTATGGGAATCAATCACTGGTTTATTCACAAGGCACGCCGTTTCGACAAGTATCATCTCATCGTTATCAAGCACAATGTGATTTAATAAACCAGTGATTGATTCCCATAAAAACTGTGTTCTGTTAATGTGTTTCCCTATCGCTAAATGCCACTTAAAGATTATGTCAATAATATACATTTGATTTTAAGCTACAAGGTTTTAACAGACACCTAGCTCTCCAACGATACGGCAACAACTTCAGATTTCAAGGCTTAGTGAGAAGTTAAAGTTGGTAATATTCACAATGAATCATGTATTTCCTTCGTGGACTTCCATCACCAAAGTCTGTATCTCGAAAATGCTTGGGAGCCACGGTGGTTGAGTGCATAAGAGTGTTCGATGTCTACATTGGCCGAGATAGAGATAGTTCATCCAGATTTCCTGCGTGGTTTTCCTTTGTCAGTATGTGTAGGGTGGAGGGCCTGTCTAGTCGTTCAAATAGTACGAAAAACCGAGGTCCCGTGTACACATTACCTTTTTGAGGTGACATTTTGATTCAAATACAAAGGGGGTCCATGGTTTCCCATTTAAATCATTGTGCACAATATATATCTTTAATGGATTGCAAGTTAATCCGATTTTGGGCAGGGAAATAGAATTAGGAACCATGCCATGGAAATGGTTGTAAATCCTAATAACGTTTATAGGAATCTTTTTTTTTATCGGCTATGTGTTTGCCAGTTATAGCTGTAGTCTATATAGATCTATAACCATCAACAAACACCAATTAATAATAAATCCCAGGACGTAGTTAAGGCGATTACTAACGGTAGGATGTCAACGGAAGAAACCTGTAATTGAAAATTACAACAAACAATCAGAACGGGGGAAATTAAAGTTCTTAGTAATCTTGTGTTGCCATACACGAGTGAACACATTATCTATAGTTCTATTATAACCTACAATTCTCTAACTTTCATGTTCTCCAGTCTCTGCTAATAACTTTTATCTCACTTCCGGTCGTTATTCTTCAAAACATAACTAACTAATTGCTTTTACCAATTAACAGACAGTCGCCCTTTTTTCTATTCATTATCAATTTTTCTCCTATTGATTGTTTTATTTTTTTTCTTTCTATTTTTGGGGAGATTTTTTGGTGATTAAAATTGTAAAAATACTTTAATATAAAATTTATCAGATTGTTGGCAGATAAAATAAAAACAAAACAATAACATTAAAGAAAAATGAAACGAAAAACTTTGAATAATATTGATTTATGGTTAAATGCAAAAATGAGAAAAAAATTAACAACGAATATGTTGATTTCTTTTTGTAATTTAATATTAGTTTCCAGATACACTTGCCGCTTGTTTTAGACTGCGGAATCGATTTTAGCTGCTGAAAGAAACAAAGTGTTTATACTTATTTTTGATAACCTTTTGACATTCTAAAACATAAAACATTCAAAAGTGTAACCTACTTTAAAAAAAATACTCTTCAAGCCTTGACCTTTGATGTTTAAGATTGTTTGAAAATTATAAATAGCATCGTCCAAAAGAACATAAAAAATGGTATTGACTTTTGATACTTGCTACAACAAGTACGTGTTTTAAGCTACATATATATATAATTTAGAGCCTAAATAATACAACTATGAATAAGTTTATTTTTAAATGAATGTCCAAATACAAACGCGAAATGGGAAAAACAACAAAAAGCAAAGAATAGAAATCCATTGTAAATTAACAAAACAGATTACAGAGAAAGATTTGCTGTTATATGAACTTTTTGATAAATGACAAGTGCTTTCTCAAAATATATCAAAACGGTTAAAACAAAAAAAACAGGGTACAAAATATAGACAATCATATAAATATGAATTATAATATATCGTATTATTTAACACAAGTTAACTGCTATATTAAAAGTTACCTAGGCATGCGTAATTTATTACTGTAAAGCACGTCACACTAAGAATTGGTGGTGCTACTTTTTACCAATATAAGTTAAATATTACCTGATAGTATACATACCTTTGTGAATTTAGACAATTTTACAAAGCCGACATATTCTTGAATTATCACTCTTGATGTCTTCTTACCCAGTATTTTCTGACTCTATGGAGCTACAATGGCTCAATGGACAAGGAGCTGGCTTACTAACAAGGATGTCCTGGCCTGGCCACGGTTTCGCAAAACATTCTCATTCCTAAGTTAAGATTTTACACAAAATTGTTCTCCTCATAGCCCTTCATAAACCTTGTGTTGTTTTAATGTATAAGATACATCAATAAGAAACTATTTGCACATTTTTGTGTTTCTTGGTCTTAAATATTGCTTGTAGACAGTGATTGAAAGATGTGTCAATTCTTAACTTAAGTCTTTTTAAAATGCTTTGTGAAATTGGGATCGGGTGTTGGCCTAGACAATTCCCCACGGATTTCCTTCGCTAGTGGTGTAAGACGGGAGGCCTGGCAAGAAGCAGCGCCCAGTCGTTCGGATGGTACAAAAGAGAGACCCCGTGTACACGTTGGCGTTCACCCTAAAGAATCATTGAAATAAGATTAGGTCGTAGTACCGCTGTCAGGGTAAAATTGCCCCCATAGCACACCCAATTAGCCCGGGCTGTGCAGAACAGTGGGGCGTTAAACCCAATTTCATTTTTTCTCTGATTCTATAGTCTGAGAATTACAACAAAAGTTCATTGATTTATAAAACTTTGTTATTTATATCCTACATTTATTACCATTCGCGCCATTCCTTTTTGGTCGAGTTTGTTAATTAAAATATTAATTTGCATGACTGGAAGGAAAAATATATGTGCATTACAAGTCCATAAATATATTTGGCCAATTCAACGCCAGACCAATCTAGATGTCATAAAGTTGGGAAAGGGGTATTACTATGATTCGTCTCACAATTCCCAACGCTGATATCACAGACCTTAACTCCACCAATCTTTTTCTGTGCTAATCAAGCAGAAGCTGGAAGTCAGGGAGATGTAATCTTTACAGTTTGTTAGTTTCGTAATTTGTGAAAATAGTTCTAGATTTATAGCCGACGATGAAACCGCGATGACTGCTGCTGCATATTTCTCTCGTGTTGCACATCAACTTTTTACGTCATAATTCAATCAACCAAATTCTTATAGTAGCTTTTTTGTGTTTTGCTTTTTTAACTGTTTTGTCATTTGGCGTGTAACATGTAACATGTAACACACATTAATGTCTGGTTATGAATTATTATCACTCTCATCATGAATTTTGAATAATATAATGTAATTAATTTAAAATAACCATTATTAAAAAAAACTCTTCTTATAGCGCGTAATTAATGAAAATACAGGAAACGTCGCGCTTCGAGTAAAGGTATTTAGCTACCGCTCATAAAAATCCTTCAAACCACGATGCTTTTGTAGATTTATCTTCAACTTTACTAACATTCGCTTTACTTTGAAGAAAACACCAGATGTGATTGAAAATAAATGGGGATTAACCACACACTCTTCTGAAACCAACCGGGATAATGGAGGCGGGTATATTCCTTTTGGATTTCGCACTACTACCACACGCGCCAACATACATTTAACTTTGATTTCCTTTTTGGTCGAGTTTGTTAATTAAAATATTAATTTACATGACTGGAAAGAAAAATATATGTGCATTTGACGTCTTTACTGACCCCCCTATACAAAGATGCTGGTGGGCGTATTTATGTTGCTGACTACGGTTTGTTTTGGTTAGCTCTTTACATGTAACTTTGTCATTATTGTTTGCTTCACTCCAGTCATATGTGTAAACAAAAATGATTTAATTAAGCCGCTTGAAACTAGCTTTATAACGACATTTATATTATTACCCCCTTTCACGCCAAGAGATTACTTTATTAACTTTACTGTATAACAATTATTCATAAATGATCCAGCTTTTTATTTCTATAATCATGAGACATATTTATGTATACGTTAACATCGCAGTGAAGTGACGGGAAGTCGCTGTTAAATCATGGTGAATTGACCAGAGTATAAGATAGATATTGGAGGAAGAGAGTTTATGTGGCACTTGGAACAAGAACAATCATTTATGGTAGCACGGCACCTAAAATCCATATAGATCATCCATCTCTTAACAAGCATGTCATAAATTTAGTAATCAATAAACGAAACGTCCCCAGGATTAATTCAAGTGTACAAACAAGTTCTTCGATTAATTATGATTGATGACGCCAACTACTCAAAGTTCGGGCAATGAAAATACAGAGTGGCAATACAGTATACTAACACAATGATATACACGATATTAAAGGCGTTCGTCTAGAACAGTAACATTGGTTGCCAGACAACGACACATCTATCACCGCCAGTTTCAGTTTGCCGTTGAGTCGACGGTAACATCCGAAGAAGTCTTACATCTTAACTTCAATAAAAGCATTAAATAACGGTGTTTGTACTTTTGTTCTTTAAAAAAACAATTCAGAACTGTTTCTATCTTTTTGTTAAGAAAATCCTCAGAATCTCATTTTATATGTGGTTTAACAATGTCTCGATGTAGAGTAAGAGAATATGCTCATTTGCATACTTTAGTGTAATGAAAGGGTGGACCGATTTTTTTGGGGTGCAAGAATTCAGTCTGTCTAATCAAACCGATTATGGCCTCAATGGCACCATAAGATAAGGGGACAGTAAGCACGAGACACCATCAAAGACATCAAGAACGAGCAATACCAATGTTAATATTATTGAATACGTTTAGTATGCGGCACGCACAAATACATGTAGTTCCAGATCACTTCAAAATCCATAAATATCTTTCGATAATATCAAAACTTAAAGAATGGCCAACTCTCTATAAAAATCTCCCATAACGTACCTTTAATATTGTGTATCTTAATTATTATAGTAAAAGACTCTGTTTCTGTAAACGCTTCCCATTTTGAATACTGCACGAAACGTCCATTATGAAATACCAGAAGAATATTTAGAAGGTTTTGTGCCTTTAATGTGTGTATGTTTTCTATACCAGCTATAAATTACGTACACGGTGGGATCATAGTTTCGTCTATCGATTTCTGTATGTTGTTTGAACTACTGGTGATGTCTACTGGAAACATTGAAGCGGTAGATAATATCGTAAACATTTTAAATTTATTGAAAAGAAATATCTGAACACTCGATGCCACATCTCATTTTGGGAGTTCACATGGCTAACAATGTTGTTCCATCGGAGAAACAAAGTAAGGTCCTATTGGGTTTACATTTGGTTTTATATCACTACTAAAGGTGGTTTCAAGCTGTGAAAACAGGTAAAAGGGACTTGAATCTATTGGGATTTACAGCATGTTGTAGCTTCTTTCATTAACATGAATAATTTCCCATTATGTATATCTTACGTTCATCCTGATATTACTCTTTGATGGCCGCGTCATATCATTTGGACCTAGTTCGTTTAAGTGGAAAACACCCGCTTTACTGGGGATCACGGTGGCTAAGTGGGTAGGACGGCTGGCTCGCTAGCCTGGAGGTCGGATGTTCGATCCTTGCATTGGCCCAGAAAGACCATCCATAATTTCCCCCTTGTCAGTGATGCTGAACGGGTGTCTGACAAGGACAGCTTACTAGTCGTTCGGATGGGACGAACAACCGAGGTCCCGTGTACACATTGGCGCATTCGGCAAACCTCGACAGATTCCGGTACTCTCCGTAACCTTCATCTAGACTCGGATGTATGATAGTCATTGATATGTACCTACGACCATACATTTGCGATGCGGCTTATCGACTACCGATTTACTCTAACAGGAAAACGTTCCGCTTTTACAAAAAAGTCCCAAAATCTGGTTAAGCTGCCCAAACCCGTTGGTGGAGTCGTCCACACGACTTAGTATAATTTCTGGACACATAATGTATTTGTAAATAGTATAGTTTTTCTGCGTGGTCACCCTTTCTCTCGGTAAATAAACAACAAAGTAAAAAATTTCTGGATATTGTAATACGTTTTTTGGAGTCGTCCACACGATGTATTTTTAATTAGTATAGTTATTTTCTGCGTGGTCACCCTTTCTCCCGGCAAATAAACAACAAAGTGAATCGTTTTATTCCATAAATAACAAATTCATAAACAAATTTAGTTGTGGACGACATCACTAATAGTTGTTGACGACATCACCAATGCCTTGTGGACGACTCCACCAACGGTTGTGGACGACTTCGCTTGTGGACGACTTGACTGGCACCCATCTCCTGGGGGCAACCATGTTTATCCGGGTCCTTTAAAATAGTTCCAAAATGGCGGACTACATCATACAGCCGAGTCTAGATATAGGGCACCGGAATCTGTCGAGGTTTGCCGAATGCACATTGGCGTACATTTCAATGATGCTTGACAGTTGGAATTCGTTATAAGAGTAGGTCGTAGTACCGCTGTCTGGGCAAAATTTCCATCATAGCACACTGTATGGCGTATGCCCGTCTTCATTAGCCCAGCTCGGAGCAGAACAGTAGAAAGTTAAAGTTAAACCCCATTTCATTTCTCCGCTTTACTTTCCGCACAACAGAATTAATGTAAGTATTCCCGACAGCACAGAAAAAGTGTAGTCTTACTTATATAATAGTTACCCGGAACGATAAAGACATCCGAAATTAAATCATCTTGCCCAAGGCGAGCGTAACCAGTAACAACAGCGATTGTTTGATATTAAACAAAAGATAAGTACACTGTATATCCATAATAATATATAGTTGAGGGGAAGTATGTCATGCCGGGTTAACGATTATTTATATATTATTACTTAAAGTAATAATATATTTTGTTCCAAAAGCTAAAACTTTTTAACATTTGTGTATTATAGCAATTTAGAAATGGAAAATGATAACTTGCAAGCAACTAATATTAAATACATGTATTTGATATATTTGCATTATCTGATTTTCGAGTTACATACCTGGTGCTACCCCCAGGCCCGTCGGAGGGGGGGGGGGGGGGGGCTCGCCCCAATAATTTTGCCACTAGTACTCTTTTCGCGAGTTTTTTTTGCAGCTCCTGGACCCTCGCCCACAACGACCTAGGATGAAATCCCCCCCCCCCACATCAAGAATTGCTTCCGCCGGCACCGGCCCCTTGTAGTTGGGCAGATCTTACTTCCCTGCAATTGAAGTGGTTTTTTTATAGGTTTACATAATTTAAGACACGGGTTTCGCAATAAAAGCGCTATATGTAACCTTCAAATTAAGAAAAAAAACCTATTTGAGTTTGTAGAAAAGTAAACGGAAAAGAGAAAAGGGCAACGTGTTGGTTAATGAGTTTACACGCATCAGTTGACGGGAAATAGAGGAAATTATATATTTGTCTTTGAATTATTGAACAAGTCATTTAAATTAACTGCTATTGTAGAACGCTACGTCAAGTTTCTTTACATCCGCCATGTTTTACGGTCTTCCTCGTGCCCTTTTTATTCCCTCGGGCTTGAGTTATTGGCAATGAATTTTGACTCGAAATCGTTCGACTGACAAATATGATTAGCCGTTCAAATCCTACGAAATTCTTTTGGGATAGAAGAATTAGCTCTCAGCATACAAATCAAGTGCGGGTATTTGCGTTACTGCTTGTTTTGTTGGCTAATTCCTGTATATTCAGCCCATCTTAGCTTATTAGTTTTGGTTCACAAGTTCCGTAAGAGTAGCGATGATATAATTAAATCTTCTTGAAGCAAAGCCGTATTCTTTATACATAGTTCAAAGACATGATTGGCATCAATGTCGTCATCAATGGATGAAAAAGTTAACTGGTATCGGATCATGACAAAAACGCTATAATTTAGTTACAGTCGCAAAGGGAAAGTTTGTTTAAGTACATTTGTTGAAAAATTAGTGAAAAACGTGGAAGTCTGTCATTTCAAATTATATAACGAATTCCAAAAACAAGTACTGGCATTTGAAGATTATTTATTTGAAAAAATATCAACTGTTTATAATGAGAGAATTATTTTTGAGAAGAGAAATTATCGATGTTAGTACGAGACAACATATTCTTGTTACTTTTAAATTGGAGATATAATACAACTTAGTCTCTATCATCCAAACAAATATACTACGAATATAAGACTGGGTGGGTTGTAAACATTTGAAAGTAACTAGACCATTGACTAGATTATCCGTTTTATGTTATCATGTACAAAATATACTTTCACAAGTCAATTTGGTCTAATTCAAGCAAACTTCAACAAACGATTACTATGCAAGATACGCCCAAATTCTGAAAGAGATTGGACAGACAACAAGCTAAACAAATACGATTTTATCGTACAATCAGGGGGCATAATTCAGGATATTAGAGCCCGACAGGGACTGAGATCGTTGGGATATAAACATATATCTTAAGTTTCATCGTAATCTGATAAAAAAATTATGACTTCTAAAGAGTCCGATTTTCACGAAATTAAAACTCAACTGTATTTATCGAGTAACGATTTGGTCGGGTTTAAAAATTAATTAAATATTTGGACGTCTAGAGGGCCCACAAGGTAAACACGCGATAATTCATGAAGTTACGGTCCTATATGGACCGAGATCTTTGAAGTTCCATCAAAATCGGATAAAATTATTTTGACCCCTAGAGTATACAAGAGTTAAAAACGCGATTTTGGTACAATATTTCTAAATTTCTTCTAAAATAGTGTCTTCTAGGGGGTCCACAAGCTAAAACGTGATTTATTGTACAATCAGGGGTCATTATCAACAACGAAAATGTCGGATACATCATACACGCCAATATCGAAAGGAACTGAGATCTTTGGGATATAAACCTATATTTTAAGCTTCGCCAGGAGCGGATAC
This sequence comes from Patella pellucida, assembly GCA_917208275.1. NCBI lineage: Eukaryota > Metazoa > Mollusca > Gastropoda > Patellidae > Patella > Patella pellucida. Next base: position 55,224,046 of record OU795039.1, on the reverse strand, counting down.
AAATCTGAACAGAACGGTTGTGCAGTGACAACAACATAATACGTCCACGTGAAAATATATTCCAGGAGATAACAAACCATCGATAGGAGAGATAAAAGTCTATCTTGCCATGGCGAACACAGATTTCAAAGATGTATCTATTATCGACTGTATTTACTTTTGTTGTTAAAGAAGATTGATCAACATGTCTATACCAAAAAATGAACTTCCTCAATAATATTTATAAAGCTGTAATATTCTTACGCCATGTCTTCGGTTTCATAAAAGGAATATAACAATTTCAAGGGAAGCTTGCTTAGGATGATAAATATCTTTGTAACCATAACAACGAGAAACACCAATTTACATTTGAGCTAATTTCACCATTTTTGTAAACAAATATAACATTTCATTATTTTCATTTCTTTCTTACCAAAGACTGTAAGCAAAGATAGTGGGTTTAAATCACCATTGATCCGATTTGATCGAACATTCTGAAAATAGAATCTAGTTAGTAGTAAAGTTAATCCATGGAATACGAGATATAGTTATCTACAAGGTTTTATCTTACCTGAAGCGTCAACTATTAATGCTGTTTAAAGCTACAGTACTAATTCATAGTTTCATAACATTCATAATTTAGTTACTTTAAAGATACACCATGAGAGGTTAGATAACGAGTTGGCAGTTTGCAATTTGCTAAAAAAAATTTATTCAATTTGATCTACTATGAACCTAGGATTAAGCGATTGAAATTTCCGCCTAGCCTTGATCATCATTTCTAAAGTCAGTACGATAAATATGATAGTCTCCATTATCAATTTAATCATTAAATCGTGAAGGAAAGTTATGCAGTAAATCGCCTCATTATCCACTAAAGTTAGTAGGCTAGCGATGCCATCGAGAGTTGATTATGGCCTGGATAGGTAAATTAATGTCTAATTAATAATTTAGATAACATTTGAGGCCTAAAGAAAGACCTGCAATAGACAGATTTAGCTCTTGCATAATGTATGTTTAAGCAACAAAGTTCTTATCTTTACAGCATTTACTCATCTGTATGCCAATTCCCTCTTTACAGATGACTGCTTTCATGAGCCATGTACAAGCCATCCTCCTCGCAGTGTTCCGTTTGATTAGAGCTAATCCTACTACTCCCTGCTGGACTGAGTGGGTATTATTGTCACTAATTATGACTGGTCAGTGGTCCTATTACTGGCCAATCACTGACTTCGTTACAAAGGTATTACCTTTAAAACAAGATGTTTAATTAGGGCAACTGTGTTTACATAACGTTACGTCATGGCTGCACGTTTTTATGATGCTATATTAACCAGCGCATAGCAGGATATTGCAGCAAAACTAATTGCGTGACAAACGAGGCTATCGGTATTGACGTAAAGTAAACACTACTGTATGGTAACGAACAGACTTTCAACGTTTTTAATACCTTAAATCTTTGTCCAAAATATTAAGGAAGACCCAAGATTAAACGACGGACTGTCATGCTGCTGTACTTAAGTGATGGCTTTCATTGAATGTAAAGAATAGACACATCCCCGCGTAAGTTCAAGAAACAGACGCCATTCCAGCAATGGCCAGAGAGGGATTTCTCGAGCCGTTGCTTCAGGAATATGTGTACAAGCGTACTTTAAGAACAAAAACATGACGTAGTTTGTACTAAGTTGATGAAGAAGAACAACACGACAAGTAGCGCTTTGGATACCTGCGTGGTTACGAATCCCCAGTTGTACGTGACAAGGAGCAGGGTCGCATGTCCAGTCTCGTGGGTTTTCTCCGGGTTATTCGGTTTCCACCCACTACTAAAGACCCCTACGTGCAAGCGAATTATTGAAATGAAATTAAACCATATGTTAGTCCCGACATGACCTAGTTGGTGTCGAGTAGGCATTAAAACCAATTTCTCTATCTCTCTTTCTCTCTTTTTCAGTTTTATTATTAAATAAATATAACCCGATTGCAGGCGAAGGCATCGACAGCATTATGTTCCTTTTATTCCCTTTCCATTCCACTGAAAACTACTTCGTGTCTGACTATGGTTACCATATGTTTACACTATTCACTTAGAAGCGGTGGCCGTTTTGTCCGGCAGTAATTGGTCCGATTTTAAAGAAATTTGAACCCAACCTTCATTACGGTGTATACGGTTTTATAAACAAACGTTTTTTTAAATCGGATAAAAATTGTGACCTCTGGAGAGATCACAAGCCAAAAAACGTGATTTTTCGTAAAATCAGGGGCCAAAATTCAGGAAGTTACAATCCGATATGCACGAATATCAAGCCAAGATCTTTGGATTATAAACATGTTTTTAAAGTTTCATCAATTTCATACAATCAGGGGCCATACTCCATGAAGAAATTACGGTCCGATACATGCCAATATCGGAACGACGCGATCTCGGGGAGATAAACCTATATTTCAAGTTTCGTTGAAATCGGATAAAAATTGTGACTTGTAGACGGACGGACATACAAGGGCCACAACAATAATACGTGGGTGTATAAAAATATAGCTGTAGGTTTTCATTTATTATATTCTTTTATGTGAAAGTTCCTACAGATAGAAGGGAACTTAGAATAAATCGCGAGTAATGTATATATGTCTCACAAGTTAAATTTGTAATTGCACATCATTGATAGACTGTCTAATATTTATGGTTGAAATTGGAATGCAAAAATAAGCAACGTAAAGAACAGCTACTGTCTCTAAGAAACTTTCCCATAAAACCCCAAACATATAATCAGAATAAATGGTGTTTCTTGTGGTGTACTAGTTCCAAACGCCCTGGGGTCGTTAATCAATGACACTGTTAACAGAAACTTTTAGAATGATTTACAAGCTGTGTTCGAGTATCAATATAGCACTTATATCAGGCTACGTAGCGTCTTGTAGTCACCGTCAACCTTTCTTATAAATCTTTATAACACTGTCTCAACAAGTCGCATATTATCAAGAGATTTATCCGCTTTGAACAAAACAAAATTTGAACTTTACAATACGCCTGGTAACGAACTCATTACTTCATAGAAAGGTTGTATCAAGGTTCTTGAAGATATGAGCTTGCTTTTAAGCTCCCCAGGAAGGCGGCACTTATGTACGTATGTATATGCGGCTTATTGCTTTGTCTAACAATTATACAAAAATAAGTTGCCTCTGGCTGAGTCTACGAAACTTTTTGTCCCGACATTGAATTAGGTTTCATGTGGATATTTTCTATCCAATATATGGCTTGATGGAGTTTGTATTGTTAAAATACCTCGCGGTTTTTTGTTTCAATCTGTTTACTTTTCATTTGAACATGTTGTAAAATTTAATCTGGAAACTGTTTGTTTTCTTGGAACCAAAGGGGTACTTTATCATATTTCGATAATGATCGCATTATTTACCTTAACACCAGTTCAAAATAGTCCTCTCCTCTTTGCCAACTCTTTTGAAATTATCTAACTCACAAGAAATCTATAACTAACTCAACCCATTCATCTAGCAAATGGTAGGGTATTTATTTATTGTTCGTTTGTAGTAATTCAACGAATTATGTGTTCCTTAATAAATCAAACGCCTGCTTGCCTACCTAGAAAGAACCCCTTTAACCCCTGAATCCCCTAAATACCGAAATATGTAGTTTTGAAAACTATTATTTTCCACAGAAAGGCATACACCAGCCCAGCGCGTCTTCAGTTTCCAGTAAAACACAATTGGTCTAGCTGTTTTGTTGATAGAAGAGGTTAAACATACCGGCGGTTAAGCTTTGTAAAAGAAGCCGTCAGTCAAATGCTCTGCATAACCATCATCGTCAAGCAATGGTCTTAAAGTAATTGTGTCCAGTGTAATTTTACGACAAATCTGTTAGCAAATCGAATGTTTTGCTGGAAAATAGTTGGGGTGGAATAATAAATTCAGGCCCGGTAGATCGTTACCGGTGGACAGATACAAAGTTCAGTAGATCGTTACCGGTGGCCAGATACAAAGTTCAGCTGACGAATTCGAACTTACGTGGTAGAAGATGGTCACAGGGTAACGTCAGCCTGTGTCGGATCACTAGTCAGAGTGTTTAAATATAAAGCGACAGAAAAGCCAAAGAGACTTCAAAGCATACTTCGTAAAATTAATCTGATACTTCTTAGGATCTCAGAAATGTTTCGTGGACTACTGGACAGTCTTGATTCAATCCAAAAACACCATAATGTGGACCGTCTGTGGTTCCCGAAATGAAATGAGTTTGGGTTTAACGTCTTACTTTTTTGCACTGACTAGGCTAATGAAGACAGGTTTACGGCAAACAGTGTGTTAAGAGTACAATTTTGCCAAAACACAGACCCTACGGCCTACTCTCTTATTTCTTATTCGAACTGTCAAGGGTTCTTTACGTGCCTGCAAAAAGGTATACTGGACATCGGTATTTCGTCCCGTTCGAATGACTAGACAATGTCCTTGCCATTCCCCTCCGTACAGCACCACGGTCAAAATACCGATACATGACCACTTGGACCAAAGACCACTCGGACCAAAGCGGTTGCCACTCGGACCAAAGCGGTTGCCACTCGGACCAAACAAAAAGACTACCCGAGACCTTCTGGTTAGCGAACAGTGTCTTACTCACTTAGCCCGTCGACTTCCCTGTAACACCCGACCAATGAGTTTAATATCATGCGATGGCCATAAGTTTGGTATATTTACCATATATATGGCATAATACCAAAAGGCTAGGAGAAACACCCATTAGTCAAAAAAATGGTTTTCGGAGGCATCCAACATCAGCTAGCAAAATTCTACTTGTATAGCTACAATATGTAACTCTTAATTCGCTCACTGTTCGTACAGAGTAGAAAGGTGACATTTTCTTAATCCGGTTTAGTAAATCCAATTACCTTTTGATTACCATAATCAAATTGCACTTCCGATTCTCTACATTCACCTTTTAATACAGTATGATATTCTCATAGTACCTTTATATGACACGATAGATTATCATTTAATTAAACTTCAGTATCACAGTACTCCCAACTAAATCAATGTTTCTGTTATATTTATGACGTTATAATAAACCCTTTATTCACTGTTTTATCAATCTAAACGTTTCTATAAGTCCCCACTCCACGCAATTAGTTGATTTAATGATACATATTTACATTATTTTATTATGAACATCAAGTACTAATAAACGTATGATATATTCCACAAGGGTCGGCAAATAATAGAAAGCTATATATTTGTCTCTTATCGATTCTACAAGACTGTAAAATTAGTATCGTTTTTAGTTCATAGCCATTGATTCTTGCGCTTATATATATCTTTTATCTCGAGTGTGGATCAATAAGATTAGGTCTATATTAAATAGACACACCAACAGTTATATTGTGTACGCGAATGTCTTTCTCTACGCCTTAGTTCTTTTTCCCACCAGCATAAAACGGTAATATTTCCGTAGCTTTTAATAAACAAAGCTTTTGATTAACTTTCCGCTCGATAAAATACCTTGATGGCCAAAGGACCCAGTTATCATTAATCGCCATTTTTTATTACGATGATATAATTTTTCTTTCAGCTACCGTTTTTAATAATCTCGATGTTTCCAAGACACCATTAGCCGCTTACAAAAGCCATTTTACGTCATTATGATTCAGCCGCAAAAATAAAGCGAGATAACGATTGGCTAATTCGCTTGTATCATAACAGGAAATAGCACGTGCATGTTCGCGCTAAACTACTTCCGATGAAATCTGTTTGAAACCATTGCATACAGAGATAGAGCTACGTAAATGAGTTTCTGTCCATCAAATCCCCCTATCTAAAGCAGGAGAATTATCAAGAAAACTTGAGTTTTCTTTGTCCGGGGTAATTATTGAAGTTCTGACTTTCTCTCGAGAACCCGTTTATTAAGCGAGTTAGCATTGAGTAGAAATAAGTTAACTCGCTTCAATCAATAGCTATTCTTTTATTACCCGATATTTGGAAGACCTGTCCATCTTGGCACTCTTCACCAACCCAGATCCACTTGAAATGTTTGTATGTATCGGTAAGAATCGATCACCCTAACGCCATAGTTAGGTCATTTCTAAAGATGATACAGACTTGGTATGACAAGACGAAATATTTGGAGATATTAGCCTCTTCACACCAGTTATATCTCTCGCTGCCTCGCGTTTTTCTTTAGAAGAGGAAATTGAAAACTAATGCCGTTGCCAATCGCACCCATCTCGCAGCTAATTACCCTCTAAGAGGATCAATGCAAGAGGCAACAGTTGTATAAAAACTAACGATAATTAAATGTTTTCACTGGACTGCCATTGTGTTGCCGAACAGAGTTTCCGAAAAGAACCGAAATATTCCGAAGTATTTTCTCGTGTAGTCTGCATGATGGACGTTACCTTTGTACAAAGGAATTGCATTACTGTAAACGTTTGGACATAAGCGAGAAGCAAAATCAATAAAGCTATCGAAAGACTAGCCATCGTGTTAAACAGTGAACAGTAAAGGCGAATGAAATTTCCTTAATTTGATATAAACAGAAAGCGGCAGGCGAGACGAAGTAGCTTTAAGGAAGGAATTTGGAGTTATTAAGTTGGCGTTTCAACGGAACACACGACAGGTATCCTCGCGAGCAGACGCCGTGCTTGGTTTCCTGAACAAGGTAGGTAATCATGATTAATAGAACACCCATTGAGAACTTATTACAAGTTTCATTTATAATATTACTTTTCGCCGTGGGAACAGAAGAGGGTGTTTTTTTTTAGCTGCTTACGTTTTTTTTATTAAAAACATAGGTAAGTAACACATGATCTACGACGAGATGTAAAAATAGCTCCACTGGCAATGAAATGGTAATTCAGGAATAAAAATTAGTTATCCTCTTCGAGTTGCAAAGTTAGTGTTGAATGACATTATATTATTGCATGTTCTATAGATGTTGCGTGCTTCCTGATAATTGTATTACAGACACACTAAGAAGATTTCCATATAGAATCACGCTATACTCATTTCTAGTTTTGTTATGTAAAACATTAACTGTAAAATAGAGTATAATAGTACGAAAGATTGGCTATTGCGATACAATCTTTAGAGTTATAAAGAGCAACTAATACGAAACTAATATCAGATAACTGTAACTGATTATCAGTTATTGAAAAAACAAGTTATGTGTACATCAGTATGTTGTGTAGTCAATATTCAAATGCTGCCTTTATCGTTTGTCGTCTGCCTGATAAACTACCCGCCAATTATCGACTCATGATATGTAAATTCAATTCTGCTAAAGTAACCATACTGGTTAAAGAAAATTCTTCACGCTTACAGTTTCAGAAACACGATACAGTACATTGCCACACATGGCTTCCTATAATACGGAAGTGGGTGTTAAAACTCATTTAGTTACACACGAGGCTAATTTTATCCCTTGTACACTGATGTCCTTATTCATACCAATTATCAGTGATTTAGCAAATGATCCGGTCTCTTCCTTGACATTTTCTTTTAAAAACATTATAAGTTTTTCTTGTGTAATTGTTTGTATATATGATTAAAATCTAAGTACGTGACGTTTCACAATTTTTGTTCTTAATGTATAGATATTATTAATGTTGATGTTTCTTTTACAAGAACCAATGTGGTTCGGAAATCAGTTATTCCATTATCTTTGAGTCTGCCACCCAATTCTCCTAAATGGTTAACGCTTGGTATAGAGCCTACCAAATATGGATTAATTATGGAATTTATTTATGAATGTATTTCATCTATTTGTAGCCCTCGCCTCTGCAAACGAACACACGCACTCCACTCCTACCACCGCCCATTGCAAATATTCACCATTTTTTGATAAAAAAAAGGGGTAAACATACATTTAAAAGAGGGAAAAAGTACGAAAATGAAGTCGCAGTGTAAAGATCTCTTTGACCTCGAGATGGTCAACCTTTTCCCAAATATTATCAAATAATTGTTACATATTCAGCTCTTTTAGTTATAAAAAAAAAGATAATCGTAGAGAATGGCCAGTCTGGGTTCATATAAGTAGTAGGTCAATCAAAACGGAGAGTTCATCTCTCAATAATAGATGACATTCTGTCAAACCATAAAATGTACAACACTCCAGCTCAATAAATAAAACATCATATTCACACTGCTTCTGAAGAATAACATGATTAACAAGTCCCACACACAACCGACGTTTGGTCAAAAGCCAGCCAAATAAAACTGGTGTTAATTCTTAACTCACATTAACACTTACATGAAGCAACCATTGGACCATGTTCCTGAAGCAATGGCCCGAGAATCCCTCTCTGGCGGATTAGCTCTAATCAAACGGGACACTGCGAGGAGCACGCCATTGGACGGATATATTTGATACTATGGCATGCGACAATTTGGATTCAGTGACAAGTGTATGTTGACAGCAGTTAAGGTATCTCTGAAACTCCACAACTTGGGAAACTTTGCCGGCTTTTGAGTAAGACCGCATCAGTAACCAATCATTCTTGAAATATTTAAATCGACTTCAGCTACATATTTTTAAACGAAATTTAATCGTTCAGATTTTCTCGAATCAAATCAAAATATCACACGAGATAAACCAAAGAGGTTTAAATAAAATGCAATAAAATGGGTATAAAACCAGAACAGAAACTAAGGAACGGGATACAAACTGAAACTGCACTTAAAACTTGATGAAAAGTTAAAAACTATAAAAGATGAAAAACAAGTTACTTCCAACACAACTTCTTCTAAAATAACGTTAACATATTCACGGTTAACTAATGTCTTTTATGAAAACAACTGAGATTTAGAAGACCATTAGTAACATTTCTAAAACTAATCACGTTCTTCCTCTCTGGATGCAGGATGCGATCAGTGAAGCTGCAGTCAAGCATAAACGTTTTCCGAAAAGGCATCGTGTAAGGATGCCGATTTAAAGGTGAACATCAAATTTAGATAACTCAGTTGTAAATTTCAATAATTATTATCTTCGCAGAGATGTTTAAAAAATGATGTTTTTTACTCTTCCTGTTTTTAGTCCTGCTAGTTTTCTAATCACCATATGTAAAGTTTTAAGTTATCAGATATTGACATGCTGATGTTTTACTGTTTTTTTTCACCATGTTGTTCTATGCCATCTGTTTATTTTCAGTATGCATCTTGGGTTGAAGTTGATTAACGTTTTCATACATATCAAATTAGTGTCACGTGCTAGAAGATAATCTTTAACATCGTTGATGGATGAACATAATCAACATTAAGAAATATTGTTGTACTTTTGTATGTATTTTTCAGGGTCCGCGAACGGGAGAAAACACGCAAATAACTGCGTGTCCATTGTGTAAACATACATCGCGCACGTCTGGGTGCTCCTATCTTTTCAAACTTCCAGGGTCAGATGTAACTGTAGGCTATACTAATGTCTGCCACAATCAACTTGAAATCCAAATATTTGAATAAATTGCTGAGGTTATGAATTTAAAAAGTAAAAAACCATGAATGTTGGGGCAAAATGACGCGCATGTGCAAAATCGATGGGTGGGGGGCAACAACGTCATTAATTACAGCGCCTTGAACCTCTATGAATTTCTGAAATGTTCATCGTGACCAAAGATTTACAAGTAGTACTAATTTGCCGTGGATCAAAACAGCGTACGTTTGTTTTATTATTGTAATATAATTGAGGATTGATGCCATATAGAAGTCTTATATAATAATATGAAGCTCTGTTATGCTGGTTATTTATTTAAAACGTAATTAATTAGCTTGTTTCTAGGCGCATCTTTCACCAATAGATAGCGTAAATATAATGCTACCTAGATTCCAGGTCGGTTGTCGAACCATAAAATATATTAGACGCAATTTTTAATAATCGTTTACATATTTTGACAATTCTTTGCATGTGTGGACATATTCAACCAATCAATTAATTATTTCCTTGATGTCCACAAGGTATAAAGGATATAAAAGACCAGGAAGACACGATGTAAAATCTCCAGACGTTTGCAGCTCTGGCAATTAAGAGCGGGTTTAGAGAGACCTGGTGACGTTTTGGTTGTTCATTACATTTATTCTTGATTATATAACCCTAACTGTTATAACTTAACTATATAAAACATGTATTTAAGAAGAACAGTGTGTTCCTAAGTTTTGGCATTAAAACAAACACAACGTGAAGTGATATTGAAGTGATAGTAAAGTCCACTATTGGATACATATTTAGAGCTGTGACAGAAAAGTAGCACACTTAATGGTTCTCTGCTTTGCCGAAATATAGAATTAATGGCAGGATCTGATCATATTTTGTGACAGCAGGATCTGATCGCTGATACAAGGATATTGCTACATTGCCCCACCTCCTATCCAAAAATCATGCGGGTGGGCTACGAATCAATCCGACCTTAATACTAGCCCAACGTCGAATGTAATAATAAAAGAAAACTATTAACTCTGTGAATCTCATACTTGAATGTCATGCTTAAAACTTACATATAGATGGTGATCAAGTGAAATAGATAAGCAACGGCAACTCCCTATATAAACTATGGAATTAAGGCGACTGGTGTAAAAAGTCGTCTTGTACTACGGGCAGTGGTCTAATTATATGAATGGGCTGCAGCAAGGGGCCCCAATATTAAAAGGGCTACGAAATTAGTTCAAATTTATTTTTACATACGAAGCCCGGGTAAAAAGTTCTAAGCCTGAAAAGGATAGGTCAATTGGGTTGAAACCAACGTTTGCCACCAACAAGTACGATCATTGAATGCATGATAGCCATAAGATAAGAACTTCAACTGTCGTATTATTATTATTGTCTTCGTACCACACCATCTTGTGAGCCTATCAATTGAAATCACCAGAAATGGAAAAATTGCTATAAGTCAGTCATCAAGTACCTGCAACTAACTGCAAGGACTTAACCTCAACACAGATACAGGGGTTCCACTTTAGGGGAAGGTGGCCCTTCAGTAAAGAATTGGGCTGTGGAATGTACGCGTGGCGGAGGTAGCCTGGCATCAACAACAACCATTTAAGAAAACATATATCCAGTGTTGTGGGCATCTCTCATTAGAGGGTTGAGCTAATTATCGTCAATGACTTAAAATGCAAGATGAGTGCCAAAGCTCCCAAAAAACGTTTTAATCTAAGTCGTTTTGAAGCTAATCCTAATAATGTCTTTGGTCGGATTATTAACCATGGATGAGACCTATTTCTAAAAATAAAAAAAGGATTAGTCTGTCATCATTTTCCTAGTAATTATGACTTCATGTCTGCTGTGAACGATTTTTTTAAGGATGGCTGAAGAAAAGCTTTTCCTGACCGGCATCTAACCCTTGCATCATCTCTGGCAAAAGCGTGTATAACTCGATGGAGTCAATATAGAAAACAATAAATGGAAACCTTCAAATTTGTATAGGTGTTTCACAGATAGGCTTAAAACATTTTAGTCAGCCCTCGTAAAGCATATTATTTATGATCCATTGTATTATGCTGGATATGTTTGTGCAAAATACATGTGTGTGACGGACAATGGCCAGAACACGCCCCCTGTTCACTGCTGATGCAAGGGTTCCAGTGACATTTCTAGCTATTGACCCCACGCATTCCTAATCCGGACCTGCATGGGGAAGGGATAGTAAACAGTCTTAGAAAGCAAGGTTTAGCCGGTAAACAAAGTGAATCTCGGGGAACTGTTATAGTACACACGATCTAATGATATTGGAAGCTTCGATTATCATAATGTGAAATACATGTACATGTATTTGAAATTCCACGGACTGTTTCATTATACGTGAAAGCTAATTCGTTTTAAAAGTCCTGTACCTGTGTCTATTTACAATAGATATAAAAATCTAATGATATTATTCGAACATTGTATAAAATCGGATCTATGCAGAATTAGTTCAGTCGGGTTACCAGTGGTAGAATTGCGGATATGATTGAAAATTGGAAAATACAAAATTTAATCTATACTTTAAAACATGATATCCCTTTAAATGTTGATATACATGGAAATGATTAGAAATACCAATGGTTTCAGATTAATTTCTAAAGATACATTAACTAGTAAATATTTGTCCAAAGCTTGTGGCTATTTTTTCTAATATCTATTACTTTCTAATGAGAATCCTTTCTTCCTGGCAATGAGTTTTATATCAAGTCTCTCTTTCTTTTTCCTATTCTGATTTGTTTCCTTAGATTAATACCCGAGGTTGTCAAGCTCTCGTTCATAAAAAAAGAAATCGTATTCAGCAGTAAGATTTATTTTAGTAGTAGTTTCTATTTTTGGTAGATTAGCATTCCGTTTTCTTTATACAAGAAAAGTATACTTTATTTACATAAATGTGCAAGCGGGTAATTTAGGCCCATACTCCCAGGGATTAAATTCCTTTTTAGACCAGGACATGCTCTTCAAAGAGAACCTTAGTAGACTCAGCGAATTCTTGTACGGCCGACAGTTGGCATGCGCGTTCGTTAGACAATATTGTGCATTGATTGGTGGATTTTTGATATGACGTCAAAATTTCTAGATGGCGAAGAAGACGTCATGTTATGTCTCCGGTGCATAGTATGCTCACGGCTTAAAATAATGTGCGTGTTCTGTTTTTTTTTAGTTTAAACAGTAGGCCCTAATACATTTTATAAGGTATATTTTCTTTACGTCCCATAATGTAGGCCTACATTTGAATGTCCTAGTCCTGCGACATAGAACAGTAGGCCTATGTCATGTTCTCACCTCTCGTGAGAAGACAATCCCGTGCATTATACAACATTTTCGCGCTGCATAAACTTTACAATATGGCCTACGTTGTACTATCCTATCGGTGCTGACTCAGCACTGCTGAGGTACGACTTGATTGTTTCAATTCGCCATTTTTTGCTTTCCACATTACCGTTATATTAGTTTATAACTTGAATTGTTAACTGTAGCAGGGAACTCGTCATCAACCAAATTGTTCCGCGAAACATCATCACTATGGCCCTGTTTCGGATTGCACTGACTCATTTTAGCTCACAAACATGACCAAAGATAATATTATTATATAGAGAAAAGCAATTGGATTTATATAACATATTGTTACATCCCCGTCTAAAGGATTTCTCGGAATACAGAACCATGACTATAAAGGTGGCGGGTTCAAAGACATAAATATGTTACGTCACTTTTGCAGGGAAGACATGTTAAATGGCTTCAGTGAATTATTGATAGTGGTATCAAAAGGAATTACAGCTTGGCGACTGTTCAGCTTTAATGAACAATAATAGATATCTTTAATTAAAAGACGAATATCCCATGTCCTTCCATCTAACCATTTAACCATGCTACTGATCATTTCTTTTTCGTCATATATAAAAATTAGCCGCCATATTGTAGAATCTTCACAAATCCACCAATGCTCTTCTGTAGCTAAAACGTGTTTTATAAGGTTAAAATTTTCAAATCGTTGGGAACAACACAATTTGCATTCAGCGGTGCATTTATTTATTTTTGTACATCACCGCTAACAGGAAGTCTTACTGTGGTTGACACTAGTCTTAATAAACGATCAATAAGAAAACTTCAAACATTACCAAAAACGAGATAGCTGCTCTCGAGCTAATGAACAAAACATTAGGCAACACAATGGGATGCCTTGATGGAGCTTTAGAAAACTGTATTGTTATGACCGGCGGCTCTTGGTTGCATGTTATAATATTGGATCTATTCACGGTGTAATTTGTTTTTGTTGATTGATTATGAGTGGATATCGATCTTCTATAGCTTATTTTAATGCAATAATTACGATGATCTTAAGTCGAGTATCATATAATCAAACGATAATCGATTTGATTATAAGTTCTTTAGTTTTCCTCAGCAGGCGTCAAATTGTTTACGTCATAAAGTACGAAATGGCGGGCCAGGCCATGACAAAGAATGATTCTATCTTTATAGGTTTTGATTGGCGATGGTTGTTATTGAAGCTTTATATTGAACAATAATATTGTTGATTCATTGAATTATTGAATGTTTGTGTGGTCAAAGAGAAATTGAGTCACGCTAGGATCCTATATAATGTCTTTTATAGTGACAGTTTAATGTATAAATGTGGTCCATACAAATTATTCTATGTCGATGTTTATGATACATTTCTATTATTACCACATTTACAGAGATTAAACTGAACACTGCAGAAACATGCACATTGATATATTCATTTCTTTTGTTTTTCACACCACGCAACCTTAAGTCTTAATAAAAAAACAAAATAACTTTGTAATCGGAAACATTGATATGATGTAAGAAATTGTTTCAATCTTTAAATTGCTGTATTGCGTGCGGACTAACACTAAGTCTTTTTTTATCATAAAAAATTCAATACCACACAAGAACGAACATTCAAAACCTTTTCCGATTAGGATAAAGAACGCAATAGAAACTGTCAATTCTGTACATAATCTTCTACTGCTTAATTAAAACCCTTTGTAGTGAGAGCTTTTAATTTCCTAGAACTCAAACCTAATTTGAAGTATTGCCTTTTGGGGAGTTTCTGTTGCTCAGTAGCTTCCACGAGTCGAAATCTCGTACAAAAACTTGCAGAAATAAAAAAAAAAACTTTTTTGTTGGTATAGTTGCTTGCTCTGTGTTGATGGGGGGGGGATTTTGATTCAGATAACTACTATTTTAGAAACGTCTAAACAGATGAAAGACATAAATTAAGTATTGCAGCTTGAATAATGTAATTTCAATCTCTGAACCCAATGCCCTCGGTCGCACTCCCCCCCCCCCCTCTTTGCAAGCTATTGAATACATATGGAAGCCTATACCTACCATTCATAATTTCTACTTTTCGCCCCTTCAAAACACGATAGTCGAAAAGTAGAAAGTCGCCAAGTAGAAAGTCGAAAGTCGCCAAGACGGTATACAAGCCAAAATCAACGCGAAAATAGAAAATTACGAAAAAAAAAATTCCTAATTTCTTTTTTCGACTTGCATTTTGGCTTGTATACCGTCTTAGCGACTATCGACTTAGTCATATTTTTGTTGTTATTGATGTCAGTAAGAAGTCGAAAGTCGAAAATTGGAAATTGGAAATTAGGAAAAAACGAGTAATTTCTTAATTTTCTATTTTCTACTTTTCGATTTCCGTCTCGAAAGTTCTTGTAGTCTCGTCCTTCCAGGTCACATTTGAGTACGCACAATTCCCGTTCACAAAAACGTCTGTGTCTATAGTAATGATGGCGATTATTTTATAAAATCAATATCTATAGAGCTCGATCTTAGATTGTATGTTTTATAATATTTTTACTGACGCTGCATAGCATTTTCTGTCACATAAGGCTATACTACATATATTGTCAACACTGATATTGCCAATTATAAAATAATCGCCATCATTTCCTTAATATAGACTCTATCACACAGACGTTTTAATAAAAAAAATGCGTTCAAAGGGCTGAGTTAGCCAGAATTGACACACGATATGCATGCTATATTTACGACAGTTATTTTAACGATCCGTTAAACTTTAACGGACATATCTTAGTAATGTGTTTGCGTTAGATTTACTACAGAAAACACTATAGAATACTTTATTTTTTACTAAACAAATATTAGCATCAATCTGTAGGAAAAATTTACACCACAGAATATTCGGGGCCTTTATTTCCACCACCATCTTTCTCTCCATTAAAGTTAACGGATCGTTAAAAGATAACGGAGCTTTGAGCAACCGACCCCAGGACATAAAACAATGGTCAATATAAATGATTGTGTTACTTTTGAAGTTTAAGTTAGTTCTGATTTGTTTCTAGGCTCTTTCAGAAATGCCACGAGTACAATGATCATTGTCAATTTTTTAAACTTGACCAGAGCTTAACTGCAGGGTCTAAGTCCGTAACTCAAAATTCTTCAAAATCTACGACATCGAAAACCAGAATGATTGGTCAATTTAAATCAACATTGATGATGTAAACTTACTGGGAAAAGATGAGCTTCTGATATCCGATATTAAAGAAAAAATATTTGTTTAACATTGGTACACGAATCGTGTACCATAATACGCTTCAGCCCCAGTCGTATTGAAAGACTCGAGGAACGAGGCTAGCCACATTGCATTCTTTCAAGCGGCAGAATGTAGACTCGAAAAACCAGGCGCTAGAAATGTGTACTAGATTCAGACTGCACGGCTTATTTCGCTGGACACAACTGACTTGAAATTGGAGTAAAAACGGAAACCATTGAATGTAAACCAGTTCATAAACATTCATATTACTTTTGTCAATTTCTAGGTCCCAAATGTTAGCGATTTTGCTCCTTTAACTGCGTCTTTGATAATTTTTGGGGATAATAATGAACCATAAAGCGTGGCGCATACAGGCCATTTCTCTAATCTTTGAAGCACCGACCAATTCTTATGCAATTAGCGATGTTGTAGGAACCGTGGCTATGAGAGCGAGAGAAGTGGGGTTTAACGTCCACTCAACATAACTAGGTCATTTCAGGACTAACATAATATGGTTTAATTTTATTTCAATAATTCACCTGCGCGTAGGGGTCTTTAGCAGTGGGAGGAAACCGGAGTGCCAGGAGGAAACCCACGGGGTAGAGAGGGCGCCCCTATCTCCATGCCACATACGCCCATGGCTATGTGTTTGCATGCACAAGTAATCTGTATCCTATATATTGTTAACTGTTGAACTTGCGCAGGTGGGTCAAACAAAAATTGCTCCAAAAGAAAATTGCTTGCTGTCGTACACTCAGCATGTACGATTTCAGAGCCATGTATAGGTAACTAAACAGCGCTTAACAATCGCCCGTGTGCGTCAGTATGAATAATTGTCGTTAAGTCCGACCATGATAAAACGTTTTATTTATTTAAAGGAACTGTGGAGAAGCCACCTTTAATGAAAACTGGTGCCCAAACCCTACAACCGTCCTTGACCAAATACTTGAAGAGATCTGTATAAAAATTATAGTTCAAAATCCTTTTTACATTTCCACCAATAATCCATTTCATAGAATTTGTTTCTGTATGGGCTATAAATCTATTTAGCTAATTTCAAAAGTCTACAGTACAAATACTCGTTTTTTTAAAATACAAATGATTTCAATGGGTATTTGTTGTTTTCAGAAAGATAAAACTGAGTTCTGTACCTCCTGTCTCGTGTAGTAGACCTATCTATTGTGCTTTTTTGATTGTTATTTTTAACGTACATGATTTGGCCATCTCTACTGATAATTTTGATAAACCCAGACATAAGAGCCATTTATTGATTATTTTCAAAAGCTTTCTGATTAATATAAATATTTTAGCTGAAATCGTCAAGGTACATTATAAATCATTATTTAGAATGTATGCCAATGCCTTTCCCAGGAAAATCCAATAATGAGCTCTATACATTACGTAATAAATTTCTTTTTTTCAAATATATATTTTTTTTCAAATTAAATCATCAATTTATAAATAATTGATAGACTTAGTCAGCATGTAGATATATATCGGTTTTCAAATACAACGCTGACATTTACGGTGTTGTGTTTATCTCGATCATCTTCATATTAATCCATTAGTTTGTTGTATATTTGATATTCATGCCTGCATATAATCTGAAATAGCTAGACGTATTTTTAATTATCGTGGCTCCATTAGTCATTGTTGTAGTCTATGATACTGATATTCATTATCATCAGAGACAATTGCGTCATGATGGGATTCGCCTTTTCCTAAAGGTAATTATTATAACATAATCGGTTCTATTGGTGAGTTCCTGAACGAGACAGAGAGAAAGAGAGGGAGTGAGAGAGATAGGCTTTAACGTCCCCTCGACACAAACTAGGTCATTTTGGGATTAACATATGGTGTAACTTTATTTGAATAATTCGCTTGCGCGTAAAGGTCTTTAGCAGTGGGGGGAAACTGGAGGACCCGGAGAAAACACACGAGGTTTGACAGGCGACCCTACTCCTTGTCACATACCACGAGGATTCGAAACCACTTGTTGACTCAATGGCAGGCTTTATGATACAACACGCACGTGCTAACCAATTGGCCATCCACCTTGAACGAGACAAGTATTTTAACTTTTATTGAAACACGTGGCTATCCGTTCTTATCTATAAGTACTGTAGAACGATCATGAAATTATATTTTATAGAATATTTAGAGCTTCAATACCAGTGTAGCCAAACACAACCTTACTAGGGGTATCACCTGTTGGACAGACAAAGAACGTTTTGCTTAGACGTTCGGACGGTACACAGAAACCAAGTAGATATTGGCACATAGCTTGACAATCGGGATTCGAAAAAGTAAACGTGGAATATTAGTTGTCCCAAAACGACCAAGGTATTTGTTGATGAACTGTAAGTTAGGGTATCACACATGTTGATAAAATTATTTTATTTTTTCCTCTAAATGTAGATAATCCATGCCTTAAATATTTGCCTATCAACATCCCTGGTTTCGTATTTTATTCACCTCAAATGATTTATAGTTTAAGAGATCTGTATACATGCCTGTTTTTGTGATGGTTGAAGAGATTTACCTGCGGCGTCATGTAAGCCTTGCCACTAAACATGATGCATTGCTGTGATCTATTTGTTAAGAAACATGCGATCAACCATTATTCTACCACGTTCAGCTGCTTGCTATGTTATACAATTTTATGTTTAAGTGTTTTTGACTTCAACAAGCCAACCATTCTATTAAGTAAGGTACATTAAGGAACTAAACGAAAACTTAACATTGTCTAAATGTTATTGATTTTCTCCTCTGTTATCTGTTTATAAACGACCTTAATTTGTTAATTTAAACAAATACTCTCGTTTTCCTATAACTATCTATTAAAGCTATTTATTTTATACTTATCGTATACTTGACAAATTAAATAGTCAAATCATGGTGTTTACATTCAAATAACGTCCTCGTTACCAAAAACTAAAGAAAAATTTTTTTTTTTTTAGCTCCGTTTACACAACCGGCAGATGGAAGCACCAATTTACATTACGGGTATAATTAAAGCACATATTGATTTACACGTCATTATCTAGAAACATAAATTCACTCTTAACATTTGTTCATTTAATTAAAAGAGTAATTTTGGTAGAAAAAGTTGCAATTTGTATTTAATTTGTGCAAGTAATCATTTTTTTGCGAGAAACGCAAGTTTTTAAAAGTGTAATATTGACAACTAAACTATTAGTCATCATGTTCATTTAACAACGATTATCTGTGTAAAGTACGAAACGGAGTGATAATAATCATGTTAAAACTGAAACACGGCAACGCAGGATCTGAGATAATTGAAAATAATTTCACATGACTTTGTTACTTTTTTGATGGCATGTATGTTGGGGCGTAGATCATCTCATCCTTGCTTATTATCAAGAATTGATGATCCTTGCGCAAGTTCGATTTATTAATGTTCGGTACTTATAAACCACATTGTCTTCAGAACCCCAAAAAACATTGAAAGTCTAATTGCTGCGTTTAAGGTACATTTATCTGCAGGGAATGACACTGAGTGGCTTTGTAAAGGTAACACAACTAATTAAGGGTAAATAAGGTATGTATCTTGAACTTTAAAAAGATTACTTTCTTTTACAAAACAATGCGATATATCACAATGTTTAAGATTGTGTAATACCACGCGGTATTTTTATATAATGATTAATCGCTGATTTATGTAGACCTTGAACAGTATATATCTATTTTTATTTAATTACCAATTACATCATAATGCCGAGTGTGGTTATATCATTAAACTTACATCCTTATCTGGATCGGGGGGCCGGTTGCTCAAAAATAAGTTATTTTAACAATCCTTTAAAATCTGCCGGATCGTTATCTTGCAAACGTGTCGTTTGTTAACGGTCCGATAAATTTCTGTTGTTGGACGGTCAATTTCATTTTCCATTAGGTAACGGATTGATCAACTTTAATCCAAGAGAAGACTGTTGGTTGAATTTTAAATATTTAAATACAATGTACATGTATAACAACTTCATATAATTTAGTATTAATAAGAAACTGAAGACAGTAGGACAACTAACTGTACAGTCAGTTCACAAGACTTGATTAAAGACAAAAATATAATTTACTACAGATAACCCTATAGAATACTTTGTTTTTTCCTTTAGAAATCTTAGCATAAAACTGTTTGAAAAATTATGGGATTTAGACAACAGAATATTTGGTGCCATTATTTTCTACAGACCCCCAAAATTGTGCAGAATACTAAAGAATTTCATCCTATAGAAAAAGGAATACCCCCCTCCCCATGGCCGAACCATCTAGAATGTTCTTTAGAAATTTACACTGGTGATCTACATGTATGACATGCTACAGCCCAAATGCCACCGTTAAACAGATAATGGATCCTAACACCTCCGTTAAATATAATGGCAAGCAACAACCTTTCTCTCCGTTATAGTTAATAGAGCTTTGAGCAACCGGCCCCTGGCCTTCTACCTTGAATGCAATGTATACATTTTTACGCTGAGAGCTTACATACATGGTAATCTTTATTGTTCAAGTTTCAACTATTTTTTTTTAAATTTTCTATTGATTTATTTAAAGCATTCTTACGGTTATTCACTTTTTACTCATTACATTTTAAAGGGGCTAAATCTCTTTCTCAATATTTTTCATAATATTCAAAATGTAAAACGTGAAACAGAATTCAATATTGACCATTGCAATTGATGTCTATTTTCTTATCTTGCCTTAAAATGTGGTACTCTAATATCCAATTTTCAAGACACAGTGTACTTTTATAATCAGTGCGCGAATCGTGTATACTATCATTTCGAACGCCAATGCGGGAGCAATTGACACTGGCTGATTCAAAATGACATTTTTAAATAAAAAAAACAAAAAAAGGGTGTAGAATGGACTAAGCAGGCCTAAAGGATCGTCTTTTAATTTGGATTGTTCGCGTATTTCATCACCGAACATAATTGATTAGATATTACAATATTGTTTCTAAAAAAAATGAATAGAAACCATTTTATATACATTTATATTACCTTATTATGTGCTTTTAGACCCGTTTCCGTCTAATTTAAGTTTGTAAAGGATAGAGCCATACAACCATTATCTTTCAATCCAGTAATTTTTGTTCTACACCGATTTGATATTCAGCATTAAAATATAGATCGAATTCCATCTTTCTCTTTTAGTACGGTCTCATTGGCAATAGAGGCTTTAAAACCGGTAAATTATTTATATATTCTGAGTTAAATTGAAAAATAAAACAGCTATAACACTTTTTCCGACGCTACACATATAATACGATTAATACGATTGCTGGACAGATTCTAAAGTGTAGCAGAAACACTGGTTGGCGAGGAAACCTCTACATGTACCCCTATCTCCGACAACATTTATTGGATATGTACCAATTTGTAATTGTGCCCAGATGAAACATTGTCCTAGACTGGCTCTACCCCTAGGCAAATGCAGCAGTAATGCATTGTCACCTTTCTGCATTGTTAACTACATAGCCTCCGTTTTGTAATTTCAATATCATTTATAGCCAAGGGAATGTAACTCTATTTCCAGAAGATGACAATGGTGTTTATATGATAATACAAATATTACAGATGGTGAAAAAAAATGAACCAATTGGTTGCGTGTAACTAATCTGATTACGATGTTTTAATATCAGGTTACATTATCTAACATCGTTATATTTGGTAACAAATAAGACTGTCTATTATAGCGATTTTTATTTCTTATAATTAATGAATAACACGTATAAAGTTAGCCCCCCCCCCCCTGCATGATCATGAGAGAGAGAGAGAGCGAGCGAGAGAGAGAAATTGAGTTTAACATCCACTCGACACAAACTAGATAATTTCGGGAATAACATAATGGTTTAATTTTATTTCAATATTTGACTCAATGACAGACTTTATGATACAGCGCGCACGCATAACCATTCAGCCATCCAACCCCCCGGGGGGCATGATCATGATCTCTAACATTACCACCCATGGACGATACTAGCTAAATATCATCGTGCCTTAGTGATCGGCTGATCGCGTTCAATATCTGATAATGTATGTTATTTGATGTCAAAATACCTTATTGTTCATGTAAGAGAGAGAGAGCGAGAGAGGGAGGGGGCGTAAAGTCCACTCGATACAAATAAGATCATTTCGGGACTGGGATATGTTTCAATTTTATTGATTGCAGTAATTTGTTTTGCGCGTCTACAGGTTTTTTTTAGCTGCAGGCGAAATCGGATTACACAGAGAAAAACCCACCAGGGTCGACAGGAGATTCCGCCCCTTGTAAAGCACAGGACGACGAAATTTGGCTGCCGTAGGCCATTGATAATAACGCGCACAGATGACCTGGAGCAGTGATGGTTTGCATAATCCTTTAATTAAATGCCGCAAGGCGAAATCCTTTTCGATCAAATCTATTTCTAAATAAATATTAAAGATGCATTATGTAAAACTTGGACAAAGAGCTCGTAGGTCTCGCTATAATAGTTTTAAAAAAGGTAAAAATTTCAGTCAAATTACTTTATTCTAAGTTGAGTTATGGTCGTTTGCAGTCATTATTACCGTTATTACGATAATAAACAAAGTCTCGATTATCCATTTTATATTAAATTATTAACTATCAATAGTATATAAATCTGTTGAAAATCAATACCTCCCAAAGTTCTAGGGAGTTGGTTATTGGCCTGGAATGTAAATAAATGTATAATTGATTAATTTATATAACATTTGAGGCCAAACGAAAAATTGGCATTGGGCAGATTTAGTTCTTAAAGATAATAATGTAACAATACCAAGCGCAACGTTAAGGTACATTCCGTATATTATAGATGGCTGGATGATTTGTTATAGAAAAGGGTTATGTATGTTGTTTCCACACCGACGTTTTCTTTCTGGCTCGCCGTTTACTGTACTTTTAAGATGTAAATTTAAAAAAATGAACCTAGTATTTGGAAATTTGTCTGGAAAAATAATGGTTCATCACCGCTGCTTGTGAGTGGTTTGTAGACTGCTTGCTTAAAGTAATTTGACGCGAGATTAGTAGTTAGGAACTAATAATATACAACAGCGTCATAGTCTGCGACATTCTCAACCTTCTATATTCCTCGCTTCAACGAAGTTAGCGTGTAAAAAGCTGGTAATTATTGGGCTATTTCCATCTGTCTAGGGTTAAATCGTCTCTTGTGTCCCATGCCTCAATGCCTGCTTAAAACACTAATATCTCAAAATCGACTAAATTTCAATTTTGACATTCATTTCCCTTTCCTTAAAAGAAAAAAAGAATGCTCTTATACTAATCTTTGAGTTGTCTGCAGACAATGGCGGACACGATTGGCGTTTAGTAGAAGAGTTCATTTTTCGTAAAACTCTTGTGTTGAAAAATGGCATTTATGTCAAGTAATGTTTCTCGGGTAACATGTCAAGCAACATGCTGGCAGCAAAGTATTTGCATGTATTTAGAACAAGAGTTCAAAATAACATTACCCTTTTTTAAAAAAAAAAAAATTCAGTAAAATATTTAAAGTAACTTAGTCCCTAACTCAATATCATCCAAAGTCTTTGAAATTGAAAGAATTTGTCCATTTAAATCAACATTAATGTTGTGATCTTACCGGGAAAAGATTGGCTTCTGATATCCAATGTTTAAGA
Organism: Patella pellucida; assembly: GCA_917208275.1. Lineage (NCBI taxonomy): Eukaryota > Metazoa > Mollusca > Gastropoda > Patellidae > Patella > Patella pellucida. The sequence continues at coordinate 55,200,435 of OU795039.1, read as the reverse complement.
CAAATATTTTAAACATTTTACCATTGAAACACGAATTGTGTACGATGAAGCGTTTCAGCGCCATTTGTAACAAGGGGCTCAAAGGACGAGACTAGACATATTCGACAATTCATGTCATATTCTTATCTGGAGATCATGCACAATAAATACTTTCGGTGTAGACTGGAATAACCAGAAGCTAGAGATTGCAATTCAATTGGGACTTCTAGCATATTTCACCTAACATAATACCCCCGTCTGACTGGAGTGGCATCCTTACTACGACGCTACGACGATGGACAATGAGTTTAGAGCGCATTAAGGTCGCCATAAGCGTGGTGGAAACGCCAGCTATCGAGCTGTGATCACCATGGTCGCCAATGATCGCCGAGTCACGGCGTTTATTTTGAGCATGTTCAAAACAAACGCCAAGGTTCTGCGATCTAATACCCTTGTTAGACAGGGGAGGCCTCCATACTACGACGCTACGGCGACGGAAAATGGCCACAGTGCCCGTCAAGATCGCCATAAGCGCGGTAAAATCGTGGTAGAAACGCCAGATACCGGCCTGTGATCTCCATGGTCGTGAATGATCGCCTAATTACCGTCAGATCGGATGGCGTCCTCGTTGTGCTGCAGAGACCGTACGGTGATCCGAAAATGCACAATCGTGAACACAACGTACGAAAATGTCCCAAAATATCACATCTTTCTAGGGCAGATCGCAGACGTGACTCGGCGATCCTTTGCCGACATCGAGACCACAGCGCAATATTTGGCGTTTCCACCACGCTTTACCACGGTTATGGCGATCTTGACGGGCACTGGGGCCATATTCCGTCGTTGTAGCAGCGCAGTAAAAACGCCACCCGGTCTGACGGGGTAAAGAACGCGACTTCTTTCAAGTTTGTAAATTTTTTGACATTTTCACGCGTTGTGTATACGTTTACCGGCGACCTTGTAAATTTTCTAGTCGCAGCAGCGCAGTAAGAACGCCAACCGGTCTGACGGGGGCATAACCAATTGGAAATTAGTTTCTAGCTCCTTTAGCGATTTAGCTCCTTTAAAGGGCCAATCCCGATAACTTTTTGGGGAATAAAAAAATTGACCCAAAATCTTAAAAGGGTTACGTGTCCGGATAAGCAGTGTTGACGTTCACGCCCAAACGACTCAATATTTTCAGCTGAAATTTTCAGACAATGTAAATACACCATGCTGCTATAGTTTGGTCCATAAATTTCATGAATACTCGGACTTTGATTTTTGAGACACTGTTCTTATCGGGATTGCCCCTTTAAGTATTCAAAAGCTAATTCATAGCAATCAATTACAGACAATTATTACATCAATACTAATGGAATTAAAACTAAAGTGTTGGATACATTTAACAATAAGAAGTTGATTAAAGATATCTGTATTTCCGATCGCACGCAGTTGGCGACTAAAGGCAATGGGGACTTGGAATTCCATTAACAGTTATAATGATATTCGTGTATCAAAGCTGTTCCTATTGTATGGGATTGGGGCTATCGTCTGGTTGCTCTATCGTCATCCTTCAGGCCTATAAATTACATAAAGATAGAATAGAATATGACCTGATAGGATATTGTATGTCTGTATGTACATTTTGTTAACGGTGCGTGCAAAAGTTTACTATTTCCAATCTACCTCTCTATTAAAGATGTTCCGTTTGATGAGCGAGGGTTTATTTCACGTAGCTAGCGTGTTGTCTTCCCTTTCTTCCATTGTTGCAGATTGTGTACAGATCCGTATTATAGCCACCATATCAACGTAACCACTGGACATAGTTATTAACCTCTCAGACTTAGAGTAAATATAGATTATTGTGATCAATGTCCCAAACTTATTGCTTTTTCTGCTAATCGATGGCCGAGTCGCCCTTCTCGTTATTATATATCTCCATTATAGCTGTGCATTGAGGTAAGAATCATTTCAACCAACTTTGAAAAGAAAATTTTAGGAAATCTAAAGTGGTCGCAGAACCTGGCAATTACAGGAAATGTATTTTCTTACAGTTAGGACGAGCAGCTGTTAGGACGAGCAGATGAGTAAATATGTATCTTGGAGACAGAATAATCATTTAATAGTATCTATTCATTTCGACATACCACCAACAAGGATCGCCCAGCAGATTATAAAAATAAGTGCGAGTATGTCTGTAGTAAGAGTGTGGCGGCAGAGTTGTGAGGTTTGTTTTTCGATCTTGCTAAAAAAAAAAACGGCTAGTCCTAAGGATGAACCCTGTCGTTAAATGATAATCATTTATGCCTATTTTCCCGTTTACAGGTCAGAGCATTTGTTTCAAACTTATAAATGGTTTGCTTGGCTATAGATGATTTGTTAGGCTAATCGTAAGGAGGGACGGACGCTATCGGGATTCAGACTCAATCATCAATTGGCGTTATTATTACCCTTGACCCTGAAACTCGAGAGCCGGCCACGGTATGTTCTCTTGTACATTCCAACACAACCAAAAGCTCCAGTTATCAAGAAAAGAGACACTTTATATTTTGAATTTGTGTGTTTGGTCCAAAATGTGTGTAAGAGTGTTGAGCGCACATTATAAGATCTGCAATTAATAAAATAAAAGAGATGTGATGTAACAGGCGTTTTACCCACTTTCTGCACAACACCTACTGGTAAAATAACTGCACTCTAGTATACCTTCGGCACCAGGGCTCGTATATTCCGGGGCCCAGCTTGAGACCATTTGGACTGGACATATGAAGCACCGTGGGTCTTTCTGTCTGACGTGAGGAGCATCGATAGAAGCCGGTCACCACATCTTACATACGACCCATGCATATTTTGCGAGCTACATAATTCAGTAGTCTCGTGACCGTCTAGAATTTGTCTCTAGCTGTCAGTGCTTCTCCTTCACGTTGTGTATTTTCTTACTGGTTTCTTAAGACGTTTGCCTTCTTCAGCAATAACAATGCTACAGTTCGTTTTTACCTTTCATGTAGCATAGGTATACATACAAGCATAGTACATATTACAATACAGTCAATACTAATGAAACTCTTTTCAAGCCTAGCCACCAGTAGCCAGTCTCGCGGCTAGCTAGGAAGATGGAACCCCTTTGAAATCTAATCGAAGTCTTGACAAATTCTCACGAGTATCTTAATTGTGTATCTACTGGTTTTGGTCATTCAATTATCCAATTGGAAAAATATGATGTAAATAAGTATAGAGATTGGTCAATTGAGCCAAATGACGTCGACATCCACCCTGTATATGGTAAAATGGAAATTCACTCGCAAACATGTTGTTGACAATATAACCAGTTATGTTTATGTTATATAACGCTTTTTATATAATAATATGTCAATTATACTCTAAGCTGATGTCGGTACACACTACGTATTATGTGAATCTGTGTAAAATATAAAGCCATCTTATTTCTCCATTATGTGTGTATAATCTTAAAAACAATGTCACCACGACTATATTGCTACACATATTCAACTTAAATTATGGTATTATTCATGCCAACACCAACTTGAATTTATGATCTCCAGGGTCTTGATAAATGCATAGCGACATGAATTATATAAAATATGTTTTTTTAAAACATTTAAAAACTTTAAAAAATTGGAACTTTTGAGCAATGCAACCGGGTAGCCATATTCTTGAAGCAATGGCCCGAGAAATTCCTCTCTGCCCATAGCTTGATTGGCTTCTGACACTTGACCTTTTGAGAGAGTGTGTCTATCCTTCCCGTTCAATCAAATATATTCCAAGTACAAATATATTCCAAGTACAGCAACTTTGTAGCCCGTCGTTTAATCTGGGTCTTCCCTAAAACTTTAAGGTATTAAAAACGGTGAAAGTCTTGTTCGTCTCCACACAGTATTGTTAACATTGTAACCGTGTTGATAGCCTCGTTTGTCACACAATTAGTTTTTCTGCAATATTCTGCTATGCACTGATTAATTTGGCATAATACAATCGTGAGTCATGACGTAACGTTATGTAAACATAATATTTGGTCGAATTTGAAGCTATGTTTAAAGCGTAATCATATGGTTACGCAGTTAGCTATTGGTTGTTAATCTGACTATTAACCAGTCATAATTTGGAACAGAAATTTGCTTGCATTAAAAAGTGTTTAGTGAGATTAGCTCTAATCAAACGAAACATTGCGGGGTGTATGCTGGGTAGCCTTCTTTTCGATTTTAAATAAATTGTTTTGCCTATAGAAATTAAGAACAAAATTGTTTACAGGTGTTGTCGAACAACATAAAATCATTTCGCTGTGACCTTAGTGTCCTTATAAGAATGCTTTAAAATAACGACCTTCTGATACCAATGATATCCGGGCGTGTTTTGGTTCCATATTAAGATTAGTTTAATTATTCATTTTGCGTTTAAGATTAAGTTCTTGGGTTCGGCTCGTAAGTTATTCATTGGCAACGATTTAATTTAATTGTTCAAGGTGCGGACAATTAAAATCTATACTCTTGAATGGGTTTCTCCTGTAGGCTACAATTTGTGAATAATTTATTCCAATTGGTGTTAGGCTTGCCTATATATTATAGATCACGCGAAGTTATTTTTTTCAAACTCTGTGCCGAATCTACATTAACTTTGCATAATTAACGCTTACTCTTACAGATATAGTTTCTTGGCATCCTAAGTCTTCCCCGAAGGGCTGTAAGTTCTTTTAGGCGATAGCTAATGGAATTTAATGGATTATATACACAGTAGCATTGCAATGTTCGGATGGCTATTTTTTATACGACGATCTTGCAGCGAACAAACACATTATAAACGTTCTTTCAAATATCAATTAGAATTAAACTTAAATATTTTTCCAAGTTGTTAATCACAAAGATTGTGTAGAATGGGCGTTAATTACTAAATATTGATCTCGGGTTGATACAAAAAACGTTTCCATTTTAATCGCAAATAATATCATATCAACCGATTAAGAAAGTGCTGGGGTACTAGGCATATTATAAAAGAAGAATTGCACTTTTCAGAAAACGAGTGAAGATTATTCAAGCAAATTCATTTTACATGATTGACTCTTTATGATACATAATGTTCTCAAAATATACATTTGGGCCTGATTAATCTGTCGAGTTAGGCTACAGTAAAAACTAACATCATTCATTAAATTGCCAAATGACCACAAAAACTCTGTTTTTTCTGAATCACGCAAGCAACAAGAAAATATAATTTTATTTTTTTTGTAAAAGAAAATGAAAATCACTTGTTAGGATTATGGTCGCGGTTTGAAATTAAACCTTTAGGCACTGTTATATAATTTTCTGCCATCGTAATTAGAGACTGGATTTCTGAAAACTAAAATTATATTGATTAAACATTGCAAAAACATGGCGACTTTTTTGGTTTGTTAACTCTGTGATTCTTCAGTCGGGTTTTAATGAATCATTTAACTGGAAGTCAAGCTATAAATTAGAAACCAAGAAAGGTTTGGAGGAAACGTGTGGCTCTATTGACCCTAGCAACAGTTAAAATCACAAGCTGTCTTCCTCCAGTAAACTTCTAACCGTCTCTCTGAGTACATATTTGATTTCGTTTGTAACATCTTCACCACCGGCTAATGTGCGAGTTCAGCTCCTGCCCTGGCAAGCGGAACCGTAATTAATTGAAAGCACAAACATTGCCGAACTGCCGTAGTGTGGAGCTTTTCAATCTACAAAAGGTTGGAGCTTGGTCAATTTTGTTTGCTTTCGCATTATTGAGTTTTTCGGTTGGTACCCGGTCTTGCTGATTACGCCAGGAATTATGGAAATATTTCTAATTGTAACCGCTGGCCTGTCTATGTCTCCATTGGCTGGAATTTGACAGACGTACAAATGGCCGCTAGGTTAGAAACTGTAAATAAAGCACAGATGATGTTTTCTCAACTACGACTGCTGACAGTTCCCGCCAAAAACATCACGAACATGGGCTGCTAATAGGTAAATCAAACCCAGTTCTTCACCGATGAAGTTACAGAAGGCGGCAAAAATGTCTCGTCTCCTGGTAGTAACAGACGACAAGCTTATTTGGCGCACGTTTTAGCACGTGAAGTTGAGAATTAGTGAAAAAGAATCGTGATTGATTGTATTCTTACGCTGTGTTCAATCCTTGTTATCTGTATAACTTACCCAATCTTAATGGACTCATATAAGAAAATCGATACATTTAGTACTAGCTTAGCTTTTTTGATTCCCTGCCTTTTGCCAGTTGCCACGTCTCAACAGAACAGCATACATGTTACCGGGTATATCGGCAGAACCGTCTGTACCTATTTAACCCAATTATAGTTGGAATTGTCAATACCATAATTTGAAAGGGTTGGATTTTCCTTTATTTTATTATATGATATTTATGTAATGGTAAATATTTGGAGTCATGAGGTATTTCAACAAACAAACAAAAAAGGAAAATGCTCCTGATTCAGGAATGACGCGCAAGTGTGTCTTTACTAACCTTAGAATGAATTCTAAAACGAGGTAAAGTAGGTATCATGGTTCTAGAATTGTTATAGTTTTGGCATAGTTTGTTTAATTTGCTGCATGTGGGGTTTATATAAGACAACATGATGATCAACAACTGCATTTTGTAAGTTAAAAACGTTCATTGAATTAAGGTCCACCTGTATACACATGAAGGACCCCTGACAGATAGATTTGGTTGAAAGGCTGATGGAAACGCCGATCTCCGGGCAAAATTCTCCACTTTAGTATTGCATACGTGACCATATAAATTAGAATATTCGAATATTAGTCTCGAAATGAGCGAAATGTGAGTTGGGAAACGTCACTCCTTTTTTGTCTATATTTCGTATAGAATAATTTGAGCAAGCTATTGCAATCAGCACAACAAGCAGCACCTGTATCGGTTACATCTCACTGTGCCCACTTTTGATTAATCCAATTAAGGTCTAATTGGGATTAGTGTATTAAGCGGATTAGGATTAGGTGTTATAGGTAATTAGATGGAAAAAAACAACAAATATTGAAAGTGACTAAATATTCAGTCTTATAATTGGTGAGATGAACTTACTGTAATCGTTAGAGTGATGAATTTTATTCAAAAAATAATACTTGAATATAATATGAATTATGTTCAGTAAGCCTACACATTACACGGTCTGTAAAAGGACACACAGAAGTCAGTCTGTCATATTTCATCATGGCAAACGTTCAAGTAAACATCCAGTACTTCCCCAATGCTCAAGGTGGAGAAAACTTAGTCCATGAAGAATACAAATTCCCAGTGAAGAATAGGGTTTTTTTTCCGTCTAATTACCTATAACACCTAATCCTAATCCGCCTAATACACTAATCCTAATTGGACCTTAATTGGATTAATCAAAAGTGGGCACAGTGAGGACACACCCCTGTATCAACATCATACCCCATCTTAACTTAAAATATAGGACAATGTTATCTGATTATACGACATCGTGTTATAGTGATTGGTTGAGCAAATCTTACGAAGACACTAATCGAACATACGTACTTCAACAAATGAAGCATTAGTAATAAAATTTGTTCTTTGTGAAATATCGATTACATCATTTATTCCGAGCTTATAATCACCCCTTGGCTTCAGGCTGCTGTGTTATTTCATCTTTTCTCAAGACTAATCGGTTATGTTATTATTTTGAACGCTCAAGGTAACGACGTCGTTCATGCTTTATTCGGTTATCAATAATTGTCTTGCTTATTATCTCTAGCATCCGCTGGGTCGATGGACAAATTCGATTTTAATTCCGAAAATAAGAACCAATCGCCATTGAAGCAGAACGAAAAATGGTGGAAGTGAAAACGAGTGAGTTAATAAGGAAGGATAAGAGTTCTGTGATTAGCCTTATATTGCCGTTATTCTACAAGTTGATTCAATTGATTTGTACGTCAAGTACGTTGTAGTAATCTGTAGGATTCGCCGTTTACACTACACGCCTAACATACACCTAATAAAAATTGTGCGACAATGGCTTCTTGCAATCACGTTGGACCAGACGGCGAGAATCGATGACATTTTCAATAGCCAGCACTCTAAATAATATTCTTTCTTCTTCTCTTTAACTGTCTGCAAACGAAAAAATAGTTTTAAGACATAATTTTATCCACGAAATACGGGAATATGAGAATACTATATCAGTGATGAATTCTCGCCAGAGTTAGGTTTTTTTAATACCTCGGATGTTTTATTCATATTAAAACGAGTATGGATCCCAGTGCCAAGATCAAAGACGAGTTTCGCCACAGGTGATGAACCGTCTTTGATGTAGGCGTTGAAGGAAAGATGAGAACGGTAAAATAAACATATTGTGGAGACTTCAATATTTGTTGATTTTCAATTCGAATAAACGGATCAATTTGTAAATGTTTTTTTGAAGAACCCATAGGAGCAGTACACGATGTGTTTGTTATTAATAAAATAAAGATTTTGCCCAGAACATAGGAAACGGAATTGATTCCTTAGGCTATATTTTAATTCTTCGAGACGTGCCAAATACGAATCTTAAGAAGAAACTCTTTATCTAGCTGTCTTAGATTTCTTTCTTTTTATTGAATATATATATATAATCAAAATGACAATAGATATCCTAATATATACGAGCTCTATACTTACATCATCAAAAATACCATTAGACTATTGCCATGGAATCGTTGATAACTGACTTGATAAGAGCATTTAATATTGGAATTATGAAAGAAAACATCCCGAGACGATATTTTCTTTCTGGGTGCACTTAATCAGTTCCTTAATGAGGTAAAATAAGACGTTAGGACATTTATATCAATACTTGCTTCTAATTTCTCTGTTCGTCTCATTTCTTCACAAACTTCCATCTTGTGTTGCTTGAGTTTATATTGAAAGATTGTTTAGCTATGAAACTAATGTCTGAAAACAGATCTTGCTTATTACCAAGCAAACAATCCTATCAAATGGCAATATAAAAATTCCACTGAAAAATTAAAATATAAATGGCAGCTAACTTTACGAACCAAGATCGCAGATATTAGAATTCGGGATAAAAATCAATTACATGTACTTGTTTTCCAAATTATCAGCATTATGACAGATACTATGCCATTATAATGGATAATCCGATCCCCATACACCAATAAAAATAGAAGCGTCTGGCACCTTCACTTTGTATTCTAGAAGTGAAATGATTTGCTTTTAGCCCAATTGAAAGTGTGCGCCCTTACCCATCATAGCCTTTTAAAGAACAGAACACCCACGGGGCTAATGTTTAAATATTGTGTCCGTTATTCTTCCTCTTTGGAATTAAAGAATGTATATCATTGGGTTCGAAGTACATTATCCGGAAACAAAATGCCTGCGTTCACATTCACCAAGTTAACTTCAGATAACAAACAAAATTATTTGTCAATTTAAATCAACATTGGTGTTGTGATCTTACCGGGAAAAGATAGGCCCCTGATATCAAATATTAAAGACAAAATAAATATTTTACCATTGGTACATAAATCGTGTACCATAATGCGTTTCAGCCCCATATCTAGCAAGAGACTCGGGGAACGAGGCTAGAAACATTGCAACAAATCAAACGGCGTATGTAGACTAGAATAACCAGTCGCTAGAAGTTGAATTTGACTGAGACAGCTGGCTTATTTCGTTGAACATAACTGATTTGAAATTAGAATAAAAACGGAAACCATTGAATGTAAATCGGTGTATATACGTTCATATTACAGTATTATATTGCGATCTACTTCTGACAATTTCTAGGTCCCAAAAGTTACCGATTTAGCTCCTTTAAATATAAGAATATATACCGTTGTCAGATGTATTGTTACATGTATGCATTTGCAGTCAGTATGTAGCCAACATCGTTAAACCTATAACCATGTAGGTGTTAATGTATATCTCACATGTTCTTGCTGCGATCCATTCATGTGTAAAATTAGTTTTGGTTGTAATTCTGTTTGTCGCCAGATATTTGAATTTGTTAAATGGTCTGGAAAACTAGAAGAATTATTTTGATTAATTCAATAATCTCCATACTCCCGAGTTGCGCCGTTTCTACTGGAAATAATTGCCTCACGTCACGAGCAGTTGTGTAACGACTTTTTAACGCCTGTCGTAAAAAGACTCGCATTTAAATAATATAATTAGTTGCATTCATTAGTACAGTGACGAAGTTAAGTTATAGAACGAACGGTGTCTTTCAAACAAACTCGACAAACTACACTTTTTATACGGGAATTGTTTGGAAGGATTCTGTTTTTCGGATGGATCTTAAACAAAAAGCGTAGTAACGTACGTTTAATTAGCGTCAGTTGAAAAATCTAGAAAAAATATGATTAGAATTATCTAGAACGGCCAATTACTGATTAAATATTCAGCCAATCAAAAATTTGCATCACTGTTTATGGCTGATCTAAAAAATAAAGAATTTATCAAGGGAATTATGGGTTTACTTATGTTAATAGTTGTTATATGACTCTGGTATGACAGCAGTTGTATTGTAAACAACATCCTGATTCGGCTAATTCTGACTTAAACTAGGTTCATTTATAATGGTATCTTTTGATGTTACACCACCATGTGTATTTGTTTAGACCAGTATAGTAATAATAATTATGTTATCTTTGTCGTGTAAGCCATTCCATTTTTCCTGAAGGATTTTGGGGCTTCAATGCATAATATTACCCGCCTTGAAATCTGGTCGGGGTTGGGATTATTGGGGCATATCAACTCATAAATCTATAAGGAACCTCAAATAATTGGTACCCCTGCCCCACCTTCCAGTCATCAAAGATAATCCACTGCATTGCCATTTCCGTTCTACAGCAATGAAAATTAAGTAGCCTGTATGAAGTCCTTACCATTAACTGGACACCTTCTTATTCCTTGCAGGTCTTTCTTTAGGCATCACGCGTTACATAAGTTATTAATTAGACATTATCTACATAACAAGCCAATATTCAAATATCTCGATCATCGGATGGCTCCGACACAATCGCCATTTAATAATTTAATTTAAAAATGGATAATCGTGACTTTTTTTATTACGTAATGGTAGCAAGGAAACTCAAGATTCTTATCAACACTTCGCTCAGAATAAAGTAATTTGATTGAACTTTTCAATATATTCTTGTTCTATTATCTATGTTTATACTATTAGAGCGAGAACGGTCACCCGGTCACCTCTTTATCTAAATCTTACATAATTCATTTTAACATATATTGAACTACCCATGTAAATAAACATTTGATACGTTTATTTCATTGTTTGATAATTTTCAGAAAATTGGTTTTACTTGGAGTTTATAAAACTATATGGGGGGGGGGGGGCGAATGGTTACCACTTGTGCGCTGTATTAAACGGCCTGCCATTGAGTCAACTGGCGTGGTTGTACCTGGCAAGGAGTAGGGTCGCCTATCCAACTTCGTGGGTTTTCTAAGGGTCCTTCGGTTTTTCCCCGCTGCTCAAGACCTAGTTTGTGTCGAGTGGATGTTAAACCCCATCTCTCTCCCTCTCTCTCTCTCTCTCGCTATCTCTCTCTCTCTCCCTCTCTGTCGATTGCTGTTTGAATGTGAACGAGACAACGGAAGTTAACTTAGTTCCTGGCATAAAACGTCATTCCGTAACGCACAGAAAATTGCTGCGTGGTGGCACTTCCTGTATCTATAGTATAAAGCCGTGTTTACAAGACACTTGAAGTCTGTCATCTGTGACAACTAATAGGAAAACACTAAGAAGCCGAGAATAAGTTTCGTACATTATTATTGGTTACCTTCAAGTGTTATTAGAATGGCATCCTCCTTAAGATGTCTAATATGGAAACTATGTTTACCTAATAATCCAGATACTTCAACATATACTTTGATAATCTTTCAAGCCCTGCCTTATGAGAAACCAATTGTGCGTCACATTCGGCTATCTAGTTATTTTTGTATCGTAGTCATCCGTTTGCTATTTATCAATCCCCTTATCAAATATATTGTTCGGAAAAATTCTTCGGCAGCTTTTGTTATCTTAATGTAATGCGCATTCATTGCCTTCGTTTCGTCACTATTTATTCTCCCATTTCAAAAGTGTCACATGCAGTTGCGATGTAATAAAATATTGAGACAGCCATGTACGTACGCAATAATATCCCATTTGGAAAATTACTATAATCTCAGATTCATGCAAGATGATCGGGAGAAGGGGCTTTGAAAATGTTCTATTCTGTTTACTTTGACCTTCACATAAAACTCCACATCTGAGCAACATGGCCTGTATGACCCGCCACTTTATGAGTTATAATAAGTAATATGAGACGATAATCCCGGGGATTAAATAGATTGATAGTGCATGGGATTAACCCAGTCGTTCATTCGGACATGATACACTTTGTATCATCAGTCACGATTTGACCAAAAATCATACGCAGATAAGATTCCACAATTCTGTGACCATACTCTAGGCTTAGGTTTTAAAAAGATGTCTTTTTACACAGAAAGAGAAAACACAATATCGCATTCAACCGATAAAAGGAACATATTATCGAACACCATTCTACACGGTCGACCGACTCTAATAGACTTTTGAAGTCAGAAGGATTGAGAAAGAATGGCTAACCTCGAAGATGGATGATATTCTTTTAAGACGATAAATCACCAGATTATGCAATCAGTATCTGAGACAAACCCCTTGTATAAGAAAGGCACAATTTATTTAAATGGAGATAACCCGTGGTTAATCTATGATATTTGGTTCCTTTTCAAAAGGCTCCGTTCCATTGATGTTATTATCTGTAGGATACAATTCACTTCCGCACTCAATGTTTATTGATCTATTATAGGCCAATATGGGAAATATAAAAGCTGCAAATGATCCATGCTAAATTCTGTCTTCGTTTCCGCACCACATTGATCGTTTAACAAGTTTGTTTCGTTTGCAGAAAAGCTTACTAGCAGACGAGATCTGGTTTAGAACTGACAGAGATGCCATCATTATCCCTATTACTGCTAGAAAGTTCAACATCTCTTCAGGCATTAGGCGAGTTGCTTGTACATCCGATACAGGATTCCCAAGAGAGAGAATAATCTCGCCCCAGGGCTAAACGTCGTGTATCTGAGTAAATAAGAAGCACCGCATGCGACACAACAAAGGAGGAAATCGGAAAATCGACAAAGATTCCATTACCTTTAAGGCAAATCTTGTCTCTCACTGTCTCAGTAATGTCTTCTGGAACGAATTATCCTTATCAGACAAGAAAACCTGAGTATTTTAAGCGATTTAACAAGATCTCTTCTTTTCGGCGGATCGATGTCCATATTTACTGATGGCGTAATATGTTGTTCCCAAGCACGACCTGGGGTTATAATCAAATGGTGGCCGAAGTAGAAAAAACACCACCTCGTGTAGTATGTACCACTCTTTATGTACGAAAAATAAACTTTCGATAACATTACTTTCCAGTTAATTACGTTTTTGTTGACGGAAATCATTTCTCTCCGACAATGAAAGAGTTCAGTGCCGATGGTCAAAGAAGAATCTAATCAAATGTCCCGAACATTCAAATGACGTCCGCCATAGTTTTACGAGACTTCGCCTTTTGGCAAAAGACTGAATACTCGACTAGAATCTTATTATAAAATCTCTACAATAGTCCGTTTCCGGTCTCTCCCCTGACCTGAACAGCGACAAACACAATTAAATACCTCAAATTACGTCAGTAATTCTGAAGAATAGTTCTAAAAGCGGGGCGTGCATTCTGGACATCTCAAAACCGATGTATTGAAATATGCGCATTTATTCATAAATAAGAATATTTACCAAAAATGCATGGTCTCAAAGCCCCAAGGTTACCGGTAAGTTCTTTTGTATTGTGTGTAAATTTTATTTTTTGCCTATTCATCAATCTCATAAATTTTCATTGTCTTATAGCTAAGGTAAAATTTTGAATTCCTACAGAAAAGCTATAATATATATGCAGTTGTTTAACCATTTTATATGATCCTTGCTTTAACGTATATGGCATATCTTCACGCTTATCTTTCTTCTATTGTTTCGTATTTTGATCGTGACAAAAGCATACATATTGGACTGGAGTCGATTCCTCGTTAGTTTTTCCAGTAATTACAATCACAAACCTAATGAGAATTCAGCCAATAGCATAACTCTTAACTACTTTTCGAGTAATTGGAAATTTAAATTACACCGAAGTGACTGGACAGAGTATACGGATACCGTGCGGGATGAATGACATGGGCAAATCAAGTTGATCTCGTCTTTGTTCTTGGGTTGGATGTATTTCATCATTGACATTAAGTTCACTTATTTGGAAAAGAAAAAGACAAAGATCGAACTGACTATGACAAATTGAAAATACGATTTCGTTGATGGAGTTGCGCTTTTATCGATACAGTTTGTTAAAATGAACATCTTGTACTCTCCGTGATACTGCGACTTGAAGAATTGCAATGAACTCTCATTGATTGCCCTTCTTTGACATTTTGATTTTTGAAAGTTTTATCTCTTCTTGTTACTTAAAAAGTTTAATAAGCCACAAATTGCACTTGTTGGGTCCGTGAACTGTTTTTAATGAAAACCTTCACAAAACCGATATTGTTTTTAGCAGTAAAAATCGAGAAAAACGTTGACGACTTGGTCACATCTAACCCCCGAAAATGAAGAGAAGATATAAACTGCCTAGAAGTTAAACAACCCATGATGTATCAGAGGCATTTGGGGTCCTGTATTATTGTTTGATGGACTGTAAAGTTTGTATCGCATGAAAATTTTAATATCTGCTCCGTAAATATTATATTTACCTAAGAATGCCCTTTGTTGCTCGAATAATCGTATCTTCAGACATATTTTGTTGTTTTGGGGTTTTTTTGGCGTGTGCGGGGCTGCATGGCCCCACAATACACCGAATACGGCTAGGAGATGCATAGTTAAAAAAGGATAATTGTGGGGTTTTTATAGTAAGATGGAGTGTCACTTTATTGGATGGCCATCAAAGTTCGGATAGATGTGAGCTTTTGCGAATGCACTCGGATAAAAGTATAGCTACTCAGGGCCTATTTTAAGGATTATTTGACGAAGCACGGTCTCCGTGTCAATGCCTTTTTTGGGGGGGGGGGGGGGGCCGACCGCCAGAAACACCATTTCCGAGTAGAAAGTGATCAGTTCAATGTAGCTCCTTAGCTTTCAGAAATTGTGACCAAACAGATCATGAACTATGAACAAAACAATTGGATAAAACTCACCAGAAGTTAAATAATATATTCCAGAATTATTATCACACTACTTTTAATACTAAAGAATTGACTAACAGATTTATGTATATCCGTCCGCTCGTCAGGGAATCGGATGTTCAAAGAAAAGTCCAAAGTCGATTCAAAGAATCAGCCTTAGACCCGTATTTTCGATGCGATTTTCGAGAAATGAAAGGTTTGTAACACACTGTTCTATCGCATTAAATCTACATCGCACCAATACGGTTTTGCGGCTATAATTATTGCCAATGTTATGGAGATAACTTTCCATTCTCCATTTGACAAAGTTATTTTCTAAACATCCGAGTTTTTAATTTGCCAGAGCTAGAGCATTCGGTATAAGGATACTCTGCCTTGTCTTAGTCTCGAGCTATGTAGTTGTGCGCTTTCTGTATATCTGCATCACTTGCAGAACCTCGATACCAAGTCATGACGTGATCGATGATCACAATGACTGCTGATGGCGCACTTGCTCATTGCATGATCGCACATTTTACAAGTAGAAACTCAGATCCACAAAGATATACACACCTTTTTTCAGAGCACGGATTTTAGATTTTCAAAGCACGGATTTTTCATCCCGAGGCACGTCCGTGCCTGTAGGCACGTTAAAATAGGCCCTGAGCTACAGAGAGTACAGCCACCAGTACTGCTAGATCGCAAATATTGGACTTAATGAAAGATAAGGGACCATCATGATTCCAGAAACTGAATTTAATAGTTATCCATTTTCCCAGGAGTTGTATGTCTTATAAAGAAGTTATACGTTAGATTTATGTTTAATCGTTGGTTTATTGTCTACATGGTGTATACCTAAAATAGTTCAACCATAGATAATAACAATAAATTGATAGATTAGGCCAGTAAATAGAAATTATTTATCATTTTATTATTTGCATCATTAATAACATATCCCATATAATGTTGGTCTATATTACATAGTATTTTATTAATGTAATAATGGTTAATGACATTTGCTATGCTGGCGTCTAAAAATTGTATTAACTCAGCGTAATGTCACATCGTAAATTGGACATTAAATGGCGACGTAACGATGGTATTCACATTGCGTAATTTAATTGGCGATGGCCAAGGGACACATTGTAAATTGTGTTCATTGAAGTGACAGCTTCTCTTAATAATATAAAATCAAACATTCGCCATGGCGCTATACGGAGCTCTCCAACTTTAGCTCTTTCGATTGTTTAAAGGCTCAATACCACTCTTGTCGTAACTGAATAATATGTCCCAATCTTTATTCTGGTCAACAAATTGTACTATTTTACCATATTTATTCCAATTAATTGATGATACAAATTTCATCTTAACAGACCTAATTTTTAAAAAAATTGGAAAAATTCAACTAAATGATTTGAAAAGTCAAACGTCTTAAATTGAGTATCTTGCGCTTGAACCTGCTAAAATATGAAACAACTGAAACCTTCTGTGATACCTGTGATAAACAACAGCTAGAATTTGCCAAACTGGGTATATAAACTTGTACGTCGTTGCTGTTGGGATCAACAACGTCATCAATTTAGTCTCAGCTACCAAAAATATATACTTACTGCTGAGGGCTCTTTTTCTCGGAACTTTAACTAAAGATAAAAATCGAAATTTTAGTAGATACCTCAATTTTGATTAGCTAAGCACTAAAATCAATCGGATATTATTCAATCAAATTACTAATATTTGGATTTATCTTAGTTAAAACTTCGTGAAACGGGCCCCTGGGTATCAGTATAAGATCGTTCAGTTCCATTAGTTGGATATAATTGTCCTGACTGTAATTGCCTGGGGTATTAATGTTTTTATAATAATTTAATTAATAAATCCTCGCGAGCTTTTAATTAACAACACCGTTGCTTTAAGCTGGAATAATGTCGTGTTGTAAATGCAGATGTTCTGTAATTGAAATAATGGTCGTGCATTGTGATTATTTGTTCTGATAAAATGCTTGATAAATAACAAGTATTCCCTAATTATTAACAATATTAAAAGTTGAAAGAGGGGCTGACCAACCGGTCTTTCATCTAGGTTATCTATAATGGACAATCGATGATTGGCCAAGTAGGCCTAAGCCGGACATTTGACCATAAACTACATGATTAGTGTGAATATATCGACATGGTTATCCCTTCATCAATAATTCTATTGACTGATGTTCGGCTTAGACGTATCATAATTTGTACAGCTTAGACCTTATAAAGAAGGTATATTACAATAATACCATTTTGTCTGACATGATGGTCAACTATTATCTGAACTTATAGCTCCAACAAATGGTATAAATATATGAAGTATATTTTCTGGAAGTAGAAAATAAACCGGTTCTGTCTGTCAAAACAATTATAGAGCATACAACAGATAATATTTTGGAGAATAAAGCTGCGTGTTAACATCCCTTAAAATCTTCTACCTTAGGGCCGAGCAAATGTGATACGTTTTCAAACAACTTAAACCTGCCAGTCTTCATCTCGAAATAGAGACCAGCGTCTCAAGCTGTATAATGTGGTGTCTGAATAAAACCAGACTTTCATTTTATAATAATACACCATTCCTCTATATTTTGGTGCTTAAACTTCATACATACTCAGACTTTTATTTTTGAGACTTTGTTCAACTCGAGATAGTCCCTTTAAGGTATATTACCGCTAGTTTTCAGCATGCCACCAATATGAAACTTGAGGTTTTTACCTACAGGAAATTTAAATTTATAAGTTTATTTATTTAAATATATGCGCCACTCCACATATGTCATTACCATCTTCACGAGTGCGGATAGTATCTCGACATTCAATATCTCAAAGCGACATCCTTTTGTTTCTGTTGTTTACATTAATAGTTTGTTTTGTGGAAGATGATATAATTATGGGAATGTATTTAAAGATGTCTGAAATATCTGTTGTTTCATGTGGTAAATATTTACGATGCCAACGATGTCTGTTCTACCTTCTAGAGCTGTTATCACCTCACTCGTTACACCGTTAAAAGACGTTAGTCCTGCTCTACAGATACTAATCACGTGTTAATTGTTGCAATTTAATACATATACTTGTATATCAAACGGCCCATCAATGAATTTTCCGCATGGCTTTTATCACTAGTTTTATCGTTAAATATTTCCGAGAGCAATAAACTTTATCTTTCGAATCAAAAACTAAATATTTGGTTAATTTTCAAATTATCTGCATTACGATGAGTCGACTGTAATAAATAAGTAACTTGTTTGTAAATGCACTGGGGCCTGTTTCACGAAATTTTAACTTAAGATAAAATCCAAATTTTAGTACATACTTAAATCTGATTGGCTAAGCGCTAAAATCAATCTAATACTATCTAATCGAATTACTAAAATCGGATTTTATCTTAGTTAAAATTTCGTGAAACAGGCCCCTGCTATCTCAGTTGAAGGGACGTAGAAAGATTTGGTGACCTATAGTGATATTTTAATATTGATTTTAATACACAGATGTGGCTTCAGAATATTCCTCTTTCAAAATTTAATTTATTGGTATAAACTTAATAATGACGGTAACCGCGGTTAATATCGCCTGTATCATTCTTCGATAAGCTAGATTCCTGACTTGACACACATCGACGGGTCGCTTGTGGGTAATGGGCCTCGATTTAAAAAAAAAAACTTGAAAAAGTTGGGGGCATTGACAGAACCGGTAATAAAAATCAAAAAAATGTATCATTGAGCACCTCTGTAATATCTGGCACTATCCCTTTAAATAAAACTTATAGATTTGGTAATATACCCTTGCAATTTTGGTGATTACCTAAGCACTCACAAGTACAGTATTAATTTCGGTATCTTTAGTAGAAAATGACAAAGTAGTCCCAGATAAAACTCTCTATGAATCTAATTAAGCACCAAACTATCTCTAATAGATACTTATAGTTACATTTCGTGATGTTGCATGATTCCCATTTGAATTCATTTGGTCTTAGCAATGGCGTTTTCTTCATGGCAGATTCTGTAAGTTGGGGATTACTGAACCCGTGGCCACTACTATTCATTGGAGATGAGGTCGGACTAGATGACCGAGTCATACTTTTAATGAGCAGTGGCACCGGTTATAATGACATTATATTTTCAAACTGAATGTAAAATGTAGATTTCTTCATAAATGTAATACCATTATGTACTTTTGAAACCTTAAACAGCTCAGTTTTAAATTCGGATATCCATAGTACTTCTCGCAGACACGTGCGGAGTTGATTATATAAAGAGGGCATCAAAAGCATCACTACGCTAGTACGCACATCTTCAATAGAAGGCTTGATCTCGCTTATCAAGCCCTTCACGTAATACTCTGCATATTTCAGCGCTACATGAAAGTTTGATTGTATATAAGCCCAGCTTGTGATCCAATCAGATTCCTTGGTCGTCGCAAATATCAAGTCTCGCGCTTATAAGCTAAAATGTCTACCTGTGATAATCGAGTTACAAAGTTCAAGGTTCGCTCAATGTCAAGGTTTCCATGGGGTTCGCTATTTCACCACCTCTGATTGGATGCTACTGTTGACTTGCAGATAACGTAGCTTTAAGTTCGGGAATTGTGAAGTAAACCAACAACGGCCAGATGTTGTAAAACTCACAGTCGTTGCTTCAGGAACATGCACTACGCATAACCATGCATCTGCTAATCATCTTAATCACCAGGTTTATATACTTACTTGTCTACATGTAAAGTTGTCGCGATTATAAAGTTACCCTTAACATCTGAATCCCAAAATATTTGTATTTGAAATTCTGGGTCAATGTCAGTAGTCTTCTTTTTCCATATTTGGCCTTTCATTTGTATAGTTAACCCAACTTTTTATTTTGGGTTTCCTGAGAAATCCGGTTCCCTCCCTTTAAATAAAGAGTCGAGACAATATCCTGCAAATTATTCATGGCAGTTCCAAATCGAATCTATCAAGAAAAACCATTTGTTATGATATTTTGTTTCTCCTATTAAACCATTACAACTGGATCTGGACTCTCATTTGTCTTATTTGACAAAATGACAAACTATAATCAGTTACAATCTGTATTCTCTCTGGAATGGACACCATTTGCGTGGGTGTTACCTTTGTGGAACTGGTTTTAAATATACCCAGGGGAAACAATAAATAATGTCAAACAGTTTTCATTTTCCTTCAAGTTATGTTAAAACATTTAATGCAATATTAAATGTAATGAATAGACGTTGTTCCTTGCCATCCCCCACATCCTGCACCATTATTTCACTATGGATGGATCTATTATTGGAGACCACTAAGGTGTTCAAAATAATTACTTCATTATGGGTTGACATATTTGGAACTCCATGTTGAAAGAACCATATCACTGTTGGTAGGATCGAGTGATTAAAATTGTATAAGCATTAAAGTTCTTATCAATTAGACTGAAATATTGTAGAAGAACGTTTTGTTTTGTCCTGAGCCCGACAAATATTAGACTGGAATTTTCGTTGAAGAACGTCTTACATTTTTTTTCTGGTTTATTACTCTTTAAGTTCGGGTATATGTTTATTTTTCAGGTTTCCGGAGAATTTATATTTATCTAGAGAACTATTTTGGTATAACCATCAAATCGGTAAGTTTAAAAGTTAATTGTTAAAACATTTCATATTACATCATAAAAAAATCGATATAGATTGTGTTTACTGTATGATACTCGATTAGACATTCCGGGGTTCTGTCAATCTCAACAATAATTTAATTATTTTCCTTCATTTATACCTCAAAGATTAGAACTACCTCATTATGAACCAAAATGAACCCATTTTCAGTTTATACTTTTTTGACTACAGACTACAGAGCATGCCACAAATATCTCAACCAACATTGCGCCATTACATCGGGACTGACCTTGCAGAAATGCGACCGGACGAAAAAAGGTGTCATCTAATATATTTCCCAGAGAGATAAACTAGAAACAGACTTCTGGTCTACCAATAATTAGTACAGTACATGTAACTCAATAAAAAAGGTAATAGGCCTAAAGTCATTCTTTCTCTCTACGCTCTTTCTTCTCTTAACAATTTATTTCTCTAACATATTTAATAAAATCGCCATTGTGTGTATGTGCAAGACCACCCCCACCCCCCTTTCATATAAATAAGCCGGGCCTTAATGGCACTATATACCTATCGCATTGTCTAAAAGGGTCCATGACAACAATCTAAATGTTTTCGCCTAGTAATTGATTGTAAATGGTATAAATATTTAAAGGTGCACCACCCATGTCATAAATCACACTCATAACAATACAACTAACAATGAATAATGGTTTGTACATTAAAAAATACCATTGTTAGAAGGCAGCTAAACAACAGTTAGCCTATAAATCTATCATATTAGAGTGGCAATCGAGACGCCCCCCCCTCCCCAATTCCTTTCACAATGTATCCGTTAAAGGCGCTAAATCTCTATTAAAAGTCTATTTTCCAATCTGCAGATTAAGAATTTTTGTAACACTGCAGATTTTAGAAATGCATAATTTGTACGCATGTGGTTTAGGTCCTGCGCGAGCTCTGGGGTTTATTTTAGATCACAGAGAAAGTCTATAAGCTAGTTATACAAACTGCACCTGGAATATACCCCCCTGTTGCCACTATTAATATCCCCGGGTCACGACCTAACCATTATTTTGGTATCATGCCCTACAGCAAGGGACAAATTCCAACACAATGACAACGAACTATACAAATATTGCATTATAGATTTCCAACGTTCGATTGTGCCTTTAGGCTGTTTAAAGAGTAACTCCACGATAAAATAATATATTTCTTAACAACGTCGAGACGAAATGGGAGTTTTATTAAATGGTCGCGATCGCGTTTCAGCTGCGATGTGTATCCCTGGTCGAATGTGATACAGTCAAATTAGCTGCAAATGACCAATGGCCCTGACTGGGACAAGTTCTTCGCATTCATTAATTGAAATTAAACTTTAAACTGCGCACGTGCATTTGAAGACGTAGTTCCGCCATGACTGGCAACACAATAAAATTTTAAATGTTTGAATAGCCATTGTCCAAACAACCTTTGGATGAAAAACAATATCCAATGTTTTACCTTCCGGTAGTAGAATGATGAATTGTTATAGGATCCTAATCTATATTTATTATAGACAACCATCAATCAAGAAACAGAAAATATTTGATATTTTATTATCGTGAGTTTATCCATTTAGTAGTAGACGGGAAATCTTCTTAACAACAACAGACATCATGAATTCGTATGTCTAAATACGAAACTAAATCCAATTACAATTTTGATAAATTTCTATAGATCCACAACATGCCGTCTGCGAGATATCCGTTCGGTTCCTGCTGAGGCAGATTTTATCAGTAAGGAGATATAGATAAAATTACTAGGTTTAGATTGTTCAACAACAACATGGCCGTTATCAACATAATTCATATACATATCTTTAATAACAGGAAACACGAGAAAGGCATGTTTCAAACTCCATTACGATTTATTGTTCCACATCTTAAATTGCACTTCGTTGTTGTTTTATTTTTGCCCAGAGACCAAAAATCAAACAAAAATCATGTATCTTATATATCTTAGGAATATATCGACTTATAGTTACGTGCACGCGTCTGTTATTTTCGTATTTTAGAAGAAAAGAGAATTAGGAGTATATCAGCTAGATATGAAACTCATCTGATGTTACTGTTATTTTATCCGCCGTATTTATCAAACAATTCCATAGACTACAAGATAATCTTGGCAGGAAGAATGTTTGGTCGGTATGCCAACCGGTGATACGTTACACCAAAACCTGCATGCGAGGGCAAATTGTGTAAGTTGCTATCAATGTGTAGAGTTATCTTATATCAATGGTTTTGGCTTTCGATTACCCGTTTCTTCTTTGCAAGCATTATGTTTAGAAACTGTTCTTATATTTAGATAAATACATTCTTTCTGGCATGTTTCCTATCAACAGTTTTTGATATCCTTTCAAATGTCAATCTTTTATATATACTGTGAGAAACAATCACAGAAATGGCAGGTTTTTTGAAAAAGGTTTTTAACCAACTGTACCTCAAAACCTCCGTCTAGCCCTTCGGATGACATAGCAAAAAAAACAAAACAGGTCCCGTGTACACCTTGGCGTGCGCATAAAAGAACTCTTGTGCCGTTTTTATTTCATTTCGACTTGAAACCTGTGCGGAACAACTACGAATTGTCTACTCTGTATGGAGGTCTGGGTTGAGATTGATTTAGAAATTCAAGTGTTTTAATATTCGCTATGTAAATCAATTGGAACAGCTGATTGAAAAACAGTTTGTAGGAAATATCACCAGAACTAACCGTCTAACTGGCACGTTTAGGCCTCTCTTCCGTATTACAATACATTTGGGATTTAAATTCGTGGCATGAGGTATGCTTTTTATAGTTGTAAAATTTAGATAAGAACTTATTTATGCGGATCTGATAATATTAACATCCACACATTCCGCCATTTTTATCACACTTCTTTTTTAAAGCAGAAACTACATAGCTTTGCCAAATATTAATCTTCCATTAAATAAACAGTTGCAATTATATATTTGACATTTAAATAAACTGAAATAAGC
The DNA here is from genome assembly GCA_917208275.1 of Patella pellucida. Classification (NCBI taxonomy): domain Eukaryota; kingdom Metazoa; phylum Mollusca; class Gastropoda; family Patellidae; genus Patella; species Patella pellucida. The sequence continues at coordinate 55,176,629 of OU795039.1, read as the reverse complement.
CAGAACAGCAAAAATTATCCCACATTTTGTGGCATTGGTAATACAGGTTTACTGTTACTTAAAATTTCGCCTATGCGAAATTATAGATCCGCAACCACCATCGGGATAGTTCAAAATGATAGGTTTTTTTTTTCTTACCGTTTCCTTGCTTTGTTGACATATTTGCTATTACAGGCTTGCTATCGCCGAGCGAAACCAGGCGCGAATGATTTCGATCGCTAGGGGCATTATCACCTTAAACAAGAAAATAAAGTTGCTTAATTGTATATATGATATATTTGAAGAAAAAAAACAAGATTCATGTAAAATTTATGGTAACAAATTTGTGTTTTACGACCAGCTTTTTAAATAGTATCAGTGGCAATATACTCCAAATCCAAGCTATGGCCAGGTCATATTCCTGAAGCAATGACCCGAGAAATCCCTCGTTAACCATTGCTATACTTAGACTGGAAACTTTGACGGATTGTGTCCATCCAATTTCACCTTTGGATTCATCGGGAGTGAACATTGATGCTCGCGTCGCTAAATTTAGCGGTCGCTAAAACCAGCCATTGGAACGAAAATTGTTACCAGACAATTTACGGTAACATATTTAGAACTGGTTAATACAGATTGATTTTGTTACGTAGTAATGTATTGGTTGTTGATCGGCCTGTCGAAACAATTATAATTTGGGACAGAAAAATGTTTCTAATAAAACGAAACACTGCGAGAGAGCGGGATTAGATCTAATAAAACGATACAAAGCGAGGAGTATGAGGTATGGGCTGATTAGAATAGGACATTTTGCACCAGGGGGTCCGATAAACACCATAAAACCATTATGTAGTGTAATGTGTACGACTATCATATATAATGAATACGCCAATACACCATGGAGTGTACATAGAGATGGGCTGGCAGCTTTGTCTGAATTTTGAATCTCCCGACGTTTTTATAGACCAATAGTCAAATCACGACGAATTGAAACTATTGTTTTACTGATTTATCTCCTATTTCGAATCTCCCAGAGTATCTATTCATGTAGTCAAATCACGGAGAATCGAATACTATTTTTTTAAAGATCGGCCAAGATCAGGGGTGTACTATATTGGTACGGACACGTTAGATTAACATTTATCAGATCTAATTTGTTTACCGTCGGTATACTGATTTTCTAATTAATGGTATCGAAGTAAACGTCAATCTTGACGTGACCAGATATCTAGGAATATGAACCATTTAACCATTCAAAATGATATCTAAATATGACAAGTCATAGTTTAGATCTCGTAATTTTACATTCTTCGCGGGTCTCTTAAATAATTAAACATACGCCTTGCCCTCTCTTACCTTAGATAATTTAATTAGGAAATCATTAGTTGATGGTATAAAATGCAAGTTATCTTTTAATCTCGTAGACGTAGACTTCCTTTGAAGTGGTCAGGTTTTAACGCTGTGTGGAATCTAGTATGGTGTTAAGGGTGTTTTGTTGCTGTACGTAGAAGAGGTAAAACATGAATTGCCACCATTAAGAAAGTACAAACCCATCTGGTGTATATAAATGACTGGTATATGATGGTAGTATAATTAACACTGACAATCTTAATAGACTGTATATAATTAACAATAAAGACAGATCGGTATGTTTGGTGTTTCTACTTTATTATTGGTACTATTAAATCTAACACCTTCCATTCCAGCCCATTTACATTCTTTGCAGAGGAACTAGAGCGCCGCAAGTAAATAAATGGTGTACTCGATTGAATGTTCCGGAATCGAATCCTCTCAATCACAAGAACAGTGGCAATGGTATTCTATTATCACCACACTAATTGCCGGAACTGACAGAATTATAACATGACTGAAGTGCATGTCTCTCGACAATAATTTAGTCCATTTGAAACTTTCCGGACCTACTGTACTAGGGGATAAACCTCTTTGATTTGGGTCACTTTAAAGTATTGCATGGGGTTAATCTGTTGCCATTTCGATTAATGATGGCGAAAGCTCGAAACAGTTTTTAAAGGAGCTAAATCGCTAACATTTGGGACCTAGAAATTCACAAAAGTGGTTCGCAACGCATATAATACTGTAATATGAAAGTATATAAACTAGTTTACATTCAATGGTTTACGTCTTTCCTCAAATTTCAAATCAGTCATGTTTGGCCCAGCAATTCAAACATGTGCAAAAGTCTAGCATCTAGTTATTCCAGTCTACATAGCTCCGTTTGACTTGGTGCAATGTGTCTAGCGTTGTCCCCCGAGTCTCTCAATACAACTGGGGCTGAAGCGCATTATGGTACACGATTCATGTACCAATGTTTAAAAAAATATTGTATCTTAAATATCGGATATCATAAGCTCATCTTATCCCGGTAAGTTTGCATAATCAATATTGATTTAAATTGGCCAATAATTCGTGTTTTCGATGTCGACGATTTTGGAGGATTTTGAGTTACGGACTTAGGTCCTTTAAACAATTTGGTTTGTCTGTGTGTTTACTAGTATTAGTTTAATGTATGTATTACTGTGTCGACAGTGGAACACAACATCGGTAATATGTTAAGACGGTTCGATCTGTATGCGTAAAAAAATCACACAGAGCAAATCAACATCTAAAATCAACTGAAATCGACAATTTTGTTTCTGACCTGAACCAAAGGGGTCTTTTTAAACAATAGCATTGGTTTTATCAGTTATGCCGTCGCTCCGCCTCGCCTCTCTTTGAACCTTTAAACTGTCTGTCTGGTTCCTTGAACCAAACTAGACTAGCATCTCCCAGATTAAACTGAAGTCTAGTACTATGTGTACAGAACTAATTAAATAGAATTATGAGTCTATGGCCAAGCGATGACCATTTTAAAATCGTAAATTTCAATAATTCGCAATGAGGCCATGCAGGTACAAAGTTAAGCACCGACACAGCTATTCCCGTAATCATCTTCTACTGTATACATACAACACATTGCTTGATTGTCGATTTATTGACTTCTTCTACTCAAATAAAAAAAACATTTCCTTATTGAATCTGTTCAAATATTGAACATTAGAAGAACACTTGAACTACAACGTCCTGTTACGTGTTTTATATTGGTAGTTATCTTCTCTTGTATGTATAGTTCTTGTATACATAGACAACGAAGTGTTTATAGAGATTAAATCTATGTGTTCTGTGTATTTAATTAAGAAAGTTATTTATTTATATAATTCTTGAGTGTAGAGAGGGAGTTTATTTCAGATTATATGCTACCAAGGCCGGTATTCCGGATAACAATAACTGAATCGAAGAGTCATCATATTGCCCTTTAACGAATTTTCTCTACACGCTTGGGACGTCTTTGAAATTTGCTTCGAATGTTCAACCGAAAATACAATTGGATAATATATGCTTTGGAGTTCTTAACGGGGAGCCCCTGCAAAGAAAGATAGAGAAATCGGGCGTAACGTCAACTCGATACAAACTGGGTCATTCCGGGGCCAACAACGCCTGCAAAAATATTTTACAACAATTGCAAATATTTGTTATTTCTAATTCGGGCACATTTAGTTAACATATCTGCAAACAATAAAAGAAAATTGTAGAAACCATAAATAAATCCGCCTACACTGTCTTGCTTATAAAATGATTGAACCAATAATCCATACGTCACAGGGTGACATAAAAATGACCACATTACTATAAATATGTGTATGTCGTAGGTAACAGGGTGTCATCAACTGAAATCGACAATTTTGTTTCTGACCTGAACCAAAGGGGTCTTTTTAAACAATAGCATTGGTTTTATCAGTTATGCCGTCGCTCCGCCTCGCCTCTCTTTGAACCTTTAAACTGTCTGTCTGGTTCCTTGAACCAAACTAGACTAGCATCTCCCAGATTGAACTGAAGTCTAGTACTATGTGTACAGAACTAATTAAATAGAATTATGAGTCTATGGCCAAGCGATGACCATTTTAAAATCGTAAATTTAAATAATTCGCAATGAGGCCATGCAGGTACAAAGTTAAGCACCGACACAGCTATTCCCGTAATCATCTTCTACTGTATACATACAACACATTGCTTGATTGTCGATTTATTGACTTCTTCTACTCAAATAAAAAAAACATTTCCTTATTGAATCTGTTCAAATATTGAACATTAGAAGAACACTTGAACTACAACGTCCTGTTACGTGTTTTATATTGGTAGTTATCTTCTCTTGTATGTATAGTTCTTGTATACATAGACAACGAAGTATTTATAGAGATTAAATCTATGTGTTCTGTGTATTTAATTAAGAAAGTTATTTATTTATATAATTCTTGAGTGTAGAGAGGGAGTTTATTTCAGATTATATGCTACCAAGGCCGGTATTCCGGATAACAAAAACTGAATCGAAGAGTCATCATATTGCCCTTTAACGAATTTTCTCTACACGCTTGGGACGTCTTTGAAATTTGCTTCGAATGTTCAACCGAAAATACAATTGGATAATATATGCTTTGGAGTTCTTAACGGGGAGCCCCTGCAAAGAAAGATAGAGAAATCGGGCGTAACGTCAACTCGATACAAACTGGGTCATTCCGGGACCAACAACGCCTGCAAAAATATTTTACAACAATTGCAAATATTTGTTATTTCTAATTCGGGCACATTTAGTTAACATATCTGCAAACAATAAAAGAAAATTGTAGAAACCATAAATAAATCCGCCTACACTGTCTTGCTTATAAAATGATTGAACCAATAATCCATACGTCACAGGGTGACATAAAAATGACCACATTACTATAAATATGTGTATGTCGTAGGTAACAGGGTGTCATCAACTTGCCATTATAGCTTCTCACTTGTCTAAATACACACACGTTTCAATTTGTCCAGTAAACCAACATGGTGGCAAGTTATCATTCATTAGCAAGCTTCATTTCAAATTAATTATGATTCATAGATTTGTCTAAGTAGGAAATATTTGTATTTGTCGAACCAATGGCAAGATTAATGACACCCTGGGGTAAGAGTTGAAAAACACAGTAATTAGTCAATGTCAGTGTTCATGGCCATTGTTTTCAGGGGTTGCACATAACCTGTAGTCATATCAGGTGCAGTTTGAAACCCAATCTGATCCCAAATGATTTTCAGAACATTATATAAATATGTAGTTCGATGCATGCATTTTTTTATGTCTAAATGTTTTACTGATAGAGACGAGTGACAAGTATTAATTATTTTAAAGTAATAAGATAAACTTTTCGCTGTGCATCACAATTTTGAAGTTTTCACAAATAAAAAGTTTAATCAGCTCACCTGGCTAGAATTTGAAATTATGTTAGCCCACACAACCAGCGTGTAATTCATATTCGATATACCCTAAGTCTATAACGATAGAAGATTGCTAAGTGTAGGTTTGGAGACAGCAAATCCCCTTCATACCACATCCAATTTAGGATCACCTTTAGGCTTAGTTCGTTCCTCAATTATATTTCAACTGACCTAATGCGCTACGTGTTGCATTCTATACGCATAGACATATCTACATATCTGCTCTAAATAGCCGTTATATTCTAATTGGGGTACATATTTTGCAAGTGGTTCTAGTTTATTTCACAATTTTCATATAACACAGAGACTAATTTTGAAGTAAAATCATCGATTTAGGAAGTAAAATAAAATGCCAACCGTCTCCGTGTCTATTCCTAACTGAATCTATGTTGATGTTGGTGTATGCGGGGCTAACGAAGAAACTATGTCTCGGCGTGAATGAATAAGGGGGAATTCCGTATACAAATTGATAGTTCAGTCCAGATCGAATTCGAACAAGCTTGGGGAGAAAATGTCGCTGTCTGCGTGTCCAATACTCCCATGTACAATAGAAATGACTTTTATAGTCTTAAAACAACTATTGTATTGACGAGAAGTTAAACTCAATTCCATTATGTCCATAAGATATAAACTATAAAAAGGTAATTTAAAACATATCTGACACCGATACTTCCGGTCAATTGCACCTACAATATCTGTTCAGATGCTAGCAGTGGATTGGGAAGCCGGAAGGTCGCTTAATTACGGTACTCGATATAGTTTTCTGTCTCCTTTAAGAATTAAATAAAGTGCTGAATAGGTGCTCACCAAGACTGAAACACCTGATTCCACTTAATAATACGGTTGACATAGTGAGCAGATTATGGACGACACTACAGAACCATCAAGGATTGAGAACCGGAATGAGACCATTCCTAATGTTTTATCCACCTTCGTTTGTCAAGTGTATCAGTAGGCCAACAGAGGGTGGAAGTCTTTTAGAAGCAATCTGGCTAGTTTCTATTAGATAGCGGCGTTGATTATTTGAAGAAGACCTATTCGTATGTCTGCAGGCTGGTTAGAAGTTTGTAATTTGTTTATTTACTAAGCATTAGTGGGTAGTATAGTGAGTGATAGTAAGGTATGTGTACCTATTTAACCCAAGTAATTGATGTCAATGGGATCCACTATACATCAGATAGGCATATAGTCACTAACGTCTTCAGATTTTTCGTGTAACTTGACAACCGAACATAATTTACACTCTCCCTGCTTCCAATTAGACCTCACGTGATATATTGCTACATAGTCTTGATTGGTCCAGTATGTTTATAGACCAGAATTAAAGATGAACTTAAAGAGCGATCTTCTCGTTTATGATCTAATGTGGTTAATGGGAAACACTTGCAAGAGAAGAAAATAAATCCTAAAACGTCTCATTTTAATTCTTTCTTTTCAAAATCCTTGAATCCTGATTTTTAAGTCGGTCTCTTATATAGGTCTCAAGTGAAATATATCTACATAGAAAAAATAAGAACCATTATTATGCTCTTAAAATGGCTTATAAAGCGTCTGGTTAGACAGAATCAATATAAATAACTAAGTGGATGTTACAAAATATCATAATCTATAGCTAAACCACACACGAAACACTACTTTATCTGTCTGGATAATCTTCCATGATTTATGGTTTAAAGACGGCAGAGAAGCATCTTCTGTGTATGTTTCATGTATATATGAATAAGTGATTTGCTATTTTACAAATTGCTGCCCTGGTAGGCCTACTCTTGTCTGGTCGAGTTTTCGAATTTTAAATGTGCCTATACATGAATATGAGAATGGCCGTAAGAATAACTTATCAAACACTGTATTTATTATTATACGCGCTGAATTTACTATTACATAGTTACACTATATAACACCTTCACATTCCCCACCCCCACCCCCCATAAAGAAACCGGATTTCAGACCCAAGGTTGGGGACCAAGCCTCCTTTTACTTATTGTGCAAATATTTTTATTGAAGAGTTTCTCTGTTTTGATTTACAAATACTAAATATTATAGACTACGGAAAACGTCTTATAGCGGGGTATTTCCAGCATTGTGGTTGGAAAATGGGAAGATTGGCTAAATATAATAAGTATTCCATTGACATTTCTGAGTCGAACACAGCCATTACGAATGCAAGATTAATTCTGATAACAAACAGTTCGATTGTTGAAATAAAATAACGAATAGAAACGTGATAAATGGGATGCATATGCACGACACCAAGTATGTTACTGCACATGGACCCAGCTACAATCTCAAACCAAATGCTGCGAAACCGGGTACCGTTTTTGTTCGTTACTTGCAACTAACAATATTTAGTTTCTTGCGTGGTCGGCTGTTACTTCAGCTGCATGTAAGGTTGGTTATAAAGGATTGCGGGCATATGTCCATAGGTCTGATTAAACTACATATCCTATAGGTGTTATGAATAAAACATGTTATATAACTTAATGAAACAAAACCGAAACAATTACTACAAGCTAATGGTCCGGTTCCGAGGATTTTTGATCCTTAAGTTGCGTTGCAAAGTCCCCAAAAAATGTGTCCCTTATTGCCCGTTACCAACGCCATCAAAACATTCCTGGATCCGCTCTTGTCATATCGCCAATCAAATTTTCTTTAATGCCACGCACATAAAAGAGCTTTGTTATTGTTCCTTGGAATGTTGTATAATTTTGCTTAGCATTTCTGTCAAGGTGTAAGATTCGCCAAAGGTGTCTAAATTCATAGAAATGTTATTACTTTATCAAATGAAAAATTCATGAGTACATTATTAAATTTTTCATTTTAAAAACTTATTTTGTGACATAAAAATTAAATTAAATAAGTTTCAGCAAATTTAAAAACATAAGTTGAGGACCCAAGAGAGTTTATAAAGACAATAGATTAAATTAACTTTTTGAGTTTATAATTGAAATACAGAAAACAACTATTGTAATTTGTTATTGGACCCAGACAACGAAAACCTTTAAGTGTTTATCATCTATCTTCATAAATATCTCAATGCCTGGAATTAAAATGGTGTGATTAATCATTTTAGGAAATACCACTACATTTATTTTTTTCAACGATCAACGAAAGTACATATTTATATGTCTGCAAGGTTATTTATTAAAATGTATTATGCGATCTAAGTTGCAAACATTGTTCATTGTTATTAACCTGAAAGTTATCCCTACGTAGACATTTGCAGCAAAAGTTGTATTTCCGAATACCCACTTTAAACACAAAAGCTGATTTTTTTAAAATCAAATCGCTGATGCCATAGTGCCAAAAGTCACAAGTCACAAATCCGCTCGTATGACCCCTTGCGCGACCCCTACTTTAACCAGTCAGATTTTAATGTTGGGGAGGAAATCGAAAGTATAATTTTTTTTTTGGTCAGATTGACGTAGCTGTTGATGGTGTTTTCTGGCAAACCTTATTCTATCTTTATTCTTAGTAGTAATGGTTGTTTTTATCTTCCGACACTAAAGATACCTTCCCATGTGAAAACTGGGTGATTTGATGATATATTTGGACTAAATATAACATATTCAAACTAAGTAATATATTAAAACTTTGCTTCAAATCGACCTCAAAACATTGCATTCGCGAGGAAATACCCAAAGATATAAAAAAAAGTATTTAAAGAAGCGGTGTTTATCCCACCGAGGGAGAATGCATTGCATATAAAGGACAATCGCTATCCATTTACCATACATATCGAAGCGTAAGTAAATTCTGGGATTAGCCCCTGTCCAATTCTTTTCCTACAGTTTTTAAGTCTCTCTCCGTTTCCACGCCGTCTCGCTACTGTTTTTATCAACACATTCATTAGGCGACCTGCGCGTGCAACCTTTGACGTAGCTCTTTTTTTGTCCTGAGCGCGCCCCAACATTGCCATACTTTTCATGGAAATAACTATCCGATAAATAACAGAACACAATTTCTATGAGAAAACAATCACCGTTTCAATCTAAAAGCACGACGTTTCGACAAGTATCCTGTGACGATAAGAGGATACTTGTCGAAACGTCGTGCTTTTAGAAAAAAAAGCGGTGATTGTTTTCCCATAGAAATTTTATTTTGTGTTAATGTGTTTCCCAATCGCTAAATGTCACTTAACGGTTATATTCTGCCCGATAAATACTTTTTGGGGAATGTATCTTTGAAGATGTTGAATTCTTTCGCATACATACATCATATAATTCCAAAAACATTCCAAATCGAAATAATCAGCATCAAAATAAAAACCCATATGGGTCTTTTATGTGAATCTTTTCTTGTTTTATTTGCAAATGACATCAAAAATACTGAATGTGTGGAAATACCACACACAAAACGGTTATTAAAGCCAACAATGTGCTTCCCTAATGAATTGATATATAACAAAATGGAATTTATTGTTTTTAGGTTTATTCACTGTAGAATGCTATACATTATGTACAGTCTGTTAAAAAGCTGAATACTTTAAACAAAACTCGATGCACGAATAGACCGCTAGTCTTGTCGAGGGTTGTATTTTTCACAGATGAAAGTTGAAATGTACAATATTCCCGACTAATAAAGAGATGCATGATTACTGTCCTTCCACATTGAAAATAATTCTTAATGAAAAGCATACTAACAACTTTATTTTAATCGGTCAATTCGAAGTTATGACTATCTAAAACTCCTATATTGAATTTATATTCTATCCGGAAATATGAAATGAAATGGGGTTTAACGTCCTACTATCCGGAAATGTACGCTAGATACAAAAACATACAGCGCATTTCTATGCACGAAAATGTAAATTATTCAATTGTGAAATTGATATAAGGAAAACAACTCATAAGCTGTTGATTGAGGCTACTTAATAACAGCACGAAAACAGGCTAATTATTTGGAAACTTTTAATGTTTTCTAAATTCTGTCTCGTCTACCGGTTCCTTGTTTTAAGCCATGTTTTTTTAACTGAACCCGTTAGCCAATATCTATGATATAGTTATTAATAGAAAGTTAGATATATTTTTATGGAATATTATTCTATGTTGATTATCATTACACAGACGTCTATTCATATTCACTTCATAATAATTATTTGATTTATATTTCAACGGTATTTAATAAAATGTTGTTCCAAAATAGTTCTTTTGGTTAAATTTAAAATGTTAGAGAGTCAAATAGGGCACTTTTAACGCGGAAGAATATTTTTAATACGATTATCAAAATCTTTTATGCCTTTTATACATATTGCACGAAAGAGAAAAAACCTTACCAGGTTAAAAAAAAAATCCGTATACATGGCGGTATGGATGAAATTTTATAGAGGGGTGCGGATGAACCGCAACATATCGATGAGCAACTTTTATTTTTATAGTGGTAACTTTTCCTGTGGGGTTAGAATATTTCTGAAATTTTAAAATGTTACATAAGAAGTATTATAAACACAATAATTGATAAATAAAATTCGTTCGATTTGTAGTTTTAGCGAGGTCCCAAATTGCGGTTTGCAATCCATATGGTGATGATGGAGGGCTTATCTTGCATGGGATATGATTTAATGTCCCTTGTCGAGTCCTCCGTCCAGCACCACTGACAAGGTTGAACCACACCGGAAAATCCAGATGTACATTCTCGGGACCTTCATGTTAGTGAGGCAAACGTCTTAGTCACTGAGTCAATGTGAGCCCATATAGGAAGAAATATAAAAATAAAAAAAATTTGAACATTTTTTTAGTTTGAGTAAAGTCCTGAAATTTTGATTCATGAAGATGGAGGCATTGTCTTGTATATAGTAATGGAGAGAGAGAAATGGGGGTAAACGTCCACTCACTTTTGGACTAACATGGTACAATTTTATTTCATGAAATTGCTTGCGCGTAGAGTCTTTAGCGGTGTGAGGAAACCGGAGGACCCAGAGAAAATTTGCGGGGTTGGACATGCGACCCTACTCCTTGTCGCGTACATTAAGGGAACCTAAACCACGTCAGTTCACTCAGACCTTATTATACAGTGCGCACGCGCTAACCATTCGGCCATCTACTCCACCCCCACCACCTTTGGTAAGGAGATTTTATGTGTCTTGGTGTACATTGTGTGAGGGAAACTGGACTAATTTTAACCTGTATCATCTCCTATTTCTGTAGCAGACGACTAAATGAGTTTTGTTTCTGGTTCATTATTAGATTATATTCTGATATTTGGCTAGTTTTTGTCCTGGTGCCAAAAAAATAATCTAATGATGATTTGTGGATAATCGGGAAAATTAACTTTGAATTCCCCAAACAAAATAAACTATTTCATATTGCTGTACACTAAGCAGGATGAAGGGAAATCAAGCGTATCGTGACTATTTTATCAAGCAGAGAGATATTCCATTTCTATTAACACAGGTTAATCCCATGGTGATATCTTGTTTTCATCTGTGTTGATTTAGTTTAAATTCCTGGAATTGAATTATGGAAGCCACTTTCGTTAACCATGAGTTAGTGTGGATGCTATTTTCTATTGATAGCAATAAGCTGACAAAAAAGTTGGCGGTAGCAGTTTATTTTTACTTGGCCAGAAAATCCTAGACACTTTGTTTAGGGGAATCTAACCATGGAATACCAATTCCCAGGGGTTCTTGTATGTGCATGCGGTGTACACGGGATCTGGGTTTTCCGTACATCGTCATGCACCTACCGCACTTAGACACCACTTCAATAATAGTTCATTGACAACCATGTGAGCATGCAATCGAAAAAGTGAGCTACGCCAGTTCCTTTTGATTTATGCACAAATTATTTATAAATAATATCAGGTGTTATCTCTGTGGTATAATATCGTTTATTAAATTGTTATAAATCGTTTCATGTTAATGATGTATAAAATGTGATTTAAGATCACTGGTTTTACTGTACTGCCTAACAGACACTTCCGTCTATCTTCCTTATACAACATCCAATAGAACCAGGGCCCTGTTTCACTAAGATAAAATCCAAATTTTGATAATTTGATTGGATAATATTAGATAGATCTTTGTGCTAAGCTAATCAAAATTGAAGTATCTACTGAAATTTCGATTTATCTTAGTTAAAATTTCGAGAAACAGGGCCCGGAAGTTCTAGTATGTAAATTGAGGGTAGACAAGAGCATAAATCAAAAGGACAATAATAGGTACGGACCGAACCCCCGGAAGGGTCTACCGAAATTCCTACAAAGCTAATTAACATAGTTGTATAAGTATTCTAGCGTATCATTTAATCATAATTATTTATCCCGCCAACAATTTGAATTTCCCGCTTTTTTTTTTATCAAAAAGCGATAAATAAAGTGGATATTGAAGTCATACATGTCTGAGCTTTAGGTGAAGAAATTGTCTATTATATAGCTTCACTGTTTGTCAGGTTATTGAGGCAATGAAATTATTAGACGTTTGGTTTCAGCAGAATGGTGTGTGTGGTTACTGTACAGAAAGAATTAAGACTTGAGTAATACGCGAGATTAAAGAAACACAAGCCTGTAATTTTCAATCTAAATAAATTGGCAATGATTGAAATATCAAACGTGAGGCGAGCCTTTACACGCCGCCCCTGGGTTTATGGAGCCTGCATCTGTGTTATTTCAAATTTCTGTAACATGTCCAATTTGAGGCCAGGACGGTCTGTAGTATGGTTGCTGTTAATTAAATTGATTCGGCATAACTGAATGATATAATGTAATAAATATAAATGATTATGTAGGAGATATGAAACAGATATTATGTTCGTCTACTGCTAGAAATTACCCCGACAGGATGTAGAATATGTAGTTTTCTATATCAAACGAGTTGGCTGTAAACACGATAATTGAATAATGACAAGAACTATCCTATTTTTCAACAAACCATCACATTTCAATTACTGGTATGAGAAAAACTGTAGTGGTTTTTAGTACATTTACTTAAGACTTATTATTTTCTTCGCCGCATAAAAAGAAATAATGATGAACGTGAATAATATTTTGAAATTGAACAAGTGCATAATAATTCGTAAAATTTTATTGGCGACCATTAATATATTTGTATAACGGCATACTATATGTCAAATTATGGTTCTTAAAATATATGTAGACAAGTAGTCACCCGAACATACGGACCTGTTTGATTAGAAGTGGTGTAGAAATTTTGCTGGCATCACAGGAACTCTGATTATCGCAGGAATATAAGTAAGAAAATTGGAGGGGGGGGGCGAAAGCTTTGTATTTCACATTTTGCACCCCCACCCCACCACAAGGACCAATGGATACACATAAATATCTTAGTAACCTACATGTATGCCTGTCGTAAAAGAGCAGATAGTCTGTTCCTTCTTGCAGAATCTTCCTGACCCATCAATTTTTTGATCCCGTGGAATAAGTTTTCTTCAATAGAATATGATTTATTCGTAATTTTAAGCGGGCGTTTTGGATATTACGAAGATACATGTTAACCAAACAAATGTGTTGGTACTTTGAACAATAACCCGTATGAACCTCCTAACTTTCGTCAAATTTGTCATTTTGTCGATTTAACAATCCATAATGTTAGAGAATCATCGTTTTATATTCTTTTAGTGATTATTTTGTCTGGTCAGTTCCATTTAATAGACAAGTGTGGGTCCTACTTAATATTATCCCTTCAGACGGCTATATGTCTTACGTGACCGCAATTCCAAAGATGGCGTTGGTTCCTGTTATCAGGAGATCCAAGACGGTAAAATCCCTCCGTTCTATGTCTGACAGGTAATAAGCTGGGTTTAACAACACTTAACCCCTAACCAGTAAATTAATCAATGTCTCACTGCTTTGAGAAATCGTCAGACCTCACTTTTTTCTTCACTATTCAACTTATATACAGAACTCAGGATTCTCTTTCAATGCTAAAATGACGCTTTCCATGCTTAATTAAGCGAAGCGCCAAACTGTACTTTTCATTACTCACTTTTGACATTCCGTGAAGACCAATGAAAGGGAATTTATTTGGAATAATTTGATCTTTAGCACGTCTGATTGTCGTTCATAGACACGGTTGACAATTGCAAATACAATCTGAACCTATAGTTAAGTAAAGACTGTCGTCCTCATTGACTATATATTTGTTTAGTGGGTTACGATTCACGGAATAGGCCTGTAGATATCATAAAGTCGGTGAATCATATTGACCTCATATTCTGTCATTTCAACCTTTTTCATTGTATAATATAAGTCGAATCGTTCAAGGCAGTTACCATTATTTCATCACGTTGGTCTTAAGTCACAAAATAGTTTGCAGCCAGGTTGTTTACAGCGAAAAGGTCCACCGCCTTGAAATATTTTTTTTGAACAGTTGCTGTATTTGCATTCCTTGCTTCCGTGTTCCATTATTTTATTTGGGTTTTCCAGCATTGAAACAAGACCATTAAACTAAGAGCACACTGAGGTTTCGAAATGAGAGTCAACTTTAGACCACAACGGACTGTGGGATGTTTTAACTAAAAAAAAATTCTGCGGCGGGGTCCATTCAGTTCTTTAGTTTAGATACTTTTGATTTGTCTTTTTTTTACTTGGAAGGGCGGGGCTGAACCTATGGTCCAAACCCATTAGAACCCATCCTTGAGCTTACACCAATATATCTTTTTAGCCGACTATGTATCACAGCCATATCAATTATGAAACAACAAAGCCAAAACTGTTCCGAGCATTAATTATCGATAATAATTTGTAGTATACACCCGACCACTGTTATTCAAGCATTACAACGATTTAAACTTGATAATAAATTTTGCGAAAAAAGCTGAATTTTAAGTTAGATAAAATTTAAAAAACACCAGTATGATAATCAAAATATGATAAGTAAGGATATTCAATTGTCTTATCTTGCACAATATTTGCCCAAAAAGCTGTACAAAAACGAAATCGTTAATTAGGATTTGCTGTGATATGCTTTGGGTGTGTAATAAAAATAGTGTTAAAACCTACAGAAAACCTAATAATCCTAATTTCGTCATTTCTGGAGCGATGGTTGCTCAGTGAGTAGGACGCTGGTTCACCTTCCTGGCTTCGATTTCGGTGTTAGTCGAGAAAGTACCTCGACATTTGTAATCGCGGTTTCTCCTTGTCAGTGTTGCGAGACGATGGACCTTGCAATAAACAGTATCTAGGCTTTCGAAGTGAGCACTGAGCATGCAAATTAGAACTGACAGTTGAAAACGCCACTCTCCGGGCCAATTTTCCATCACAGCACTACATGGTCTATCGTCGTCTTCATTTACCCGGGTTGGTGCCGAAAATAGTAGGATGTTAAACCCCATTTCATTTTCGTTCAGCTCAATAAACAGTTTCTTAATTCGTAAATATTTTTAGGGAATGTCGATTTATTACTGAACATATTAAGCACATAGCATAGATCTGTAGTACATACATTCTAAATGGTGGCAACAACTGTTACGAACATTTCAGCCTGAGAACTCAAGGCCTCGTTCATTCATATCTCCTCATAGTACACATAAATAACAACCAATCAAGTTCCACTTTATATCACTTAACATGCGTGCAGCGTGTTAGTTAAAATCTAACATGGTTTTATATTGGTCTCGTCTGTGAATTTAAACAGCTTTTAATACTAGGCCTATCTATTTAATTTTCTAAAGTAGCTGTGTTTCCATATTTTTTTTTCAGTTGAGTGTTTCATTAAATACAATAATGATTAAATTTGACGAGAGACAGAACCCCTGGAAGCATTAAAAGACGAGATCTAATATTGTAGGTAAGTAGTCTGTAATTTATTTTGTTGTCTCCGTAGCCAAACAATTGTAATCATTGCGTCATGATATAATTTGACGCATTGAGCGTAATCCAATACCAATAATAAATACACTGTTTAAAATAATAACATGTCAAAATCAGCACTTCGCGGACGTTTGACAGGCAAATTTAATTATCGTGATCACAAATGTCTGAGAGAGAAAAACCTACCACGAAAATCTGACATATAAGATGACAAGAATACAAAGTAAGCATTTTCAAAGATTTCTTTTTTTAAAATATAAAGTAGCCTACTGTAGCCTATTCCCCATTTTGTGGCACCATTGTGAGAAGTTTCGGCTAATATAACTATATCGTTCAATTGTACAAATTATTTTTTATTTATTGAACCACTGTTCGACTCCATCCAGTAATAACCGTCAAGAGGCATTACATGTCACTCCAGACGTATTTCTCAAGGAATTATTATATTGGCCAGCAGAGCTCTTGTAAGCCCAATTTCCTGATTTCGAGAAGAGTTTCATTTGAAAGACAAGAAGCGTCAGTTCTTGAGTAAATAATGCTGTGTTTCTCCTGATGTTAAGCCTTTATCATTGGGCTTTCTAGAGAGCGTTTGCCTTCTATTAGACATAATGTGCCAAATTAATAACAGCATGCCAGAAAATCCTTCCATTTTAGTGGAATCGTGCTTACTACCGTTTATTGATCTGTTGGGTTTTCTGCGCGTGCAATTTCCCGAACTTTATCTGCCGACTGATGCCCAACGTTGCCTCCAGAGGATTTGCTGGTGTATCGATGGATGGAAAGTTGTCAATTTCAATCATAACGACGAGAATTGTTATTTTTCACTGGATGATGACCGCCAAAGATCACAATTTCGGAAATTGCTATTGACGACAAGGGTCATTTGTATTTTGGTTCCTACCTTATGAAAATAAACTGTCTGAGAAAGATGGCCATTTTGCCTAGAAAACTTAATTTGGAAATATGTTTTCTCATCACCACAAAATATGGCGCAAATTAAAGATTTTCGATCTTAGGATATATATTTGTATGTTTAACGTGTTTACGGTTGCTGAAGGTCGGTAGTAAAAAATAATAATTTCTCAAGATGAAAATATAGGCTATACAATAAATGTCTACACTAGGTCTCCACAGACCCGTGGCCATAACAATTTCTTATAAAGGAAAAACGTACACAAATATTTTAGTAGTTAAAGAAACAAGCACTATAATCTTTGTCTATTACTGATAAAGAATTGGAAATCTATAGTTCTATATGTAGTAGCCCAGAGCCAAGGTGGGACCCCTCTAAGAGTCGATAAATATTCTGCCATTAATATAGATTATATCACGAAATTAGGCTATAATCATCATATAAAAGATAGCATACTTGTATAGCCATAGTTAACCACTCGACTCGACAAATAAGACGTGTAAATGTTGACAAAACTTATCTTAGAACTGTTACAGCATCTGGAATGCCTGATATTACTTATCCAGAAAGCCCGGTGATGTTCATCCAATAGGCCCTTTGATGAGCGACTTTGCCCCAAAAATAAATGTGTCGATTTCGTTCCCTTAGATTGTTGTGATTGTTTTCGGTGGTGACAGTTTGTAATTTTACGTCTGGTAAAGCCATTTTAGAGATGTGAAACTGATCTATATATTGCACCTCTTGCCAAATTGACAATCGTCTTTCTCTATTAACGCTCACGGTGTGTTTCCTCGTTCTCTCATTATAACATTTTGATTCATAGTAAAAGATGATGGTTTATGGCATAGGGTCACAACGAAAAAAAGAATGGCAACCAAACTTGGAATAAAACTGCTTAATTTTGTGTAAAAATCCCTTAAAATATTCGAGTGAAGGGCCGAATAACTACTCTAGCATTTATGATACGTTTTCAAACGACTTAAATCCGTCAGTCTTCATTTGGAATTTAAGACCGGTGCCCCAAGGTGTATTTTGTGGTATCTGGATTAAACCAAACATTTTTTATAAAAATAATGTGTAGTTGAAATTTGCCTTTCTCTATCAAGTACGGCACATGGGTTATTCACTGCATAACCCTCTCAAGTAACCGTAATCGGTTATAAGGTCACCCAACGAAACAAAATATGACCAGAAATCTTAAAAGGGTGTCCGGATTAGCAGTTTTGGCGTTCACGTCCAAACGACTCAATATTTTGACTTGAAATTTTGAGACAAGGTAGATACACCATTCCCCTATATTTTGGCGTTTTATTTTCATACATTCTCAGACTTTTATTTTTGGGCCTCCGTTTAATTCGGGATTAACCCTTTAACGATTGTCAGCTGTTCTACAGTGTTACCGTTTAACAATGGAACAGGTTATTCATTAATCCATTATTTAAATGAACTAATAATAGCAAGGTCACATGACAGGGGTCTAACTGAAAATTTTGGAATGTCCTGATAGGGAATTTGTCACGTATACTATACATGCAGACCAGATAAGTTCCCAAACTGTTAAATACTGTGCATGCTACCAAAGGAGATAAACTCGTCCATTGAAGTCAAATTGAATTAGATTGCTCTAAAATTTTATAGTATTAAATCTGATTGCTAACCATTATGCGGAATTCGACTTGTCTATACACACATGAGTTAAATTTGGGGGGTTAGCGGGTCGACGACAATAATACAAATCATGTTACATGGTTTTCAACGAAGAATCATTCAACAAAACAAATCAACGTAAAAAATCCAATAGAAATGACAATACTCCCTTTTTTTATATCGAAATCAAAAGGATGTTGTTATTTTAAATAATACTGAACAGGGCATTAGTTTTAGAAATTTGCCGGGTGCATGAACTATTTTGTATTTTAGCATACCTTAGAGTGGCTCTGGTTTATACAAAGGGTGGTTTCTCTAGATACGCTAGTACCTAAAGTTTGTGATTTTCTGCTGACAACAACATCAAGTTGGTATTTTTACAGCAGCCCCCGCCCCTACCCATACTAAAAATGCCCTTGTGGTGAATTGTATTTAGTTATTGTAAAACATGCTATTATAGCGATCGAATCGATTTCTCCGTTGTTGACAACTAAAAAACCCAGGTATAGAAATGAAACAATATCATTAAAAAGAACAGAAGATGGTGCTGTAGTAAATGAGGTATCACACGTCAACCATCTTTATGGGAAGAAAACCTTGTTATACCATGATATACTACATCATAATCAACACCAGTCATATATGATTTACCACATGGCATAGCAAATAACATATCTCAACTTCTGTAACAATAGGCTGCCGAAACAAAGGCATGTCTGAACGTTTACTCAGATCTAATAATACGGTTATAACACTCGAGTTGAGCGCAGTGTAATTAAATTTATTTGGGTTGCGTTCTTTCAATTACATGTTTTACACCTGCCCCCTAGAAATGATGATGAAGGAAGTATGGAGCTCTGTTTCTCATTACCATAAAGGTGTTTAACATTTTCGTTAGGAGATTATTTTGGTTTTAATGAGTTTAACACCTTGGATTTTCTGACGGTTTGGGTTTTTTTGTATGCTGGAGGTTGTTTTATCTTTGCATCAAAAGACAGTTCACGAGTCTTTGTATATGTACTGAATTTCAGAGGGTCATTGCCGTTACGTACATACACACAGTTTCAAGTGATTGTTACATTATGTACAGGGATTCCATTATAGATTACATACGTGTACAGAAATAAGAAAATTATCCTTTTGTAGAAGTTAAAAAACATTTGTACGGTATGAAACGAAACATCTCGATATTCTGCTTTTATTGTGTATTTTGCCTTTTACCCCCTCCAAAAAAGTAAATGAATGAATTTTCGAAGTAGCGAATTCTTTTAGAAAGTTAGTTAGAGATGGCTTTCGATGTGAAAAGGGGATTACTGATACCGATACAACGCTCATGCGTTAATATTATCTGAAATCTAGTATTTCAGCTTGTGATATAGAGCTTAAAGAGATTTAATAAACTAAATCAAATATATTATTTGAAACTGCGTTTGGTAGTTTGATATTTAATAAATTTGCATCAATGTTATTAAAATTTGTTGGTGTACAGATAAACAATAACAATATCCGCATGATATGTGTTTGGATCCTAGATATTTAATTCGGTGTATCGCCAGTTGCAACCCAAATGTACATATAACAGAATTAGAACCTCTCGTCACCGGGTCTCCACTGTGCCGTACAATTTCCTTTTCAGGACATCTTGTCACGTTTAACGTCCTACTGTCCTGCTCCAACCAGACTAATGAAGACGGGCATACTCCATACAGTGTACGATGAGGAAAATTTCGCCCGGACAGCGGCACTACGGCCCGCTCTTATATCGAATTCCAATTGTCAAGAGATCTTTTATGGCACGCCAATGTGTTCACGGGACCTCAAGTTGTCACTTTTAGGGGATTGCAATATATTCAAAAGATACAGGATGCTAACCCAGCAGTTGTAACAAAAACCGACTTTATCTCTACTGTTGAAAAACTTTATGATATTAATTAAATATCCCTATAAAAATTAATAATAACGCTGACTGGAAATTTGATATTAATCTTACGGTGCGTGTTTTCTGTTCCTTTGTATTACTTTTATTGAAAACTGATCGCGTACTAGATATACCTACATTGTATATTAATGTTACATGCATAATTATATATGATTAATATGTTTCGTGATAGATAAGTAACGGCCTTTCAGGCAGCTTAACTCTAATCCGACAGATGCGACAAAGACAGATCCTCTTTCACTAATTAACTATTGGTGAAAACTGAGAATTTTGTATTATAATTGCTGTATGTTCTGCTGTTCGTTTATCCTTTTAGTGAATATAACCATTGTAGGATTGTCTGTTAATTTGTCGTTAAGCCGATCATGCTGGAATACAGTTCGTATTACGTTCTTGTAATCTCTTGCTCTTAATGTTTCATGTTTTCCTTATTGGTCCTAAACGTAGAAATTGGGAGTTAATTTCTTGACGATACCCAGTGGCAAGTGGATTGTTTCAAATGCCTTTGCAATAATGTGAATATTCTCGATTAGGGATTTATAATTCTTATGCGTTTTAAAATACATTTCCACGAGAGCCGGAAAACCATAACTAACTATTCAAACTTTCGAGAAAAATATATTTGTTGCCAATGGTCAAACTTTTAAGTATTCAGTCTGTACTCGATGACCCAATTCACATGAAGGTAAATTTTAAAATTTGGTTTTGAAAAATTGTTTACTCAAATAAGTTTCCATTCGCTGGGTGCCAGAATATCTGAATATAAATATGTTCTAGATCATGAACTAATTTGGACAAAAATTTCAAATAACAAAATCGTCTATATATTGACAGACATTTTCTTAATGTTTCTATATGAAATTGTAATGATGTGATGTAGATATTGACCTTTCTTGGTGTTTGTTAGAAGTCACGAGGTGTAAAAGAAAAGCTATTAGCTGTTGAAGTGACCTTAAGGCAATCCAATCTACGGAAAGTGTTTTAGAAGTTACCCGAAACCTCTTCTTAATAACAATTAGTTGGATATATTTTCCACCCTACTCCACAGTAATTGTTCCCAATAATTGCACCAGTGTTTCTGTTGAAAGCACACAAGTAAATTGTAACATTGATTTTACCAGCGGTGTTTTCTAATCCTTAACTCAGATGATGACGTTAGCCATTTTAATTTTCTGCTTGCTTCATGGTTGATTACACATTAAGACCCTTAAACTATTCCGGATAAACTGGGTCACAATTGTGATGTTCATTCAATCTGCAATTAGGTTTCCTACAGAAGCTCTTTTCTTTACTGTCAAAACATGAAAATCCCATCTATTGAATACGGTCTTTCAGTGTAGAGATGGAGGCCACAAGGCTAAAAATCATTAGATGTTTTGTGCATTATCGAAAGACTTGGTAGGTGGTTGCACTGAGAATCATGCTGAAAGCCCCCCGTGATTACAGATTGAGTAGCTCCTCAACTGTCACGTTTATTTGAAAGAAGAATGGCGAGTTGTGAAATCCCGGTTGCACAAATTAGCTTCGTGTTTAGTGTTATTAGAAATAAAAGAAAAAGAGGGGAATATAATCGACAGTTTACTTGGGTCTATTGCGGAATTCGAGAGGGTTGCAATTGGTAGGGTTAAGGTGGGAAATGGCTTCTATGATACATGCACTATCAATTTGTTTTTCCTCTATTAGCATTTTTGGCACAAGTTGAGAACCGGGGTTGAAAAATTCCGATAACTTTTCTCGACTCATACCGAACGTTAGACTGGCCCAGTCTCTTCTATTTATTTTACATTTCGATTTATATAAAAATATTAATTTTTAGTAAACCAACACTTTCGTTTCCATTTGTATAAAAAAAAACTTTGAGTAAACCTGTAACTAGAACCAGAGACTGGACAATTTGCGAACTTCACAATTAAATGAGCGTTCTTGGCATGTTTTTCGTCCTACCTTATTTGGAATGATTGACAGTTATCATGCACGTCCCGAGTCACGTGACATGAATCATGCGTCTCGACTGGAGTGCAAAGCAGTCATGCTGAGACCATCTGAGGGTTGATGTCACGTTGTTGTTAGATACGTCGTGATCACGTGCACGACGTCACACGACCTACATAATGCAGATTGACCTACTAGATGAGATTGAAGCTCTCTTTGCCCAGTCTCTAGAGATTAGGGGTTTTTCTGGGGGGTTTTGGAGAGGACTGGCCAATTTTTGGTGTGTGGAGAAGACTGGCCACCAGTCTAACCGAACGTGTCTTATCCACACAATTTGAAACTAACTTTTGTCGAAAATATTCTTGTTTGCTGTCTCTGTTGAATTGTACTATGTATAGTTAATATCTTCCAAAGTCATTCGCTAGTCCAGCAAATTTCTAGTGTAGAGATCTGGGGCCTGTTTCACGAAATTTTAACTAAGATAAAATCCGATTTTAGTAATTCGATTGGATAGTATTAGATTGATTTTAGCGCTTAGCCAACCAGATTTAAGTGTGTACTAAAATTTGGATTGTATCTTAAGTTAAAATTTCGTGAAACAGGCCCCTGTTCTGCCATTGTACAAGTGAAACAGAATTCGTCATAGACTATTATCTTGCAGATATATTATAAAATATGGTTGTTTCATATAGAGATTTTTTTACGCCGACATTTTCATGTTGACTTATATTGTCGTCGCCCCTGACACTCCACAGGTCAGAAATTTTATAGGTTTATCACCATAAGATCTCGTAACCTTTCGATATTGGCATGTATCGTACTGTAATTTCATGGATTATGGCTCTTGATTGCACGAAAAATCACGTTGTTAGCTTGTGAACACTGTAGAGGTCACAATTTTGAACCGATTTTGATGAAACTTGAAATGCATGTTTATAACCCAAAGATCTCGATTCCTTTCGATATTCGCGCATATCAAATTCTAACTTAATGAACTATGGCCTTTAATTGTAGGAAAAATCTCTTTCTTTTTAGCTTGTTCTCTATACACCTTTCGAAAATGTGGGCGTATCTTGCCTGGCAGCCGCTGGTTTTTCTTTTGTTAGTGTTTATGGGACAGAAAGTGCTTAGCCCACAGCGTTTATGGGACTATACGTGTGTCGGATCTATAAACATGGCGGAAAACGTCGCATATTCTATAATTGCCTCTCGGCATTGTACACATTTATTTTCACATCCATAAACTTTCTTTTAAATTTGTAAAAGGTTATTATTTGTTATATCAAGTAGCACAATTTGTTTTTCTCTTATTGTGTGCTGAATTCAATAGCCTCCCATGTGGATGGACGTTTATTGAAAAGCTATAGTTAATTTGGCAATCGCTCGCTATCTCGTTTTACCGTGGTGAGAAAATTACTTATCGGGTTAAGACGGGTAGGGAATATTGGTGCTGTTCGCCATGGGAACCGATGATACATGGGTAGTTACACTCAGGCCATTTCAATTGTTGTTTGAATACAGGGAGGCGTCATGTAATCGATTATGATCTAAATGGTTTGTAAGCCGTTCAATATCCATCGCCTTTTACCTGTTACGTGGGTTAATGGTAGTTCGGTATCAGTGTGCGTAAGATCATTATTTCAAGAAAAACCTATACCCATGGTGCTATTGACTATCGGTAAAATTTACAACCTAAAAGCTATGGGGATACTTTTCAAGTAGCTCTATTCTTCAAAGATGGATTTTCTCCGTTGTAAGACGCACTAAAGTATAGTTTTCATTTTTTTTGTGAACTCACTTAATCTAACACTTTCACAATATATTTTAAAATGTTACACCCTTAAGGTAAAGGGGTTATTGATTACAAAGTGACTCTTACCCTGTCCATGCATTAGGGCTTTTTTCAGCTGAAATATTCATAAGCACTTTCATTTAAAGCCTTTCTTGGTTTCAGTTTGATACGTACGAACGCGTTAATTTCGAGTAAAACCTCTAAACACTGACAATGCACCTTCCTCTTCATAAATCTTGATCTTAATATTGTTTATATGAAATATATTGGGATTAAACATCTTCGCCTCGTTCACCATCTGGTATATATAAGAAATTCGTGTTTGTAATATCATCTTATTTTTCTCCTGATAAACTGTCGCTGTGTGTTCTGCAAGTGTTCACATTATTACCCATTTGGCATACAGCTATTTAATTTGTACCTATCTAAATAAATCTCAATTTCATTACACTAATACATCAAAGACATAGCGGGATATTTTATGCACTAGCAATGATGCAAAATGCGCCAGAGGTTGCTAGGCTGGAAAGCATCGTCATATCTATATAATCATTCTCGTCGACTTCAGCTAATAGCAGAATATTATTGAGAATGGGTTCAGGCCAAAAATCATATTGACCTGGTGACGGGCCATTTTAACGCATGTTTATTATATGTCATGCTCTGTTTATCGTTCATTCATCCATAACTTAAGCTCCCCTTCTTTCATTCACCCAATTGTCAATCAGCGAAAGCTCCCAGAAAGTTTATCAGCATTGGCTGTATCTATATCCCAAACCCAGACGGTCGCCTTCCTGCATTTATCTGCCTCATAAATTATTTCTTCTGTTCAGCCATCCAAACACTGGAACATAATTTGGCCTAGAGAGATAAAAAAATATCTCACCAACTCTATAGGGATATTGGTTCAAATCGGACGACTAGACACAGCCTACCAATCGGAAGTGCGGAAAAAAGTTATAGCTGTAATGTTGAATGGCGGACTTGGTCTGTTCGTATGGCAATATCCTATATTTGTATATTGATGGACAATCTTCTTATCATAATAAAATAAAATAGGCATCCACAAAATCTCTACAATCAATGCTACGTTAATTCAAAAATAAAGTTGGGGCGAGATCGACGCGGTATGATTCTTATCATGGCAACAGTATATACAGATACACTATCTAAATTAGCCTGCCTAAAGTCTGTGTATTTCCCCGAAGACAGTAGAAAGTACAGACGGTTCAGCTAGAAAGGAAAATTTAATAGCTTACAGATGATGTATATGAAGATACCGTGGTACCATAGAGTATTAATAAACGGCACCATATCCTCTAGAATAACATCTTCCTATACGTTTATGATTCCTGTTTCTATTGCCTTTTCTTGATTCTTGGAAGGTGGGATTGACAGCTCCTGAACAAAAATGGATCCCCCGTGAATTGCCAGGAATGAGAAAATTCGTCTCAATTATACATGTGCTGCAGTAAATTTCTTAATATCTCAAGTGAACAGATTTATATACGGCTGTATGAATTATTCATAGTTTGGCGTTAAATTTATCTCTCTAGATAGCTTTATTATAGTTTTAGATCACGATCTTCGGTTAATCAGGTTGAATTTGTATAATTCTTGAGCCTCAAAGCTAACATTACCTAAATGTTGTTCCTGCAATATGCAATGTAAGAGCGGTGTAATAATAAGGACAATATAACTACACACATTGTCAAAGCAGTTTATAAAACTTATTTAAACTATGTTCTTGAAGAATTTAATTTAATACCTCTTAGACAATGATTGAATGACATGGGGTCTAACGTCCTAATGAAGACGGACGTTTTAGACGGACGCCCTTCTTTGTTCAACGTATACCCCGAAATATACCTCTCTTGGTAATGGCCAGTTCCTGAATTTTACAATTGAGAGTGTGGACATTAAAATGATAAGCATCATAGAATAGGAATTTGAAATGTAATATGAATACGATGATGCCATACTATTACAATCTATAGGACACAGTTACGGTCGTCTGGACCAGTCTCCATATAAAAGTATAGGTAAAGAAACGAGTAGTGTGGTGCCTACTCGAAAACTGGTTAGATTGACCGATTTATAGAATGGTGTCACAAAGTTAACCGTGACTGGGGTTGCCAGGGTAGTATCAGTAAAATAACGGTTGCCGGGAAAGTTTCGCTATTACAGGGTTTATAGCCCTGCTAATTGTCAGAGTTTTGTCTCGAACGTATTTCTCTCTGTAATGAAGACAATTCAAGCACAAATGTAGATTAGGTATAAAATGCACTCCCCGGTGCAAGCCCAGTGCCAGCAGAATTGGGCTGTTTTTTGTAAGCCGATCTGTTGAGAGAGCCCTTATAAGCCAGCGTTAAAAAAAAACAGTGATAAGAAAAAAAACTTCTCGAAGAAAGGTAGCGGGATGAACTTTTGTTGCTGGCTTAGCATTCAGGTAGGAAAGTAAAGCTGGCTTTACGATTGCCGAAGATTTTAAAACCAGTTTAAAGTAGCTAAGTCTCTAACTCAATAACTTCGACATTGAAAACACAAATTATTTGTCAATTTAAATCAACATTGATGGTGTGATCTGACTTGGAAAGGGCCTCGATATCCAATATTTAAGACAAAATACGTGTACCATAATGCGTTTCAGCGCCATTGTAGCCATGGACTCGAAGAACGAGGCTAGACATATCATGTCAAACGGTGACCTCATATTCTTATCTGGAGAGCATGCTCATTAAATACTTCCGATGTAGACTGGAATAACCAGACGCTACAGATTGCCATTCGATTAAGATTTCTAGCGTATTTCGCCGAACATAATTATTTGATTTGGAATTAAGAGTAAAACGGAAACGATTGAGTGTAAATCAGTTTATGTACATTCCTATTACATTATTATATGCGTTGCGACCCATTTGTGTCAATTTCTAGGTCCCAAATATTAGCGATTTAGCTCCTTTAAAACTGCGTGTTATGCAGTCTCGAAGACGTCGCCTTAATGTTAGAGAAATGTGAAAAAATAAAGCATAAAGAGTCCGGTTTTAACCGCGGTTTCTAGTGGAAGGGTGAATTATTTCCATTTTGGACATTACTCTCAGACTATTGCTTTTCTTTTCTTTTCTTATTGTCGCTTTGCTGGTCGCATGTAATATTGCAACTGATCAACTTGAACACCCATGTCACGATAGTGTGGCTAGTTCATAATCATAGGCAACATGACTGAAGTTTTATTCTTAATAAGTAAAGATAAAATGCGACAATTAATTCATTGTTAAATTTCATGTAAATGATTTAGCGGAAAACGTCTTGACACAGGAAAGCGCGGTTGATGACGTATGTAAATATTTCCTCTTCGAGTAACCTACTCTATGAATATGAATATTTTGAACCTCCATGGTATTTAGCTTTACATTAATATTATGATAAGATATGCAACTTTCAAATGTCGCCTATAATTGACTCAGTATTAACTTGTAAATGATTATGTAAACAAATGAACAATTTGGTCTTCATGATTGTTGACTTATTGCATTGTTATGACTATCGTTGCGATGTTACATATGTTTTCGCTTTCTGTACAAAAAATGACACTGACTGACACTTCGAAATGTGCACTTCATATGCAACATCGGGAAAATTCTTCATTTTGTCCCTGACGTCAACTTTAATTAATTTGACCGGCCGTTTGATTAATTTCCTGATCTTTTAATCTGTCTTAAAATCATCCCCAGTTGATTAAATGCCAAGTTTTCTTTTAATCATAATATTCTCCTCGAATGTCGTAGCTAATTATTCTAATCTGACTTAGTTTGCCGTGATAACCAACTCTTGATTATCTCTTATAACCACCATGCTTTCTAACCATAAAAACAATTTCACATTATTTTCTCAGTTTTTTATTCATTAATAATTACCTATAAAATCAAGAGTTTTTTTATTTACTACATGTTCAAAATTGTTTTGGTATAATTAACATTTATACAGAAACATTAAAATACGGTTTGTATGTCATATTTTCTGTTTCTAATTTTCTTCTTCAAGAAAGACTTAGGGTTTTTTTTCTGTTTGATTGTTATTTACTCTGCATTAAGTTTCAAAGACTTCTGATTTTTTTTCTTTTCTAAAAGTAGATTATTAAACATGCATTATTCAAGAGCTAAATCTGTCTAGTGCAGGTCATTATTTGGGCATGAAATGTTTTCTAAAGTATTAATTAGACATTAATTAACTGATCAAGGCCTTAATCAACTTTGGATCGCATCAGATTGCTCCGATATTAAACAGATTAAAACGTTTCAGTGATAAATCAAATATGGCGCCCCAAGACGCTTCGAGTCTTAGCTTCGATCAACCAGGTCCGTGGTTGAAATTATTGCACAGGTCGGCCAAATCTTAAAATGTCAATATCTTCGCTTGGAATAGAGTAATTTGAATGAAATTTTCAAATTATTCATTTTACATCATCTACTTTCGAACTAGTATAGCAAGAATGGCTAGTTCTTATCTATATCTTGAATAATGTAACTTTAATGAATTAAAGATAACAAAATTCGGTCTCCCGTCCGATCAGGCAGGTTTCCCCCGAGTTCTTCGGTTTCTTCCTGCAGTAATGATCGAAATCATTCGCACGATCTGTGCCAAGGGCCAAATTTGAAAAAGGCCTCAGGCCTAATTTGCTACCCTTGTAAAATGACGTGATTATTATTATTATTATTATTATTATTATTAAAGCGGTTTGGGAGAGAGACCGTTGGATATTTCAATAACTCCCTTGCGCGCATAAATAATTACGTCATTTATTCTGAAAATGACCAGTGTGATGTATTGGTGCTATTTAAACCCCCTTTGTATTCCTATATATATGACAGGGGAGAGTGGTATTTCCAATAATGACTTAAAAACTGTAATATTGTGGTACTTTATGCCACGGAGATCTGAAACTATGCAAATAGGAATGTTATCCATCATATTGGTTCACAAAAACTTCACATAGCACGACATCATTTATAAGAGAAAGACAGATTTATAGCTCATTATCCTATTATATCATTAAAAGGTGCCACCTGTGTGTACTTTAGTATCATTCTCGTGTTTCTATTTCCAATAACGCTCTGGGATGATTACCCAGCTTAGAACAGATATGATGGACCCGGTCATAGCCCAAAAGAATAATATTCCGAGTATAGCTAATAATATTTAAGCTATAGTTTATAGTCCCGGTTAGTTTTTTGAAAATTCCCATGTCCATGTATATAATGAGAATGGCTATATAATTAAAGACAGGAATGGAGTGACAGATTTACTTCTGGTCAAAACCATACTCATACCTCAGTCACTTTGCCCTTTTTTCTATTTCTATGGGGATAAAAGCATTTCCAACTAAGGGGATTTTACCTGCAATTTTGTCTATTTCGAACTATTAGACGCACTTTCTTTGCCCTTTGCGCAGATGGGAATAATACTTGGAAAATCCACATCAAGACAATCGAACTAGGGATATACTACTTGTGAAACACCAATCTTAGCCACACAATCACAACGATCCTGAAAACATTTAGGAATGAAATAAAAAAGATATCGGAGTGATGATTTTGTTGATTTAAAACTGCGGCTCTCCTTAATAAATCAAACCAATTACGAAGATATATATCTCTTGATCATAGTATACATGTAGCATTAAGTTTTAATTGTTGGCTACACCGACACCACAGCTTCTTCCGTAAGCACCTGGTGCCATCACTCCAATTTACTCGACTCGACTCGACTCGACTCCACTCACGCGTCTTTTCTTAATGCATGTTTTTCAGTTTAATACATGGGTATAGCGGCTACTTACAAATTGTCATGAAGCCTTTCTCCGGCGGAAGAAAGACAGTATGGGCGATGATCATTGTATTATTAGTTGCCGGAAAATTGTAACTTTTAAGAGGGTTGGTGATATAGGCATGACTATTGTTTATTTAATTAGATCATTAAAATTTAAATCGCCATGTCAACATTTATGTTGTAAAGATCTATCCCGTGGTTGGATTGTCCCGTCGAAACATTACTTAGGTGGTTTGTTTTGCAGGACAAATAAGTGCAATGAAAGCCATTGCAATGGAATATTTGCCTGTCACGGGTGTTTCCACCTACTTTTGTACGAATTCCACGTGATGACGAGAAACGCCTATTGGGTTGTCAATGAAAGTTATGGTGGAATTTGAAGAAAAACGGCTGAAAAAGCCGATGTCCAGGCAATATCTATTCCCTCGCTCAGCACACATAATCATTGAAATAATTTAACTTTTTTACGATATAATCTCAAAATGACCTAGGTTTGGGTTGGGGAGCTGCAGTCCCCCAACCCCTTTCCAAATGAAACACACCGTAATAAATATTAAAAGTTATTTGTTTCGAAACAAACAAACTCCTAAAACGTTGTCAATAATCTATGGTGATTAAATGTTTTCTATAAAAGTAAAATGGGTCGATTATTCAATAATTATAGTTATTTGACACAACTACCCAAAATCAATTTACCGTTGACCTAATAATGTTTATTTGACTAGTTACCATTTGACTTTATTTCAGAAAACTCAAGTAGACTGCCAATGGTTCTTAGTTTTTAGTGGATGATTTCTGAACGAAGCACGAAAGAGTGAATCATACCTACTAAGTACCAAGTTCCGCTAAGCTTTTCAGAAACAAGCTATAGAAAATTAAATGAGTTACTGAAAGTGAGCGGTGTTCGATACACGATTCTAATAGCTTGTCTCCCTTGTACGGTTGATATTACTCCGACTCGAGAGCTGTTCGTGTATAGTAGCGCGCGACAGCTGATGGTGGTGCCATTATTCGATATTTGGATTACAAGACAAAAGGTTCGTACATTTTACCATACCATTTGAGAGATGTGTGTTCATTGTCGGACTTCTTTTAGAAATTTGTGCCAGACATACATAGTTTGGAAGTAACAGTTTATCCTTTTCTTCTATTTGACAGCACGCACACGATTATCTCGTGCAAGCTAACAGATAGCGTTTTATAAAGGTATAGTTCTATAGTTTTGAGTAGTTTGGGGAATAACGGTTTCTCTGACAGCAAACAAAGCGGTGAAGTTATTGGGGCTTATTGTTATATTTTTAGAATTCACGTTCAATAATTGATTGAGATGTTCTGACAACTAGTTAGAATATTAACAAGACTTAGCAGTCTGCATGTCAACTCTGCGTCAGTAAATTGAAATAATGCTAGAAAGTTTTTTCAGGGTTTAAATTGTTATCGGTGTGATAACCTTTCACTGATCATTTACCCTATAATATGAAATACTTGACAATCATTATGGACCATATATATTCACTTAATTTATCATTGTAGAAAATAATAAGTTCATATTAACAGAAGATAAGGTTTGCTGGTAGAGTTCTGGTTATCCCCGGGAGTAGTCCTACAGTGTTTCAAAATTTAAAGGGATGTTTAAAGGGACAATCCCGAATTAAACAGAGGAGAATGTAGAAAATAAAACGCCAAAATATAGGCGAATGGTGTATTTACCCTGTCTCAAAATTTCAACTCAAAATATTGAGTCGTTTGGACGTGAACGGCACACGTAACCCTTTTAAGATTTCGAGTTAATTGTTTGGCTGGGTGACCTTATAACCGATTACGGTTACTTGAGAGGGTTATGCAGTGAATAACCCATGTGCTGTACTTGATAAAGAAAGGCGAATTTCAAGTACACATTATTTTTATTTTAAAAAGTTTGGTTTTATCCAGATAACACAAAATACACCTTGGGACACCGGTCTCAAATTCCACATGAAGAATGACAGATAAAACGTATCATAAATACTGAAGTAGGTACTCGACCCTTGACTCGAATATTTTAAGGGATTTTAGCACAAAATTAAGCAGTTTTATTCCCAAAACAAATATCTGGATTAGTCCTTTAAAAGTAAATTAAGATTGTCAGTTCTCATTATTGTCTGTGTGTTGTATTTGTGTAATTTTAGCTGTGTGCTATGTTGAACTGTTTGGCCATGTTATCAAGATAATGAACAGTGCTTGAGATAAGATAAGATTATATAAGATAATATTTAATTGTATGAAACATTCATTGAGGAAGCATACAATATAAACAAGTACATACAATTATAACAATTCGGCAATTATAACAATTTGACAATTATAACAATTTGACAATTATAACAATTTGACAATTATAACAACAAGTATGACATTAATATATTTTTTAAATGAATTATTGTCTAAGATGCACATACACTGGACTATGAAAGAATCTTTATTGATACTACTGTACTACAATTTATTCAGATTGTTTGTAGAATCATTGTGAAACTTCAGAATTTGTTCACTAATTATTTCTTGATTAAAAATCAAATTTTATTTGATTTTGAATGGATTTTCTTGGCAACAGCTTAATCTACTTCACATGTTTATATTTTTAATGTATACATGATTGTAGACCTAAAGCTTTAGTAGACAGAATACTTGATTTTTTAAATCTACCAAAAAACTGAAAGTTTAGATATATTTACTGTAAAATAAACTTTAGAATTTGTATTTTTAATTTGAATATTTAATCAGATAGCATGCTGATATAAGATACATGTTTTGTGAATTATTTTTATAATTGGAATATGATTTTAACGTAAATAAAAAAGTCCACTTGAAAGTTAATCCATACAAACTATTTTAAAATCCTGATCAGAGTTTCAAAGTTATTGATCCTTTTATAAGTGAGTGAATTTAGTATTTATATTATTGAAATCCGAAGCCATTCTGAAAATGCTCCATTTTTTAGAAATCAATCAACCACATGCCTTTGAAGTGACATAATATAATAATCAGAAAAATTAATGTTGTGATCGATAAAATTCTAATGATTAAATTGTATAATTGGCAAATCAAGGTTGAAAAATGAACATTCAAATGGAAGAAAACACATCAAATTGATGTCAAGAGATGTCTAGGACTCTTATTATGTTATTTGATACGGCTCTGTTCATATTTGATGATTGCATTAATGTTTGCACTCCATCCCATCAACTAATCACTTCAACTCCATGATTCAAGTATAAATATTAAATATTTATGGGTTATTTGTCAATGTTATACAAATCAATTACAGAACTTGAATTTATTCTATAGACTTTGTGTATACCAGTAGTTTGGTGAATATGATAAATATCAAATATGAATTTATGCCCCAAATCTTTAATGTTCATACACAAATACACTATTAATAAAATCATTAACACAAAATAATATACAATCACCCTATGTATACAATATTTTATAGATAATAATAATATATGCAATATAAATAATTCATCGGAATTATCTGAATAAATTGAATATTCCATAATATTTTATTGGTAATATGGAAAATGTTTGCCGCTTAAGTTGTAAAATGGAGAAGAGGAGACTTCTAAATGTCATTTAAGAATTTTTGAAATGTTCATTAAAAGAAATATTTCAGAATTATATTGTGATATACAATTATTATAAATTAGATTGTCAAGCCAGGTTCTGAAAGCTTGTACAGTTTCAAGTTTTTAGTGCTGTAAAGAGTATTGGTACTGTTGCAATATGGAGACAATAAGGTTTTTTTTGTGTGCATAATTGCACTGGTATCTAATGTCATTTACTCAGACATTTAATTTTGAAACTAAATTTAATTTTTAATTTTGAACCTGAGTTTAATTCAAGTTTCTCTTTTCTTTACTTACATCAGATACAAATAATGTCAGTAATTTTGCGAGTGCAGGTAAATTAAAGTGATTATTATTATTATTACTATGAGAAATGATAGATTACATGTGTACCAGAAGATACTTTTAATGTTAAAAGCAGGATTACAGGAAGAGATATAAATAAGATAGTGGGTGTTAATTCTAGAAGGGTTTAGTTGTAAATTCTCACCTAAAGTCAAAGGTTGAGATGTAACCAGTCAAGTTTCTTGTTTTGAAGTGTTAGAGTAATGAGTTTTCAGGATAGCTAACATATTATTAATGTAGTTGCCCACCTTAAGTCATTTGTTCAATGATACTCGCATTCCTAATGACTAAAACCAGGCTAAAAAAAAACATATGTTTGAAGATAAAGCCAAGGTGTATGAGAACAATTTTTGATTAATATTCGACACATGAAACCTCCAAAATACATGAAAATGGTGAGAATTTATCTGCTATAAAATCGGCTGGACAAACAATCATTAACATCCCTTCTTATGTTAAAAAGGACCCCTTGTGGATTGTTCAAATTTAAGCTGTAAGGCAGTGGTTCCCAACCTTTTTGTGATCGAGTACCTCTTGGCGCTCCTGTACAGTAGCTTACCACCTGGTTCAAGAGTAACTCAATTCAATCAAGAAATAAATAAAGAAGTATAGAAATAAAATAGAAATAGGTATATAAAATAATAAGAAGAATACATAGTAACATATACACACTGAGAAAATAATGTTTATTATCTTGTGTTAGGCAGTAAACATTTTTGTGAAGTAAAAAATAACTAAAAATTGTTCATGACCACAAAAGTGCTCGTGTATCACCTGGAAGGCCCTCGCTACCAAAGTTTGGGAACCACTGCTTAAAGGTGAACCTGACTAAAAGCTCTGGCCCCCGAGTTCACGAAACATTCTCAGACTTAAGTTGAGAATATACTCAAAATTGTTCCCCTTCTTTTAACAAAAATATAGCCCTTTATTAATCGTTTGTTGTTTTAATATAGTAAATACACAAATAAGATGCTATGTGCAAAGTTTTGTGTTTCTGGAGCAAAGATATTTCTCATAAAGAGTGATTGAAAGTTGAGTAAATTCTCAACTTAAGTCTGAGAATGCTTTGTGAACTTGGGGCCTGATTGTTTCGATTAGAATTGACATTAGTAAGTTTGTGATAAAACCTCTTTGCAAGTCAAAGTTCTCTCCCCATGGCAGGATTTACATAATACTAAAATAGAAATCACCGCTTCTTGATACAGCAAAATCTTCATAATCAATTCAGTTTTCCATGACCGTTATTAAATGTATTGTCAAACTATCATGATTTGTACATTAGAATTCCGTTAGAAGCCACAAGACTAGAAAATTAGAATTTAATGAGCTATGGTTGCATTTCTTTTTAATTTAATCTCTTAACCAGAGAATGATCAAAGAATAATTTTATTGTCATTTCCTATGAATGAAGGGGTTTCTGTAATTTCCAAACACTGAAAAAAAAATATATTGATTGACAGAATATGAACTGGTCGATTGATTACGGCTCATTTTACAGCAACATCATCATGATGACAATAGATTTCTCCACTTTATATCTTCTAAGGTTTCATTTTATATTTAATCCAATGGCATAGTCTCGATTTTTTCTGTCGATCCGGTCTCTGCTTGGACCACAACAAATATTAGTCTGGATGAATCCTTGCTACATGTACAACACTGCACCCATTGCATTTCCCTTTTGCAAGTATCTTATAATTATGAAAGAGCACAAAGAGGTATTACATGTAATTGGCACTTAATTATAAGTCCACACATGTCCAAAAAACAACAAATTCTGATTTAAAGTAAGGTAATTTGACTGGTTGTATATTCAGAATTGATGCCATGTTTGTTCATCCTCGGTTCACCCAATGTTTATCTGGAATTTTGTAGTCAAATCTGGTTAAGTCTCAAATTTTATTTTTTTATTTTTATGATTCAGATTAAATAAACAGCAACCAATTTTTTTTGTCTGTTTTACATTTAGTTTTCAAAGCTTTAAGCCTCTGCCTTTTTATGTGTGTGCTTTTTACTATTATTACCAGGAAATATGTAAACAAATTGCCACATTTAATGATTATATTTAGCTGATATTAACCTCTAAAAGCAGTCCTCATGTAAATGTATACACATGTAAGAGCTATATTGATCTAATATAAAAGGTGAAGTAAGCTATAATAGCATGTGAATAATGGTCGACTTGACTGTATCCATAGTATTGAATAAATAAAATGAATTATTAGAATAGCCTATATTTTATACAGTGGATTCACCAAACAATAATGATTGAATGCATTTAATGTGAAATTGATATATATTCCTTGTAAGAGATAATTAATTGTACAATCAATATATAATTTTTGGGTTTAATTGGTATTATATAGACAATCGAATGGAAGTATAAACTGAGAGTAGGCCCTAATTTGAACTAATACTAGTAGTAAATTGGTTTATTAACAGAAATTTAAAATCATTTAAAGGGAATTTCCTCTTAATAATCATCCAGCCATGTGGGTATTCTTCGGGTCGACGGATTTCCTCCCCCTGCTAAAGACTCCTACGCGCAACCGAATTATTGAAATAAAAGTAAAATCATAATTTATTCCCAAAATGACCTAAATTGTGTCGAGTGGACGTTAAACCTCATTTCGCTCTCTTATCAATTATCAAGTTCCCCTCAGGGAATTTACTTGAATTTTTTTTCATTTTTATCTTCAAAAGAGGGTGGATACTTAAAAGTCAAGTCTGTCCAGTCAAAATTAAAAAATGGACATAAAAGCTTATTCTGGATTATGTAAACCTGTTACACTTTTTGAGCCATCATGTCCGACAACTCAATAAAATCACAGAGAATATATCTTTGCATTTGATTTGGATATTTAAAGGGCCTAAGTCCATAACTCAAATTCCTCCAAAATCTTCGTCATCGAAAACACAAATTATTGTTTAATATAAATCAACATTGATGATGTAAACTTAAGCTAGCGACTTAACTCCTTTAAATACACTTGTATCCAGGTGTAAATTATGCATTCTTTGACTGGCTCCGATAGGAATAATGATAGTAAGGATTTTAGCTTACAGTTGAGTCACTGACACTAGCAATAATTTCTCACTACATTTTAGTCACCATGGAGCTTTGGAATAATTTCATGTACAACAGTAAGGCACTGGTATAAAATAACAAAAGTAATGATTTTTCTCAGCTTGCATTAAATTAATCTAAGTCAAACAATTCCCTAGACTGTCATTTTTCATTCTACATAATGTAATGACATTTTGTGTTAAAAGTATTGGTAACATTTCAAGTTCTATCTATTTATGTAGGGCTTGCTGTTGTCAAAAATTAACATAACATATAAAATCCATTATGAAATTAAATAACCATTGTTCGAAAAGTGATGGACCACAGAGAACATGTAATAGATGATATCTTGGAATTGAAAATATTAATGTTCCCATTCACCAAGTTTTACCATTTATTATCATCTAAAAATCTAATATTACATGCAAAGAAGATTATTGTTGACATGTTACTGTGCTTTTTTTTATCAGAATTACTAAATGCAGGGCTGGCCACAAATAAATTGATGGCGAGCAGATGACTGCTCACGCAAATATAGGTTTGGGCGAGCAAGGCGAGCCAAAAATATTGCTCACGCAAAATCTTGTTTGCGTAAGCACACATTTTGTAACTTTGTTTTAATTTAAAGCCCCAATACCTCTCTTGTTGTCACTGAATAATATACCCCAATAATTACATGTATTCTGGTCAACAAATTGTACTATTTTACAATATTCCAATTAATTGATGATAATGATGATACAAATTTCATCTTAACACACAATATTTTGATTATTTTTACAGATTTTTCTTAAAATTCTGCGCGAGCAACGAATGGCTCGCGTAAATATACATTTACGCGAGCACAGCGCGAGCCAGAGCAACTGCTCGCGTCTCGTGGCAAGCCCTGAAATGCCATTAAGTTTAAAGTGAACAGTGGATGTTTATGAACACAGAATAAATAAATGTCTTCAAATATACATTGGAAACAAATGAGATAAGAGAAATAAATGATTTGGCACTATTAATGCATTTTTTTAAAAATAGATGTCTTCCATCAAGCATACCCTGACCTTTGTCTTTGACAGTTCACAGCTAAGTGTTATGGCCTAAAAATAGTCACAATGGTTGAACAACTTTTTCAGCGTGTGATGCATTTTAACACGATATAAGAGTTACGACACCTTTTTTGTGGCGATCACGTGGATAAGGCGCTGGCTTGCTAGCCTGGAGGTCGAGTGTTCGAACCCTGCATTGGCCAAGAAAGTTTATCTCGATTATCTGGCATGGTTTCCCCTTTTCAATGATGCAGAACAGAGGGTTTGACAAGGACTGCTGTCTAGTCATTCGGATGGGACGGAAAAACAAGGTCCCTAGTACACATTGGTGTGCACGTAAAAGATCCCTTGGCAGTCAGAATTCCATATAAGAGTAGGCTGAAGCGCCGCTGCCCAGGCAAAGTTTCCCTCATAGCACACTGTATGGCGTATGCCCGTCTTTCATTAGCCCAGGTAAGGTGCATTTCATTTCATTTTTACACCTTTATGTATTTTGATCTGCTATAATTCTGATATTTGTCTCAAAACTAGCTGAAATTTCTGTGTCTTTAGTTTTTTGTACAAAATACAATCGCATGATAACTAGCAAATACTACATGAGAATTAAAAAGTTGAAAAAATACCTACAATTCACCACAAATGAAGTCCTGCACATCAATAGGCAATAGAGCCATTTGATTATTATTTAAGGTCATATGGCCTGAACACCCTCTTCAAAGAAAATAAGGACTCCCCCGCGCCCCCCCCCCCCCATGTCCCCAAATATTATAACCATAATTAATATCTGATATTTATCAACCTGAGAATTTATCTTTATAGTGAATAAGTTTAATATTGTACATGATTTTGTTGTTTCAAATATGATAGGGCATATGTGACTATGACAGCTACATTATTGTTTCTACCGGTAGTTGAAATTTTTAAAATATGATTGCTTATCAAAATTCAATATTGTAAAATGACAGCTGTAAAATGTTGATAAACAGTGATTTACATTTTTTTTTTTATCTCAAAGAATGAATTTGATTTTATTTGAAAAAAAGGAACACAGTTAGTCATATGAAATATAGTAGGCCTAGATAAAATTACCAGATGTGTTGAAAAATACTATATAAGTCCTTGTCCAGGACATTTTCATACCTATTTGATTTGATCAGGTCTTACCCATCTCCTAGTAGGGCTTCATGAAATGCAGCAATATGAGATTTTTAAATTTTATTCTTTATGCCTGCTCTCATTTCATTATCGCGGATAGCCTAAGGGACAAGAGGAAATGCTTGGAATTTGTCTAGGTGGTGGCACTTGGGATGTTGTTTAAATTTGAGTATACATTAGTGTAATGTTATAACGATAAAACTCTTCTGAAATATCTTTAAACAAAAGTAACTTAAACGTTGTCAGAATTCTCAAATTATGTAAATGATACTAAATTTTAAAACATGAAATGCATGTTTGCTCTTTTATAACACCTGATACCACTTCACATTTAGTTCATCATTTCAGTTAAACTTTTCATTCAGGGCAATGGTATAAATTAAATAATTTCAAAATTCCTTTCAAAGTGTAATTTGCCATATACCTTTCAGCAACTGTTTGGCCAATAGAGAATAATCTTTCTTTCTTTTGACCTGATCAAGGTTAATATTTATGTGAAAAAGTTCGTGAACTTCTCACAAGTATTGTATTAACTGTAGAGAAAACATAGAAAGGTGAGCTATCTAATTAATTTAGATGTGTTAAGCAGATTGAGATAGTATTTAGTAGATACATTAAGATACTATAACTAGACAGAAGTCTTGCCTTTAATGAACATGATCAGCTGATCGGATCAATCTAACTTCCATTTGTTAATGTTTAACTAGATCTTGTGTCTCTGTATTTTCATCTCAGGGTAAAAATATGGGGTTTAAAGTCTCGTCAACGCAATATGATTGACATTTTAAGAATAACTTATAACTTTTATTTTTTGTTATGATTAAAAATGCATTCTGTAAGATTTAGGGCACTTCTTGCTTTAATAGTTCAAATGAGAAATGAACATATTGAAAATTTCAGGCAATATACTTGATTCTGGACTAGTTAGTCTTAATTTTTGATGTTACATGTATTACATCCTCTCATCTTTTTATTTCATATCTGTACTTCTATATAGGCCTGACCTATAACCTTTATGCAGGGCACTGATTCAGCTTTTCGGATATCTATACATGTAGATTGTTTCAATCCAAACACTAT
Source organism: Patella pellucida (assembly GCA_917208275.1). NCBI lineage: Eukaryota > Metazoa > Mollusca > Gastropoda > Patellidae > Patella > Patella pellucida. The sequence goes on along the minus strand of OU795039.1, from coordinate 55,136,229 downwards.
TGGCAGAGAAATAGTGGGTTGAAATATTGTAACAAAATATGCAGGTTACATGGTCTAGACTCCTAGAGAAAGTTTGTTTGTATGTTTAGCCTATATTGACCTTTGGAAGTTGATCCAATGAAGGACAATTAATTAAGAGCATGTATTTACCATACCAAGTGTAGCGATTGTTAATACACTAACCATGCTTGTAATCATTGATTCTGGAATATGGGTTTATGAGTACTAAGCAAGAATTTTGCACAGGGTTGGAAAGGCCTAGTGGTCCAGAGTGTCACGCATCTCTCTCTAGCTGGCTGGTCACCCCTGGCTTTAATACGTCTGGTTTCAATGCCTGGTGTTAGCCTATGTGGCTTAGAGATAGGGGCACCTTTTCAACCTTGTAGGTTTACTCTAGGTTCCTTCTACAGGAAAGACCCCTCTGCATGAGCTAAGATAATAAGACAACTTGTCTGCCAGATCACCCTCAGTGGAAGCAGACTTTTAACACTAAGAACAACATATTGCTTGGTCAGCCTAGTTTCCAACATCATCTAAAGACAAGGGTTAAACTGCTTAACTAGCTAACTTATGAAATATATTTACTATGGTTATAGAATTGAATATAGGCTTCCATTGGCTGGCAAACTTTTTTTGCTAGCCAATCAGCAGTTATAACAATTGGTGCATGAATGCTATAAAGTTCAGATAAAGAGTTCATTACTCATCTTCAAATTTTGACTGCCAAGGCTCTTTTATGAGTTCTTCCGATTTCAACACCGAATCTCTAGACAGTTTGTTTTTTTAACACTTCGAAGTTTGTCTAATGGTTTTCATTGTTTGTACATGTACTTGGTTTTATTTTATTATCACCATTGTTTAATGCATAGCTCAAATATTGGTGATATTTGCTTAAAATCTGGTTTTTTCTTCATGTAATTGGTGAGCATACATGCTCATGTAATATGTTCTATATATTGATTAATTGCCATAGAAGAAAAGTTGTGTTTATACAACAAAGAAATAGAATATATCATCTAATTTTATTACATGTAGCTTTATCCTTTATAAATGTCATGGAAAATTGTGTGCAGGAATTATTAGTCCGATGTATAACAAAATGTGTAAAACCCTTTCCAACTATACATGCAGATGAACAGTGGAAAGACAGTATGTCTCATAAACACTTTATCTAGCTCGCCATTATATAGTATTGTCATACCAATTCTGGATATTGCCATGTTAAAATTCCAGAAGTAACACTCCAGTTTTGCGTTTACTTTCCAACTATTTCTCCGTTATGGAACTTGCAGTGGTTGGTGTTGTACATGAGGCAGGGTATGTTAACTCCTTCCAGAACACATCATACTGCTTCCAATATGAGGTGTGGATGGCAGTTGCCAGTCTTTTTTTATTTTACACACTATGCGATTATGTAAATTTGTCCTAAAAATTCTAAATCGGTGGTAAATATTTTAACATTATAAGTATACATTAATGATGAAAAATAAATATTAACAATTAATTTTCTAATGAGGTTGCACCAAATGAACAAAAGTTATATAGTTATTGTATTAGAGTGGAACAAATCAATGTTATAGCCTATATAAAGATACTGATCAGAAACTCAATAATATGATTCATCTAGACACAGCTTTGATGTACAAGTAAACCGTTCATTAAATAAATTACAAATATAATTTTATTATTTGCTGTATGAATAAACTTGTCTGGGGAGTTCAATAACACAGTCTGCAGTATAGATTGATATATTTTATTATTTGTAAATGCATTGTATTGTCTGATATTTTTGTAACTTTTGGGCAAATATTGAAAAGAAATCTCTTAAAGCAATCATAATAAACTATTTTCTGATTGGAAATGTAAAAGTATACTGCACTTATTAAGTACTAATGTCCAACATTTTAATCCCAGCATATGCATGCTAAAGAACTTTATGATTTCTTAAAGCCGGGTTCTAAAGATACTGGTAGCAATGCAAAGGTTGTGATTGGTCAACTTCAGATATATCATAGTTAACAGCTGTGAAGCCGAAAATTCCATCAAATCTTTTGAAAGACTTTTACTATCCAGGCATTTCATTATCCAGGCATTTGATTGGCTGTCTAATCAAGTTCAAAGGTACAATCAGGATGTTAACAATAATATTCAGGGGTCACCAAAAATTTTTCAAAGTGGGTCAGATATAACTGAATGTACTTAGAAAATCATATTTATCAATACATGAAATACACAAAATAATAAAATGCATACCAGATAATCATAGGGCAGCAATGGTTTAGGTCAGTAATGTATACCCATAGCGCTCGATGTTACTGACTCAGTGTACGATATGCATTATGTAAGAAGTGTAAGAAGCATGTTCTTTTATTCAGCATGCAACGGCGGGCCGGACAAACTGATGTCGCAGTCCACGATCTATAGTTTGGTGAGCCCTGTGTTAATGGATTGACCAATCGAATAAATGGAAGTAAATATCATCTGGTTTTAGTTTCAATTGATAAAAATGTAACCATGTCAATGTCAGTCTCAGTGCAAAACATGTTAGTCCCAAAATGACACAGGTGTTGAAACAATATTAAACCCTATGCCATTTCATAATTTTAATAATATTCTGCACATAGTGCAATAAAATAACACCTCGCTGGTGTATTGTAGCCGACAGATATTTGATTTTGAAATTTGGGATGGAAACAATTTTTGTGATTGAAAATGCCAGACTAAAGCTAACAAAACTTTCATATTACAAAATTCCACGGTAATGAAAATAGTGATAATTATATCTTTTGGTAATTACCATTAAGATAATAGAAAGTTAGATTGGTGTATAATTTGATAATAATGTATAATTACATTATATGGAATCTATTATAACTAATGGGCGTTTTTTAATTACATCTGTGTAAGACATTTATGAGATGTGAAAAATGGAAGATTCAAGCAATTTAATTGATTTATGTTCAGTATAGAAACTTTTTGTTCTGTTAGTTAACAAATACAATTTTGTTATATGTAAATTGAAAATTGGGACTTGAGAGGCAGAGTAGATCTGCTATGTATGCAAGTCATAGGGTTTTTATTCCGGTATTTGACATGACATGGTGTAGGGGTCTTATGCCTAACCACATAGGTTTACTTTAGGGGCCTGTTTCACAAAATTTTAACTAAGATAAAAATCAAAATTTTAGTAGATACTTCAATTTTGATTGGCTAAGCACTAAAACCGATCTAATATCCAATCAAATTACTAAAATTTAGATTTTATCTTAGTTACAATTTCGTGAAACAGGCTCCAGGTACTTTGTGCCCCATTGGTAAAGACCTGATGCTTTTATTGTCAAAAGAGTTGTAGTTTCGAACCAAATTTAGTCTTGGTAAACAAGACATCCAATTAGCCATTAATTAGTCAGGGTCACCAAGATTAAATAGTCTGTAAGTAATGCAATAATCATAGATGTAAAACTCTGAATTGGATGAATTTGACCAATAAAAAAACTCTTGACCCAGCCTAAGCTGGGTTCCAATATTTACAAGGACATACATGTTATGTAGCCCATCACCATATACAATGATTATTGATGTAAAATGACCATAAATAGTGGTCCCACAAGTAGTGGTCCCACAACACATTAGTGGGGCTGCTGTACAGCTCTTGACTCCTTGCCATAGGAAAATGAGAATACACAGATTGAGGTCTTGGAATCCACCAGTGCTTGGGGAGAGACTAATTTTTAGAAACTTGTCTGAAGTTTAAAGCTTCAAGTTTTACTTTAGTTGACGATGAAGATAGAAATGAAATGAAATGGGGTTTAACGTCCTACTGTTATGCACCTAACCTGGGCTAATGGAAGATGGGCATACGCAATACAGTGTGCTATGAGGAAATTTTTTACCCAGGCATCGGCACTATGGCCTACTCTTATATCATATTCCAACTGTCAAGGGATCTTTTAAGTGCACGCCATTGTGTACACAGGACCTCATTTTTTTGTCCCATCCTAACAACTAGACAGCTGTCCTTGTCAGGCCCTCCGTGCTCCGTTCTGCACTGACAAGGGGAAACTATGCTGGAAAATCGAGGTAAACTTTCTCAGCCAATGCAGGGAACGAACACTCAACCTCCAGGCTAGCAAGCTAGCACCTTACTCACTTAGCTAAGTGATCTCCCGATTAAGACATATAACAGTTTATTTGAAAAATTTATATAGAAGCTGAGTTTACTTTGTAAAATTATTGATTGCTTACAAACAATTGACTTTCATCCTATTTTCTACTGTACTTGAAAAGTGGTTGGTCAATAAACATCAAAGACTATAGCCTTGTTCTTTCTTTTAGTCTATACCTGTAACTGTGTGACAAAAACCTCAAGATATATGGCTGCTTACTCACACCTCATTGACGATAGTGAAAAGATGTGGTAGAATTTGTCAATCATTGATTAAAAGCTGCTATTAACTGTAATTCTTGTTCATTCATCCATCTATTACTTGATTATTGATGATTGCATGACAATTATACCTGGTGACATTTACAACTATCAGTCTAAATGCTGCACTTTCACTCAAATACTCTTTGATTTGACAAGCAGAAACCAGGCTAATTCTCCCGACTACATGACTACTAAAACACAGGGGTGGTTCCAACTGCGCCAAGAGATTTAATTATACATTGTACAACGATGTTTAGCATTGAATATATGTGTACCAGTATATAATTAATGATAATTGAGATAATTGGTTGATAAATTAAGTGAATTTTCACATAGTTACATGTATAATATATTGTGTAACATTAGAAATTACCAGGTTTAGTTATTAAATAATGTGTTAACTATGATGAACACAATAGAACCTGATAATTTTCTATTACGACAATAAATATAAGGCTATTTTATGGTGCTAGTATTAAAAAGTTTATGGTTCTTTTAGGAAATAAGTTATCTTCACCTTAAAGTAGCTTTAGTAAGCGGTTTTTTAAAAAATATATTTTAGATCAGCAGAGTCCAAATAAATTTTCCAAAAAAAGTACAAAATCTAAGCCAAATCTATAATTTATTGCCAAACAATTGGCAAATTGACACATTTTCTCAGTAAATTTTCCAAATTACACAAAATTGTATCTTAATGCAAATTTAACCTGCTTTCAGAAAAATTGAATTCAGGAAGCCAGACTCCACTCCAGTACCTGCTAATTATTTTCACAACTTCATGTTTAGGTTTGCACAAATTGATGCCAAAAAATAGTACAATAAATGCATTAAAAGAACTGGAATAGATAAGAATTACAAGAATATTATTGATGATGTCACCACCGTAAGCTGAAAATGTTTCCAAGCTTGAAAGGTTAATGAATTCAGAATTTCAGTGTTTTTTTAAAAGCAATTACTGGATTCTATGACTACACATATATACTCCAGCATCTGTGCACGTAAATGTTGACATTTTACAGTATTGTATTGGATAGGATATGATAGACACATTGTACTATTTACATATTATGTTCATGTTTTTCAATTTCCGCTATTTGATTTGAATGAGAATAATTTGTTATAAATGTTAATGTTTTTTGTTTTACAGCCTGGTTAGATGTAGAGAGACTGTTATGTGATTTCTAACCAACAATATGTTATTTACAGTTATATACAAGGGTATGATTGGTGCTGTATTCTATACTCTTTCATTACAACTTATCTTTCTAACCACCTCTGCCGCTGAACGATGCACTAAAGCTGTTCCGTAAGTATATTTTATTTTTACAATTACTATTACAGTAAGTTACCATTCCTTTAAATGATATAATGGGGTCTCATCAATTACCATTTCTTTAAATGAAATAATTTGGTCTTGTTGGTTACATTCCTTAAAGTGATATAATCAGTTACCATTCAATGAAGTTATATGAATGGGTCTTACCTGTAACTATTTGTTAAAAATGCTCAATAATCAGTTACAACAGTTACCATTCCTTAAAATTGTCTCACTGGTTACCAGTTGAGGAAGTGATACACAGGATTTCAATTTCCCGTCAGAACGATTATACATTGTCCCACTGATAATGAGGAACCATGCAGGGATCGAACATGTGACCTCCAAATAAGCTAGACAACATCTTACTCACTGATCATGGCTCCCATGATGAAAGAAGAAATAACAAATAAACTATTTAGACTATTTAATGAATTGAAAGATTCTCAACAATTTAAAAAGACTAAAAGTTGTCCCATGCGGCCCTCTTTACTGCCCCACTGACATGGAGGAATTGCACCTGAAAATCTTGATAAACTTGAATACGCGACCTTCGGTTAGCGAGCCAACATCCCAGGTAATGATGCGCTTTGTAATGGGTACCTGGCACTCAGCATCTGCATTTCAAACTGATGTTTAAAATTTTAAAAATAAGGTTGGATTGCTCTAACAAATTTATATAGTTTCAAATGTCAGGTTGGATATTACACATTCAAACAAAATTAAAATGTTTCCTCTATATCGGAATGTTTGAAGGAGCCATTAAATCAAATATGAGTAGTAGAACCTTATGTTGAATTAGATAAAACAAGGGTTAATGTCTTCCCAATATGGAAAACAATTAAGAGTTGCATTTATGCATACTGTGTACTAGATTAGACTTTCAAGTCTGCTAAATGGGAAACTGACATGTAATTTCCGAAGAACATCAAAAGTGTTTGAGTTTATAATTAGATCAATAAGGCTGGATACACAGGTCTTTTTTGTTTACATTCTACATGTACTGTACACACATTTACTTGTTTCATGTATAGATCATCGTGGTACTACTGTAGTACTAACTTAATTACACACCATTGATTAGCAGCAAGACTTGCCCAACATTGTATGGATCCTAACAGAATGGTGAGAGGCAGCTGTAAAACTTGTTGGCCAAATTACACCTAGCGTTAATTGAGGCAGATCCCAGGAAATCCATACTATTCGTACTTCTCACAAGTAGGATTTCAAGCAACCGAGGAACATGAAAATAAATGTAGTTTATTACTTTTTAGTAGATGGAACATAGTGATAAAAGTTATCTTACATACAATTTCATACACAGATTTCATCTTATGTACAAAGATGGAGGGAGGCAGAAAGATAATCTAGCCCCACTTGATACCCATCCCCTCCTCCCAAAAAATTCCTAAAGGTTGAGCAGCAAGTGTTACATGTCGTACTTAAATTTCTTAAGAGTTCATTGATATCTGACATTGGATAAAAAGGAAAGCATCCTATTCCTTTAAATTCTTCAGCAAGCTATTCTGTGGCCTTTAAATTTTTTCAGCAAGCTTATCTGCTGCCCTGGCCTTATTCGACTTCATTCTATGCAGGGCTAGAAATTCACGCGAATCTCCGAATCTAATTCGCGCAAGGATTCTCGCAAGAGCTTACCGTGCGAATCTATAAGGATTCGTGTAAAACTTTTGTAAAAAAAAAGAAAAAAACTCGGGTCCGACTATTGAATGTCAGTTAGGGTGTTTTGAATCAAAGTTGTATGACTTACTTTATAGCATACTACATGTATAATAAAATAAAATAATTGTTGTGTTTTTGTTTACTTTTAACTTATTATTTGGACGAGTTACAGGCTGTCCTTTAATTGTCTTTGTTATGTATTAAATTGTGTGGAAACTTCTAGAAGTAGAGCATTTATGCATATTTCAGTTACGATACAAAGTTATCGGTTTCCTTATTATTTATTTAAATCCTTCTTAAAAAAATAAAAGAAACTACTTAAGTATGCCAACCTTAAAACAAAATAGTTTTGGGTTCCATGATTTTATACTTTCGATGGCGATTTGATTCCGTTAGTTGTTAAATTGGGTCATTCCAATTCTATTTTGTCACTGTCAAGGTCGGCCACGGAATTCTCCGCCTTCCATATTAGGCATGGCTTACTACGAAATGTGTAAAAGGGTTGCTTGTGGCGCGAAATAGCTGTCAACAGCTACGTACACCAATAACAGACATATCACGGACCTTATAATACATGGACTAAATGCATGCCGCACGAGACGGGGAAGTTGGCGATGCCTTTTTACGAGCGATAGAATTCCTCATGTATAAATTAATTTTAAATCCAGTTGTAATATTGTTTTTTAATTTGCAATCAGAATGTTACGTTACTGTGTCCGAGATGACGAATAAACCGTTCCCCAATCGGACATTACCAGCTTGGAGGCTCTTCTACTCGCCTCCCTAGACATCGTTGCCAATTTTTAAAGACACATGGTTTTTATTTTTATTTGTACCGTCTTGTGCGGGCTCTCTTGTTGATTTTCGTCAATACGATTATCGCTATATATGTTAAAATATTATGTACGGGAATTGTTGTACTTGTGAATTGTAATTTATTGCCAGGGTTGAATTTTTAATTAGCAGTTAAAACAGTAGCCGTCAGCTATTCAGTGCTCACGCATATCAACGCAGTAAAGACAATGACATTATTAGCCGTGACATTATAGAATTTATATACGGTATCCGATTAATTGGCACCGATACGATTTTTGGCTGGCCGACTTACCGATTCAAGAATTTATAATCGTGACGAAACACTAGTGGATATTTTTTCCCTACGGAATCTCGCAGTGTTCGAATTCCAATAACACGTGACATCTTGGTAGGAATTAGGTCAATTAACCAGTTCTAAATTTGCGTGTACCTTTTTGATTATTTTATTTTATACACATGCTGACAGATTCTTAATTTTTGTAATGAATTATATATCCTAGTCGTAGGCCTACTGAATTTTACTTTATAGCAATTGCAGTTATGGTTTTCACATGATCATTGTACCGTTTGTCTATCAATAGTATCTTCGACGATTGAATAAAAAATTGTGCAAGTTACGTGATAAAAAAAAAGACTACCCATTGTGTTATTCAGAAATAGCATGGTGCCGTATTAGTTTATTTTGGCTACGGCATTATCTGGATATTACTTTTTACACTATTTAAGTGTTTACCAAAAATTCCAATTGATTGTTTTATTTTTATCATTGTTGTTGTATTTTGGTGTTTTAGATTAATACAAAAAACACAATTTTGTTTTTTAGACATTATTATAATTAAGATTCGGGGGATTCGCGCAGATTGCATATATGAGAATCCTCTTAGATTCTTGCAAAAAATGACGAATTTCTATGGCATCAGTAATCCATTAATTTCATTGTACATCAAGAGCAAAGATAAACAATGGAATTTTATAACATTGCGAAATGTAAAGTACATTGTTTGACATTAGCCGTTCTGCATGGGATTTACCAATATTGTGATTATATTGATACTATGGTATATCAAGACTGCTAGATTGTATATACAATGCATCAATTACTCTTGTTGCGAATGTACCACACAACATCGTTATATGTTTTTTTCTCAGTAAGAAATTCTAGAAGTTAGATATATATATTGAAGGTTACCATACATGTTTGTTGAAGTCTGGCCTGTAAACATCAGATAGACTATAGTGTTATACGGGTTAGAAATTATTAACGCTTCTCTAAATAACCCTTTATACCATGATTCATTTAAACTAAAGTTAGCCAAGTCTAGAATACGTCATCCATGGTACTTGCTTCAACATAAGTAGTTTGTTGGAAGAAGTCTTCAATTGCTTCATTTCTTGGGATGTAATCCTGAGAGGAGAAACCTTTTTGACAGTTAATTTGATAACGAACTCAAGTTGACTAAATGAAAAAGACTTTTATTTCGTCGGGGTCTGAAAGCAATGTGTTTTGAGAAGTACTCGAAATATTTGTGCTGGGGACCTTTGAGACCCAGGAAATACTTGTACCCATCCAATTTAAAGACACAATTAGATTTGGGAAGGCATATTTCTGTACTTTTTGACAAGTTTAAATATTGTTCGACAGAAAATCCATATGGAGAAAACCCCTTCAAATTCAATTGCATTTTTTAGGCAGAAATTTCGAAAGCAATTTGTCTGTCCAATCAATCAGACAGTTTCTCCAATACACTTTACCCCTTCTGACATTGACTTTTTTCTCAAGTTATATGTACACATTAGATTCTTGATGACTATTGTTTGTACATGCCGCTATTGTTGAAGTTAATTTGCTTTACTTTCGTGTCCTCTTCAACGGCAACAATAAAAAAATTGGACATAGTTTCTTTTCCCCATTCATGTCTGGAAAGTAATTTTTATCCGTCTTAGAAGCACCATTAAAGCAGGAAGTTCTGGCATGTAAGAATTTAAGAAGTTACAAGAAGCAATCGTATTTAGTGATCTAACCTGTTTCTTTACTTGGCTACCCCTTCGTCCTTAATCAATATTAGCCCTATAAATAAACCAATCATTTCAAAACTGATTTAACAACAAGTTCATTTAGTTAAAAAGATGAAGAGGAGAAATATTAATAATCTTTGTATCGATCACACTGTGATCAAAGTACCTGAAAACTTATTGGAAAACATAATTGAAAAAATTAAGCATTTTTGTATGGCGTTGGGTATATGTACCTTTTCTATTCCTACTGAATTGAGCAGACAGAAAAGTCAATAAATATGATTTGTGTCTGCTTTATTTAATAATGTCGGTTGCAGTTGAAAAGCTATTTAAATAACAAAAAGACACAATACCCTCTGATTGCCACCCTAAATGTTTTCGACAGACTTGAAGTTTCTATTTTAGTTGATAGGTTTTAAAAAAAACCTACCCCCAAACATGTAGTTTATCTTGTATTTTTCAGGGTTCAGACTCCAGCTAAAAGAGTTCATGTATTAAAGCGTGTACCAGCAGCCTGTTCTAATTGGGATAAATCATGGACCTGGTTAACTAAAGTTGATTGCGGAACAAAATATAGGTAAGAATTGGAAAAATACTTAATTGGTTACCTTGCTGATGGAACAAACAATATGTTTTATATACAGATTACCCAACCCCCTCCCTTTAATACAACATTTGAATTACCGTAAAGCTTATATTCAAGACACAAATAAATACATGTAGTCATTATTTTCCTTCATAGCAAACACGAAGTTGTGAACTTTTCTCAACAATTTTCTCACATGACTTACAAGACTATTTTGAAAGAGCGATATGGAGAGAAATACTAGATACTTTCTATTTAAAGGGTCAATCCAAATAATGTTTTTGAGAATAAAACTGCTTAATTTTGTGTTAAAATCCATTAAGATCCCCTACCTTAGGGCCGAGCAACTTAAACCCACCAGTCTTCATCTAAAGGAACGTGAATCGATTATCGGGTCAACCAACAAAAGAATTAACTAGAAATTTTAAAAGGGTTACGTGTCCGGATAAGTTGTTTTAACGCTCACGTCCAAACGACTAAATATTTTGGCGTTTAAATTTCACACGTACTCGGACTTTTATTTTTGAGGCTCTGTTCTATTCGGGACAGTCCCTTTAAAATTTGAGCAGTATTTAAAGCATAAAGGGACAACATGCCAGAAGAAAATAAAAACAAATCTAGATAGACATATCAAAAGTTGCCTTACCATAAATTATATTGGTCTTAAACATCATTCATATTGACCAATTATAAGTAAACAATGGCTCTGTGTCTGTGATGAAATTCAAATCAAAGACAGTGTAATATTTTCAGATACCTCAATCTTTCTGAACATCATCAGGTGTACATGATCCCCTTTAATATAAATTCAATTCATACTTTGAAATACATAACATTGTTATTCTGTTTATTCTGGATATCAAACGTTTTTAGTGTTTACACAATTTTATTATGATATCTCATTTGGAATTTCTTGGCTCAAAAAGAAAGAAAAAACTGAAACATTTTAGAGGTATTTGATCAAATGTAGGTTGAAGTGGTTTAAAGGTGCTATACCAGATTTACTTTAATGAATTCTGCATGAAAGACTCTTTTAAACGCTTACCCTATAGTAGGCCTACAGCTATTTAAAGTTATATGGTAGAAACACAAACTTCTCCAAATTCCATACTATCCATATACTACATGTATCTCCAGATGCCTAGCTGGCCATATCTACGTACTTGTCTGAGTTACAGTGTTAAGTGATTGTTGGGATTTTCAAGTCACTCATAGAATTAAAGAATGAGTTATGTAACCAAGTTAAGTAATTGTTCCAATCACTTCCAAATAGATCATAATTTTGAGCTGAAATCTAAGACTGCTTCTTTAAAGGGGATAATGCCAATATTTGGTATCATTCTGGGACAAACATACTTTAATGCAATGTCTCTTACAGTGAACAAACTGAGCAGTACTAATAATAGAGGTCACACCTAGTCGATTAATTTAAAGTATAAAAGCTTGTTGGTTTATTGACTAATTTACTAAATGTGGGTGCCAAGGGGTTAATAGACCACTGTAATCTATGGCTTAGACAATGAAGTAGATATTCATCATCAACTTTAATTTCTACCTTGAATAAATAGGCTCTGATAACTCCCGAAGGCTAGGGTTAAAGTAGCATAAAACCAAACAATGGCCATCAAATTAAACACTTGGGCAAATTAGTATTCTAAATATTTGTCTGTGCGGACGTCATTACCTCTAACACTTTTAACCAATAGAGATTTGACTGGTTTTGCCGTAAATCATATTAATTAAATTTTGTGAAGGGTATTAATTCAGAAAAGCCAGGCATTGATTAGGAGGTTGTTGGAGTTTATTTGAAGAGTGAGAAAAATGGAAATGGATTCTTTGATTTGGGTAAATTTGGTTGAAAGAATAGATTCACTAGGTCACAAGTGTTGATTAAACAAATGTCTTTTGTTAAGTGATTGTAAAAAGAGTGAGTATTGGCTTGATTCAATTCAAGTCTATTGGATTATTGGGTTGGCTTTTTGTTACGGAAGCGCATCATCAGGTCAGCCGAGCGATAACGTCATGTAAACCTCCCAATCCACCATGGTTTTTTGGTTAATTGTGAGAGAATTTGATTGAGACAAGGAGTAAAGCATGCCATCAATCATGGGGAATTTAAGGGAATTTGATCAGAAACCAATATCTAAATGGAATCAAATGTCAGGTATAGTTTAATATAAGTGACCTCTATGATAGATTGTCAGCCATGATCGGTTACTACACTGACATCCCATAGCAGCCCCCAATCACTCAGTTATTTAAATAAGGCCACATAGAGCACATCTATATCATCACAGGACTTGACATCATGACTCTTTTTACTCACTTATCTAGAGAGGCAAAAGATAATTTTTCGTAAATTAGTGCAGGTCTTGAACTTCAGTTGACATAAGATTCTTCAATTCCATTGCTTGGATGAAGAATGTCTAGGATCTTAATTGAGTAATCCGAAAAAGGGGATAAAAAATCGTTCCTTAAGTTTTACAATAGTACCTGTAAATTCTGTTTAGAATAATATGTAGAATGCAGACAGAGATGTGGGCAAAGGGGGTGAGGGGCCGACAACTTTGTTGTCAAAATCTGTCCTATTCAATTTGAATAAAAAGATTTATTCTCACATTTCTGAGTACCAGGCCACGAGTCATAGGGGCAGACTATCAATAAGTTAGCCCTGGCATCATCAAACTCTGCATGCCACTGAGAATATTTCCCAGGTTAAAAAAATTCTGAATCTGTAAGCATGTAAATAAATAAAATATAGTATTTTCTTATTGAAAGACATAATTTTTAAGTGGTTATTATCTATATAGGAGATAATATTCTATGTAAACCCTTCGATAATAAATAAGAATTATAGAGTACTAAATATGAATATATATATTGATTATACATGACTGGAATATTTCACTATAACATTGATACCACTTCTAAATAGATACTAGTAATAAGAGATACCAGGGGGCTAACATAATTGTTTTACTTTATCAATTAATACCTTAAGAGACCATCTTACCGCTTCATATTGATTATTTACTTAACAGCTACACAAATGATTATTAGTGACCTATATTGACCTACCCATCATGCAAAAAGATGACGACCCTATATGGTATGATAAATAGAATCTAGTAGAAACAGGAGAATTACGATAGCATGATACATTAGAAATGACCGTCTGTCATTTCCAACTCTCATATTTAACAGCTTTTTCACTTTCTGCTAGGGTTAGTCAATATTTTATCAAGAGTTCGTCAGCAATCAATACGAAGGTTCTTGCCATTTTGGCCCAGTCGTGTCATTTGAGTGAACATCGTAGCATGACCGTAATACCTAGTGGAAGATATAATTGGAAATTGTACATTAGTTCCGGTGTCTTGGCACCAAAGTCGTTTCAAATTCGTCTACAAAATCAAATGACATTCACAGTAACCATATATGAGGTGTCTGATGTGTTTTCGAGTTTCGTTACTGATATTAAAAAGCCAATGGATGCTCTTCCAACGATCCACAAAATTGTTGAGTGTCAATGAGCAAATACTTGAATTTAATCAGTGCACAAGTAATTCTTGTCGTTCTCCAGGAAACAATTGCAATAAAAACAACCCAAATCTCTATTTATTGATGAAAATAAAATGAACTATGTTCAATATATTTTCAGCTGCATGATATCATGTGTCATTATTAGAATAGAATGTGAGTTTTCTATACATATATTGTTATTCTTATGATATGAGCTGTGTTTCAAGAACATTTTGCAAGTTTAATTTCCACACTGGGGATCTTTGTTTCTGTTCACAGAATTAAAGCTTTGAACAGCATAAAATAGTATTTTATCAACGGAATAAAGTTCAAGATTGTCATTTTCTTGTCTGAAAAACCGAAATAATCTTGCCAAGTTCACAATATTAGTTTTAAGTCAGAGTTCCCGGACAACCCGTCTCCGGACAATTCGTCCCTTAGGACTATTTGTCCCGGGACAATTCGTCCCCTGACTATTCATCCCCTAGGACTATTCGTCCCTGGATAATTTGTCCCCGAGGACTATTCGTCCCCGGATAATTCGTCCCCTAGGACAATTCGTCCCCTAGGACTATTCGTCCCCTGGGACTAATCGTTCTACATGTTTTTAAAGGCCTGGCAATTCTGATACCCCTCAATGGAGGTGTGAGTTGGGCATTCCAATCCTTTCAACTTTCCCTGTGAGTGTTCTCCAGGTCCTCCGTGTTCCTCACACTGCTAAAGACCCCTAGACGCAAGTAAATTTCTCCCCCCTCCTCTCTCTCTCTCTCTCCATTCCAGTAGAATAGAACAATAATACGCAGATGCTATTTCTAAAAGGATTTTTTCATAAAACATAAAAAACACTTCTTTCCTTATAACAATGCAATTTATTTTTATTTTAAATATAATATATTATTATTGGAAGTCTAAGATTGTCATTCAGTTTTTGATAATGAAACTACCATTATTGTTGTCCAGGGACGATTTGTCCTAGGGGACGAATTGTCCTAGGAGACGA
The DNA here is from genome assembly GCA_917208275.1 of Patella pellucida. Classification (NCBI taxonomy): domain Eukaryota; kingdom Metazoa; phylum Mollusca; class Gastropoda; family Patellidae; genus Patella; species Patella pellucida. The sequence goes on along the minus strand of OU795039.1, from coordinate 55,120,868 downwards.
ATTGTCCGGGGACGAAAGGTCCGGGGACGAATTGTACACGGGGACGAATTGTCCGAGGACGAATAGTCGTAGGAGACAAATTGTCCGGGGAAGAATTGTCCTTGGGGACGAATTGTCCGGGTGCGAATTGTCCAGGGACGAATTATCCGGGGACGAATTGTCCTAGAGCCGGATAATGCCATCAGGAAAAGTATTTTTGATTTTTTAAAAAAAGTGTCCACATTTCTTCAGGATATATTTTGGGAGTAGAAATAGTTCTTTGAATAAACGATAAGTGCATGATGTTAGATGTAAAGTGTGTTAAATTATTAACTAATGGAACTATTGATTAAACTACTTGTCAGATTTTATCCGCTGGAAGGAGGCTATCATTTAAATCAATACTCACTTTAAATCTAGTTTCAAATCATAAACAAAAATTTGCAATTGATTGATCAATACAAATGTGGTATTTATAACATGTAAACTTTAATTTACGTGCACAGAGTTTAAAATATATTGGCTATGTATATAAATCCGGGCAATAACTTGGCTCATTTTCGGCAACCAATGACTGCTGAGAAATCAGACTGTCAGTCTGCAGTTTAATTAAAATGTATAACTTAATGACACTTAATTACTTTAAAACAATAGATTATATACAAAACAATTTATAGACTGTTCTTTTAAAGATATGTTCCCTCAAGCCTTATCTGTTCAACTCTCTAAACTGTTTTTTGTTGAAAAGTGCAAATTACAGACACTAAATATAGCCCAAACAAATTTAATATTATTACATAATGTAAGCCATCAACTCTGATCCATTCAATGTTTGCAAGGGTACTAGGATCATAATGACATTAAAATAGATCATGTTATAGTATTTTGTGGTATATAGGTTGCTTTTGGTTTGTTATGGACAGACTACTATATTAGACCAAAATCTTATAAATACATATTAGAATGTTTATTTTATTTTTATCTTTTTACTGGCATGACAAATAATCAAAAATCTTCATTTTCCGGTGTGGTTTCCTCTTGGCAGTGGTGAAGAATGGAGGGCCTGGCAAGGCCAGCTGTCTAGTCATTCATTGACGTGCATGTAAAAGAACCCTTTGCAGTTGGCATATATGTATGTCTTCATTAGCTCAGTCGAATCAGAACAGTAGGACATTAAATGCCATATCATTTCCTTTCATTTCGCATTACATATGTACTGACTCTCTTTGCTTTTAATTTATTGTTTTTAGTACTAGAATGTGATCAGTCTTATATATTTGAAAAAGCATAAAGTTTTGTTTGGTAATTTAATGATATTATGTCTGTGTATGTAAAAATGTATATAAATTATTCCTCTAGGTACCATATTCACATTACTAACATATTCTTACTATAGTCGATAAGACACCTTGGGAGGCCTTGTCAATCTGATAATACCACAGATAAAACTAGACTATTTATCATATACTATTTCTACTTACACATTCCTTCTATCATCACCAGTTTAACTTCTTTACCTACATCACATAACAATATTAATTACCTACGTGGCTGATTATAAGATTATAAGATTTCAAAAAGCAACAAGCATACTATGATGTCAAATACAGTGTAATGTTACTATTTTTTGAAAGGAAAAAATTTGGCTATTTGAAAATTAATGTAGAGAATTTGCAAACAATGAAATAAATAATTAGTAGCCTTCACAGTGCATACAAAGAAAATAGAAGGTTGGGTGGTCTAACATGCATGATTTAGACCATAAGGTCTGTCAGTCACATGCCATGGTTTCAATTCCAAACATGTATGTGACGAGGAGTGGGGTCGGGTTGCCTGCCTAATCTCTTGACTTTCTCTGGATGACATCGCGCCTGGTACGTTCGCGCGAACTCTTAGTTTTTCTATTACTGGCACGCGCACGGGCACTATTTTTATTGTTTAACATGTACCAAAATCTGGGATTTCGCGCGTAGGTACTTTTGAGGTTTTAGGTCTGTTTAACATAACAATTGCCACTGTACCTGTGTATCGCTAATTATAAACCGTATGTTTGAAGACCGTTCATATTAATTACGCACTTAATTTTTAGTACAGTGTTGATCCATGCTCAAATTGTTGCTAAGCAAACCAACGGGATTATTTTCTCAACAGTGTATGAACTTATTCATAGCAATAATATCCTTACACCGAGAGAAAGTATCTAGTCTCGGTGAATAGTAGTCTCGGTGAATAGAACCATGGTTGTCTGGTAGAAATTTACTTTTGTATTTTTTGGAACGGTAAACGGTGTTTTTAGAAGCAAACTAACCTGCTACACATGACGAAGTCATTTTACTAATAATAAAAAGGCGAAAACTCTTTTGTAGCGGAGGCTTATCACTGAGTAATAGGTCACAAACTATCATTTATGACTAATAGGAAGACTATAGAAGACGCGTGCAGACAGTCAGCAGGTTATACACTAAACTTTTGTGTCGAGATTACTCGCTTTCAGTTTACTCTGTTGTCACCGATAACCAATTATGTGAGAAATACCATACTGACATTCGGTTTTTAAAGTTGTACGCCGCCCTAGCTGTCTTCGTCAGCTACTTTCACAATGGCGTACAGCCAGTGGCGGTGATAAAAGACGACAATAAAATCAGAAATATGTTATTTATTATTGTCGGACTTATGGTATTTATTAATAGGCTACATGTATATCTAAAGAATACTGGCATTCATGTTTGACGCGACTCCTCGGTCTCCAGTAAAAGGAAGGAGTCGAATTTACATTTGACTATTTCACATTTGTTGGAAATGTAGGTATCATTATATGAATTATGACCACAAAACTAAAAACCATAGCCAATATAAAAAATGTTGTTGAAATTTGCCCCCCCCCCCCTGTATATACTTAGTCTCCCCTTTTACTTATTTTAACAGATATTATGATTATTTAACATTCTATCTGTATAGAACTTGTACATATCCCAATATGTTAAACAGCACCAAGAATATTTCCATATTGTGACAATTGACCCCCCTCGCTTTGCGAATGACGGCCCTCCAAATAATGTCACCTCCACCATAATAAACTTTAAAACGCCCCTGACTATCACAGTAATTACTACTGTTGTGTACAATTTTTATATTAACATATCAAGGGTATAGAACATCATTGTGATAAGTCAAAAATAACCAAAAAAAATATTCTATCAAAATGAAGCGCTTGTAATTCTTTTTCTATTGGTATATAAATCAATACAATCGCTCATTTCAAAATGTCTGAACATATCGATAAAATATATATATTAATAAATGAAATTTGGGTAGTGAATCAAAAGTTTAAATTGCAATTTTCTCAAAATCAGGCATTTTGACTTATCACAAGTGTGTTCTAAACCCTCAATATGTAACAGTCATTAAAAAACGTCTGAATACGGCACCCCCTAACTTAAACATGATACACGTTGTATGGGCCTATTCATTGCACCTTCATGGCATGTCAAAGGTTAATCGGGGATAGATGATAAAAACACCAATTGAAGCTTCTATAAATCAAAACACGGTTGATTCAACAACACGAATTCATTAGTTATTGAATAGGTCGTTAGCCCTGAATAACCTTTCACACGTCCAATCACAATATCGTGCAATAGGTGTATTAATTTGATTTTTAGGTTTAACCCCGCAAACAATGCCAAAATAGTGTTTTCACTGCTCATGACTGGCACATACTGTCAACATAGTATATTTTTCCGTTTCCGCCCTTCACCCCACAATATATATTTCACGGCTACGTTGCGACGGTACCAGCACACCCAGTTGTTGACACCCATTAAATCACTCCTGTCCAACAAATCATAAAGCTGTGGTGTTACGGTGGCGGCATAGTATTTCACCGTAACACCACAGCCACTCTAACCATTCATAATACATCTAACTGTCGCTTTACAGCACTTACTCCCTATACATTTCCCCTAGTCCTACTTTCCCAAACGTCAACAACACATCTCATACATCCAGTTCACTGATTAACACTTGTACCATGTCTGCTGGATACAAAATGACATGATTTTGTCGGATGGATGTTAAACCCTCTTTCTCTTTCTTTGTTCAAAATAAAACTAATCTGTTTTAATAGAATAATCTTACTAGTGAATAATTTTATGAATTCATACCTCTCTTTATCAAGAAAATCCTGAAAAATGTTTGTGATATTCTGATTTCAGTTTGAAGTAAAAGACAAATTGAATGATTCATCTAAAAATGTTTTATAGTTTATTTTCTGAAACAAACATTTTAAAGTATACGAATAAAAAAGAGTAAAACTATCAATTTGATATATGGTAAAATGTTGTAAAGTAAAGGTAGTTTTAAATATTATGTAATATGAGTAGAAAGTATAAACAGTAGGAATGTGTTAGTAATTGGTAGAGGAAAGTCTGTGTGATATTAAAGGTAAAGTCAGATCAGTGTTTATAGGTAATGTAGACCAGTATTCTTATAGTATACACATCGTATCAACATCTGATGTTCACCTGTGCCTGTTGATATACAATTTCTCACATAGGTTCTAAAATCATTCCAACATTTTTTTTAGAATAATTGAGAAATTTTAAACCCTTTTCACTTAATCATCTTCACACAAAACACAGGAATGTTAAGTACTCACTCGTATTGTAGTCATGTTCAGAAAATTTACAATTTTAAAGAAATGTTAACATTAAAGTAATGTAACAGTAATTAGAAATAGAGTTTTCGAGTGAAGTAGAGGGATAACTTTGTGCTCTTATTTCAAATAGGCGATAAATTAATTACCTACTAAATATAGCACTTTTGTAAAAGAGAGAGATAGGAACGGTCTATAATGTCCGTTCCACACAAACTAGGTCATTTTTAGACTAACAATAATTTGCTTGCATGTAGGGGTTCTTGAGCAGTAGGGGGAATTTGGAGAAGATGATAACCCTTTTCCTTGTAATTGTCAAAACCATACCAATTGACTCAATGACAGACCTTATGGTCTAAAGCACATGTGTTAGATCAATAGGCCACCCAACCCCAATGGAAGTAGTGTAGGAAGTTGTGAATGTGATACCATGATGTTACATTAATAGTATGTTTTTGTGTTAATTTTCGTAGGGCAATCAAATTGTTAAAATGTATTTTTTGGAAGATTACCTATTTTTTTTATCAAATGAATTGGTGTTTGTCAGCAACTAGGCTTTATTGCCCGAAACATATGGCGTTCAAGATACATAATCACAATAGTATATCAATATACATCAATAAAATAGGCTAGTGAATAATCATGTATCATATGATTTTACATGTAGATATATGAGTAGGCCTATTTTAAATGAATAATAAATGCATTGGAAACACAACTCTTTTATATGGATTATTTTAAACTTTTAAAGAGATATAATTTAATCTTGTAACATCAGATTATAATATAATGATGATGTTTTTACAATCATAGATCATTTCTGTGAAACACAAAAAAATGAAATTAAATAGAATGGGAATTGAATTCAATAGAATAGGAATGTTGAAAATCATAATAATATTATGCAGACATGGGATTTAGAAAACTAGGGTCAATGCAATTCCTACATGACTGTAGGCGAAACTGTGATATGTCTGGGTTGGCACCTGAACACTGAGAAAGCGTTATTCTGTTAATTCAAGAGCACATGAGGTTGGATGACCTCACACTTCCATCCTGAGACCGGCTGATTGTTTCCAGCAGACAGGGTTCATTAGAGATTGTTACCATGCATGTTAGTGCCTCAATAAGACGTGCACATTATTTGGCAACAAGTGCAGGGTCACATGCCTGGGTTTATTAGAGGCGACACTGGTTTTCGCCAACTATGCTCTTACAGACGACCTTAGATTGGACCAATTCTAGCTCCAAGTTTTACCCCTTGTATCTGTAAAATTAAGGTCCATTTGTGTGTGTGAAATAGTCCGCTTCCACCGAAGTGATATCGCAGACAAAAGGTCCATTGGTTAGCTGGTTGGTATTGTTAATTTTCTTGTGTCAGTGCTAATAAATAGGTTTCAAGTAAACATTGACCAATCTTACAATATCAAAAAAGGGTGAATCTACAAAACATGCCTGTTGATGACACTTCGCAAATATATTTATGATTATTCAATGTGACACATGAGAGAATCTATACCTATTAACCAATATCAAGCTGACTATTTTGTTTAAAACCAAAATTATATATTTTCATGAAAGTAATGATTCTAATTTAACTTGGATGATTTTATTATTGGAGCGTGTGCCAGCTATTAGTGCCAACTTTAAGAGCTATATCCACTATATCATCATTTGATTTCATGTGGTCTAGTGAAAACACCACGATAAAACTTGTCCACAGTTGGTGTTCTATTATTCAGCTAATTTCAACTGGCTGGAAGTTAAATAAATAACTTTGTGCCAAATTGCCTCAAGAATGCATTGATCAAAGAGTAATTCCGCTCAGTGTTCAATACAATGTAATGAGGATTTATGGTTTCTGTTCCCCCCCTTTTAAAAGCTGCGAGCATAATTAAATAAAATAACCAAGCAGTCGAACAAATTCCAACAGATGAAACGCATTACTTACTATCTAGTAATCCATTCAGATTTCTTGATTTAAAACATTTTTCTCTCGTTGAAATCAATTTCTTTGCCTGATCTGTCCATCATTGTGAAGTGATTTCACCAGAAAACCTATGATATCATTTGAAGTCCTGTAATGGATTTTGATACAGACACGGGAAGAAAGTCCATTAGTTAAGAGCAAGAAAACTTGTAAGCTCATTTATCTTGTCAATTACACAGATAATGTTCTAATTACATGAAGGAAATACAAGTTTTATAAAAACTAATACATCAAGATCACAAACATGATTTCATTATTTGCTAATGTACAACGGAAAGATATGAAAATTTGTGATTGCTTTTTATGTGGCCATGTTTAATGTATCAGTAAATTAATTTGGCTCTTGTAACATACCAATTTAATAAGTGTTAGTCTTTAACAGCCAGATCAGGTCTTTGGCTTGGATGTTGAAACTACAACCAAGACGATGGGTACTGGGTAGTGGTCAAACGTGTGATGTAGATCATGTCAGTCATTGATGCCAGTTTTGTTTGTTTCATTCATCCCATGCTTGTTTGTAATAAGACTGTTTGGTCTCATGTGTTTTCTACTACTAAGAAATGCCCCCCCCCCTTTGCACACAATCAAATTATTGAAGGAATAAAGTATATCGATTAGTTTGTGTTGACAAATTCTCTCTTTTCATAGCCATGAGTCCCCCCTTAAATAAACTATTTAGCACAGCAGTTTTTTGCGGAAAACACTTATTGAGTCAGGAGAGATAATTGATTTATCAACATAACCATAGTTAATCCACTTCGTCCCAATAGCCTTCAAGTTCATCAGCTGGTCAAACAACCCATAATTTCTTTTTGAGGTAGAACTCAACACAGTTACTTTGAAACATTGCATCCTAATGCCAATACCCGAGTCATCTGGACCACCTCTTAATCAAGTCCTTGCATCTTCAACCTTTCCTGTGATTCACTCTCTGGCTTTATCAATCCGGTGTATTTAGGATACTGAAACATCATCATACAAATCTTTACTTGTGTTTTATCAGAATGATAAAAAAAAAGGTTATTAAAATAATGGATGTTTTCTTTATTATCTACTGTACATCAAATAATATATTATAGATTATATGTTAGTTTAGATAAATATCAAGCTAGTGCAGTTTGTTTTTTAAGTCAACAATGCGAAGGGTTTCATGCATAGAACATAACTTACAAGAAATGAATAATAAAGTTGTTAGAACATTATCGGTGAATCATGTTACCTGAAATATGATTGGATAAGGCTGTGATAGATTGAAATGTACTCAACTTACCACCTTCATCTGTTATTTTACTTACGTTTTACCCTAGAAATACATTAATTATCAATTTCTAGACCTACATTGTACAGACAATGTTCTTCAACAAAATAATAATTCTCAATGGAAGAATGACCTATCCATGTGTTAATATAATAAGCAGCTGAGCAGAAATATAATGAATAATAATGCAAGGGAGAATCTAGGGAAGCACAGTCCAAAATTATTTTTGCCATGCTCTATATACCTTTGTAATGATCATTCTGGATACATGTTTTGATTTTTATTGTATTGTACTCTGTCAAGATAAATCACCTGTACAGATATAGACAATCAGCATATTTGATATATATTGATTACCCATTGCATGCATTATACAAAAGCAATTTCAAAATCTATCTACAAGAAGGTATCTTTTGTTATCATGCCAGCTTTTCCAAACAACACTTTGATGTGCTTGAAGTTCATTCTATTTCATAGTGGCTTGTTAAAATGAGTTTTGTGGAATTAAAAAAAGGCTATGATAACATAATGCTTCCAACCTATTTATGGTTTTCATGTCTCATCAGATCACTCTGGAAGAATTCCCTGCAAGGTTAGCGTGACCATGGGAGACTTACATAAATCTGTTCATTCAAACAATTGTTTCACCACGCTGTATGGCATATAACCCGAAGAAGTGGTTGAAGGTATTAAAAACCTATAACCATGACTGTACATACTATCATGAATGATTTGGAAAAGATCCCTTTCTGTGGGGTTGTGTGGTTTGGGGGTACCTCTGTTGTTTTCATTTTATGTGAAAATTGTCACACTACAGGCCTGGAACTGTACAGCACAGTGGACCTGACCCTGAGCTGGATCTGCTCACTTGATTTCAGTGTTTGATTTTTTTTTGTCTGCAGGTTTATTATTCTATGTTTCTACTTTTAGAGATATGTCTATGTCTCCTGTGTATTTTCTTACATCAAAACGTAATTCTCTGCTACTGCAGATAGATTAATCCACAAAGGTCAAGTGACTACCATATGAGATTATTTGTACTGTAAACTGATTGGAAATGTTACTCAAGGAAAACATTAATAATCATATGTTAATTGGTAATTTGACAAAAATTGTAGAATAAGACAATAGGTGCCATTAACTGGAAGATATTTAACTGAGCTTATATTTATTTCAGTTTGTCTGAAAAAGATATTGCCAGGTCCATATTATTCGTCACCAAAGTATAATGTCCATTGGATTGATAATTTTTACGTTCATAATTTCGAAGAATTGACAAGGGTAGTCAAATGATAGTATAGCTGTACAAACAGTAAATGCTAAACAAAATGTCCAATAAAAGAACAAAGTTTTTAAACAGATAAAAAATGGTGAACTGATTTATTTTAGCAATGGCAATACTTCTGTCAAATGATTATGAAAGTACAATAGTCAATAGCTCAAAATTATGAAATAGAGCACATCTTTATATAAACCTCTCTAAACATGACTGACTTCATAAGACGTTAACATGTACTATTCAGTGTAAGCAAAAACTTCTTATAAGCAGTTTTATTTCCTTGGTTAAACATAGATAGATTGACATCTGTAGATAAATAGATGAAATTTATCTTAATGTCTCATCATTGTCGACATATAGAGCATGTAATTGATTTTTCTATGTGGTATTTACAAAATACTATTACAATCCAGATCTTTTGTATACCTTTCTAGTTTAAATTGAAAAATAGAGATGCTTTGAAATTTTTAATTTAGTTTGGTTTCATGGGATAAGGTAGTTTGAAGTTATCTTGAATTATTCATCCTATCATTCTTTAAATCATGGTCATTAATTATTAGCATCAACCTGCATCATTTCCTGCTCATTAAATCACTGAAGATAATATAAAAAATAATGTTGCCATCTTGCTTAGATGTTTGGACTCTTGATTAAAAACTAGAGGCTGTGTATGTAATGAGGTTTTGATGAAGTGTTAACGAATTTCCTCATTAGATCCACCAGTTTGTGAAATTAATGATTCTATCAAGGATTTAATCTGCGTAGAATATTCTTTGGTTTTGTAATAAATACATAATCAATAAGAAACTATTATAAACTGTCTAGTTATATAATAAATGTCTTTCCCCCCTGATTCGTTCGTTTAGCTAGTCACCATAATATGTTTTGAAACTTGTTTATGATTAAAGATTTATGCAATTGATAAGAACTGTCCTGGAAACTGAGATCTTCCAACATGTCTACCCAGTCCTCGAACCTTCAAACTTTTATGTAATTAGTAATTAATGCAATCATATTTAGGTAGAATTATGATTTTAAGATGACCAACGCGTGTAATTGTATTTTCTAATAAGAGTTACTTTATTAAGATTCATTGATTTTCTTCTGGACTGGAGTGATATATAAATTAAATTGTCTCATATGATGGCCTGGTGTCTGACATATTCAGTTCTGCTCGGAAATTGGAAAAGTCCAATTCTCGCCATAATTCCCAGTACAATGGTTCTTGTGGAGAAATAATGAATGTCATGTCAGATAAACTGATAGTATTGTCTACAGTTTTCTCCATAAAATAATTAATATCCATAACATTTGCTGTATAAATTACAAATGGATGCACACTTTTTTATAAACAGTTTATGAAATAAAACATGTTGCCATCAAAAAGCTTCTGTATTGCAACTTCAGGAGTCCATTGCTTACTAACACCATTAAAATGTATTATACAAAGACCTAGCTATGGGTTATGGCCTCAATATCTTTGTCACAAATACTTTTAATATCGATAGTTATTTCGTATATCCACAATTTCTTGTGAACACTCTACATGCCAGAGTTCTTGGCAGATCATAAGGCAGAATACTAATGAAATTCAGAGTTTCTCAGTAAGCAATATCAGAGTTATTTCCCGGATATAGGTATAATTTTTTAAAAAAAGAACCCTATTGAATATAAGATTTTAGGATTGTAAATTCTAATCACTTTTTGCAGATTGACCTTTCCAGTCCATCTCCACCTTTGTATCATTTCAAGTCATTTAAAAATGTACATGTATGGCTACACCCTTTTCAGAAATCCTGCAGAGTCAGGTGATTGGGGAGGGGGAGGCAATAATTAGAAGCCTGCTCTATGTATTATATAGTTCACTAGGTGTATTTTAGTATAATGTATGTTTCTCTTATTTCAGATTAGATTATGTAACTGTTGCACCAAAAGAAATTCTCAAATACAAATTGGAATATGTATGTTGTAATGGTTATCCTAATTGTGAAAAAGGTGATTACATATTTTTTTCTGCTATTTTAATTTTGTAGAATTTTCGTGCTTATTTCTGTTTCCAATGCATACATAATTTATTATAGCATCATTTACATAAAGTAATATTACCTATGCAGTAGAATGTTCCAAAAAACTAACATATATTAAGTTATGGTTTAGTGATTTATTTAAAGTAGTTGCAAATGCATTTCTTTTGCCAGTAGACCAAATATTTCATTTCTTTTAAAAAAGATTATAAAGGACTTAAAGTTAATTAGATCATACTAACTACCATATACTCGGGAATATTTGATTTATCGGAGTGACTATTTTTTTTCATTTGTGTAACGCATATGTTTGCAATAATTATTAAGTGAAACATTCCGTGCGGTTTCTAAAAAATAAAAAAAATTTGGGCATGAATATTTATTGCATATTAGGAAATTGAAATTAAGAATTGATAAATAATTAACTATAAAATAATTGTATGTTGATTTGTTATTTGATGAAATAATTAAACTTACAGTTTAATTTTTGGAAAATTGAGATAAAAAAGATAATTCAGTCTCCTGGGAAATTATATAAAGATTATTTAATAGTTTAAAGAGAATTCATATTAAATGTATTTTCAACAATAGGATTAGACATAGTTATAATTTACAAACAAAAATTTATTATGCCTTAAATTAAAGAGTTTCCAGAATATATAAGTTCTAGATAAAGCATACATGTATATAAGTAATAATGATTATTATTATTGTTACAAAAGAGTTACATGGCACTACCTTGACTGAAATGTTTGAGGAAATTATTTAAAATAAATAATTATAAAACGTGTGAGAGAGAGAGAAATGGGGTTTAACATCCACTCGATGCAAATTAGGTCATATCGGGACTTACATATGGTTTTTAATTGGGAGAAGATTGGAGGACCTGGAGAAAACCCAATGGGTTGGAAAGGTGACCATACTCCTTGTCAAGTACAACTGGGAATTCGAAACCAGTGTGCACATGCGAACCATTCAAGGTCATCCCCCCGCCTATAAAAGATCAAGCACAAAAGATTAGACAAGTATGTTAGCATAATCTATAAATTGTGTGAAGTTTCCAGAAACCAGAAAAAAAAGAATCTATAGGGTATTATCTATTGATCAATTAGAATCCATGAGAAATTTGGTGATAAAATTAGTGTCTGGGTCAAATTTATTGATACATTAGAACCTGTAGGAAGTAGGAAATGTCCAGACAAAATATGATCTTTTGAACATTTATAGATAAACTATAGAATCTGCAAGGATTGTTGGAGTTTAGGTGATCTAGTGGTTTGACGTGTGCGCATTGGATCAGAAAGTCAAGTGGCATGGTTTTAATTCACTCCTTAAACATGAACCGGAATAGGCCTGTCAATCCAGCCTCGTTGGTTTTCTCTGAATCTCTCTGTTACCTCCCACTGCTGAAGACCTCCACACTCAAGCGACTTATTGTAATGTTAGTCCCAAAATGACCAAGTTTGTGTTGAGTGGATGTTAAACCCCATTTCTATATCTCTATAGAGCTGTTATTAATATCATAAAACATTTATAGATAAAAGTAAAGGATAGGATATGTGTAGATGAATAGATTATGTTAAAGATTATAGAAAATATAGAACTATGGGACACATATTATTCATAGAATCTGCAATGCTTGTCATTTATATACATTAATAAAATAGAATATACAGGCAATTTATTGATAAATTCAAATTTGATAGTAAAACTTTAAAATAATGTAAGTTCAGATGAAATTAGGTAATGGTAGTAAAATAAGGCAAAAATAGTATACTTCTCGGTAGCTCTAAGAATAGTCTAGAAGAGTGTTTAGAAGGAAATTGAAAACATTTGTATTAGATAATAAATTTAGCACAATGGTTTTAAATAATAAATTTAGCACAATGGTTTTAAATGATAAAATTAGCACATTGATATTATAAGAAAATTTCACATTTCCAAGAGTATGTGAAGTGAGTATGTTCTGATTAGATATAGGTCTCCATGCCACGGGATTTGATACTTCAGATGAAAAGTTTCTGGCCATTGTGTTAGGCTCTACAGCAGCTGCCATCATCATACTAGTTATAGTAATCACCATTAGTCTTTGTCATAAAAGAAGAGGACTGCAGTAAGTATATCTTTATAATTTATCTTTAAACATGCATTTTGTAAGAATTAGATAAAGGGCTGGCCGGTCTTGCTATAATTTCTTAAAAATAGATAATAAAACAAATATGATTATGTTGAAAATTTCAGTAAAATTGTTAATCTTATAACAGGTTGCACTGTTAATTCTAATCTACTTAAAGAGCGATCCAATTGCCAAGAGAGTTGATTATGGACTTCTGGTGTTAATAAATTTTTTAGATAATTTATATAACATTTGAAACCAGAAAAAATACTTCAAATAGGCAGATTTAGGAGGGATTTGGCGCAACGGTTAGGGAGTAGCATTTGTAACCTAGTGGTTGCAGCTTCAAGACGCGAATTGTGCGCGAGTTTTTGTGTCCTTGAATAGGACACTTCGTCCCTGCATTGTGATACGATCTTTCACAGTCGCACAGATGAAATGCTATGAAATTTTAGGAACATTTTCTATAAACTATATATTTTATGACATTCTATTTTTGCTCTCCAATTGGACAACTTTTGAAAGAGCATGAAAGTTTAGGAATATTGAATAGATGCCCTTTTTCACCTACCATAATGTGGTTCAAATGTTCCAAAGGAAATCCTGTCTGTTAAATTATAATATACTTAAACCCTTTCCAAAAATCAAATTTAAATGAATGACCTTCCGTATTTCCAGCATTCTGGGAAAATGACTGTTTTATTAATAATTTGGACATTTCCTAGAATCAATCAGTTGATGAAATCTTCAAGAGCAGTATATATAAACTTTGTCGATGATACACTTTGAAGTTATCTTTAAAAATTCTGAATTAATTCAGTTTTTGAAATGTCAGAAATGTATAATACTCTGTTTAGAATATTCTGGCCTATAGCTTATACGTGATCATAACCTATTGTTAGTTCACAAATTGTACTGTAATTGGAAGAATTAGTCTGAATTATTAACCAATTTGCATTTGCCCTCATTTTACATAAATATTTAACAAAAAACATTTGAACACATGCTCAGCTCAGAAACAAAACTTGAATAATACAATATGGCTATAGATTCTACTTTTGTTTTAATTAATGAAATGTGTTAGAGAGCAACTTGCTAACCTTTGCTCACCACTTGCCATAAGTATGATAGCCATTGATGACCAATGATTTCTCTAGTGTATAATTTGGGTGTGTAGGACAACAAGTGTTACTAGTTACTTACAGTCCCTGTTTCCATGTTAGATCTAGTCAGTCATGTGAATAAATACACGGTATTTGATAGGGCCCAGCTAGGTAAATATCTAAATGTTAGACGGATGGTAGATCTATAACACAAAATGTGTTAGGTGTTGGCACTTATTTAGATTATACGCAGGTTGCTGCAGGTCTGCACACAGCAGACACTCATACAATTTACACAAAACACAAATTTCGTCTTTGACGGGTTTTTTTCAGTGGGTATCACCAGCATATTCTTTCAGTTAGGATGTGATGTAATATAAACAGTTTTATTTCCAATGGTAATGTAAAGTTAAATGCTTCAGTATTTAGCTCTCAGCTAACCTAACTTTCTTGTAATAGTGTTATCTCACTTGAAAGAATTGTTGGATTCTGTGGTTTCTATATTGGCGCTGTCCACATGCGCAGGGAATGGTTGGTTGGAATAGAATTTCGCTTTTAATGTCTTTTCTAAATCTCCATAGAATTCTGATGAGTTTGTGATCAAAAGAAGAATGTTCTAAGAAATTGAGATACCTCAAGATGATTGTCTATCAGACGACTACTTTAGAAGATCTCAATTCTATCAAAGACGGCTGTACCAAATTCTAGCTTTTAAATGCGAATTAAAAAAATTACATAACCCTAAAAGAAAACTGATTGTCAATGAATACTGGTAAAACAGGTATAATCATTCTCACCAAGAAAAAAAAATTGTAATTAATTTTCAATGCTATAGGTTGCCTGTAGAGTGTAGAGTAAGAGGGGGTCGTGTGGTCTAACACATGCACTTTAGATCATGAGGTCTGTCATTGAGTCAAGTGGCATGGTTTTGATCCCAAGGTTATTTTTGTACATGACACGGTGTGGTGTTGACTGCCCATTATTTAAATTTGTTACAAACCACTACAACAGATTTATCTCTGATTTTTTTTTACAATCGGATTTCATTGTGTACAATGTAGGCTGGTTAATCAAATCTTGTTGAATCAAACTTATTTTTTTACCAACCATGCAGAGACAATGCCTCTTTAACATACCGTACTTAATGTCATAAGTAATTTAATAAAAAAAGTAGAAAAAATGTTGTGTGTGCCATACATCAAATAGTATGTGTGGGCTTTCACTTTACTGGTTTCACTACTTGACCTTTAATTGAATGGGAAAAATAGCAAATTCAATCACAGAATTCCGGCATCATTCGAGCTCTTCATTTTGATGGTATGAGGACAAAGAGAATGTTCAAACATTTAATTTTTCAATGATTGTAATTGTGAATGATGTTGAGTAAGTTGATTGAACTAGTGAACACATGCCTGTTACCAGATCAGTCAATGTTTAAAGAGGGTCAATCTTTTCCACGTACTATTGATTTCTCAGTGTAGTCGAATTTTGGGAGAAAAAAAAAATATTTTACTTGATGCAAAACCAGCTGTTTATCAATTATAACTTCACCTTCTGTTTCGCTTTTACATGACAGTTCAAGGATAACCATTCCTGATGATATATCTAAGTTAATCAAACAGGGTTAATTCTCTGTAGAAGACTTTTAAAAATCTATATATTATGTTCATGTGTACCGCTATTTAAACTTCCAAGGTACTTTTTCTCTGAATACAAACTTTTAGTCTTCCTGTATGTAGTTGGCATTAGGTCCGTAGATTTCAAATTATTCTCAAGTATTCAGATAGCCATGTCTACATGCTTTGCTATTTAATACCAACTTCATTAGCACAGTTGGAGCAGAGAAAGAGAGAGAAATGGGGTTTAACGTCCACTCGACACAAACTAGGTCATTTCAAGACTAGCATATGGTTTAATTTTATTTTAAAAATTTGCTTGCACGTAGGGGTCTTTAGCAAAGGGAGGAAACCGGAGGACCCACAAAACAGTAAAACATAAAACCCCATTTCATTTCATATTCACTTTGCACTAGTCATATATATAGTGGTAATTGATAGTTGAGTTTATCATGCCCCACTGAACTGAATTATGGAATACCTTCAATGAGTTATGCAGCCGCATTAAGCAAAGCTAACAATCACTTCTAAATTGCTCAATATTTTGAGCTAAAATTTTCAAACTGTTTCTTCACATTTGTGTACTTAAACCTATGTGTATCAGCAAGTACCCTGTGAAAAAAATGTACTTGTAAAACATACATTATGCAACAGCTAAATCTGCCTATTGCAGGTCTTTCTTTAAGCCTGAAATGTTATCTAAATGATTAATTAGACATTCATTTACTTATCTAGACCATAATTTGCTGTTGATGTCATTGCTAGTCTTCGATATTTACTGGATTAGGATCTGATTTGCTGCTCAACTTTCATTCATGATTAAATCATGAAATGGATAATAGAGACTATGTTTTTTATTGCACCGACTCAAGTAATGATGATCGAAAATTAAATCGCTAAATTTTCGGTTCAGAGTAGATCAATCGGACTGAAATTTTCAGCAAATTGCCTTTTCATTATCTAGTTTTTAACTATTATATTGAGAACTGCCAGCTCTAATCTCCCATAATGAATCTTTAAAATAATGCCGGAAAAAAATCGCTGGTTATTTATGCTCGCATTTTCGCCGGGAGAGAGTTTTAGTACGACACATCCTTTCAAATTCGGCTGAGATATAGTTAATGTCGGCTGGAAACTCCTAATTTCCCGACACATTCGCCACCTGCATGTCATAGAGGCCTAAATTCACTCTCACAGCTTCTAATTTTCGTGCTCTCCCCTCCTCCTGCTTACGGCAGTCGGCGATGACCTTCGTTCATTGAATTTTTGTTGTCGGAAATTTATCTTTTCACCCCTATGTCGGCTAAATTTTGGTTTCTGGCTTCGGGCCTGCTAATGAATAGGGAATGTAGAGGTTATGTGTTATGATATTATCTGGTGATGTCTCTACAGTACACACTCTTGTTAATATAATATCCTGACAAGTGACTGGGTCATGTAGTCAGTCATGTCTCTTGACTAAATCAGATAAAGAAAAATAACTGAAAGTAGGCTACAAAAAAACAAAACCATTAAGTGTCAGTGGACTAGTCACCCCCCATGAGAGATTTACAAAACGCAAAATCAAACAAGTTTTGGGGTTGTTTTTTGTTTCTTTGAGAACTATTGTCCAGAAGATACCTCAGATAGCACAAAATAGTGTTTAACCCCTTTGGACACCCTATGCCCCCCCCCCCCTCTAGTGCTCCCGCCTTGGGTCAACCGCGCTTCGCCTGTGAACTCTTTTAGCCAACCGCCTGGAATAAATCCTGGATCTGCCACTGGGTGTCAGAATGGTTTACATGTTCGCATTGGATCAGAAGATCTGTCATTCCCCTCTTACATGTGAAAGGTCTGTCCAACCTCATGGGTTTTCTCCGGGTTCTCCAGTTTATATTGAACCATATGTTAGTCCCGAAATGACCTAGTTTGTGTTGAGTAAACGGTAACCCCATTTCTCTCTCTCTCTCCCCCCTTTCTATTTCTGGTCCCAGCCTATAATAATCTCTGTCTACAGCACAAAATGTCCACAAGGAATAAAAAGCTTGCTATAAATTATTTGTTAAGAAATTAAGCCATGTGTTGATTGGTTAATTGGGTGATAAATGCAAAACATTGCTTAGACTATATTTAGTTTACATTAAAGATTATTATAATTAGTATGTGGTTTTGTAACTAAGGCTACAAACTAATATGATAAGTGTGGTCAATTACTTGTATAGACTGTTTATTGTCAACCTACCACCAGTATAGGTTTATACTTATAATTGTACACACTGTTGCCAAATAATGTGGCCATTAATGCATTATGTGTATTATTTTTTAGTTCTCATCAACATGTATATTTTCAGATGTCCATTATTTTGTGAAGAAAACAGTCACACATATGAAACAGCTGATGGTAAGTTTATTACGCAATAATATTTTATATGTGTACAACTTATGATGGGCTCATGCATGTTATGTCACATAAGACAACCATGTTGCTTTTGATTTTTTTTAGTAAAAAAGTAGAAGCTCACATGTTCATTGTCGACGCGTATTGGCACATCCGTCCAATGTTTGAAACAAACTTCATAATGTTTGTTTTCTTGTAAAGAAGCTAAGTCTCTAAGTCAATATCATCCAAAATCTTCGACAATGAAAACACAAATTATCTGTCAATTTAAATCAACATTACTGTTGTGATTTTACCGGGAAAAAGATGGACTTCTGATATTCAATATTTAAGACAAAATAATTTTTTTTACCATAATGCGTTTCAGCCCCAGAGACTCGAGGAACGAGGCTGGAAATATTGCACCGAACCACACGGTGTATGTAGACTGGAATAATCGAATTTGCATTCGATTGAGATTGCTAGCTTATTTGGCGGAACATAACTGATTTGAAATATGACTAAAAACGGAAACAATTGAATGTAAATCAGTTCATATACAATCAGATTACATTATTATATGCGTTGCGACCCATTTTATCAATTTCTAGATCCCAAATATTAACGATTTAGCTCCTTTAAACCTGCCCCTTCAGGATTTGTTGACAAGGATTTTACAGCTAGCAGCAATGTTTTGGTTCGTGGTGGGGTCCTGTCAAGTCCCTCTCAGTGTTTTTATTTTTCAACCATTAAAGGCACTAAACTGATTGATCTGAATTCTTATTTTGATTATTGATGCGACAAATTTGATGCGAATTCATTTAGTGGAAGCCATTTTTTTATTTAATTCAGTTTTATTTGTTTGAAGTTAAATATCAAACTAAATATGGACTTAAAGAATTTTGATTTTGATAGATGGAAAGCTTACTTCATAAAGCAAATTAACTTGACACTTTTATTACAAAGATCAAGGGGTCTAGGATTTTTAAGCAAGAAAGTTAATTATTACTATTTTGCCCTAGATATGTCAATATTGTTATCATTAGAAATTCTTAATGAACTTCAGGCTACAAAGCAGTTTTAAAATTTATTTCAGATTAACCAAATTAAATCCAATCAAACCAATGTTGTTAATTCAAAATAGCCTTCACTTAGAATAGACCGATTTGAATAATTTCCTAACAATTTTATATTGAATATAGATTCTTTTGATTGTGTATGGTGTGAAACTCTATATTTCACTTTTATTTTGGCATATTAAAGCTTTCAAAATAAAATAAAAAGCAAGTTGGGTTAAGGACAATATCTATAGGTGTAATCTATTTTTAAATTTATTATCTATTGACTTGAAATTTATCCACAATATTCATGTTCATGAGAAGAAATAACCTATTTAATTTAAGTGAAATCCAATACCTGTAACATGTCCAATAATCTACGCAAAGAATTAAAGTAATTATATGAAAAAAATATATACACCTCACCATTTATTGATTATCAACATAAAATTCAAAAACTCTGAAAAATAATTACTTTAGGGTGTATTAGGTGACTTGACAAGCAATGTTTTATTTTATGTATCCTACAAATAAGGATTGTAAATGTATCTAATTTAATTATTATTATTACTCTATTATTAAGGGTGGTTGGATGGCTGAATGGTAAACACGTACATGCTGTATCATAAAACCTGTCATTGAGTCAACTGGCATGGTTTCGAATCCCTGGTTGTACTTGGCAAGGAGTAGGGTCGCCTGTCCAACCTCGTGGGTTTTCTCTGGGTCCTCCTGTTTCTTCCAGAGCTAAAGACCTCACGTGCAAGCGAATTATTGTAATTAAATTGAACCATATGTTAGTCCCGAAATGACCTAGGTTGTGTTGAGTGGACGGTAAACCCCATTTCTCTCTCTCTCTCTGTCTCTCTCTTATTAAATTATTGTTTTGTGTTTTTGTAGATGACCCAGGTGAATCACAAGGTGAAGGAGAATTAGATATATGCGTAGGTGAACATGATTCAAGACCATGTGAAGCCATGTATGAAGAAATTGGGGACAGTAAAGTAGATAAATCGGGTCAGGAAGATCTTGTTCCTCGCTATACCGATATATTCAAAGAAAAAGAAAAATTAGCAGCACAACAAGATTTTATGGCAGCCTCCGATCCGTTTAATAATGCCACGGCTCCCCCACTTACCCCTGCTACCAGGGATATAGACTATGCCAATGGCAGTAATGTTACTCAAGTAAAAGAAGTTCTAACTGGTACCGCTAGAATATTGGAACAACAAATTGCAAGTGATGACATTTGCTCAGATACCGAGAAAAACTATTACAACTGTGGTGTGAAAAAAGACATTAATAGTGCTGAAGATTCTCCCTCCTTACTCAACCCCAAATCTTCACACGACTACGACTCTATATCAAACACTTCAAATTGCTCAAATTATGAACAATTATTAGACCCTGTGCGAGATACTGTGGAGGTTCATCATTATCAACATCTATTAAATAAAACTCCACCAGATGGTGCTGACGATACCTCACAGGTACCGGAACCGAGTTCTACATCGCTATTAGCTGTAAATGGGTGCGTGGAGGCAGCTAACTGTTGATATTTTAACGTGATCTTATAAATATATTGTTTTATTCATTTTAAACAATTCACCTCTTTTAACCAGAAAAAAAGGACTGTTCATTTAATGTGAAGTGTCAATAAATGTAATCGAAAAAGTCTTATATCAGAATTTATTAGTGGTATTTTGACATCAAGAATTAATGTGAAAAAGACAGATGAATGACTTTCTGCCTTGTGTATAAAGTAATGTGGTACGGTTTTTAACAATTCTATAAATCATGCTACTTTTTATTTAAAAAATGTCATCAATTTTACAGAAAAGAACAAGTCTACTTGTCAGAATCTTAGATAACAATGGGCCTGCCATGATGGCACACACATAGATATACTCAAAATAAAACATCACATAGATCATTGGTTTATAGAAATACATATTACGGTATATTGCAAGTAGACAAAAAATAGTTAGATATGTCATATATTGATTTCAGTTTACTGGTTTAAAGAGGAAAGATTGATCAATTTGACTTGACTTGGATGACATGTATTCACACAGAATGCTCATATTAGATCATTTGCAACTTTTCGATCTATAATATATTTTTTTAATACAGATCTGAAAGCTTTGTATTGGAAGCATAATGAATCACCAGGATAAAGAATCTAGGGATAATTATAGAATATGTTGCTTTGTTAAATTCTATAAAATCTTAAACCTTAAAGATTTTATTGGACAATATGACTGAGTCTTTTATGTTGAATTTTTTTAGGAAATGGAAATTGCTGATAATTTTGATGCATTTGTTCCAGGGCTCCCATTTCAGTCCTATGTTGTCAGTTTTGACAGACTGACGGTGAAATTAACCACATGACTGTCAATTACTTTTTAAGATGCAACTATATTGAAAATCCGAATAATTAATTTGAATAAAACATTATATTATATATATTTTATTCTTATATGTGATGCATTCCATAGAATGAATGTTGTGCAGTCTTTGCATCTGTTTAGCCAAACTTTTTTTAATCTGCAACTTTTACGTGCGAATAATATTTTGCATTCACATTGCCAATAAAGTTCACTCAATTTTGAATTCATCATCTGCTACAAAAATTGTCAGAATTGTTATGCTGCAGAGGTCATGTGTCCTTCCACTAGAATTGCCTTTATGGATTTAAATGATCCAGCCAGAATGTAAGATTTACATTTCACAGTACCCCTCCCCCTCTGCAATGTAAAATTATAATTCAAATTTCCTTTCACATTGGATTATATTAGTGCTATTACATTTAGAATTACCTGAGGGTGGGGGTATCCTTATCAAAGTGACATTCTTACCCATGCAGGTAAATTTAAAAGTGGAATGGCCTTCACGATTACACATTAATTATTCCTTCTACCGGTAATCCACCAATACACATGAAATTATCCCTGCTGCCAGTAATAACTAGTAATAACCCATATAAACATTTTTGGTTAACAGTGAGTGAATTGAATATTTCCCCCCACTTTTTGCCAAACTATTTGTCAATATGAAACAAGGTATAAATTATTAGATTTTTATATAATTATTTTTTTTGGACTTTATCATCTTAAATTACTATCTAAGGTATGCCTTTGGGCACTTTTTTGTGTTAAATTCAAATATTTCTAGCTCATATAAATGTACAAATTATAAACAACATTTCAATTTGTCTAATGATTCACATTTATGGCAGGATATTAATATTTGTTTCCTGTGATATAATATGCAGATAGAAATGTCAAACTATTGCTATAATTTATCAGTGCAATTTCTCTGTGAACATGTTATTTGTAAGGTAATATGTTAGATTATATTGGGATGAGTGAAGGATATATTTTGATGAATTAAACTGGAGATGCTTTTTTTAAAAGAAATGCTGTCTATGTACTGTGAAATTATAGTAAATAATGAAAATTTCAAATCATTTATACAATTGAAGAATGAAGTCCTTTTTTTTTTACCAATTTAATTTAACAGAATCAATCATCCTTACCAATTTAGTTTAAACAAATCTTTAATTCTTACCAATACTAATCACATTTGTCATATAGTATTTATATATATTTTTATTAAGAGATCAATAATATTCAACTTTAGTTTGAATTGTGCTAAGTATTATGGAATTAAACATGTTAAAGAATTTTAGAGTTATACATATTATTGTGATATTATTTATTTGTGAATCTGTAAAGCATTATTTATTTATTATTTGCCGGCAGTATAAATGAAGGGAGAACAGGCTTGGATTAGAATTGCCATTTGTTCCCACTTTTTTGGTCTCCAAATAAATCACTTGAAGAATAGGTTTATCATCATACTGGATAATGAAGGATAAGATATCAATCATTTACACATCACATCGCCATATTAATATTGGACATTTAATTATTGTATAGTTAAGACAAAAATGCAGAGTTTTAGAAGGTTTCAGAACTTAAAACACAATTTGCGACTTTGAAGAAATGGGGTAGTTAATTTATATTTTTATAACACTAATATTCTTTGATATTCTTTTTTTAAAATACCAAATATAATGTTATGATGAAAAATTTTTAAGGGATGAAATGGTATTCAGAGGAGACAGTGGAGAATAATTGGAGCTTGTAGTCCCTTCATTTGTTATTTATTTGTTAGGATATTTTTTTGTTATATTTTAGGATATCGAAAATGTTTTTTAATTTATTAACTAGACAGTTTAACAATTGTGAAAATGACTGAAGAGGTAAATAACTCTACTAATAGTTGATTTAATGGGAATTTGGAGATTTAATTTGTTAAAGATTTTCATCTTGGCCAAAAAGATTTTACAAATGAGCTGTGGCATTTTTGTTCAAAAATTGTTGAATACATCATTTAGAGAAAAGCCTAGATATATTATATGTAGGTATTGTTTTATTTATTTAAGTATTACTCTTGTGTATCTGTGAACCTTTAAAAGGTCAGGTTATGTATATATATATAAATTGAATTCAAACCATTTACTGCGATATTGTGCAGTATTTATTATATATTGTTATATAATATAACTGCCTTCTTGTAAATTATCTTGCTTATAAAGAGAATTAAATTATTCATCTTTTAAAACAAATTCTTATCCTTTTGATTTCTTTGTAGTGACAAACATGAAATTGGATAACCAGCTTCCTCACTTTTTCAGCTCTGAAACAGGACACTGATCACTATAAGGTAAAATAACTAGAACAGAGCTGGGGAACTGGAGAGGTCAATACCAGACTTGTTGGTAAGGAACAGAGTTGCTTGTTTCATCGTTGGACCTCATTTCTTTCTTACCAAATAATTAGTTTGTCTAAAGATACTCTCTGACACCTAGTGACAAATAAATAGCTGTAATTGGCCCATGCATGGGTTACTTTGGATAATGGTGATACTTCCCTTTAGTGTAATTACTGTTGATCACAAGGTCTAGCATTGAGTCCATTTAATCCCAAGCTTGTATGTGACAAAGAGTAGGGTCGCCTGTCTAATACCATGATCTTTCTCTGGTTTCTCTTATTGAAATATAGTTGGATCATATGTTAGTCCCAAAATGACCTAGTTTGTGTTGCTTTAAATAATCTAATAAATGGCTGAAGTGGTGGATATAATTAAATATAAACAAACTTGATGATAAACTAAAAGATCGGTTGCCAAGCAACGAAATATACGACAACAGCAGCTTAATCGTTCAGGCAGTCAACAAGAGTTGTCCCATATTTTTACTTTTTTCGGTAATGAAACATTTATAATATACTAAAATCTGATTAAGAGTAACAACTCATTACGTAATTATCAGAAAATCATTAGAATCTCTTTCGCTTTGATAAAGTTCACCTCCATGCTAATATTTAGTATACGAAACATTTAATATCATGGATTA
Source organism: Patella pellucida (assembly GCA_917208275.1). Classification (NCBI taxonomy): domain Eukaryota; kingdom Metazoa; phylum Mollusca; class Gastropoda; family Patellidae; genus Patella; species Patella pellucida. The sequence goes on along the minus strand of OU795039.1, from coordinate 55,096,016 downwards.
ACCTATTCAAGTTATCAAAATTCATTGAAATTCAATATACTTGTTCATCGCAAGACCTTAAACTCTGTGTATAAATTTAAAGTCAATCGGATATTAACTTTGGCTTGGCCTCTAGAATGTCCAAAAGATATTTTGAAGTGATCAAGGGCCATAACTCTGACAGTAATTATCAGAAATCGCTGAAAACCAATAGGCTTCTTCGTTTCATGATCTTAAACACTGTGTATAAATTTAAAGTCAATCGTATATTAATGTTGTCCTCTAGAGCATCCACAAGAATTTTTACAGTGATCAAGGGCCACAACTCTGGCAGTAACTATCGGATATCGCTGAAAATCAATAAGATTCTTCGTTTCATGACCTTAAATACTGTGTATAAATTAAAAGTTAATCGGATATTAACTTTAGTCCTCAAAATATTTTGAAGTGATGAAGGGCCTTAACTCTGACAGTAATTATTGGAAATCGCTTAAAATCAATAGGCTTCTTCGTTTCATGATCCTAAACACTGTGTATGAATTTAAGTCAAATGTATATTAACTTTAGCCTCTAGAGCCTCCACAAGCAATTGTGGACTCTCTAGAGGCTCAAGTTAATATACAATTGACGGACGGACGGGGACGACGACAATATACAACCACATTTCATTGTGGGCATATAACAAAATGATTTAATAGTTGGTAATTTTACTTGGAAATTTTGTATGTTACATTGGCCTTCTAAATCTGTCGGAACCACATGGCTAAGTTAGTAAGACGCTGGCTCGCCAGCCTGGAGGTAACGTGTTCAATCCCTGCATTCACCGTTGGATTTTCCAACATGGTTTCTCCTTGTCAGTGTTGCAAGATGGGGGCCTGACAAGTACAGCTGTCTAGTCATTTGGATGGGACAAAAATGAGGTCCCATGTACACATTTGGTTGCACGTAAAAGATCCCTTGGCAGTTTGAATTTGATGTAGGAATAGGTGATAGTGCCACTGCCCAGGCAAAATTTCCCCCATAGCACACTGTATGGCGTATGCGCATCTTCATTAGCTCAGTCCAGCAGAACAGTAGGACATTAAACCCCATTTCTTATCATTCTTTTGTCTTATTTATCATATTGCAAGTAACGGGATAGGCATGCATAATATATATATGATACAATTTTCAACAGACTTAATTAAACCTGAAAGGAAGATATAAAGAAGAATAATATGTAAATAGATAATTACAACCCCAAATCAAAGATCAATACTTATAATACATAGTATACTAGCTGTTACAGTGTCACTTGAATCAAATACACAAGGAACCACACCAATATAATTTGGTATCATCTTGCATCATGTGGCACACTTCAACATGTTCCTGAAGCAACAACTGCGAGTTTAACAACAACTGGCCATTGCTGGTTTACTTCACAATTCCCAAACTTTTAGCTACGTTGTCTGTAGACAGATCAACAGTAGCATCCAATCATAGATCGTGACATAGCGACCCCCACGGAAACCTTGACATTGGTTGAACCTAGAACTTTAGAACTCGATTATCACAGGAATTTGATATCAGAGTAGGTCAGAGCGCTGCTGTACAGTCAAAAATTTCCTCCATATGCCCGTCTTCATTAGCCAAGTCGGTGAAGAACAGTAGGGCGTTGATTCCCATTTCATTTTATTTGGTAATCAGATTAGTTTAGCTGTTCAGAAATTGTGAAAAATCACAGCCTCTATACATCCACAAGCCATGGTGAACAATGGACCTACAGGTATGAGGACAGTATGCAGATGTATTATACCACATTAAAATACAGATGTGACGTCATCCTTTGATGTTGGCGTACCATTATTTCAAATAATGTATGGACAACTTGCCAATAGTACATTATTTCAATATTAGACTCGCACGATGTTTTTCACTGTAAACGCACGTGCGGAGTCTGTATTTTATGTAGTTTAATTGTTTCGGGGCTTAGACATTGCGTAATTGTAAAAACACTCGGACCTGACGGTCCTCTTGTTGTTACAATGTATTACTAAATGTCTCGCCCTCGACCATTAAACCACACTTAAAAACCCTTAAAACAGATAATTTTATGTATGCTTTATTATGAGATTACAACAAAACAAATGTGTAATAAATAAAATTCAATCTTAAATAGGTAAATATTAGGTAAATAGCATTAAAACTTTTCAATGCTGTACAAAAATATCGGGCTAATTGTAATGGTCTCAACCTATATCATACAGTCCAAAAATCAATTATGGGACATAATGTATTATTTATTTGAAGAAAGAGTGGTAATTTGTCTACGATACTGTAACACAACTTCCTAATCTAGGTAATGAATGCAAGTCTAAAATAGAATAAGAAGACTTGAATATACAAATTAAGAATGAATAATAAATGGTTACATAGGGTATGTTGTGTAGTATTTTCTGAATTTTTACTGACTAGATATATTACCAATATAAATCAATACAAATAAGTATCTGAATACAGAACTTCATAGAAAAAACTTTACTATTTTTTAAAGATATATATATAATGTTGCCTTAAGGGTTATTATGTCAAGTAATGCAGCCCGAAAAAATATGATATTTCTTTTGATCTGGAATAATGAAAATATAGACATGTTTGGCAGTTGACTGTTCATCATTAAGTGATGGTGTAAGTGTACACACACAGTTCGACTATTGCTAAGTGACAGTCTACTTCCAATGGCACTAATTATTAGATTTGAAACTGAATTAGCTTGCAAATTATCTTGTATTTAGAAAAATATACAATTACAAGGAAATATATCTTTAATGGCAAAGTGTTGGATCAAGAAAAAAGTCAGAATTTTCAAACCAAATTATGACTTAAATATATTCTATTACAGTCACAAATACACCGTGTAGGTAAACATTTTTTCTTAATGGGAACTTCTGTCAATCATTGTACATATGTTACAGCATATCCGATATGTCACACAAACTATCAAAGGATCTTAAGGAAAATAATTCTAGTGACTTATGTTTAGTAACATATGTCCACAAACTAGAAAAGAACAATTGATTATATTTTACGGTTAATAAAATATGATTGTTAAATAAACACAGGTATAAATTATTTATTGACAAGGGCGTCCAGTGGAAGCATAATAATTATTGAATATAACATTTCTGGCTGTATTTCAATATTGGTTGATTTAATAGATGTCTGAAAACAGCTGGTAACTATTAACAATGACTGTATTTACATTTCTTTTGTTATTCTTGTGAATACTTATAAACCATAACATCCTGCTTTATAAAGGAACAAAAATGTTTACATTCTTCTATGAATAAATTGAATGCAATAAAGATTTAATCAAATTGAATAAAAAAACATTTAAAACAATACAGCATTTATGACACTTGTAGAAAAAATGGGACCAATAAATATGAAAACTTCTGCAACCATTCATTTTTAACTCTTTACTAACTGGGTACTACAGGTTGTCCGTCACATTGTTCCTATAAAACCCAACTTCTCTCCCCGTTCCTTGTTCCTACATAGTGATTTACCCCAATGTAAAATTACAATATAAATAGCTAATTGAGTTGGATAATAATTAACATTTAGGTAAAATTACTTATTAAAAATATTATTATTTGGAAATAATTTTCTGAATGTTTATTTGATAAATGTACAGTATAGCAATGGGCACAATGAACATATTAACAAACAATATAATGAAATGAAATAGGGTTTAATGTCATACTTTTATGCACCAATGAAGACAGATATACACAATAGTACAAATTGTGCTATGATGGAAAGCAGTGTTTCCCAAAAAACAACTGGCAATGTATTTGAGTGGCCCCCAATTTGTTGCCCCATTCAAATGACTAGATACATGGGCAGGCACTCTATCCAGGAAACTGGAATCGAACCTTGGGGTCTGTGAGCCAGTGCTACGCTCAATGAGCCACTAGGGCCCAAATCAACAATTATGGATATGTGAAGAATTATCTTAAATGTTTTAAATATGAACGAATTAATATCCACCTGTAATGGCTATCATTTTAATTTATAAGAGTATCGGAAATAAGAACTCACTTTAATTAACATCTGCCTGACACAGGATGTATCTCACAAATCTCAAAGTATAATTATAAAAACCTTTATCAACCTTTGTATCTGGATATAGGAATTTTACTGACAACTTGAAGATGATAAATCACAGATCGTGAATAAGCACTTGCTGAATATAAACATATTATCTTTTATCGCTTTACTTGAACTCAATTCTCGCAAATTTATATAAAGATTTTAATTAACTTTTAGAAAAATATTCAAAAAATATTTAATGGCATCTGATGAAATAAAACATCTGCTTATGTTTTAATTTTTTGTTCCAGAAAAAATACTTGACTCTAATGCATCATCTGAAGATAATTGATTTTAAAAAGAAAAACGTGATGCACCCAGATGTAGATATACTGGTTCAAATTTATCCGTAACACAAAAAAAGTTACATAAATTAGAAACAAATGACATGATTAATTCATCTTTCTTCATTTCAATCTGTTAAAAGTCAGAAAGATATAGTCTAATCTTTACTTAAAATCGTAAAAAAGTCAGTCCAAGATTGACAGATGGGTGATAATGAGTAAAAAGATAGTTTACATCAACACAGCAGTCTGAAATCTAAACTACCTGAAGAACAATTTTTGCTAGATAAAAATGAAATAATAATAACATCAATGTTTGGTATAAAATATAATTTACCAAACTGTGTAAAAAGCTGGACTGATTAAGTAACAGAAAATCTTATCTGGATATTTGTGAACAGTAATAAACTATATAGACTACATAAAGTCCTTACATAACTTTGTTTTAATTTGGTTCCTTTATAAGTCCTCATTTTATCATACTACTCTAAGAAATGTACCTTTTGAGCAGTGATGTGATTTACCTGGCCCCGAGTTCACAAAGCATTCTCAGACTTAAGTTGAGAATTTACTCAAATTTGTTCCCCTTATTCTAACTAAAATATAGCCTTTTATAAAACTTTTATTGTTTTAATGTATCAAATACATCTACGAAACTATGTGCAAAGTTTTGTGAGTCTGCATCAAAGATATTTCTCATAAACAGTGATTGAAAGTTGGGCAAATTCTCAACTTAAGTCTGAGAATGCTTTGTGAACTTGGGGCCAGGTTGAAAGTATGCCACCTGTTGATTTTGCATTACAACATCTTGAATAGAAGGCTTGATCTCGCTTTAACTAGGTGCATCCTATCAAGCCCTTCACATATATACCCTAAATATTTCAGCACTAAGTTTGATTGGGTATAAGTCCAGCTTTTGAGCCTATCAGATTCCTTGGTCCTTGCAAATACCAAGTCTCACGCTTTCAAGCTATAATGTCTACCTGTGAAAATCGCGTTGCAAAGTTCAAGGTCGTCAAATGTCAAGGCTTCCTTGGGGTTCGCTATGTCATGATCTCTGATTGGATGCTACTGTTCACGTGTCTGCAGATAATGTAGCTATAATTTCAGGAATTGTGAAGTAAACCAGCAACGGCCAGATATTGTAAAATGCTTGTATATTTAACATGCCATAATTGAAGCCACTGTAAATGAAATTCGGCTATCAAAATATTCAATTCTCTTCAAAAGGAATTATCGACCATTTTGATTACATGTATTACAATTTGTTAAAGATGAAACTAAACTTTGATTAGTCAGACAAATAGGAGTAAATAATGACTTGAGATAGGCTTTATATATATCATTGGCATTTATCAATCAACTAATCATTTATCCGAGACAACTGATTGGTAGGCCTATTATTCATTGACGCGATCCGGATTATCAACCAGTTGATTAATTTAGTATAGTGTTTAGCCACGTGAATGACACTAAATAATGGTCAATCCAGGATAAATACGATTATAATTTTAAGACTTTTTCGGCAGTTCTCAAAAATAATCAACAGTAGCGCAAAATATTATTGCCAAAATTATCCCCAAATTGGAATTTTAATGACCATTTCATATTTTTATAGAAAATTGTGACTTTGTTGACCGACAGTCTGATTAAAATATGACTAGTCATTGTTCTGGTGACAGTAAAAGAATATTTTTAGTGGATATTTATATATGGACACATGTTCAGTATTCAGTTTCTATTGCCATATAATACCAACAAAAGATGACTAACTATTCTTGTAAAGCAAGTGATAACTGGAACAGTTACAGGCTAATGTTCATGGAGTAATCCAGTTATTCATCAATTATGTAATATTTCTTTCAAGAGAGATACTGGATGTAAATAAATGAGTCAGAACTACTAAATCTTACATTGAAAAGTGATTAAATATCATATGACAACATGGTGTAAAAATAAGCAAAGAGTGATAATGCTGAAAAATATCATTATTGTTGGTATTAATGATATAAAGTCAGATGAAAGCCATTAATAAAAATAAAACTAATGGTTTGTTTTTAGAAAAGACATCAATGTAATATGAAACATACAACAGAACATATAAATCAATTACAATACTCAACATTAAAAACTTGTGAATTGGATATTATTTTGCCGTTAATTTTCTGACAACCAATTTTAAAAACATCCTTGAAAGTATATAAATTTGAAAATAATTTAATAAAGTATACAACAATGCTGGAATTAATATTCATTCTAGAATAAGCCAAAAAATACATCATTGATAAAAAAAATATTCAGTCAAATGTATAAAAATAGGCTTGCGGCTGCCAGGCAGGATACGTCCACATTTTCGAGAGATGGATAGAGAACAAGCAAAACAGAAATTAATTTTCCCCTACAATCAAAGGCCATAATTCATAAAGTTACAATATGATATGCACAATTATCGCAAGGAATCAAGATCTTGGGTTATAAACATACATTTTAAGTTTCATCAAAATCGGTTCAAAATTGTGACCTCTATATGGTACACGAGCTAAACTTTGATCCGATACATGCCAAGATCTTTTGGGGATAAACCTATATTTCCAGTTCCGTCAAAATCGGGTAAGAATTGTGACCTGTAGAGAGTCCGAAAAACAATTGTGGACAGACAGACATGTAGATGTTGGCGTATAAAAAACATTTAGGAGTTACTATCCAAATATAATTTTATACACTTTTTAAAAATTATTTTATAATGTATAGTGTAAAAGATAGCTTACAGAGAACTTACAAAAACATCATTTTATTCTTGGTTTAAATAATATTTTATGTCTAAAAAATGACATGACTAGCTATAGATACAATACTGATACAATGGATTTCTGAACAAGCTAAAGCTTACCATATATAAATGCATCACATATTTTCATACGTAAAGATTATATCTCTATACCTACCCCGGAATATTACATTATATAAGTTGCCTTTATAGGATTAGTTCTCATTGCTGTCACTTTCTCCATAAATCGTTTCAATTTATCAGCATCAATATCATTGGTCCATTTACCATCTCGTTTGAAATATGAACCAATTATAAGACCTTGTGCTGCTTTAAAAGAATCTAAATTCTCCATGGTAACACCTGATCCAATCAACACAGGAACATGAACAGAATCCAAAACACCTAGAAATTTTAATTTGATTTTAGTTACATTTCTTAATTATTTTTACCAAATCATCAATAATGGGAAATAAATATATTTTTGCTACTAATTTCAAGAAATTGATGCCTACTCAACTCTGGGTATGCTACATGACATATTGAGTGGACCTAAGGTCTATTAGACCAGAGGGAGGAGGGGGGCATTGTCACCCGAGTGGGGGCAAAATCTGAGTTAACTTTTCTAGAGGCATTTTTCGTCAGGAATCCGAATCTGGTAGGTAATAAGCCAGGTGAGGGGGCGTTTCCGAGATAATCGAGGTCAAAGGTCACGGAAGGCCAAATAACGAAAGAGACGTAAAAATTCAAAATCTGTTCAGAATAGGGCCGAAAATCATTGATAACAGCAATGAGACAATTATAATACAGTAATATAATAATAACATTATATCTGGAATTTCGTACTAGGACCCGTATTTTGGCATTGAATACCCCCCCCCCCCCCCTGTTCATTATCTTAGTAATAGAGTTTAATACCCCACAACTTTGATCGCTCTGCTATTTAAGGTAAGTAAATATGAATGTGCCATAATATTACTTACATATTTGAAGAGGGTAATAAACAAGCTTTTCTGTGATATGTAACATTATATCTGGAATTTCGTACTAAGAACCGTATTTTGGCATTGAATACCCCTCCCCCTTCATTATCATAGTAATAGAGCTTAATACCACCAAATTTTGATCGCTTTTTAAGGTGAGTATATATGAATGTGCCATAAAGTTATTTACATAATTGAAGAGAGCAATCAACAAGCTTTTCGCTGATATGTAACATTATATCTGGAATGTCGTACTAAGAACCGTATGATGGCATTGAATACCCCTCCCCCTTCATTATCATAGTAATGGAGCTTAATACCACCAAATTTTGATCGCTTTTTAAGGTAAGTAAATATGAATGTACCATAAAATTATTTACATATTTGAAGAGAAAAATCAACAAGCTTTTCGCTGATATGTAACATTATATCTGGAATTTCCTACTAAGACCCGTATTTTGGCATTGAATACCCACCCCCTTCATTATCATAGTAATAGAGCTTAATACCACCAAAGTTTCATTGCTTTTTAAGGTAAGTAAATCTTAATGTGCCAGAAAAATTGTTTCATATTGGAAGAGAACATCAACAAGCTTTTCGTTGATATGTAACATTATATCTGGAATTTCGTACTTAGACCCGTATTTTGGCATTGAATACCCCCCCCCCTACATTATCATAGTAATATAGCTTAATACCACCAAACATTGATTGCTTTTTAAGGTAAGTAAATATGAATGTACCATAAACTTTTTAACATATTTGAAGAGGGTAATAAACAAGTTTTTCAGTGATATGTAACATTATATCTGGAATTGCGTACGAAGACACGTATTTTGGCATTGAATACCCCCCCGCCTTCATTATCATAGTAATATAGCTTAATACCACCAAACATTGATTGCTTTTTAAGGTAAGTAAATATAAATGTGCCATTTTTACATATTTGAAGAGAAAAATTAACAAGCTTTTCGCTGATATGTAACATTATATCTGGAATTTCGTACTAAGAACTGTATATTGGCATTGAATACCCCTCCCCCTTCATTATCATAGTAATAGAGTTTAATACCACACAACTTTGATTGCTATTTAAGGTAAGAACATCTCAATGTGCAAGATCATTATTTACATATTTGAAGAGAGCAAACAACAAGCTTTTCAGTGATATGTAACATTATATTTGGAATTTCGTACTAAAACCCGTATTTTTGCATTGAATACCCCCCCCCCCCCATTATCATAGTAATAGAGTTTAATACCACACAACTTTGATCGCTATTTAAGGTAACTAAATCTAAATGTGCCAGAAAATTATTTACATATTTGAAGAGAGCAAGCAACAAGCTTTTCAGTGATATGTAACATTATATCTGGAATTTCGTACTAAGACCAGTATTTAGGCATTGAATACCCCCCCACCCCCATTATCATAGTAATTTAGTTTAGAACCAACCAAACTTGACCGTTTTGTAAGGTAAGTAAGTCTCAATGTGCCATTGACCCGTATTTTGGCATTAAATACCCATAATCATAGTAATAGAGCTTAATACCACCAAACTTTGATCGCTTTTTAAGGTAAGTAAATATGAATGCCCCATAAAATTATTTACATATTTGAAGAGATCAATCAACAAGCTTTTCAGTGATATGTAACATTATATCTGGAATTTCGTACTAAGACTTGTATTTTGGCATTGAATACCCCCCCCCTTCATTATCATAGTAATAGAGCTTGATACCACAGGTATGCAGGTGTCATCGCTACTCATTGTTATTATCATATATTACTCTATTATAATTGTCTCATTGCTGTTATCAATGATTTCCGGCCCTATTCTGAACAGATTTTGAATTATATACGTTTCTTTCGTTATTTGGCCTTCCAATGAACGGGGGGGGGGGGGGGGTATTCAATGCCAAACTACGGGTCTTAGTACGAAATTCCAGATATAATGTTATTATTATATTACTGTATTATAATTGTCTCATTGCTGTTATCAATGATTTTCGGCCCTATTCTGAACAGATTTTGAATTTTTTACGTCTCTTTCGTTATTTGGCCTTCCGTGACCTTTGACCTCGATTATCTCGGAAACGCCCCCCTCACCTGGCTTATTACCTACCAGATTCGGATTCCTGGTGAAAAATGCCTCTAGAAAAGTTAACTCAGAATTTGCCCCCACTCGGGTGACAATGCCCCCCCTCCCCCCTCTGGTCTATATAGGTATTAGTTGTGTGAAGGGGTTGTGTATAGAGAATACTAGGAGTAATAACCCAGGGCCCTGTTTCTTGAAAACTTAACTAAAGATAAATCCAAATTTTAGTAGATACTTCAATATAATATTATTTAATCAAATTACTAAAATTTGGATTTTATCTTAGTTAAAATTTCGTGAAACAGGCCCCTGATATGTAACTGTGGGGTTTGTTGAATTAATTGATCAATATAAGGGAGGTAACCACAGTCATTGTATAATTCAAGATCAACACCTCATTTCTTTCCCCATTGGTTTTAATGTAAAATGGACAAGAACCATTTTTTGTTGCATTCTGTGGATTCACTGGATAATAACTTTTTTACCTTAAATAAGCCAAATATGTCATTATAATTATTTGATACAAAAATCTTGAAGAATTTTGATCACAAATATTTCGTTATAAATGCAACAGAGTATGCATTATATTCATGGAATAAATTTTGATTGAGTGCTTTCTAAACATACAAATAAAGGAACATACTTTTAAGTTGTTTAACACTAGCAGGCTGACCAGTTGATGTACCAGTTATAATTACACCATTACTTAAAAATAACTCGGCAGCTTTAGCAGTCTCTATTATATTAACATCTTCTGTTATAGCATGAGCACTGTAATTATAACAACAGTTTAAATGGACTATAATATCAATATCATATTTTATCATGTAATCTGTGTGAGGGATACCATGATGAGTAGAATATTACTGAACTGTAACACATATCAGTATACAAACACAGTACATAGGTGACTAACAAGTGAGTGGCAACAGGCTGAAAAAAACCCTATTAGTTCACAATATATCAGAATAAAGTGAATCTAGACAAGTGGTATCAGGTACCCCAACAGAGTACACATTCCCTGAGTGGGCATAGCACCAATCCGATATTGTATCAATAAATCCAAAACAAGTCAAGCCTCGGTCCTTGAAACACAAGGTAAAACAAAATTTAAAATACACAGTAACATAATTGTATAAATGGATATGAAAATGGATACCAAAGAAAAAATCAAAAATTTTTTGCAAACCTATTTATTTTATGCAACCAAAATCATGTAATTACATGTAAATATTATGATCTTGGCATAACAATTGTCTATAACATAATTACTAGCCTTGACTCAGACCTGTAACTGTACTCACAGCATTGACTATGATTTAGCTATTCTATAATGTATATTTAATGAAATTAAATTGAATTGTCAAGAAAATGTCAGGAACAAACATTTTTTATGTTGATTAAAACAGATTAATCAAAGCAGTTCTTGTGTGCAACAGAAACGATATAAGGGAGATAACTACATTTTTTAAAACATCACAGCTGATTTCCAGACCTCTAATCTTGATATCAATAATAGATAGTAGAAACTAATTAAACTCAGAAGCAATCTTATATCTATAATTAATCATTGTGTATTGATTAAAATACAACAAAGAATCAGATGGGAACTAGTATTTTCATCTGTGGACTTACAAATCAAAATATTGTGAGTGCTGGAGGTCACATTTTATGTTTCAACCTGAATATCAATTCATTTCTAACAATAAAATCTGCTTAAATAATTACAGTGTGTTATACTTATAAACATTTAATAGATCATAAAGCAGAAGATATAACATGTAAAGCTACTAAATGGGGTAGCTTACTTTAGTTGTTAAAAGGAACAGTCTCACCTTTAAAAACCTATATCCTTGTCCTTTATACCTCGGATCACTTTTTTGATGAATAAATACAAACTTTTAGTTTATGTGGGGGCAATTGACAAATTACATGCTACACAAGAGCCTGGATGACCAAACGGCTTAGCAATTGCAATTCCTTTTCAAACACATTTACGACAGAAATTAGCCTAATCAGTTTCACTTAATTTCTGTATTTACCATGACCATTTTCTAAATCAATTATGCAATCTTCCAGTTTGCTCACCTACCGGATTGACGATTCGATTTCCACAAGCGACACATTTTATTTTGAATTTCAGGTTAAAATATAAATATCATGGACATTCCGAATACGAATATGGGGCATTTTTGGAACAGTTAACTGGTACAATTTCTCAATTTTATTTAAGTAAGGAAAACACACCTTAAAAGTATTTTTCATTTATGCCAATACAATCCCTTTGTCCCTCATAACACTTTTAAAATTAACAAAGCTATATTTACCAACCTATGTTTCTTTTTAATATCTGTAAAAACCATGACATTTTCAGCACCAATCTGTTTTCTATATCGAAGTAATTCACCAGCACAAGCATTCATTATACCTTCATCAGCGACATGTGAAAACACAAAACCTTCTGCACGGATAAACTGTAAATCTACAACAAAACGATGCACAAAGATATAAGCAAAACAGGTTGGGACATTTTTATTAAAACTAAGTAAAAACGTTAAGCAATGAAAGCAAAGCAATATCAATGATAGCTGTATATTCATTTACTGCTATTAGTCAACCAATATCAATGATACACAACCTCATAAATTTGACCTCCTTAACTATGTTTCAGGAGTACATGAATTAATCTCCAAGATAATTGTCAAATAACAAGATGCTGTCATACCCAGCCACACTTCTGGTTAAGCTGCGTCAAGGTAAAAAAAAAGTCCATGGCATATTGTTTTCATTTTCATTTAACACATACTAAAGGTTGTTCAGAAGTGAAAAAATGAAAATCTTCTATAGACTAAATTCGAAAATATGCCAAATAAAATAAAAGAATATCTAAACTTTACATCTTCCCGGTTATTCTGGCATTCATTCTTGAAATTACTTGACAATTGCAGTAATATAGTAAAATGCATATACCATTTATCACAGACGAGACATTATGTGAAAATTGGATACTCCCACCAAGTTCTAATGTCAGTAGATTCCAAAAAATATGATTGGCAATTGGTGAACAGTTTACATGTGCTGGGAACAGTATGAAATCACACATTCCAATAGTTTCTTTTCGTAATCCTTATGAATCAGGTTCCTTTTGTAACCGCTTCTAACCCAGAATGCTTAGAAATCTGAGTGTACCGATTCAGATGCCTGTTCGGACCACCCGCCAAGTCCCTTCCCAGGCCTTGCTGATTGGCGGTCTAAATACTGGGGAAGTCTCCAATGTTTTATAAACAGAAATAAATGTGGATAGTTTCATATTAACACATTCAGTAGTGTTTCGGTATATAATCAGTTTGATGTAGGTCTACTTTCGTCACACCATTAATACAATGCATTACTGGTACAAGGTGTAGCTTTATAGCACTTTTCTAGCTGTCTTATCATTATAATACAGACATATTTATAGTATGACACTAAGCCTAGCTTACATTGTCATTAGGAATTAAACATTCAGTGCAAAACAGATGATGAAGGGTTGAATGAAGTTATCTCCCTTCATGCTGCATTAAAAGCAATATTTACTGCGCATATTTAACCATCATTGGTCTCCCCAGTAATATTGTTCCATCTACTCTAATAGCCCCTGGGTACATTCACACAGGGGAGACACGTAATCAAGTTATCTGCCCTTGATAGTTTCCCTTTTGTCAGGTACAACCGGGGATTCGAAACCACGCCAGTTTAACCATGCTAACCAGTCGGCCACCCAACACCCCGCATTTTATTGCTACTAAATCTGTATGCAAACTGTTTTTTATTGGTTCCCAAAATCACATGCTATTGGCATCATCAAGGGCAGATAATTTGAATTAGTGAAAAAACTTTGAGTGGACCCTTTAATCTTCCAAATCTATATCATGCCATTGGACACAATCATTAATCAAAATTATTTAGTTGCCTGTTTTTCTTGGTATTATTTTTCTATTCAGAAGTACAAACAAACTACTTATCCTACATTTTAAATAAAGTTTTGTAAGTTATTATGATCAGGTATAACCAGTTGATACAAATTGGAATAAGAGAATAGATAAAATAAAACGATTCTAATACCTCTCTCTTACCTCAGGTATCAACTCTTTTGATATTGTAAATACATGTATAACATTGATATTTTCTGGTAATCGATTATTCTTAATAAAGTGCAGGCTTACTTGTTAACTATGTTTCTCTTTACAACTGTCGCTTGTTGTTTAATTTTCATGTTACAAGTTTGACTTATTATGTATTATATATATCACTACTATAATATACAAAAAATTATATTTACTTGCAGCATTAGCAATAGCCATAGCATGTTTATTAGCTCCAGCAAGAACTTGAACTCCAACAGGACCGGGTTGAAATACTCTTTTGACTTCTGAACATATAATAGCCATAGTAGCTGTTATTTCTGGACCAACTTGATTTGTGTGTAAATATGGTATATCATGCATATTCTCAACCATAACACCATCCTGAAAAGTCATAAACATAGTTGAAATCATAATTATCGGAAACTGCATATATTAAGGAGGGAGGGGGGTCTTAAATAAAAATCATTATCTGTTTGATCAAATACGAGCCAGTTTAACAGAACAATATTGCACTTTACAACTAATCTTTGATAGATTGTGGAAATAGAATCACAGATCTGTGAAAATTCATTCTACATTCAACATGATTTGATCATACAATTAAACAAAGCACATTCATGTTTATATGGTGTAACAAATCAAGATATAAGTCTGTTTAATTTTTTATTAAATTTAATTGTGAAGACCCTTCGTTGATATTTTAAGAAAAAAAACACCTTTAACAATCTCCACATTTTATTGTTATAATATACTTACTACTCCAGCCTCTTTATATATTCTAGCTTCATTACAGGCAATATCAATAATTTCTTTAACACCATGGTTATTTAATGGAGTTCCTGAAAAATAAAGTAATATATATTTACTGGCATTTTACAACAACTAAATATCTCCAGCTTTTCATTTTATTGAAATAAATTCATCAATTATTTAAAATTAATTACTTGCTGTCAGATTAAGTCAAGGATACTTCTGTCTTGACTTTCGCCATGGCATTGGCAATTTCCATTGGATTGATTCCAGTCTGAGTATCTCACAGTCAAAGCGCCAAGCATACTATAACTACTACATTGTAGCAATCAATTTCTCGTGATGTTTTATAACACATGATGATGGTGTCATGCAATATGCCTAAATGAAGCTATTTTTTACAATTCGATGTTATAAAATAAATATACCTGGTAATGCTTTCAGGTGTATCATTCCAATAACAGCAGCAGATTTGTGCTTAAACGTGTGAATAAACCTTTCCATGGAAGTCGCCATGATTGTTGTTGATGTTGACAATATTATAGATTCGATCAACAAGTCTTAAAATTTCCTATTTAATTCAAGCGGTTCTGAAGTGGAACCAACCAGAAAGGTTGCGAACGCACGCATTCACGTGGAACGGGTTATTTGTAATGTACACTATTCTTGGAAGTTCAATGCCAATAGATTTTTTAATGACAAAAAAAGATGAAACATGTCCATTACTTGATAAAATAGTTTTTGTCTGCTGTGCACTCACCACAGATCTTTGTCCATCTGTTGTACCTTGTGATTAAATCATCATTATACAAAGACTAAATTTAAAACCCTTATATATATATGTGTGTGTCAGAACAATGCCATTTACATTCCATTATATATTCTTTAAACATTCATAGAAATCCATAATTGTTATCGATACATTACGGTCTTTCATCTTAATAATCCTTTGTATTTGCTTATCGATATTATTACTTCTTTCATCTTATTTCTTAATTAATGATTAATCTGTTGGTTATATGGTTTCCATAATTGTTATCTATATATTGTACCACATTTTTGTTAAATAAAATAAAAACCAAGTACGAACAATCCAAATCAAAAGACAGAATTCGAAGTCCTAAAAACGTTATAGGCAAAATAGTGTATTCAAGCAAAATAGTGTAATCAGCAAATTGACTGCTCCTCGTGTACAAAAATACACGACAAGCAGTGGTAACAGGTGTCCGGAAGAGTAAGCTTACCCTGCCTGGCGCCACACACGCCATAGCTGCATCCAATCTATTAGGCGAAATGTCAGTCAAATAGCGTGATTGGCCAATGAACTATAGTATGCAAAATGCACGTGATGAACTGTCTTAACGATGTTGTAGACATTAACAGGGTGATAGTAACAGTATACGTGTCAATTAAAAATATCTAGAATAATAGCCGAGAGAGACACGTTATATTTACCAATTAAATCAATATGACGGCCATAAAACTTTTTAAAGGCCTTAATAAGTTTAGTGCGCAAGTATCCTTGTAGTAGAAGCTTAGATGACAAATGCCTCGATCTACTTAAAAAATCAGAATAAAAGGAACAAGCTCTCGTGTAACGAATTAGCTGAGACACAAACACTCCATTAGCTGGTGATATTGGAATGTTACTACTGATAAATGGAAAGTTAACAATCGGAAAGTCAAAGTCATCCCGTTTATCGTACAATTTAACACTCAGTTTATGGCAATTGTCATATTCGAGACGCAGATCCAAGTAGGAAGCGTAATTGTCACTGTCAGTGGTATTTTTAATTTCGAGCTCATTTGCTTGATAACGATATCTGTATACTGTATGTGTATCGAAACGTAGCTTGTTAATAAATTCAGAAGTAGTATATCCATTAAAAGTGTTTTTAATTCACAGAAAGATTGTCAAACTGTATACTAATTGCTATAAATGTAACTTTAGAAACATGCTTCGCCAACCCACGGCTCATCAGTGCAGCTTGGGTTTTCACATCAAAATAATTTGACTAAAAAACTGCAGACATGTGTTGTTTTGTTTGTTGTTGGGGTTTTTTTTGGTTCTTTTGTTTGATAAATTTAAATATAGATTTATTTTAAGTATCTTATGTTGTGTCTTCTTCTTTCTCCCTCTTATTTTGACTAATGCCGCATTTTCACTGCAGTCAGGACAGTACCAAGTACCCGTTGGTTTATTTTTTATTTTCATGGGGAAAAAATGAAACCATTCGTACGGCGTATTCGGGCAGCAAGTGGAATCGCAGGCGACCATCCGAGTATTCCCTTTACGAGGTGCACCATTACATATTTAGTATAGAGGTCTCTGTTTTCCTCGTATAAGGAAACATTTACATCTGGCGAAAGATCCGGTTTGGCAGGTTGATTTTTTTTTCAAAGTTTTTTTTTTAATTCTGTAAGCAGCATGTTCTTTTTGCATTTTATTTCTTCAAAGTTTTTTAATTCTTTCTTATCTTGACTAAAGTATTGAAGTACCAACTCGGGCAAAATAACAGTTTCAAAACACTTTGAAGATTTATCGAGTAACACACCAACAACTCTGCATCTGGCTCAATTTTTTCAATGATTATATCATTCTTTGCCAGATCCAGGGGCGGATTGGGGCCGAGCGGCCCCTTTTACTGACCGCGGAGCCCGGAACCATCCAATCAGCTTCATTCAAAAATAATAATCGATGCCCCGTATAAATTCGCGGTATTCAATTAAAAAAGAGGGAGAGAGAGAAAGGGTATTGAACGTCCACTCAACACAAACTAGGTCATTTCGGGACTAACATATGGTTTAATTTTATTTCAATAATTCGCTTGCGCGTAGGGGTCTTTAGCAGTGGGAGGAAACCGCAGGATCCGGAGAAAACCAACGAGGTTGGACAGGCAACCTCACTCCTTGCCACATACAACCGGATATTCGAAACCACGCAGTTGACTCAATGACAGACTTTATGATACAGCGCGCGCACGCTAACCATTCAGCTATCCACCCCAACCCCTAATTAAAAAAGGGAAATTAGTGTTTTATTAACGCTCGATGACAGTTAGGGAAGCAAAACTAGAAATGCCCGAAAAAATTTCAGGTTTACAGACAGCGGCATCGGTTTTCTTCAAGAGGCGCAGAAGCGGAGCTGACCTTGTATGGACCCCGCAAGAAAAATTTTGGCATATTTGACGGTCGCAAACGCGTTTCCCTGCTATTCAAGCCCGTAAAATTCATGTTTTATTAGATTTCGGGCACTTTTTTTTGCCAAGTAGATGAAATAATTTTTTTTAGCTGTAGGCCTACCCGTCTGCCCGAAAGTCAGCGGCCTGCCCCCCCCCCCCTTGCTCGTACGTCTATGTTGAAGGATTGATTGCGGACATGGAGTATATAGGCGTACAGGACACAATTCATATTTGAGACTATTCCCGACATCCAAATACTGTAATTTAATCTCTTAAAGTAACGAGAAAAAAAATGTCAAGGAATGTTTAACACCAGCCTCAGGAAACTCCAGGAAAGCGTTACGCACTCATATTCAGCCAGCAGACCAGCTATGATCAAATTTTGCTGAAATTTTTTTGTTTTTCTGGGGGGGGAGTTTCGAACCACCGACCGACGTTTCTGGCGTATCCCCACAAACAGGGTGCAGCTAGGTGACTTAATAATTAGTAAATTTACGAGCGACAGTGACGGGTGAATCCGATGACATTTTCTAATGAAATTCGGAATCCCCATTGCATGATTCCGAATTGCGGCCCACATCCAGCACACCCGGCCCAGAAAGTCTATTATACCAGCCCATTCCAGACTCCAGTGATGACTTGGCGGCCGTTAAAGCCACGGGCCAAATCCAACATGATCATCATCGCTCGATGGCCGGTCCAATACCCCCCCCCCCCCCATATTATTTAGAAGAATTGGACAACAAATAAAAATCTCTTTTTTTCCGACCGGCCCTTTTTATGTTATTTCCGACCGGCCCTTCGGGCGATCGCCCGATCGCCCGATGGGCCAATCCGCCCCTGGCCAGATCACAAAGTCGCAGTAGTCCAAATTACATACAAGAAGTTGAGTCTGAATTTGGTATGGGTGATCATGTTTTAGTTGCAATAAACCATCTATAACTTTCTTCAGATAGGAATCCTTCCCATCTCTGATTTTTGTTTCTTTTCTAATGCAGTAGGGACACTTAACTTTTACTGACAACCCTTCCCACAACAACTACACTCTACTATACCGTCTGGGGAAGCTCCTAAGTGTGGGTGTTTAGAGTTCACGAAAAGTCCATTATCTGAAAGTTGAAAAATATCATGAAGTTTTTCCAACTTGAAATGATACTGTTTCCTTGCCTCCTGTTCATGAGAACATCCCCACTGTGTAGCTGCTGTAGAGAAATAGACTTCTGTTGGATAGCAGATCGATTTGGGTAAACTCATGGACGGATTTTGGCAAGAAGTGGATCACACCGCCTTCATACGTGAAGCTGTTACTCTTCCTGTTTGCAAAGGGACAGGATCATCGGATATTTTGGCCCTAAAAAAGGTATGCCAAGCTTTGCTGCTCAAGGCATTGAGTACTTTATTGCTTGTTTTTCTTTTTAGATGAAGGCTTAGGAGTGGCAGGAACGGTTTGCTTATCAATTGTTATGTCGATTCTTTTCTTCAATGTTTTTGCTGGAGTAAATTCAATACTTCGAATCGGTCCATAACTAACAGTAACACCCGTTAGGGAAGTTGGAAATATCAGGTATGCCGGCTCTGCAGTAACTGTCGTTGTTTCTCTTATCCGTACACTGGCTTCAAGGTAGAATAACACTGACGCCGCATGGGAACAAGATTCACCTAACCCTGCCTTGCAATCACAGTGGGCAGATAAAAAATTTCCATCTTCTTCAATGATGACCCAGAGTGCCAGAGATTTATCATTTAAAGACTGAGAGTGTAATACTCTAGCTTTAACAATACATAAATTAACCCTGGAAGAATTGAAAGAAGAAGTACTGGTACATAGCTTGCTTGTTCACCACCCTTATTCAGAATTTCTTTGTAATTAAATATACCAAAACCTCTCTTACCCATTTACAAACAAATCTGTCGTAAGCTCCTAAACTTTAAAAATTGTCAAAGTCTTTCAACACATAAAATGGGCTGGGGTGAAAAACTATATTGATAATTTAAAAAGTCTATCATCTTAACTTCTTGGAAAAACTTAGGATTGCAGACGAAATTTTCCTTATTTATTAAATACGGATCTTGGTTTCAAATTCGTTCGAACATCTCTAGGCTACATATCTTTTTCGTGCAACAGCATCAAAAGTTTCAAAATACTTCTGACAAAAAAGCTTTTCTTTAAGTTCAATCAATCAATCGATCAACTTTATTTGCATATTACGTCCATTAAGAACAGGATACAAAACATACAGTTATATCAACATACATGCATACAATAAGATACATTTGACATGGAATACTATATGGGGATAGCATGATATGAATAATGAAAATATGATACCATCGGGATGATACAAATGAAAATTAACAATGTAAGTATGACAATGAAATGTAAAGGGTGTAAAGAAGTATACCCTTGTAATAAGTATATAATGACCAAATATGGGCTAAGAACATTCAGCAGAAACTAAAAGAATTAGACCCAACAGATATACCCCCTTTCATTAAAAACATGATATGTGTACTGCCTTAGCAAGAAAGTCTGGCAGATTAAAAAGAATTTCAAAAGTCAATTGACTAGATGGTAGTATCATATTAGTAGAGAAGGGTAGATATATTTCAAGCGCAGGTTTTCATATCGGGGACACTCTAACAGCTAACATAAAATGGAATTCATCTTCAACGGTAGAAAGAGAACACTGAGTGCATAACCTTTGGTCAGGTGGAATATTTTTGTATCGTCCTCTATATTTCCAGTTTGTGCGAGCTGAGTCGAAGCGATGAAATGAAAAGGCTGATTTAAAGTTGTTGTTTTTTTAACCTGCAGAAGGTAACAAGGTAGGCCCACGTTCTTAATTTGGTTCCTGTTTTAGTTACTTCTGTAAAATGATAGTTGAAATTTAACCTATCAAAACAACAACTTGAAGACTGTGTTAGTGAATTAAGACTATGGATGTCTAAGGATTTTCTTCAATTAAATGACGATAAAACAGAATTTCTTCTTTTGGGATATAAATATCAATTAAATAGACATGTACATTCTAGCTTATCCATTGTGATAATTGTGAGATTAACCCTACTGCTTTTAGTCGTAATATATGATAATTTTATGAATATGGAGGCACAAGTTAATCATATTATATCTAAAGTTTGTTATTTTAATATTCGTAATATTGGTAAAATACGAAACTTTTTATCAAGAGATGCGGCAAAATCTCTTATTAACTCCCCTGTGACGTCAAGACTCGATAATTTTAACCCTCTATTAGCTGGCTTAACCCTTAAACTTATTAACAAACTCCAACGAATACAAAATACTGCTGCTAGAAAACTTTCTTATTTTTAAAGGCTTATATAATTATAACAAATTGTAACTCCTAATATTTTGTCTATCGTAGTTCTTTTATGCTTATTTAATGTATTTCTAACACTCTTGGTGTTATTTACGGTTTGAATGTAAGTTTTTGTTACCCTGTAAAGTGCCCTTGAACACACCTGTGAAAGGGGCGCTATATAAATTTTGTAATAATAATAAATAATATTTAGTTGCTGATGGGAGAGGGGTTATTTGTGAGGTCATAATATTCATATATTTTTGCTATTGAGGTTGCCCAAGAATATTTAATGTCATTTTATGCAATGAGGTTGCTATCGGTAATAAAGGCAGAACGTAAAAGAACACTTTTAGGGAAAACTGTCTATATTAGAATTTGTAAGGCGTTTATAATATGACACAAAAGAATAGGCTACTAGAAGAATCGGAAAACAATGTGGATAGTGTTAATCAAGTTAATAACATATACGTCATTGGTAGTATTTGTTTAGCACGCAGCATAGGCTACCACAATGGTAAAGTAAAGTAACTTTTATTGCATAGAAACGCCCACGAGGAGCAGCATACAATTACAAAAAAATGACATTAATACGATATATAACAACAATACGTATCCGAACGTAATGGTAGCGCGCAAGGAATCGTGGGAAATGTTACTAAAAAAAGCAACATTCGCGGAACCCTCTATTCTCGAGACTGATATGAAGGGGGCGGTGTCAATTTTAACAAATAAGAAAATGATTTGTACTGAGCATGCGCAGAATCTGTTAATAGTATAAGCACATGGATTGAATGAATGAAGTGTGTTTACAATCGTGTTTCATAAAAATCCGTAAAACTGCAGGCAATTTGGATATTTCGGTCAATGAAAAGTTGTAGTTCGTTCCACGAGGATTATTTTGAGGTGCTACATCATGTGTTTAGTGCAAAAATAACGTTTTAAAAACATTATTCTTTAACCCTTCCCTTGACTTGATTTGCTTTTGTTAAAAATCTGATTTACCTACAGATCTATTATGTTTTGTTTCGAGTTAGAATATACGCACCTTTGATAAACTTTTTTATTTTTATCACTACAGATATTCATTTATCAATATTAACAAATATAAAAATAAAATTATAACATATATTTCGAGCCAAAAATTGTTTTTCGCGCCGCATTCGTCGGAAGTTAAAGTAAGTGATAACACTAGGCATACAACCAAAAGCTTTTTTGGGGCATTATAAAAACAAATTAGTATTGATAGACATAAATATCAAATAATCCATTCCAATATGTTTATTTTGAAATTAATTTCCATGTATCCTGTAAATTAACAGAAATAATGCATGCGCAAAGCTATGCGTAGTCACACACTAAATTGGCGGGACGAGGCAATGACACCTCAGTCTGTTCACAGCTGGCATAGGAGATAGACAGCTTGTGGGGATAGTTCTGAAATCATTGTTAGCTACTCTGAGGCTTAGCTTGTGTGATGATAAGTGTTCAATGAAAGTATACAAGGTCAGAATGTATATATATTAACCGTTACCTGGTTTTATCCAAATATTTCTTGTGCAAAGCTCGTTTCATTAGGATGGACCACCGAGTGAAGATTCTTGCGAGATCGAGTAAGTCAACCGGATCATTTAACGCTGGGCTGTTCAGATCAATTTTGCAAGTGGAAATTATAAAAAATACCTTATTTTGGGACTTTTTTTTAGTGAATTGAATTCTTATTTCCAGAGTTAACCCTAAATGTCTTTCCTTTTTTTGAACAGATCAGACAAATACTGCCAGTCGGAATATGTCAAGGAAAAGGTAAGCCGACACATTCGTCATTTCATTTATAAAAGGCCTATTATTACGTTTATCCTAAGTTTAACTTTTTAGCTTTAATAACCATGCCACAAAATTATAGAAATTAAGTATTGCCAAGTTTGTTTTTCTTGTAAATACATGGTTGTATATTGCTGGTTATATTATGTAGGAAATAATATACTGCGAAGTTGACAAAGAACCGGGCGAACCAGAAATGCCTCCAAATTTTGACATTTCATTTGTTCACCGGTAAACGCCTTAGAAGTTAGTTGATGCTTGAGTAGATCTATACATTTTTTATAATTTGTGTATTTTCAGTTCTAGAAATCCAGTTAAATCTAAGACAAACAATGCACCGGTTACAAGAATAAATCGTAAACGGAAAGCTGACGAGGTACGGTACGATTTTGTGTTTACTGTCATTTTGACATTTTATTTCAATATTTGGCTAGAATATGTCGAGTCTTTGTTGGTCATGTTAAGGTCAATTTATAACGCTATTTACAGTCTATTTCTAATAATTTAAGGTAGAAGATATGGAAGTGGCTGTATCTAAACGAAGGCAGCAATATAAAATTCAGGTTTGTAGATATTTTGGTGTAGTTGATTGTTAAAGTTGAAGTAATTTTGCAGAACTTCGCGCCATGGCCGACCTCACACTCGCGCGAAAATTTTTCGCGGGTTATTTATTTATTAACTTAATTCATTGGACTTTTCTGTTAAATTTCATAGTATACTGTTACTCTAGCAGTGTTTGTTTATTGCATATATTATTTGCAATAGTAATGACTTGTATTTCTTGTTTTCTTCACACTTGAGTCGGATCTGCAAAGCCAAATGTACAGCCATGTTGTTTTCATGCATATTCATTAGCTGGGCTTCTGTTATGATTTTTGACCAATGAAATGGGGTATTGTGGGAAACTGGCACGCGCCAAGTTGAAAGATGTAAACATTGAATGAAAGAAAGGAATAAAAAGAGGCGGTTCTTTTGCATGTGGTCAAGAGAATTTATTATTTAAAATATTCCCTCCTAAAAACCGAAACGTATAATTAGGAAGCATTATTGTTATGTTAATAATATTAGTATATTACCAATATCGATTTTAAATTCTAATTATTTTAATTTTAATACTTTTAGTTTAGTCAGGTCTTGTGTCACTGGAAATTCTTATAACCTCAAAACTTCTATTTCAAGTTCAACAATTTTCACATACTCTTATTCTTATCCATTGTTTATAAACCAAATGATATATAATTAAAGGCTTAACACCTTTTGTAACTGTGAAGTTAGTGCTTGTTTTAGTGGAGACTTATCTGTACCAGGTATTGACAATTTGAAGAATGAATTAGTGTACTGTAGTAATTAAACAAAAATTAAGGTGTTAATTTTACATTAGTTTTATTAACGCCTATTTAAATGTCCCAAAAAAGACTGGTCCAAGTGAGTGGAGACGTACAGATTTAAATAATGCATTGTCCAATGAAGATAAAGTTGGTTGTTGCTCGCTTGTATGAGTTGATTTTATAACATTATTTTATTGGTCTGGATGTTATTTAAGACCCTGCAGACAATACATCTTATTTCATGTCACATTGAAAACATTCTGGACTGAAGTTTTATAGGATTGTTCCTTGGTAATAAAGTCTTATGTAATGCCATCTTGTGTGATGGATCCATCTAGCTTTGGTGGTCATTACTCAAACCTTTACACATTGACAACTATTTAATCTGCTCATAAAAATTTGAGACCCCCAAAAATATCCAGTTAATGTATTCATTAGCAACAAAGCATCTGGTTTCTGTTTCACATAATAGCATTTTTCTCATCAGGTCATAATTAAAAGATTGTTTGTTTGTCCAAACGCTACCTCCCCCCCCCCCCCCCAAAAAACCTGCCTTCTCAAATTCTTTTATTGTCATTTTTGAAGGATTTTTTTTAACAGCATTATTTTTATGCTTCACAATGACCCCCAAACGCGAAATAATTGGTCGGGAGATTGAACAGCCACTGTCATACATAGTGACACCAAACTGCACACATGATTTCGTAAAACCTTGTTATTTGTAGTCAAAGTCTCGTCCTTCCCCCATACATAATCATCATGAGTGGGGTTTGGACAAACTGAAATATTGTTAACCTATGCATCGCCTCCTTTGAAACTTTTATTTTCACAGTATTTGATAAAAGGGAGAGCAAGAGAAAAAAGTCTTTGGTTAACAGGTCTTGTTCTATGTAGACCAATTTGTAAATTCTAACTCTTATAACTTATTGGCAACGTAGATAAAAGAATGTGAATTTTCAAATTAGTCTACATGCAAATTAATAGCAATTACCTCATTCAAGCTATACAATATCAAATTAAATTGGAAAATTAGCAGATCTGTCTTTCAGTCAAGTGTAATTAAACGTAATTATTAATGAGATTTTGATTAAAGTAGGTAGCTTCTTTGAGTTTAATGGTGTTATTAAGTTGGTGTGTAATTGGGTAAGATTATTGTGACTGATACTAAATAGACTTCTGTCTGTCATCTTCATTGCTGTGAATTTATCTTCAGTTTCAAATAAATTGAACTGATAGTGATACTGTCTCAGATGTTGTAAATCACTCCAGGGCTTCCTTGGCTTAGATTGGGTTGTATTCTGTATAAAGTAGAAATCAGTTATATACATTTGATGGCATCTTTTAAAAAAAACTCTCTATACTTAATAGAGAGAGAGAAATGGGGTTTAACTCCACTCGACGCAAACTTTACTAGGTCATTTCGGGATGAATCTATGCTTAATGATAATATTAACAATATGTATAATAAATAATTGATATTCCCAATTACTAGATACAGTTATATCTAAACTTAAAACACAAAATAATCTGACTTGCTAAAATATATTTCTGTATTCTGATAAAGCATGAGTTGTGAAGCCATCTTGAATTCATTGTTAATGCCCTTCATAGACTCTTTGATTTCTCAGAGGTCTAACTCACATTGAAATCTAGAACATTCTACAATTTTACTAGTTGGCCATATAGATAAAATATAGACCTGAGCTGATGTGGTCAGTACCTCCACTGGGATTTGACCAGGTCATTGAATGGTCAGATCCATGACATTCCACTGGATGTAACATGTGAAAGTAGTTTCGATGGTCATCAATTTTCTTTCAGACTCATTAATCTAGTTGCGAGCAAATGCAAGTCAATATTACAAATGCTACAAATGTAAAGCATTAAAAAAAATGTAATTTGTTTTATAAATAGTTAAAGTAACACTTGAAAGGTCATGAAGGGTAAGGAGATTTGGACATTAGAACCGTCTTGGTTGATTATTAAGATTTTGAATTATATAACTTGTTAACATAACCTGTGTAATGTGTGCTTTATTACTTTACATTTCTTTTGTTCTTGGGATTTTTTTTAAACAGTAAAAGAGTGTTGAGAGAATATTCTGGTGAGGTTAATCTATGGCTTGGGAGGTGTTTTACCATGATTTTTAAAAGTATTGGATTTAAGTCTTTTATAGTTGTAAACAGATAAAATCCCCAAAATAAATATAAAATCTTTGTGAAGCAGGAGTTTTAGTTTCTGGTGCCACCTGATAAAAGCTTTAAATGATGTTATTGTTTCTTTTTATAGCCTTTAACACATCATTGTACAATTACTCCAGAATCCCTTTGATGAAATATAATGGGGACTATTGAAAGTGCATCTGGGCTATTTTTAGATTACTAGGCTGGACAGTACAGTCTAGAGTGAGTGACCCTTGCTTGTATTCACCCTGTTTTAAGTGGTCTACAACTACCAGGTTCCCTCACTGCTCTCTGAAACTCGATAACACTATTTTTAAAGTTTTACTTACAAATTCTATGTTGATCAGATGTGTCAGATCCCTGGGGCTTAAATGGGTAGGAGATTTGCTGATAATGAGTCTAAAACAAAAGGGGACACATTTTGATTTGAAAGAGGTCAGTGGGGTGGTATTATTTAATTGTTACAATATAAGGATTAAAAACCTGCTGTTAGTAAAACAATAGTTCTATTGTCAGATGGCTAATAACACCTTGCCCAGATTGTATAGGACTGGTCACTTCACATTAGCTTAAGTACAAACAGTTTGTTGTAAATTTAAGTTGAAGGGTACCCTTAGACTTAAAGATACAGGATACTAATTTAATCCCTCTATAATTTATGAGTATTATGTAAGTATCGGGAGTATATTAGATAAATACAGATACCTGTAGATAGTAAGTATTTATACCAGTATGATACTTGAATACTGTATACAACAAACATAGGTCTGTAAGTTTTCTTCATCCTTCAGGTCCCAGGGCCATAGAGATTTATGTTTTACTGGATTTTAAACACTTGTCAGTTTTCAAAAATACATATCAAAATAGTATCCAGTCAACCAGTTTAATGTTAAAATTATGTTATATTTTAGGTAGATGGGTCAGTTAAAAATGTTAATAATTCTTAAGGCTGATGTTGTGGACTTTCTTGTTTCATACATACATAAATTTCATATTTGTCCACAAAATTATGCTAGCAGTAAAATACATCATGAAAAATGTTTGTAGAACTTGATTTTAACCATGTCATGTCGGCACTGATTGAAATAAGAGTAATTATTGTGAACCAATGTTCTCATAAACCCACTGACTGTTTCTAGCTTTAAGTTTAACCAGGAGTTATAGTTAATTAAGCTTATAATTCTGGTGATTTCTACATGTGATATATTCAGATTGATGTGTTGAGAGAATGATGTAAGACCCGAAACATAGTTGAAATCATTGAAGAGACAGGTTCGCTAATCCTTGTTATCAGTTTCATCCAGTTTAATGCCCAGAAATTGTAATCAAATGATGGGTGCATGTCTTTTATCACCTTCTATCACTATGAATTATGTCTTGTTGAATAAAAGATGGCATATTTCTTGTAAAGTTATCTTGTCAGATATGTTACACCATCAAGATCACACCCAGAAAAGTTAATCCCTTAAATTGTATTAAAGGATTTGGCTTTGGAAATCATAATCCAAATGCAGGGAGAAGGGGTGTTTCTGGTCTTGAATGTGAAGGAATAGGTCAATGTGTAAAATGCCAATAGCCAGTGGTCAGATTGATGGAGTGTGTATGGTCAGTTGGGATAGGAAATGGTCATGCTTGAATGGCTCACTTTATCCCTGTCTCTTCTCATTAGTGTCAGCTTTAAAATTTCCAGTCTGCTCTGTTAGTAAGGCTTGAAGTGTAAAGGAATGCTGGCACTATCATTCACTGACAAAGCTTTGGCTCAAACATTTCTTTGAGTCTTTAGAATTTGATCAATATGCAGAACTTCCAGGTATTGTGGGTTTTTTTTTTCATTTCCGATTTAGATTGTAAAAAGGAGAGGGGTTTTCCTTAGCATCATTACCTAACCACTGAACTGTTTAATTTGGTTATTTACAAGCAATAACTATAAAAATTGTAGTACTTGTAGTGGAGTTGTACAAGAAGTTTTATGTGATTGTTTTAATACATGAGTAATTATTAGTTAGGTGAGGTGTGACTGGTTTTATGATCAGCTTAAGAGCATAGAACAGGTTGAACTGAGGTGACAGGTGGATCATACCATCACCTGTTCTTCCATATTTTATCCTTTTAACTGTTTCACAGGGTTTTGTTCACTAACTGCCCTTTATGTGGGATTCAGGCCACTGTCCAGTTTCATGCATAGACTGAATACAACATTGACCTGCAAGCTGGCCATGTGTTGTCCACTTTGAAGGGGTATGTATTGGTCAAAGTCTTTGGGTCAATTCAGCCATTTTAGGACAGGTTTGGGATCAGTGGGTTTTAAAATATGCAAACTTGACATTGTTTGTGTCTTGTCATTGACTTCTGCATTGTGGTTCTAATCAGGTCATCAATTTATACTATTTGCACTGGTCATTTTCTAATAGGTGTTGTAAAAGACAGCAACATAGTGAACCTTGTTGACTAGTAATCTCCATTTTTAATATAATTCATGACACTTTAATCATAAAGATAGAAATCTTCTAAACTTAGTGCTTTGAATTTGTGTGAAAAAACGTGTGAAGATTATCATTAAGAATATTTGAGATTTTGCTCTTGAGGCAATTTGTATCGCACAAAATATTCAACTTACAAATCTAATGTTGATTTAAACCAATTAGTTTTGGAAAAAATATTGTTACCTAGGGCTATTGTTTAACCTATTAAAACCTCTTACTGTTTACTTTTAAAATTGTTGATTTATTCACTAAAGAAGAAAATATTTTTCAATGATAGGATAATAACAATTTATTATTAAATGATTGATTGATTGGAAATATTGATCAATGGGTTGTTAATTAAACAAAGGTAGCAATGTAACATGAGTCTAAAATGACTGTCAGAAAAGTGACTCTCAAGTCAAACAAAAACCATATGATGTCATTGATGACACAACTTTTCTATTAATTAATTACAAACTTTGTCTTTAAAGTCTTAAATTGGAAGCCACTTGTCTCAATTTGTCAAGCGAGGATGGCATGTAGACTGTAAGATTTGATATGAGCCATACTTCTTGTTGGTTGATGTTTAATGGAGTCCATCAATCAGTAGATTGTGAAAACAGGTTGACTAGTTTGTTATAACATGGTATTACACTATGTTACATAATGTATGTAAACTCTATAAAGACTTGTAGACTGTATAGATGACTTGAGTTTGATCATGCTATTCTGATTGACACCTGTCTCTCAACATATCCCACTCTCTAGTATCCTAATTAATATAAGATTTATCAAATTATGTTTAGCTCAATCTCATCATAAGGTACTATTAGTTCATTTGAAAGAAATTTTATATATTTGTGTTTGCTGACTTTTCATGTCTTTGTTTTCTGTTTACAGAATCAATGGATACCAATTTCTGAAGATTCTTCTGTGACATCGTGTTCTATCATTCCTGCCATGGACTCTGTAGAATATCACAGTAGTGTCGAAGAAACAACGCCTCAAGACTTTTTCCAAGGTGCACAGTTCCGCTTTCAGAACTACTTCACCACACCCAAATCATTACGGTTTTCACCACTTCCTAAATTCAGCTGGGCTGATTCTAAAGAAGTATGGCAGCTAATGTTAAAGAAAGAAGAATTCTACGTTCGAGATACGAACATGTTTGATCGACATCCAGCATTACAGAGTAGAATGAGAACAATTTTATTAGACTGGTTAATAGAAGTAAGTTACTTAATTAATCTTATACTTTCTTTCACATTTTATTTCCCTTAATATATTTTTAAGCTTAAGCTTTCCTTGATTGGGAGATCGAAGTATTGGTATCTTGTAATAACTTATGAAAAATAGTTAACTCTTTAAGTTTGACCCAGTTCTCTAAAATTTGAATAAGCATTGACAATTCAAAAGGCCCATAGTCATAAGAATAAGATGGTTATTCGGTTTTTAGTTTTCTTCTACATCATGGTAGCTTTGGAGATATATTAACAGTGTATATTTTTAAGAGTTAAGATCATTTTGTTGGAAAACATTAATCGAACATACATTTAAAAGTTTATCTCAATGTATTTTTCAGGTATGTGAAGTTTATAGGTTACATAGAGAAACATATTATCTAGCTATGGATTTTCTAGATAGATATATGTCTGAGAAACATAATGTTCTTAAACATCAGTTACAGTTAATAGGAATCACAGCCTTATTTATAGCAGCTAAATTAGAAGTAAGTACAGTCTAAACTAGATAAAGACTTATATTTATATTAACAGAATCAATTAAATGTATTTCTTTCTTTTTTTAAAGTTCATTAGATTTCGTTGGCTGTATTTAAAAGTTTTTTAAGTCATAAAACTTATTTTCTTGTATCTTTTCTTCCCCTAGGAAATTTATCCACCTAAGTTAACAGATTTTGCTTATGTTACGGATGGTGCTTGTACAGAAAATGAAATATTAGATCAAGAATTAGTTATGTTAAAGGTAGGTACTGAAATAATCCAATAACTTCTTGAATTTACTGAAATTGTAGGTCAACTATTAAGAAAAGATATATACTGTCCCAATGCAAGGAAGGAAGCGACATTTAACATCATCCATTATTTAGAATGAGAACTTTAACTATGTAATGATTGATGACTTTCTTTTCTTAAGCCATAACCCTATTGTTTTGATTTCAGTCATTAAGGTGGGGTTTATCACCTATGACGGTTAATAACTGGTTAGGAATCTATCTACAAGTTTCGAATTTAGAACAAATTAATGAAACTGAACATAGTTTTGTTTATCCACAATTTTCTGGTCATTCCTTTGTACAGATAGCAAGGGTAAGTTGTATTATTTTTAAATGTGATATTGAGAATGCCAGTGCTTATCTTAAATGTACTTATTTTCAATGTGTAACTGTTTTTTGTGTATTGATATTTCCATTTTCCTTGAAATTTAAGTAGTAAAACCTTTTTGATTTAAGTAAAAATAAAATAGTGAATAGGGTTGATCTGATGTGTGGGGCAAGCTTTATTTCACTCTTTTTAAAAATATCATTTGTCTTTTTTGCTGATTTTTGTTAAAATATTTACTTTAGTGTGTTGTCAGTGTAGATATAAATTTTCAATGAAGAGCTTCACTAACTACAAATGAATACCTAAAATTCAACAATTTTTATTTTTGACTCGAATCAAAGAGGTTATACATGTATGTTTCAGGGAATCTGTTATTAAAAAGAGCATGAACTTTTAGTTATGTACAAAGTGTTTTCATTTAAATGTTGCTGTGTTTTTTCATGCTTCACAAATCCTTATCCATTATCATTTCTGTGTTGTAGTTGCTTGATTTGTGTACGTTAGATATTGGATGTCTTCAGTTTTCCTATAGTGTTGTAGCGGCATCTGCTCTTTACCATATGTCATCACAAGAAATAGCTTTATCTGTATCAGGTTTGTACTACTATTATTATAATACCATATCATGTATCATACCAGTTGAATTTATACTTCTTCACAAACATCTATTTAAACTTATGTTTCCATTTTTTTTCCGTTTTCAAAAGCTTTGCATATTGCAGTATATTAGATTTGAAATTGAAAAAAAAAAATTCCACTTCTTTGCTGTTTTCAAAGGCTCTTGTGTTTTACAGTATATTAGATTTGAAATTGAAAAAAAAAAACCTACATGTACTCTTAGTTCATATATTAATATTGGATTTGTCTTTCCTAAGTTATTTAAGCAATCAATTACGAAGCAGGTCTAAAAGTGGTTTTGTGATTACTTACAGCCTGTACCAAACTGTTAAGGGGTATTAACTGCAAGGAAACTGTCAATTTCTTAAGATAGGCTGACAAACTGTTCCTCATAAACAATGTCATAATGCAAAAACAATCCCTTGGCATAATTTGACAGAAACCTGTCTATAACATTGCATTAAAAATGATTAGTCTTCAGATGAAATACCAGGAAGGAACTATCGACAACAAGTCTTAATTTGTTTATTCCAACTGAATTGTTCTATTATAGGTTTCAAGTGGCCAGATATTTTACCTTGTGTACAATGGATGGCACCATTTGCTGTAACAATGAGAGAAGCTGGCCCATTAGAAATAAAATTCTTCTCTACTGTAGCATCTGATGATAGTCACAATATACAAACACATTCTGTTACTGTAGCTTTATTGGTGAGTTCTAATTTCTAGATTTTCTCTATCTCAATGTAGTGCATACAGTAGAACTTGTATTCAGCAGGCACCCAAGGGAAATTTCAAAATGCCTGCTTAATGGAGGTGCTCTTTGAATGAAGGTGTACAATATTGCCCAAACCCCTACCACAAAAAAATAAAGATATAGACTGCATATATTGCCCCAACCCCTACCACAAAAAATTAAAGATATAGACTGCATATATTTTTTATTTATGTAGTATTACAATAACAATAGGCCTACATGTACTTTTTATCTAGTTGTGAATTCAAAGGAGTCTCGTATATAGACTGCATATATTTTTAATTCGTGTAGTATTACAATAACAAAACATGTTCTTTTTATTTAGTTGTGAATTCAAAGGAGTCTCGTATACATGTTAGTAATACTGGAACTCATGTCCCCCAATATTTCTTTTACTTTCATCATAGCGTCTAAAAGCGTTTCAAAATGCCGTGAATTTGAGTATTTCACACCCCAACTATTTTAGCTATTACGCGACCACTAAATAAAATCGGGAACGAACATCAATACTTGCATCGATAAATTTGACCGTCGCTGAATCTTGCGCCAAACGAAGATTATTTACTAAAATCTCGAACATAACTTCGGTAAACTTGTCATTCTGTACCAACCTTAGATACTACTGTCTACCATTGTGATGCATTCGATAATATTTATCCATTTTTGTGAAGAAAATCGATGAATTAATATTATTTTATCATGGACAAAAAACATTCGCGGATTTCATCCCCGATTTTACAGGGGATGTAACTCTGTATGTAATATTATAGGGGACGCTAAAAACGTCTGTTTAATAACTCGGTATCCTTTCATTTTATTCAATCAGTATCAATCAGTGTCGTTACGCGTGAAAACTGATCAGGTTGGTCGTTTAATAAGACAAAAGATTAATAAACAGATAATCCCGGGTTGATTGTTCTTTTTACATTTCTTTTTACCTGATCAGTGGGGTTCCAGTTAATTAACTACTACTCACGGGATTAGCGGGAGTGTTACAAAGAACGAACGACAATGGCCGTTGAAAAGCCGATGGTTTATTGATTTTATTAGTAAAATCGTGACCGTTGAAACAAGAGAATTTTGACGGGGGGGAATTAATCATGATGCCCATTGCACGCGTTATCAATTCAGACCCTTTCTTAGTGTTAATTAGTGATAGTAGTTATTTCAAGCCAAGTGAGTAAGTCATGTCAAGACAGTTCAGTATCGTTCGCTTAAGCGAGAACGTGATTGTCCGTGACAGTTCACCCTCGTTCGCTCAAGCGAGAACGGGATTCTCCGAGATGTGCTCGCTTAATGGATGAAATAGCACGATCGGGAGCGAATATAAGTGCCCGCTGCACGCGTTGAACAGGTGCGTGTTTAGTAGAGGTTATATTACTTAAAAAACGCTCGGGGGGATTTTTTGGTGTTCGTTGAAGCGAGTGTTCGCTGATTATGAGTGCACGCCGTAGCAAGTTCTACTGTACATACATGTGAACAAAAAGTATAATTGATGGTAATTTAGCCTAAAAATTATCCAGAAAATGAGATTTGCAGAACTGATCCACCTCATCTTAATAATCCTCTGGATTAAAAATGACCTGTTAATTTATATGGTAATCCTTGTTTTTTAGGAAAAAGCTCAAACCCGACAAGAAGAAATGCTCAACGAGAGTGGTAGAAGAAGTCCTGATCCTGATGTGGCAGCACAAATTATAACATTATTAACACCTCCACAGAGTGATAAAAAACCTTTACCCCAAAACACACATAAACAGGGTTACGAAGCTTCCTAATACATGAAATCAAGTCGTCATTGTTGAACCGGTGTTATTATAGACTTCTTGAAGATTTAAACGTGTTCTGTGCTATTCCTAGTCGTTGGGTAAAGACATTTTGTTATCAGTGCTGTACAAAGATATCTGCTTTGCTCCGACTCAACAGGTTTTTTGTGTTTGCGCTAAAAACGGCGGGGAAAACCTCCCAAAATGGCAGGAAAAATCAAAACCACAATAAAAACTAAAATACAAAAAAACAGATGTAGTGAAGTTGTACATGGAGACAAAGGTTTTTTTTTTAAAGATGATTTCTTAAGAATGAGGAAACATTGAATTTTAATGGGAGATAATATTCCATAAAGACATGAATGAAGAAAAGACAATTTGACATTTTAGAATTGTAATATAGATATTTAAATTACACTGCCATCTTTGATCTCAGTGAAAAGACTTTTTTTTATAAGAAAAAGTTAGATGATGAATGACCATATTGCTTACATGTATTGTGTATTTGAAGTGAGAGACATTTAGTGTATATGAAATCATTTATGTATGTGTGTCACTGTATAACTTGTATTGGTATATTTAACCTATATCATAATATATTTAAAAATGGCGAAAAAAAATAAAATCAATGTTGACATGTGCAATGTCTCTCTTTGCAATATAATAAAATATTTGAGCATTGTATAACTGTGATATATGTGGTTGTAAATCATATATATTTCTAGTAGTGTCCTAAATAAAATATGCTGCCTATCAACTAAACAAACTTGTGTATGGAGAATTAATTTGTTAGACCCTGTATTTACATAAAGTATTAACGATTAGCACAATTTAAAGATTGAAGTTATTTAAAAGTGATGAAAATATGTGATTAATTCTCCACTATTTATATAATAACAAGTCTCATTTCTTTTAAAACTTTGTGATATTCTAACATCGAATACAATATTTTCATTTAGCAATAAATGTCAGTGCAATAACTACTAGCATTTTGCATTTGAATCAGTTTAGGATTTGTTGATGTAATATTCTAACATGATTCAATTCTTACCAAAAGAATTAAGATAATTTCTACATTAATAGTAATATATTAAGATGAGAAGTAGATCTGAACTATAATAACGTTATTATTGTGTATATAAAGAAATAATATAGTTCAGTTTGTACAGTGCTCCAGTGATGAAATCAAGAGATATTCAGACCAATATCTTAGTCAAACATTCATGACAATAGAATGATATGATCTGAATTAAGATAATATTTAATATGTATAACCATCGTTTAAGAACCTGTGCCTTGCACAATCACCAGAGTTCTGGTCTGAATTCCTCTTGTTGAATTAACTAATAATTTTTGGTTAATTAATACCATAAATTTTAAAAATGGTGTGAATCTTGTTACAATGTAATAATGACCTTTCTAATTTTACAATATTATAATTATAAGTAATAATCTCATTATTTATACTGTCATAAGTGATAATAATTTAATTTTAAATGTAAAAAAAACTGATTGTATTTATGTAGCTGTAGAATGAACAATAGTAGTATTAGTAAGTAGACGATTAGTTTATTTCTTACCTCAACATTACAATTCCTCGTTCATTGAATTCTTCCATCTTTTTATTTAACTTCCAATACATTACAGGAATTGTAAATTTTCTTGTCTACAATATCACCCTTGGTGAAAGTGGACGTTAAATTCAAGAAATAAACGAACATAAATTATTCTAGGCTTAATGGTGAAAACTTTTCATGGTCTGCAGGTACATACATGTCTGTAAACAGATGTTTAATTTGGGAAAAAAAATTGATTTGTAAATTACCTAACAATATTCAATATTATTGTGAGATTTGAAAATTGTCTTCAAAAAAATTATTAAGCCAAAACACAACCATGTGCCGAGAGATGAATTTTCTATTGCCTACATTAATGTTCACCCTATTTATATAGAAGTATTTTGTATAAACGGTAGAATAGATGTGGAGAGTGAATGGAGAGAGAAATGTCACTGTATTTCATAATATATGTATTGACAGAATTCATTCAGGGTCATTTAATAACAAATAAGATGGATCTTGTAAGAAACATATAAATTTAAAGTTACTATTCAGTTTCTTCAATCATTTTGTTTTTTTGAATTGGCCAATTCGGCTGTTTAATGTTGAATATGAATGATTATATGCCTTTATTGTTCAGCATAAGTTGTATGAATTTAAAATATTGTCTGAAAGAATTAAATATTAATGTGCCTTGACAGAGATCCTGACCCTTGGTATATATGATTAATACATTAGAGAATATGTTGTCTTGTTTCTTACTAACATTATATACATACTAGTCACTGTCTGTATAACAATATTCTAACATCTTCACGAATAAATGTAATGTCCACCATGTAAAATAGTTGCAAAGTACCTGGTTGAATTTCATGAAAATAGTTATTTGATTTAAAAATAGATAAACTCAGGTATATTGAATTTCAAAATTTTTGACTATCTGTCATCAATGAATTCTACCTTTTTGGATATTTATTAATACAAAGAAATTTAAAATTTGGAATAGTTTAAGATCAACTAAAACAATAAACAGTCACTTTAACGACTTGAGTTCAGTAAATTGCTGTATTTTACATTTGATTAAATGATGATGAATGTTAGTTGCGAATGGTTGGTTTATATTGTTATTAAAGTGTTCTATAACTCAACACTGCCAATATTCTCACGAGTTTTTGTTTTTGGTTACCAGATATTATTCTTATTTTATGGAAAAGAAACTATTTTTATACAACTGTTGTAATTATTTTGAGGGTATTTTATTCACCATCAATGAAATGCACTAATAGAATTAAATCACATCAATATGTCTTTAAATAAAAAAAAAAGGCAACAAGTGATTTATCTTTTTTTGTAATGGGTTATTTTACTATGTTTTTTATTCAACAAAAAAATGTAATATATAGAATGAAATAAAATGACAACCAAATTTACGAAAATCATTTTATTGTTTGCTTATTTATGTGACTTGAATTTAATCCATCAATTATGCGGAATCTATGGAGAACTTATTGAAAAATTTCACTTTCAAAGGGGTTTTGATGGGGTGTCAAAAATGTTAAGCTTGGCCCTGCAGGACTTCAAGACTATTTTCTGCATCAAGAAAACTTGCTAAGAGCTTGAAATGTGTATCTGATGTGTCTACATTGCCCTTTTAGTATGCATAAAAAATAGGAAGTCATCTGCCTAATCTGTGTTAGCATACCAATTATCCTAATAAAAATTGGGGGAAGAATTTAAGGTACAATTTCTGTTGTGTCTTTGCGAGTCCTCCTGCATTTACTATTAAGGTACAATGAAAGAGGGTGGATTTACAACAGAAATATGTTGATTCTTTGGGGAATACATACAGCCAACCAAAAAATGTAATGTTTTATTTTGAAGGTTATTTCCACGATGCCAGTTTAAAGGAGCTGAATTGCTAACATTTGGGACCTAGAAATTGACATAATTGGGTCACAACGCATATAATACTGTAATATGAATGAATGTATATAATCTGATTTACATTCAATGGTTTCCGTTTTTAATTTCAAATCGGTTATGTTTGGCGAAATAAGCTAGCCGTCTCAATCAAATGCCAATTTTTAGTGTCTGGTTATTCCAGTCTACATATATGTCTAGCCTTGAGTCTTTTGTTACAACTGGGGCTGAAGCGCATTATGGTACACGATTGTGTACCAATGGTAAAGTGTTTATTTTGTCTTAAATTTTCGTCATCAGAAGCTCACCTTTTCTCGGGAAGACCACAACATCAATGTTGAATTTAATTGACAAATTATTCGTGTTTTCAATGTTGACGATTTTGGGTGATATTGAGTTAGAGACTTAGCTACTTTAAACAAATAAAATTCCCTTGTTTAATATTGAAATAAGATATGAACTTTTAAAACCCCTATCCCCAATGGACAGCTTTAAGGTAAAACGTTGTGAACCACAAGACTGTGTTGCGTCTGTTTTAATGCCACTTTGAATAACACCTTGGTACAAATTGATCGAGCAGTTGGTCATTGGTCCTGAAGGTACAGTACCCCATGGCTTTTGTTACCAGTGGTCAGTTGGTCATAATAGAATTTCGGTCATTAAACCCTCCTTACACAATC
Organism: Patella pellucida; assembly: GCA_917208275.1. Taxonomy (NCBI): domain Eukaryota; kingdom Metazoa; phylum Mollusca; class Gastropoda; family Patellidae; genus Patella; species Patella pellucida. Next base: position 55,056,949 of record OU795039.1, on the reverse strand, counting down.
TGGATGCTTGAAATAGAATATTTTATGTGTATGGTCAAACTTGTCAAATGTTTTATGAGTTAAATTTACAAACATGATAAGGGAACTAAAATTGTTGCCTGCATGGTTTTAGGTTCTGATGGCTTGTTACGCCAATCAATCTTGATTTATGGGACTCGGGAGGTTAAAGGCAGTAGAAATTCTTGAATCTATTTTCTCGCTCGCCTTAGAAACCACTTAACCTCCGATATGTTAGTCTTATTCTGCAAAACACGAGTTCCCGTGCATGTGCCAAAAATATTACGTTAATTACGGAATGCGGGCCCACAGAACATGCATAAAACAAAACCAGAACCAAACGTGTCTCTCACGGGTCCTGCCCATTCCTTTTCAGCAGATTCCAGTAGCCTGGAATCTGCCGAGTGGGGTCCTGCCTATATGCCAGTGGTGTACTTCGGCCGCGGAGCGAGTTCCGACATCTTCCAACAAAATTGACAATAAGTGTAGAGTTTTTGCAACCGAGGCAACACATTTATGTAGTAGCCCAGTCAATCTTAGGTTTGGCGTGGAATAAATTGCAACAGAAATGTTTTCAACTGTTTTTGAACCCTTATCACATCCTTAATGACCTACCAAAAGTTTACCACCATAGGCCTTGGCAAATTCCCAGAATTCCATTGTTCCTTTCAGGGGGTAAAGCCCTATATTTTTGTCAATTGAGGAAAATTGGCTTTCTGTTGAACCATCAATAAACACTTCAAGCATATTGTTCATTCATCAAAAGAAACATTTTTTCTCGCCAGAAAAGTGGTCTTGAATATATTTAATGTAGATAAGGTTCTAATTTAAATCCATAATGGCTACCATTCATTTGAAATGGCTGTCAAATGACTTGAAATGCAAGGTCGAATTGGCTTTAAAAATAATTTGCCAAAAACTGACATTGTAGGGGGTCTGTAACACATCTATATGTTAAAAAGTAAATGGTTGTTAAAATATTTGCAAAAACTGATTTATTATTATACTATTGACCCTTTGTTATATTTCCTGTTGTAATTTCACATATTGTCCATTAATTATGTGAATTTCTGCACTTTTCTTTTTTTTACTACATCCACAAAACATAAAACAGTTTATGTTTGCAAGTGCACGTCTTGGTACCCATACATGATGTTGGGCATTGGAATGGAGGCGGTAGGTCATTATGTCTGCATGGGACTGGCAGTATAACAGGTGTAATTCCATCTATCAGGCCTTTTTATAAGTCAGTATGCCTACTAATTTAAAAGAATTGCTATGTAGATGTGCTGTATGATAGATTTTATCCGGGATTCTCCCTTATATGTAAACAATTTCCTGGTACAATCATATTTACTCAAATTACAAAACGATCTAAGCTGGGTCGTACTGAACTTTATTACCGTGATTACGGGGGGGGGGGGGGTATTCAAGCACGTTTATTCCTGTTTTTAAATATGTAAATGATTTCTGGCACATTAATATTTACTTACCTTACAGAACGATCGAAGTTGGGAGGTACTAAACTCTATTAGCCTACTATGATTATGGAGGGGTCGGGGTATTCAGTGTCAAAATACGTGTCTTAATATCGAATTCCAGATATGATGTTACATATCACTGAAAAGCACGTTCATTGCTGTTTTTAAAATGTAAATAAATTTCTGGCACATTCATATTTACTTAGTTTACAGAACGACCAAAGTTGGGAGGTCATAAACTCTATTACTGTGATTATGGACGGGGTAGGGGTATTCAATGTAAAAATACGTGTCTTAATACCAAATTCCAGATATGATGGTACATATCACTGAAAAGCACGTTCATTGCAAATATGTAAATAATTTTCTGGCACATTCATATTTAATTAGCTTACAGAACGATCGAAGTTGTGAGGTATTAAACTCTATTACTATGATTATGGAGGGGGTGGGGGTATTCAGTGTCAAAATACTTGATTTAATACCAAATTCCAGATATGATGTTACATATCACTGAAAAGCATGTTCATTGCTGTTTTCAAATATGTAAATAATTTTCTGGCACATTCATATTTATTTGAGTGGTCATAAACTCTATTACCTGCATCGTTAGTTTTTGGAAAATATCTTAAAAGCTATTGACTTTTAAACATATACATGATTTTTAGTGGTCACACAACCTTCTTGTCCATCGGTTCTAGAGATACAGTAACGGGGGCATTTTCACGTATTTCGGCCCCGGTGACAAACGTGTCACCAATCAAAAAATGTTCAATGACCTTCAAATAGATGATTTTTGAAAGGTTGAGCCCTTGGCATATAAGTGCATACAAAACTACAATGAACTACTCTAGTATACATCTCACAAGCCAATTTATGAAAAATTGCCTTTTCCTATTGAAGTAAATTTTTAGCATGTTATTTCTGAATGTCTGGGGATGCTAAAAACAGTGAAATAAATTCTGTTGCAATTTATTCCAGGTTGACCAAAAATATGATTCAGATTGACTTGACTATAGTGTAGGCAAAATGTCCTTAATTACTTGTAGTATACTGTTATACAAACTTATAACCATAGAAATATAAGTACCATAATCTTAGTCTCAAAATAACCCAAGTATTGTGATACCCAACTTTAAACCCAAATCCATTTTATTTCGTGTGTAATTATCACATGGACGTTGTTTCCGGGTGCTTGACGAATGACATTGTAAGCAAAACCGTCAAGTCTTTCGGGTGCACTCAAAAGAGCCCCTGGCAGTTGGAATTCAGTAAAGAGCAGGTGAAAACTCTGCTGGCGAGACAAAATTACCCATACAACATACTTTCGTATACTCGTCGTCATGAACTCGGTTGGTTGTTTGGCTCTTTTTTTATAACAACTTTTAATCTTAGTATACAAACTTATTATTTGCATCACTGTAAAAAGGAAATAACTTGAGAACAAGACAAGGAGATGAATTGTGCCCAAAAATTCTACGCCCTTCCATAATTCCAAAGTCTGTCGTACTCCTTGGGTCGTTGATCTTTACAAACGCATTTAAAGAACACAAGTTATTGCCAAGTTACATCTGCTTATGTCTTAATACAGAACAAACTTGAGCTTCCTGCGTATAGCATTATCAAGACTGTTATCAGAACAGGGTCTATAACTACACGAGAAGTGGCATCAATTTCAATTGTCTATCTTAATGTTCAGATTAGATGCTATTAACCATCTAATCTTAGAACAAAGCTGAATGATGAACTCGCTAATAACCACCCCAGATGAACAAACAAAAGGGGAAAAAATGGAGGTAACTGGCGATTTCTTGGACTATGTGTTGGGTGTTTGTCACAGATAGTAATATTATATAATATTGTTAGCACAACATCTCATTCTGATGTTATTGGCTTAATTTGATAATTCTGTAATTCTGAGGAATTATCGACTGATAAGTTTCAGTGAGGAAAATTGAAGTTTATTACTTATTAGTTATACAATGCGAAATCTGCATTATGTTCTGTTATGTGCAAAATAAAACATGGTACATCGCCTTTCTGTAAGCTTAAAGAATCGCGATTAGAAATCAACATTTAACTGCACATTAAATACAGAAACCGATTTTTAAGTCTGAAATTAGAAAATTATAAAGTGATAAAGTTAGTGTTTTACAGGATCATCAACAGGACCAGTTGTATAACATGAGGGATCCAACTTGGGAGGCCAGACGTTACAGGATATGAATACCCAAGTCAAATTTAATGTTATTTGAGTTGAAGTTTTGTAAACCAAATGATTTATTGTTGATTTATTTAAATTAAAGAAATTTAAATACATATTTAGCTGTGGCCAAACTATGCCAAAAGTAGAAATCGGTTATTGTGGAAATATTAACAATATACATCATTTAATTGAGACATTACTTACAACGGAATAAATAAGAATGCATGATTCATAATTTGTGTTTATCGTAACTCATCTGAGAAATAAATTGCAAGATATGAATAACTTTAACTAGGCCTTCTATTCATTCATTTTTAAGGCCAACTATATGCTTTACTTCACCATTAGAAATTGATTAATTCCTGAAAAAAGCCACCCCTAACAGTTCTCCTGCCAGATTACCTGAACATAAGTTTGTGAGCTATATATATATGGGGCCCCTTTCTAGTGCGAAACCCAATTTGGGGAAATTGGTCAAATGTGATAAAAACCGACCTGATCATCAATAAACTCATCATGGTAGAATTGAGACCAATTTCTAAATGATCTCATCGTCAATAACACCACACCATGACTTTGTTTATGTGGTGTTACTGAATCATTGACTCTCGCATAATATATCATCATTTATATTATCATCAAATTATGACCCCAAATAAGGTGACGTAACTGTCTATAACATATTCTTTTACTTTCTATAGTTTTCAAACATTTGATAACCCTGAGAAAAACTGATATCACACCGCGAGTTCGACCTGTGAACTGTCACCTTTTCAAATTAGTTAACATTTGATACAGAAATCATGTCTGTTTTCTAATATGAGGGCAGCTTTGTGAAAATATTTGTGTCTATCGACAAGAAAAGGTTAGAAATCAGGCGAGATTTTCACTTTGACTCCCACTAGTCAAGCATCACAATCAATTTGAGCCTTTAACCAATGGGTATTTAGAGATGCTCTCGATTCAATCGCCCACGACCAGTCTTTCATTGAAGGGACCTTGAATTGTTTTCTGCTTGGCTGACCATTAATTTACCTGTTCGCTGTAGTCTAATTTATCAGGTATGTGATCATCTGTGGGAAAAGAGATCGTAACCAAGAAAAAAATCCACAAAACAGAAGAATGTCTTTTTGTATCAATAAATTTCAAGCTGTATAATTCACTTGACACAATTCATTTTTTCTTAAAGATTTCTTCTTTTCAACCAACCTATTCACATGGTCTTAAGATGATTTAAAACTGTCACGTATTTCATAAATATATATATCATTTATCTCCCATACAAATCGTAACTGCATGTATATGTCAGTTACTGTGCACAAACCTGGTCTATTCAATACACTGTTAAAAGTTCAAGAATGATCAACAATAAATAAAAGATCATGTTAATAGGTAAATTAGTCATCCCCACTGTAAGTTTTACATATTGAAAGTTAAACATATACAGATATTATCGTTGTCACATCCTGGTGTTATGGTCAAGATGAACTCTGCTGTCAGGGAGTGCTATGGGGTTCACAATAAAATTTATTATCTGGAAGTGCCACGAAGTTTCAGATAATCTCTCACTGCCAGGGAGTTCCATGACGAACTTTCAGTTTCACTACCTGGGAGTACCAAAATGTTCTGGATAATCTTTCACTGTCAGGAATTAATAAAGGCCAGAATGAATAGCGTTGAAGGGCTATGATTGCTAAAAAGACGATTCGGAATGATGGATAGTGTATCTTCAAACTACCCAATAAATACATATAGCACGGTTAATAAAAGGTAACACACATTTACAAAAGAACCACATACCCCACCCCTCAATAACACATGTAAGTGAATCTTTATAAAGGAGATACCACACTATCTGAGAAAAGGATTAAGATTAACTATTACGATAATCTTCATGAGAAAATTACTGCATAGACCATAACCTTCGTCGTTGTATTCTTCTCTGACACTCAAACGGGATGAAATATTGGACATTGATGAGAAATTTCACAACATTATCATCCGAATTTCATTGATATTTAAATGTAAAATCTCTGAAAAAGCTAATTTTCCATTGAGAAGATTCGTCTTGGAACATTTCGTACAAATTTAGATTGTAAAATAACATTTTAAACTTGAGAAAATGGTAAAGTTATACAATCTGAAGATGTAGCTTAACAGTGACTTGAATTGGGTGAAGTAGGTTGTTGAGACATGAATGAAACTTTAGGTGAAGGCACCATTCATTTTGAACGTCACGGAACACACAAAGACGGGGTTTAACGTCCAGAATGAAAAGAAGGTGTTTAGATGCTAATAAAGACAAACCTCTTACATCAGTTACAACCCAAATCAAAAGATGCCTAAAAGTTAATCTCAGGAAATAGTCTTTTCTTTAAAATAGTAGATAATGATAGAATGTGTATAACAATGGGATCTAAGAGATTTGATGACATGGTAGAGGTGCCAAGTGAAATAACAATAGTTTTACAATAGACTTTATACTTGACTTATAAACCAGCTATAAACAAAGATAGACAACTAAGTAAAAAGTCAATTCCCTGAAGACCTTGTCAGTATAATAACTGATGTTTAAGCTACTGGGATGATGTATTATGTAATGTTATAAGACTAACTATACACTCTTAAATGATAGGAAGAACATTATAGCTGAATTTAAATTTCGAAATGATACGCGTTTCCTCCTAGACTCCGCCCCACCCCTTGCATTTTAACTGAAAATCAATAGGCCTAATTTTAACTGTACCGCCTAGCCCAAAGCTTTTCGGTTGCCTACAGGAGATGTGAGGTTTCACTCAAGGCAATTCTTCTCGTCTCTCTCTCTCTCTCTCTCGTTTTTTGGTATCTAATTCGCTTGAAAAGACATAATATTAACCTTGGATTTGTATCAGTAATGACAGGAAAACAACCGCCGAATGAATGTGAGTGCGCAATGAAAAACCTAGTGATGTTGAAAAAAGGGTGCATTCCATAAGGTTCTTCTTTTTGGTGTTTAACGTCTGCTTCCACATAAGTACATGTGTATTCGTATAATATACACAAACTACGTGTATATTTGATTTGTATATTTGAGAAGGTATATTGTATATTTGAAAAGGATTATTGTATATTTGAGAAGGTATATTGTATATTAGATAAGGTATATTTTATATTTGAGAATGTATATGTATTTTCCAAACACCTAATTAATCAGGATCTCACATATCAAACACCAAAAGTTGGAACTCATCAAGGCATCGACCTAATAAAAACACCTACACCGAATTTTGAACATTCGACTTCGAGCTCAATAAGAAGGGGAGTTATTGTGTCCCCAAAAGAGTGACGGACAGACAGACAGGCGGGCAGGCAGACGGACGGACCCATTTTAATAGTCTCCTGCTTTCTTTAAAAGGCCGGGGACAATTGGCTTTATTTATAAAAATACGTACATATAAAACACAAACTGTGCTTTTTATCCATCATTAAGATAATATTATGCGTAAAAAAATCTACAGCTGACATTACCAATTGTATTCTAACACCCAGCACCCCCCTAATAGCACCTGCTCTCTGCAAACCATTAACACTCTAATCCAACACGATAAGTCTTCAAATAAATGTTAAATACATCAAAAGATATACATGACCAGCTTAATGAGAGTTTTTAATTAGATTTCATTGAAGCATGATGTGACTATACAATAATCTTTATACTGGCCAGATAGTAAGTATTCCCCATAGATGACCACTACTGGTGTGTAGGGATTACTCTTTCTAAATAATATCTCATTAAAATTCACTTTTCACCTTGTTAACAAATAAACTTTACTTTCTGTTATACTTTTACTACTGCCAGATTATTCCTCGTCCCCTGGGTATTACCTACGTATGCTTTGTGTTTGTTTAGTCAAAATTGTTCTCCATTTGTATTTCAAAAAGAGAAGAAAAAGGGTGATTATCTTTTAAATTTCAGATACAGACTTGGAGTGTTATTATAGCCCTATGAACTTTTGAAACAAAGCTGGATTAAACATATTTTTAACACCGCTTTCACAAAAACATAACCAAAAATACCACATAATCTCCTTATGTAGTCTACTACATGCACCAAATAACGATTTGCCTGAACATTAATTTTCCGCGGAAGCGCTATCACATGGAGTGAAGAGCTACAGATTTTAGCGCGCTTTTTTAATACTCGTCTTTAACGATTACTGTATCCCTTTAGTTGTTAATATTATACCAACTTTACAAAAAAAAATGGTCGATTAATTAGATAAAATTATTTACGCAAAGCCAAAGGTTGTTTTGAAAAATCTTTGAACTGAGAGATGAAAGTTGTGAGTGGGCTTTCAAAGGTTCCAAGAGGTTTAGAGGTTCAGGGTTCTGTTAATTTGTTTATTTGACGTAATTTAATATAATGATGATCAGTTTTAAGCTTATCCTTCCACATTACTTATCTCTTTACATAAACATATTTTCTTTTATACCGTTTTATACCTCTCTATCCAAACAAATTTACATTTATTCCTCCCCTTCCATAACGCCATGTCACACTCACAAAGGTTATAGCTACACATCTTTGCAATTTAAACTACCGATAATTTTATGTAGTTAAGATAATTTAACATTACTAATAGCATTATTCATTAAATTTATAAAATGAACTTTTATTTGGCAACAAAACGTTCAATACATTATTTTGGATGATAATTTGAAATGTTGCTTGCTTAAATTATAATTTAAAATATTGAAAAACAGCTAGTGTTCTATATTAAAATAAATCTGCGGCTTTGTGTCAAAACAATGGTTTTATACTTTTGGGCCAGCTTTATCTGGTTCTAGAAAAATCAAAATTGGGCACAGATGAGTGCTTCGCTGACTGTCTGAAATTTACATTCAGCTGAAATCAGTTACGTCTCACATTTCATTGGTCCCAGTACCTGTCAATTATGTGACCTTAGGGGACATGTTGGTTATGCAACAGCCTGGACAGGGCCTTTATTCTTTTACCACCCTTATGGAGGATGGATATCTAATTTTAGCAACATACTTCATTAATTTATATCTAAACTTAGAGAAAATTCAATCAACTTGTTACAAATTGTGAAATGCTTCTTTGTTTAACCCCACAGGAGTCTATCAAGCGTCAGTCAGTTGACGTAGGCTTGTCTTACATATTATCTAAAGTTGGGTTGGTGATAATATTCTGGTAATTACACAAAGCTCGGTCAAATACTGTAAATTTAAATATTTCTTCACAAGTTTCAGCTAGGTTATAAATATTTCCCTTGTTTAAATTTATTGAAAACAATCGTTGACAAAATGTTCTTTAGTAATTCTGATGATTAAAACAAAAACGTAAGTTGATATTAACAAGAGATTATAGTAATCTTTGAGATGTCGACAGATGATTTTGCATGTGGAACGAGATCCCGTCCAGTTCTCCAAAATACCTTTTTATTATATATATGTGCTGGGGATAGGAGGGGCTTCCAAATGCAACCGGTGATATATTGAGCATTGAAACCGCGAGATATTTTGGCCATTTTCGAGGGGGCGCAAAACTCAAAACCAGGACGCAAAGCCCAAATTTTAGCAGGCTCACAACGAGAATATATATAATGTTTCACGTTTTTTCTTAAAGTACGAAAGCAAATGAATAAAATGGATGAGAAATTCGAATGGTGTAAGCAATATAGCTGGATCTACCACACTGGCGTGGGTGTTATAGTGGAATCACAGTGTAAAGCCATATATTATTTCAAAGATTCAATATCCGAAACGAAATGAATGAAATAATTTATGGAGTTATCTTGGAGGGGCAGACACATATAAATCAAGTAGAGACGTGTTGTCAGATTCAGTAAAAATATGGTGTACTTGGTTACACACCATTGGGTCATCAATTGGTATGGTACTGAAACATAGTCCACTGCTAAAGAAAATATCCCCGTGATATGAAAAGATACTAAAAGGCAACTAAGCACTGCAGATTGATATTCTTATCTCTTCAATTAGAAAAGAGTGATGAAAATTTCTTCAGTGTGTGGGCCCCCTCTATATTTTAAAAGCACACTATGATATATAGTGATGTAATACATGGCTACTCACATTTCAAAGACCCCCATCAATGTGATATACAGCCCCCTGTATTAAAGCCTTGTTAACCAATTTACACTGATTCCTGTTAGCAATTTAAGTAAATTTTCAGGATATCTGACATAACTATTTCCCCCTGATTAAAGGCCCCTGTCATTATTCAATGTTAAAATATGCATGAAGGTGTGAAACACTTCCTGAGTAATTAAATAAACCATAATGACTTCATAGTGTTGTTTTATAACTATAGTTGTAGCTAAGTATTCTGACACATTTCTCAAACAAGCACTGTGTTCTGTTAATTTAGTTAGAAAAGTCACTAATAATGTGGGATCAAAGTTTTTGATCTGAATAATCAAAAAACATTTAATGTCTGGGAATTTTAGATGATGTTTCCATTGACAAATCTTAACACAATATAGTAAAGTTACACTAAACAGATGAGGTTGTTCAACACAACAATCTATGACTCTAAGTTATCACATTTTCAATATAATAAATTTTGCATATCACTTTCAAACTAGCTTTTTGCATAGCAGCCTGCAGTGAATATCACCATTGACTACGTGTGTGGCAGATTTCTCTCAGATTTTCAATTTTCAATACCATCTAATTTGAAAACACTTTTCGTGTATGGTGAATCATGAAAAAATTCAAAATAAATTCATAATAAATTACAATTGCTTCAAAGAGTATTAAACAATCAGGCTCAGATCAATAAGATACAAAACTTTTGTAACAGTTTAGAGTAGGCCTACTACTATCACCCAACCATTTCATTTAAAAATCTTAATTTGACAAATATTTAAAATAATAATGCCACTTTGAAACATTTTCTAACATTTTTTTTTAGACATGGAGTATGTGTCAATTTGAAACCTAAACCTTGAACAATAGATAAAGAGAGAAGAAACATGGTGTCTATGGTACAGTGTCAAAGAAAATAGGGGAAAAAAAGAGATAAGGTCTTGAAGGTAATGACAATACCATCATAGGTAAACATTCCAACTAAAAGTAGATCTAATTTTAACATGGCACATCAACTTCAAAACTATGCCAACTCTCCAAATCTAAAGAATTCTTACAAATAAGATCTGAAGGTCAGCTCTTTCAAGAATATAAAATAAATAATTAAACATTAATGATGTGTAATAATGAACCATAAAACTTTATTTTAAAAAATCTCTTTATTTCATTCCAGTTTAATTCAGTTTTTCTTGATTTTTGGAGTGAAAAACCATTAAGCTAACAATAACATGTCAATGGCTATAAAACTAACAATATCATTTTTCATTAACATGTAAAACAAGTTGTAATATTTCTGTCAACATATTTAAGAAGAAAATAACCCAAACATAAACAGGATTAAATGGTTTCAAAGACATTTAGTAACTGAACTTGAATTATACAGGTCACAATTCTTTGGAATATAATTACTGTTTATTACATTTTATATTTTATTGATGCAGATGGAGGGCCAGGCATTAGCTCAATAAACAAGATGTACAGCAGAAGCAATTCTTCATTGGGAGGGCTTCCCAGGTCCTTATAGGCCAGGTCCCTAAATAACCTGGAGAAAAAGAGTACTTGTGGCCAAATTATTTAGGGGGCTAAAGCCCCCCCCCCCGTTTCCCGGGCCTGTACAAAACTCCATGCTGGCCAAGATTTCCCAGCATGGTTTACCCTTGTCAGTTGTGCAGATAGAGGGCCTTGCTAATCAAATGTCTAGCGTCATAGGGTCAAAAGCAGCTGGTATGTCCTCTGATGCGACCTTCCACTACAACTTGTCAGATCTTCATGTAGTAGAGGGAAATTGAAAGTATAAAAAAAACTAAACAAAATATAGATCTGTATTTTAATCAGACTGACATGGAAGAGTGCCTAGATGTTCAAATGGGATTAAAAAAACTGCAGTCATGTGTACACATAGGCGTGACTGTAAAAGAAACCTTGACAGATGAAATTCGAAATAAATGTTAAGATACATTGAAATGGGCCGAAAATTTAGGTCTTTGGTTAAAGAATCTTTAACAAATGGAATTCTTAATAAGAGTTGGCCAAAGTGCTGCTAACCAGGCAAAATTTCCTTTATAGCACACTGCATGGTGTTTGCCGGTCTTCATTAGTCCAGTTGGTGTAGAACAGTTAGACTTTAAACCACATTACATTTCATTTCACATATTAAACAAACCACAACAACAAGGTAAAATACATCACAAATAAACTATGTAGTACCATTATATCAGCAAATATCCCTGATCATTTCCATTCAACCATTATTAGAACTTTCACACAGTCCGTTTTTCTTGTATCTTAACATCTGTAACCAAATGATGAAACTGTAATCAACACATTATTTTTGTCTAGAAGCTCGGAACTTGGAAACTGGACGTTTATTTGTTTCTGTTGTTTGAATGATAGGTGTTGGACATTTGACTTTAGGTAGAGTTTCAGCTGATTTTTCTAATATTGTTCCAGTAAAAGCCTAAAATATTGGAGAAAAAAAATAGTATGAGTACCAGGTAGATATTGAAAACATAGAATTATTGTATAACTCTTTTACAGATTCCTGTTAATCATTCTCTAAATGATTATGTAATAAATTTGAAATAGGGCCTTGGTCTGAATATTGCATGCTGTATCATAAAGCATGTCATTGAGTCAACTGGCGTGGTTTCGAATCCACGGCTGTACGTGGCAAGGAGTAGGGTCACCTGCCCAGCCTCGTGGGTTTTCTCTGGGACCTCCGGTTTCCTCGCACTGCGAAAGACCCTATGCGCAAGTGAAGTATTGAAATAAAATTAAACCATATGTTCGTCCCCAAATGACCTAGTTTGTATCGAGTAGATGTTAACCACATTTCTTTCTCTCTTTGTTCAGATTAACAAGCCACTCATACATCTTATCAATGTGATTCTAAGTCCTTTAGGGTTACTGTTGTAATCAAAGATTTTTTTTTTAAACCCCCTAAACTTAATGGCCTTATTTCTGTTGCTGTTTACTACTAAATGGGGCATCAGAATAGGTCATTGCCCTGTTTTACACATACTATATGACATATTATATTTTTGTATGAAGAACTTACCGTATCAGATATTTTTTTAATAGATGATCTGTTTCTGGTTTCTTCTATTTCTGCTTCTCTAGCTTTACGTACAGACTGTTTCTTTTCTTTCTTTAAAATAGATTTAGGTTGAATCAGGTGACCAAAATATTTATAAACATCAGATGGACTGGTTATATTATCAGATGTACTCTCATTACATTCTTCACTACTGTCTGTTTTTTTCTAAAAATAATAATGGAAATGGTTATTCAAGATTGAGTTATAAATCAATCTAATAAATCTAATTTCTATATCTAATAGCTGTATTGGTCACACTTAAATAAATCACAAAAGTGTCATAGGCTACTTATTGAAACTAATTTTTATAATACTCATACACATATTTAGTCAAAAACAGTAAGCAATTAACAAATAATCACACCAAATGAATGCACCAGTAAGTACCAGGGAATCATAAACATCCTCCAAAATTTATATGAAATTTCAGTATAAAAGAATGTTTTATAAAGAATATGTATACAGAGAGAGAGAGAGAGAGAGAGAGTGAGAAATAGGGTTTAACTTCCACTCGACACAAACTAGGTCATTTTGGGACTAACATATGGTTTAATTTTATTTTCAATAATTCGCTTGCAGGTAGGGGTCTTTAGCAGTGGGACGAAACTGGAGGACCTGGAGAAAACCCACGAGGTTGGACAGGCAACCCTACTCCTTGCCACGTACAACCGGGGATTCGAAACCATGCCAGTTGACTCAATGACAGGCATTATGATGCAGCGCACACACTAACCAATCAGCCATCCAACCCCCTCAGTATAAAAGCATGTTTTATAAAGGAATATATGTATACAAGAATAAAAAAGAACATACTTGTTGTACAGGTTGTGTATGAGTAAAGGTAATACGGTTTTTACAACTGGTACTGACTGTTTCATTATCATCAGATTGTTCATCATAACTATCATCAGACTCATTATCCTGCCATTGTATATGTTTTTTACTAGTTTGTGTATTCGTTGACTCATCTAACATTGGCTGAGTTGGTAAAAAACTTGGTACTGATGGCGCTTCATCTACCCTCAATCTGAAAAGTTATCAAAAAATCGGTCAAGTCATACAATTTCAAACCCAAATTCTTTTTGTAGAAAGTCATCGGTCTATAATATTTCTGGTGTTTTCTTACTTAAATATTATACTCCTTTTTTTCATAATTTCCTGTTTCTATGTTTATGTTGAGTATCTTATTTGTATATTTGTGTTCCATAGTTAGTCCAGAAATGACCCAGTTTGTGTCGAGTGGACGATAAACCCCATTTCTCTCTCTCTCTCTTGTGTTCCATATTTCATGCTGAGTATCAAAGTAGTGTGTGTTTTTTTATGATGAGTATTGTGTAAACTTGAACCTGTTATTTTTTTAGTATGTTCAGTAGTTTGTAATCTTGGTTTTTCAGTTTGGACAGAAAGAGAGAATTGGGATGAAATCAGAAAGCCTCGGAAATCTCACAAGGTAACAAGGGTGACCCAAAACATGGATGCACAGAAATGAAGAGTTGAAATCACAATTATTTACATAAATGACAGAGAATTTTACATATTGTCAATTTTCTCTTCCAAAATAATTAAGTATACAATTCATATTTTATTTGTCTTGATATTTGAAGATTAAAACAAAATTAAAATGAAACCGACACAAACCTCTGTAATTCTTTTCCTTTTGTTTCAATTTCTTCTAATTCATCTAATCTAGCCCACAATTCTTCATCTGTTAACACTTTCTGTTTTTCCTGTTTAGCTTCTCTTTTCTCTCTTTCTAATTTTTCTTTCTTTTTTTGCACTTGTACATTTTTTCGATGTTTTTCTGAAATAAAATAAAGCTTCAGTCTTTGCTCAATCTCATCATTGGCATAAAAATTTTTGTTTAATATAATAAACTTCAAGCTAGCTATTAATTATTGTGACAAACCTTTCCAAATTCTTTCTTCCTCAGAATCATAATCTTCTACTATTTCTCTTACACCATCTTTTTCCTGAAAATAAAAACAAACTATTGAATTCAGAACTGATCTTTGATACAGGTCATTCTTGTAATGCATTGAATAAACTCTGCAGTTTTGTATAGCATAAAATTGCCAGCCAACAAATACACTTCCACTAGCAGCTTTTTTAAGGAAGTTTTTAGGATCATTAACTATGCATAACTCTGCGACAAATTGTTATATGACTGAATTTCAAAATGACTAGTGGAGTATTTTCAAAAATTGTAGGCCAATATACAACCATAAAACAATATTTGTGATATGAATAAGAGAGAGAAAGAGAAATGGGGTTTAACGGCCAATCGACACAAACTATAAGTAATTTTGGGACAAACATATGGTTAAATTTATTTCAATAATTCACTTGCTCGTAGGTATGTTTAGTAGTGGAAGGACCCATAGAAAAGCCATTAAGTTGGACAAGCGACATACAATTGGGGAATCGATGACAGAACTTATGATACAGTGCGCTCGCTCTAACCATCCAGCCATCCAACCCCAAAGCCCACCCCCGTGATGTGAATGGATACACAGAACTGGTTAACTGACAAGATATATATTTATTTATGTACTATTCATCTTACTTGATTTTTTTCTCCAGTTTTGCTAGCTAAAACTTTATTATATTCTTCCTGCAATCTTACTATATAATATGTACCTTAATACTATATGTATATTGATAATTATAATATGTTATGTTTATGTCATGTTTGTATCTTGCTTTTGGGAAGCCGATTTATATAAGCCTTTGGCTTGTTTCGGTACCCCCTGAATAAAATGTTGGTCTACAGGTTACTGTTATTAACAGAGCACAATGTTACAGAATTAAATATAGATTTGAGGAAGATTTTGTCCTGTAATTTGGGTACAGAAATGTTTGCCTGGGTAAAGTAGCCCCTAAAGATATATTCCATTAGGCAATTTCTTCCCTTACTGTATCCACTACCTAGATTGTAAATATTAAGTGATGGATAAATGTTTGTAATATACATGAATGTATACTTACTTGAGATATATTTTGGAGTTCAGATGTAACATCTACTCTGGGTTGTAAAAGTTTTTTCTGTTCGTTTAAATCATGTATAGATTTATCAATGGCTGTCAAAATACATATAGACTATTATTTACAAGTATAATTTAAAGACCTATAAACTTCAAATGGGTCAATTATTCCAGTAAAGAGCATGGCTTTATTGTTCACCAAATTATGTGTGTTTGCATCAGAAGGATGGCTACTTTGGGGTGATTATTTGAAGAATATAACATGATAAAGTTACACTAACTTGTTAATCGTCTACCAGCTATTTCAGCAGCTTGTTTAGATGATCTTTCAACAAACCAATTATCACCTAATAATACCATTATTTCATTAGTATGAACTATCTTTCCTGGCATAAATGCACATGGTCCAAATGGTACCTGAAATGAATTACCAAATAGATAAATTGATTGATTTATCATGTACAAATGTACAACAAAACTGTTAGCTGGTGTAGGTATATTATTTGCATCTAGAGACTAAGATAAAAAAAAATCTTCATGAAGAATGGACTGAATAGTATGAAACAGACAGCAGAAATATTATTCCTATACACATATAAAGATGGCTGGGGGTAATCAACAGAGACCAACGTAAACTTAGTTTAAATAGGTTTTTTTTACAAAACTGTTTTTAATAAAGTACTTTGATTATGTATGGTATATAAACTTAACCCTAGCAAGGAAAAGTCTCTAGTTGTTCAGATGGGACAAAAAACCAAAGTCCAGTATATACCATTGGCAGCATCATTAGCCCAACTGGTGCAGAGATGTAAGACTTAAACCTAATTCCATTTCCATAAATGTAAGTGATAAATCTAACTGATATGCAAAAGGCAAACAGCATGATTGTTAGGTTAAAGTTATTTCAAAGGATCTAGAAAACACTGACCAAGGGGATCAAGGTGCCATGTGTTAAATTGTTGTATGAGAGGTAAAGTTTTGATATATGTACAAGTATATATGTAGACCTATGTTTCCAGATGTTGATGTCTTATCTATTCTAATCTACATGTCATAATATGACATAAAGATGTTCTTTACCTACTTAATGGGTAATGGATTATTTTGAAAACTGTTCAATGAAATCTATGATTAGAGAGGAGTTAAGAAAGCAGTAAATTGTAGGGTGTCTTGTAGGTAGAGACAGATGTTAATATAAAAGAGAGGTAAGTATGTCTTATCTATACTAGGATCAATATGGTTCTATCAAACATGTCAACCATCCATTAATTAATCTTACAAAATAAATATATAGTAACTGGGGGTAACAGTGATAATTAAATGGAGAGACGTCTGATCAAACATACACTAGAGTTACCCAACTTGTTTTCTCTTCAAAACTCAAAAACCCAGAAAGATATTAAAACAAAAGGGATTAAAGGGTAGGAATTTGAATAAGAACCCTTTCTTAATACCGTCTGGATGTGAAAGTAAAACATTTACGTCTGCTCAAATATGTACAAACAGGGTTAGGCCTACTAACCATGATCTTACTTCAAAAGTCAAAACCCTGGAAAGACATTTAAAACAATAGGGATTTTAGGGTAGGAACCTATTCTTAATAACATCTGGTCATGTAAGTAAAACATTAATGATTTGAAGAAGGTTGTGAAGTCATTTAATGTCAACAACATGTTTGTGAAATAACAAAAAGGTATAAATTACAGTTTAGTATACAAGTAGTATAGATAACCCCAGGCTATTACAATAACACCTACAATACTTGCTTTGAAATCTTCATGCATGGGATATCTTACAAGTGGCCTTGGGTAATGTATCGATATGTCAGTTAACGAAAAAACTACCCTGATAAAAGTAAACTTTAAAACTTATGAATGAATCATACAATGAAAGAATAAAAATAAATTCAGATCAATTCTTCATTTGACTGTTTAAAAAAGATTTTTTAATAATATATAAAGCCACAGGCTCATATTTCATAACAATAAAATAATCAATCATTCATAAAGCAGAATGCATTCACATCAAAAATGGGGGAAATTGTAATCAATTTTGTTATAAATATAATGTATTTGAAAAATTTGTGCAAAAATTGAAGAATAAATTTATAACTAACTATGATTAAAATAGATTCTATAAATATTCATTACATGGAACATGTCAATCTAGAACTCATGTCACGATACCCTATCTTCTAATCTTAATTCATTACTTAATAATATGCATCAACACTTCAATTACCCAATAAAACACAAAACCTGAGAACAATTAATACCACAAAATGTCACTTAAAATAAAATTTCAAGTAGATGGTGAATTCATTTATAATGTCATAACAGATCAAAATAATTAACCTATATCAATCAATCAATCAACACAGAATTTGTATAGCACAAACAATACTTTGATAAAGTTCCTATTGCACTTAAATGTTTTTTTGTGGATTCTTTTAGTGTTTATTTTCTTCAAATAGATGTGTCTTCAAACGTGACTTGAAGATGTCTAGAGTTTTTGATACTTTGATGTCGGGGAGTAGAGAAAGGGTGCTGCAAAGTGAAAAGATCGTTTCGTCTGTTGAAGTACATAGTGACTTTTTAGCAAACTTGCCACCTAATAATATCTGAGACATAATCAGATGAAGCCAGTACTCCAGTAGGAACAGGTGTCAGGATTAAGCATAATATATGCTTCCACATGCATGGCTCCTACCAATATGTGGTCAAATTTACTATGTATTTAAAGACCGTAAATTATGCATTAAATATTTTAAACACCATCTAGCATAGAATTTCTTTGTATTTCATGATCTTGTTCCTTGCCAGTAGAGGCATTGGGTGGCCATGCAGTGCGGGTCACAGATTTGTCAGATCTATGCAATGTGAGTTTGGTTCCACCCACGACACCAGCTCAATACTACAGACCTGTGTGCAGAAATGAATTATTGCAAGAAAAATAATTATAGCTGGTTGGAAATTCAATCCAATTTCTTTCTCTTTCTTGAAATATTCTTACTATTTAAATAATTATTTAGTTTTTATTTTCCCTTTTATCTGTATCAACAATGGAATATATGTGTATGAGGGCTTCAAGCTAACCAAAACAGTATTAATATCTGTACAAAATATATGCTTCCAAAAAATAAGACCTGGCAAAAAACATACTTTTATTGAGTTAAATTCTGGGTAAAAGATTGTTTAACAAGTAGGAAGTGATGTTGAATCCCCAATCCCTGGTGAATCAGTTATTGTGGAATATTATATACCGTACACTATTAAGTCAGGTTCTGCATGTCATCATGTCAAAGAAACAATATATAAAATAGATAACCACCATGACCTGACACTAATCAAGATTATCAAAATACTTATGTAATTTAACATATTTACTTTACAACTAGATGCTGTCATTTTGTCTCTAATTCAAATTCCTGCTAAGAATTTCAATTTACAATTCTTCACAAATTGTTATGAATTATAGTCTTGTGTAGTGTTGGTGTATATGTACATGTATATTTTGCCATGAAAATCAAAATGGCAGAAACAAACAAGAGCAGATGTCTTGTCAATCAGGTCTTAAATTTTGAAGAAAAATAAATCAAAAACTGAAGAAAGGTTCTGCAGCATATAAATATTTACAATAAATTAACATTTGAACTGACTTACTAACTTAATACAATACTATAAATAATACAGGCTACATGCATTCTATAAGTTCCCCCTTCAATGACACTTTCTTTCATTGTTCTTTTTAAGAACATTTTTTTATTCACTGTGTAAAGCTGATGTACTCATCAGGAGAGAAAGGGCTGTGGGCATTTTAAATCCTGAGGTGTGTATGTCAAAACGCTAATCCTTATTATCAGAGCAGAAAGAAACTAGCGCAGAAAAAATAGCCTTGATGTTATTGTGTGTCTGCTGGGCTAATGGTAGGTTAAATATACGGCCAAGACAAAGCCAGAAGTTTTGGTCCAAGGATTTTCTTGTGACCATTATTACAACTTCCTGACCATTGTCCATTATGTTTCTTTCTGGTTATAAAACTAACACCTATGTACGGGAAACGATATAGGGTCATGGCCTCATAAGGGGTTGGATGGGGGGGGAAATGATGAGATGAGTGCCCAAGGCATAAAGAAAGCAACATAGAGAAAAAAACCTACTTAATCACATATTATGTATGACGTAAGATAATTGAAACCTTCCGTAACCAGATTGACAAGATTCAATAGAAGAAAAGTAATTTAGATTTTTTTGAAAAACCGTGAAAAGTCAAGAAAGAAGTCATTTGGGATGTTTGGAATGATGTAACTATTTAGATGAACATTGAACTGCTATGTTTAAGATCACTAGAGCTAGACAGAAACTAGTATTTTTGATAGGAAGGAGGGCAAGCACTTACCATTATATCATGGGATGTTTTATGTGACAGGGAGTTAAGCCTATCCTGCAGGGCTTTGTAATTGGACTTCATCTCCTCCCTGCAATAAGATAAGATGCAAGTAAAGGTAAAAACCTACAATGTCGTAATCGACCATAATAGATCACCTGCAATAAAACACTTTCAAGAAAATTCAAGAAATCAGAACCATTGGCAGGCCGTTTTTGAAAAGCCATTAATGATGTAATAGCAACCACCTGCCTGTAATTTTGGTACTAATTGAATGAGATTTTAAATGCTTGATCAACAGGATCTAGATAAAATCTTATTGCAAACACCATTTACTCATTCTTGCGTCTTTAATTCAAGTAGTAACTTTTAAATCCCCCCAATAATAAAACAGACTAAACCAGCTTTTTCTGTTTTAATGCATAATGGGGTTGCCTCAATTTATCTTCTGTAGATAACAATGCATTCTTAGAAAATGACTTTCAGATAAGTCAAATTCCAAATTGATACAAGAATACAAACCATTACAGTTGAAAGACCTATAATATCACCCTCGAATTGTGTCTCTTTTCTTTTAATATTGAAAGAATTCCTAAAAAAAACAAGGTAATGCAAATACGCAAAACTAATGTGGGATTACTTTGTCTAAGAATTGTCCAAATATCATGCCGAATTCAAACGTATCATTTGAATTTTCGTGAGGTGTCTTTAAAATGATCCATTGTTACTGACTATAATTCTATGTTTTGTTATTTGTAAAATAGCTTGTAAAAGTGTGAATGGAATCATGTTTTAAGTGTTTCATCGATGAATCTTTTGATCATGACACAGATGACAATAGTTGTACAAGTATTGCATTTGTCTTCCATTATGATATCAGCTTCTATTGACCTATGACTGGCCTAATTTTGATTAATGGCCCATTGCATCTGAAAAATAATCCAGTAATTTTTTGGGGGTGTGAAAGGATTCTGTTGACTTGTTTGACCACAACACATTAGGAGATATGGCATTCATCACCATCAAACCATTGTCTTTTAAACTCAATGCAGTTATAATGATCTTTAGCAGACATCGCAAGATTAATCAAGCAGCATCCTCAACTTGAATAATATTTCTCATTGTTTGATGATGGACATTTATAATTATTAACACTTGATGTGTTGTCAAACATTTATCTTACCCCTTTTTAAAAACCTGTTTGAAAGTCTTTGTGGTTGTTTAATGATCTCATTAAGTTGTTTTTTTTAAATAAATAATTCTGAAAAGTGGGATGGATTTATAATTTCAAAGCCATTTTGAAATCATGTTGATCCAGAACTGATTTATTTGTGTTCAAATCTACAAAACCAATTATTTTCCTATATTCTGGATTTATGTTTATTTCAAATGTATGGATACATTTGAATAAAGAAATAATGGTAATGAAATTCTCTTTAGCAGTTTGCCAGTTAGCACTCCATAGCATGACTAAACCCAAAAGCAGTTTTTATTAATAAAGACCCACAAAAAGCTTCCAATTTCCAAATATTATAAAGGTAGTTTTACAAATTTGGTACTAAATTACTGGATTTTAATTTAAGTTAACTAAAACTGAAGCAGTCACAAGGTTGATGGTGTCAATTTATTTTCCATAATGCACTTGGGTCCTCCAAAGTGACATTAGACATTGAAAACCTATATTGTAAAAAGGGCAGGGGGCACCCAATCTCCCACAGCCCCCCTGGTAGTCATCAGTCATGTCTCAGACTTAATTTTACCAGGGATAATAAAATACTTCAGTAAAAGAGTTAGAAATTTAAGTACTGGTAATTTTAATTACTGCTTTGATCCCCTTTATGGAAGCTAAAGTAGGTCTTTGGGCCAGAACCAGCTAATGTTTTATTTTATATAACTTAAGCACTACAGGGTGCATGTAAGATTGGACTAACCATTGTGCTATTCTCTGATCTGTCTCTAGGATAGCCTTGTCTTGTTCTTCACGAAGGCGGGCTAAGTGGGCAGCTTCCATGCTGTGTCACTTCAAAGGCAGATCAATCAATGTTTGAACCTGTAAAACACAATATCTCACTGCAACTCAGTCTTCTATTAGACAGACTCTTTAATACAGAAAATAATGTATTGCTAGTCCTTTAAAAAAAAACAACTCCAAAA
Source organism: Patella pellucida (assembly GCA_917208275.1). Classification (NCBI taxonomy): domain Eukaryota; kingdom Metazoa; phylum Mollusca; class Gastropoda; family Patellidae; genus Patella; species Patella pellucida. The sequence continues at coordinate 55,034,536 of OU795039.1, read as the reverse complement.
CCACATCAAATGTGTTGCATTGAGATTAGGCTAAATTTTACTACACTAAATTAATAAATTCAAGCAGGGAATTCAAACCAGGTCACCTTATGATCTAACATGCATGTGTTAAACCATTCTGCCATCCAACCCCGGAGAGAGAGAGGTATTAACATTTACAAAATACGAACACGATCATTTTGAGTCTATCTCATGAAATTAAAGTAAATGTGTGATTTGCATTATGTCGGCATATAACAAATTTATCACTGCCTAATCCATCGTAAATCAAAAAAACAATTATCAATGCTATGCTAGATAATCTCGCAGCTTAAGATCAATGGGATTAAAAACAAGTCCATCAATCAGATTTCTCATGTTAAGATGGTGGAGGGCGTGTCATAAACAGACCAGAACAGTCAACATATGATATTTGTTATTTAATAGGAATCCAGAAAGAATCAGTAATATATATTCAAAAAAATTTTGACTTCAGTAAATTTTGGCTCTTTTGGTTTTTGTCCATTTTGATCATTTCTAATTTTTTTCATCTGAAGATGATGCCAAATGTTGTGAAAGTTTCAATTAATTATATCTTTTTAAATATTGAACAGAATTGAACCACATTTAGTCTGATATTCCATTTAGAGATAAAATTTTCACAATATTTCACAAGTGATTAACAACCACTTAAATGATATTAAGCTCTTCTTTTTCCTTTAACCAATAAAAGCTATATATATATATATGGTATTTGAATAGCCAAAAAACTATAGGTCCTATTTCATTTATATATAAAGTTCTTCGATGTTTATTATTGTATTGTACTTTGTATTGTATGCTTTACCATACTCGTGTATACCATGCAGTTTTGTAATAAAGCGTTATTATTATTATTATTATTATAATTATCATACTAAGTCCAATATAAAATTTTTGTGTAGGCCTACACCATACTGACAAAGTGGGAAAGACACGTGAATTCACATGAAAATTAATGTAATTTGCAAAGTTTTCATCTATTATTTTGAAGTGGAAGTGGTTCAGAGCCTTTAAGGATCATTTAGAAGTGGAAAGAAACCCTACTTCCTTGTCACATAACCAACAAAACTGGGATGGATCCCATTACAAGCATTATACTAGTACCAGGTCTTGGACTAATAGTAATAGTCCATTTTATAGTTTCAACTTTTTTCGAAATTATGGTTTTAACCAAAAACCCTCAAATGACAATCAGGGACTTATGTGGGAAGAAACTGAAGAAACCTCATGACATAAGACAAGCGATCCTATGCTTACTTAGGGATCATAGATGACAAGCATACATATAGCCTACATGTATGCCTACTTCTCATGGCTAATAGGGTATGGCGCTGGCACGCTAGCCTGGAGGTTGAGCGTTCGATCCCTGCATTGGCCGAGAAAGTTTATCTCGATTTTCCAGCATGGTTCCCCTTGTCAGTGATGCAGAACGGAGGGTCTGTCTAGTCGTTTAAAATAAGAGGGAAAACCAAGGTCCTGTGTAGGCCTACACATTGGCGTGCACGTAAAAGATCCCTTGGCAGTTGGAACTTGATATAAGAGAAGGCAGTAGAGCTGCAGCCCGGGCAAAATTTCATTCATAGCACACTGTATGATGGCGCATGCCCATCACCCAATCCATTAGCCCAGATAAGGTCCATAACAACAGTAGGACGTTAAACCCACATTTCATTTCAGGACTAATTAAAGTAATAATATATAATGTCATGATAGTGATGATCTACACCATGCACCATCATGACAGTGACGCGCATTAGATCACCCAACACATTTTTTCTGGGATTATATATGTTATGCTTCAAACCTTACAAATTTGTGTTATAAGAAGGTTTATTTTAGAAAATAAACATCAATTCTAACAACTACTTTCACTTACCACTTTAATCTGGTAGTTGAAGGGAGGTTACTCTGTTTTTGTTCTTTATCTTTGTGTTAGATCTCCCAGACTTAAATGTGACGTATTGCACAGATAACAGTGACGTTTCATACATTGGGCCATGCTTGTTTTGTAATTTTCTTGTAAACCTTACAAAAATAACGTCAATTACGTTATTGAATTACCATCTAGTTTTAAAACTCAAATAAAACATGGCTGTCCGTGCCCAGTTTGAGGGAAATAATGAAATCGGTGTCTTTTCAAAGTTAACAAACGCCTATTGTTTGGTTGCAATTGGCGGATCAGAAAATTTTTACAGGTACTGAATGAAAATAAAACGTCGCACGTGTTCCAGTGTTGACGAATTTAACTTTTATTTACGTTTTAAAAGACCGTGGCTAACTCTAACAAATTAATAAAGAAAAAAAGAATAGGTTGATGTAAATGAATCTCAGTGGAAAATGAGACTTCTGTACAATTACTGGCCTTTATCTGTCATAAGTTAACAGTTTATGGAAGATCAATATTGCGAATGCATTTAAAAGTCCAAAAAAAAAGTCTCTTTGACTAAACATAGAGGTCCCCACAGTTTGATTAAGCCTTAGAGTTAGAATAATGTTTTAATATGTAACAGACAAAATAGTCTTCATTCAAGAATCAAAATTATGATATGACACTGTAGGCTACACTGCTATTTCATGTTGTTCAGTTGTGCAATCCTTATTTTATATATAATATAGGTTTCCATTTCACAACGTGGTAAAATTATTATATTTTTCTCTGTGCATATATAAAGGACTACCTTATAACCATAAGACATATTGTGGCTATGGCACTGCGTTTACATTTTAACGGATCAGCAGAGATTGGTAACTTTGCTAAATTAACCAATGCTTACTGTCTTATTGGAATAGGTAGTTCAGAAAATTTCCATAGGTATGCCAACATATTATTTCAAATTGAATTCTTTTAGATAGCAGACTCAAGCTTCGTAGCCTGGGTAAAAATCATAATTGTAATAGAAGTTTTATATTATCATATATTGCTTAGAAGTTTATATATCATGACAATTGACATAAATTGACATAATGATTACATAACAGCTTCAATATTATTAGTATGTGCCAGAAGGTTTTGATTCAGCTTAAGCTGTCGTGTATACCTACATCTATAATGTATCCGCTTAATACTACTATACTCTATTTGTAAAGTTTATTAATTTGATCATAATTAAATAAGTATATATGATGTTATTTTCAGTATATTTGAAGGTGAATTGGGGGAAACTATTCCAGTAGTTCATGCCAGTATAGCAGGATGTCGTATCATAGGTCGTCTCACAGTTGGTAAGCAGGACACCCTTTTCTTTATTTGTTTGATAAGTAAAATTTATTCATGAAGTCTCTGAACATCATTTGAGGGATTGAGTAACCCTTTTCAACCTAGAATATTGTGAAAGTTGATTCTGTAAAGGGAATATCAGTTCATAAACAGTTCAATTCTGTACATTATTTAAAGAGATATGAATGAACTGAAAATTACTCAACATTCGGAATTCACTGCAAAGAATACAAGATATGTTCACCTAAAATCTTTACAAAAATCTTTTGATGAGCCTCTTTTGAATCATATTAACTCCAATTGATGATATTATCTACTGGTTATTTGGATTTTGTTTTCTTAATTAAATTTAAAATTATCAATCTGACTACATGTAAAATATTAAGCAGTTCAAAATCCGACAGGTGTAATGATACACAGAGACAATAGGTTTTATCAGGGCTATTGGGAAAAACTATGTATTTTTGTAATTGGAAGAGAACAGGGACAACTGGTTCATTGCCGAAAACCGTTTTGACATACTACGTATTTTACTTTTACAGGAAACCGCAATGGTCTCTTAGTACCAAACACAACCACAGATCAAGAATTACAACACATACGAAATTCCTTACCTGATTCTGTTAAAGTTCAGAGAGTGGAGGAAAGATTATCTGCCCTTGGAAATGTGATAGCCTGTAATGATTATGTTGCTCTTGTTCATCCAGATTTAGACAGAGTAAGATAAATCCTTTTGTTTCTTTATAAATCGTCCATGTGTGAGATTTGTGAATGAGATGTCTGTACAGTTTCAGTGCAATAAATCGTTATTAGTTCTTTTGGAAGACTGAGATTGAATTTTGTGATCTGCAAAATTTTAGATTATCTTCAGTCTTTATCATTGATTCAGCAAGAAATACAGATATCATCAATGACAGATTCACAGATTTTCTCTTACATCTGTTCAGGCTTGTGAATTTGGCCTACTTAAAAAATGTTTGTCTTGTAAAAGTTGTATATTATGTTGGTTGTTTTATTGTTTTTTAGGAAACAGAAGAGATAATTGCTGATGTTTTAAAAGTGGAAGTGTTCAGACAAACAGTAGCAGGAAATGTTTTAGTAGGAAGTTACAGTACATTTAGTAATCAAGGGGGTCTGGTAAGTTAAAACAACTTTTACTTTGTGTGCAGATAGGTTGATCTGGAAGTGCCTTTATATATTAGATGAATTTGGTGGTGTAATACATAAAGTTTAGATCATCAGGTCTATCATGATTCAAATGTCTTTGTTTTAATCCCATGTTTGTTTGTGGAACGAGTAAGTCACCTACCTAACGGCAGACCCCTGCACAAAATTGAATTACGGAAAAATAGATATACCATAATAATGTATGAAATGACCTGTCAGCCCAAAAGTGCTAAGCCATACTGTTTATGAAAAAGGACATTTGAAGGTTATCCTTTCAACCGTAGATAGTTTTCAAAACATAATTTTTTTATTTTTTAAGGTACATCCTAAAACATCAATAGCAGATCAAGATGAACTGTCTTCATTATTACAAGTCCCTTTAGTTGTAAGTTATTCTACTATTGACATTCAAACCAATCACTCTGTTTTAAATAGTTTTAACTGACAGATACGCAAATAAACTCTAAAATGAGTTGTCTTACATTTATGTTGGTGGTAAATTAAGGAAGTCAATATAACCTTCCAGTCATACTTAGTAGTTTATATCAATGTAGCTAAAATTTATTAATCAATTACATTACCTAAACAAGACTCGGAGTACTTCATGATTTGAAAATAATATTGTAAATGTCAATGTAGGCTATTGATTGACCTGAACCTGGGTAAAACAGTCCTGAACGGTCTTGCGACCATGGTAGGGTAGATATGTCAATGAGTGTAACACAAAATGACATGAACATGTAATTGACACAAGTAATTGAATATGCATTAATTATATTAATATTATTTAGGCTGGTACCGTAAATAGAGGTAGTGATGTGATAGGTGGTGGTCTGGTTGTCAATGATTGGATAGCATTTTGTGGTTTAGATACAACATCTACAGAAGTATCAGTTGTAGAAAGTGTGTTTAAATTAGGTGATAATCAACCTTCACAAATACAAACAGAAATGAGAGATGCCTTATTAGATAGGTAAGTAACGGTCAAAGCATGATGAGAAAGATTTCTTAAGCAACTAAACTGTCCATTTAATTATTCATATTACATATAAAAATTTGGATGATAAAAACCAACGGATCTAAGATGTTGCTTCTTGAATTGCCAACTTGTCCATCCTATGACCGCACTTGACAGGGAATATGTATGTCTACTAATCTTAGTGGGTCTTCAGAAATTCTTCAGTTTGTTCCCAACTAGAGCCCAAATCTTCTGTTAAACCATTTCCTAGGAATTTTGCGATCTCGCAGTAGATTATGGATTAGCATACTTTCCTTGTAGAATACACTTACTGGCACATATTTGGAAGGCTGGATTGTTTTAAAATGTAGTCATATATCATTCTTACATTTCAAAAGGTAAACTAAAATCTGAAATGCATCAATCAACAATGTCCGTTATTGTTTGCTCACACATGGTGAAGTAGCCATAGTTTTTTGGTTGCGGTGGCAAAACTAACAGAAAGTGGACCAACTCCAATATATAACACCACAAAGTATTATTTAAAGAGAAATTCTGTCCTTGTGTCATGCAAATAAATCTAGCTTTTGGTGTATATCACCATATGACCATACAGGGGTGAAAAACTTCCCCAAGTATGTTTCTAGCTGTATAGGGCTGATATATTTAAAATAATGATCAGAGTTAAGGAACAAACCAGAAGATTAATGTTACTGCTATTTATTGCTGAACAACCCTGAGTTGCACCCAACCAATTCCCCATTGATTTACATTTTTTGTCAACAGTTCACAATCCTAGTATAGTAATTTAAACCTCTCTTATCTATTTTTCAGTTTGACATAATTTTACAGAAGAGAAATGGTTAAATTATATCAGTGCTACTACAAAAGATAAAATATATATAGTGGAGAAAAGGCAGTGGATAAGAGACTAAGAATCCTGAGAATTATTCATTCAATCATCACCATTATAAAATCATTGTTGTGTATGTTTTCATAGTAAATTTTGAAAAATATTTACCAAAATGCATTTAGCGTTATATACAGACTCTATGATTAACAGAACTAAGAACCGATTCATCTTCTAATTTCACTAGTAAGAAATAGACTTTTAATATTCAGAAAAATAGTGTATATTATGTCTTTATAAAATTTCAATTTTAAAAGACAAACGTTACAATTAGTTGATGGTGTTACTTGTAAATAGCTCAAACCAACCAAATACATGTAATAAAAATTCTTAAATTAAATACACATTGTTATTGTAAAATGTGTATTCAGACCAATAAAATCCATACCATTGAAATGTTTTTGTATATAGATTTTAATCTCAGATAATCTCAACTGCCAAGTGTTCTTCTTTGTAGTACCATGCAGTCGCTGGTTAGATTTGGGGGGAATATACCGGGAGAACTCCCCACATCCAATGTGTGAAGCATCTCTCTCTTCTCTACTACATATTAAAGAACAACCCTGTGATCGTCTTTGTATTTTTGCTTGTTATGGCTTTCCCTTCACATTGTGTATTCACTTCTTTTTTATCAAGTTAAGAGGAATAACAATGCAACAGTTTGTTTTCACATTTTATATATTATAGCCGGATACATAGATACAAGCATAGTATAGATTACAATACTATAAAGTCCTTCTCAAACCCACCAATATGATAGTTTTGTAGCTTTTGACCTTATTGGTCAAATATGATGTAAATAATCAGAGATTGGTTAATTAAGCTTAATGATGCAATGTAATTTTTCATTCACATGTTTTTTGACACATTCAATCCTTGAACTTGGACACTCTTTCCTGTTAATTCTCACAATATTTCATAAAAAATTTATCATCCAAAGTCTTCAACATTGAAAACACAACAATATCAGTTTGGTGGTTAGGCAATTTCAAAAATCAACTAATTGGTTTCCCATGATTGTTAATTCTGAACGATGTCTTTACTCCAATTTGGAGAGTTCTCATGATTTTGAGGAAGAAAGATGTGAGGATTATGTAGTTTGTTCAAGTGATATGTATATGATTGATGTTTTACTCGGACAGATGTTTATTGGTATGCTAAATTCAATTATTGTATCTCAAAATATCGATCTCAAACAAGCTTTGGAACAAGATATTACCACAAGTTGGACCATCTATCTGCCATTTCAAAGCAGTGCATCGAAAATATGGGTTAGAGCTAGGCAAAGAGTTGTCTGGGAACATCACTTATTAAATAGTAAATGCAGGAGGACTGCACTACACGCAAAACAAAAACTAAAAATCTACAAGATAAACCTGCGGACAAGACAGAAAATAGACATTGCAAAAAGTAAACAATTATCAAATCAAGTGAATGGATCCGGGGGCCAGCCGTAAGCGTCCACTGCGCTGTACAGTCCCGGGCCTGTCTTGGTACAGGCTTCACTAAAATGATTCACATAAAAGACGTAACAAAAAAAAAAAAAAATGCGACCGATCTTGTAAGTGGTCGTCTCTTCAATGGCGATACTCAGCCAATTGACGTCAGGTGTTAGAACGTCAAATAATTTTAACAATAAGGGCGATAATCCGGACAAACTCGGAAAACGCTAAAAAAATAACTGTAGTGAGCTAACAGGAGCAAAGCCCGACAACGAGAACATTCTGCAGTACGAAGGGCTAAAACTCTACTCTAATAGTAAATGCAGGAGGACTGCACTACACGCAAAACAAAAACTAAAAATCTACAAGATAAACCTGCGGACAAGACAGAAAATAGACATTGCAAAAAGTAAACAATTATCAAATCAAGTGAATGGATCCGGGGGCCAGCCGTAAGCCGGACAGAAATTCGGAAAACGCTAAAAAAAGAAATGTAGTGAGCTAACAGGAGCAAAGCCCGACAACGAGAACATTCTGCAGTATTCTCTCCCTTAGCCCATATCACAAATGGGAGCCATATTAGTCATCTTGCTGTTGATGGCACAAAGTATTAACTGGCTATTTTTCTTTTACAATGGAATATTGCACTTCCTAAAAAATATTTGAATTTATAATTATACAGGGACCTCATTGTAATTGTCTTGGTTTATAGTAGATGGTACAATTTTTTACTCAAACATACATGTATAATCCAGAAAATATATATAACTTCAACAATAATTTGAATTTTTATTAAACATTAAAATATCAAAGCATGCCGGGCACATAAATAAATTATTCTTGATAAAATTAGGTTGAGCGTCTTAGATAAATTTTGGGGTGAACCATTGAAAATCTTATGAATAGAAATTAGTTCATGCAATGCATTATGAATGATAATTTATGGTACATTATATATTATGGTAGGTACTAAATATAAATATTGTGGATCTATGACTACCTACAACAACAAACTAAAAACATAGGTTGCCAGGCAACGAAACATACGCCCACAGCAGCTAAATCGTCCGGGCAGTCAACAAGAGTTGTCGCATATTTTACTTTTTTCGGTAATGAAACATTTATAATACACTAAAATCTGATTAAAAGTAACAACTCATTATGTAATTATCAGAAAATCATTGGAATTTGTATGGCTTTGATAAAGTTCTCCTCCATGCTGTTCAAGTTAACTAAATTCATTGAAACTCAATATACTTGTTCGTCTCATGACCTTCAACACTGTGTATAAATTTAAAGTCAATCGGATATTAACTTTAGCCTCTAGAGCGTCCACAAAATTTTGAAAGTGATCAAGGGCCATAACTCAGTCAGTAATTATCTGAAATTGCTGAAAATCAATAGGCTTCTTCGTCTCATGACCTTCAACACTGTGTATAAATTTAAAGTCAATCGGTTATTAACTTTAGCCTCTAGATTTTTATAAGCGATAAAGGTCTATAACTCTGACAGTAATTATCAGAAATTGCTGAAAATCAATAGGCTTTTTCGTCTCATGACCTTAAACACTGTGTATAAATTTAAAGTCAATCGGTTATTAACTTTGGCCTCTAGAGCGTCCACAAGATTTTTTTAAGTGATAAAGGGCCATAACTCTGACAGTAATTATCAGAAATTGCTGAAAATCAATAGGCTTCTTTATTTAATGACCTTAAACACTGTGTATAAATGTAAAGTCAATCGGTTATTAACTTTAGCCTCTAGAGCGTCCACAAGATTTTTTTAAGTGATAAAGGGCCATAACTCTGACAGTAATTATCAGAAATTGCTGAAAATCAATAGGCTTCTTTATTTAATGACCTTAAACACTGTGTATAAATGTAAAGTCAATCGGTTATTAACTTTAGCCTCTAGAGCGTCCACAAGATTTTTATAAGCGATAAAGGTCTATAACTCTGACAGTAATTATCAGAAATTGCTGAAAATCAATAGGCTTTTTCGTCTCATGACCTTAAACACTGTGTATAAATTTAAAGTCAATCGGTTATTAACTTTGGCCTCTAGAGCGTCCACAAGATTTTTTTAAGTGATAAAGGGCCATAACTCTGACAGTAATTATCAGAAATTGCTGAAAATCAATAGGCTTCTTTATTTAATGACCTTAAACACTGTGTATAAATGTAAAGTCAATCGGTTATTAACTTTAGCCTCTAGAGCGTCCACAAGATTTTTTGAAGTGATCAAGGGCCATAACTCTGATTGTAATTATCGGAAATTGCTGAAAATCAATAGGCTTTTTCGTCTCATGACCTTAAACACTGTGTATAAATTTAAAGTCAATCGGTTATTAACTTTGGCCTCTAGAGCGTCCACAAGATTTTTTTAAGTGATAAAGGGCCATAACTCTGACAGTAATTATCAGAAATGGCTGAAAATCAATAGGCTTCTTTATTTAATGACCTTAAACACTGTGTATAAATTTAAAGTCAATCGGTTATTAACTTTAGCCTCTAGAGCGTCCACAAGATTTTTTGAAGTGATCAATTGCTGAAAATCAATAGGCTTCTTTATTTAATGACCTTAAACACTGTGTATAAATGTAAAGTCAATCGGTTATTAACTTTAGCCTCTAGAGCGTCCACAAGATTTTTTTAAGTGATAAAGGGCCATAACTCTGACAGTAATTATCAGAAATTGCTGAAAATCAATAGGCTTCTTTATTTAATGACCTTAAACACTGTGTATAAATGTAAAGTCAATCGGTTATTAACTTTAGCCTCTAGAGCGTCCACAAGATTTTTTGAAGTGATCAAGGGCCATAACTCTGATTGTAATTATCGGAAATTGCTGAAAATCAATAGGCTTTTTCGTCTCATGACCTTAAACACTGTGTATAAATTTAAAGTCAATCGGTTATTAACTTTAGCCTCTAGAGCGTCCACAAGATTTTTTGAAGTGATCAAGGGCCATAACTCTGACAGTTATTATCGGAAATCGCTGAAAATTAATAGGCTTTTTCGTCTCATGACCTTAAACACTATGTATAAATCTAAAGTCAATCGGATATTAACTTTGGCCTCTAGAGCGTCCACAAGCAATTGTGGACGCCGGACGGCCGGCCGGACGGACGGACGGACCGACGGACAGGGGCGACGGCAATATACGACCACATTTCAATGTGGGCGTATAAAAACAATTTTTATCTCTCAAATTATCATTTGGTTATAGTAAATAAATATCAATACTAGACTATATTAATGTTATAGTAAATAAATATCAATAATATTAAGAAGGAGAAGTTTTAGAGAATGAAAAATTTAATCGGCATGAAAGAATGTCTATCCTAATTCAGTACATTTATCATAAGTAATGGAATACTTTGTCAAAGTTATAGTGCTTGATATGATTACCACTCATGGAACTAAGCAACAAAATGAGTTGCAAAACCCTGATAAGTAAATTCAGGAATAATTTCCATATTGATTTGAAACTTGCAGATAAAAAAATACAGACTATTTGTCTAGATCTAATTTCGTATACAAACTCTCATAGAGAGAAGGTGAAGCATTATGAAATGAAATTTAATGTTCTGCTCCGATGAAACATTATGATAAATAAAGATGTTATCAAATAAGTTCCACATAAAGAAAGAAGAAACTGTGTAGATGCATAATTGATGTAAGATTGTTTTTGCAATATCCACACTGTTCGATATGATATAACATACATGCATGTATTTGATTTTACATTCATACATGTATTTTAATATTACATTTATAGATGTATTTCATATTACATTTATTTATGCATGTATTTCATATTATTGCATTTATTTGATATCCCATTTATACATGTATTTGAGAATACATTCATACTTATACTAATACCATACAAATAATATTCAACTTTTCATATCACGATCCATTTGTAACTACTATTGCTAATTTTGGAAGATTGTGTGGCAATTTGATATTTTTATAAGGGAGATAATTTCGTATTCAATGCCGAGAGAGAAAAAGATTTCTAAGTATATGATATGTATACGTCTCTACTTTGTATATAATAACGTCTCTACTTTGTATAAATAACGCCAACACCTAGTATTAATTTCAGTATTTTATGTTGAAATTAATTTGTGGTTACATTACAATCAATTTCTACATTTCACATGGCTGGGCATGATATGTGAAATGTCATAGATTGGATGATCTTATCTAAAGCGGTGGACACACTAGCCGAATCAATGGGCTTCGAAATTCGCCTAGTGTGTCCACTGTCATTCGGCCAAATTTCTAATCGGCTGAATGATTCACCCGAAGCAAACATGTTTGATATATTCGGACGAATATTTATTCGCCTGGTGTGTCCACTTCGCCGAAGCATTCAGCCGAATGTAGAATTCATTAGCCAATCAGTACTCCTATGGAGAAATCACGTGATTGTTTGAAGACATAGACGCCGCCGTTTTTAATCATGTGACGTGAAAAGTGATGCAATCGACTGGTGAATCGGCCGAAACATTCGGCTGTTGTGTCCACCCATTTGGCCGAATAAAATTCGGCGCAGATTGATTCGCCCGAATGATTCGGCTAATGTGTCTAGTGCCTTATATCTCAACCCTAGTAGGTCAATTTCACTTCTTTTTAAATTACTGGTATGTGGGTTAACATTCCAGCTCCAATAATATAGTCCAACAATCTTCAGACGTTTAGTTGGATTGAGCTGACATAACCTCTCATTTAGCCAAGAATGAAATGTTTTTAATTTTGCAATATTGTTTTAGCCAATCACAATGACTTAAATCTCAAATCAGACTTCATATAAGTATATAAATGAAATAAAGAAAGTGTGTCCATTGGAATTAGTGAGGTTTTCACAGTTGTATAGTATGGACGGTTTGAAACTATATACATGTTATATTACAATATATTGTTGGTGTTTCACTGCAATTTTCCTTTCTAAACAAACAATTTCATCAATGTTTTCCACACACCCACTTTAACTTTGGATCTTTTAGTTCTGCAAGTTCTTGAAAATTTTGCCAACTACACTGACAACTATAAGCACAACTCCCTAAAATAGATTAAATATAACAATAATGTAAATTCATGTGATACGTGAAAGAGGATATATACAAAATTAATAAACCATATTTGGTTATTTCCTTACATAACCAGTGGCCCTCCAGTGAGGCAGGATACGCCCACATTTTCGAGAGATGGATAGAGAACAAGCTAAAAAGAAAGTGATTTTTCCTACAATCAAGGGCTTAATTCATGAAGTTACAATTCGATATACACTAATATCGACAAGAACCAAGATCTTTGGGTTATAAATATGCATTTCAAGTTTCATCAAAATCGAATTAAAATTACGACCTCTTCAGGGTCCAAAACCTTGATATACCATATGTTTACACTATTCACATACAAGTGGCATCCATTTTGTCCAGCAGTTTTGGGTTGATTTTCATGAAATTAGAATGAATGAATGAATGAAATGTTGTTTAATTGCACATCAGCTCCAACCGGGCTATTATGCGCCAAACATAAGATGATGTTACGAGACAAACCAGAAATAAATAATCACATTATCTATATAATATATACATAAATAAAAACAAATATCACAGTAATTAAATATCAAATAAAACTAAATATAAACGTTATGTATAAATTTTTAAAAACATGAAGGTGAAAATCAGATACATACAATTAAAATTTTCGATAAAAATTTGTCTTTTTTAAAAAACCTAGAGCTTTACTATATAAACCTGGATGGCCAACAACTGATGAAGTGACTGGCAAGGGTAGTGCTGTAATCTTGTATCTTTGAGATGCTGCTTGCACTCAATCAAAATGTGCTTCACTGTCAAAGGAACATGTCAGCGTTCACATTCTGGCTGAGGCTCTCGCTTTAAAATGAAAATATGTGTTAAAAAGGTATGACCAATGCGAGAGCGACACAAAACAATCTCTTCCCTCCTGTTGGATCTATAGGAGCTTGACCAGTCTTCTAAAAGAGGCTTGATGTGATGAAGTTTTTTTATAAATCGGATAATAATTGTGACCTCCAAAGGGACCACAAGCTAAAACAGGCGATTTGACAATCAGGGCCCATAATTTAGGAAGTTACGTTCCGATTGGCGCAAACATTGAAAGGAACCAAGATCTTTTGGGTTATAAACATGCATGTGACGTTTCTTCAAAATCGGTTCAAAATGTACCTCTATAGGGTACCCAAGCTAAAAACATGATTTTTCGTGCAATCAGGGGCCATAATCCATGAAGTTTCAATCCGATACATGCCAATCTCGAAAGCAGCCGTGATCTTTTGGAAATAAACAAATGTTACAAGTTTCATCAAAAACCAGATAAGAATTGTGGACTGACGGCTGTCCGGATGGACAGGGGCGACGGCATAATACGTCCATATGAAAATGTGGGCGTATACAAATTTTAATATTGATACAAATACAATGCCTAGAGGTCTCTTTATGGTAGTTAATCTTACAAATAAATCATTCAAATTCTAATTATTAATGATACCTTTTAAGATGGCAGAGAAAGCAAGCCATGAATAGAAATCTGAAATCTGAACAGATAAAAGGGCAAAGGCTTTCACATAGAGAACTTTGACTGGACAAGTGGGTTTTTTACTGTTAACTGTCACCCGAGTGCAGCAAAATATAGTTCATGTTCAGATGACTCTGTACCAAATACAAGCTTACATGTATCAAAAGATTCATCAAAATTAACAGTTTTATGTCAATTTACTTGGTTCATTGCTTTACCAAAGTTTTCATCACAGGAACTCTTTTGACTCATGAAATTTAACTATAAAAATATTGGGAAACCTTTAAAATGCTTCTATACTTTTACCTTTCTTTCGTTTGAGATTAGATTTCAATTTTTGAAAATCTGGAGCATTATTACGTAGAAAAAGATAATCTGTTTTTGGATTCCATTCATAGTCAGAGAATATAGCCACTTTAAAATCACATGAAGTACAGCGTAATTTATCACATATCCTGTAAATAATATAAATATTTAAAAGGATGCATAACCTAACAAATGTTATAATCAATCTTTCTCTTGGAATGAACATAAGAGCACACAAATTAATGCACAATTGCACATAATAGGAATTGTATTACGACTTTAAACATCAAAATTTGGGGTTCTCAATTGTGATTTGGGAAAATAACTCTTAATTGAGTGACACAGAATTGAGTGCCATCATGAATCTGTCAGCCTCAATAACAGATATGATGTGAGAAGAATCAAGATGTAATCAAACAGAATAATCAAAGACAAGGGATTCAATTCTCTTTTCTCCATAAATAAACATATTTTTGACAATTGTGAATCAGCTCACACCTGTCGTTTGGCGGTAGCAAATCAACTTGCGGGCATATCATGCTTGGCATCATTTGCGAACAAAGGCGCCAGATCAATCAACCGATTTGTATTGTTTTTATTTCATAAATTAATGGTGATTGAGTAATAAAAATAAAATACCCAATGAAAAGGAATGTTATATTCCCTAATTATCGAATAAAAAACCTACGTTCAACAAAGGATCTTCCAGTATTTTACCTTTTGTCAATGACTTTGACATTATTCCAATATTTTCGGGTTGTCACCTATGGCTAATAATTTTACGATATGAAGAGTGTAATGGCATTAGATTTTTTATGATTTACTGCCATGCATATCGTAGAATATGATAATGTCGAAGAAATCAACTATTTGTTATTTTTTTTGACATTATGATGATGCGAAGAATACAGATACTAGAGCTGACCGCAATCTTGGATATGGTACGCTTTCAAACAAAACTTATGGCTAATAATTCTAGACTTTGGAAACTAAATTGAGGAATAAAGGAATATTAAATTGTCAAAGGTTTCAACTATTTATTTTTATTTTCGACGCAATAAAGCAAAGAAGACGACCATTCCCGTCATATATCCAAAGAAAGGCAGAAATGTTAAAATGCCTATAGCGATGAAGTGACCGTCACTTGGAGTGATATTTCTTTTTTAAATATATATTTATATTTACTTTGAACACTGCAGCCAACGTAAGGTTTGTGTTCTACTTTTTTAAAAAAATATTAGGGAATACTTGTTCACATTATTTTACCATTATGACAGAGAAAAGTTATAATTTAAGTGGAACTGACTTTTCAATGTTATTTATAGTAATATAAGTTCTACTTTGTACTAATGATTATTTTATCATTAGAAAGGACACAACAATCTGTACATTTTTGTAACGGAGTATTTCTATGTATAGAAAATATTTTTTTAGTTATTTTCAATTTTCTAGAGGGTATTAGGATTAATAATAATCCACTAATTGGCTTAGGGAGATGGGCCCTGCTGATTTAATGAGCTTAGGTGTAGACAGCTAATCTTTTAATCTGCTCTAGGGTTAAATGAGTTAAGAATATGTTAATTTGGTGTGTTCCCACTTAGCCGGCAGACTGTTAATCCTTTGATTGATCTTAAAACTATAGTCTGTTTAAAAGTAGTCACTCAAGAACTGTTCACTAGTGTTCAGCGTTAATGAGCTCTTAATCCCTCTTAATAAAATTTATTTACCAACTAATAAATAACATTTTGAACACAGTTCATGCCGGCGTTATGATTTCAAACATGAATTCAATTCACTATATTAATATAAATAGATGGTCGATCTGTGTCGAAATTATATTTATATTAAAATGGCAAACGTTTAGGTTAATATTCGCTTTATCTCCAATAATCGAGGTGGCCGATATTTAATACACAATGGTTACAAGTTCAGTATAAAATCAAGCAGACCAAATGCCGTCCATTGGAAATGTTCAACAAAAACTTGTCCAGCTACTGTAAACACCGAGAATGATGTTCTTACCACTGTTGGATCCGAACACAATCATCAACCAGATAATGTAAAGATTAAAGTTGATACGTTTTTGTCATCCATGAAGGATTTGGTAAAAACTGACCACAGATCAATGCCAAGTATTTATCAAGAACAAATAACTAGTAAGTAAATTGTGCCATTTAATCTTGAACCTTATTTCCAAACTAAAAATAAAATGTTTTGATATTATTTCTATTGAGTAAGATCTATATGTCTATTTGTTTATATTGTTTCAGGTCTACGAACTGAGGAAGTAACTGAAGTTATACAGTCTGTGCCAACTTTTTATTCCATCCATTCCGCCTTATACCGCTAACGATCAAGAATTTTACCAACATTACCTAAAGAACGCCAGGACATAGAACTTATAGAACCATACCAAACTACAGACAGAAATATGTGCATATTTGCAACAGATGAAAATCTACGATTTCTCGCTGGCAGTGATTCGTATTTTTGTGACGGAACATTTAGTATGTGCCCACAGCTTTTTTACCAGATATATACAATTCATTCAATGATAAATGGGAAAATGTATCCGCTCGTGTATGCTTTGCTAGCAAATAAGCGACAGGATACCTACGAACAAATGTTTCGGATAATATTAGATAGAACCCGTAACATTGGTTTAAATTTGAACCCATCAACAATATTTACCGATTTTGAGACCGCAGCACAAAATGCCGCAAGGATTGTTTTTAATTCTGATGTTAAAGGGTGCATGTTTCATTTTCGCCAGGCCATTTGGAAAGCTGTTCAACGTTGTGGACTCCAGACATTATTCCGGGACAACCCTTTTATAAGACAATTTGTACGCCACGCATCAGCTTTGCGACTGATAAGAATGTGTGATATCGAGGATTTTTGGTTCTTTGCTTTGGAAGCTGTAGATTTAAACATTCCACAAGTAGGGCGGTTCGCTGATTATATGACGGAGCAGTGGGTTGATAACAATGGCCGTAATGTGTGGAACTATTTTGATACAACAGGGCCCCGTACTACCAACCACGTAGAAGGTTGGCATTCTAAGTTGAATAAAATGACAGCATGCCATCCTAATATTTACAAGTTCATTATCTTAATAAAACAAGAACAATCCTATGTCGAAATCACAATTTCACAGATATTATTTGGTGGTACCAAAAGGCCTGGAGTTAAGAAATATCGACAACTTGATACAAGAATTGAACATTTGAAAACACAGTTATTAAATGGCTCTCTAAGTGTAAATCGGTATGGAACAAATATTTCCTATTTAGTGGGACTGTAAAATGATTGTTATGTTGTAAGGCATTTTTTTATAAATTATATAATGCTCTTTAATAAAAGTTAAATGTGTAAATTGTAATGCATTTTTATATGTGTAAATCCTTTAATGTTATTTGATAAATATTAAATTTGTTAAAATCAATATATTTTTATCTGTGTAAGCTATTTAATGTTATTTAATACAAGTTAAATTTGTTAAAATCAATACAGTTTTAGTCTTAAAAAAGATATGGACTATAGTTTATAATACCATTGTTCTTGGATTAACTCTGGATTAGCGGCAAAATTTGACATCAAAGTCTGCCGGCTAAGTGGGAACACCCCGTTAATTTTTATAAATTTAGTAGTTAGTTCATATATGTAGATCTAATCAATACATTTAACACAAGGTACAATTTTATAGATACACAATTACTGAGTTTAATACTAAGCGTCGTTCCGACGAGGATACTCTCGTCTTTATCAAGCAAATACATTTAGTTTACAGATATTCCCTCTTCTTAAGTGTTATTACCTCTTATTTACACTACTTCCCAAGCCCTGGTCACACATTGTTCCTCCAACATATATAGGAAAACATCTGGAAAAAATGAAGAATTTGTAATATTACATGTAATTAAGATAAGCTGCTCATAGACAAAACATATCAATAATTAATTAATAATATATTAAAGATAGGTTGCCAGACAATTAAACATTCACCCACAGCAACTAAGTCATTCTGGCAGTGGACATGGGTTGTCAAATATTTTTTCTTTGGTTGGTAAAAAAATGCATTTTGATCAAATTATGATTCAAAATATTGCCTTTGGTTTTCTTATTGCCTGATTTGTTGTCTCTAAAACAAACCTGGAAGTTGCAAGATAATAATACAATAAGTATATTTTAGTGTTTACTCACTTTTTAGCAGGAATAGTGGAAGGAGTGTTTGACTGTATACTAGAAGTAGAAGACTTATTTTCACATGCCTGAAAAATTTATCAAACAACATTTAGGCAATATACAAAAAAATATTCTGCATTACTTAAACATGCATTATTCAAGAGCTAAATCTGCCTAGTGCAGGTCTTTATTTGGGCATGAAATGTTTTCTAAAGTGTTAATTAGACATTAATTAACTGATCCAGGCCTTAATCAACTTTGGATGGCATCAGATTGCTCCGATATTAAACAGATTAAAACGTTTCAGTGATAAATCAAATATGGCGCGCCCAGACGTTTCGAGTCTTGGCGTTGATCAACCAGGTCTGTGGTTGAAATTATTGCACAGGTCGGCCAAATCTTCAAATGCCAATATCTTAGCTTGCAATAGAGTAATTGGAATGAAATTTTCAAAGTATTCATTTTACATCATCTCCTTTGGAACTAGTATAGCAAGAATGGCAAGTTCTTATCTATATCTTGAATAATGTAACTTTAAAGATAGTAAGCTGGCACTGCCAGGCAGAATACACCCACATTTTCGAGAGATGGATAGAGAACAAGCAATACCGAAGTGATTTTTCCTACAATCAAAGGCCATAATTCATTAAGTTACAATATGATATGCGCAAATATCGAAAAGAATCAAGATCTTTAGGTTATAAACATGCATTTCAAGTTTCATAAAAATCGAATTAAAATTGGGACCTCAACAGGGTCCACAAATTTAATATACCATATATCTACACTATTTGCATACAAACGGCGGCCATTGTGTCTAGCAATTATGGTCTGATTTTCTAGAAAAACAAACTCAATCTTCCGTAGGGTGTAACGGTGATAGAGTCAAACGTTTTTTTTTAAATGGGATAATAGTCATTTGCATATTTTAGTATTATGCCCCCAAAATCAAATATCCCCTACTTTTTTTGAATAGTATATATATACCTTTTCTTGCCTGTCTTCTGAAATCTCTAGATCTACATCCAAACCTAAAATATCATCAACATCCTCCTCTAGCTTACTTCTTACCCTGTAAATATAATTTGATATATACAATGTATTCAGAATCAAACAACTATGGTGGCTGATTGGTATCATGTCGTGATGTCGTCCTTCATAACGCGACAACCTGACAACCCGACACCACAACATTTTAACTGACACCACGACATTTTTAACCCGACACTACGACATTTTCACCTGACACCGCGACGTGGTGTCGCCTTTATTTATAAATGTTGAAGCGGCCAAGAAATCAAGTTAGCCCTCAATATCTTAACAATCACTAAGAATACCTACCCTTCACTAACTGGTCAACACTACCAAATTCGCCGGTTGACCATGACTTGAGTAAAATCATAGAAATATATTTCTATGGTAAAATCATGTGCTGGGTATGGGCTATTCCGTCCCGTCGATAAATAAAATGAATTGAAAGTAGTCTATTTTAGTAATGCTCAATATAAAAATGCTTTTATCTCTTCTAAAGTTTGTAATCATGAATGTGCCCGAAAATTAAAAGTATATTAAAAGAGCCATATAAACCTCCTTTCCGGTGATGTATGACAAAATAACGTATTTTGACATTAAATACTCGCCCCACCCTCATCACTCTATCTAATAAGGGGTCCCATGTACATATTGGCGTTTATCATTGAGTTAACTGGCGTGGTTTCGAATCCCCGGTTGTACGTGACAAGGAGTAGGGTCACCTGTCCAGCCTCGTGTGTTTTCTCCGGGTCCTTAGGTTTCCTCCCACTGCTAAAGATCCCGACGCGCATGCAATTATTGAAATAAAATTAAACCACATATTATGTTAGTCCCGGAATGACATAGTTTGTGTCGAGTGGACGTTAAACCCATCTCTCTCCCTCTCCTTCTCTCCCTCCCTCTCTCTCTCTCTCTCTCTCATTCGCAGTTAGTGAAGGGTTGATATTTTTAGTGAAGGTTGAGATAGTGAAGCAGGGGCGGATTGGCCCATCGGGCAATTGGGCGATCGAACAAAAAATGAAAACAATAATTTTGTCCAATTCGTCTAAAAAAACTTTTCTAATGAACATTATATCGGGGGGGGGGGGGGGATTTGAATGATGATGATCATGTTATATGTGGCCGGTGACTTTAACGGGCCGCCACGCCATCACTGAAGTCTGGAATGGGCTTATATAATAGACTTTCTGGTCTGGTGTGGCCCGGATTTCGGAATCCTGCAAAAATTTGATCGGATTCACCCGACACTGACGCCCACAAATTTACTAGTTATTAAGTTGCCTGCACCCTGTTTGTGGGGATACGCCAGAAACGTCTGCCCATGGTTCGTAACTCTAAAAACAATTCAATTTTAAACCTCAGCAAAATTTGATGACAGCTGGTCTGCTCGCTGAATATGGGCTAGTGTTAAACATTCCTTGAGATGAAATTACATAATTGGGATGTCAGGAATGGTTTCGAATTGCGGGAAATGACCTCCAATTTTAAAAAACTAAAAACATAGGTTGCCAGGCAACGAAACATACGCCCACAGCAGCTAAATCGTCCGGGCAGTCAACAAGAGTTGTTGCATATTTTACTTTTTTCGGTAATGAAACATTTATAATACACTAAAATCTGATTAAAAGTAACAACTCATCTCATTATGTAATTATCAGAAAATCATTGGAATTTGTTTGGCTTTGATAAAGTTCTCCTCCATGCTGTTCAAGTTATCTAAATTCATTGAAACTCAATATACTTGTTCGTCTCATGACCTTAAACACTGTGTATAAATGTAAAGTCAATCGGTTATTAACTTTAGCCTCTAGAGCGTCCACAAGATTTTTTGAAGTGATCAAGGGCCATAACTCTGATTGTAATTATCGGAAATTGCTGAAAATCAATAGGCTTTTTCGTCTCATGACCTTAAACACTGTGTATAAATTTAAAGTCAATCGAATATTAACTTTGGCCTCTAGAGCGTCCACAAGCAATTGTGGACGCCGGACGGACGGACGGGGGCGACGGCAATATACGACCACATTTCAATGTGGGCGTATAAAAATGAATTGTGTCCCGTAAGGTTCCCTCAAAAATTGCAAAAGGCTGGCATATTCTTGGCGAATACGGCACCGACTTTATTTTGCGAGGACGGTAATACAGAAAATTCATTACGTTATGAATCGCCTACTGGGCCCGACCATTCAGATAGTTCAACATCGAACTCAAATAAAGTCGGAAACATGAATAATAGTTACAATATAAGTACATCTAATTATGTTTTCACTTGATGTGGGTACCAGAATCCATGTTGTGGTGTCGTGGTAGCTATATTTTGCGTCCAAGATCATTTTTTTTATAATTTTATTTCCGCCCGCCGCTCGTGACAAATATGTCGAGGGTAACGCAATTCTCATAATTAAATTTGCGTTATCTGAACTAATGTTATGTTCATTAATCAATATGTAGTGTGTCAAATGTTAAAGATCGGAGTCAAGGTAAAACAATTTATCTGGAACAACAGATCCAAAATTCAAAAAGCAGCTTTCATGAATGTTCCTTTCGTCACTCTGTACCAATGTGTCTCGTGGCTATCCGTCACAGGAGTAATCAATAGCGCTCCCGGCAACAAATATGGGACATTTTTCAATGAAAATATTCCTACTTATACAATATTCCTAACTGGTTAATCAAATGGTCAAAATTTTCTCAACTAGTCCCATTTTTTAATCAGTTTAATTGTTTTGATATGACTCTTGACTTGGCGGTACATTGGTAATACTTTAATTAATAATATGATGCCACAAAAATCCATCGGGGTTCATTTTTCAAAATTTCAAGGGTTTCGCGGTCAGTATAAAGGGGCCGCTCCGACATGGGACCGTCCCGGCCCAAATCCGCCCGTGTAGTGACGGCTAACTTGATCTCGTGGCCGCTTCAACATTGATAAATAAAGTCCCTCTCTGGGGGAGGTACTTCTAAATGGCTCCACACAAGTGCCTGAAATGCCAGAAAATCTCGTTTCCGGCCTCAAATTTCTGAAAAATTCCGGCCACAGCTCCGCGGTCGGTGATTACCCCCCCCCCCCCATGTTCCATTAATCCGGTGCTGGGTTGATTGGATGGTCCAGATCGCTCGGTCTTTGATTCAAATGGCGTGGTTTACACCCGATCCTCCGGTTTCCCCCAACTGCTAATGACTCCTACAGGTAAATGATTTATTAAAATAATTACGTGCCATATGTTAGTCTCGAAAAAGTTTGTGTAAAGCGGACGCTTATTACCCCCCCCCTCTCTCTCTCTATTTCTCTCTCTCTCCATTTCATTTCATTTGTCTTTAATTGTCCCCCGCCTTTTGTCCGTCTGTCTGTCCGTCCAATATTCAAACTTGGTGTAGGTGTTTTTTAGGTCATTACCTTGATGGAGTTCGAAGATGAGCATTTTCCGCTTAGGGTAAGCAGAGATAAGCAATTTGATTGGTTGATGCTTTGGGACACGATAACTTAAGTTGTAATTAAGTGAGAGTGATGAAACTTGGTATATAGTTTTATTTCATCAATACCCTGACTAAGTTCGATAATGAGCATTTTCTGCTCAGGGTAAGCAGAGCGATAAGCAATTTGATTGGCCAAGACTTTGAAACATAATAACTCTCCTTCTAATTGAGCTAGGATATTCAAACTTGGTGTAGGTGTTAATTAGGTCAATACCGTGATGAAATTCAAAGATGAGCATTTACCGCTTAGGGTAAGCAGAGATAAGCAATTTGATTGGTTGATGCTTTGGGACGCGATAACTTGAGTTGTAATTAAGTTAGAGTAATGAAACTTGGGATATAGTTTCATTTCATCAGTACCTTCACTGAGTTCAATAATGCGCATTTTCTGCTCGGGGTAAGCAGAGCGATAAGCAATATGATTGGCCGAGACTTTGGAACATAATAACTCTCCTTCAAATTGAGCTAGGATATTCAAACTTGATGAAGGTGTTTATTAGGTCAATACCTTGATGGAGTTCGAAGATGGGCATTTTCTGCTTAGGGTAAGCAGAGATAAGCAATTTGATTGGTTGATGCTTTGGGACGCAATAACTTTAGTTGTAATTAAGTGAGAGTGATGAAACTTGGTATATAGTTTTATTTCATCGATACATTGACTAAGTTCAATAATGAACATTTTCTGTTGGGGGTAAGCAGAGCGATAAGCAACTGATAGGTCTAGACTTTGAAACACAAAAATTCTCCTTCTAATTAAGGTAGAATGTTCAAACTAGGTGAATGCCTTGATGGAGTTCGATGATGAACAATGTCTGATTCTATCTGGTAGAGAGTGATGAAACTTAGTGTATAGTTTGATTGCTCAATACTTTTGAAAAAAATAAATGTGCGATTAATTAATATGTGTCATCTATTTATTTTGGGATTTCGGCGGGGGACATCAGCCTCACTGTTGGCTTGTTCAGCCAGTGAAGGCTACCTAACTTAATTTTAATTTTAAAGAGTATATATGCATTCCGCCGAAAATATAATAAATACATTTCAAGAAAGGATTAACTTTACTTTTCAGTAAAGATATACAGAATTTTGAATTTAGCCCCGCATTTTTATTTCAAATACCCCGCCCCCTTCACATTTCAAGGCAAGTAAATATAAATGTGCCAGAAAATTATTTATATATTTGAAGAAAAAACAACAACAGTGAACGTGCTCTTCAGTGATATGTAACATGATATCTGGAATTTCGTATTAAGACCCGTATTTTGCTTTGAATACCCCCCCCCCTCATTAATCCGCTTGCGCGCCGAGGTGTTAGCAGTGTGGGGGGGGGTGAGGACCCGGATAAAACCAACGAGGCTGGACAGGCGACCCTACTCCTTGTCAGTTGACTCAATGACAGGCTTTATGATACCGCGCGCAAGGGGTTTACCGTTCGCCCCCCCCCCCTGAAATGGAATGGGGTTTAACGTCATACTGTTCTGCTGGTAAACTTGGCTAATGAAGACTGGCATACGCTATACAGTGTCAGTGTGCTATGAGGGAAATTTTGACCGGGCAGCAGCGCTACGGCCTAGGCCTACTCTTATATCGAATTCCAACTGCCAGGTCTTTTTTTACGTGCACGCCAATGTGTACATGGGACCCCTTATTAGAGAGAGTGATGAGGGTGGGGCGAGTATTTAATGTCAAATACGTTATTTTGTCATACATCACCGGAAAGGAGGTTTATATGGCTCTTTAAATATACTTGTAATTTTCGGGCACATTCATGATTACAAACTTTAGAAGAGATAAAAGTATTTTTATTTTGAGCAAAGAAATGGGTTACTAAAATAGACTACTTTCCATTCATTTTATTTATCGACGGCTCGGAATAGCCCACACCGAGCACATGATTTTACTCAAGTCATGGTCAACCAGCGAATTTGGTAGTGTTGACCAGTTTGATTCGCAGTTAGTGAAGGGTAGGCATAGAGTTATATAGTGTCTATATATAACACTATAATGTAGGTATTCTTAGTGATTGTTAAGATATTGAGGGCTAACTTGATTTCTTGGCCGCTTCAACATTTATAAATAAAGTCGACAACGTGACACCACGACACCGCGACATTTTAACCCGACACTACGACATTTTTACGCGACACCACAACATTTTTAATGTCGCGGTGCCAGGTGAAAATGTCGTAGTGTCGGTATAAAAATGTTGTGGTGTCACGTTAAAATGTCGTGGTGTCATGTTGTCGCGTTATGAAGGGCGACACCACGACATCACGACATGATACCAATCAGCCACCATAAACAACACACCTCTTGTTTAATCATAAATCATTTACAATTTAGTTGACATTCTTTTATACTGCCGTATAATAAGGGCCCATAATTCAGCAAGTTACGATCGGATATGCATAAATATCGAAAGTGACCAAGATCTACGAGTCATAATTATTCATTTTAAGTTTCATTAAAATCAGATTAAAATTGTGACTTCTACAGGGTCCACACTCTTGATATACCATATTTTTACACTATTCGCGAGCTGTAGAAGCGGCGGCCATTTTATCAGGCAGTTTTGGTCCGATTTTCACGAAATAATCAGATAAAAATTGTTACCACTGGAGAGACCGCAAGCCAAAAACATGATTTTTTCGAAAATTCAGGGGCCATAATTCAGGAAGTTACAATCCGATATGCACGAATATCAAAAGGAACCAAGATGTTTGGGTTATAATAAACATGCTTTTCAAGTTTCATCAAAAACGAATCAAAATTGTGATCTCTAGACTGTAAACAAGCTAAAAACGTGATTTATCATACAATCAGGAAACATAATCTATGAAATTATGGTCTGATACATGTCAATATCGAAAGGAACCGTGATCTTAGGGAGATAAAACCTATATTTCCAGTTTCGTTGACATCGGATAAAAATTGTGACCTGTGTAGTGTAGAGTGTCCACAAACAAATTGAAATTGTGGACGGACAGACAGACGGACAAACACTTAACAGGTGTAGCAATATAGTCGTGAGGACATTGTTTTTAAGATTATGATTATTTGGCAAGTCTTAAAAGTTTAATATATTCACATGATATGTGATATGTACTTAAAATACTTCATTCAACTTAGAGTATGAGTGACATATGGGTTTATAAAAAGAGTAGTTTAACCATAACATAACTTGCTCTATATGTCAACAACATGATAATTAATATCTCATGAGAAAGTTTGTGAGTGAATTTCCATTCTACCATATAAGGGTGGGTGTCGACATTATTCGACATGTTTGACCAATCTCTATACTTATTTACATCATATCTGGCCAATTAGATAATTGAATGTCAAAATCCAGCTGATACAAAATTAGGGTAGGCCTACTCATGATAATTCGCCAGACAAATTTTGGTTCCAGAAAGGAGAAAGATGTGAGAACTCCTACCAACAAACTCGCCTAGTGAGTTTAGCTAGGGTTGAGAAGAGTTTAGCTAGTATTGACTGTAATTGTAATCTGTACTTTGCTTGTATGTATACCTATTACATCTGCTACATAAAAGGTAAAAACAAACTCTTGCATTGTTATAACTGAAAAGACGAACGTCTTAAGATACCAGTAAAAATACACAACGTGAAGGAGAAGGAAGACAGCTAGAGACAAATTCTAGACGGTCAAGGGTTGTTCTAATATAAAGAAAGAAACAAGATGCACAAGTCGAATGTACAATATGGCGACCAGCTGGGGATGGCCTACTCTCCATCATACAGACACTAGTGGTGCTACACAGGGGCGTATAAATAAATGTGGGCGTATAAAAATTAAACTATCGAGTGCCACTGATTTGTCTGCGATATTACAAGCTTGGGGTTATCTTGAGTGAATGAGTCTCTCGGAGTATTATAACCTTTGATGTTTCCTTTGATTCTGTTTCTGGTCAATATGAACAAATTCGTTCTTTCCCTTTCTTCTAGTTCTATCCAGATTTAATGACGAATTTTCTGATTTCTTTTTCACACAAAATTTTGTTTCAACTTCATCCAGCAAATCGTCAAGATCATCTGCCATTCTTCAGTTGGAACAGTTTAGCTGCTTTTTATAGTAATGTCTAACGCTGTTCACAAAGTAAATAAAACAAAACAACATCACATTATTTATTATTTACATCGCTAGGTAAGGTCCTAAAATATTTAATAAACCATGCTGAAACGAAATCGAGTTATTTTATATATTTTATGGTAAATGTTAAACCTTGGATTACATTTGCTAACTTAAATTATAGGTTTCATAATAAACACCAGAAACGAGTTGTCATATATAAATTTGTGATATCAAATAAATATAATGCGTTTTGCATTATACATTCGTCTAGATGAAATTTTACATAAACCGTCTCGATTTTACGATGAATGTATTGCGCATGTGCAATCCACGATTCCAGAACAGCAGATGCAAGATTTAATGTATTTATTTCCATAAAAAGGGTGTTATTTCGCACTAATAAGTAAAAAAAATGGCTAAGAATGAACAAGTATTGCAACTGGAGCCGTCTACTGAGCTTCGCTTTAGAGGTAATTGCTCTTCTCTTCAATCGGGACACGTAAATTTGATTTACCGGAATCTCTTTTCGCCCCATCCTCAAAAAAATCAGGTTTCTTGACCACATATTTAGATCTGTAGGATAACAGTTTATCATATTATCATTCTTTTATTTCTGATCAATCAAATAATGGAAATGATTTGTAAATTATCCAAAACACACGTCAATTTATGTATTGATATGTTAGTTAAATAAATTAGAATTTATTTACATACACAAACAGCAAGTTACAAAATTTATATCATAATTTACTTTTCAGACTTGATTTGATAAATTGATTTAATTGATGACTTAGCTTGAATATTGTAGGCCTAGTGTGCACCTCTTATAGATAAACTGTCTGCTTTTATTGTTGTTCTTTACCAATTACTAGAAATGCATTGAATTTACTGCATTTTGTGTTCATATAATGATTATTATATGAATTAGCTGTGCCCACTATAGCATAACATAACTCCAAACATAAGGTAGCACGTCATTTCGGACTCGCGTCATTTCGGACTCAACACAAACGTCGTTTCGGACTCAATCAGACGACCTTTCGGACTCGGAGAATAACTATTTTTCGATGAAGAACCAATTCCACTTGAACCCGAACTCAATGGTAAACTGTCAACTTGTATATGTTGTCATTCTCGTGCAGAATTCTTTGAATAACAGAAATGTTCCGTGTATCAAAGATCAAAGAATATAAACGCACGTAGCCACTCTTTGGTGTTTTAATGCGAACTCACTTTATCTAAAAGCGTCTCCGGCGCTATTTAAGAGATTATGTTTGACCCAATATTAACCATCGCCAATTTTTTTAAATCATGGGATAAAGTCAATTAACAAACAACACGGGTCTACATGTACTTGTGTACATACAACATGTACGTAATTGTACTCAATCAGTGAAATTACTTTTTAACTTTTGTTGATCACCTCGTCTTGTATCTACTGTTAAATTTACTCAATCCGCTAAAATCACACCTGTCTTATTTGCTGTTAATCAAAATATAAATCGCGTAATGACACGTGGTGTGTATTTGTTTTGTTTTTTTAACTTTATAAACAACAACTTGTGCGATAAGTAATAATGCAGCAGATATTAATATATGATCAGTAGTGTGGTTTATAATACCATGGCGCCATTGTTGTGGGTTGGGAGAACAATGTCTCAAGAAAATCGTGCAGTCGGCTATTTTTACGTTTGTAATACCGACAGTTCAAAGAAGCATTGAGGTCTTTTGAAGCCAATCATATACAAATAACACTCTCAGCAATATAAATTATATGAGGTAATATTATTAATCATCGCCGAATATTTTAGATCATGAGATGTTTGCTTGTGGACGAGTTTACGGACACCTGTTCAATATATGAATGCAACATACAAACATCTGACCGTATTCATGCAATAAAGTAAATTGGCGTTAATGTTGTATAATTCTAAGTTCTATACCCGAGTCCGAAACGTCATCTAGTGATCTACCCGAGTCCGAAATGTCGAGGACAAATTTTTTAGAGTCCGAAATGACGTAAGTCCGAAATGACGTGAGACCGAAGTGACATGTAATCAAACATAACACCTTGACTTGAAGTTGATAATATTATCATTAACAATAACATTTCACGCCTTTCCTTAGTTTTCCTCATTTGTTATCACTGTATTTTGTTAATATGTTGCATCTATTTAAAATGTGCACATTAAAAGTAGCAAGTACAGTTGTCAGTAATCTGTCACTACTGTGATCATACATGTAAGTCTTACACCACATAGACTTTAAGTGAAAATATTTTACAAAGGTTGCATGGCATGGCATAACCTTGATTTGAAATTAGTCGTGCTAATCTGACTGATTGACAGTCTTGATTATCAAGACAATTTTATATGATCAAACAATAATGTACATAAACTAGTACATAAATCTCACTCAAAAGGTCACCAGTTAAGCAAACCAACAAATGTTGTAAGAACCTTGTAAAAGAAAATATGAATATTCTATTCTCGCCTACCACACGATCTTCTGATATTATTTGTTCTAAACCAAAAGATGGCACTTCTAACACCACCAAAACATAGTTTTCCAAAGTTGACAACCAACAATCGCTGTGTCAACTTTCTGTCAACTTTAATTACGTGTCACCCTACATTCGCCAGATTAAACAGCCAACATGTTTCTTGTCGATAATTGCATCTGCCTTGACAGCGCCAAAATGATTCCATACTTTTGATTTAGCTTTATCCCTTTTTTTACAAACTTGAATTCTGCCATCTTAATTAAATAAGAATGCAAGATTAACCAGTCATATTTCCACTATTCTCATAAACCATAGTTCTATGCATAAATGAAGGAACTGTCTGGACTGAACTGTTCAGGAAACAAATACTGACTTATAATCTCTAATTATAGACTAATAAAAACACAATTTGGAAGTAAATATTCAACAAATACAAGAGAATTCTTTGGGAATTTATGCCATTTACCTTTTGCTAATACAAACTATCGAAATAATCGATAGTTTGGTTGACTATCGCAATTTATATCGATACTTTTTTTGCCAGCGATACTGACTATCGGCAGTCCAAAAATTGCGATGCATCGATTGTTCAATGTATCGTTACACCCCTAACCTTGAGGCAGAAGTATACAAGACTTCAGAGTTTGGTTAGGTTTTTATGTGACGTCTGCGCATGGCTTAATGACAAACGTCAAGGAATGCCATTAATTGAAACTATGATACCGCTTTGTGGAGAGTATTTATGCAAATCAAATGGCTGTTGTTATATCATAATTTTGTTCCTATTTCCATGTGGACGTATAGTGTTGTTGTCTGTTTCGTATTATCCACCCGTTCACATAGGGCACAATTTTATCCGATTTTGACGAAATCTAGTATAGGTTTATATACCAAAGATATTGGTTCCTCTTGATATTTGCATGTATCGGATTTTAACTTTATGAATTATAATTATAGCCCCTGATCGAACAAAAAATCATGGTTTTACTAGCAATTTTGATGAAATTATTCTTTTTGATATTTGCCCATATATCATTGTTACATCATAACAATGGTTAGTTCGAATTTTGTGATAATCGGACCTACATGTAAACTGCCCGACAAAATGGCCACTCCTCGTACATGTACATGTATGTAATGGTCAAGGTTGTGGAGCCTCTAGAGCCTATGGTTACAATCTTTATCCAATTTTAATGAAATTTAAAATATATTTTTGTATCCCAAAGAACTGTTTCTTTCGATAGTCATGCTTATCAAACTGTAACTTAATTATGGATTGTGGTCCCTGATTGTATGACAAAAGGCAAACCTGGACACCCAATTTTACGCCATGTCAGGCACAAATTTTATTGGTCCTGTCAATTTGTCCGTCCCGATATTTTTAAAAGAAATGTAGAATCGTAACTGATGTATAAACGAAGTAGCCACTTCCACGATTTCCTAGTGTAAACATCCGGGAAATCGAAGTCTTGATCACCCCAGACAGTTATTCTGTTATTTTACTCTGTTCTATCTGTGCAACAAAAATAGGTCAGCTTATTCAAGACTTAAAAATTTCAGGAGAGAGCTAAGTCCCGGCTTCGAGCAGACGATAAATCCTGCGCAAGTCTCCCGGCCTTGGTATTTACTACATGTATATTTACGTAAAAACATGTAATACAGTCCAAATTTGTAGGCTAGCAAAAAGTTGGAGGATGATACAAGCAGTTGGCCTATAACTTGATAGACA
Organism: Patella pellucida; assembly: GCA_917208275.1. NCBI lineage: Eukaryota > Metazoa > Mollusca > Gastropoda > Patellidae > Patella > Patella pellucida. Next base: position 55,002,921 of record OU795039.1, on the reverse strand, counting down.
TGTCAAAGGATGCAGGAGTCGGCGAGATATCTCAAGGGTGAAGGTTGTCTCTGCAATCACATTTCTTGTCCTAATAAGTACTAATTCTAATAAAAGTCGCTCCTTGAGGCTTGAAGACAGCTACGGTGCGCATATCACTACGAGAAGATCTTGTAAAGTATGGTCCAGATTTATGTTTTTTCTTTAAAGAACAAGGGGGTCTTGTAACTTCGTTAATGCGAAGTTAGTGTGAAATACTGCGATAGAATAAAAACAATGCGTGACTTCTCTATGGTTCATGCAACCTTTGATTGTCAAATCCAATTGACCATGCCGAAATTAAATGCCATTTAAAGACAATTGAACTTTTTTCTAAAGATACAAACACTTCTTTTTGGCAACCCCATTCAGAACTAAGCGGTGAAATTTTTGGAGGTTTTTTTCTCGTACAACAGAGGGGATTCATCCATTTAGTACAGTTTTATTTAGTTTCTTTGAAACACAACAACGATATGTTTGTCAGTCACAACCAGTGTCATGTCAGGCACAAATTCTTGAATTGTGTCCAGGCTTGCAAAAGACGATTTTAACTTCTGGAAACTCCAGATGTTAAAATTTGTAATAGATTTTAAAAATCATTTAATTATATCATTGTTGTGCCCTAATGATACATGTAGTTGAATCCTAATGATAGTTGAATTCGAATTTTGTGGAAATCAGACCAAAACTGCCCAACATAATGGCCACCCCTTGTTTACGCAAATAGTGTCTAATCTTGTGGATCCTTCTAGAGTAGCATTCAAAATTTTTATCCCATTTTTATGAAACTTAAAAAAAGCCTACATGATGCATCTATGTCCCAAAGATCTGGGTTCCTGTTTATGCTTCCTCGTTTCGGACAGTAACTATTCATCTCTTGCAAAATGTCAATCTGATTAAAACACAGATCCAATTTCGTTTCGTTTTTTATAGTTCATAATTTTGTTTTACTTGTCTTTACTACACTTTAGGATCTGGGGGATTTGTTATTTAACTCGTGTTCATCTTTAAATGAGGGGTCAGCCAATCAAATTGTCTGTCGAATAGGGGATTTGACCTCTCTTGCACGGAACTGTGGGTAGACATGAACTCTGACAGATATCAAAACAAAGCAAAAATAGATCAAAAACATAGCCACTTGCAACAACGATTCTGATTGGTTAATCGAATGACTGAGCTTATGGGGCCAAATGTCATTTTCTACGTCATAGAACGTGATCGCCCACTATAAGTTGTTAGATCTACATGTAGTGTAGGCCATCGAAAGTATAAAAAACGAAACGAAATATAGATCTGTATTTTAATTAGATTGGCAAAATGTGGGTGTATTTTGCTTGGCTACCGCTTGTTGAATAAGATTTTTGTCACTATACATACATGTACATCAAATTATGGCCTTTGTTTAAAGATTTCCTCAATCAGACATTTAGTAGTTTTGGTATTGTCTGGCTTCTAATGCTTTTTAAATCTCAAAAGAATATTTTGTATTATCACATGTCTCCATTTAGTTTTAAGAAAAATTATATCAATTTGTATATTTTGATTAGATCCCTTTTTATGTAATTGTGATAATCAAAATCTATGTGAATACACTAAACGAAGTAGAGATATAACATAATAATTTGTATCAAATGAAGTTTAGACTACAATGTAAAAGAAAAGAAAAATAGAATTCAATTCTGAAATTAGGAAGCTCTTGTATGTAATTTATGCTTATATACATTTATTTTGAGCAGTTTGTACAGTCATAGTACTAGATGGGTTAATCTAGGTTACACTTATTACAAGGCACTGGGTAGGATATAAATATAGTTCATATGAGTTTCTGTAGCTAGAAAGCACCAGCTGGTAGGCAACAATACATTCAGTAGCATAATGACTCATGCCTCATACAATTTATAGACAAAAATAGTGGTTCTTCATACTCTTACTACTACTGTAATTTATAGTAGAATATATTGATTCTGATTCAACAAAATTTTACTTTTTATTTTTTTCCGGAAATTCATTGATAAAATTTTGTTTTTGTGTTTTAGTTTATTGCTATTCAATCAGAGCAGAACTAAATTAAAGGTTTGAGTTCTGCATTAGAAAATTAATGCCTTCAATATACATGCAGAAACTGAAATGAATTCATTAATATTTATCTAAAATCAACATACATGTACAAAGATATTAGATTATTTCAATGATTACATGTACTTGTGTAATACCAGTTCCTTGAATATGTTGACTCACATAACCGTCACCAACCATAATGAATATTTCTGCACAATTTAATTAAGCTCAAACTTGAAATGTGCTAAATTATATAAAAGGTATCATGAGTCATACTTATTGTGTCTCTACAGGTACTGGTACACAATAACATAAATATTGTATTATTATTCAGATTCCTACATGTATATTTATTTTAAAGTAAAATGTTTTAATTAATTATTTGTACTGTTTAAAATTTATCGAAAATAATTGCCAGACTACACATGTATTTTTTAGTTATCTTACATTTGATCTTTTGTGATTTCAGGACCTTTCACTGATGTTATTTCTGCAGATCTAAAATTGACAAATCCTTCAGACAAACGAGTATGTTTCAAAGTGAAAACAACAGCTCCCAAGAGATATTGTGTCAGACCAAACAGTGGTGTTCTGGAACCTAAAGCACATATTACTGTAGCAGGTAATCTATAAAATGTTGTCTTGTTAGATATAATGATTAAAGTAATGGAATAGTAAATGAATTTCATTGAATGTCTGAGATTGATCTGTACTGTAAGTTTCCAAAACTGTGTCTGTACTCGAACTCTAATTGTCTCTAATAGAAATTAATATTAGTGTTTAGATTTTCTCTAGTTGAAATTAGCCTTGGCGTTTACAAATTTAGAAAATATTTTCAAAATACAGGCATATGTTGAGTGATGTAAGTAAGTGTGCAATGTTGTATCAGTAACATGAAGTAGTCTGAGGGACTGTTCCACACACAGTGTATTACAGTACACAGAACTGGATTACCTTACTGGAGATCTATGAGACAAAACATGGTCAATGTATTGTAAGTCAATAGACAACTATAGTCTGGAGGCTCAGTGCGCTGGGGTGTCCATCAAATGGGCACAAAACCAAACCCAACTTTTCTATAGTAAAATTTTGCGTAGAATACGATGCCGGGTGGTAATCAGTCCTCCATTGGGTTGTATTTGAGATAATCAGGGTCAAATGAGGTCATTTGCACTGAAAGTGAATGCACAACCAAACTTGTATCATGAAAATGTGCTATCTAATCAAGCGATTATATACTCTCATAAAACATTTTAGAAAAATATCATTATTTTACAGTTATGCTGCAGCCATTTGAATATGATGCGGCTGAAAAATCAAACAAACATAAGTTCATGGTTCAAACACTCTTTGCTCCAGATGGACCTGTTAATCAAGAACAATTGGTAAGCTTATTTACAGTTTATTGGTTTCAGAGAAAGAAGTTTAGTCGTTTAAGCTTACGCTACAATCAGAAATCCATTCAATTTTTATACGCCCACATTTTCATGTGGACATATATTGTCGTCTACCCTGTCCGTCAACAATTTGTTTGTGGACACTCTACAGGTCACAGTTATTGGCATGTATCGGATCAAAACTTCATGGATTATGGCCCCTGATTTTACGAAAAATCACGTTTTTAGCTTGTGGCCACTCATCTGATTTTGATGTATGTCTATAATAACCCAAGGATCTTGGTTCCATTCAATTTTTTTTTTTATAAAGTTCAAACAATATTTTATTCAGGATGTCTGAATGGGATTAGGGGAACAGACATTTGCACATATCAGATCGTAACATCCTGCATTATATGGCCCCTGGTTGTGAGAATAGTCGCTTTTCTAGCTTTTGGTATATTTGGTCAATTACCGATAATCAGAACATAACTATTCCTAAATATTATTACATGTCATGTATCTTATTTGGGAATTTCCAAAGTCTATTTTGAAGGAAAAATTATATGCACAAGTACATTATAATGTACATTTTTCAAAGATGTCACTTCTGAAGCATCTGTTGGTTCAGACATTCTGTTTGAATTTATTTAGTTAATGTCAACTGTTGTATTGATCAGACAAACCTTAAGAAATACCAAAGTTCATTTAGAACTCAGACAAACACTGAGCCAATAATTGGATCATCAATAATCTGCTACCATGGTCTGAGAGAAAATGTTCATTTTAACTTTAATGTACCATAATCTGACCAGTTTGATGTGGGTTAGGGATACAGGCCAGTAAATAACAAGTTAGTAACATTGTTGTAGCCTCAATGGATTTGAAATCAAAACTTTCAAAAGAATCCCACTACATGTTGACAATGTTTTATTATGTCTTTAAAAAAATGGAATGAATTAAATACACAAAGTAAGAAATTGAATATAATAGAATTGTGAAATTATTGAAAATGTATGGCTGTAGTAAAATGTTGGTACTTTAGTAATGAATGTAGTCTGGAATCTGTTGAAAAAATATTTTATGTAAAATGCCGACATTACCTCAATGTATTTTATATTTGTAATTAATTTTGATAAATAATGAGAACATAAAAAATGGGATGAATTTTACAAATAAATATCCAAGTACCATTATTAATGAATAGACAATTGGAACTTGGTGAATGGGTGGTTCATAGTTGGTGAATAGGTGGTTCATAGTTTGACCATTCTGTAAACTCTTCTTTAATTGGGAAGAAGCTTCTAGTGTGAAAGAAGCTATTGAGAAGTTCTTTTTGTTAACTGGCTTATTCATGATTCAGTTTTGCTGTAACATGTAAATAGAAACTTAGAGTTGGGGGGTGGGGGTGATACCCAAGTCTTGAAATAAGGCACCCGTCACAGACAATGTCAGGCACAGATTCAGGCTTTGTCAGGCACAAAACCTCTATTGCCTGTCATTTTTTCCGGCGTTGATTTGTCCTTTTTATTGATATTATAAATACATCCCCTGAACTAAGTTGAAAATGTCAGGTACTATGTCATTAGTAGGGCTGTGTCGATACAGTTTATTTTCGATACAATACGTATTGACGATACGGCAAAGCGATACGTATCGCGATATGGGGACATCACAAATTATGCCCCAAAAACTCTTAAACTACATTCTGTTTCAAGATTTTAAGATGGCTAAGCAAGCATGAGGGTTCTTTACTTCTTAATCCATTTTGTAAACAACCGGCCAGAATAATATTGTGTCAATTGAGATCCCGTAGGAAATGGGTCAATTATAAGAGTCCATAGTAGATTTAAACAAAAATAATTCTTGGTAATTTATGGAGAATGTCGTATGTTAGTCAATGTGATTACCACAAAAATAACGACAGGTAGGGCCTACACCTTTTTGTAAATTTTCCATATTTAATTCACGTACAATGTACTACTAGCTTGACGTTCACGTCTGTAATATTCCAGAATAAATTATTGTCTTCGTTAATTCAGCGAAACAGTTGCACTCACATTTCACCAAGTCGATATCTAAAATATTTGCATTTTTCTACTATTGCCAGTATCAGAAAATGCTGTAGACAAAATAAGCCGATACGGCACCATGGCATTTCTTCATAATACAATTTGTAGTGTTCTGTCTATTACTCAACTATTCACATCACTTGCAAAAATTTTTATTCATTCGCCAATGATAGACACGCCGCCAAATTGTCACGTGTCAACCACTTGAAATTGCTTTAAAATAAAAATTCTGTATGATTATGATATAGCCTTCAAATAAAACGACAATATTTTTAAAATTAAGCCTTTGTCGGAATGTGTATAAAATTTTAAATAATCATCATAATGCTAATCTCTATTTTGAACTGCTTTATTCAAATTTATTGGCCTAATTCGCCACCGATATGTCACGTGTCATTGGAATTCAGCATTGGCGATATATTATTAAATGATTGTTTCTTGGTGCATTGGGTGTTCTGTCAGGGGATTATATTCAATGAAGATTTAAATTTACCTAGCAACTAGTCAGTGAATCCATCAATGTATGATCCAGTTATTGTTAGAATATCTACTTGTACGTGAATTCATACGGGGCGTGGAAGACAGTCGTCTTCTTTCGCCACATGATTTTAAATTCATGATCTTTCTTAACTAATTTTTTTTCAACGATACAGCAATACAGCCATATTACGTATCGATATAAATATCGCTGGAATGTATCGATATATCGACACAACCCTAGTCATTAGTGCCTGACATTTTGTCATGTACATCTAAAACCGCTATTTACAGACCTGATAATACCAATATCGATGTCTATTTAAGCAGTAAATGAATAATGATACGGTTTATTACTATGGCTCTTTTGACTTAATGTTATTTTTTTTCAGTGGAAGGAAGTCTCAGCAGAAAATTTGATGGATTCTAAACTGAAGTGCGTTTTTGAGATGCCAGAATCAGTAAGTTGATATTTATTGTAATTTCCAAGAAAATTGTCCTTTACCCGTTAACTGCATATGACGTTATACATGTATTACATCATGGATAACTGTCATGCAGGGTGCGTAGGACGTAATATAATGTCTTGGAGGTATTTTCAACCATACGATCGTAGCATGTGCAGGACATAAAATTACGCCTGGAGGAGCAAATCTTTTTAAAGAGAGACAACTCTATTTAACTTGTTTAATATGGATTAAGACTACTGTCTTTTGTATTCAGGAATAAAATGGTCCAATAATGATGTTTTTCTTCAAATTAATTACACAATAAGGGGTAGTTAACGTTTTAAAAACTACACAGTAAACGGGTTAATATAATTTACTTGTTTGTATAGGCGGGTCAAACTAACATTTGTCGTAGAACAAATCGCAACAAAAGGTTTTTTGATTTCTATTGACTCATTATGATGTCCTAAGTAAGGAAAAGAAAGTTTACCAAAATTGGAGTCCAATTAAGGCCAGGGGGCATGGTCAAATCCAAGATGGCGGTCGTCGATCAAAAAATGCAATATCTCTAAAACTGTTGGATTTAGACACCATAAATATATTGCGGACAGATAGGAAGTTGGTATCAGCGAGTCCAAAAATTGCGACGTTATATCTCTACGACATCATGACGTTGCTGCGACGTCACAGTGGCATATCAGGAGTCGCATTTCTTCCAAAAGTAGTCCATTTACACATCTTAACAGCAGAAATGAATGCTGATGCAGAAAAAAGTACATGCCCATTATGTTACATTCACGGAGAAATAGCCCCATTGCCTTTGATAGGTGATACTATTTGATTAGCTGTATGAACACGGATTCATTGCAATTGTTGAAGAAATGGAATGAAATGTGGTTATACCTTCTATTGTTCTGCTCCGATTTGGCCCAATCAATGTGCTATGAGGGAAAATTTGTCCTGCAATGGCGCAATCCCGGCGCAATAGCCTACTCGTATATCGAATTTCAACCGCCAAAAGGTCTTTCAGTGGAGGAGTAGTGCATCAAAGGGTGAATGGGTGGGGCTGATCAATTTGACATTTGGCCCCCAAAAACGCCAGAAAAATATATTTCGATACCAACTTTCGCGATAATGTGAACAGCACCTCCTGTGGTGTTCACAAAAGCATTACTTTATAGTGGCGTTTTGTGGGTCTAGAACATAAGTGGACAGATAGAAACTTAAGTCCAAAAAAGTGAAAATCGGTCGACCCTGTCCATGCAACACCCAATGCACATAGTACAAGCACAAAATGGATGTCAAACATTGAGTCGCTGAGCTCCTTAATGTCGCTTGTTTTATCCATTTCCCCCCAACCACCCCCAAATGTGCCGGCAAATTCCACAGGGAAGCCAAATTCAAAAAAGGCCCCCCCCTTTTTTTTTAGAGAGAAAATCATAACATGGCCTATATAGTTTTTCGTGGTCAATTAATTTAGGTATTTAGATAAAATACATATATCAAGGGTTTAGAGCACACTTGTGATAAGTCAAAATACCTGATTTTGAGAAAATTGCAATTTAAACTTTTGATTCACTACCAAAACTTCATTTATTATAATATTTTATTGATATTTTCAGACATTTTGAAATGAGTGATTGTATTGATTTATATACCAATCGAAAGAAAATTACAAGCGCTTCATTTTAATAGAATTAAATATTTTTGGTTATTTTTGACTTATCACAGTTATGTTCTATAGTACAAAGGTATTCCAATATGATCATTAAAATTCGCAGTGGCGATCACGATTGGCGGAACATTTCAAAATGAAATGGGTTTTAACAACCCACAGTTCTGCCTCAACTGGGATAATGATGTTAATTGTAGTAATGTGATGGTATGAAATGTTAAACTTGCGGACGCCAAATTCATATATGAACTGTTAATTTAAATGTACTATTTTCTTCCATTGTCTGCTGAAAATTTTGTTAAATTTGAGTACCATATTGGTGTTTTGTTCGATCATGGCACATTTTGCGGTTCAGATATTAATTTGCCTACCTCGAAAACCTACTATTTGATGTATTATGCCACCACATTGCTAACATGGAAATTTCCCACCAAATGTTGCCATATTTTGAGTAAAGTTGTCATATTGAAATATTAATTTGTATTGGCATCATCCGGATTCTGAATCGACACATATTAAAGATATATAATCCATCAAACCACATTAGGTGGACTTTATTTCATAGTCTGTGACAGCTACACCCAGGCCCTGTGATAAGCAACATAATCTCGAGGCGTCACTTGGCGTATATCTGGCAAAAAATTTGAAAAGTGTTGTATTTTTAATACCTATTAAAACGAAGACGAAAGTAAAAGTTTCGCTTCGGTTTCGCTTTTAATGATCGGAAATCAGTCAGTCTATGACACTATAAGTCTTATTTTAGGTCTATGAAAAGTGTTCTGTTTAATATAGAAATCTTTGCCTACATGATGTGTGACGAAAACTAGGGTAATAGGGTAGATTGCATGATTCTTCTTCTATTTTAGTCTTAGTTATCGACAGCTGCGTCTGTATCCATTGTTAAAAGTAGGATACTATCGCCCAGCCATCTTGTGCACGGATTAATACAATTATGTAGAATAGTGTTGACGTAAACCACTGCCTTTACGAAGCACAATCACCCAAAAATGGTAATTGTCCCGCCCTAATAGATATGGCAGTATATTTCTACATGTATATAGTATAGAGAGCGTTTCGATTTACTTCAGACAATCATTTAGAGCTCAAGGGGATCACAAGACCTATAGCCTCCTAGGCTTGAGGCTAGGGGTTCAGACAATCATTCGGAGCTGAAGACAAACATACCAATGGCCTCCTTGACTAGAGACGGTTGGGCGAAATAGCCAGGGTGGACATAATAGGTTTTATGTATAGGATATTAACCTATCCGAGGTTGTTATGTTATATAACCCGCGGGCGCAATAGTTTTAGAGATATTTGCAAATTTTGATTGACGACCGCCATCTTGGATTTGACCATTCCCCCTGGCCTTAATTGGACTCCAATTTTGGTCAACTTTCTTTTCCTTAATAAGGACATCATAATGAGTCAATAGAAAACAAAAAACCTTTTGTTGCAATTTGTTCTATGTACGACATCATTTAGCCGTCGTTTGACCCGACTAGTAGTATGCTTTTAGTGCATACAGAATTTCAATAGATAAGGACAATTATTTATTCCATCCTCAAAGCTTGTATTTTCAGGAAAATGTAACAGATATGAAATATCCTTTTAGGATTTGGTATAAAAGAATTTAATTTTATAATGTTGATCAGTATTTAAATAGTTAATACACTTTAAATTACTTCTCTTTTAGGATCATATTGAAGCAAAAGTTACTAAACCTGTTGAAACAACAAAAGTAAGTTTTTGTTTTTTTTTCTTTTAAACTGTTGAAGACTAAATTTGTTTGCTATTCTTTGTGGCATACATAGGATCTCTCTCAACAAAATTCCTGCATTTATTTTCTCTTGATCTATATGATAGAGCTGACAAGAAATGGGTAGAACAACTGGAAAGCAGGGTGAATCTACTCTTTGTCAAATCACAGGAATTTGACCTTCTATCCGTATATATAAGCATACACCATGTCATACATGTCATACAGTATAAAAAAAGAACAGGAATGCAATGCCTTTTCAAGACTCGACTTTACCTGCTCTCGCTTCAACTCGTTTTCCCCCCACAATTCGTAATGTCAGGCCATCAAACCTCTGGCGATCCACTCAGATATGTTTTTTCTTCAATCCAGTTCCTTTGATTTTCATAAATACTCCCACAAAACGATATCATAGCCAATTGTTTCCAATATTTACATTACATTCGCTCATAACTACTTCCGTCCGAGAATCCATGTCTTGATTTGAGTGACGTCACACATTTCGAACGATACGCGATGAATAGACGCATTCGGCGTGCCTCGGTTTTAGTTTATCTGATTTAACATTTTGTATTTTAGAAAAAATTAAAACTAATAAAAACAATAAACAGTTATAACAAATAAATCGTCCATTTAATCTTTAAGGGCTTCAACAAAACGATTTGTGGTTTGTTTGATTTATCCAACAGCATTTTTAGAAAAGAAAAAACTTTATAAATTATTATAGGCCAAAATACAAAAAAACAATGCACATATTCGAGTATTGAGCCTTCGTAAATTAAAATTTTAAAAAAATCCCCCTTCCCCTCAAAAAAAAGGAGTTTGTTGGATTTAACAGCATTTTTAAAAAAGAAAAAAAACTTTATATATAGGCCTATATTAACTATTTAAAAAAAAATCCTTCACATATTCGAGTATTGACGCTTCATTAATTAAAATTAAAAATTTTTTAAAAAAAAACAATGGAGTTTGTTGGATTTAAAACAGCATTTTTAAAAAAGGAAAATTTTTTATATATAGGCCTATATCAACTTGGGCCCTATTTTAAAAAAAAATCCTTCACATATTCGAGTATTGACGCTTCATAAATTAAAATTTACAAAAAAAATCATCTGATTTTCCACACAATGTTTTAGAAAATATAAAAAATTTAATAGCCGGTTTGGGCTCGTCAAAATTCCGAAGAGCAGTTATGAATTCCAGAAATATTAATTTTAAGGTATTTACCAAACAACGGTATCAAATATCTTTTCCATAATTTAATTGGTGGTTGACGGACAAATTATGTATTCTATAAATAACCTGAAGCGAAGACAGGCGATGACAGCGAGTTATCCGCCCCTGATAGTGCTTGTTCACAATTTTTGTTTTTTATAAATTGATATTTTACCGCTGTGAGTAGTTTTGTATTATGCATTAAAAAATGCAAAACACACACTTTAATCTATTTTGGATTTTATTTGTGACTAATTTTATTTTTTGATTTTTAAAATTCACCGCGTATCGTTCGAAATGTGTGACGTCACTCAAATCAAGACATGGATTCTCGGACGGAAGTAGTTATGAGCGAATGTAATGTAAATATTGGAAACAATTGGCTATGATATCGTTTTGTGGGAGTATTTATGAAAATCAAAGCAACTGGATTGAAGAAAAAACATATCTGAGTGGATCGGCAGAGGTTTGATGGCCTGACATTACGAATTGTGAGGGAAAAACGAGTTGAAGCGAGAGCAGGTAAAGTCGAGTCTTGAAAAGGCATTGCATTCCTGTTCTTTTTTTATACTGTATGACATGTATGACATGGTGTATGCTTATATATACGGATAGAAGGTCAAATTCCTGTGGTCAAATACAAACCTGGGATTGAGCCTATGACTGGCATAGATAACATTACGGGAAACTGAGAGTAACTGATGTTTCAGCAACTGGCTTCAACTGAATGGAACTGAAAAAGGTCGCCCGAGCACATCTTACAACTCAAAGCAACTAGTTCTAGTCAGTTGAAGCCAGTTGCCCATGTTCAACTGATGTTTCAGCAACTGGCTTCAACTGAATGGAACTGAAAAAGGTCGCCCGAGCACATCTTACAACTCAAAGCAGCTAGTTCCAGTCAGTTGAAGCCAGTTGCCCATGTTTAACTTTCTGCAACTGGCATCAACTAGTTGCCTTCGACTTGAGCTCTCTTAGTCTTACAGTTGGCCTCAACTCGTTTCAATGGAAATAACATCACATATAACTTTATAAATTCTCAAATAGAACCAAAAAAGGGCATCACTTATTTAAATGTCGATGATTTCAACAATGTACGATCTGATCAAATACAAATCTATAGTTGTTTTTTTTATATATATACAGTATATAATATACTTTGGATGGCCTCGACTACATGAAGATCTGGCCAGTTGTAGTGGAAGGTTGCTTCCAGGTTCATATGAGCGTCTTTTGACCCTATAGTATGACGTTGGGCATTTATTAATCAATCAGTGTTGACGTTTCTAGTGGTTTCAAAGAACTTGTCGTAACATACTGTTTCATTTGCTAATCCCTCACGTCAATCAGAACACAGGTTTTATTACAACTCTTCCCGATCCTAATGTAGTACATGTAAAGACGAATCAGGATCTGTGTTTTAGTCAGATTTCAATAATGTTCTAATAGAACTGATGCAAGATCAACCATGCCTTAACAGTGCTTCTTTGATGAATAAATTAAGTAACATATTACGTTCCGAGTCAACATTCACATGTCATATGGGATACATGTTTTAATAAGAGAAGAATTAAATTTTATTTAGCAGAGTTCAGGGGGTGACAATGAAGTGAAGAAAGTTATGGAAGATTACAAGAAATTACAGTCTGATTTAAGTCAGCTAAAAACAGAAAATAACCAATTACGAGTATGTATATTGTTAGATAGTTTGAAATAAAGTCAAGTTTAGAGCTGTCATACACCAGCTAACGGTGCTATTATCGGCATACTTTCTATACTGTGATGTATGACAAAAAATACATACATTTTTTATAGGACCACATTTTCATGTGGATGTATATTGTCCTCACCCCTGTCCATCCGGATGTCCGCCCACTCACAATTTGTTTGTGGACACTCTACATGATGTCAACATTTCTTATCCGATTTTGACGAAGCTTGAAATGAGGTTTATCTCCAAAAGATCTTGGTTCCTTTCAATATTGACATGTATCATAATTTTCATCTGATTTTGCATGAAATGCATGTTTATCACCTAAAGATTTTGGTTCCTTGATTTTTAAATGTCTAATTAATAATTAAGATAAAATTTCAGGCCTAAAGAAATACCTGTCATAGGCAGATTTAGCTCTTGCATAATGCATGTTTAAAGTATAAATGATGCGTCATTTGCAATTTTCGCTAAGATATCAAATTTCTCAAGGCCAATATTGATGAATTGATGACTTAACATTAAATTAAGAAAAAAACCATACGCTAGATAATCTCCAGACTTCGATTCAATTGGATTTAAAACAGTACGTTATATTAGTTTGCTATTGATTCTTATTGCATTAAAGTGATGCATTTTGTGAATGTCAATTGACATAGTTATAGTATGTATATTCATCATTCAGGTTATTGAATCAAAGAATCCTAGTAAATTATGATTTATTTAATAGAAAGATAAACTTGCTTTTTTCAGGAAGAGGGTGTGCGCCTAAGGAAAGTTGCAGTTTCAGAAACAGTGCATTCAACCCCAATTTCAACAACTCCTACTAAATCAGCGCAAGCTACAGGATTGGTGCTGCCTCCTATGGTGTATTTAATTGCAGCACTTATTTTAGGCTTACTGATTGGCAAATTGGTTCTTTAATCTTCAACACAATTATTAGCATACTGTATTAGGGAAGTTAATTTATAGACTTAAGAGTTACTTCCCTTTATGTGAATTCATGGGATATTGAAGATTGAGGTATTTAGGATCAGGAAGAATACAACATAAAACTAAAAGAAAAGAGATGAAAATTTAGTAAACAACCTTTGATATGAACTGAATGTTTTGATTTATAAATATTATATATTACTTCCATATTGAGTGTTAATTAAATTATTTTCGACGAATATACCCTGAATGAAACTGACAGTAGAAGTTTATTACTTCCCTTAGAGACTGTATAGCACCATGATAAATCTTGTAACATGTAGACTGTATAATAGTGTTATACATATTGATAACTGGTGGTATGAATAACCTAGTTACTTATTATAAAATGACCAATATCATAAATATATTGCCTTTGTCAGACGTACACCTCTTTTTAACAAACAATGTTTAGGAAATCACAATCACTAATTGCTTTCAAAAGATGAATAGATGTTAAAATGTGAACTACTTGATTAAGCTAAAATTGTACAGTGGAGTGTAAATACTATGAAATGGATCCTTATTCCCTTATAACTGCCCGGTATTAAAAACATAAGGAATAATGTAGATAAAAGATGATCATATGCTTTGCATTTATCTTACTAAATGTTAATCCTACTTTCTAAATTTATGTAAGTTTAACAAGAAAAGTCTGTTTCTCTATGAATGATGAACTGAGCGATTATTGTGATAGGACAGTATGATTACAATGATATAGTAATAAAAAATGTTATTATTTACAGATATTTTTAGTCTTCAATCTTATTTATTTCTTGATATTGTAATTTTTCATAAGCTTTATATTTTTTTGAAAATTTATGTCTTCTTTCTTCTTTTACATTTAGGGTCTGTTTGTTTTGTGAATCTGATATAAATGAAGATTTAATTTTATTTGGATAAAACTTGAAATCCAATCCTTTTCGACAATAGCATATGAGGTTAAACGCTTTAGATGAAAAATTCTTGCATGTAAATAAGGGAATCCTAATTCAATACAGATCAATCAAACATGCCCTAATTTTGTTATTGTTGAAATATTTTCACTTCTTATTAATATGTTTTGGCTTTCATTAATAATAAATAAATACTTATTTATTGATCTCTTCAGAATAATACCTTAATTGTATATCAGTCTTTTAATTGAAAAAATAAAAAATAAAATTTAATAATGAAAGAACCGAAAATATTGGTTGTAATTGTATGAATTCTGAAAAGTGAATAATTTTAAGCGATAATTTATTTGAGTTCCCCATTTAAATAGTTATATATTTAGTGTTACGTAAATTAATTAGCATCCAGTTGTATTTTTTACTCTTGGTTGACCTATAGGATTTGTAAGTTGAAAACTTTCAAATCGGTAAATGTCTAGTTCCAGAGGTTATTTGTTCACATCAATTTCAGTCAGTTAGTTGCTTTGGAATACAATTCATCAGCACCATGCTTAGCTTTTGTACAATACAATTTCTCCCTTTAAAAAACAAAATATAGTTCTATGAGTGCAATACCTATTGGAAATTAGAGATTCAAATGTCTGGGTAAGGATAAATTATTGTGGGGAAGTGCTAACAAAGGGGAGATAAGTCTGGTAGATTAATCTCCTATCTCTCTTCTTTGCTTGAATTGTGTATGCAATTATTAATACTTGATATATTATTTGCATCAAGTTATGAAAGTATTTATATTAGTCAATTTTATTGATATTCAGTTAAGTCTTCTTTTCGATTTTGTAATGGGAGATTTAAGTTGTATGTTACATTGGAATGGAAGCATACCAGTACATATTTCAATATTATTAGTTTCCCCCCCCCCCCCCAGTCCAAAAAAATTGCCATTATAGCTTTTATTTACATGATAATTTGTTTCGTACTATATAACAGATAATTAATAATCTGGATGTAGATAAAAAATATATTATTTTAGTTTTGTATATAATTCTGTACAGAGTAACAGCCCAAGATTGTTTTTTTCTTTCTTTTTTGATTTAACTTAAAATTGTTTATTTCTGTTATTTCTCATAGTCTAAACAGTAACTAAATTTAATTGATAAACTAGAAAACATCTTTCTTTCCTAATCTTTTTTTCCATGAATCATAATTTTTAAAATCCATGTAGTGTATTTTGCAATTGAAGTTGTGAATAGAAAGAAAGTTGTGTATAATGAGATGGAATAAAACAATTGATTACTATATTCTTTTATTTACCTATTTTTTAGTGCGATTTGTAAATGTAACAATCTAAAAAAACATTCCAAATCTAGACATATATCGATCAAGATACTAAACTAATTACATTATTCTGAAGAACATCAGCCAAATATGTGCAGATTACAGTGGCGGTGCCCTCTGTCCCCCCCCCCCCCCCCAATAATTTAAGAAATTAGTTTTAAAATAATTCATAGTAGGTTTACAGCAGGATGGGCTTGTAAGAAATCACTCTCTGACTGAGTAGGGATGTGAGATTTAATCACCGTAGAAGGTATTGATTACCGAAATGTATCACAAACTCTAAACAATAACATGTGATTCTCAGTGTGAATATGCATTCACATGATACACTCAATCTGCTCGTTTGACACATCCCTCTTTTTTCGGATAAGCTGGTGATTTGGCAACCAACAATATCTGGTCAGCTCTATTTATCTCGACGACCTATATCTGAAATACTAAGACAGCATTTCCGGCAGTTTATTTAATAAAATATTGTTGCGAAAATATTAATTCAATTGATTCACTCACTCCGTCAGTTTGTCACTTTCCTCTCTGGTCGTATAATGTAGTGATTTGGCGACAAGCACTATCTGGTAAGCTTGTTTTATCTCGACGATCAGATCAGTGCCTGAAATACTGCCAGATACTGCATTTCGGGCAGTCTTCTTTTCCAATTTTCAGGGGGTTTGTTAAGTTTTGCAAGTCTGTTCATTTGACACTTTCCTCTATGGGGTCGGATAGACTAGTGATCAGGCGACAGATGGTATCTGATCAACTTCATATATCTCTACAATCCGTGCCAGAATACTCTTAGACAGCATTTCCGACCGTCTATTTTTCAAAAATTTCTTGGAGGTCACAAGGACTCACTACTTTAGCACTCCTGGGTGGATTTCGTCCATCTTCGCAAGTCTGTTTGTTTAACACTTTATCTCAATGATCAGTGCCTGAAATACTGCCAGGCTGCATTTATGGCAGCCTGTTTTTCAAAAATTTCTTGGGAATCACCCCCCCACCCCTAGTTGAAGCTTGTGCCTTTGCCTCCTTAACACTGGACTTTGCCCCACCAACCACTGGCGGGTGGCGCCGCCCCTGGCAGAATATTAATCTTTCTTTTGCTGAGAATCGTAAGTATTTAATGTAACCAAAGCTTAATTTACAAACAAATATTAAAGGTATCTGCAAAACAGAATGTAACTACAGAAGATCACCAATGATTTGCTTAGGATTAGCTGATCTGCCGATCATGCCCAGAATATTGGAAATGTGTCTAAACTATCTTGGAAGATACTGAATACTTTCTTTTGTATAAAATCACAGATTTTCAGTAGCAGGTTAGACCACAGCGTTAACACAATTCGTCATCTATAGCAAAGCTAATGTGGACTGTTGTCCTGCTAACATCCCGTAAATATAGACCTCTGATGTATTATACTAGATATCAACAACAATAGTGTCTAAGGGATTGAATGCATGCTTGATGTGGCTGCCACCTATTATCCTTACAAAAACCTGTTATATTGCAATAGATTGATTTCATTATCACCTCTGGTTTGTTTATCCACCCCTTACCTACTGTAATTACCATCTTATTATGGTGTCTATTCATGGTACTAGGGATTAAGGTTATTACATATCAATAGGGACCTAAATTATCTACCTTAACACTATTCATGAAACAATGGTTTCTTTGAACAATAAAAATAAGTACATAATTTAATTAGATCGTCTTGGTACATGCTAAGGATATGTAAAATTGTCTGGAGTAAAGATGCATACATTTGTGGAAAGGGGTAAATTATTACATCGTCATTCCTGCCTTCAGCTTCCCAAAAAATGTTTTATTTAAAATTCATGAAATGTAGTTTATTATATACACACAGGCCATTCACCTCTTCCTGAAAAAGTTAAAGAGTGTTTCAAGGCTGAAGGGGTCTGTGGCAGTATCATAGCACAATAGCACATTTGACGTATGAGCACATACGGCATATCCGCACATCTGACATTTTAATACATTATAGCACATTTGACATATCAGTACATCAGTCATTTTAGTACATTCTAGCTCATTCAACATTCTAGCACATCAATACTCTCTGCTAATTCTAATGTTCAATCCAACTTCATGTAAGAATTCTGGGATGGATTTGGCACCGCTGACATAAGTTGTGACTTTTTTACCTGTGTTTTTTTACTGTGACTTTTTTTCCTAGATTCGCCTGAATATGATTAATTTAATGACTTATTTAAAAGGCAAGGCAATATATGTAAAAAAAAAAAAAAAAATTATTTTAAGTCTGCATCTCTTATAAGGGACTATCCCGATTTGAACAGTCACAAAAATAAAAACTGAGTAGTGAAATTGAAACGCAAAAATATAGCGGAACGGTGTATTTACCCTGTTTCAAAATTTCGGCTCAAACTATTGATCCATTTAGCCGAAATGTCAAAACTGCTTATCCGGATACGTAACCCTTTTAAGATTTCAGGTCAGTTTTATCATTGGGTGACCTGATAATTGATTCCCGTTTTTTTAGAGTTCTATACAGCGAAATTCCCATGTGCTGTAAACTTCACCTACACATTATTTTATTTTTTAAAAAAAAGCCTGGTTTTATCCAGGCACTGCATAATACAGCTTTGGAAACCCGTCTCCATTTCGAGATGAAGACTGATGGGTTTAAGCTGTTTGAAAACGTATCACATAAATTAAGTTCGTTACTCGACCCTGAGGTAGAGGAATTTAACACAAAATTTTAAGCAGTTTTATTCTCCAAAATATTATCGGGGTTGTCCCTTTAACATAAATTGTTTCCTCTAGGAGGGCATAGGAAATACAAATAAATTGTGTCATTTGGTTCAGTAAGGGCTCACGCCCCTATCTACATGAATTTTAATGGCCCACATAATATATATTAGTATAAAAAAATTGCAATCATTATAATCCTACTATCGGGTGACAGGTACCTGAAACTGATTATTAAACCTATAAACTATTCAAATCCATTTTGTGAAGAGTTGTGTCCCCTGATGGTTATTGGCAACGGTACACGCGACTACTCGCTCATTCAGGCTATTACAGTTTGACATGACTGCCATCGAAATATGGCGAATACCGCTTCGTCGCGATCGGAAATAAGTGTAACAGACCAGTTATCTTTGTATGACATATTGAAAGTTTTTAATAATCCCATAAATGAGGAACAGGCATGGGCTATATGTTATCAGTGTGCTCAGTATTTTAGTGTTAATCAACCACAAGTGAAATTACAGGAGTTTTTCTTATATGGAATACAAGCATTACGATTGAGAAAAGATGGTGAGGTTAGCATTGATACCGCGGCTAATGCATCAGGATCTTCACCAACGCGTAAGTATATTATGCTAAGGATATGATGTATTTTGAATTACAAGAAAAGGGATTTATTGTAACTATTACGTATTTAACAGGATTAGTAAGTTTAAAGTTTGTTATTGTTATCATTTATGATAATGGCAAATACTGCTTCAAATGTCCTCCGTATAAGCTATACAAGCTATCATGTATAATTTACTGGGAGTTATAATTCAAATATTGCCTGTATATTTCTTATATGTCACCCGTTATATACAAAAACAATTCAAATTTTCTGCATGTATCTATATCAAATAGCTGAATAGGATTATTTGACAAACATGAATAAATAATTTAAACGTGATATGTTGGAAATGAACATATACAGTATGCAAAGTGAAACATGAACGTATGTAAATTATTCTTGATATTACGAATCCAGTCGCTGTTGTGTTTTGGTGGTGTTCCAAGATTATTTGTGTTATTTATTTTATGCTACGTAAAAGAACCCTTGGCAGTTGGAATTCGATATAAGAGTAGGCCGTAGCGCCGCTGCCGGGCAAAATTTCCGTCATGGGACACTGTATGGCGTATGCCCGTCTTCAATTACCTCAGGTTAAGTGCATAACAGTAGGACGTTAAACCCCATTCCATTCATTGTTCCCATATTCATGGGTATTCTATGGGATTAGTAAAACATATATTGCCCATGACATTGATATCTTCACTGAATATATATACTGTATATCTGAATGCAGAGTAGGATAACCATATACAATGTCTTATCTTTACCACAACCCAATAGCTATAAAAATAATGCTTTTCTTTGATCCAGGGTTTTCTGAACTGTATTATCTCAATCTTGTTACACTGTATTGACATCAGATTGGTAATATTATATAACTGCTGTATTTAATAACTAAGCCAGTAGGTGATAAGCTTTTTAACAAGATAAAGCATAAGAAAACACCCTTTTTAATTTGGCTTCATATAATTTATAAAACAAACAAGTTAAGCTGATAATTAACATTATAAATTTAAATCTCTTTTTAATTAACAGCAAAGAATAAGTTTGACACCAGTTGTAATTCAGAAGGTAGGAGTCTTGTCGTGTGTTAAAATTGGTGTACCGGTATTTAATATGTTATTCAATGTTTTGTTGTGATCACCTGCATGTAACAACTGTAACACGATTAATGTAATTTATATGTTGTGGTATCATTTTTACTAACCAATGACAAAAAAAAAAAGAATGTAATGTGCGTTCTGCCATTATGTGATTGATTAGTCCATAATAATTGTACATGTTTTTTTTTTTAAAAATGTACAGATTGTTTTCAATATCACCTTATAAATCCTAGATTGATTTGATCATTAAAATTTACATGAACTGGTAGTAAACCATCTACAAATTTTGTTTCAAGAAGTATGACTGGAGTTGCATGGTTTTGTATATATTATAAAAATAGAAATTGCTCATGGTTAACAAGCATAGACATGATTATATACAATTAATCACTTGGGCCAATATATTATCTATCATTTATGCTTAATTTTTATTTACTTGTGATATTATGTTATATTTCTAAAAAAAACAATATTATCAATTATTGATAGACTGATAAAAAGTAATTGCTAGAGAATTCCAGACAGTATCAGTATTTTCATTCAAAGAAAAGTAGCTGAGTTCAACACTTCACTATAGCTATACAGAACCTTTTGGCAGAAGTTCCAAATCAATGACTGGTTACAATCAATAATTTGTGGTTAAAATTAACATGCTGATCGATACAACTTGCCAGCTTTTATACTACAATCCTTTTCCATCATCACCAAAAGAGTAGAATACTATTTCATTTAGATTGATAAAAAATAAATCTTTGATCTATATGTTTAAACACTGATTGATTTAATTATAGATATGTTTAAAGTACATGTAGGAAAATATCAAGGATTTACATGTAGTTGTCAGAAAAATTGATGATCAGGTTGCTCTGGCTGGTCTTATTTATTGCTTGCTCAGTGTTATTTTTGTCAAATGTAATTTGTGTATTTGATATTTTTTTTTCTCTTTGCAAGTTAATTTGATGGCTTCTAAATTTTAGACATCGGATTAGTAGATTTGTTTTAGCTCTTTTATCACATACCTGTGAGACACAAACAGAAAAAAACCAGTCATAAACAAATTAGAAATAAACTGAAAGGGAAGGAGTCATTTGTGAGCAGATTCTTGTATGATTAGATGACAAAAGTTAGATATTAAAATACCAATATATATTGTCACATCTGGGGGATTACGTGGGTAAGGTGCTGGCTAGCTAGCCTGGAAGTCGGGTGTTCGATCCCTGCATTGGCTGTGAAAGTTCATCTCAATTTTCCAGCGTGGTTTCCCCTTGTCAGTGATGCAGAAGGAGGGCCTGACAAGGACAGCTGCCTAGTCATTCGGATGGAATAAAAAACCGAGGTCTTGTGTACACATTTGGGTGCATGTTAAAAGATCCCTTGGCAGATGAAATTCAGTTGCTGCCCGGGCTAAATTTCCCTCATAGCACACTGTATGGCGCATGTCTGTCTTCAATTAGCCCAGGTTAGGTGCAGAAGCGTATAGGACGTTAAACCCCATTTCATTCATTCATTATTATCACATCTTGAGTAAATAATTCATGTTCAGATACTACATTGTACATCCAGGGACTACCATACATATTTACCAATATGACTTGATTTACAGTCATTTTCACTGAAATTATATCCGTACAGTCTTTGGAGCATGCATGTGATTTTTATTTTTTACAGTACTTTTTTTAAGGTAGTTGCCAACTCTATTTGGTAAATCTTCTCAAGTCTCAATTGTATATTGTCAACAAAGATATCATTGGGACTATTTATGACAAACTTTAAAAATTCTAGTTTAAATCAAGATAAAGTATTGTAATTATTATTATAAATTATCTATATTGTCATTGTGGAGGTTTGTTTTGTGGACATAAAAAGAGATACTGAAGGATATTTATAGGTCATATTTTATCACCAATAGATTAATGTTTACTATTGAAATACCTCCATTTTTTAAAAGCTGATATATGTTGACCAAAACAGTCAATGTAAACAGTAATAATATTCACCAACAAACTTCTAATCTTCAAGAAAGGAAAGCTTTAAGCAGAAAAAAAACTTTCAAAGATGCAAATATTTAGATGTGGCTTTAAATATCCTGCTTTTTCAAGTTTCAATAAGATGTTTACGACATTGGTGTTCCATATTCTATTTAGTGTTTTTACTGTAGAACTTTTATTTTTTTCCTATGCAATGGATATTACATTCTTAGTTTATTAATATCATCCAATGCAAATATACAAAGAGATATTTCTGTGACTAAATATATATCAACATTATTGTAAAAAAAAATTTGTTGCCTAAAACATTATAATTATAATGTTACCGGATGCTTCATGAGAAATCCAACCTCTGTTTTCCCTGTGTCTTCGGTTTCCTCCCACTGCTAAAGACCTCTACACGCAAGCGAATTATTGAAATAAAATTAAACCATATGTTAGTCCCAAAATGACCTAGTTTATGTCGAGTGGACGTTAAACCCCATATCTCTCTCTCTCTCTCTTCATAAGGAAGATTTTGTATATAATACAGATTGGAACAAAATTGTGATTCTGAATAACTCTATTTGAACTTTTGAGTAACATTAAATAAGAAAAAGACGAGTCCCTGATGAAAGCATGCCAGAACTCAGGTTGCTATGCAATGGGAAACAACAGCTCATCTTCAGCAGTAGTTGCAGTACTGTAATAATTTATTTATTTAATTTATTATGTATTTTTTTATATAATTTGATTTGATAATTCAGTTGCTCTGGTCATTGAAAATATCGTACTTTCAGATAAAAATATGTTTTGTGGGTCTAATATAATTGACCTATTTACATGTATGCTTGAGAGAATAGATCTTTCGTGCGCACATTTGCATCTTAATGTGTCTGATTTCAAGAAAATTTGGTTGAATAATTGCTTTAAATGCAGTTAATATCTAGTTTGGAAGACAATCGTTTGAAGATATGTGATCACTACTAGCTGCTTGGTGGAGACAAAAAGTAAACAAAAATGTTTGAAAAGAATTTGTTGTGGACCCTTGAATCAAACAGAACAGTGAGGGGTAAACTAGGGGCTCAATAAAAGCTTATTTCTGTTTAGTTTAATGGTGACCTCAGACCTCAGTTACTATTAGCTGGTTAATATTTGGACAAAAGAGAATAGAAAGTTGGGCTTTTACATGCTTGGAGGTCATTATTTTGTCTGACTAAAACAGAACAATAGAATTCCTCCCTTCCTGCTGAGTTCATTCAACACCTTTTTGATCTTAGTTCTTGTGACATTTTCTGTCCCCCCACTGACATTCTTAAAACCTTTTTCGTCAAGATGATGAATAGGGGAGAACACCACAAATTTCAACTATTTTATTCCTATTATTGAAATAAAGAAGTAAACATAGGCCCACAGGCTGGTAAATAGAGTAAAATAGATTTGAAAACAATTACAGCATTTTACTCTATTATTAATCTCTTATGACATTGAGGAGTTTATTGAATGTTAAGTTTATTATCAAATATAGATTGAAAAGTTCACAAATAATGTTGCTAAATATAAACTTTGAAAATGTAGAATTATGTAAATGAGAAAGCACTTAAGTTCAGTGAACTTAAATTGTTATATGTGTTATATATTCCATACAAATTCAAGGTTTCTGGTAAAGGTGACTTAATACACGTCTCCATATATCATACATGTAGTTCTTTAATCGCCTACTAGATCTTTATACATGTATTGAATAATAGAATAATAATAATAAAATTTGGACTGAATTAATGAGATATACCATTGTAGCCACAGGGTTGGTAATAAAAGCTCACATTTTGACAGGTTGGGTTTCATGTATCAGGTATATTCTTATAGTTATACACTAAGTCACCAAGTTTATAAGAACTTTAAATAGTACTGAGTACCGTACATTAACATATTACAACTTTTTCAGCTATTAATAATTCTCGAAACTATTTGAGAATGAATTTTGTCGAAGTGAATCCAAAGTTAAGGGGTGAAACATGGGATCCCTTCTCAAAGAGTAAGCATACCTTTCCTTCACCCCTAACACAGTACATCTTAAACCCATAAGACCAAAAGTTACAAGATTTTTTGAGGGAAAAATGCCCTAAATGAGATTTAGAATTCATAGTAGTCGAGCACCACTAGTTTATTGAAGTGTACAAAAATAGAGCAAACATGACAGTCAGGAGCTAGATGGGAACATTGAAACAATTTTTGTGAGAAAAAAACATGAACATAAAATACAATGTCTGGAGGTTGATGGTTTTGTTATGTTATGAAAAGTAGTTGTAATAGTGTCAATGGTGATATATATATTTTATGTACCTCTATTTTGAATTGTTTTTATTTTGTGTTTATACCATGTAAAAGGTTGTGGGGGAGACATACCTCATGTTCTATATGCTATCAATGTCTAAACACAATCATAAACATGTCTATAATGTCTTTAATTGCTGTTTCATGTTTAAACTTTTCAAACAAAACATTCCTTACAATCATTCAAAATATGCCTTATATTATGTATAATATTTTTAAGTTAACCACTTCATGGTAAAAATGAATGACTGTGTGTAAATTAAATAGCGGTTTCCTATTATTGGACAAATATGCATTGTGTAATATTTTCAATGATAAGCATCATTTCATCTTTAAAAAAGTTTTCAAGTTTTATTTGGAAATATACAGGATATGGAATACATAATTTTAGATGAAAAATGTGTTCCTGACACTTGTTTTTTCAAAATAACCAGTAGAATACTGCTAATTTAAACAATGGCTTCAACTTAAATCTGTAAAACGAATAGGAAGTAAATAAGATCTGAAAGACAGTTACAGGAATGAAATGACATTTAATGGGGCTTCAGCACCAACTGAGGCGGGGTTGGATGGCTGAATGGTTAGTGTGCGTGCACTGTATCATAAAGCCTGCCATTGAGTCAACTGGCGTGGTTTCAAATTCCCGGTTGTACGTGACAAGGAGTAGGGTCGCCTGTCCAAACTCCTCCAGTTTCCTCCCACTGCTAAAGATCCCTACGCGCAAGCGAAATATTCAAATTAGACCATATGTCCCGAAATGACCTTGTCGTGTGGGCGTCAATACCCATTTCTCTTTCAGCACCAACCGTGCATATGCCATGGGGGGAATTTTGTCTTGACTATGTTTCTGGCTACATTTCATAATATTTAAACTCTGAAGGCTTCTCTCACATGCCCATCAGTAGGTACATTTTAAAAGTCAGACTTAAAAAGTAAAGACCTGCCCATTTAAAAGAATCCTAAGTCAAGCGCTCAAAAATAACCCCAGCAAACCCAGGGTATAAGATTAGATAAGCCATCCAGAGTAATTGGCTGCTCGATAGAGATCATGTAGATGCACGTGTAGGCCTACTCAGTTTTAATGTAAAAATCAATCGTCCATTATGTCAATGAATGAATAAAACTAAGGACTTAATTTTGTCCTGTTGGCCGAACTAAATGTATGACCAGAAATACTGTGGTGCCAGATTAGAAATAATCATATTAATTTCGAGACTACAAGTCAAGTCTCCAAGACATTCCTATATTTGGATATATCAACACTGAGAAAGGGTATGTTAGTCTGACCCTATTTCCTATAATACTTTGGGGCTAAAATATTGTGATGTGAACAATCTTACATGCTGTACATGTGTGTTGTATCTTATTCAATAAAGCCATCTAATGATGTCATGATTGAAAAATCAATAGGAATTCACCATGTGCTTTTTACTGACAGTATTATTTATCTCAGATGCATGGATTCTATACAAACTAAATCAAATTATTTTCTAATATCTTTAGAGGTAAATTTGAGTGCCAATTTTATTAAGCCTCTTTCCAATATTTCTATAAATTGTCTGGTCAAACTGTGGGTAGGCATATGTCTAACATTTTTATACGCCCACATAGAAATGTGGTCGTATATTGCCGTCGCCCCCGTCCGTCCGTCCGTCCGTCGTCCACAATTTCTTGTGAACGCTCTAGGGGCTAAAATTAATAACCGATTGACTTTAAATTTATACACAGTGTTTAAGGTCATGAGAGGAAGACCCCTATTGATTTTCAGCGATTTCCGATAATTGCTGTCAGAGTTATGGCCCTTGATCACTCCAAAAAATCTTGTGAACGCACTAGAGGCTAAAGTTAATATCCGATTGACTTTAAATTTATACACAGTGTTTAAGGTCATCAGAGAAGGACCCCTATTGATTTTCAGCGATTTCCGATAATTGCTGTCAAAGTTATGGCCCTTGATCACTTCAAAAAATCTTGTGAACGCACTAGAGGCTAAAGTTAATATCCGATTGACTTTAAATTTATACACAGTGTTTAAGGTCAACAGAGGAAGTCACCTATTGATTTTCAGCGATATCCGATAATTGCATCCAGAGTTATGTCCCTTGATCATTTTGAAAAATCTTGTGAACGCTCTAGTTGATTCTGATTGAAGTCACAATCGTGTATACCATATAATCATAATCTCAAATATAAACTATGTGGGGAAGAAATTCCAAAATAATAATCCAGTTATTTGACATATTCAATAATCTTTTGACTGTAACTATGTAAGTAATAGGTTACTGGAGCTTTGTAACTAGTACTACCCCTATTAATATTATCAGACAAGCAAATTTATAATTACAAAAAATGTGATATCTTGTCAGAGAATATAAAAGAGATTTCTATTACACGGTTTTATATTTTATCTACCTCCTATATCTAGATATCTAAGATCATTTATCATTTTTACTTACTTGAGTTGTGCTATTGAATGGTATAGTATTGTTAATAGATTTATTATTATTAAAGTACTGGTACTTTTGTATAGAACCCCCCCAGCACTGACACAAGGTCATCTTTATAAGTCATTAATTGTGGCCCAGAATTGGACCAGTTGACAGTGACTAATGTATATGAAGGCTATTGCTACAGTATTTTCTCAAAAAAATTTTGATAAAGGTTGGAGGCCGTGAATGGTTTGCACACATATAAAGTAAAAATACTTCTATTACAGTAGTAGATAAAAAGCATATAACTGTAAATCTATTTCGGGCAACTTCATTCATATGCATTTTCAATGTAATATATTTTCTTACAAAGAGAATAACCGTGTACTGGTATTATACTGGTCTTATTTTTATATAGCCCTAAATAAATATAGCCAAATTTAGTTGCCAGAAAAGATTTAGCATTTTCTAAAGATAAACCCATGATACAGCGAAGTACAGAAAATACAACTTTGACTTCCTGGAACAATAATAGTGCTATATGGATCAGGAACTGAGCATTACGTCGTTGGTGACATCTTGGAATTTTAATTTCATATCAAGAATATAAATCTGTCAATCAATGTACAATTGTCCAAGGAAAAAGCATGCCAAGTGTCTTGTCAGTCAAAAACTACAATTGACCAAGCTTAAAGCTCCAAAACTGTCAGTCTGTCCATTTTGAGGAGACATTTAGACTCAGTTTATTTCATTTAATGTTATGGATTTTTAGTTTTGAATGAAAATTGTCAATTATTCCCAGCCAGACATTGTCTTTGGCATAGAAAGAGCTTTTTATCATGATGTATTTCATCAACAAGCTATTTGTTATTAACAAGCAAAGGCTGTTTTTTTCCTTCTTGAAAATATTGAGATCTATTATGTTTGATTGGCAGGATTCCAATTTATTATTCAATTATATTAACATTACCTACTATATGGTGTTATAAGCTAATATGGGATTGTAAAGTATCAATAGATTATGATTTAATATGGCTTCCTACATGTTGTAACTGTATGTATGCAATGATTATGCTGTACATATATTGTTATTATCCACACCTACATGGATTGTCAGGTGTTTTTATTCAAAATTATAATGGTTGTAACTTATGTGATATTTAATGCAATTTAGAGACGATTTGCAATAAGAACAAGAAAACATCTATAATTTTAAGATACAATGCAGTAAAGCTTGTTAATCATTTTAGACATTTGTCAAAGTCTTTACAGAAAATAATACTTCTGTTCATGCATGAATATAACTTCATTGTTCGAATGGAATAGGGTTAATAACTTAATATCTCTTTTTATCGCAATACTTCTGTTTTGGGGGGGGGGGGGGGTATGGAGACATGCGCAGTGCTATATAGGTAATTTTTCCCAGACAGCAGCATTTCTTCAAGATCTCCTTGGCATACTCAAGAAATCAGAACACAGCTTATAAAATCTTGAAGGTTCCTTTCAACCCAACCCGGGACATTTTAGTCAAGATTAAAACTGTCCCCCTAATAAAAAAAAAAATTCAAGGGAAATTTTAAAATATATGATATTTTTGTTACTGAGAACCCAAATCCAAATACTGTATTGTATTTTTTACTCTTCGATTATGTTACAATACAAAATTTGTTAATATCTTTCACCTTATAACACTACATAACCACGGATAACATGTTCAAATATTGTACCACATTCCAACACTTATTTATTCTACACGACCAATGAAGGGTAAACAGCTCAATGACCACTTGGACAGTTGAGCCCTTTTGCCCTATGTTGACCAACACACAAAACCAACCATTATAGAAAATCCACTGTCAATATGCTTGAAGAAACAAATCAAAGTTATGTCAATAAGAATTTAGTACTTTTACTTTTTTATTTCTTGAGGTACTAAAATTCACTTTTTTTGATTATAGAGGTGTTCATCAGTTTATTTTTATTCTTGGAGCATATTTTATGCCATACAAGTATAAGCACCAAATAGAATTGTCTTCAATGGTGTTGGTTAATCAGCTAGAAGCTTTGAAATATATTTATGTCTATGTTGTACCTACATGTCTGGTAAAATTGATCAAATGTCTCAAGTAGAACTCATGAATAATTAAATTTTTCAAAGCAGACCAGGAAATATGCTTAGATCATGAAATATGACCATAAACTGTATCTCCACAGGGTCAATGCATGGTGTTCAACTTCACCCACAGTTAAATGTAGCATGTTTGTATCATTCACAATGTATATCATGTAAAATATATATTCCAAAATATTTAAATTTCATTAAAGTGCCGGTATGTCCACTGACCATCCACAGATCTTGTATGTAACAGTATAAAAAAAACACCTAGAATATTATGGGAGGGACTCTAATTTAATGAGCTACTAACTATAACACCAGTAATATTTTTATGAAATATATTTTTTAATGATATATAATTTTGTTCAAAGGTTCAAGGGAACAGTTTACTGACAATATTTTTAATACACCTTTATCTTATGGGTGTATTGTTGCTTTTGATGTCGTGCCTGTAATAATTATTATTTTATAATTTTTGTAGGGAGAAGTTCTATTTATCACAGAAAGGGATGTATAGCAACAGAAGGAGATGTAAGTATATTTGCTTTAAAATGATCCACTTACATGCTTGATGTGTCATCTGCATTTTTGCTAAAAATATCAAATTTCTCATGGTTTAATACATCCTATATATGTAGGCTACTCAGATATATTATTTAACAACTAAATCAAAATACCAATGCTAGACGATTTAAACTAGATCCATCAGGTTTCTCCACTAAAAGATTGTGACGTCTTTGATGGAATTTCTTTTTATTTTAACTTTGTAAAAACCGAATTGAACCATTTTTGGACTGATATTCCAATTAGAGATAAAACTTTCATCACAATATTGTAGTTTGCAAGGGATTCCTATAGCACTAAATGACACATCAAGCCTTTGACATATATTTCTATGATTATTGGTGCCATTGATCTAGTGGTGTAAGATGTTAGGTTCAATATTGTAGTTTGCAAGGGATTCCTATAG
Source organism: Patella pellucida (assembly GCA_917208275.1). Taxonomy (NCBI): domain Eukaryota; kingdom Metazoa; phylum Mollusca; class Gastropoda; family Patellidae; genus Patella; species Patella pellucida. The sequence goes on along the minus strand of OU795039.1, from coordinate 54,972,651 downwards.
CACTAAATGACACGTCAAGCCTTTGACATATATTTCTATGATTATTGGTGCCATTGATCTAGTGGTGTAAGATGTTAGGTTAGTACTAGCAGTACCTAATAAGTCGTACACCCTGTCCCTTATTAGAGTAAACTTGTACGACATGTATGTTCCTCCGTGACATTTTGTGGTATTTTTATGATTGATCCTCAACGAATTCATGTACATGTACATGTACAAACATTCAAGAATATTGGGTCAATTAATTAAACTACAGTACATGTATAATGAATCTTGGTGACAAACAGTGCAGGTAGAATGGTCCAATTTCTTAGGTTACACTATTGCTTTATAACTGAAAGCTGAAACATGAGATACTACTCTAGTCCACTGTTATCTTTAAAATGTGGGTAATGTGAGACTAAATCCTGTGTTTGTGCCTTGGTCACTTCAATCAATTTGTTGATTGTGTTCTATATTGACCATTACTGCTACCTGTCCTTGATGAGAAACGTGGAGATTTTCATTGTTTACTTATCTTTGACGTGGTTTATTGACCAGTGTTTATGATTCTCGTATACTTGAAAGAGATCAAGTTTACTAGAAAAGTGGTAATCTAAAACCGATTAAAGGAATTTTGATCAATCTCTTCCTTTTGCTAAACATGACATGAACAATAAATTATAAGATCAACTTTCTTTATAAAATGATAATTCAAAAATATTTAACAGTAAGCACTGTTTACTTTTAATACTAAATTCATTGCTTATAAAATAATATACCAGTACAAAGATTTGACATAAGTCAAGAGAATTAAATCCTAAATTACAGTTCATATTTGAAACAGATATTTATTTTACAATTTAAAAACTTTTCTCAACATGAATCAACACTAAAGTGTAAAAACTACTGTTTAATGTTAGTTGGTAAAAATACTAAAGCAAGAAAAAAATGTCACTTAAAGAGAAATAATGTCCATTAAAAGAAGGTTATTTAGTACTCTATCTAAGCCATATTTTGACGCTGTACCTTTTGTATTATAATACTATAAATATATGGTGTTTGGTGTAGGTCCGTGTGTGGGTCGGCTTAGTTCATCTAGTTGGCTAATTCATCACTCAGATATATAGAATACTCTAATAACCAATAATGCGTTTCTGATTCCTAGACTGATAAAAATCCTCACAAATGACAAGTGTAGTTTGTACATCAAGGTGTGACATTCTTATTAGGCATACCTCACTAATAATAACAACTACACATACACTAATATACACATAGTATACCAAACATACTAAGAACGTTTTATGTATTTAAACCTATAGTGGGTGGAGGATGTAGTTAAAATTGTACCAAGTTGGCCCCTTTATATCCACCAATCTAAAGGTGTAAGATTGTATTGAAACCCATTGATTCGAGAAAACCAAAACTATGAAAACTTACTTTATTTCTTTTTAATTGACAGTATTTCTATAGATAAATTAGAGCTTATGGTTTCTAAGGAAATGCTGAATAATTGATTAAAAGTATAATATTTGAATACATGTAAAAAGAAGCAATAAGTACCGGGTGTCCTCCAAAATTCAGGAATGGAATGAGGCTTCATTTCTCATTAACCAATTAATTAGGTTATTTTCAGAATAACATTGATGTTAAATTTTCATCATTTTTATCTCTGGTTACTATGTGCAATGGCCATAGTGGGATGAGGATTTTTATCTAGACAGCAGTAATGCTGCATACTCTTAAATCTTCTTCAAATTCCAATTATCAAAGGTACTTTAATGTTATCTACCAATTTGTACACAGGGCCATTAAAAAAGATACAATCTGAATAACAAGACACACTTACTGGTAATTAAAATACTTGTAATACACCATAACTATATACCATGCTTTTAATGACCTACATTGTGAATAAATGATTTATTTGTTTTCAGGCTGTACGAGCACTTGGAGCAACCATTTTCAAAGCATTGGATTATGGCTTGCATGAAAATGAAGAACGTCAATTGAGTCATGACTTAGAGAATCTTATTGAACTTATGACCCATTATGATGAGGAAGAGGATGAGTCTCAGACAGCAGATGATGAAGGTATTGAGAAAGATGCTGAAGATGAATATGAAAGTCGAGATGTACCACAAAATTGTTCTTTTTTAGAGGTGTCTAAGGTAAGATGATGTTACTTTCTGTTAGACATTATTTTTGAGGGAGAAATTTGAGGTTTTGGTATTTAAGCATGAGAAATGATGATGTCCATGGTTTGTTAAAATTGGTGGACATGCTCACCATTGAACAATCTGATCAGGCAGTTTAGAACACTAACTTAAAAACTGAAAGATAGCAATGGTCTTGTCAAGCCAATAATTTTACTACCGGATAATTCTCTGAACGGCCTAAGGATATTGGATAATTTAAAGAACAATTTGTTGTAAATATATGCTTTGATGTAGAACTAACCCAGTTTCACCAAGCAAGACACATTAAGTTGTGTTATTGGAGCATGAATTAATTACAAGAATTTGATTACTTGAGAACTAAACCATGTCCAAGTATGTATTGTAGGTCAGTCAACAAATTAAACAGTTCTTATTGAAATAGGAGAGGACACATAAATTGTTCACATTGAAACTTAATCTGGCTCTTCTATTCAGCAAAAGATCTTATACAAAGGTATCAAAATCAGAGTAAAAGGGCATAAGCTTGTAAAAGATTTAGCAAATTTTGTTAATAAAATCTCATCTGAAAGATTGCGGATTTGGAGTGAGTAATGAAAATTACGATCATGTGTGTTAATTTGTTAATTTCATTAACTTCACTATGAAATGAACTTTCACCCCTTTTATATATGTTTACAAACTGTAAGTTTATAATTGCATATTTTTCACTGTCAGAAATTATATAAAAAATTATAGTTACCTAAGAATTTTTGTTTAGGTCATCTTTAAGTTTATATGATCGTGAGAATAATTTAACAGTCAAAAGTGACATTGACTGCAGACAGTAGACTCCACATGTCACTGTAAACTTAAGGCTATTTTATTTTCATAATTTATATGTCATGAAACTTGTGGTTATATATACCTGCAGATGTATTATTTGATGAATTTATCCAAGAGATACTATCTTTCAAAATGATACATTAGTTACCCCCAATACTTACAGCGGAGGATATGATTTATATACCAAAAAGCATTTAATTTAAAAAAAACCAAAACAATTTGGAAATCAACCCATGTGAAGTGCTCATACTCTACACCTCTTTTCTTTTTAGTAGATATCAATAGTTTTATTTATCTTAAGAATGTACAGATTGCCTCAATTCTATGTGCTTGTATGATTAACAGATTTCAAGGATGGTGATCAGTCGACCAGGGTGATCATTGTCTGAAGTTTTTGGAAAGTTATAGTCTAGGATAAATATAAGTTAATTTTGTTTTAGACTACCGGTACATTAAAATTGAAAGATAACAATTTTCCAATCAGCAATATCTTACATACAGTACATACAGTTGTACGCAACATTGAGGGCTTAAAGGGTAGAAAAAAAGCCCAGTTTAACCGGAGCAGGACCCTTGGCCTGGCTAGAATTTTGGGGCCCCCTAACTCGGCGAGAAGCTTAATTCATATCCGTCTCAATGGCACACCTGCGTAACACACAATTAAACGGTCTGTATTACAAGAATAATTACATTAATTCTGATCACATACGAAATGTATTCAATTCCAAATGACCTACAAGTCTAGACCGATCATCGAGTGGAACTTCACAGAGACAGTTGCAAGATAGCTCAGTCTCCGCCCTTGTGCCTTTAGATCGATTACCGTGAAACTTTCATCTGGAATTTGAATTTTTTCCCATGAACCGCGGGGCCCCCAAAACCGCAGGACCCAGGTCTAAACTAGGCTTTTTGTAAGAATTAACATGTTTTGTAGAGTCTGTACAATTATAGTAGAGTAGTATGTAGATGTCATGTAATTATCGTGGTATTTATTGTCTAGAGATGTAATCAGTGTCTATAACCTGTAGCAAGGTGAAATAATTAGTCTACATCAAGTTGTGCTGTATTCTTCTTATGTCATCAGTTGAGCTGGTTTTAACACTCTCTTGTCTAATCAATGTGTTACTTACCATGTTACCACCAAGTCAGCCATGACATCAATTTGCCACATTTATTCTGTACATTGTTTATGTTTTAATGAAATTCGTAGAACACATTCATATATTATAATACATGTACATTGTTTTCAAAGTTTTCCTAAGATTAATATACATGTACTCTAATTTTCCAGAAAGTTATACTTGCCTGAATATGAATATATTGTGTTTTTATGTTCGAGAAATATTTGAAGTTATTGGCTGTAAAATTAAATTTCCCCCCCCCCCCAGTCTAAATAAGTGAACTTTAATTGGAGAATAAAATCTCTAAATAGATGTTGTATTTTTTTACGAAATTGGCCATTATCTGGACGGCAAACAAAACCAATTAGTGTCTTAAGCGACCATTGCACAATTTTTGTGCTTTGTTTGGTTTTAGAATAAGAAACCATCAGTCAATTTGAGTAAATTTACTTAACACCATGTGTACATGTATTAAATCTTGTCTCATGTAAAAAAGATACAAAATGTCTAAGTTGTTTGCAATAATGAAAAAAAAGCCCACATGGACAAATTGTTTGAATAGTATTATGACCGTGCAAATACAGGATACCCCACCTGATATAATTTCATTAAGGATTAAAAAGTTAGCAACATATTAATGTTATCAGGTATAAACTATTTTTTTGAAACAGGTGAATAATAAAATAGATTTTGATATGGGCTATGTTATTACACACCCTTCTTACAGATTATATTTAATCATATTTTGCATGTTTTTTTTTACTATAAACATCTCGTCAACAATTGCTTGATAAATTCATGTGTCAAAATAAATGTCACAAAGAAAAAGTTAATGTTACTTAAGTTGCATTATCTTTTAACTTAAAAAAGAATAGATGTTTCGTTCTGTCTTAATGGTAGATAACGGTTACATTAGACTTGTTTTGTGGAGAAGAATATATCTGCATATATATCTATGTTATTAGTCATAGCCATATCAAATTATTTACTTTATCGAGCCATAACTTTTTACAAACGGGACTAAAAATCATTCTTGAGAATGACGCATGCATATCTTGGCTAAATTCGTGAACAGTCTGTGGCTAAGAATTTGGAAGTAGTGTCGTCTCCTGAGAATACAACTTGAAACTCTTGGCTAGGTTCGTGAACAATCTGTGTGGGTCTATATTTTAATGTGCCACATGCTGAATTGCAAAGATACCCTATGACAGATAATAATGGAGTCTACCGAATTGCGATTTCCTTTTCTATGCTTTTAATAATATATTAATGTTTTCTTAAGGACTGCATCAAGTACAATTAAATCATAAAAAATAATCCATGATTTACGCTGTGTAATAATCTTATAGTAAATAATAAATGAAGATCCTAATAGATTTTCTGTTAAAAAAACAAAACACTTTTAATAAGTGGATTTCATGAAATATTAAATATTTATTTTAATGAAATATATGCCTGAAGGATTGTTATACTATGCAGTCATATAAATACACAGATTGTTCTGGTGATTTCAAATTAAACAATAACCGTGTGCCGATGTGTTTGAATTGGCCCAGTTGGAATGTACTCGTATGTCAATTGAATCAAATCTTTATTTGAAAAAAAAAATCTTTTTAAAATAAGCTTTGTCATGCTATAGCATGCTTACAAGATTAAAATGTCAAGATTAGAATAAATAAAAAAGATTTGGCTTTGGTAGCAAACAATAATAAAGGAGTCCTTTGTTAGGAGGTGTGAGTGTATACTATAATGAGAAATATAATATTCAAGGACAAACATATTTTCATATTATTAAATATGTTCGAATTCATTATCGTGATTCAGTGCTTAGTTATTTGGAATTACAAAATGAAATAAAATCATTCTAATAGAAATTGTATAAGGGTCTGAATCTTTGATTTATATCAATATAATGTTTCACCATAATATGTACAATACATGATGTGATCTGAAAGGGTTTTACAGGTGGGGTGAATAATTTTTCAGTATTGTTGAAAAGTTAATTTTCATCTCAACAAAACCCACAAACTCCTCTTGTAGCCCCGAAAATTTGGTTTACAGAATTTATTGTAATTCTTTGTTTTCTTTGTTATTTGTAATATTGTCCCACAATAATAGTACATTGTCCTAGAGGATTTAGAGTGAACAAGTTGTTAGTGATTATCTGTATGTAAGAGGAAATATCATGTACAAAACTTACTATGTAATTATGTAGGCTACATGGTGTTTTATATGAATATGAAAGGAGCTTAGTACATTCAAATTGCATATATATATTGTTAGCTAAAATACACTCTGTGGGGTTTTTTGTTGGTTGTTTTTGAATGTCTGGTTGTTGACAGTTCAGAAGACAGTTCCTGGACAAAACATCCATATTTGAGCTTGTTGAAACACCAAAATTTGATGAAGCTTAAACTTACAGTGTTTGATACTTTATGTAAACATCTTGTGATAATATTTAACTTACAAATTAAACTTTATTTATAATAAAGATTAGATCCAGACTAAGGTTACAAAAAACTGAAATCAACAAAGACAGGTATAATTGAACCGAGACAGTAACAATATTTACTACTTGATACTAATAGTGTTACATGAAGTTCTCTGGAGATATTAAAAATTCAATAAGGTGTGAATTAGGATATCATTCAATTAGTATTGTTTGTCTTTAGTTTAATATAACATGGAAAATTGATAATCGATGTGCAATAAAAAAAACCCTACATATACACCCTTCCCATGAAATAAAATTAATACATTCCATTTTTAAAAAGACTTGAAAATTTAGATTGCTAGACTTTTTAGGGAATTTAATTCGATTGTAGACAATCTTGCTCTTTTCGAGAACTCCAATAGATAAAGCCAGTTTTGAAAATTTTAAGTGAAAATATAATCGATTTTGTGTTCGTGTGTGATTTACACAGTAAGCGAAAACTCAGTGCATCCTTCAAAATATTATTATGTAGATATATCCATTTACTTTAGAGGCTACAAATTCTTCAAATATTATTAGATGTACATGTAGGCCTACAATCTGATCAAATTATGACCAGAACAGATAAAATACCATTAATAATTGATGATGAATTGATTTTATGAAACAAATATTTAAATTGTATTCACATTATAGAATCTGGTCATTTTGATTTGCAATGTTGGGGTCTTTGAACTCATAAAATTAAACAGAAATATTTTTGCTGCTTTTTATGCTTATATAATACACCTACTTAAATCAGGTTAAAGATTTATCTTCAATTATACTTATTTATAGTGTAATGGATTGTCAGTAATTCAAAAATTAATGACCCATTTTCAAATTAAATGGTCTCTCATCTTTGTCAATAACATGGCAGTTTCTTGCCTTAGCTTAATTGATTTTACAAGCATCAATAGACAACAATGTGTAGGAATGTCCTAATATTATATTTACTCCTTCCACTAAGCTTATAAATATCGTCCTACATGTAAATAAACAAGGCTTGAAATGTCATTGAGCTCGCTTTATACCCGAGAACAAATTATAGACATTTAGGAAAATATCTTTTGTATAAATGCTGGGTTTCATGTTTCATACCGAGAGCAAAATTATAAGTAAATATCCATGAATAATGTAGGAATTTGGAACCTGTTGCGTGGATTTTGTTCATGTCCCTAATTCTAGTTACAACTACTACATGTAAGTTGGGTCTCCAAGGGGGCTCAGTTATGTATACATAGTACTAGAGGTGGTCAGTATACGAGCATAATATGACACTCAAACTACTGTGACAATAATTTTACAATAATATTAATAGGAGAGATTTAGTAAGATTCATCCAAACTGATAAACTCTTAACGTCTTTGACAGTAGTGTTGGTGGATTGAGGTTGTTTGGAAAATGCATGTGTTTTATGTGCTTAGCAAATTTTGAGTCGCCATTTTTTTGTTTTCCTAAAATTAAGTCCCCAAATAAGCCATGGCAAAACAGAAAATTGCTAGATTTATCTTGAATTTGAATTTGAACATAAATTACATGTGGTATGTAATTGCATGATATTCTGATAGGTATAGGAAGCTGAGTTTACATGTCGAGAGACATGTTGTCTATAACAACTGACATGTTGTCAGTGTAACTGACATCAATTGTTTATGACGTGGTATGTGATAGACAGTAATCTGACAGTTTTATTGATAAAAAGAAATAAAAATAATAAAATATTCAATTAATGTTTTATTGATCAAGACATGATGTAGAATTTAAACATGACTTGAATCAAGTTTCATCCTTTTGGTCATATTGATTAGATTGCCATGAGTAATCTTTATCCATCTACTTGCTGGTTTATTTTTAGAGAATTGCTGACTTGCTGTAGTTGATTAAAGTTCTGTGGTCCTTTGAGCATTATCTGCCTTTGACTTCTCATCAATGTTGTTATTTGTCTATGCTTTCTGAACATTTAAAATGATACAAGAAGACTATACAAAACATTTTATTGAGTTTATCTACTATTAATCATGAGAATATGCAAATTTGTAAAACATCTGGCAACCAATTTGTACATTAAAATCTAACACCTTTTCACATTTCTATTATTAATGTGATCTTGTATATTGCAAAATTCAGCAACGTTATGACATGTGTAAGTAAATGCATTTGGCAATGCATCAAGAAACAAAGCTTATATAATTCTTGCAGTACTACAAAAACAATATTTATCCCTTGAGGATGTCTATTTTTGTTTGAAAATAGTTAGAGGTTAATGCAACCGTCTCGAAGGTTTTTGGTTCAGAGATCTTCAATGACTTGATTTTTACAACTTGAAATCTGTAGAATCTTTAAATAAAGAAGAATGTTGAGAGATTAGGTGTATGTAGTGGAAGAACTGAGGCTTTCATCTATTATTGTGTCTAATTGTCACCAATTGATAGGACATAGATAAATATATTTTTAGGAATATATATAGTTTCCTTTCTATTGTAATAGTATTATTGTGTTAGTATATGATTTGTTAAAGAGAGGGTCACATAAGTAAAATCAGATTTATATATTGTTTATATAGATGGCAAGATAGAACTTCTGTCTCTTTTATCTACAACAAATTTCTACCATAAATAATACCTATCTTGACAAATGTCTTTTGAGGGGAGTTGGGTCTTTTATCATTTTATTATCAACTTTGTATCCCAATTTGACAAATGATCATGGTACAGTTCTTCAGCTTGACTCAAGTCTCCCAAATACCCGTCATAGTCTCCAAATTGACAAAAGTGTCTACCACTTCACCAGATCACTTCCTATTTTACCAAATTATGACCGATATGTAATTAATCATAAGTATCACCCAAGTGTACCATTTCACTAGATTTTTTACCCATATTTACAATTTTATTCATTTTCAACAAATAATCCAAGACAGCAATTTTACTAAAGTATCATCCTATTCTCCCAGTTTAATCAGATTATCAACCTAGCCTCCATATTTTTCAAGTAGGCCCTATGCCAGTTCTTTATATACATGTACAACTCAAGTGGTGCTGTACATCTTTCAAAATTATATTTATTATTGACATTGTGACTTTTTAAGATTTGAAAGGAAAAACCTTTCTATTCCCAGGCCAGCATAGTATAGAATGTCATTTTATTGTCATAAAACAGCCAAATATCTTAAATTTGTCAACTGCATCAAAGAAATGAATTTGAAATTTACCGGTTTTCTTTAGACATTTATTTATCTATACATGCATCAGGTGTTGTGAATGAGTAGGGTACACACTATAGCTAGGTTAACAATGGTAAATGTCTAGGTTTAACCATCACTGACTGTGTTCTAGGGGTATTTATCTTATGGGTGGAGGGTTATTGAGGAGATGTCAAATATACTTCCAATACTTGTTAGTAATATCATCATACCTACTACTAGTCGCTCACCATTGGTTAAAACACAAAGACTATTTCAACATTTGAATTTTAGAGAAGATGTGAGAAAATAATGAATTTCATTTGATAATAAAGTTAATCTTTGTGTGATATTCAAATAGGCCTATTATACATAAAGATTTATTTTCACAAATTTATCTGTGCTATTCCTTCCTCGTAGCTTCTGATTTTTAAGAATATATACTAATATTAAAAATGGTCTGTAATATGCATTTAGTAGAAAAATACAATGCAATGATGGATTTACCCTGTGACATTATCCAGAACATTGATGGTTATTTGTCATACATGTATCTGGAAACCACAGCTTATTTGATACCATATATACTTCGTTTTTGGTAACAAGAATTTCAGCCTTGTGAACTTATTCAAAAACTTAACTTGGGTATAACCTTTCCAAGTTATGGAAATTATTCTTAGTTTAAACTTGCCACTTTTTTAAAAACTGCTTTACCCAATTTGCTTGTATACTGTATTTATAAAGACTGTGAATTTTAAATAAAATCTGAACATAAATCTGTCATCTCATTTCCTGTTGTAAATACAGGTACATGTATGATAACAAAAACTAAACTCAATTGTTTAAGAAGGATAGACTGACTCATCATCAAAATATGAACATGTCCTCTTCACTGCTGAGATAAATAATAAAACTATAATGAAGTGTGTGTTGTGGTTAAAGATTGGTTTCACATGATTTAAATTTCATTCAAAGTAATATAACACATTTATAGTATGGTGATGTTAGGTTTTATTTGAGGGGACATGCTTGGATTGTCATTGGCAATAATGAATACCTGTACAATGCCCTGGATTTGAATCCCAACCAGGGTTGAAGGATCTTGATTTAAAACTAAATGTTATTATCATTCTATTTATTATTTAATTGGGCCCTCCATTACCATATAAAGACATTTTTAAGAAAAGTTTATTCTTGATCTGTCAAGACAGTAAAAGACTAGCCTACCTTTGTCCTCGATTAGGCAATCAACTTTCCAAATAATCAAAGGCATTATTTTAAAGGATTTCGTTATTTTCCCTAGATTTGATTTAGTAGATTGAATTTGAGTCAACCAAACACACAGTCTGTGCTTTACTGAACATGTTCATGAGTGGAATAAACAACCCCCAAATAAAACAGGACAATCTTAGATATGATATTGTGCATATTATTCAATATGTAGAGTGGTAGCCCCTCAAACCAGTAGAAATAGATAAAGTCCTTAATGAGGAAGGACACCATAGTCCGAAACGTCTAGTAAATAAATTCTACTTCAAAACCACCTAAGGACTTTATCTATTCCTACTGGTTTGAGGGGCTACCACTCTACAGATTTCTACTTTTCGTGAGACCCCTTATACATTGCTGAGATCCCAGTTTAGATGTCGTCCTGTTACTAGTTTCCAGCTACTACAGACCTTTTGTACGAGAGTTGTTGTCATTCTACTCTGCCATTTTATTCAATACTTGATATAGTCTTATTAACCCTTCCTCCAATTATTCAACAATATTTTTTTTTACTTTTCAGTTATGTGCAAGACATTTATCTTCACGACAAGATGCCCGTCATTACAAAGCAGTATGTCGAGCCTTGGCGGCAGAAGCTCAGGAACTTATCAGTTTTCTTGATAAAATATCCAATGGTCAACAGGTTGGTTGAATGTCAATAATAATGTGATTGGTTTTAAAATATACATTGCATTCATTTTAACTTTATGAGATAGTAAAAACCATGACAATGCCTTGGAATGCACTTTTCTTGTCGGTCATCCCCAAATTATATTAGGAAGGAAATTTACATCAAATCAATCAAAATCTGTTTCATTTGATAATTCAAAACTAAAATAAAATAGAAAGACAACATAAACATGTATGTAAAGAGGAAACGCTGTTAAGGTTTCTTTTGAAGCAATTTTCAGCTCGTTTGTTTCCAAATGTATAGTCTTCTTTAGAAATGTTATTGCATGACTTCCTTTTAATTCGTCTATACAGTTATTTTGTTGAAAAAATTAGACTGTAATATTAAAAAGAAATGTTCTGAAATAATTCATGTGTAAATATATTTCATTCAGCCATAAAATTACTGCAACTTAGTAATTCGCTATCAAGCGAGGATAAAAATCTCTTATATATTTTGTTGAAAAAATTAGACTGTAATATTAAAAAAAAATATTCTGAAATAATTCATTTGTACCGTAGATGTATTTCATGCAACTTAGTAATTCGCTATCAGGCAAGGATAAAAATCTCTTATATCTCTTCCCAACAACCATTGTTGGATGACTTAGTGCTGTGGGTATATCTTTCGTTGCCTGCAAATCGTTATTGGTATTTAAAACCTTTTATCTTTAAAAACAATGTGGGATTTTAAAGTTGCTGTGTTTTGTGTGGTTTGCAAAAAAATGCTTGGTTCAGTTCCAACCAAGGTAAAATGAAGACCATGGGCTTAATAATAAAAAGATGACTTTAAAGTAATTCTTTGTGGACATTAATGCTTGCACAAGTGATTGTGTTGTCTTTTCACACTTTTTTGAATGTTACTCTTGAGAAGTTTTTATGATCATGTTTGTATCACAAAAGACACAAAATTCTTTGGTTTTTAAAAATGAAAATAAAAAGGCAACAATACTAACATACATTTTTATCCCTTTGTCTCTAATTTATTTTTTTATCTAAAACAATAAAATATCTATATTTCTTTTTGGCAATTATGGGGGTTAATTGTACATAATCCTTTGATATTGTTAAAGTTACATCACTAAGGGAATATCAGTCCCCAAATGATTCAATTCCTTTCAGTATTTACAAAGATATGATGAATTGGAAATCAGTCAACATTTTGCATCCTTGGCAGAATGGGATATGGCCAAAACAAACCTATGCCAGCTATGATCTTCGCTAAAGTTTTCTCTAGGTCTCACAGTTTTCATCAACTGCTGAAGACCCTGGTGTGCAAGCCATTAAGTGAAATACAGATGTACGATATGTTAGTCCCAAATTAATCTATCTCTCTCTCTCTCTGGATTCTTAAAGGTTGTAGGTGATCCCCCCAAAATTTAAAAGCCTATTTTGTGTGAAAGTTTAAGACCTCTATGTCAACATTATTGACATCAATAGAATGATAAAACTGTCTTTATGTTTAATCTTGGTCACTATTAAAGATTCTTTAGATTCTAACTCCATGGTTTCAAGAGTAACTTTTGACACCAAAGTAAAGTTTTAACTAGAATAACTTGTCTGATTTTACTATCAGTTGATGGGTTTGTTGGTGGACACCATAAACCTCCTAGTCAATAATATGTTTAGTGGTCAGTTGCCCTTTGTACATAAAACAGTTGACTGCAAAATTCCAAAAACTGTTTTTACACACCAAAGTGTACTTCATTTACATTTGTGTACTGAACAATTTTTTACATTGAAATATTATTTTGAAATTCTTGCAAAAAAAAAGAAGATCTTTGCGATTAACACAAAAAATTTCATTGATAGCTTTTATGCACAAGCCAGATAATTCGCATATTCCTCAAAAGTGAAAAAATATGTATTCTATTTTACAGACTATTATTCCTACATGTATCTGCTTAAACATACATTATACATGTATTGCAGGTCTTAATAAACTTTTAATTAAACATTTATTAAAATGACAAGACCAGAATCAACTCTGGATAATATCTGATGGGTCCAATTTTTATTAGATTTGAATCCAATCTGCCGTTTAATGGCCATTGATGATTAAACATAAAAATGGGTAATCAAGACAATGGTAGTTATGACAATCAAGGGTAGCCTAAAATTAAATCGATAACATCTACATGTACATGTACATGTAGGTTCATAGTGAAGCAATTTGACTGAAATTTTCTCTCTTCATTATATATTTTTAACTACATGTCAGCTCTTTATCTAATCTTACAATGCCCCTTTAATATGAGTATTAAAAATACCTTGGATATAGTTTCTTGTACAATTAGACATTAAAGATTGTGGCATGAAATCTTTAAATGATATAACTAAATTGAAATTGAATACTTTGTTTAATAAATTTAAAAAAAAGTAGGTATGTATTTAGCTTTAATACTGGCATATTAAGGTTTTATTTAATCCAACCCTTTTGATTACATTGAAAGGTGAAACAGTTTTAGCTTGAAGTATTCTCTTGTTGACCTTTTCTCCAAAGGCTTAAGTTCTAATTCAAGTATTGTCAATTGAGGGCAATTCTGATTTGATATCTCCGAGTCCAATGATACCCTTACTGTATCCTAATTAGGTTAAGTGACAATTTACATGAAAGGGCTTTCTAGCATAATAGACCTAGACCTAAAGTAATGGTTTAGTTTCTCAGATCTTTATGATTAATATAATAAAGCATGTTATTTTAGGTTCAGTTGTATTTGGCAATGATTGTACTACTGTATTTACCTACTAGTTAAGTAGAAAAGTATTATGACTCTCTAGATTAAGTATATCAACACAGGTCTTATATATATATTAGAAAAACCAGTAAAGCACTACAATTAATCTTTGAACTTTAAGCAAAAAATTCAAACTAAACAAAATTCCTTAAAAGCAGCATTCAAGAATAAAGTTTAATTGTGCGAATCTCACAGAACTCAGTTCACATTAGTTTCTATTTTACATTCACATATTCATTTTTTTTTTAATAGTAATTTTTCATGCCCATTTTTCAGGAAGTTTACATTACAATATTTTTTCCAATTTTGATGGACCTTGAAATTTTATGTTTATAATCCAATTTTTAGGAAATTCAAACACAATCATCATCAGGGTGTAATGATTTCTAAAATTGGATAAAAATTGTGACAGGTTGAGGGTCAACAAGCCAAAACCACAACTTTTTTGTACAATCAGGGGCCATAATCCAGGAAGTAACAGTCCAATATTGAAAAGTACCTAGATCTTTAGGATATAAACACATGCTTTATGTTTCATCAAAATTGGCTAAAAATTGTGACCTCTAGAGAGTCTAGAGGGACCACACGCTAAGAAACAATTTTTCTTTCAATTAGGAAGTTTAAGGTGCAATATGCGAGAAAATTTAAACAAACTTTAAAAAAAAATGAACTTCCAAAATGATGTAATACAAAGGTTGTGGACCCACTAATTTGTCACAATTTTTTCTGATTTTGATGATATTCCAAATATATCCTACATGTAGTAACCTAAAGATCTCAGTCTCTTTCGATAATTACACATCAGATCATAACTCTTGGAATATGGCCTGGATTGTTCTTAAAATAACTTTTTTTGTTTAGCTTATTCTCTATCCATCTCTTTTAAACCACACTAGGTTGACAGTTATGAATAAATTCACATTGCATGTTCGTTTAATGAATTAAAATTTCTAAATATTGATTATTTGTTTCAGAATTTAACCAATCAAGGTGTAGATAATGATACACAAGCTTTAGATGATCTAGAAAGTAGTGACTGGGTAAAATAATTATTTATTTACATGTATTTAGCACTGGCAGATCATCTGTTGAATTAAACTTTGATATTTAGAATAAAATGATTCTCTATATGCTAAGAAATTGACAAATTAAGTACACTGCATTGATATTTTCGGAAATATTTACATAGTACTTAACAGAGGAGAGGAAAAACCCCAAATCTAAGGTTTACAAATATAAAAAGAAAAGAGTTAGTTGATATATTATCGCACTAATAATTTCTAGATATTATTTTACATGTATTATCTATTTAAAGTCATCTTTTTTGATCTTTCTTCTAGACTACATTATGGGTTCAAATTATGAGACAGTTACGGCAAGGTGTCCGATTAAAAAAGGTTGAACATATTAATTTTACACCTGTAGAATTTGAACTTACACCTTTTGAAATCTTACTTGAAGATATCCGATCTCGAAGATATGCCCTTCATAAAATAATGGTGAGTATAAAGTTTACTACACTACAGCCATGCATTACACACACATGTGATAACTTATATTATTTTACAACACAATGCTTCTATATACATGTATTATACTTGAATCTAGTAACTTTTGTAATTTCCAGACAGTATTGTGTGTATAAATAACATCTGGGAGTGTGTTGAAATTGTACTTCCGTCTTTTGTGCATTTAATAATTATTTTGCTACATTTTGTGTGTGATATTTGCAATGCTTTACCTAAAATTTGAGAGGCATTAGCGCTTTTAAATTTGATGTAATTTGAATATACAGTTCAGTTGAATCAAGCATGTTCTAATGAGCTAGGTTGTGAAGATATACCGGGTATATGTTTTAACTATCAAGTTTTTAAGGAATTCAGGGAATGCTCATGAAAAAATCTTACTCTTAGTTTTATAGAATTAGGTCAGACTATGGTTATTTTAAAAATGATATTATTCAAAATTATTTTGATTGTAAGAGTGATAATTCCTTTCTGAAATATTACTGGAAACATTTTGACTTGATTTTATTGTTGTAATGATCTTTTTATAAAATTGATAATTATTAAGTTACCGTAATTCTTTGTTTCATCTTTCAACAACTTTCTATATTATTGAGAGGGAGGGATGAAGGGTGGCTAAACAAAAGAAAAACCAGTTGCTAAACCTTTGGGATAATGTCATTCTCTGTACCTCTCTAATGGCATGACCTTGCTTGCATCTGACTAATAAATCTATTTCTTGCATGTTTGTTTCCTTTAGGTTAATGGTGAATTACCTCACAAAGTTAAAACTGATGCCCATAATGTGATATTAGACTTCATCCGTTCCAGGCCCCCTTTAAAAAAGGTATTATACATTTTAACTGTAAATCCATAAATGTGTATTTTGTAGAAACAGTCAGTCATCAGTTATTACATTATCTTTCAGATTTTATATCAAAATTAAAGACATGACATTAAAATAGTTAGAATGGACAATGATTAACATGTTTAGAAAATTCTTTTAACACCATGACTGCCATGAAATTCTAGAACACTAGACAAATTGTCATTTGACAGCGGTTTTATTTTGAAATTCCAGTGGGTGACATTTGGAATTTTTCTGATCGATACTAAGATGCAATTATTTCTTGTTGATTTGTTTCCTTATCCTGGAATACCAAATTGTGTATTCTGCTGAGAAATTTAGAATTTTTTTAGGAGGCCTCCCCCCTCCAAAATTCTGGCACCACAATTGGATAGTGATTTAAACTTGAACTGTGAAGCATGAAAGCATGTTTTTGTACCTTTGGTGTTAATTGTGTAATGTATTGCATGTTAATGCTGTTGCACTACAGATTTGTGACTTGTGGCATATTTCTGCAACAAGAAAAACAGGATGGAGATACCAATCAGTAACTTATATATACAGTGAGTTCAGGAAGTAAATGTAGAAAAAAGAACATTATGTACCCTGTGGCTTGATGTAGTATTTGATGTGAACAGTTTATGCACGTTTCCAAATATTTAGCCGGATTGAGTTGGTATAAACTTGTGTAATTAGAAAAAGGAACATTGTCAACAAAGATGAGAACAAGAGAGCTATGTTTGTTATTTTAAATGGATTAAAGGCCAATGTTGTTTCTTAGTTTTGAGATTTCGAATGGCGCTTCTAAACAGAAAATAATGTGTCTGTAAGTTTTAAAAGCATACGCCTAATGAGAAATGCAAAGATGAAATGAGCCTTATATTTAACCCTTTTTATTTGTTAATTTTAATCAATAGTCACACACCTCATCTGAGGTCTGACATGTTTATTTTTATCATTGGATTAAATACTTCCCAGTTGAATTACCATAACCATGTAAGGTATTGTCGTATTGATATGAACTCAGAATTATTTTATTTATTTCTGAGTAATTTCTGAAATAGACTCTAATAGGACATTTAATGGTTCCAACTTTTATTTAAAACATTATTATAATCAATCAATCAATTGTAACTTGATGTACCTAATTGAATTAAAAGAAAAAAGGAGTTTTGTCACATTAAATTCACTTCTGTACAGAGTAAGAGAAATTGACTTTCTAAGCCAGTATTTAAGCCCTTGCTCTAGTTATAACAATTTGGTTTTGAAAAACTGACTAGACCCATCAACTAGTGATATTTCATTACAGCTATAAATTACACTGGCTTAATTGTGGCATAAGGGTAGTTGAATATTTAGCGATATGTGATCCTTAACCATGGGCCTACAAGAAAATTAATTATGTATTTGTTTCATTAAAATGTGTCTGCAAGCATATTCTAGATTACAAATCAAATGTCAAACTATTGAATTACTTTCCCCTTGTAAGTTTTTACATTTGACTTATCACATGTTTTATAAAATCAGTTTCTATTCGCCTCTCAAAACCTGCAATCAATTTCTTTTTTACAAGAACAAATTGCATGTCATGTAGTGGTTATTGTCCTAGATAAATTGCCAGATAAACTTGGACAAATTCCGTGTATGCTTGTATTCAGGAATTCCTACAAATTGATGAATTCTGTATTTATAGATAATTTTCCACTTATTAATGAGTCGACAGAATGACATTTTAGAAAGGACTTACAGTGGTTGTATATATTATAATAAGTATTATTTAGGACGAGGTGCCATTGGACAGCTGTAACGCATTAGTATAGCAGATTCTTATAATACATAACTAAAACTGCATATACTATTATATAAAGTTTGGAGAGGTTGCCATGGATATTACAGACTCCTATTTCTTACTTCCAATTGTATCCTTGACCTTTATGCCATGTTAATGTGGATGAAAGAGCCACGTAGGCGTATTTTATTGCGTCTGTTCTGCTGTACTTGTGTCATGGAGTTTTCTAAATCCAAAAAGAAGGTAGGCAATTTTATTGGCATATGGGATTGACTTTTGATTAACTTGGACTTATTTCTGACTAAGTTTTTTATTATAATTTATACACCAGTAGAAAAAGTGATTTTTAGGTTTTTAGGAGTGTACAACCATAATTGTAACCTTTGAGATCCCTCTACAATATATTTTACTGATGGAAATATGCTGGACAATTTGAATTTAAAACAAATTTGCAATTTGATTTATGGACACTGGAAAACTTGAGTCAGTTACTACAAATTATTACAGGATATTAATCCCAAAAATTTAATGGGATAAAAAATGAAAATTTTAATGAATTTGTATCCTCATTAGTTTTTACAGTTTAACAAACAGATTAAAGCATCTGTCACAAGTTTCTCCAAGCCAGGTTAAAGTTTATATTTAAGGTTGCCAAAAAATGTTTCTGGTTTTAGGTTTTGGAAAAAGATTGAAGAAGAGAGTGTTACAAAATGTTTGTTTACAGTCTTAGTGTATACTTTCCTTGATCTTTGTAGACTTTGTGTCAATATATACATTGTACTTTTTAGTCTTTGTATGTTGTTTGACGATAAACTCTGCTTTTATCTAGGGTGTTGGAATGGAATGTAAACCTGAAAGTGTCTGATATTTTAGAATATCATCGTTGATATTCAGAATGTTAAAAACTCAGTAAAAGTGAGAATATGCCATAATTAATGTCAAATATACAGTCTTCTGCCAGACTAAAAAGTATCGGAAAACATATTGACTCAAAATTCGAACTTTAACCATTTAGCACTTTGTGCATCTGCATATTGACTACCCCAGTTTCTTGGATGACAATTAGGGAAAACTTATGTATTAATACTGGTACATGCCTAGACCGAACACCTCGAATAGCCTGAGATGCATGAATAGCTTTTAATATTGTATTATTATTTTGCAAGAAGAACAAAAGATGTCAGGGCTTGCGGAAGCAATTCTTGATTGGGGAGTGGGGGGCTTTCATCCTAAGTCCCTATATGCGAGGATCCAGGGGCTGCAATAGCCTGAAGAGAAGAGTACTTGAGGCCAAGTTATTGGGGGGGCTTCCATACGGGGGCTTTGCCCCCCCCCTACTCCGCCCGGCCTGCCTATGTACTCTACAGAGTGGTTTAGGGCTGTCTAAGGAACCCTAGTTAGGATGGTTTTGGGCAGTCTAAGTGCTAAAGGGCTAAGTTAGTTAGGAGTTTGTAGATGTTATCACCATAAAATACTGGCAATATTTTATTTTATTGTGGTTTGGGGAGGGGGGGCATATTTAAGTACTAAAGGGTTAAGTTAGTTAGGAGTTTGTATTTATTATCACCATACAATTGTGGGGGGAGGGGGTATATATATGTTGGCTTTATTATCATTTAAATTTCTTAATTTTGATATTCATAACTCTTGAATTTGAGCTACCATTGTTAAGTTTAACGTTTATCCAACATTGTTATTAATGTATTTTAGGCTAAAGACAGGAAGTTGAAAACGTTACCACCCAATCCTCCTGATCCACATGAATGTTTGTTACAAGATATCCGTGCTCAACCTAAATTACGTTCAGTTAAAGAAGGAAAATTAGTTGGTAAGTATTTTTTTAATATCCTGTATTACACAAACTATAAAATCATATTTAAAAAATATGTTAAAATCAGGTGTATGTTTAAAGTACATGTCTATGGTCACACCTTATCATGTGTCAAAACCAATCTTCTAAAATAGATTGATGAAATGTGCCTTTCCCCTTTGATAGCAATATATCAAAAGTGATTTTGCTGCTTTTTATCAAAGTAATATTATTTCTAAATTGTTCACAACTATATTAGATATCCATTATCCATATTTATTGACGTGTTCAATGATTTTTTTAAAGGTCAATTTTAAAACAAACATTGGTTGATAAACTTAAGGGAAGTATATACCCGCCCACACTGTACTTGCCTCATGTTCATGGCATTATATGCTAAGGATTAAAAATCCTAAAGAATCTTTCTTTATTTATGGTAAAATACTCAACTCTATTAGTAAATGCAGGAGGACTGCACTACACGCAAAACAAAAAAACAAAAAAAATCTACAAGATAAACCTGCGGCCAAGACAGAAAATAGACATTGCAAACACTAAACAATTATCAAATCAAGTGACTTTAGTTGGTTGACCTTTTACAATTATAATCCATTTCATTTACATCAACCTTAGCTTTATAATTATAATCTTTGACAGAAGATTGACTGATGAACCATGGAGGATCGGCCAATCATGGGTAGAATATGAGGTGTGTGGAATGTGGTTGTACTCTATATCTCTGTCTGTAAATAAAATATAAAAAGATAACATGTACGCAATCAGATATTTTATATGGGCTTATTGGCTGTAAAAGACAAATTAGTCAGCTTATCTGATTGTCTACGATAAAACCCTAGGTGGTAGTGGACATTAAACTCCAAGAGAAGAACAAGAAGAAGAAGAAGAAGCAGTCAGATAAGCTGACTAATTTGTCTTTTACAGACAATAAGCCCATAGAATTACCGATATTGTATTATTGAATGAGTCATGAAATATTCAACAGCCTCCGCATAATATATTAATTAGATAATTATTTGATTGGCTGAATAATTTACGATATGTAATTTCAACTACATTGTACTTTATTGTTAGGGTGTGTATCATGAGTAATAGATTTTAGTGACATACTTTTGTCGAATATAAAGGCTTTAAGGCTCTTATTTTTGTCTTGTTTGAAATTCCTAACAATAAAATTTTTAACTGCCTATGAAAGTTTAGCACACCATTTAAAGGACATTCAATTCAGATTTTGACATCTAAAAATTTATAGTAAAAAAAATATGGCTCTCAAGATTAGTTATGTATGTTTATGAAGATACCAGGCCAATACTTTTCATAATTTGTAAGTACAGCATATTAATATTTTAGGGTCTTCTTAGATATATCATTTGAATTTTTCGCTAAAATATCAAATTTCTCACAGCTTAATTAATCCACGCTAATTGATTATGTAACATTTAATTAAGAAAACAAAGTAAAAATGCCAATACAAGTAGGCCTCCTGGCATGGGCTCATTTGGATTTGAAATAGGACCATCAATACTTGTAATACTGAATAGAATTTAACCATTGTTGAACTGATATTCCTATTAGATAATCACCTTTTACAATATTGTAGTTTGCAAGGGATTTAATAGCACTAAAATAATGTGTTGATACTTTAATCTTATTAAAATTTCAACGATATTGTAACCTAATATAACCTAAAGATGGTGTTTCGCCACCTTTATTCATATAATAAAGGCTTGTTGACATAGCATATATTATAACTAGTTGAGAAAGGATAAAGTATATTTTCCCACACTTTTATATAAGTAATAGTAGTAGGTTGAATATAAATATTGTTTGTTTTCAAGGCAATGGGACTAACTAGACTAGATAGATACACAAGAAATTAATAGGTATTCTGATTTTTTATGTGAGAAGATCAAATTATTCTCACTATACAGCATCATTGAGGCTTGACTAATATAGCAATCCTGTTATAATAAAGTTAACGAAGGTTATAACCATTCATCTCCAACAAACAACATCATGCTTATTAGTTATGTTAAGATTCAAACAACCAGATTGCTTTGCTCAATGGTTTTAAACAAGAGATCAATATAATAAGTACCCTTTTTTTAGGTTTCTTTTTGTTCTTTATTAGAGATAGATTGTAACCTTTTAATAATCAGAATATCATGTTACAAGCTTATAAGAATTTTATAATTAATGATAATTACAAATCAGTTAAAATCAGATGTCAATTACGTTCTTTGCATTAATATCTGCCTTATTAGCCAATCAGTTTGTCTGTATTTGTATCCAGGGCTGCGTTTTGTTGGAATTTATATGAATTTAAACCCCAAGCATATTAAGAGTGGATCAGATGGTTATAGAGAGTAGTTTAGATTGCAATGCAGTGAACAAATCATAAAACGTTGAATAAACATAATTCTAGCTTGAAGGTGGTAATTAAGATATAACTTGTATTTCTTTAATATTTGTAACCACGATGCCCATCTTTAATGGAAGATCGGTTTATGAAACTCCTGTTGGTTTTATCTAAACACCTACTCCTACAGGGTGTCTGTTAATATAAAAGGACCATTTGTTGTAATAATATTATCAAGAGATTTGTTTGTTAAATGTGATGAAAAATTGTTTGAATACAACCACAGAACACTGACCTAGCGTTAAAGCTGAAAACCTATCCAAGAATTTCACCATCCTATTATTATGGACATGCCTGTTACCTTAGCTTGACTATTTAACACCATGATGACTGATTTTACATACTGATGCGTGTATGATAGATTCTTAAAAAAAAAAAAATTAATATCTTAAACCATGCATAGAATATATCCTAAAACCATATTTTCAAAATATTGTTATTGAAATAATTTCATAGTTAGAGCACAGACTATGAAGAAACAAGATAAACTCTCTTAAAATATTTTTAATCAGCAAAATAAATTTAAGAACAAACAAATTGAGATGTAGACATGTTAATTAATCAGATAGACAAGTACTATGACATGTACTAGACTACATACTTATTCATTTTATCAATGAATGATAAATACAGCTGTGTTTGATTATAGATATCGGTAGATCAATTGAGTAATGTAATCATTTACATCTTATAAAAACATTAATATTACTATAATCATTGATGATTAATTTATTGGTTTTTTTTTCTGTTATTATAAATCATGACAGCTGCCTCCGGGTAATTGTATTAATCATGTTGATTAATTAAGTCAGTATTTAAATAATTTATCATATCTTAACTAGTCTTTTTAAACGAACCAATCACTGTTATTCCATTACATATTTGTTGATCTTTACTGAATAGTACCCATTCAAATTTGAAAGTTTACATACAAGAAATATATGCAATTTGTTGATCTAATAACTTATGTTTTGAATGTATTATGAAATATTTAACAAAAAACATAAAGAAAATCTTTTGATTCCATTTTTAAATATCTATATTGACAAAATTTGGTCTAAGTGTGGAAAAACAAAAAAATGCAGATTAGGGTTCCTGCCATTTACTTCCTTCTTTTTCCTTAGATGAAATTCAAAGGTTAGATTTAGGGATTTGGCAGAGGCGGAAGCAGGATATTTATTTACAGGGAACAGGGTTAAAATTGCTCCCCCGCCTCCGTTAAATTTTTAAAATGGTGTCAATGGTGATTTGTGTCATATATCTGGATCCGAATATAACATATAAATTGATCAGCTACATCACCTCAACCAACAAAAAGCGCAAATTTACATGTTTCATTTAAAAACAAAATGATAAGTGAATTTTTGATACTGTTTTTTAGATGGGGGTAGTGGAAGCCCCTACGGCCTCTCACCTCAATCTGTCACTGCTATTTGATATTTAGTTAACTGACGTAGCAATGGATAAGATGATAATTTTAATGACTCTTAAAGAGAGTATTTATATTGTGAAGTGGGGGGTGTCAGTGTAGTAATTTAACACATGTATTGTACCTACCATTACTATGTGATGTGATCCCTGTCAATATATTAAATGACCACTAGCTACTCTTTGTCTGTCACGTTTATATGAAATACTATCCTCTGGTAGCGTTAAATATTTAGGCGTGTTCTATTTGTCAATAAAGCAACACCTTGGTTTGACCTGTGGAAATAACTTCAGTGTAAACATTCTCGAAATTTTCATCAAGTTATGGGGGAGGAAAAAAAGGAGTTTTTCCATACAATGACTGTTTTGTCACAGCATTCTACAATATCCACAAATGAACCATATTGCTTGAAAAGGGAGGGAAAAAAAGTACATTATGCTACTTTTTTACCATTGTTGTTCAACCAATACTAAAACATTTGCTAGAATGTCCTGTCCAGCCACATGGTTTCAAAAAATTACACAAAATTTGTGATAGTCACCCGGTCTGGAAATAACGGTTTTAGATGTACGTGACAAAATGTCAGGCACTAATGAAATAGTACCTGACATTTTCAACTTAGTGCCGTACATGTAGTAATATCAGCCAAAAAAGGCAAAACAGTGCCGGACAAAATGACAGGAACCAGAGATTTTGTGCCTGACAAAGCCTAAATCTGTGTCTGACATTGTCAGTGACAGTTGCTTTATTTCCAGGCTTGAATTAGTCGCAAACAGTGCCAAATTGAGATGAAGAGAGGCCATAGACTATTCCACTTATGATGCCCCTCACATTCCCCCCCCCCCCCCTAAGAATAGAAAAAGATAAAAGTGTGTTTTAAAGAGAGTTGAGCAAAACGGAGGATAATGATGGATGCTTTAGATTAAAAGTTCATATGAGAAAGGATAATGACAGCGTAAAAATATTATACACCTTGGCCAGAGGCCCTAGATCTAGAGAGTTGAGACTCAGGCTTAAAGGACCGAAGTCTGTAACTCAAAATCTTCCCAGATCTTTGAAAACACAAATTATTGGTTAATTTAAATCAACATTGATGATGTAAACTTATCGGGAAAAGATGAACTTCTAAAATCTGATATTTAAGATAACAATTTTTTAAAACATAGGTACACGAATCGTGTACCATAATGCGCTTCAACCCCAGTTGTATGAGAGACTCGATGGACAAGGCTACACAAATTACACCAAACCAAACAGAGTTATGTAGACTAGAATAACTAGACACAATAAATGTGCACTTGATTGCGATTGCTGGCTTATTTCATCGAACATAACTGATTTGAAATTGGAGTAAAAACAGAAACCATTGAATGTAAATCAGTTTATATTAAAGTATTATGTGGGTTGTGACCCTCTTTTGTGAATTTCTAGGTCTGTCAACCCAATAGGTAAATCTGGCACTGGTCCCTAACACCCTCTTCACACATCCCTCTGTTTCAGGTTTAATCCCATGGCTATTACTTTACTTTGGAGGGATACAAACTCATAGATTTTTCATGTTTATAATCCAAGGTTGTAATGGTTACCATGTCAATGACTTAAAATTTATCATAATATACTTTATATTTTACAGTGGAAACCTCACGAACAAAGTTAGATTCAAGTGATGAAGAAGAGAGTCCACCTCCTATCCGTAAAATTATTAAACCAGATTTCAATCTACTGTTGAATAATAGTTTTGATGTAAGTAAAGATAATTATTTTATTTATGTTGTGGACAGAGCACAATTCATGAACCAATGTAGGAAATAAAATAAGTAATTGACCCAAAGCTCCAACGTGACTATTTAGATTTTGAGGTCTACCTGTTTTAGGGTGATATTTTATTGGCCACCCTTGTTTTTCTAGTTATATAATGTTGAACATTTTTGAAAGTGAATTTTCATTAAATGAACTTTTCTTGCAAATGTTACAGTAATTCAATTATTTTGTGGTGACTTTTTTAGGAGGATGATTATCATGAAGAAACTGATGAAGAGAAAAAAAGATTAGAAGCAACCATGTCTCCATTATCTCCTGTAACCCCTGTGGCTGACAATCCATCATGGCAACAAACAGGTACATTTCATTGCATGACAATAGTTACTAGTTTAACTGGCTTATTTCTAAACATTGGGAACATATTGATTTGTAAATAGCACTATGTTTTAAAACAATTTGTTAATGTTTATGTATAAGGGTGGAGAGTTAGTCAAAACAAAAAAAAGGCAATCTTTGGTGGCCTATGTTTCACTTTCTTTAACCCTTGATGCACAACAGTCCCATGGTTATGACAATGTCGTACAGTCAAATTTCTAAAATGAAGCGATAGATGGAAAATAGGCCTGAATTTTTGCATTATTTTAATGCCTATCTCGTTTAAGAACTGTATATATTTTGAGTATTTTTTAAAGCAA
Source organism: Patella pellucida (assembly GCA_917208275.1). Lineage (NCBI taxonomy): Eukaryota > Metazoa > Mollusca > Gastropoda > Patellidae > Patella > Patella pellucida. The sequence continues at coordinate 54,945,940 of OU795039.1, read as the reverse complement.
ACATGATCTTTTGTTAGTCTTCATACCAGTAGGCCTACGGCTAAAGGGTTAAATAGTGTGAATCTTGTAAAAGGCCTGCAATTGTCAAGTTAACTATAAGGAAGGAGTTTTCTATGTTTCTTAAAGTCATTGGTGCATGAACATTTTGTAGATCTAAATGTTTTAATAATAATGATAGAAAAGTATGCATCATATTTTTAATAAAAATATGAAAATAAAAGAAAAAAATAATACTTGCATCTAAATTAGTAGATCTTACTAATAGTAGTTTTTCTAAGTGCATGATAATTTCATTGCTTTGGTATTATTTGTCTATAGTTGTGAGGGATGCAACAACCGGTGAAAGACGTCAGTGCACCTTACAGAGAAGACATACCATCATGGTCTGTGAATCACCAACAGACGGCAAGGTAGTTCAACAAGAGTTACCATCCTTAGAGGAAGTGGAGGATGAACCTTACAGCCCAACCGCTCAAGCTCCATCAGACCCCCTTCCTTTTACTAGTCCAGAAAGTGTACATACCAGTTGTTGTGGAGTGACACAAAGACATTCTAGTCAATATAATAGTAACCAAATTATAGCACCAAAGAAACGTGAGACAAATGGTCAAAAATTGTCGACCTGCTTGGGTGCTATATCTGAAGCAGATGATTCAATCACTGATGTTGGTTGTGCTGATATTAGTCAATTGAATGCTACTGAACTTATGCATGTAAGTTGGAAATCCGCATGTTGTCGGACTTCTACTAATTCTTCTGCACCTTGCCCAGACTGTCGCCCTGTTCCGGTAAGTATACAGCTAGCACGGCTAATTCTTTACACATATATAATACATGAACTATAAGTACCAAATATCTTAGCCTCTGCTATATATGAAAACTGGTGAATCAAGTTACCAGACTTAATCAAAGACAATTATGGATCCAGAAATCCAGGAAAGGGACATTGGCTGGTCTAATTGATAGCATCTTGATTTTTAGAAAGTATTTTTGGATAAAAGAAGGTACATGAACTTTTTAAAGTGTGAAACCAGATCCCTCCTGGAAAGATTTCTGTTGATTAAAAAGAAAATGTTGGTGTTACTTAATTCATGTATTATCTATGTTTTAATATACTAATGATATTAAATTCATACTTCAGAGAAAGACCTTTTATTAAAATCATCAATGATGATTGTACAATGTTGCCAACAAAAATATAATATAATATTGAAATTTATTTTACTTTCAATTTTGGAATATGAAAAAAAAACATATCTACATGAGTGACTACTTTGTCCCCAAAGATTTTGTATGTAGTTAATTAATTTTTAAAAAAAACACTTGAGAAATTAAATTATATTTTACTATAACTGTTTATTTGATGTGAGTATTTTTTAAAAAAATGTTTCATTTTAATGTTTCAATGTTTATGTCTTAAATTACCGTATTTCTTAAAATGTATGAGCTTTCATTACTCTATTAAATTAGCTACATTAAGGTTTCTTGCAGATGCCAAGATAAGTCTTTCAAAGGAAGTTTTTAAGATTTAAGATTTTTACTGCACTGCAATCAAAAGTTAACATTCATTTTAGAAAGTATTTTTCACAGATTAAACTAAATTTCTTAGAAACTATATATTATGAGCCTTATATTCCTAATAATAGTGGGTATTTTTCGCAGGTCCAACAATTCATCAAGTTCTTGCTTACATATATCACAAGCTTAAAGCTTAAAGTATAAGCTAAATGCACTTGTCAAGCTTTTAAATCTTTCCACAACGGGCTATTATTTTATCTTGAAATACACTTTCATTTTGAATTCTTACAGCACTTTTCTTTAACATCATCAATTTTCATTAAGTTTCACATTTATTTTTGATTTGAATTTCAATCTTTACAAATTTGAATTATATGTCTTGTTTTAGAGTTCATATAAGTATGTGTGCATTTTTAATTTATGTATGTGTGCTTTTTTTTTTCTGTAACGTGTGGATTTTGTTCATTTTGTGCATTTTATTTTCTGTCTTGATTGTAAAATATGCATGTCCTTCATAATATCACCAGAGTTTTTGACGACATTATTTGAACACCCTTCCTCAGAGTGAGGATTAGCAAGTGACTGTCCCTATTGTGACTCAGAGGAATTTTTTGAAACATGCACAGGAATAGCTAACAGAATTTCATGAAAATAGTAAAGAAACGCAAAAGTATACAAATAGTTTGTGGATTCTTCGGGACTAAAACTTATTGTTGATGTTATTATTAAAGTGGGAATCCATTTTTTAATTAAAAAAACCCTTTGCTAGTGGCATCATTTCTGTCAGCAGAAGGATTAGTCTTGAAACGTTCATAACATTTCTACTTGTTTGTCCTTCGAGATTAAATGTATTGTAAGTTGTTAGGTATGTTATGTTTATTATATGCAAAACATTCTTTAACTTGCATTGAAATTGCATGGTTCCTTTCTCCCACATTGGAAACAAGTTTTAAAATAGGTAGACTATATTTCAAATACTGTATGTCAGTTAAAACCAGTATCACTAGGGAAGCAGTGAGCTGTTTTGGTCTGATTTACATCAGATATCACAGTCTCATTTGATACATTTTTCGAATCAATTACTGGAAGGGCCGACACTCCACAAGTTATATATATATACATGTAGGTCTCATCTGAGTATAGGGAATATAAGCATTCAGGTAACTTTGTGTCAAATGTTAATTACCAAGCTATTTGTGTGTGATATGTAGCATGACAGTTTAAATTAAAAGTTATTGAATAAAATTAAGCTATTGTATTAAAATTAATAAATTAAACTCAAAATTTACAGAAATGTATATGGACACGCCTTAATGGGTGTAACTCTAGTGATAGGCCATTTGAATCTATTTTTAAAAAGCAGTTAATGGTATTTAAGGACCATTTTAAATTAACTCCCTTGTAATATTGAATGCATTCTTACCAGCTGTAACTTATATCAGCATTTCTATAATTCATGTGTGATAAATTAACTTTAGAGCATGTGAATGTCATGACATATTCTTGCATGACTGAAGACATTCAACATCAGTGATAAATAGGCCTACTCAAATTGGACTTTCAACAAAACAAAAGACCCCTCCCAACCTCACACTTCCTTTAAGATTTGAATAGATAAACTTGTTTTTGATGTAAATTGTTAATTTATTTTCCCCCAAAATGATTTTTTTTGTGCACACGTAGGTCCACAAAACTTATTCGTTTTTTGTGTGTGTATTTGTATATCAGTGTATTTATTTTGTGTAAAATCATCAGTGTATTTATTTTGTTTAAAATCATCAGTGAATTTATTTGATATTTGAAACTAAATGAATAATTGATTAAGTATTTTTGTATTTATTTTAGAAACGTTGGAAAAATCCTATCGAATGTTTAAATCTAACCTTAGAAGAGGTCACTCATATAAGAAGTGTTTTAACCAAAGCTGAACTAGAATCTTTAATTACGCAACCTACTTTATATAATCAAGTGGCAAAATCAAAGGTGAGACATATCTTAGATAATAGGAATACCAAAGAACAATTTAATTACCTATATGAAGTTACAAAATAGGTAGCTAATTATAATTTATATTATTTTAGACCTGGGTCATAGAACATATTTGGCATCTCCTCTCCTATCATTTTATAGAAAATTGATGTTTTCTTAATAAAAAGGAATAATGCCCTGTTCTTGATGTAACATTCCCGTTAAAGATTTTCAGCACTGTGCAGATAATAATTTATTGTCATAATATGTTCAGAATTAATCCAGATTACAATTAATATTGTTCATGTACATTTAGTAGGTTTCCTTTTGAACTATCAGAAACTATCATTATCTTGTGACAATTTACGCTATAATATAAAAGACAACCCATACAAATGATTATGAACCATTTGAGGACAATATATTTTCATAAATGTTGAAGTCACCTGTTTCCAATGACAATTTAGGTTTAAATTTTGAAAGCCTGATAAATTAGGCACACTAAAACCAACAATTTGAATGCAAAATTTGAACAGACAGTGTTACATAGATGATGCCAGTTGGTGTGTCTAAACTATAGTTGTCCATGACTGATTTGTTCAGGTAATAGATGCTTTGATGAGATGAGCCCGAGCAGATATTGGATTTTGATATTAAAGGGGAGCAACTCTGTTTATAGATCTTGTTATCTTTTCAGATTTGTTTTACATGTAAAAAAGTAAAGTTCTCCTTGTTTGGAGAATGGGGTACAAAGTGTAAATTTTGTAAACGTTCTGTTTGTAGCAAGTGCCTTCGAAAGGTAAGATATCCTTTAGAAGTGATTTTTTTTTATAGTTTAAAGAGAGTAGAGATTCCAACTTCCAGACATCTTGCAGAAATTACATGTATTAACGATGCTGATTATCGAAACCCTGCTGAGTTCACACTTAAAAGTTCCAAATATGAAGATTCGACTTCATATTAATAAATCAGAGCACATTAAATTATGTTTTTTCTGCTTTACATTTGTTTCTCAAGATAATTGAATTTCCATTTGCTTTCCCCATAGTAAAAGAACCATTGCAGAAGGTGTTAACCCTTGGGTTAGGGATTTTGACCAAATTTTGGCTGCGAGATGGGTTAGTTAGTACCCAGATACATCCGCACAAAATATTAGGTTGATTCAGTTGATAACCACCTGACAAAAATATTTATTAAATAGAAAAATACTCAAAAATGGGCTAATTTAGAACTAAATTTATTTGATCTGTTATTCGGACAATAATTGATTTTGGACAGACACAATTTTGGGCATTAGTAGGACCACCCAGGCACCTCACACACACAAGAGTTATTCTACTGCCAATGATATCTTGGTACTGACCAAAGTTTGAGAGGCTATAGTTCGTTCTTGGCAGGGACTAGGGAGAGAGTGAGAAATGGGGTTTAACGTCCACCCAACACAAGTAGATCATTTCGGGACTAACATATGGTTTAATGTTATTTGCGCGTAGGGGTCTGTTAGCAATGGGAGGAAACCGGAGAGCCCGGAGGAAACCCACAAGGTTGAGAAGGCGCCCCTATCTCCATGTCACATACGCTCACACCAGGGCTTGAGAAACCACAGCATGCGACAACTCTTTTTGACTGCCCGTACGATTTAGCTGCTGTGGGCGTATGTTTCGTTGCCTGGCAACCTATCTTAATTAACAGAAGACGCTTTGAAAGGGGGATAGAAGACGCTTTGAAAGGGGGATATTAATAATATCACCCTTTCAAAGCGTCTTTTGTAGGTCTATGTTGATGATTTTGCAGATCATAGTCCTAGATCATGTAAGAAGTTTGTCTGGTGTAACTTGGTAAATGAGTGTGATAGTTGATATAATTTTTCAGCGATACTGATAGGCCCTGCTTGGAATTCGATGATAGTCTTATCATGGTCTTTGGTCCTATGATGTGAACCGTTCTTAGCAACGTTCTTGTATCTAGTATAGGGCATATAAGTAATATAACACCATAATTAATAGTTTTTATCTGATATATTTTTTTGATGAAGCTTAGAGGGAGGGATTATTGATGATGGATGCGTAGTGCTTCTTCCTCTAGTTGGGTCATATATACATCAGTGATTAGTGGGGAGAGGGGGCTTCCCATCGGGAGTCCATAAACTTTCTCATATATGTCTTCACCACAACTGAAATATGACGAGCTTTCACATTTATTTAGTAAAGTTATGATATTATCTGTTCTTAGCTTGGTGTTTAGTTAGTTGGGTTTCAAGGTCATTAATTCTTTGTCTCAGTACCTGCAGTGATTCATTTCTTGGGATGTTTGTGAAAAGGTCGACGACATCATATGCAATAAAGTTATTGATATATTACTATTTTTGGAAAAGTGCAGTTGTTTTTGCAATTGATACTGTGTATAATTTATATATATATAATATTGCTGAGAAAACAAAAATCTGGTTGTTATCTGCACCTGTTATTGAGTTTTTATTGTTTGTTTGTGGAAAACAAAATCTGGTTCTTATCTGCACCTGTTATTGATTTTCTATTATTTGTTTGTGGATTTCTTTGAAAATGCTTTATTAAAGATTTAGATAAAGTGATGACTGTTTGAAAATGAAGCGTAGATCGTTTATTATCATAACAATGGTACTTGACAACCAAGATTTGGCCTCAATTGTGGGGGGTGGGGTGGATGGCCGAATGGTTAGCATATGCATGCTGTATCATAAAGCCTGTTATTGAGTCAACTGGTGTGGTTTCGAATCCTCAGTTGTATGTGACAAGGGGTAGGGTCACGTCCAACCTCGTGGGTTTTCTCACCAGGTCCTCTGGTTTCCTCCCACTGCTAAAGACCTATTGAAAATAAAATTAAACCATATGTTAGTCCCGAAATTTCCTAGTTTGTGTCAAGTGGACGTTTAACCCCATTTCTCTCTCTCTCTCTTGGCCTCAATTGTCCATTTTTTTCTTTTATGGCTAAAATAAATACCTGAAATATGCAGATTTAGCTCAAACATAATGCATCTTTAATTTTGTGATTGATATTTTCAGATGAATATACCAACAGAACATTTTAAAAATATACCTGTTCATACATTGTCTCCGGGATCCCCTTCTCACGAATCTAAAGAAGCTATGAACAGATTAGTCAGGTAATTTCATTTATTTAAACAATTATTTCACATATTTCTCAAAGGTCAAATTTTATTGGGAAGAGAAATTATTGTTGCATTATTTTCATAAGAAAAATCGGGAGTAAAATCAATAGAAACCAAATATAAACTTTTAATGGCCAATTGATCTATTTGAAGAATCTTGGTATGGTCTTAAACTGTACATTAAACTGTAGCTAGGCAGGGTAAGCTTACTCTTCCGGACACCTGTTACCATACTGTTTGTCATGTATTTTGTACACGGGGAGCAGTCCATTTGCTGATTACACTATTTTGCTTGAATATACTATTTCGCCTATATCTATTTTTAGGACTTTGAATTCTGTCTTACGGTTTGGATTGTTTGTACTTGGTTTTTTTTTTATTAGATATAAGAATGGGCTGTAGTGTCGCGGTCTTGGCCAAATTTTCCCTATAGCACACTGTTTGGTGTATGCCCATAAGCCCAGTTAGTGCAGAAACGTAAGACGTGAACCCCAATTCAGTTATTTTCCTTAGACAAAGAAAATGTGATTACCAGTAATAGTGTCAGTAAAAAATATTTTAACTTCTATCTGTTATGATGGTAGGTGCACTCATGTATGATATTTTTGTTCTTTTCCAGTTTTGCACCAACTGGTTCTAATCCTGTAACACCATCATCAAGTCGCAAACAAGATAAAGACATTAAAAATAAAAAATCCAGCTTACAGCGTTCACAATCCATGTATTTTAAACCATCTCCGGCTAAAGTGTTAAAAGGACCTCTTGTGAATATCTGTCATGATTGTAAAGATATGACTTTAGAAATTATTCGTGCTGGGCGAACCTCCATTGCTCTCATAAATCAAGGGAAAGAACCACACCTGAAAGTTGTTCATTGATGCTGGTTGTGTTATCATCGTTTTATTCATCATTGTTTTAAAATCATCTTCATAAATTGAGAATTAGATTGTTGATTCTTGATATGGTTTTATTTTATCATCATTTTCTTCATATCTAAAAGAAGAAATCAGAGACTTTTTATGTTAATTCATTAATAAAATTGAATTGACGCACATCTTCAAGAATATATAACATTAGAAAATTCATCTTTATACATTAGCAACCACAGAATCAAAGTTAACTGTACAGACATGGGGGAAAATATCATCAGATGGGAAGGCATTATCAAAAAAAAAATGCTTTTGATTCACATGCAATTTTTGTGTATATAAAATTAACACTTACATAGAGATGCTTGATTCACATACAATTTGAGTACATATAAAATCAACATTACTAAAATAAAATGCTTGCTGAACATACAATTGTGTGTATATAAAATCAACATTTACAACAAAAAAATGCTTGATTCACATACAATTTGTGTATATAAAAAATCAACATTTACTAAAAGAAATGCTTGCTGAACATACAGTTTGTGTGTATATATATATAATATTTACAAGGTTAAGTAAGTTGTAACCTATTAATTGTTGTTTCTAAACTTTATACATCCATTACATCTTATTTAAAAGTTATTACTTTTCAGTCATCATATTTTAAAATTTATTTAGCAAATGACTTGCTTCCCCTGTAAACTTGTCCATATTTTACAACTGTGATCTTGCTGGGAATGTCTTGAAAATGATCTTACATTGTCATTTATTCATTTGCTTTCTCCATTATGTCATCTTTAATTTTAAAAAGCAGATCATGTAACACCCCAGGAAATTTACCATTGGGTCACCTTGTCAATTATCATGCATGCAAGTATATACATTTATTCTTTTTTGTTATTGTTTAATAGTGCAAAGTTAAAAATGGTTGTGAAAAAGTATTTGTTAATTTCATGCTCGCTGTATTATGTTTATGCATTGAATGTTTCTAATTAAGGAATTATTTTGATGGTTGTGACTAAAAATTGAATTATAAAAGAAGTGAACATGTTTGGGTTCTCCCTGTGCTGTGTATTTTGTCTTTAGTATTGAATGACTCTAGTCTGTGAGTCCTTAGCCACGGTATATAAACATGATAACCTATAAACACTTGAAACAGCAAAAATGGCTTTCAGAGTCTCAACAGACCATATAGTTTTGGGGTTGTTGATTACCAGTTTATAAAAATGAAATCATTAAAAAAATAATTTAATATTTGGTTGTATATTGGCGTGAGCCATGTCTATCCATCCATTGTCAATCGTCTTTCTGTTTATAAGATGAAGAAGGTGTCTAATATTGTCATCAAATTTATTTGATATTTATACAGTGTTGAGATGCATGAAGATGATTACAGTGATTTATAATAATTCAAACAGCTAAAGTTATCTGAGAACCAGTGCATGTTTAGTGTGATAAATGTTATCTAGGAAGAATATGAAACTAAAAAGTTTTAGTATTTCTGATAATTCCCTAAAGATGCATTATGTAGGATTTAGATTGACAGTTCTCAATATAATAGTTGAAGAATAGACAGTGAAAAAGGAATATATTGAAAATTTCAGTCATTTTACTTCTTTCTGAGCGGAGTAATGAATGAGTGAAGAATGGAGTATTCACAATTTTTATTGCTACCACTACAATATTAAACAGTGTTGATTATCCATTTAAAATACATGTATGTAATTATTAAATGGCGACAAAGTTTCACAGCATTCAAAATTACAACCATTCAGTGGTCTAGAGAGTTGATTATGGGCTTGTCCTGTGAATTATTTTTTAACATTTGAGGCCAAATAAAGATCTGCAATAGACAGGTTTAGCTCTTACATAATGCATATTTAACAGTTTGTTATTCTTGGTCAGTTTTGGGTATTATGTAAATACTCCCACCAACTTAAAAAGAATAATTAGGTGACAACCTTTGTAGTCTTCTGCGACAACTTGTCTGTTTGACCATAATATGGGTTATCATGTTTGTGTACTCCCCCTACAGATGCTACTGTAGTGTACAAAAAATGGTATGTAAAAATATTTATATAAATAAATATATAAATAGCGTTTAATCAAAGTCTTGTTCTGTGATCTCATCATGATATTAATTATTTCATTAATAAAGCTAATACCTCTAATTATTCAGTTAATCATCTGTTAATTTGTATAAATTGTATATAATAGACTACTTACCACTTGATATATATATATAAATCTACATTTATTATAACATTTAATGTCCTCTATTTTATAGTTATATCATTTCACAGTATTTTAATAGTTATCAGTTATTTCCATACAATTCAATGCATCCATTGTATTATTTTATGATCGATTTATGTGGATTCATTAATTAAAGTACGTTTGTATGACGTATTGAATTGATGTAAAACATTCTGCGATATTTCAGTGGATAAATTTAGTTCCTTAAAGCTACTACATTGTTAGATCCATGACAATTTTTCTAATACAGTAGGCTACATTCTGCTTGTGGGATATGTTATGATCATAATCCATTTGTCTTTGACTGATCCGTCAAACGAGCCCCAGTCAGAAGACAGATCGAGGATGATAATTATATAATTGATGTTTGTACTGTGTCAACCAAAAATGCTAAAATATTTGATTTGTTTTTCTGTACCTACAAAGACTTTTTGGATTTTCTTGATTTGATCATCTGATTACATTTGAAAATTATCATTTTTCAGGAAATGACCCCCCCCCCCCCCCCAGTAAATTGTGGCAATATTGTAGGGTTTGATATTTTTTTACTTAGGTTATTCAAAGGTCTTTTTGGTTACCTCTAAATGATGACAACAAATAAATGATTAAAATAAAGCCTAAAAATAGATGGTATCCATAAACACTAACAGTCCTACCTTGTTAAAGAATAATCCTATTTATCCTATTATTAGGGGTGGGAAAATGAAGGTCCAATTCTGGTGATGAGTGTTTTCTAAGGCCATTTTGGCTGCTGAATCTGAATCCGATGAGATTTTTGTTGTGTGACGTCATTTTAGGTTGGTTCAGTGGTATTGTCCAATATGTTAAAATACATGTTTTCATGGCTGTGGATTCTAAAATTACACTCCCATTTGTGATTTGATAGCATCCTTCTATCGATTTGAGGGTAATAACTGAAAAAAAGTCATTTTGAAAATGGCCGCTGAAGCGGCTGAACCAACCTAAAATGTGGTCACAGAACAAAAATTTCACCAGATTCGGATTCAGCAGCCAAAATCCAAAATCGCCTTTGAAACACTTGTCACAGGGGATATCAAAATATTTTGTCGTCATTTGCCCACCCCACCCCTACTATTATTCAATATTGCTATCTGAGAAATAGGCTAAAATATCATTTTCAACTTCAAATTCCAACGTTGTAAGATGGCTGTTCCATGTAGTCAATAGGAAATGATTTTAAGGGTTGGGAAATAATGCCCATGATCTTATAATAGTGTGTTGATAACGAAATAATTATGTTTTGACTTGCTTAGAAAATTTGAAATTCTCGCTTTAACGCCTATTTTAAAATGTGAGGTTTCTGTAGTCTTCCATGAAAATCCACAAATTATATCTGATTGTTGATATGTATAGAAATTCATCGGTACAGATTAATATAGCCATGGTTAATTTGTTGGTTTCAAAATATATAAGTGAGGAAATCTGTATCAGATAGTCTTATGCAATTATAACCTTGCCCATAAACTATTGCCATATATTACATTATTTCATGCTTCCATTTATTCATTATTCCATCCACTTTTCATGTTTCGTTCATCTTTTATTTGTGATAATGTATTTTTATCTGGTATATCTAATGACACTTTTTTATTTTATACAATTATGTGTATGTCTATCATTTAGGAAAAGTTGCTTGAAAAAAAGACACCTTAAGTTGGTATAAAAATTTTAATTGTATAAATACCTTTGATTGTTATAAAATCTATATATATATATAGTTTAGTTATATATAAGATGTTATTCCACTAAGTATTGCTAGCCTAAATAGAGAGTATAAGAGCATATTTTAAGAAAAATGCTAAATACCATTGAAGATAAAAGTTGTCATAAGTTATACTATTTTAGATATGCATGTATCTTGTGAAAAACACAAATACCTAGTAGAATTTGTGAAATTGGTTTTGTTTCCAATGTCTGTATTACAATACCAAAATGGTTCAAGGTTGTAAAGGTCTATTGATGTATCCAAACATTAAATGAATGTATTATACATGAATGTATATAGCAGTAAATGTATATCAACATTGTTATAATTGATCAAATAGTTTTCAAAATATATATGACCATTAAAAAAATTACAAACCATACTATACTATATTGTTATATTTATCAACAATGAGGTGGAGCTTATTGTCATATCACAGTGTGGCATCAAAAGCTAAATTCCTAATTGGAATTGGAGCGTTGTATTCTTTTTCTTTCCTCTTGACAAGGAGGTTCTGGGTTCATACCCTGGGTTGGAAGAGAAAGTTCCTCAGGTTTTTCAGTATGATTTCCCGCTTGTCAGTGGTGCAAGATAGAGGGACTGGATTGTAAAAAAACGAGATCTTTTATACACATTGGCATTCAGTAAATGACCCTTGGCAGTTTGATTTTGATGAAGCGGCGGCGGCAATGCAACTATTCAGGCAAAGTTCCCTCATAGCACCTTCTTTCAGATAGATTAGGGTTATTTGAGGCGTATTTGAAATGAAATGGGGTTTAACATCCTACTCCGACTAGAATGAAGGCGGGTGTTATATGTGATGGTTATATATTACTTTTATCCAGCACTCAATACAGGTCATAAGCTTGGCAAAGAAGCGTGGGTAGGCCTACATACCTAAATTTATACATTTTAAGATACTTTCAAAAGAGTTATCTACCAAGTAGTAAAAAATATACAGCGCATAATCTAATTATATATAATAGGACAATGAAGTATATAAGGAACATGTCCCTTTTTTCGATTATTATCCCACTTAAAATTCAGGATTAATTAATGCATACATCCCAAAACAAATATTTAATATTTCTGGTACTGCCCAAAACTGCATAAAAACATTCTTATAACCCAAATGCTTTACCCCAAATTTGAAAATAGTCCATGAAAAACTATAGCCGCTTTGCATCGTAGGAAACCACATCTTCAAACCAAATTTGAAAAAAAATCCCTAAAAAAAACAAGCATATTTTCTAGTTAACCACGTGTTTCTCCTTTGATCGTGGTAGGCTATCGTTTTGCACCGAGTTGTCAACGTAAAAAGATCTAGGATACATCATTGGAAAGACGGAATAATTCAACCTTCCTTCAATGTATGGGGAGTTGGATGGCTGAATTTCATCATTATACGGTCCATGATATCATAAAGCCTGTCACTGAGTCGGCTGGCGTGGTTTCGAATCTCCGGTTGTAGGCCTGCGTACGTGACAAGGAGTAAGGTCGCCTGTCCAACCTCATGGGTTTTCTCCAGGTCCTCCCACTGCTAAAGACTTCTACGCGAAAGCGATTTAATGAAATAAACAAATTGAAACCAAATGTTAGTCCCGAAATGACCTTGTTGGTGTGAGTGGAGGTTAAACCCCAGTTCCCTCCCTCTCTCTCTCTCTCTCCCCCTCTCTCTCTCTTCCTTCAATGTAAAGCACAAGGAGGGTATTGTATTACCACAAAAAGGAAATCTGTAAGTTTCTGGGGGGTCTGAAAACAGAAGAGAGAGAGAGAGAGAGAAAGAAAAAAATGGGGTTTAAGTCCACTCAACACAATAAGGTCATTTCAGGACTAACATATGGTTTAAATTTTATTTCAATAATTCGCTTGCGTGAAGGGGTCTTTAGCCGTGGGAGGAAACCAACGAGGTTGAGAAGGCGCCTCTATCTCCATGCCATTATTGCCATATACGCTCATTCCAGGACTCGAAACCACAGCCGCAAGTCAGAGTTGACCGGCCAGCTAGAGTTCGAAGCGCGACACTCTAGACCACTACCCCCCCCCCCCCCTGAAAACAGACAAAAATCAGCGCCTTGGTTTAAAGTGGACACTCTACAAGTCACAATTTTTATCCAATTTCAACGAAACTAAAAATATAGGTTTATCTCCCTAAGATCTTGGTTAAAAAGCAGCTGTTTCGATGGATATGTATGCACTCTTCGTTTTTTTGTGGGCAGCCACATTGTGTGGGTTCATATTTAGATAAGACATAATAACCTTATACCCAACCAGATGTTATGCCTTTCTAGATTTTTATAGAATAGGTTTTAAATATCATCCCTTAAAAGAGTTTATACCTATAACAATGATTGAAACCTTACAGACCAATGCTCTTATGTAAACATTACGTGACTATTCTATTTGTATTTATTTGGTTTTCGAGTCTAGAATTTCATTGTCCACGTCGGAAAGTTAGTTCAAAAACTATTTAAGTCAAAACCGTAACCCATTAAACTATTAGTTATTACTACTCTGCCAAGATGAAGGTTCTAGCAGTCTTTTCTATTATCTCGGTACTGGCGATTGTCAACGCTCAGCTGGGCGAAAATGACACCGTTGCTGCACCCAACTCAACATTTTTCACTGAGATGGTAGAGCAAATGTTCTGGAATTTCTTTCAAGAAAGCCAGCAACCAGGGGGGCGAGAAGAAGGCCGACAACAACCACCACAAGGACCACCACCACAAGGAGGAGACGGCAACCAACAGGGACCACCACCACAAGGAGGAGACGGCAACCAACAGGGACCACCACCACAAGGAGGAGAGGGCAACCAACAGGGACCACCACCACAAGGAGGAGGGGGCAACCAACAAGGACCACCACCACAACGAGGAGAGGGCAACCAACAGGGACCACCACCACAAGGAGGAGAGGGCAACCAACAGGGGCCACCACCACAAGGGGGACAGGGCAACCAACAGGGACCACCACCACAAGGAGGAGAGGGCAACCAACAGGGACACGATAGGGGCAATGCTCAAAGACCACAAAGACATTAAATATAGTGAGTTTTTTTTTTGTTTATATCCTTTAACAAACGCGGAGAAAATATGGCAGTTCTGTCGATGATAGTTGTTTGAGCTAGACTAGACCCACAAGTTATTTGAAGCTTGGGAAGATTCAGATTGGTTACTAACAGTCGTTCCACGTACGCAACGGTAGAACACATAATTTTCACTGGACATCTAATTTCGAAAATAACTGAAGGCTAGTTACAAGGGCAGATGTATCATCTCTGGAAATGTAGCCTACACGTAGATGCCAATCATTTAAACTAAGAGTACAAAAACAACTATTGATCTTTTAGAGGCATTTGGTAACTGGTTAGAGCAATTAACTATAATTAAAATACAGATGTGACGTCATCCTTTGATGTTTGCGTACCATTATTTCCAATAATGTACGGGCATCTTGCCAATAGTACATTATCTGAAATAGTGAACTGTTGTGACGTATTTCATTGAAATGCACGTGCGAGATAGTGTCTGTATTTTAAGTAGTTTAATGCTCCCCAGCTTAAGACATTGCGTAATATATTGAAACAACACTCGGCTATCGACTCGTGCAGTATCAATATATTACTTAATGTCTCGCTGTCGACCATTAAACCACACCCATGTTTCTTTATCTGTACTGCAAAAATGATAGGAAATGCTTTGTAATGGCAATCAACATTAATCGTTCGAAACATTCTTTTTTTTTCACTAACTGATTAAAATGGATCCCCAATCTATAGCTATAAAATGTACGTGGGGTGGGTGGCAAAATGTGATGTAGATCAATACGGCCTGGTATCTACGCCTCCTATTGCTCCTAATGAGTTAGACTTTCCCCTTCACATCCCCCCCCCCCTTCAACGCACACTTCTGAAACTTCTGCGTGCTAATGAATTGTTGAAATAAGGATATATTACAAATACTCTGAAAAAATACTGATTTCCAAATATATTTTTTTTCAGGGGAGATTGTTATTTATGATACAAATCTCGAGTTAATAAAGAAATAGAAAATGAATTCATTATTATTATTGTTGGCAACTTGGCATTCAGTCATACACAACCATAATAATATATCATTTTTAAATTTTGTGTATAAGAAAATGGAAACATACTCAGAAATTGTTAAAGGTGGGGTATTGATTATGAGGACAGTAATGAAATCTAATTGGGTTTAACATCCTACTGTTCTTATTCAACTGGGTTAATGAAGACGGGCATACGTTATAGTGTGCTCTGAGGGACATCTTGCCCGAACAGCGGCACTACAGCATACATTTATATCAAATTCTAACTGCTGGGGAGTCTTTTAAATTATGTGCACGCCAATCGGTACACAGGACCTTGCTGGAAAATTCTTATAAACTTATTCGTCTAACATATGGACAGAACTCAGGGACCTCCAGATCATCGAGCCAATGTCTTACTGAGTCACAAGCATGAACCTATAAATCACACATTACTGATGATAGATGGTATTTTGGACACATGGTTCGTTGTGTTTGGAAGTTGTCTCAGCACCTGAAACCACAGGAGAGAGAGAGAAATTTGGTTTAAAGTCCAATCAACACAACTAGGTTTAATGTTATTTCAATACTTTGCTTGTGCATAGGGGTCTTTAGCAGTGGGAGGAAAAACGGAGTGCCCTGAGGAAACCCACAAGGTTGAGAAAGGGCCCCTATTTCCATGCCACATACGCTCCCACCAGGGCTCGAACCAGAGCCGCAAGCCAGAGGAGGCCGTCCAGCTAGGAAACCACAGGAGTCTGACCGTTTATATATGCATAGAAGGTCAGATTCCTGTGCTGAAACCCACCCCATTTCTGTGTATAAACTATATTGGAATGTGACAACCTGTCACACGGAGGGTGTGTAACTATTTATACATTAGTATATAATCGATGTAGAAAGGAATAGCTATATATATTTATAATACAGAAATATATCTATACTATTCTATATACCCCTTACTGAATGTACTCAGTGCCGGATTATCCTTATGGGGGCCCTGGGACATACCAACTGTGCGGGGCCCTATTGTTGTTTGTTCAAATTGTTCATACTACTACTGACTGCGGATCGTACTAGTATGTATTACACCCCCTTGAGTACCTGGGGTGGTTTCCTCCAGGAATTTATTTTTAAAATTAAGATTAATTTCATTGCATCCGACACAATTTAGGCAGCAATTTCACAGACGTTTAGAATTCTTTGACAATTTGAGTATTTCCTTCCCCTTTTGATGTTTTCATTTACTTTATTTCAGTGAAATCTGGGATAAAATATTAGTATGACCCATCCCATGTGTGTGTGTGTGCGTGTGATATAGGAACCAACCTCTGAATGAATAAATGAAATGGTGTTTAACGTCCTACTAGTATGCACCTAACCTAGGCTAATTGAAGACGGGCATACGCCATACAGTGTGCTATGAGGGAAATTTTTGCCCGGGCAGCACTACGGCCTACTCTGCAAAGGGATCTTTTACGTGCACTCCAATCCCATCCGAATGACTAGGCAGCTATCCTTGTCAGGCCCTCCTTCTGCATCACTGACAAGGGGAAATCATGCCGTAAAATCGAGATGAACTTTCTCGGCCAATGCAGGGATCGAACACCCGACCGCCAGGCTAGCGAACCACGCCTTATCCACTTAGCCACTGTGATCCCCGAACCAACCTCTGCTACTCAGTTCTAAATCTGTTAAAACCAAAATAATTTATACATATTTAAATTTTTTATTAACAATATGATAACTGCATTATTAATGATGATAAAACTGAAGAAAATAGTTTGCCAGGAGTCTTTTTATAGTTGATGTTTTAGTTTTTGGAATAGGGGGGGGGGGGGAAATAACTTCATGATAAACTACAAAATCATGAAAAGTCTTAAAAATACTAGCAATTCTTTAAAAAAAATTACAGGTCTTTGTACTGGCCAAACCCCCAACAAAATTTTTCAAAAATTGGTTGCCAGGCAACGAAACATACACCCACAACAGCTAAACCGTCCGAGATGTCGCATATTTATTGTTTTGTAGGTGATGAGGGGAAGTTAATAGACGTTTTATACAGATGACATTATAATTTTTAGTCGTTTGAGGGTTCACAATGTTCTAAAAACTAAAACAAGGCCTTAACTCTAGAATTACTCTACAGAAATGGTTGAAACTTTTGTTTTACTTATTCGAGGCCTTAACTCTAGAATTACTCTACAGAAATGGTTGAAACTTTTGTTTTACTTATTCGAATAATGCATATAAATTTCATACAGATTGAATTATAACTTGTGTCGTTCGAACATTCACAAGGTTCAACAAAATATAACAAGGCTCATAGCTCTAGAAGTAATTGACGGAAATTTGCTGAAAATTAATAAGTTCTTTCGTTTTACTAATTTAAACAATATAGGCTTGTTCGCCTCATGACCTTAAAAAATGATCAAGGGCCATAACTCTGGCATTGATTATCTATGTCGATGAAAACCAATAGGCTTCTTCGGCATATGACCTTAAACACTGTGTATAAATTTAAAGTTAATTGGATATTAACTTTAGCCTCTAGAACATTCCCAAGATTTTTCAAAGTAATCAAGAGCCATAAGTCTGATATTAATTATCGAATGTCATTGAAAATGAATAGGATTCTTTATCTCATGACCTTAAACCCTGTGTATAATTTTGAAGTCAATCGGATATTAACTTTAGTCTCTAGAGCGTTCACAAGATTTTTCAAAATGATCAAGGGCCATACATCTAGCAGTAATTATCAGATATCGCTTAGGCCCCTATTTGAATATTAACTTTAGCCTCTAGTGTGTTCAAAAGAAATTGTGGACGACAGACGGACAATATACAACCACATTTCCAATGTGGGCATATAAAAACTATCTTTAGAACTCTGACCTGAGGGTTGAACTGCATTGACAAGAGTTGTGGACTAATTGGAATGACAATAATATATTCTTACATGAAATGTGAGCATATATAATAAAACCATGAAAAAAATACAATTCAAAAACAATAACTATTGAATTATATAAGGATACTGCTATTTCTCAACAGAGAATTACATTAATAATTATTGCTGGCATCAAAAATAAAATTAACAAAGATTTATCCGAAATATAATTTATGTTGATTCAATAATTGTTGGCCTTCTATTTATTTTATAATACAGCAAATAAAGAGTAACTTTTACATAAACATCAATATCTTTTATATGAATGTAGTAGCCATTATCTAACAAAAGATCATTAACCAAACTTAACAAAACATCAATAAATATAGATAATAAGTTATAATAAATGTCTTTCTTGGTGAATAATTTTTTGTAGTGTCAATACATGGGACAGGACTGAGCATCTAAACGTTTGGATGGGACAATTATTATAATCCTTGAAAGTTGAACTGTGATGAAGAATAGACTGAAACAGCACTGTCCAGACACACTTGTGTTTGTACATTAGGCTTGCTAGTACAGACAAGTAGGACATTAAAACACATTTCGAATTCTTTGTTTCAATTTTTTTAGTATTTCCACTGGATTCCATGATATAATTAATGTTTTCTTGTAAAATAAAGATAATTTGTATCAATAATACATATTTATATTGTTTATATAAGTTTGAAACTTAAATTTGGCACATAAACTGCAATTCTCCTAGGGGTGGTGGTGGGGGATAAGGTGTGATTGTCCTGCTCCCATGAACAACATGTGGTTGATTGTTAAATCGCTAAATCTACAATTAGATTAATATCGTCTTAATAATTACTAAACTGAACTACAGTGTATATAAACATGTATTTCTACTAGAATTGTGCAGAATTTTCTATTCAATATTTTAATGTACAAATATTATCACAGTATTATGTCTTATTCTACACACTAAAAATAATCCTCCGAGAATGTTAATGTCATGAATATGATAATTTAACAAAATATTAAATTGTAAAAAAATTTGGAAATTCCAATAATAGGATTTTTAAAAGATCTTCCTCCACACAAGGCGATATTGCACACAAATGTTTTAACATTCTTGACATTGTTTTCAAGCATTTCTGTTCATTACACTACGATATATTTTTGAATGAATGCAAGTATCAGGACTCAACTTGAGAATTTCTTTAATTTTAACCTACAGTACATACCCCTGTGCCAGGTTTCTTAATCCATTTTGAATCGATCTGGCCAGAATTGGGTCAAATGAGGTACCGGTAGGAAATGGGTAATTATAAGCTTGTATTCCCTTTAACCCTTCCTGAGCTAACCACTTCTATCCATAGAGGGATATGCAAATATTGAGTAAAAATCAAGTTTTAGACCCTGTTGTAAAAAACCATACGAACCTAGAATATGAATGTGACCATAACTGTAAAATTGCAGATGTATATCCATTATATATCACTAATGATTTTTGTATATTTTTAGTTTAGCTTTTATGGTTACCATGGTTACCAAAGGGTTTCAAAATGGCTGCCATTTTATTGTCATAAATGAAATATTGGATATTTTCATGCCATTTAAAATTTCAAGATGTGTAGGAATAAAGCTATATTGATTATTAGCAAGAAATATTTCTCTTTTGTAATAATAGTATAGGTTTTTTGGGGAAAGTCACTAAATTGTGATAATAATGTATTTTTTCTAAAAATAATAAAATGAAAACGAGCAGTATTGACATTTTTGCAGTAGATAACACAAATATAAAATTCATCAGTAACGAGTTTTTATTAACAATACAATAAAAATAAAATAAATATTTCGAAAATAACAATAATATATACTAAAATATTCACATTAGGATTGCCATGGTAACCAATTTGACCAAATCACATACGTCTTTATTGGCAGCGATCCACGTGTTGTTGTGGTGAGTGTGCGAGCCACTGTATAAAAGCAGACGAATAATTTCATCCGGAGATGTCTTCCTTTTTGTGTCTTTATTTCGAGACAAACATCTGAATTTCCATCAAAAGAACAGTCAACAATTATAGTATAGTCACTACCCGAATCCAAAATAGACGTGACGTCATCGCTATCGGAATTCACGGCTTAATTCAGAAGAAGTCTTTTTTTTGTGAAGGACGCCATTCCTCGGCTGTTCTGACTATTGATGGTTGTTCTGTCAATAGAGAAACCCCCTTCGTAATAAAAACTTGTGTTATACACCATCTAAGATTAAAACCATGCTTTTACAGGAGTAAACCAGGTTAAATAAATTTATCCCGATTATTGTCGAGATTAGCTCAGGAAGGGTTAATATAACGAGACTTCCAGAAAAAGAAATTATTGGTAATTTGTTATGGAGAATGTTGTATTGTGAGGTATGTGATCACAACAAAAATAATGACAATTAGGTACACCTTTTGAAAATCTTCCACATTTAATTCACGTACCAGCTTTTAAGTTCACATCAGTAATACTGAATAAATTACTATCTTCGTTAATTCGATGAAACGTTCGTGTTTCATTAATAGACGATTCAAAATATTTGCATTTTTCTATTATTGCCAGTATCAAAAAATGCTGCAGCCAAAATAAACTAATACAGCACCATGGCATTTCTTTATAACACAATTTGTAGGCCTGTGCCTTTAATAAAATAGCTTGAACACATATTTTGGAATATAAATTCATGACAAAATCTTGAATAGCATATCTTAGTCAATTAAAATTAGAGTAAAACTTTATGGCCCTGGGCCCATATATATAAGTGTTTAAATTATTGATCAAAGAAATTTTGGTAATTTATGTACATTTCAAGTATTAGCTACAGGATTTATTTACAGTAATTTCAATATTGAATTGCAAATTGTGTACTTGTGATATTAATTGGAGAGCTTCTCAAGTTTCTCAAATTCTTTCAATAATTTCTCCGGTGAATCAGCCTTTTCTAATCTTCTTTTAAGTTGATAATTCAATTCATCTTTATCTTTTATTTGTTTTTCAAGTTGAGTAATATAATCACATTTCTCTCTCAACTGTTTTTGTAAGGACGCTATCATCTGAAAAGATGAATAGGGTGAAAACATAAGTCCACAGCAGTTGAGTCATCTAACTGTATAAATATCATTGGTGTGTTTTCAATTCTTACACAATCAAGGGTAATAACTTTATAAGTAATTATCACAAACTTATTGTAATTGCTATTCTCACAATAATAATTAATAGTAACGAAGTAGATCACGATGATGGCTTTTGCAGTTTCTGCAATGCCAGCAAGGGCCATCCCAATATACAAAAAAATAGTTTAACTTTGAGAGGTCATAACTCTAGCAGTAATTAACAGGTACCAACAATATAGCAACACATTTCTATGTGAGCATATATAGTAAAACACCTATATTAAAGGAGATTCATAGATAGATTTCAGTAAATAAAACTGTTTAATTCTGTAAGGTAGGCTCTAACTAGAGCTCTGTTATACATCCAGTTGTCTTGTGAAGTTCAAGACTAGTTTGTTCTGGGAAAAATCTGTCTATAATTCAAGAGTGACAAATTTTTGCTAGGAACATATAAAAAGTAACTTGAAGAAAAATTATTTAGTGCCAAGCACTATATCTGTTAATAAACTCAATCAAACTATTTTGCACTTAAACACTAACTGACATATAAGAAAAGTCGTGGTTATATTAATGCAGATGACATGATTGGTGTTATACATTTAAGTTCAATATCTACCTGATCTTTAGTAAGAAATAGTTGACTATCTAACAAACTATTAGCTGTTGGTCTATCTTGTGCTATTGTATTTGTCATCTTCATGATGGCATCCCACTGAAAAAATAAATTTAGATTACTAACATTGTATTTCGGTTTAAATATAACGGATCTAATATTGTACATGTGATACAAATGTCACGCTGATAGAATATGTTCAATTGACAAGACCATGCCTGCTTTCTTCAAAAAGCGACGAACAATAAACTTACCACATCTGGCCAGTAACTATGAAGTATTTCTGGATAACATCCTTCCCTAAGACCAGTTATAGAACGATGTCTCTCCATTTCCGTATTAAAAACATTAAATATTTCAAAGAGAATAACACCAATACTGTATATATCACTCTAAAATAAAACATTAATACACATAATATTTAATCACAGACAAAAGTTTGATAGAAACATCAGGTAAATCATTCAAAATTTTGTATAAATATTGATCAAAATAAGCTGTCCCTGTCTTTCCATCATTCACAATCAGGGCAATAGATTCTAAGCTAATCTGAAAATCATCATTAGTTTAAGCCAAACTCTTTTGCATTCAGCCCTTAGTGAAAGTATTTATCAGGTAGCAATTGCAATAAAAGTAAAGTAGGGACATTCAATCTGAACAATACAAGCAAAAAATTGATTCTCTCGCAGTGATAAAATTAAAATATTTTGTGAGGGATTTGTAGCAACTCTTGACAGATAAATTATATTGAATATGTTTATAGTCAAAATATATCATCAAATCGCACTGTTTGTATTGGGATAAATCTTTAAACAAAGGAATACCTGTAAATACACTCAAATGTATAACATCAAATCTGTATGACTGCAAGACTACTGTTCAATGTACTTGTTTATAAAATGAATCTGTCAGATTTAATATATTGTCAACATAGCATGCATCATCTCAGCGAATGGGAGACAATCAAACACCTCCATTAAACATAGTACGGCTACCTACTGTCTGAACCATGGTAAATAATAAACAGATTTCTTCGACTATGAACAAACTACTTAACTTTGGTTATTATAAACTTACATGTGTGATTGTAATTAACTCTGTTCAATAAAATCCATTGCACAACTAATTATTACAACCATGAAAACAAGTTCTCTCTTGAAAAATTGGAAATTTTTTACTTGTAATTTCGACAGAGAGGATGTAAACAATGTCTACGTCATATATTGGACGAATCTAATATACCTGTTGAGGGGGTTGGATCGAGTGGTCTTTGGTCCGAGTGGCCGTACGCGTACTTGAATTTCCTATGCTCTCGCCCCTAATACGAAATGAAATCTCCCGCAGAGTGATGTAACCATCTTCTATATTGGTATTTTTCTCTGGGAAATAGTTGTGATATTTCAAATTTTTAAGAGAGAACTTGCTTTCATCATTATGATAATTAGTTGTGCAATGGATTTTATTGAACCGGAGTTGATTACAAACAAACAGGTAAGTTTATAATAACCAAAGTTAAGTAGTTTGTTCATAATCGAAGAAATCCATTTATTATTTACCATGGCTCAGACAGTAAGTATGAATTAATTAGCAAAATGAGATCTCTGTATTAAGTATACATAGCTCACATTTCCACTTCTAAGTTTATATATTGAGTCAATACAAAAAAAAAAGATTACCCTACTGTCATAATAGTTGCCAGTCAACTGTTCAGGTGCAGCATAAGTTGATGTTCCAACACCAGATGTTAAATTTTCTAGTTTGAAATGGTCTGAAAACCACAGTAATACAATATTACTTTAATTTTTAAAGGGAAAAGTAAATCATTAAAAATGAATTAGATATAATATAGAGTTTAACAAGTTGAGTCAAAATAATTCAAATTATATATGCACAGTAAAAATCCATGAGTGGCAAAAGGCTGAATTAATGGTTTCATAATCAAGGTCTCACTGTATCTAGACCTAGAATGACATACCAAATTTCCTCTGTAGTAACTCACATCAAATCATTGTATGTTTACATTATTCAACAAGTGTTATAATCAAACATGGATATGTCTAAATGGAACATATACTACCTTTAACATCTGGTGATGGTGCTATAATTGTATCTTTACATATTCCCCCTAATACATCTTCTGTAGCTAAACCAAAATCACCTATTTTAACATGTAACCCAGGTTCCAATAAAAATATATTGCGGGGCTGAAAACAACAAAAAGAGAGCTGTCAAAACCAACAGGTTTTTAGTGAACATTTATAACCAATATAAATATATTTTAATACTATTATCTCCCAAAGTACCGTCACATTTTTTTAAGTATACCAAGGACAATAACTAGCAATTATCAGAATTTACTGAACACATGAACCTAAGTAATCAGATGATAATTTTAACACATTAACAATGAATCTTGGTCAACAGACAAAATGCAGCGACAACAAAATATGTTTACATGAAATGTGGTTATATTAAAGAAGACAATTGAGTAGCATACTTTTAGATCTCTATGGATAAGTCCTTTTGAATGGATATAGTCCACACCAGTTAAAATCTGATGAATTATTTTTAAATTTTCTTCTTTATAATCCACTAGATCTGAAAAGAGAAATGATGTTAATAACTTTATAAATTTGAACTAAAAACAATGTTTGGACATACATGACAGAAAAGATATGGACGTAAAAGTCAACATAATACTGTGGACATATGTGACTAGTTTTTGCTAAATAAAGCTGTGGATACATTAGCCGGAATTCGTCCGAATGACAGTGGACACATATCGCATTCCCCCAATATGACAATTTTTTTTTATTTATCTAAATCTGTCATGACTGGGTGAAAACTGAAAATGTACAAAATGCTCTGTTTAGCTTTGTTTTAAGACACTATTAAAGACACTAGAGATATCATTGGTGAGCAAAGCTTCTAAAATCACAATATGTTATACCTTTCATGTCTTTTAATTGACTATTTCTGTTAACTAATCTCATCTGTAATGTTTGTTGACATAACTCCATCTGTATATAAAGCTGTACAATTGGCTGAAATTAAGCTTTTAAATTTGAACTAAATGAAATGAGGTTTGATGTACTACTTTTTCTGTACTAACTGTGTTAATGAACATGGGCATATGCTATATAATATAGAGTGCTATAAGAGAAATTTTGCTTTGATTAAGTGCATGCCATGTATACACAGAAACTCTGTTTTCCTTCCCATCCCACAACAAGCCATTGTTCCTCGTCAGACCCTCTGTCCTGCACAACTGATATGGGGAAACTTTCTATGTCAGCAGATGAAGCAAACCTGAGAACTCCTGGTTAGCGAGAGAGAGTACCTACAGCTCCCGTTTAAATAAATATACTGTGATCTCATACAAAATATGAAAGAAACATATCTTTTACAAGATATATACATGTAAAATATATTAAAAACATTTAATGTCATTAAAAACCAATATCATGTCTGTCAAGTCTTGTCCACAACAACCACATAAAAGTAAAACATTGTTCAGCATTGAATTGAAAGGTAGCCTTTTGTAGCTGTGATTGTGACATTTGCAGATATTGGCAAAATATCATCCTGATTGACATATTTTAAGTTTATATTTCTATGGGAAGATTTATTTAATATTTTCTCACCTGATCTGGAAAATTATCAAGAAAATGATTTTGAATGCCTGCGGTATGACTCAATGGTTCGGCACTAACACTACGTCTATATGGCACTACACGATCTTTAGGACTAACTTTAGGCGAATCAATATCATCTTTAGATTTCTGAGGAATAGTGATACATGGTGATTCACAGTCATACAATTTTGATGAAAAATGGCCGGTTATGTGCACATGTGCATGATTGTCTTTATTTCGCGGACTGTCACTATTACTGGAACTGGTGTCAATAGAATCAGAAGAATCTGTATCAGAATTTTCATTCTCTAATTCAGATCTAGATTTTGTATTTAACACATTAAGAGAATGTACAAGTTTGCCACTAGGAGGTTTTTGGGATATATTTGAATTTTTGGGAGAATTATGGTTCTCATCACTTGAGCAGTCATCTAAGAAGATAATGTCACTGGAACCGGACATTTCCTGACTCTTGTCCAAATGTTTATTTCTTAATGTCCGAACAAACAATTTATTATCTGGTTCTTGGTCTAAGTTATCCGTTGAAGAAATATTGGTATCTTCATCAATGAAATTGTCAGTATTAGATTGAGAGATGCCATGGGAATCCTCGTCAATGTCGTGTTGCACGTTACATCCAAGAAATGTTGTTTTATCACACGCTTCTGTAATTTCTGTTATTGTACATTTTGATGTGTTGTAATGTTTATGTAGTTGTTTTCCTGTTACAGGGTCTAATTCATCTTCACTACCAGAATCTAATCGAAAATCTATATCAAAACTTCTACTTTTAGCTTCATTTATATGACTGAAACTAAAAATAAAAGTGTTATTAGATTATACCTGAAAAATAAAAATAGTGGAATTCAGTTAAACTTTAGGTAATTGTAGTTCCCATGATTAGAATAAAAACTGTATTTTAGCTAAATAAAGTTTTCTAAATAGAAAAGGACAAGGCATCACTTAATTTGCTAGGACAAGCTTCTGTGAAGGCATCCCCACTAATTGATATTCACAAATAGAACTGTAGATTCCATAGTTTTATTACCTTTTATCTTTAGAAGCACTGAACTCAGCATGACTTGAAGAACTTCTACCTACAAAAACAAGGACATTATACTGTATAGTACTGACCACATTCTAAATGTTCCATATTCTACTAAGACATTAAATACAAAGAGAGATTTCTGCTCTCAAATAGGATAGTATAAAATCCAAGTTTTGCAGGTGCATATTAGAATTATTCATCATAGTTAAAAAACAAGACCAATTTTGCTATATTAGTGAATTGCTATATTAGTGAAGTGCTGTATATATAGTAGGAATGGGATCAACAATTACTTACTAGTTTGAGTAGATGAATGGCTATTTGTATATTCCAGCCAAGCTGCATTATAACCAACAATATTAGTATGATGAAAACCTGCTAATGTTTTCACTTCCTTCAATATCTACATTAAAGACACGAAATAGATGTTCTTTATACACCACATGAAAGAACACAGTTATTGCAACATCAGTGCTTGATAGTTACCTTTCTGATTTTGACAAAATTTTAGTCACAATAAAAGAGAATATTAAT
The DNA here is from genome assembly GCA_917208275.1 of Patella pellucida. Classification (NCBI taxonomy): domain Eukaryota; kingdom Metazoa; phylum Mollusca; class Gastropoda; family Patellidae; genus Patella; species Patella pellucida. The sequence continues at coordinate 54,918,515 of OU795039.1, read as the reverse complement.
TATCTAAAGGTGGTTCACTGATTCCAATATATTTCATCAGACAATTTAAGCCCAATATTTACAAATATAATATGAAACAAAAATTGGAATTGAGCCACCACTTATTGGACAGGTCCAAGGGATTGGCCATGCTATCTATTCTATCTTCAATCATTCTGTTGTTAATTCAGGATTTAATGTCTAGATATTCTAGATCTGACTGAGCCACTGCCCCCAACCTAAAACACACGATCCTTCTGTGAATCTGATATAATAATAGGCAGAGGATATTCGACATTCGAATGGCAAAGAGTTATTCGCCATTCGTTTACGTTATTTGCCATTCGTTTACGTTATTCGCCATTCGTTTTTTTTAATCGATATTTTCTGTCCTATCACGATGCCTGGTCGAAGGGTAATGCTACCAACCACTTAAACTAGTTTAACTTCGTCGTACAAAATGCACATACATCATTTTTGTTGTAGTAAAAATGCGAAAATAACTACTACTAGTACTACAACAAACGTTGTTTGGCACAGTGCCCATTGGAGGTCTATTTATAGCCTAGCGGTGACTACCTGAAAAAGTACCACACTTTATGACCTGCCTTGGAAAGGTTTAAATAAGACAAAATAGTTTTATTCAAATATATGGATTGGAAATAAACAGCGGTTAAAATTGAAAGGTTCGGGTAGATAAAAAAAATGAAATAAGAACCTGTTACTATGAAAATATGAAAAATAAAAATGAATGCCCGCACAAAAAAAGATATGTAGAAAAAGGTAATAATAAAATACTTCATATTTTACCTTTCTGTTTTTGGTATAGCCTAATGTTTTATTTTATGTGGATATTCACTGTATACCCTAATGGGACACACATCGCATGGAGAGAGAGAGAGAGAGAGAGAGAGTGAGAGGGAGAGAGCGAGAGTCGGTTCGCCATACGTCTGTTCGAGACTAAGTAATTTCTTCTAGACTAACATATAGATAGATAGATAGATTTTATTGTATCATTGCATCCACTGTGGACAGCATACACATTTCAAAACAAAAGTTGATCATACAATTATAACATAATATCTGGGGGGATCCTTTATGGATGTACCATATGATATAATAAGCCTATAAGCGTCAATATGACTCAAATTTATTTTAATAATTCACTTGCGTATAGAGCTCTTTAGCAATGGGTGTGGGCTGGCGGAGGACCCAGAGAAAACCCACGAGACTGGACAGACGGCCTTACTCCGCGGAATCAAAGCCATGGGACTTGACTATATAACACCTTATGATTCAAGGCGCACGCGTTAACCCCCCCCCCCCCCCCCCCACACACACCAGCCATATTTGGGGCACGGCTAAAGTGGGGCAGGTGGCTCAGTCGGTAAGTCTGGAGTTTCCGGCGTGGTTGCCCCTTACGGTGGTCTGGCAAAGAAAGGAAGACGTATAGTCATTCGGCTGAGACGTAAAAAAAGAATGTCCCGTGTAGGCCTACCCGTTAGAATTCGATATAAGAATTGACTGTAATGTGGCCGATACCGTTTAGGCAACATTTCCCTCATAGCCCTTCTACAATAGCGGAGTCCCAGAAGAACAGTAGGACGTTAAATTTCCTACCATGGGAAGGGTGTGGCACTTTTTGGTTCAGCAATGAATGATGTACTAAATTTTGCGTGAGTCTGATGATCATACCCGGTGTTGGATGAGAATGTTAATTATTGTTCGGCATGGTTCCTCCTTATCAGTGAAGCAAGACGGGGGGGGGGGGGGACAACGTAGTGTCGTTCGGGTGGATCCTTTCGATATTACGGGGGTTGGATGGCCGAATGGGTAACACGCATGCGCGCTGTATTATAAAGCCTGCAATTGAGTATAAAATGAACTTATTTTTAAGATTGTACGGCATTAATAAAGAAATTGACTAAAGGCATCCAGTCGTCTTTATCTCAGCGTTGTTAGTTACGTTCTCGTGCTAGCTGAAAAAGAACACCATTAAAAGCCTACGTGTTTTGTTCTCTTTATTAAACATGCATTATGCAAGAGCTAAATCTGCTTATTGCAGGTCTTTCTTTGGGCCTAAATGTTTTCTAAAGTATTAATTAGGCATTAATTAACTGATCCAGGCCTTAATCAACTCTGGATGGCATTAGATTTCTCCGACAGATTAAAACGGTTCAGCGATACTTTAATTTAATCAATATGGCGGACATCAGACGGACCGAGACTTAGCTTCGATCAGCCAGGACCGTGGTTGAAATTATTGCACACGTCTGTCAAACCTTCAAAGGCCAATATCTTTGCTTGCAATATAGTAATTTGAATGAAATTTTCAAATTATTCATTTTACATCATCTTCTTTCGAACTATTATAGCAAGAATTTTTAATCAAAATAATAAGCGTTTCATTTGGAAACAAAAGAAGCCATTGATACAAAGTCGAATCGATTTTTGAATCATATCGGAAAAACTCCAAGATTGTATAAAATCATGTACAATAAAACCAACTTCGTTTACTGATCATTCGTCAATTCATATGCATATCAAAATAACTAATTATCCCCGCGGACCAAATCAATGGATATTTAATTCTTCGTTAACGAAAGACAAATCAAATACTAAATTGATAAAATCATCTATACCAATATGGAAAAGTAATTATTTTGAAAAACAAAATAAAAATGGTTTATGGGACTTTATTACATTTAAGATAAAGGAATTCTCTATAGAATATTCCAAAAAAAACCAAAAACTTTAAAAAGCTGTAAAGAATAGCCTGACTGAGGAACTGATCGAGGTTGAATCCTAGTAACAACAAAATTATCGAAAAACTTTATGATCAATATACCCAGGTTAAAAAGTCATTAGACAACATTTACATTGACGAGACCAAGGAGCAATTATTAGGTCTAAACAAAACTAGTATGAAAATGGTGAAAAAAATACAAAATTATTTCTAAACTTAGAAAAGGAAAGAAAGTGTGCTACTACAATAAAAACGCTACAAAAATCAGACGATTCTATTATTTTTGACCCCATTGAAATATCGGGAGAAATATTTTTATCTTATAAAAATTTATATGCGTCGAGAGATTCGTGTTTTGAAAGGGGAAGTATTTTTATAACAAATTTTAAACCTGTAGAAAAGCTAAATGATTATCAGAAAGATTTATTTGAATACAAAATTAACTACTTCGAACTTTAGAAGGCCTTAAACTCGTTTAAAATAAATAAATCTCCAGGAAATGATGGTATCACAATTGAATTTTATCGACATAAATTTTTTGACCTGATATTTATGTATTATTATTAGACTAATATAATGGCAGCTTTGAAGAAGAATCTTTATCCGTAACACAGCGTCATTCCTAAAGGTAATAAAGATAGAACTTGCTTAACCAACTGGAGAACCATTACGCTTGTTAATGTCGATGTGAATTTGACATGTAAGGTTTTATCAAACAGATTAAAACCGATTTTGAACCAGTTAATACACCCTAACCAATCCGCATGTATACCAGATCATGAAAATACCCGTATTATTTCCAATTGCTTTGATCTTGCAAAACAAAAAAGAATAATAGGATTTCTTTTAGCTATAGATTTTCAAAAAGCATTCGACAGCATAAATCATGATTTTTTTAATGTAACTTGTAAATAATGATGTAAATAAATGTAGTTCTATATCTAAATCTTACATAATTCCCCTTTAATATAGCTTAAAGGGCGCATGGATCTGTTTTGCGGGCTCGTAAAATTTGGTTGGGCTATGGCATTTTTTGGACGGGCTGAGGGCGAGGGGTCTGGGTCCTCGCCTCCCCCCTGAATTCGGTGCTGCCTTCTCGCATCTGAGTGCATTCCTGGGACTGCCAGTTCTCTCAACACGCCTACCCCCCCCCCCCCCCGATGTTTTGGAATCTTCAAATAAACAAAAACGTTTCTTAAAAAAGCATGTTAGAAGTGGAGGCAGGCCTGTAGCCACCTTGCTGGCGTAGGGGGTGGGGCAGCCCGGCTGATAGGGGGGCCAGGGGGGGGGGGGGTAGGCCGGGGGGTTTACTCCCCCCGGCCATATGGTCGACAACTTTTTGTCAGGGTGTATTTCCAGGGAGTGGGGGGGGGTCGCCCCCCCCCCCCTTTGGCTACGGGCCTAAGTGGAGGTCGAGTTTACGATAGTTTTCGTTGAAAAGTGTTTTTTTTTAACACTTTAATAATTAGGCCTGCTTCTTTGTAACAAAGAACCAAGTACCGAGTAGCTTAACCAATGAAATAACAATACGTCACCATCCGACTAATAATCTATGCAAAACTCAAACCATGTGATATCATCGGCCAATCATATTTTTTCTACGTTTGGTTGCCATAGCAAATACATATTATTTTCATGAAATTTTAATATTTTGATTTATTTTTTAAAAAAACAATTTAAGTTTATATTATTTCGATTCGATTCGATTCGATTTTAATTTTATTTTAATTTTAATTTTATTTAATTTTATTTTAATTTTACTATTTTTATTAATTTTATTAATTTTATTAATTTTATTAATTTTATTAATTAATTTTATTAATTAATTTTATTAATTAATGTTATTAATTAATTTCATTAATTTTATTAATTAATTTTAATTATTTTATTTATTAATTTTATTAATTTTATTAATTAATTTTATTAAATAATTTTATTAAATAATTTTATTAATTAATTTTATTAATTTAAAATTTAATTTTAATTTATTTGATTTGAATTACAATGTTTTGATAACAACTATATTTTTAGAAATAATTTTAGAAAATGGAAAAAAAAAATCTTTTCAGAAAAAAGAAACGTTTTCAGAAATAGAAAAAAAAAAAATAAAAAAAAATAAAATTAAAATGAAATAAAATAAAATTGAAATGAGATAAAATAAAATTAAAATTAAAATTAAATAAAATGAAATAAGATTATACCTCCCTGGACAAATATACTGGTTCCTGTAGAACGAATAAGTCTAAAGTAACATATTTAGAGTAATTAAAATAAGACTATTTGTTCACCGGATTAACAAAACAGCAAAAGTATCATAAGTGCTTTATATAAAATAATAAAAAATGTCCCTCTTTGTGTGAACCAAACTCGAACATATTTGTATTTTTTAATTATTATTATTATTTTTTTGCAAATTACACAGATCTCTGATAAAATTGACTTCTTAACATGTTACTCCATGGGCATAAAAATTAATTTCTTATCGTCAACGTGCATATTAAAAAGGAATTGACGACATACAGTATAGTGCGTCGATTCACTTGAATCAGCAAAAATCATCTTCTCAGGGATAAATCATTATTGGGTTAAATGCATTACAACCCCCGTGTCGTTGATACGATTGAAAGCAGCATTTCATTTCATTTCATTTAGTTGACTTGTCTGAAAAGGCAGATCCTACACCCCATGCACTTTGTTGATATCTTTCAGACTTGAAGTAGTATTCTGAATTGCCGAGATTGCTCTCAGTATCAATTTTAATTTACCTATATAATATTTTCAATTATTTTTGACATGTTTTAATTTGTGATCTTTATGGTGATCATGAACTATCTTTTTATATATCAAAATTCAAGATAATCATGATTTTGCAAAGGGTTATATCCGTAGAAAATTAGCTTTTTTTCCATTAATGATTTATTGATTTGCTTATTGTTTTCAAATTTTCTTATTGTGTTAAAATTCACTCGAACACGACAGTGCCTTTAGTTTAAAGAAGCTAAGTCTCTACCTCAGTATCATCCAAAGTCTTATTTGTCAGTTAAAATCTTTTTATATATTAAAATTCAAGATAATCATGTTTTTGCAAAGGGTTATATCCGTAGAAAATTAGCTTTTTTTCCATTAATGATTTATTGATTTGCTTATTGTTTTCAAATTTGCTTATTGTGTTAAAATTCACTCGAACACGACAGTGCCTTTAGTTTAAAGAAGCTAAGTCTCTACCTCAGTATCATCCAAAGTCTTATTTGTCAGTTAAAATCAACGACAGTGCTAGAAATTTCTATTATATTATTATATGGGTTGCGACCCATTTGTGTCAGTTTATAGGTCCCAAATATTAGCGATTTAGCTCCTTTAAAAATATAATATAAGTGTATCGATATTCTTTGAAACAAGCAATGTATTCCAAAGAAGAATTGGAGTCAAAACTAATTCCTGGCACGTTGTTTAACGCTTGGGAAGAGGTAAATGAAATTTTCCAATGTTTGCGGTCGCATGGAATCGTGTATTCTATGCATCAAGGGAAAAAACTCAACTTTGACCATCCTTGCGTGTATGAAATTGTCGAATTTCGATGTAAATTTGGCATCAGAATAAGGAAAACGTGTCTAAAGAGAGCAAACCAAAAATATTACGGGGCACTTAGCTGCAGTTCAAAAATCAGAATTCGATACCAGCAGACAAATAAAAAATTGAAAGTCACATTTTCTTGTTTTGATCATGAAGACCAAGATGGCAATGTTCATGATTTAGACCCGGATACGCTTGGTCACTTGCCAGAGATACGGAAATTGACTAGTAAACAACAAGAGTTTATATCATCAGTTAAGTCTTTAGGGGTTCTCGAGGTAAGGTTGCTAACGAGTTGAGAACCCAGGAGAGTCTACGCTTTGACCATCAGCATGTAAGCAGCAGGGATGTAGGGAACTTCATCCACAAATTAGACACCATTTCATATAAATCAGAAGTGGAAAAGGTAATGCACCTTCTGGAATCTGAACGGCAGAAAGGTGCAAATGTTGTATGTACGGTTGATGATGACACGGGGGAGCTCAATCATATATTTTACCAGTCTCAGCAAATGCAAAATTCTGCCCAAATCTACAGCAATGTTTTGTTGCTTGACGGAACCTACCGATTAAGCAATTCTGGCTATGTACTCTACGTATGGTTAGGGGTAGATAACTACTTAAAGGGTCGTTTTTTGGCATGGTCACTCATTTCCTCTGAAAAGAAAGAATATTTACACACAGCTGTGGAAACCTTCTTCAACACCAACTCCCACTGCTGCAAAGATATCAAGACAATCATCGTGGACAAATCTTTTATGGCGAAATTTTGAGAGTATGGTCCACTGCTTAAAGTGGTCTAATGAAGAACACGAACTTTTAATGAAAACAGACTTGGACGCCATTAAAGAAACATACGGTCATGGTAAGCTCAAAGGTGAGTCAACTAGACCGACAAAGAAACTAAAGCTAGAAAAATCTAGAGATCAGATCATGAAAGATTATCTTAGATCTGTTCTTTATATTTTATTAAACACTATTGACCATTCTAAATTTGCGGAATCGTACAACAAGTTGCTTGATTGTCCTTTTTTACCTAAAAGATTCTTGGATGACTTTCGGGCAAATTGGGGAGAATGTAAAGATAAATGGGCAAAGTCCAACAGAAATGACATTAACAATCTTGTTATTGACGACAACAACAGAATAGAGTCATTTAATCAAAAAATAAAGTGGTGTGTTACAAGCCTTTACACCAGTCTTGACAAAGTGATTGTTGCCCTATTAAAGTTTGAAGAACAACATTATGCTCTTGTCAGTAATACCCATTTTACAGACAACATGAAACCCTGAATTTCAAATGAAAATGATGAGCCACAGTTGACAATAGCATATCAGATCGTATCACAGCCTGTTATTTCATTATTGGAAAAAGAGTTTCTAAATACGCCTGATGTTAATTCAAAGCAAGTTGGACAGGTTTGGACATTCCAAGAGGGTAAGGATGTTGTTGTACTAGGTATGGGTGGATGCAGCTGCAGTTTTTACAAACAACTGGAGCTCCCGTGTCGCCACATAATGGTCAAAAACATGACATGTGGTTTAAAGGCCGTCATAAAGTCAAATATCCACAATCGTTGGTTAATCGTTCCAGCTGATATCGGTTCACAGAGAGGTAAGATCGTTAGTGATGACAGCTTAATATATAAGCAAACTGAAATGGGCGACATTGACCTTTCTGGAGATCTCGTGCACCAAAGCACTGAAGGGACTTCAATTAGTCCTATCACAGATAGGTCTACTGCTAAACATTTGAATCCCCATGTCGATATTGATATATCCAATAGCACTGCTAAAGACTCACTGATCCTTGAATTGGGAAAATCCCCCCAAATCAATAGATCTCATGATATATCCCCTGTACACAAGAACAAAAGAACAGAAACTAAATTAACGTCAGAAAAATACAACAAATGCGATCTTTTAGGTAAGAACTTTAGCAATTTATTATCTAATGTTAGTCATGAAGAGTTTGAAATTAAATTTAACGTACTGGAAGGTCTGTATAATTCTTGGGCTAATGAATTTTTTTCTTCCAAAAGTAGCAACCCTGTTGGAAATCAATATCTAAATATATCAATTTCAAGCAGAAAAAAAACCAAAGGCAGGCCCAAAGGTTCCCGAAATAAAATTAGATCAAAGCTAAAACAAAAATCCCAAGAAAAAAGTTCCTCAGAAACTTCTGGACAGACACAAGACAAAACTTCTATTGATTTGATGATGGCCGACATTAAATGTCTAGATCAGTCTTTGTCTGAAAACACAATTAACCATTTTTTAGATATTCTTAAAAAGACTTATCCAACGGTTTCCGGATTGGAACAAGTAGGGCGATCAGATGGCTGCCAATTTAAGAGACATGTCGGTCAATTTGTTCAGATTGTTCCACTTCCTGGGGATCAGTATGTAACTATACATGGAGATGGAGCAAAACACAAGTGTACAGTTTATACTTCATTTACACTCAGAGTCCAGTCTAACCCAAAGATACTGGAGGAAACTGAAAAAATAGATTCAGAGTCTTGGGTCATGCTCATGACCATTGCTTCTTTGGTAGAGCAAGGAAGTTATCCTGGCTCTGAATGTCAAATATCTGTTATCGAAGGTAACAGTTGTAGCAAAAAACAGTCGGGGGTTATGGCGATAGCAGTGGCAAATGAAATCTGCCGCAGTGGAAAGTGCACAAGAAGCTTCAAGGTACTCGCTAGTCGTTTGCACCTGGGAGACTGTTTGTTTAAAGAAGCAATAACACAGTTTCCGGGTGCAAGACAAATAAGCAGTCCCCACGTTGTCAATATGTCCCTCAAAGTATACTGCTATTGTCGCATGCCATCATTGACCCTTGACGTGGAATCTACAAAAAACGAATTAATGATTCAATGTAGTACTTGCTGTGAGTGGTATCATGAAAACTGTATAACTTACAGCTATGAAGAACAATTTCTATGTCATCTATGTGCCGGTTCAGAAGAGGTTAATTACACTGAAGGCACTGATAGTGGTCTGTATCACATGTTCGAGCAAAGGCGCGTTTCCTCGATCAGCGATCGTTTAAAATTTTCTAAAGTAGAACATGTACCCACTTTAGATCTCCTAAAATACAGAGACGTCGACCGGAACATCGCAAAGAGAAGTGAGGCAGCCTTGAACGATCTCGCGGTATCAATCGCTAGGGACGGTGTCCTGGTACCATTGGAGCTGGCAATAAAGAAACACCCCTCTGATACAATTGATACAGGGGAAGCGTTTCTGTACGAAGGCAACACAAGATTGGCAGCCGCAGTCCAGATCAGTTTACCATGGGTGCCATTGACGACACATTATAATTTTATTGCGTCAAGTGAAACACCAACAACAATGGTTCCTTGCGTACCGCCACTAATGCCACACAGTCCATCCCCATCTGATTTTGGATTTACTACCTTTGAGCAATTTAAGAACTTGCCAAAGTGGGGCGGTTCCGGTATTAATGAAAAGGGGGTCAGGATTCACTTACAAAATACCTGCACAATTGACAACATTCTGGCCATTTTATGTGTTAGTGGAGACCTGATTTTGGAAAAGTTGCGAAATTTCTCTTTGATTAGGTCACTGTCAAGTGTCCAGTCTAACACAGTGCAAAATTTGTACGAAACCCTTTACTTGTTACATGCAGGATTAACATTTGAAGGTAAGTACCTTTTTGTGCAACACAACAGGACTATTGAGGACATTTCTTTGAATTTGTATGGGAGTGAATACGACCACTTCATACACAGGTTTACCTATTTGTTGGATACCACCGAGCAATACGTGTGTCATAACCCCGAATGTGTCACAAAATTCCACAGTGACACATTTGATGGCAGAAATGCATCATGCCTGAGGTCTGTACCATCACCTTCAGACTCTCGATTCTTGAAGACCCTAGAAGAATGGCACACGTGTCCAAAGGGTAGACGGAAAATATGCCCGCATTGTAGTAACCAAATGGACTTCCGTCGAAAGTGGAAACATGGACCACCACCTTTCTTAATATTTCAGATGACTGATTGCAATATGCAAGATTTATTTTGCGACTGCATTCCTTCTGAAATAACAATTCTCCAGGAAATATATTATTTAGGAGGATTAACCATTCACAAGGGTACACATTTTACGGCAAAGTTATTAATAAACAATAGATGGTTCGACTTTGATGGGTTGGGCTCCGACAATATTAAGCCATCTGAATCGTTAAGGCCAGATGGAAATTTAGGAAGTGTTGTCTATGTATCAAAATGATCACGAGAAAACATTTATCACATTGAAAAAAAAATAAAGAAAAAAAACAAAAAAAAACTATTGTTAGTAAAAGTAATATTTACCAAATTGAAAACAAAAACAAAAAAAATAAAACAAAAAAATAATACAAAATTAAAAAAAAAATACAAAAAATAGTAATCCTATAGTGGGGAAAACTGTCTTTGCTGTGTCATAGACCACCACCTGAAGAGACTTGACGAGGAGTTGAAATAGGTAAATAATTATATTATAATATGTTAAAATAAACAAATATAACGAGAACTGAAATACTGGCGGTGGTTTCGGTATATTTGGTTGGTTTTGCGGTAAGTATTATACCAATTAACAGAAAAAGCAATACATGGTGTTTCATGGTCGAGTACGAGACATTAAGTAATATGACGTATGTCCGTCTTTATTAACTAAGTCGGAGCAGAACAAAAGGACGTTAAACGCCATATCATTTGATTTCCTGAAGTCTAGAGAAATGAGGACAGTCCGAACAATGAAGTTTAAATATTAAATATACCCAGCAGGTACAAACAGCATATTATTTTTTATAATATAAATACGCAAAACACTGTGCTATCAATGTGTACGGAACCTCGGTTTTTCGTCCCATCCCAACAACTATACGTTGTCTCTTGTCAGTACCTGCAGGTTATCGAACCAACGTCTCACTCACTTACCCACTCACTTACCCACCGCGGTTACCCAAAGTGATTAAGAAAGAGAGAGAGAGAGAGAAAATGGGGTTTAACGTCCACTCGACGCAAACTAGGTCATTACGGGACTAACATGGTTTTTAATTTTATTTTAATAATTCGTTTGCGCGTAGGGGTCGTTAACAGTGGGAGGAAACCGGAAAAAAGATTAAGAAAAATGCAAACTTGAAACATCAATGGTAAATTTTTATACGCCCACATTTTCATGTGGACGTATTATGTCGTTGCCCCTGTCCGTCTGTCCGTCCGTCCGTCCGTCCACAATTGTTTGTGGACTCTCTATAGGTCACAATTCTTGTCGGATTTTAACGAAACTTGAAATATAGGTTTATCCCCAAAAGATCTCGCCTGCTTTCGATATTGGCATGTATCGGTTCAAAACTTCATGGATTATGGCCCCTGATTGTACGAAAAATCATGGTTTAGCTTGTGGACCCTATAGAGGTCACAATTTTGAACCGATTTTGATGAAACTTGACATGCATGTTTATAACCCAAAGATCTTGGTTCCTTTCGATATTTGCGCCTATCGAAACGTAATTTCCTGAATTATGGCCCCTGATTGTCCGAAAAATCACCTATTTTAGCTCGTGGTACCTCTGGAGGTCAAAATTATTATCCGATTTGTAAAACCGTTCGATTATATCACCGTTACACCCTAAAGAGGGTTGAGTTCAAATTTCGGAAAAATCGGACCAAAATTACCATACAAAATGGCCGCCGTTCGTACTCGAATACTGTTAAAAAATGGTATATCAAGGTTGTGGACCCTGTAGAGATCACAATTTTAATTCGATTTTGATGAAACTTGAAATGCATGGTTATAACCCAAAGATCTTGGTTCCTTTCGATATTTGCGCATATCGGATCGTAACTTCCTGAATTATGGCCCCTGATTATACGCAAAATAGTCTTTGTTTAGCTTGTGGTCCCTCTGGAGGTAACAATAATTATCCGATTTAAAAAATCGTTTGATTATATCACCGTTACACCCTAAGGAAGGTTGAGTCCGAATTTCGGTAAAATTGGACCAAAATTGCCATACAAAATGGCCGCCATTCGTACGCGAATACGGTTAAAAAATGGTATATCAAGGTTGTGGACCCTGTAGAGGTCACAATTTTAATTCGATTTTAATGAAACTTGAAATGCATGGTTATAACCCAAAGATCTTGGTTCCTTTCGATATTTGTGCCTATCGGAACGTAATTTCCTGAATTATGTCCCCCGATTGTCCGAAAAATCACCTATTTTAGCTTGTGGTACCTCTGGAGGTCACAATTATTATCCAATTTGAAAAACCGTTCTATTATATCAACGTTACACCCTAAGAAGGGTTGAGTTCAAATTTCGGAAAAATCGGATTAAAATGACCATACAAAATGGCCGCCGTTCGTACGCGAATCCTGTTAAAATGGTATATCAAGGTTGTGGACCCTGTAGAGATCACAATTTTAATTCGATTTTGATGAAACTTGAAATGCATGGTTATAACCCAAAGATCTTGGTTCCTTTTGATATTTGCGCATATCGGATCGTAACTTCCTGAATTATGGCCCCTGATTATACGCAAAATAGTCTTTGTTTAGCTTGTGGTCCCTCTGGAGGTCACAATTATTATCCGATTTAAAAAACATTTGATTATATCATCGTTACATTGTAATGAAGGTTGAGTTTGAATTTTGTGAAATCGGACCACAACTGCCGGACAAAATGGCCGCCACTTGTATGCGAATATTGTTTAAAAATATGGTTTATCAAGGTTGTGAACCCTGTAGAGGTCATAATTTTAATCCGATTTTGAAGTACCTTGAAATGCATGTTCATAACCCATTCAAAGATCTTGGTTCCATTCGATATATGCGCATATCGATTTGTAACTTCATGAGTTATTGTCCTTGATTGTAGGAAAAATCACTTTCTTTTTAGCTTGTTCTCTATCCAACTCTTGTATGTGGGCGTATCCTGCCTGGCAGCCGCTGGTTTTATGTGCGTTCTCCGCCGAACTTTCTTTCTTTACTTACTCGCATGTCCAACCTCGTGTGTTTTCTCGGTGGCCTCTGCTTTCCTCTCACGACTAAAGACCCCGATGCACAAGCTACCCAGGGAAGAATTTTCCGAGGAAGGAAAAGCCAAGACAAAGTAGGCTAAAAGTTGCTATTTGTTACAAGTCAAATTTAAACAGTTTGTGACATTCTCATTTTAATTTCGTCGTATTTTCGATTCCACTGTTGTACGTGACAAGGAGTATGGTCGCCTGTCCAACCCCATGGGTTTTCCCCGCGCCCTACCACTGCTAAAGTCTTAAGGCCCCTACGTGCAAGGGAATTATAAACAAAATGGAATTCTATTTGTATTCCCGAAATGACCCCCCCCCACTTTCTCTCTTTCTCCCACCCCCCTCCCTCTCTCCGGTTTCAAATTAAGGACATTTTGCCCGGATACGCCAATATATACAGCACGGGTCCTTGCTTTTTCGTCCTATCCGACGAGCGACTACCTAGCTGTCCTTGTCAGGCCCTCCGTCATGCACGACTGACAAGCGGAAGTAGCCAAAACAAACTATAATCATGCCTACAAATTATATCGTTTAGAGTACACAAAGACGCGGCGTGCAAAGCCGGTCGCTTAAAAGTAAATCATGATTCCTGAAGAAAGGGATGCCCTTAAAAAAAGGGAAACTGTGTATTAAACTGACTTTAAATGTTCTAATATAAAGTTTAATCCTAATATAAAGTTTAATCCTAATATAAAGTTTAATCCTAATATAAAGTTTAATCCTAATATAAAGTTTAATCCTAATATAAAGTTTAATCCTAATATAAAGTTTAATCCCTTAGTCAATTTTAAAAAATTACGATATCATCCTTGGCTGGTACGCCTTTGTGAGTAGATGAAAGTGAATTGTATGTTTGACAATAAAACACACGGTTTAGAAAAAAATGTAGGCAAATGAATACGGGATGCCAATAAAGAAATGGGGGCGTGCGAGCTTTATCATAAGGTCTGTCATTGAGCCCCCCCCTCTCTCTCTCTCTCTCTCGAGAAATGTATATACGAAAAAGAAATATACGGGTGGCAAATATAACACGCATAGTTGAAAATGAAATGTATATACGAAGGATAGGCCTATATTGATAGAACACACGTTTGACAATTACATAATATGGGTAGCCTACTCCGGGTGGTAGGCGGGCTGGCAGATCAGGTAGAACAATTTCAATAATTTCCTGCTGCTTTCGCAGGAATGAAATAAGATTCAGTTCGTATTTTATCTACTTTCAATGTTTCTGGATTACCGTAGTAAAGAATTTTACAGAATGCGGAACTTTTCACATGTGTGCTACTTTCATCTACACACGATGTTGGATTCGCTGTCTACGCTTCGCTGTGAACGAAGGTGATTATATGCACTATGAAGCTTCAAAAAACAAATGACAATTAAAAATGGATTCTGGGTCTGTATTTTGAATAAAAGCACAAACAATCTGCAAGAATTTTAGTGTTATTATATAAAACGAATGGCGAATAACCATCCTTATGGGTCTAGGTTATTTGCCATTCGAATGGCGAATATCCACTCCCATAATAATATATACACTTCATAGATCTACTAGAAAATTTAAATTAAATCTATTAAATCCTACCTTTAGCAACTGTTCATGTCTTTTATGTTTAAATTTGATCTTCTTTATTGCATAAAATCTTCCATCAAGACGATTCTTCACCTATAAAAATATTATTTTCATCTGATGTATGAGAAAGTTTACGATGGTTTCCAACAAAAATTACTGCAAGCCAAAATGAACTTTGCTTATGAAATAAACTTGAAATACCTTATACACAGAACCAAATCCACCTTTTCCTAATTTCTCTATCTCAATAAATTCATTAGAATATCTTGAGGTTTGCATATTAATAAAATCTTCAGATCTTACTCTGGTCAACTGATTTTTCCTAAAAAAAAAAAGAAAGAAAGATGGGAAAGGTTAACAACAATCAGTCCACAACTTCTGGAGAGAGTATCTGGTAATTAGATGTGTAGTCTAGAAACACAATCCTGCTTTACATATATTTTATTAGAATTTACAGAAATACTTACATTTTCATATTTCCGACCTCAAATGCAGGAGGTAATGCCAGAATATCACCATTCTGAAAATACAGTATGATAAAATACAGTATGATAAAATACAGTATGATAAAACAGTATGATAAAATACAGTTATAATATAAGCTTACAGTATAAAATACATTCTGATAAAAAATAGTATGATAAAAATACAGTATGATAAAAATACAGTAGCTAAGTCTCCAACTCAATATCATTAAAAAACCTTGTCAATGAAAACACAAATTGTTTGTCAATTTTAATCAACATTGATGTTGTTATGTTACTAAGAAAGGATGGGCTTCTGGTATCCAATATAATGATAATGATAATGATTTATTCTTAATATAGCATTTTACATACATTATCAAAAAACGCTTTCCATATACTACATAAATCACATGATACAAAATATACACAAAAAGATAACATATAGGCCTAAAAATATTGTTTGGTAGCGTAAATTAGTGACTTTTAAAAAGGTGAGTTTTGAGTGTTGTTTTAAATACATTGAAGTCACAGATAGCCCTCATCGCAGTTGGCAATTCATTCCACAATTTGGGTGCATAAACCGAAAAAGCCATATACACCATATGCCTTATTGGGTATTGGTCGAACCATCTGAAGGTCAAGTTTCACACCACTATAGCTTTTTGTTCGAATCGTCTGATTCGATACCTTAATCAAGTCACTAAGGTAGAGGGGCGCTGACACACTATGGCGTATTAATTTAAAAATAATGCATAAAATTTTGAATAAAACTCGCATCTCGACTGGTAGCCAATGAAGTTCCCGAAGAACAGGTGTCATATCTAGATGATGACTCATCTTCCTTCTAACAACCAGTCGAGCTGCTGCATTTTGGATGTGTTGTAATTTGGCATACTGATAAATAAACTGTTACAGTAGTCAAGTCTGGAAGTAATAAATGCATGTTATCAGTTTCTCTGTTTGGCTTTGGTCCAAAAGGTTTCTAGATTTTCCTATTCGCCATAGTGAGTGAGCAGCCGCTCTGCATATATTATTTATATGTGTGTTTATGGTTCCAGTTGAATCCAACATCACACCCAGATCGCGAACTGGGTTTGAAGCAGATACCTTGACATTCCCAATCCTTACATCAGTCACAACTGCTCGAATATTGACATCCTTAAAGCGTGACGAGAACCATACTATTTCTGTCTTACTGTCGTTTAACGCCAGCAAATTCGATTGCATCCCGTATCGAATCTCAACAACACAATTCTCAATGCGATCCACTACCGTGTAGTCTATTCGAGAGTCGCAAGCGATGTAAAGTTGGTTGTCGTCGGCAAAATTTACAGAGTTCAGACCGTGGCGTATGATGATGTCTTCAAGTGGAACCATATATAACGAAAATAACAAGACAAATCAAGTAGCACAAGTATGACATCATGTTGCTTATCGAGAGCATGCATAACAAATAAACATATTTACCATTGGTACACAAATCGTGAAACCAGGAACTCGAAGAACGAGACTAGACAGTCATGTCAAACGGTGACATAATATTCTTATCTGGAGAGCATGTGCAAAAAACATTATTGCTGTAGATTTGAATAACCAGACGCTATATCTACTTTTTAATTGAGACGTCTGGCATAATTTCGTCGAACGTAACAGATACTAATTTAGAGTAAAAATGGAACTGATTGAATGTAAATCAATTTATACATTTATATTACAAAAATGATATGCGTTTTGACCCATTTGTGTCAATTTCTAGGTCTCAAATATTAGCAATTTAGACAGCTTTACGTTAGTAAAGAATTGTTGTTGATATTTGTACATCTAGCTCAACTGCGCTGATAAATTTTGAATTTTATTATGTTATTGTACCATAAATAAACTAACATCCTACTGTTCTGCTGTGACTTGGCTTTAGAATAAATGAACGAAACTGATAATAAACAAAGTTATTGCAGAGAATCCAACAACCAATCATTGTGTCAAATAAACACAAAATTTAGTTTGAATCCAATATTGACAAACAGATGAACTCAAATTTTAAGAAATCTGTAATGTCTAGATAATGGTACCCATGGAATCCTGGTTTTGTCATACAATGACTTTATGCTTTACCTTGCCAGGCCATTCATTTTTCACTACTGAAAACATGCTTAATCAAATTATTGATATCCTGATTGAGCCCAAGTACCATACTCACCGAACCATCAGGGTTCTATCTATTGGTAGTCACAATAAGTTTAAGCAGTCCTTATCATTTATAAAATTGTGTGGGAGCCAAAAAAAGCTTCTGATGCTTTGAATATGCAGTTTTTAAAATAAACAAAAATGGAAAGTATTTGATTAATCTCAATATCTAGGAGAGCGATTTAGCGAATTTGCTGGAGTCTTTAATGACTCCTTCGAAGAAAAGCTGAGAAAAGCTGATGTGCGCCGAGAGCAGCAGGAGCGAAAGCTTCCCTTGAACGTGAAGGACTGCTATAAGTATAGCTGTCAAATACTTACATTATATAGATCTTCTAGAGCAGCATGCATCATATTATGTATATATTGTCTACAGTTAGCTCTAATACCACTTATCTCATCTACACAACTAACAGGTGATACAATATTTAACTTAGTTAACTGGTCACATAACACTAGAAATAAAAATATGTCACTCTTAATTCATGTAGATCAAACACAGTAATTGTTATGTTAGTAATGTAGACCTTAAGAAGAATGAAGGAGTGGCATGAGGTGTTCTAGAAGAGTAAGCAGACTGTTTCCAGTTACACAGATATCCATACTTTTATAGCTCTAATTGGAAATTACACCAGGGAAAGTCGCCTAGGACTATCAGGTCTTTTAGACAATCTAATTGTTCTAGATGTTATTTTGTTCTATTTTTCAGTTTGCCATTCCATTAACATCATAAGACATATTTAAGATACCTCGTGGGTTTTTTCTGGATACTCAGGTTTCCTCCCACTGCTAAAGAGTCAAGACCATATATCTGGATAGTCAATGCCTTGTCAAAGATTTTCTACCAAATTTTGTGCATCATGGAGGTCGATATAGAATCCATCGAACACAATCTGCGTAATACCGAACACAACACATCTTATAGAAATGTCTTTAGACCAAGTTTAAGTGGGGAAAAAATATAACGTTAAGACTGGTGTCCAAGAAAAAGTAAAGACACATCATACACAGTTATCTCATGAAAGGAGCTGTTTGTTACCTCTTTTTTGTAAATCATTTTAGTGAAGCCTGTACCACAACAGGCCTGGGACTGTCAGCGCAGTGGACGCTTACGACTGGCCCTCGGATCCATTCACTTGATTTGATAATTGTTTAGTGTTTGCAATGTCTATTTTCTGTTTTGTCCGCAGGTTTATCTTGTAGATTTTTTGTTTGTTTTGCGTGTAGTGCAGTACTCCTGCATTTACTATTAGAGTAGAGTTTTAGCCCTTCGTACTGCAGAATGTTCTCGTTGTCCGGCTTTGCTCCTGTTTGCTTACTACATTTATCATTTTAGCGTTTTCCGAGTTTCTGTCCGGATTAACGCCTTATTGTTAAAATTATTTGACGTTCTAACACCTAACGTCAACTGGCTGACTATTGCCATTGAAGAGACGACCACTGACAAGATCGGTCGCATTTTATTTTTTTGTTACCTCTTTTTTGTAAATCATTTTAGTGAAGCCTGTACCACAACAGGCCCGGGACTGTACAGCGCAGTGGACGCTTACGGCTGGCCCCCGGATCCATTCACTTGATTTGATAATTGTTTAGTGTTTGCAATGTCTATTTTCTGTCTTGTCCGCAGGTTTATCTTGTAGATTTTTTTGTTTGTTTTGCGTGTAGTGCAGTCCTCCTGCATTTACTATTAGAGTAGAGTTCTAGCCCTTCGTACTGCGGAATGTTCTCGTTGTCCGGCTTTGCTCCTGTTTGCTCACTACATTTATTATTTTAGCGTTTTCCGAGTTTCTGTCCGGATTATCGCCCTTATTGTTAAAATTATTGACATTCTAACACCTGACGTCAACTGGCTGACTATTGCCATTGAAGAGACGACCACTGACAAGATCGGTCGCATTTTTTTTTTTTGTTCCATCTTTTTTGTAAATCATTTTAGTGAAGCCTGTACCACAACAGGCCCGGGACTGTACAGCGCAGTGGACGCTTACGGCTGGCCCCCGGATCCATTCACTTGATTTGATAATTGTTTAGTGTTTGCAATGTCTATTTTCTGTCTTGTCCGCAGGTTTATCTTGTAGATTTTTTGTTTGTTTTGCATGTAGTGCAGTCCTCCTGCATTTACTAATATAGTTTGGTTCAATCTTTTCCCTTTTCTTTTCATGAGTAAAATCATCAAAATCATATTTCGCAGGGGTAACCTACCTCTAAACAATTTATGTCCAGTACGAACATTTCTAGTATACATAAAACAAAGATGCTCTAATATTGATATCATCAGTAGATGATTAGGTACCGATCTCGGCACTACAGCACCACTTTCAGGAGTTACCATTTTTGTTTTGATGCCAACCTCAGATTTTCTTAACTTTCTTAAATCAGAATCTGCAAAAATATATCAATTATTTTAAGTGAATTTTCAAAAGTTAAAATAAAATAGGATTTTTTCAATTGACGACTATTCTTTTTATCATATAAAATGACATTTATGGTCAAGAGGTACTGTAAAATAATTGCTTTTGAAGTTTTGATCTGAAATGCTTCGATTAAATAAGGTGAGTACTAAAGATTTTGAATAAAGATTTTATTTAAAATTTATAACAAGTATATTTATTTTCGTGGGGAGAGTGATAAAGTCTCTTTAAAAGAGAGCTCTGAACAGTCCAGTAAATAAAACCTTACAAATCATATTTTATAGTAATAAACCAAACAAATATTACCATCAAATTTTCTGATTGGTTTAAGGCCACCCTTGAGCTTGAATTTTGCCTGTGTTCCCAATTCACGGCCTGTCTTCTGTCTTTTTTCCATTTTCTGTTAAAAAAATATATTCATGCACGTCATAAACTTGGCTTACATTGGTATCAATTTGATAATATCAAACTAAACAACAAAAAGCTTGATTTGTTGATGCCTCATATCTGCATATCAAACTTGTAACGGTTTAAATATGTAATTAAGAAAACAAAATCAAAATACCATTGCCAAAAAATCTCCGGGCTTGGATTAAATCAGATTTTTTGACTGATATTTCTTACAGAGATTTATGTATCACAATTTTGTGTTGGAATGTGCTAAATTGGTGCATCAAGATAAAACTTTAAAATGGTACACTCAGATTTCACACAGAGCACCCCTTGATAAAAGTACTTTAAGTAAGTACCGGTATACAAATTATATGTGAAGACAAAGACGAAATAGCTTGTGGAAAAATATTGAGTCATCGAAATATGATCCCTTGAATTGTTATATGTAGTGTGCACGAGCAACTTTTTACCTCAATAGTTAAAAAATATGTCTTCTCTTATTTGATAATTAATCACATTCTGTTTAACACCAGACAGACAAACAAATAGTGACTAACATATAAGGCAGCAATCATACTTAACTCTACTAACTGATTTTCTGCTGATATAATCATACTTATAATTATAGGTATTGGGTTTTTCCTACTTACAATTTACACTATCTTATGTATTATTGCATCATCATTATTATTAGATTGACATCTCTGCCCCTACATGTATATAATTTTCAGTGTGGAAGAATGACCCAGTGGCCAGTGTCGGGTACAATTCACATCATTATTTCTTTTTTGTGTATTCAGTAAAACTTTAAAGCAATAAACTAAACGGGCACCTATTTACCTATTTTTGACAAAATATTAAGTCCGCCATTTTTAGTAAAATTTCAGGAAATTCAAATTCTGGGTCATTTTGGGACTAACATAATGGTTTAATTTGTGCGTAGGCATCTTTAGCAGTGGCAGGAAACTGGAGGACTAGGAGAACACACATGACGTTGGACAACCAGGGAATCGAAAACATGCCAGTTAATCAATGACAGACCTTATGGTAGGCTACCAGTTTCCAAACCCAACCCCCCTAATCTGACAGAGGAGGCCGAGGAGGGTAATCTGCGCTCAACATATATGTACAATAGCCTACATCAGTATATCGCTCACTTTATTTACTTTAAAGTCTCATTCTCAATGAAGCATTTAAAAAAAAAGTTAAAAATAAATACTTTGAGTTTGAAACATAATCACAATTTCATGGAATTCGCTCATGTATGTTATGTTTTAAATCGACTCATTTTATTTTGGTTACTACAACATAGCCCTATCAATGGTATTTCTTCATTCAGAACTAAGGCTGCATTATTTTAAAAACAAAGAACAATTCATATTGGCCTACATTATATGAGACAGTTTATTATTATCATTAATTAGATGAACAAAAAAACATCTATCTCAACATCGTATGGTTCTGACTTTTAAACACGTAATGCTGGATAACGGACTATGTAAATAAGTTTAATTGTTTTGTTACTATCAATTATCAATCGAGATTTCAATGCCGATTATCGATAGTAAAAATAACTACCGATACAAGATCAGCACTAATCAATTCATTGGCGACCATACATGTACATGGCCGGGAATAGATAAAAATCGATCACAAATCTGTGGCAAAATTAGTAAAATCAGAGGTGTTTGCTGCCAAGGACCACAGCAGTGTCTAGCCCTACTACTTTGACTTTGTTATATATCGTCGGTGGGGAGTCAAAAGGTCGTATCTGGGTTTTGCGAAATTGTCCAGGAGAGCCAAAAAACACAAAGAGGTTAAGAATCAAAATGTCTAATAAAACTGTCACGTCAAAATGTTGTATGTAAAATGTCGTATTTTCTAAAGCTTTTCTCAAATATTTATTTACAAAATGTATGTTTAGCCAGTTAAACAATATGTAACGATCCGAACATATCAAGCTCAACATCTAGTGTAGAAATAAGGAGTGAAAGCTAGTTATTTGCAATTTTATAAAGCAAAGACGTATGTCCTGAAAATATTCACCTTTACCTGCTTCAATTTCATAGATTTTATACAGTAGAGCCTCAACAATAATTTCAATAATACATATTCAACCATAAACCGATACTGGCCATATTTCGTTTGATTGCAATGCTTTGATTAGACACAAAGTTGTTTTTTGTCAAGAAAATACAACATTTTCACTTCAAAAAAAAAATTAACACCCGATATACGACTTTTTGAAACAGTATCTATGGAGACTATAAAACCTCTTTTTATTGGCTTAGAAATACGACTACCAGATTGAAAGATGCGCACGGAAATTCTCATTCCGAAAAAGCAAAAAAGTGAATTTCGCAAAATATGCCAGATACGACCTTTTGACTCCCCACTGACGATATGGATTATCAAATTTTTTAGCAGCTAATTCTCAGTTCTTTATAACATTATAGGTAGAAATGCAGATATTAATGTATTAATAATGTTTATGTATGGTAATATGAATTAAACGATTTACATTCCATTTTTAAAAATTAATATTGTTCGGTCATAGATAATACTGTATCAACTATGGTTTGGTGAAATATGTGAGTAGTCAAAATTGAATGGCAAGTCTGCAAGTTTATCATTATTTAGTTCTTTGTGGATCAGACACTTTTAAAGCTACAAAATCAATATTTCTAAGTTATATTTTTAAAATTTATTAAAATAAAGCCTTAAAATAGATAGTATCCATAAACAGTCGAATACCTGACAACTCATCCCAAAGACAACTCATCCCAAAGACAACTCATCCCAATATAAAAGACAACTCATTCCAATAATTCCGTTGCCAGCTGAGAAATAGGCAAAAATATCATTTTTAACTTCATATTTAAACGTTTGAAGATATCTATGGATTGAAAGGAAACAAGGTAGGTAATTGTGTTAATATTTTCTGTGTCAATAATTTTTAAGGGTGGGAAATAATGCCCATGATCGTATAATAGTGATGACTTATTGAGCAAAAGAAATAGAAATAATTATGTTTTGACTTACTTAAAGAAAATGAAATTCTCGCTTTAATAAAGCCCCAACAACACTCTTGTTGTAACTGAATAATATGTCCAAATCTTTATTCTGGTTAACAATTTGTACTATTCTACAATATTTCAATTAAAGTTACATTATTCAAGATATAGATCAGAACTAGCCATTCTTGCTATACTAGTTCGAAAGTAGATGATGTAAAATGAATAATTTGAAAATTTCATTCAAATTACTCTATTGCAAGCGAAGATATTGGCATTTGGAGATTTGGCCGACCTGTGCAATAATTTCAACCACGGTCACAGAGTAAGAATAACCAGAGTAGCGGCTCGCATTTCTCCCCATAGAAACACTCTGACGCGCAATGCATCTTGGGAATATAGTGTAATAACACTCAACTGACAGTTCGCTCAACATGGTTACGATATCTATTTCTAGTGATCTAGCCTATATGACAGCTATTCTTTCAAGTAATACAACAATACAGGGTCGATTTGGCTAAACTTGTACTAGTTATAGTTGACAACAAAAGTTCTTACTGAAATTCCATCTTAATATTAAAACTTTGCCCAGTTCTTTAAGGCCTGATTTGAGCTTGATCGAACGATAAGGCCTACCGCCCTGATTAATTTAGTTTACTCTGTTTTATGCGATCTATTTTCATGATTTGTCATTGTTTGTTGGTTCTGTGTGTGATAAAGCTCGACACCGGGGATATGGTTGGGATAAACAAGACTGATAAACGAAAAACCGGGACCGCCAACGACTTTCAGACCGCAAGTTATTCAGGGCATATATACCCAAAAAGATCAAAGAGATTTACCGAGGTTCCTAATCATTAGGACATCATATATGAGAAAGTGGTCGTTTAATTTGTATCACAATAAATCCTTTGCATCAATCAATAAAATTGATACACAAAGTGATTGTATTCATAATAAAAATTGATATCGACGTGGGGGTTGGATTTCTCTCTTAAAAAAGAAAATTTGTAGGCCTATTCCTCAAACCTTTTCAAGGCCGGGGGAAGGGGGTAAACCAAGTGCCCCTATCACCCAAAAGATACATATATACATTGCCCCAGGAACCAGTTGGCAAACCACATTCTGCAAAATTTTCTGGATCTGCCCTTGGAATAAAAGCTTAACATATGAGCATGCCCAATTTCATTAACTTTACTTTAAATCCAGGTGGTTGATTCGCCATAAAAGGTAGTTTGCTTGAAATGTTATAAGTCTATCAGCCCTTTTCTTGGACTTTCCTAAGGGACCTATGCAATTAAAGGGACAATCCCGATAAGAACAGATGCTCAAAAATTAAAGTCCGAGTATTTGTGAAATTTATGGACCAAAATACAAAATCATGGTGTATTTACATTGTCTTAAAATTTCAGCTGAAAATATTGAGTCGTTTGGACGTGAACGTCAACACTGCTTATCCAGACACGTAACCCTTTTAAAATTTTGAATCATTTTTTTCATTGGGTGACCTGATAATCGATTTACGTTTCTTGAGAGGTCTATCGATGAATGACCCATGTACTGTACTTGATAACAAAAGGTAAATTTCACCTACATATTATTTTTTAAGAAAACAGTCTGGTTTTATCCAGATACTGTATAATACAAAGGTCTCTATTTCAAGATGCAGACTGTCAGGTTTAAGTTATTTACAAGCGTATCAAAAATATCGGGTTAGTTGGTCGGCCTTAGATAATGGGTTTTAAATGATTTTAACACAAAATTAAGCAGTTTTATTCCTCAAAAAGTTATCGGGATTGGCCCTTTAAATAGATATGCAATACAGTGTGCATTGAGAGAATGTTTGCCCAGACAGTGGCCCTATGGCCTACTCTTACTTTAAATTCCAATAACAGTCAAGGGTTATTTCATGTGCATGCCAATGTGTACACAGGACCTTGACTTTTCCTCCAATCCAAGCGACTATCTACGTGGACCCCCTGTCCTTCACCACTAACAAGGGGGATTGTAAGCCATAAAGAACAGATATGTGTCCTTCCCTTAATAGTTTGGAAACAAAAGACAAAAACTATTAAGTTCTTTTACACAATAAATGATGTATTCTCATGCGAGCAAAAATACATAGCATAAATTTACAAACTTTAGCACAATCAGTTGAAACAAGCTAACAGTGATGCTTATTTCCACTCCCAACCGCCCCCACCGCTGACATCCCAAAACATATAAATGACATATATCAATTATTTGTACATTTGTCTTTTAAACTGTTTATCTATGTTTAGTTCAAGTAGAAAATAATATTTGTGATGAAGCATAAGACATGGTCTGCAGAAACAACTTGATAAATTAGGAATGTGACACCTTCATATTTCTTGTTTTTCTTATGTTTCTTGTATTACCTAGACCTGTTAAGTTCTTTTACACAATTATGTATTCTCATGCGAGCAAAAAGACAAAGCATAAATTTACAAACTTTAGCACAATCAGTTGAACAAACAATATTGTCAGTAACAATTTTCATAAATATTTCAATAAACTGTCTACATAGTACATACATTTTGGGTTTTATTGATCGTGTCAAAAGAATCTCTAAATATTGATTCTAATTTCATTGTAACAGCATAAATTAAATGACTTGGTTTGACTAGACCTTTCTTATCATATTGCTTTTGATCGATAAAAAGAATAAATGTCATCATGACCTTCCCTTTCGGAAGCTGTCCATAACTTCAAACAGGCGTCACAGTTGAACTTCTTGTAGGCTCTATGGACCAGATAATATGTTTGCAAAAATATTTTCCTCTGGCAGCTCTAAAAGAGGATCTATCAATATTTTAGAGATATCTAATTCCACTAAAGACACATCCGAAAGTACAGATGAGTTTGAGTAGGGTTGTTTTCTGGCCAATTAATTGATATGTGTCATCTATTTATTTTGGGATGTCAGCGGGGAACATAGGCCTAACTGTTGACTTGTTTCATTTTTGAGAAAATTTTACACAAAGTTATTTTTCTTCTTTTAATATTATCTTTTCAGTGGCAATGCCTGATGGCAGTAGGAAAAAGTTTAATTATACTGTCCCTGTATAATTATAACACCCGTAGGCTCTACACTGTGTCCCATACCCCCCACTCTGGTATTTTACTTTGTATTCTCTTTGTTGACAGCCCACACGTTTCAGCCGCCATGTTTGAGAACTTACACATCAAACCCAAGATACAATGTGCGACCTCTACTTATGCAAATGAAGAAGTCGCTACTCTGGTTATTCTTACTCTGTGCCACGGTCCTGGTTGATCAAAGCTAAGACTCGAAGCGTCTGGGCGTGCCATATTTGATTTATCACTGAAACGTTTTAATCTATTTAATATCGAAGCAATCTGGTGCCATCAAAAGTTGATTAAGGCCTGGATCAGTTAATTAATGTCTAATTAATACTTTAGAAAACATTTCATGCCCAAATAAAGACCTGCACTAGGCAGATTTAGCTCTTGAATAATGCATGTTTAATAAATGATACAAATTCCATCTTAAAGGACCTAAGTCCGTAACTCAAAATCCTCCAAAATCTTCGACATCGAAAACACGAATTATTGGTCAATTCAAATCAACATTGATGTTGTGATCTTACCTGGAAACGGTAGGCCTCTGATATCCAATATTTAAAACAAAATAGACATTTTACCATTGGTACACGAATCGTGTACCATAGAGCGTTTCAGCGTCACTTGTAACAAGTGACCAGAAAGAACGTGGCTAGACTCATCCCACAACTCTTGTCGAACGATTAGGCCATATTTTATCTGGTGGGCATGCGCAGTAGACTAGAATAACCAGACACTATAAATACTTAATACGGTTGGAACACATGTCGTATTTCGCTGTACATAACTGATTTGAAATTAGAGTCAAAACGGAAATAATTTAATGTAAATCGGTGCATATACAATAAGATTATATTATTATATGCGTTGCGACCCATAAAAGCAATTTCCAGGTCCCAAATATTAGCGATTTAGCTCCTTTAACACATCTAATTTTAAAAATTGGAAAAATTCAACTACATGCCGAACATGGTTTGAAAAGCTAAAATACGTCAACACTTTCAAATGCAACTTGGATTTAAACATATTTTCGAACCCTCTGGACAAGTAAGATAGGTTGTCCTACACAACAGGTAGGACAATTAAACATATTGTAGTTAGAATAAGGCTAAAAAAAAATTCTGGACCTGTCAAGCCAACAAGAGTGTTATTGTCCCTTTTAATTACTTCCTAAATCCTATTCCTAACACTTGACTTGTTATGATTTGCTTTGTAATTTGTTCATCAAGCCTTCACATCACAATTATTACAGATGGCATTCGAAAAGAACCCAACCCATATTTTCTTAGCTACGAGGACGTAGCCCCAAAAAATGTTGCTGATTTGATTGTTTTCAGGGTACGATTTAGTCAATATAAAATATCATCTGCGAGGCCCTAGATAACTAAGATAAGTAGATAGAGGATCGACACAATTTCTACACATGAAAGTAACTACACACATGCATGATGAAATCTATCGGTTATGGCATCATCCATCAAAGGCCTTGGTAACTTACATGTCAATTAAATAGCCTAGTAAACATACGTCAATTTCTGACAAACAAGTCATCATTCGATGTCACCTGGCTATTTTCACACTTTGGCAACCTTCTGTTTTGTTTCATGGACAGCGCCATTACTGAACAGTGCTGCCAATCTTCACAATAAAGACACTCGGCCAACCTCGGCAGATCCCGGTAGCATAGCATAATCGAGGTTTGCCGAATGCAATAAAGAGTGACAACACAGGATGGAGTCAGGCCACTAACTAATGCATATTTGATTGATCCCTATTTAACGCATTTGGACTCGACCACTGCCATATGCGTAGGCCTATTAGCAGTTAATATAAGAATCCGAATGTTTGTTGGTCGGGGTGGGGGTTAAAAAGTGTTTCGGAAGGTACAGTAGGCTATCTGCTGATACCCTGATTAATATAATGTTTATAAATAGTCTGGGATTTGAATCTTTTTTAATGATGTATGCGGACTAAAAAATCTATTCAAAATTAAAACAAGTTATTAATATCAAAAAATTGCTTCAAATTCCTCTCAAAACATTGTATTCGCCAGGAAATACACCAAGCTATAAAATATCTATTAAAAGAAGTCATCGTTTGAGTCACGTAACTTGGCTGTCAAGGAACTAGCAATGGGCCTGAAGCCTGGGGAGGATTATCCCCTGTTCACGCTTCTTTCCGTGGGTTTTATCTCGGAAACTGTTGTACGATTAGGTCTCTCACTTTTTTAAATTTTTAATATATGGCCTATCTTTAATGAAACTATGCCAGAAATACGTATGGTATAATTCATACCTTATTTGAAGAGATTGATCAAGATACAAATTTCCTTATAGGGATGGCCATGCCCGCTGAGATTGTTTCTTCATTTGGTCGGTTATATATAATGTGTTAATGTTCGTCCGTTCATTCTACCGTTTAGTTTGATAATCACGAGGGGAAATTGTTTGCCTTGATAAACAAATTAACGAATATATAATATTATCTTTTTTCTTAGCTTTTCCATTATGGCTATGTTTAGACGGGACCATAATATGAAGGGGTATCCTATGCAGAAAATATGTAGGCCTACTGATCTAACGATTCCGTTCACCAGAAGAACTACTAGTATTTTCTTTTGGCAGTATATATTTCTATGCTTTTGAGTTTGAACATTTTAGACACGAACGCAACATTCTAAACTAACGATTCTCGTTTCTACTTTCTAGTTTGAACATTTTAGACACGAACGCAACATTCTAAACTAATGATTCTCGTTTCTACATTCTTATGTCAACACTTCATGCACAAAATCAACATTTTAAACAAAAAATTGACTTTAGTTTCATTTTCGCCGTTTTATCGGCAACTTTTTTATATCATTAAATATTAAAATTATAAAATAATTTCTTAATTTTACACGACAAAGAAATCAATTCAATGGTTTCTGAAAGTGTCTAATAAAAAAAATCTGAAATTTGAACTCTTGTGAAAATATCTTCTACGTTTCAAAAAGTCTTGAAGTTAAAATCTTGAAATGAATATCTCCAGAAAAATAATGAATTATCAACATTATTACACCAGAGGGCGCTAACCGAAAACAATTTGGCGACCTATTCGGCTAGCGACCTGTTCGACAGATAATAATATATTCTACTTTCATTTGATAGACGTAACGAATTTGATTGATTGATAAAAAAGATGAGTTTGGTCGACTGTTGAATGTATTCTGAATAGGTTGCCAACGAACAGGTAACCTACCAGCTGGATCTGTCGAATAGGTCGCTAGCCGAATAGGTCGCCAAATTGTTTTCGGTTAGCGCCCTCTGGTGTAATAATGTTGATAATTCATTATTTTTCTGGACATTTTCATTTCAAGATTTTAACTTCAAGACTTTTTGAAACGTAGAAGATATTTTCACAAGAGTTCAAATTTCAGATTTTTTTTATTAGACACTTTCAGAAACCATTGAATTGATTTCTTTGTCGTGTAAAATTAAGAAATTATTTTATAATTTTAATATTTAATGATATATAAAAGTTACCGATAAAATGGCGAAAATGAAACATAAAGTCAATTTTTTGTTTAAAATGTTGATTTTGTGCACGAAGTGTTGACATACGAATGTAGAAACGAGAATCGTTAGTTTAGAATGTTGCGTTCGTGTCTAAAATGTTCAAACTGGAATGTAGAAACGAGAATCGTTAGTTTAGAATGTTGCGTTCGTTCTTAAAATGTTTAAACTGGAATGTAGAAACACGAATCATGAATATTGTCCCATTTGGTCTTCTATACCCCACCTCTGTTCTCAGGCTGATTTAGAACCCCAACCATCTATTTTTCACCACAATTCTGTATTTTCCTTAAAAGGAATCATGTCTCACTATATTTGACACAAATTTATAATAATTCGACACCATTTTCAAGTAGAATTTAGCGACGAAATAAACATGCGGTTTATGCGGTTTGCGCATGTTCGAGTCTCCCAATGGCTGCTCAGTTCAATCGTATGTTTTTAATCGCAGAATTCTACTTGAAGATAGTGTTGAATCATTATAAACGTGTGTCAGCTGTGGTAAGAAATGGTTCCTTTGGCGAATAAAGTAGAATTAAGGTGAAAAATAGTAGGTAAGGATTCCAAAATAGCCTTAGAACAGAGGTGGTGGAGAGCGGCATTTCAATATTTCGGACATAGGAACTGCCAGTGGACTGGACATCGTTCGTTTAAACACAGTTCCAAAAGGATCACTGAAGAACGGAACCCGCCTTGTCAGTCAAATATTATTGGTTTTGCTTGATCACCTCCATCTTATGTCAAAACGTATTGTCTCGTGTCTGGTTTCATCTGAACAAGGCCTATTTCCTTGTCGGCATAATAATTCCCAAATCGATTTGAACTGGTAAGGATGCGTATTTTGTATTATTTTGGGTGAAACATTACCAAGTTCCATATTTAAAACCTGACCTTCAATGAATTTTTATTTTCACGATTCCGCCATGGAACAATTTGTTAGGACCATTCATCAATTTAACTTCTGTCACGAGTGGGTCTTATCTGTCCAGCTGCAAGGTTTTAAATATGACTTAAATAAGTAAAAAGTCCAAAAAACCCAAGTACGAAACCATTCCGTCGGTTAGTTATTGGCTCAATAAATTCTGGAAGTATTAAGCACAATACCTAATAGGTGTGTCGAGTGTCGTGAGTGGGTCGTGCCATGCTTAATCTTTAAAAAAAAAAAGCGAGAATATTGGATTTCTTTTTTAACGCGGGAAAATTGTTTTGGGTTTTGCCCCACACTATAGACCACCGAAACACACCGAAAATGGCCACCCACATTATATATATTCCATTATTATTTGGCTTAGTTACCCTTTTCAACACTAGGCTACAAGAGTCTCTTGAATTATAGATGGAGTAAACTGGATCTGTCCTTGAAACACATGAAACGAGTGTTTGCAAAGTACCATGGTTTTACACATTTCGATACCGCTACAGTGTCGTCAAGTACCGACCGGTACTGGTACTGCCTGACACATATGACTAACCAAGACAAAAATAAAGGTAGAAGAAACAACCACAGCAACAAAAACGAATCTAAAACTAACAGTACACAACCATCACTGACTGAGTATAGTCCAAAGACAGCTTAAGGGGGGGGGGGGGCTGACTAATTAATTTCTTTTTCCAACCCAATTTTACCCGATGCCGGTAGTCCTACTGAATAACGCGAAACGAGATAGAAAAAAAACGTCGAAGAGGCGTAAACGAAAATAATCAGTGCAGATGCGAAGACGAAACTCATCACAGATTGAGGGTATTGGGAATCCCTTGTCCCAGTATCGATATCGGTTCCAACAACCTGATCAGTACTGGCGATACCAGTACCGCCCAATCGCTGCATAACATGGTTATTGAAATGGTTATTGTCTTGTACACATAATGCATTATTCTTCACTTTGTGACACTCAATCATGATTTACAAATAACATGGTCCGACTGTATGTCAAAAAATCCGCGAGATGAAACATTTTATAACTTTATTATAACTTAGAACTAACTACATACGTATATTATTTCGACTATTGAGAATTAACTGAAATGGCTTCGGGTGTAACACTAAACCCATTTCAAATGTTCTGGGGTCACAGCTAGTTAGTGTTTCTCTATCAATCACAGAAAATGTAAGTTTCTGAACCAATGATGTTGCAAACAGAAAAAGTCTGTTTTTAGCCAACGTTTCACCCAAACACACCCTTCTACCAGCACCAAATACCATTAACCTGAAAAAAGTCCATTGCATATTTTAAACTTTAATTTCAGAGAGAACGTAACGTAACTTTGAGAGTTAACCGGGTTGGAAAAATTGTGTGTTTTTTTTCTAATAAAATACGATGTCCTCGACTTGAGAGGGCCAATCTACGGAACGGAAGCAGATCATTTGATATTGTCCGATTACAATACAGGTAAAGATAGCTATGCAGAGCGTGGAATACATAATCCTAGCTGTGTCTCAACTGCTGGTTACATCCAAATTAGACCAAAGAATTGGTCGTCAACCCGAATTTAGATAAGGAACACAGACCTAGTGTACTATATATTATGTGCACTTTGACATTTTTTATTGTTTATAACCTGTTTGGATATGAATTTGCTGGGCAGTTGCTCACGTAAGGGTATGAAACTGAGCAACCCAATTCATAAAGAATTCTTGGATAACTGTACAACGTGGTTTTATCGGTACGGCGACTGAACGGACTGAAAATACGTCTTTGTAGTATCCATACACAAATGTAGTATAAAAATACCCCAGACGTATGTATAATTCAGTATAATAGCAACATGTCAGCTAATGTTTTCATTGAAATCGGTCAAATGTCTATTTTTTTACGCCAGACGGCGAAGAAAAGGCGTACATCTGATCCTGTTGAGAGAAGGGTAACAAATTTAACGACGTTTACCTTCTTCTTTTCTGATGACCTGGTCCAAGCAATCTTCCGTTTTCATCAATAAATCTATCCGGATTAAATGCCCAAGGATCATCCCAGATATTTTCATCGTGATGTAACGCCCACAGATTAATATATACCTGAAAATATTCAATAATATAATATTGTGTAGGGGTTTTCTTCAACTGGTCGACTTTCATCCCAATATTCCAGTTGGCTTAACCCATTATTGATAAAGGGAATGCACCTGTTCATTGGCTAAATGGTGGGTCATGGCAGTGCTCTTGAACACAAACTTTTAAAAGATGTTATTAGACCTTACTGGAGTCCATATATAGGACCAAAAACCAAACGAAAGTACATGTAGGTTTCGATATTAATTAAACTGTTGTACAATGAACGGGATTATCTTACTGTTTTATTAACCCCGCAAAGGGAAAATATACGTTCGTATAGGGGCTATGGGGGGGGGGGGTGTGACCGAATGCTGTATCATAAAGCCTGTCATTGAGTCAACTGGCGTGGTTTCTAATCTCTGATTGTACGTGTCAACGAGTAGGATCGCCTGTCCAACCTCGTAGTTTTTTTTCTCCGGGTCCTCCAGTTTAATCCCACTGCCAAAGACCCCGACACGCAAGCGAATTTATGAGGTAGTTTGTGTTGAGTGGACGTTAAACCCCATCTCTCTCTCTCTTTCTCTCCAATAATCACTATGCTGACGAGAAATGTTTCCAGGTAAGGAATTTATGAGGTACTCACTGTTAAATCCGCTGGAACCTTTTTATCATTAATGGTCGTTTCTTGCATAGTGTAATGTGGTACAGATAACGGTACGTGTGATATATAACGTAATAGTTCTAGTAATACGGCTTCACAATAAGGTAATGCTGATCTATCTGAGAGGCGTGGTGGTCTATTAATACCAACAACTGATGATACTTCTTCATACATCCTTTCTTGAACGTCAGGATAATGAAGGAACAGTAATAACAGACAAGTTAACGCTGTTGATGTTGTGTCAGTACCTGATAAAGAAGGGAAACATTAATAGAATAATGAGCATTCCAATTTGTGCGTTTAAAATATATAACGTGTGGTGCCAAAATAGTGCAGTGTACCGTCACTTGACATCAATGAGATGAAATAAAATGGAGTTTAACGTCCTAGTTCTGCTCCGAATTAACTGGCTGCATACGATGAAGACTGCATACGACAGTGTGCTATGAGGGGAATTTTGGCCGCACAGCGGCACTAAGACCTACTCATATTATATCGAATTCCAACTGTCAAATGATCTTTTACGTGTACACCAATGTCTACACGGGACCTCGGGTTTTCGCCCCATTCGAACGACTTGACAGCTATCTTTGTCAGAACCTCCATCCTGCATCACTGATAAGTGGGAGCCACGCAGGAAAATCTGAACTTTCTCGGCTAATGCAGCCATCGGACACCCGAACTCGAGGCCTGAGAACCAGCGTCCTATCCAACGTACATCAAATAAGAATAAATCTTTGAGTTAGTCTTAAACAGCCCGTAGTTTGCAAGTACATTGAGAATCTTTCTTGAAATATTAAATCAGTCATCTTGGTATTATAATGAAAGTTGCGGTGGCTCAGTGTGTGAGGCGGTAGCTCGCTAACCAGAAAGTCATGTGTTCAATCACACTCTTAAACTAGCAAATTCTCCGGGATTTCTTAGCGTGGGTTCGCCGTGTCAGTTGTGCGGGACAGAGGGTTTGGCAGGGACAGCATCCAGTCACGGGAAGGGACAAAAATCCGAGGTCCCGTGTCAACGTTAGTGTGCAACATTTTACGCAGATGTCCGCCTTCATTAGTCCTTTCGGTGCAAAAAAGCAGGATGCTAAAGTCCATTTCATTTGGTATTATAATAAGATTCAGTCTTACCAGCGAGAATAAGATTAGTGAAGACCTCTTTGGCGGTATCTTCCGAGACGTTCAAATCGTTCGTACTTTGGTGCTCCGAAAACATAAGCAGGCGATGGATAACGCTGTCACTGTAAGGTCCCTGTAGTGAAAATACATCCCAAAAAATTATACGAAATTCAATGAATTGTATTTTTGTTATAGGGTTGACTTTACGAAAAGTAATATTTCTTTTGTCTGTTTACCCGTTGTGTGTCGGTCTTGTATTAGGCCTATCGATTATAACGCACATTTTTCGTAAATGGAACTTGAAAGGCAACGAGAAAGTTTCAAGGTTAAATGAATGTTTTCAAACGACCCCCAATTGATTTAGAATATAAAGCTGACAAGATGTATGTGGAATCGAACTTGATTTCGTTTATATTAATTCGATATAGCGTTTACCTTGAATGTAAAATCCGAATTATAAAAGAATTGTAGTAATACATTATCTTACCATCAGTGGTTTTATGTCATTATTCCAAATTTCATCACGGAGAATTAATGCTTTTTTCAATCTTTGTTGTTCAGAACACCACACATTGCGCATCCATGGCAAAAAGTCCATTTTTCGAGAATTTCCAGAACCAAACGTATCGTTGAACATTACATTCATGTCTTTGATTTTGTTCAATATAGAATTTGAATTGTGACTTTTTGCTGAACCTAATACCTGAAATTAAAAGCATTGATTAGATTGAGTAAAGTATGGTAATCTTTTCAGGGTGTTACATGGCGGTGCTTCTTCATAGAAATTCACCGTGTGAATACTCTACACGTTACAGTTTTATACGGTCACTATTTAATTCGAATTTATAACATCCTGTGAACGCAATACAGGAGTTCTTGATGGAATTTTCAAAAACTTAATTTGCAGTGATTGCTAATTGGGAACCTCATACAGTATACATAGTTGATTTCTTTTTCTTTTTAAAAAGCAAAATCAAGCCTTATACTGAAGATGGGTATAAGGATGAAACCTAAATTTCATGAAATTTTGCGAACGTGATACAGGTTAGAGTTCTAAATGGAATTGTTGGGACTGTTCACTGGTCGCAAGAAGAAATTCGTCGAATTATCCGGTCGCGGATGTTTCTGCTCACAATTGATACTGTTATAGCTTCGTTCACATACATCTCAAAAGGTCAAAACTATGTACATTTTAATGTGAAGACTGAGCACAGGACAGAATATCTCGCAAGATACAGCCTCTTGTCGCGTTCCATAGGGTGAAAAAACGAGATCATGTGTGCACGTTGACATGCGCGTATACGAACCGTATAAAATCGAAATGAGAATAGATAATAGCGCTCAAAATCCCCCCCCCCCAAAAAAAACCCCAACAAAACAACAAAAAACAAAACAAAACAAAAAAACAACAACAACAACAAAAAACCAACAACAATACACTGCATAGCGTTTCTTCATTATCTCGGTTGGTGCAGAAAAAAATGTCCTTTAAATCACTTCATTTCATTTCTTCACAAGGATGTTTTTTATGTATAGCAATTGACGTACCAAATTCAGCATAATGCTACAAACAGATTCATATATGATCGGCCATGGATCGGCCGGGGTGTTTTCAACGAGTTTGCATTTTTTAAGTAACTCTTGAATTTCTTCCATACATTTACTTTCCAATTGTTCTAGACCCTGTCCATACATTTTCAAAGATTTTAACACTTCTTTTCTTAAAAACGTTAGTTTGTCGTTATACGTCTGCCACACAATGGAATGCCGATTGCGACCATCTTGAGAAGTTCTGTACATGGGTGGTCGCCCACTTACAGCTGTACCATTCACAACTAATGCTTCGTATATACTTTTATAATCGCTGAGGACTAAAATTTCATCATTGTATAATTGTATTCGATAAATGGACCCGAACATTTGAGCCCACTTCGTCAATATGATATGAGGTCTGGACATGTCCATTTTCCAGGCATGGCCAATAAACGGCAACTTGCCTGGCAAGATAGAAACCCGATGTTCTTCAGATGATGGCGTCATTAGGAACGTCATTAACCAGTACACGAAGAATGACAGCCCAGTGATTAGCAAGAGGACGGAAGAAAACATAGTAGGTAATCTTGACAATATTAAAAATATAAATCTATTTCTGTGTTTCCAGATAATAATAATCAAGCATACGAATAAATCTCCAATTTTTCCCAAATCAAACAACTGGATTCTAAAATAAGATGCATATCATAACTCCAAAATCTTTACGAGAAAAATGTAATTTCTAACACACTGCATGTAGTCCTTCCGCATCGGTTTCAAAAGGCACATGTTAGTCTTTTTATTCTTGGTACAATTCTCTGTGACAGTTTTTGAAAACTGTAAAAAATTGCCACTGTTTGCCACCACCAATTAGAATAACAGTACACCGCAGCCTTTAAAACCGGGTGTACGCTGTAATTCAGTATTGCGTTATATATCACAGGTTATCATTTCCTGTTGTTGATTTCACTTAATATGACTATTATTATATAATCTATTTCAACGGTTATATCGACTCTGTCCGTTTATAAATAAGTCTTTTTCTTTCGGTGATAGAATTAAAAAAAAGAACAAGATATCCATCGCCTGTTTCTGTCCAACACAATTTCCGTTTATAAATCGTCACGACGGATGTTATATACAACAACCAGCAAATGTAGGCTACATGTGACTGGGTAGGCTACAGGCATCTAAATACTGTGATAGTATGCCCAGTCGAAATTCCATTTAGAATGCAAATGTACGCGAATTTCATACATAAAAGCATTGGCTTTAAGTTGGTAATGGCTGTATACCGAGCACACAATATATGCTACTGATCACCGAAATATATCCATTAATGTCACTGGCCGTGCACAGTATCGATCTTTCATTCTATCCGTGGTATCACTGCATTATTTAGGTAATACTCCACTGAACAATAGATGTCAAGTGGAGAATTTCGGGCGACAATGGATGTCATGAATTGCCGAAGAGAACACGACCTTGAAAATATCTGGGAAAGGTCAGACGGTGATTTGGGTATAAATTCGTCTGCTTTTATATAGATATCTGGAAATATTCTTTTTGTGTGTGGGCAAAAAACATTTGCGTTTTATTAACTGAATTTTTTTCTAGGCGTGTGTACGTGTAATTTTGGGTGTACATAGTCTATCCCAGGTTTAAGATAAAGAAACAGAATTTAGCCGTATGTAATGTAAACCACACAAACGTACATCAAGGTGGAAACCCAAGGTCAAACCTATAGAATATTACGTACAAACTGTGTGTGTGATATGGTAAACTCGGAGCATTAGGTTTAATAGGAAACTTAAAAGGTTGAAGTTCAATTGAACAGTGTTGGCAGGGGCCGCGGAGCCGGGGGGGGGGGGGGCTAAGGGGGCTTTAGCCCCGGCAATAAATTTTTAATAGTGAAAAATAAAAAGGTTAGGGGGGGGGGGGTATGGGTGTGGTGCTTATAGTGGGGGCGGCCACATTGCGTGAGTTATTGTCAGTAGCCCCCCCCCCCGATACTCGACACAAACTAGGTCATTTCGGGACTAACATATGGTTTAATGTTATTTCAATAATTCGCTTGCGCGTAGTACCTCTGTAGCAGTGGGAGGAACCCCACGAGGTTGGACGTACAACTGGGGATTCGAAACCACGCCAGGTAACTAAATGACAGGCTTTATGATAGGCTAAAACACGCACGTGGTAACTATTCGGCTATCTAACTCCCCAATTGAGAAATAGATAATGCCCCCCCCCCCCAAATATATTGAAAATTTCATTCAAATTACTTTGAGCGAAGTTATCAATATTTGTAGTTTTGGCAAGATGTGTGCATTGATTGTTTATTATCGCAACTATCGTTCCGGTCATTCAAGTCGTAGCCTCGACCCCACCCCTCCCCAGGCGCTCATCTTGAACCGGGCCTGCTCCCTTTTGAAATTACTTGTAAATCATTAAAGATACATTATGTAAGAGTTAGATAAAGATCTGGTAGTTCTTGCCATAATTGCACAAAAGTAGATAATGTAAAATTAGGCCTACTTCTTTCTGAGGAACTGTAGTTTTTACAAGACGTGTGCACGGTGGTAACCCGGGCAATGCTATATTCGAGACTTAGTCTCGTTTTCCCATTTTTGAATTAAATTTGTAAATGGCGAACCGTTCTAATCACGATAAAATCTGGATTGTGCAATGCCACCGACAGTTGATTATGATCTTTGTTAATAAATTAATAGTTTATATAAAGAAAGACCTGCAATGATGTCAATACTCTTATGGTGCTGTCGCTCGCATACCCACACGCCTAAAATGATTAGTAGGAAAAAGATATGGCACTCTGAAAATGTTTTCATAGCTTTGAATTTGTCATAACTTGATATAATCGATGCTGTGTTCAACATTTCAAGTAGACAATGAGTTCAAATAATGGAATAGGTTTGGTGGGGCTAATATTGTCCCGGATATCGGCACTGCGGCCTATTCTTATTTCGAATTCCAACTGTCGAATATGATTCATCTGGTAGAAAAGAAACATCATCTCTCAACGTATTGTGTAGGCCTACTGAGGAAACCACGCCGGAAAACTTTCGACCAAAACCGGGAGAGAACTCGAGACAACTGAGTCACCATGACTCGTCGGATCAAATACAATGTAGCAGTATTGTATGACGGTGTATCGGGTTCAAAATGCGATCTAGAGTAAAAAGTAGAAAATCAAAAAGTCAAAAGAGAAAATTCTTATCCAAAATGGACATTTTCGTGTGGGAAACATATACCGCTCGTGCTATTCAACCTAATGTGCATGGAGAAAATCTTGAGGAGAATATCTCGAGTAGAAATTTGAAGTTGAAAGTCGAATGTCAAAAATTGATTATTGAAAGTAGAAATTATGTTGTTGAAAGTAGAATATTTACGACTTAAGTTGAAAAGGTGGACGTATTAGGTTGAAAATCACGAGCGGTATGTCCATTTCGGATAAGAATTTTCTCTTTTGAATTTTGATTTTCTACTTTTTACTCTAGATCGCATTTTGAACCCGATACCCCGCCATAATTGTATTTCTTATGAACCGAAAAATAAATTATGAATTGAAAGTGAATAGTATATTAACTCTAAATGAATACAATAAGATCAGTGGTCGCAGTGAAGCCATGTAGTGATTTGGCATGATGGGATTT
Source organism: Patella pellucida (assembly GCA_917208275.1). Classification (NCBI taxonomy): domain Eukaryota; kingdom Metazoa; phylum Mollusca; class Gastropoda; family Patellidae; genus Patella; species Patella pellucida. The sequence continues at coordinate 54,878,498 of OU795039.1, read as the reverse complement.
ATGAACACAATATCAAATCTCTGATGGCATCTTAGATGGTTCGTGGTTATAATATATTTAAAATTAAATGGGATTTCCCATCCATAGCTCACAAACTATCTTGTTTCTTTTTTTGTTTTGTTTTAAGCCACAAAATCAAATAGAGTATTTATTTCTCGGTATAGTGACTGTGTAGCTTCCAGTCGATGTTTATGTAAAACCATTTCCAAATGTTGATAAAATAATATACTTTAATGCCAGTTGGAATAAACTATAGAGAATGAGTACATGCAAAAAATGTCAATCTGATAGAGTATTTATTTCAGTCGATGTTTATGTAAAACCATTTCCAAATGTTGATAAAATAATATACTTTAATGCCAGTTGGAATAAACTATAGAGAATGAGTACATGCAAAAAATGTCAATCTGATAATTATGTCAGGGTTGATTGAATGGTTATCAAATTTCGTTTCAATTTATGTATTTTGGAATCTGTAGGAATACGTATATTGTCAAGTACATTATTTGTCATACACGTGTTAAAATAAATAAATCTGTAACTTCCGACAAAACTTAATATTGATAAGGGTCTCTTCCTGTTTTTTGAAATGTGGATCAGTGTCATAAATATAAGTTAATACAATTTATAACCCACAAGAAAGTGCAATTCAATCTTAAAAGAAAGAATAAAAATATTCCACACCCTTCCTATATTTATTTCCTTCGATTGTGACGATCCCTAGATTCCATACATACTACAAGCCCAAACAGATTTGGCCCACTTTTATCTCACTGTCCTGGCGCATAGCCTATCTCAGTATCTGTCTTGTATTAACCAAATTTAACCCGCTGGACATGTCTTATCCCACAAATGGAAATGGATAGCCTGTACTAATGACACATCTATATACCCAGTGACGGATCAAGGCGAGGGCAACAGAGGCAAATGCATCGGGTCCGTGTACCAAAGGGATCATCAAAAAAATAAATAAGTAGCCTACTTTTTTTATATTTTGTGGAAAAAATAATGAAGCCCCATTTCCTCAAAATCCTGAAACATATAATATAGTGAAAAAAAGATATCAACGATTTCACAGTGGGTGGGCTGTAGCGGGAAGTTGATATCAGAAATGTTTCCATATAGCCCTAAATATTATTTCTGGTTGACAAGTAACGGTCTTGTTTATTGTCCAATATTCCGCCGTCGGACCTCCGTTTTCACTCAACCAGTTCGCTCGACATAAATCGCGAACCGATTTATGTCGAGCCCATTGGACATCTACAATAGAAGGCTTGATCTACATAATATCGCGTAATGCCATGCCCTGCATATTCCGGCAATAATTTAAAATTAAATGGGATTTCCCATCCATAGCTCACAAACTATCCTGTTTCTTTTTATTTTGTTTTAAGCCACAAAATCAAATAGAGTATTTATTTCTCGGTATAGTGACTGTGTAGCTTCCAGTCGATGTTTATGTAAAACCGTTTCCAAATGTTGATAAAATAATATACTTTAATGCCAGTTGGAATAAACTATAGAGAATGAGTACATGCAAAAAATGTCAATCTGATAATTATGTCAGGGTTGATTTATGTCGAGCCCATTGGACATCTACAATAGAAGGCTTGATCTACATAATATCGCGTAATGCCATGCCCTGCATATTCCGGCAATAATTTCGATAGGGTACAAACCCAGCTTGTGAGCCTATCAGATTCCTCGGTCGTCGCGAATATCAAGTCAGGCGCTTTCAAGCTAAAATGTCTACCTGTGTTAATCGAGTTGCAAAGTTCAAGGTTCGTTCAATGTCAAGGTTTCCGTGGAGGTCGCGATGTCACAGCCTCGTAGCTAGCTATAAGTTCGGTAAGCAAGCAACGTTGCTTTAGGAACATGGACTGGTTCGTACGTATTCAATGCTCCAATGGCACAGTTATTTTTTCTATACTAATAATTTACTAAGCAACAGTTTGAAATAACCATTAAAAATCAAAATCTACCCATAGAGGTGTATATATTGATATACACCTCTATGTTTTTACCGCATACATATGAATTATAAATCCAAGGCCCTGGCTTATTTTAACGAAACGAAATATTTCGTTTCGTTAAATAAGCCGGGCCTTGAATTTACTATGCACCAACCTTGAACTTTACTGACATTTTAAGCGAAAGGTAATGTTTTGTTTCCTAGCCTATATTTATAAATAAGAAATAAGTCTTATTTGTAGCATGGTTTTGAAACATGTGTAGCAGGATCGATGGACGACAGACTCTCCACCTTTCCAGTTTCGAACCGCCGTGGGTTAAACCAAAAGAGACAATCTTGACAGGAACACAGCTATACATACAGTTTATTTACAATCACAATGATTCAATGACAATACACATTGACATATACCCACTCACAAACACAGGAATAAAACAGGAAATCATTTTTACATGTGACAATGAATAGAACGAAAGTAGAAAAGAATATGATTACATATTACATGTAACCAAACTACACATGCGTATAATTCGAAGGAAAAAAATAACGTTTAATGAAATAAATGAATGGCATATTGCTGTTTTGTAATTTTTTTAGAAGAGAATCATAATCAAACTGACCAAAGTTGGTTTGGATTTGTGGTACCTGTACACTGAACTCAGAACTGCTGAGGTCGCTGGTAGGCGAACCACACACACCTTAAGTTAATTAGCTAGTATCGTGTGTTAGTAAATTGTTTTAGTGGCATTTAGTAAAACTGGATGAGAAGAACACATGACACAATTATATGGAATAGACAAGTTACTCGAAATGAAGTGGTTTTTTTAGTGACGTTTCGACGAGGGTTCTCCCCGTCTTTATATAGGGGGATTAGATCATGGATGACCGAATGGTTAGCATGTGCGCGCTGTATAATAAAGCCTGTCATTGAGTCAATAGGCATGGTTTCGAATCCCCGGTTATATGTGACAAGGAGTAGGTTCGTCGCCTGTCAAGTGTCCAACCTTGTCGGTTTTCTCCGGGTCCTCCGGTTTCCTTCCACTAAGCACAAGCAAATTATTGAAATAAAATTAAACCATATGTTAGTCCCGAAATGACCGAGTTTGTGTCAAGTGGGTTTTACCCCATTTTTCTCTCTCATGTCTGTTTCCAGCAAAGAATCAAATAAACCCCTTGCCTTTAAGTTTAAGCAACTTGCATTTGTATTCCATATAATTGTGTTATGTACATGTATTAGTAAGTGGAGTACATGTGCAATTGAAAAATTTATAAGTGCAAGGCATTGTTCAAATCCTACCAGAAAAATGACCCAAAGTATCCAGATGTTAATATAATTACGTTACATCTATTGTAAAACTTGATTGGCTAGTTAAATTGTCTGTGATATCAACCATGGTGGAAGTGGATGTAAAACTCCACAAATTAACGAACAGCTGGTACTCCACAAATTAATGAACAGCTGGTTAATTATGGATAAATATTTGAACATATTTTATTTTGCCTCAGAGAAGTGAATAAATACAATCTTCAATAATAAAGATTGCCTTATTTAATTTGTTGTTTATGATCATGCTAGCTAGTGCATATTTCAATTACATACATGTACATTACTTTTATTTACATTACAGTATTACTATTAGTACCGGTATTTTATAACCTGCAATCAATGACAAATAAACGACAACTCTAGTCTAATAGCAGACCTATATTATTAAAGAATGGATGGTATTAAAGAGATAGAAGGCTGGTTACTGGATTATGCATGTTATCATAGAGAGTTTGAAGTCTTAAAAGGTAAGCTTGTTCTTTAACTGTTACATAAGGAGGCGTGGATGAAGGGGGCAGGGCAGGGATATATTCTTCCACAATGTACCTTGTTCTTTCTTAAATCCTTTTCCCAATGACCCAAACCTTCTCTCCTCACTTAACATAATACCTGGTTTTTATTTGAGCAGGTTTTTATGGGTTAGGCTCAATCACTTTTTCTCTCATCAAAAATTTCTCATCTTATTATCATTCATGAATCTTTATATTATCACCTCATTGTCATGTTTGATATGCCTCTTGGAAAAACAAATAAATGTTGGGAAAATTTAAGTCTCAATAACCCAGCACTCTTAAACTTTGCCAACAATGGTCTGGAACCTGTTGTTAGATTTGAATTCTTGCCCTAGAAAAATGTTCTACATGTACTTCTTTGATTGGTTAGTCTGTAGTTCGAGATTGTAATCATTAATTATATTCATAGTGATTGGTCCATACACGTTTAAAGTTACTTTCCTGCGAACAAACTGGGTGATTTGATGATATATTTGGACTAAAAACATATTTAAACTAATTAATCTATCCAAATTTTGTTTCAAACCTTTTTCAAAACATTGAATTTTGTGAGAAGAACCCTGCTATAAAAAATCGATTAAAAGAGGTCATGTTTGTGAAGCCGGAGGAGAATTCATTGCACATACAAGACGATGTTGTCTTTAATCACTCACTTATTATTTATCATATATATAGAAGCCTAATTAAATCAACAGATTATCCACTGCTTGTGGTTTTTATCTCAGAAACTGTTGTACGCTTAAGCTCACCATCACTTTTATCAACACATACATTATACATCATGCGCTCACTACACTCGGATCATTTCATGCAAGCTTTGACGTCACTTGAGCAGACCTGCCAAATCGTCAAGAAGGTGAACCCTTACATTTTTGTCCTGTATATGCTCCATGGGTGTTTTTCAGGGAATCCAGTATTTTTCTAGTAAGATTGGATATTTCTACTTTATACCAAAATTGCCATACTTTTATTGGAAATAACCACCCATAAATACTTTTCTGGGAAAGTATCTTTAAGCTAATACATGTACATATTTGAACTCATTTCTGGTATGTACTGTATATGATTTAATAAGTACAAGTAAACTTATGTAATGTTCATAACCTAAACATGTACAAATGGATGTAAATGATAAAATTCTAAAGCAACCCTGTTTTAAAGAGGACTGAACTAGAACAATTTCTAGTAAACAACACCAAATTGTAATCCTTAAGAATAGAACTGATAACAAATAAATGTATTTTTCAGCAATCTCAAAGAGGCATCCAGGATGTGTGGACTTTCATGAAAATTTAGGCTTACCCTCAATAAGATATGCTTCTATCATCATACATCATATTGTAGATAAGAGTATGTTTGGATCTTTTTCTATTGCCTGTAAACTAGCTGATGATGTGTATGGATCTTTGAAAGAAAGTCTACCATTTGAGATATATGCCAAATTGTCCTGTGGTCTTAGAATAAAGGTTGGTCTATTTGAATGTTTACACAGTCAAAAATATATTTTTATCTTGCTTTCTAAGGGGTTGGGTGCCCGAATGTTTAGCACGTGCAAGCTGCATCATACAGTCTGTCGTGAAGTCAACTGGCGTGGTTTCGATTCTCCGGTTGTGTTTGACAAGGAGTAGGGTCCCAAGTCCAACCTTGTGGTTTTCCTCCGGTTTCCTCCCAATGCTAAAGACCCCTACGCACAAGGGTATTATTGAAATAAAATTGAAACATGTGTGAGTCCCGAAATGACATAGTTTGTGTCGAGTGGACTTCCAACTCCATCTCTCTTTTGTTTTATCACCGTCATCAACAAAATAACTTTCCTTATTATTATAAATTTGCTGATTTACTATATCCCTCACGTTGTCCAAACTGGGACAGCTTTTTAGGAGAGTGATTTTTATCTTTCTGAATCAAGGAGATCTCTTTTCAGATCCAAAGCAAAAAGAAAACAATGACTGATTCTATTCATTTATTTGACTGATGACAATCTGTTCTTTCGTAGAAACTTCACATAAACTCTGTGTTAAGATAACCATTTTTGTATTCCACCTTATCCAAACTGGGGCAGTTTTTATACGCCCACATGTTCATGTGGACGTATTATGTCATCGCCCCTGTCCGTCTGTCTGTCCGTCCGTCCTTCCGTCCGGACGTCCGTCCACAATTGTTTGTGGACTCTCTACAGGTCACAATTCTTGCCGGATTTTGACGAAACTTGAAATATAGGTTTATCCCCAAAAGATCTCGGCTGCTTTCGATATTGGCATGAATCGGATCAAAACTTCATGGATTATGGCCCCTGATTGTACGAAAAATCACGTTTTTAGCTTGTGGACCCTATAGAGGACACAATTTTGAACCGATTTTGATGAAACTTGACATGCATGTTTATAACCCAAAGATCTTGGTTCCTTTCGATATTTGCGCATATCGGAACGTAATTTTCTGAATTATGGCCCCTGATTGTCCGAAAAATCACCTATTTTAGCTCGTGGTACCTCTGGAGGTCACAATTATTATCCGATTTAAAAAACCGTTCGATTATATCACCGTTACACCCTAAGGAAGGTTGAGTTCAAATTTCGGAAAAATCGGACCAAAATTACCATACAAAATGGCCTCCGTTTGTACGCGAATACTGTTAAAAAATAGTATATCAAGGTTGTGGACCCTGTAGAGATCACAATTTTAATTCGATTTAAGATGAAACTTGAAATGCATGGTTATAACCCAAAGATTTTGGTTCCTTTCGATATTTGCGCATATCGGATCGTAACTTTCTGAATTATGGCCCCTGATTATACGCAAAATCGCCTTTGTTTAGTTTGTGGTCCCTCTGGAGGTCACAATTATTATCTGATTAAAAAAATCGTTTGATTATATCACCGTTACGCCCTAAGAAAGGTTGAGTTCGAATTTCGGAAAAATTGGACCAAAATTGCCATACAAAATGGCCGCCATTCGTACGCGAATACTGTTTAAAAAATGGTATATCAAGGTTGTGGACCCAGTAGAGGTCACAATTTTAATTTTCGATTTTGATGAAACTTGAAATGCATGGTTATAACCCAAAGATCTTGGTTCCTTTCGATATTTGCGCATATCGGATTGTAACTTCCTGAATTATGGCCCCTGATTATACGCAAAATCGTCTTTGTTTAGCTTGTGGTCCCTCTGGAGGTCACAATTATTATCCGATTTAAAAAAACGTTTGATTATATCATCGTTACACCCTAAGGAATGTTGAATTCGTATTTCGGTAAAATTCGGAACAAAATTGCAATACAAAATGGCCGCCGCGTGTACGCGAATACTGTTATAAAATGGTATATCAAGGTTGTGGACCCAGTATAGGTCACAATTTTTATTCAATTTTGATGAAACTTGAAATGCATGGTTATAACCCAAAGATCTTGGTTCCTTTCGTTATTTGCACATATCAGATCATAACTTCCTGAATTATAGCCCCTGATTGTCCGAAAAATCGCCTATGGTCCCTCTGGAGGTCACGATTATTATCCGATTTAAAAAAACGCTTGACTCTATCACTGTTACACCATACGGAAGGTTGAGTTTGAATTTCAAGGAAATCGGACCATAATTGCCAGACAAAATGGCCGCCGTCTGTACGCTAATAGTGTTAAAATATGGTATATCAAGGTTGTGGACCCAGTATAGGTCACAATTTTAATTCGATTTTGTTGAAATCGGAACGTAATTTCCTGAATTATGGCCCCTGATTGTCCGAAAAATCACCTATTTTAGCTCGTGGTACCTCTGGAGGTCACAATTATTATCCGATATGAAAAACCGTTCGATTATATCACTGTTACACCCTAAGGAAGGTTGAGTTCAAATTTCGGAAAAATCGGACCAAAATTACCATACAAAATGGCCTCCGTTCGTACGCGAATACTGTTAAAAAATGGTATATCAAGGTTGTGGACCCTGTAGAGATCACAATTTTAATTCGATTTAAGATGAAACTTGAAATGCATGGTTATAACCCAAAGATTTTGGTTCCTTTCGATATTTGCGCATATCGGATCGTAACTTTCTGAATTATGGCCCCTGATTATACGCAAAATCGCCTTTGTTTAGCTTGTGGTCCCTCTGGAGGTCACAATTATTATCTGATTAAAAAAATCGTTTGATTATATCACCGTTACGCCCTAAGAAAGGTTGAGTTCGAATTTCGGAAAAATTGGACCGAAATTGCCATACAAAATGGCCGCCATTCGTACGCGAATACTGTTTAAAAAATGGTATCAAGGTTGTGGACCCAGTAGAGGTCACAATTTTAATTTTCGATTTTGATGAAACTTGAAATGCATGGTTATAACCCAAAGATCTTGGTTCCTTGACTCTATCACCGTTACACCATACGGAAGGTTGAGTTTGAATTTCAAGGAAATCGGACCATAATTGCCAGACAAAATGGCCGCCGTTTGTAAGCTTATAGTGTTAAAATATGGTATATCAAGGTTGTGGACCCAGTATAGGTCACAATTTTAATTCGATTTTGTTGAAATCGGAACGTAATTTCCTGAATTATGGCCCCTGATTGTCCGAAAAATCACCTATTTTAGCTCGTGGTACCTCTGGAGGTCACAATTATTATCCGATATGAAAAACCGTTCGATTATATCACTGTTACACCCTAAGGAAGGTTGAGTTCAAATTTCGGAAAAATCGGACCAAAATTACCATACAAAATGGCCTCCGTTCGTACGCGAATACTGTTAAAAAATGGTATATCAAGGTTGTGGACCCTGTAGAGATCACAATTTTAATTCGATTTAAGATGAAACTTGAAATGCATGGTTATAACCCAAAGATTTTGGTTCCTTTCGATATTTGCGCATATCGGATCGTAACTTTCTGAATTATGGCCCCTGATTATACGCAAAATCGCCTTTGTTTAGCTTGTGGTCCCTCTGGAGGTCACAATTATTATCTGATTAAAAAAATCGTTTGATTATATCACCGTTACGCCCTAAGAAAGGTTGAGTTCGAATTTCGGAAAAATTGGACCGAAATTGCCATACAAAATGGCCGCCATTCGTACGCGAATACTGTTTAAAAAATGGTATCAAGGTTGTGGACCCAGTAGAGGTCACAATTTTAATTTTTGATTTTGATGAAACTTGAAATGCATGGTTATAACCCAAAGATCTTGGTTCCTTGACTCTATCACCGTTACACCATACGGAAGGTTGAGTTTGAATTTCAAGGAAATCGGACCATAATTGCCAGACAAAATGGCCGCCGTCTGTACGCTAATAGTGTTAAAATATGGTATATCAAGGTTGTGGACCCAGTATAGGTCACAATTTTAATTCGATTTTGTTGAAAGTTGAAATGCATGTTTATAACCTAAAGATCTTGATTCTTTTCGATATTTGCGCATATCAAATTGTAATTTAATGAATTATAGCCTTTGATTGTAGGAAATATCACTTTCGGTTTTGCTTGTTCTCTATCCATGTCTCGAAAATGTGGGCGTATCCTGCCTGGCAGTGCCAGCTTACTATCTTTTTATTAGGAGAGTGATTTTATATATTGATTTGACTGATGCCTAGCTGTTCTTTCGTAGAAACTTCACATGTGTAGATAAATTCTATGTTTAGATATAACAAATTTGGTGTTCCACAGACGATGCACAGTTTAATCCATAATGTAAACTTTATATGTAAATAAGCACAGACTTCTACTTAATCTTTCGAAACACAAATTTAATCATATACATGTAAACCTTTCTCCAACACTATTGTATAATTATAACCCAATTGAATACTTTATTTGGTCCTCTATCAAAGAAGTTTGGCTCCTCTAAATATTACCCATAGTTTGTTTCTTTCAGAGTTTGTTTCATTATTTAACAAAGAGACCTACAACTCATACTCTAGCTAAATTAAATGAATATTTTCCTAGAACGGGATTGAAGAATACTTCAGCTGTAAGTTTACTTATATTTTGTATTGCATTGAATTTCTCATGGAACTTATTTTGTAGTTCAACTGTGAATGTTGCTACTTTCATCTCCCATCTCCTCTGAGTATAATTTTAGGCATCTCATTGCTAGATTTAGGAGTTCATGGGATAGTAATGATCAATGAAAGAATAGAATTAAAAACATTTATTTGTTTAACATTATCAAAATATTTGTTGTTTTATGTTTATAATATTTTATATCTTACAGACAAGTAAAGAATTAAAGAAACTGAATAAACTGACTTCTAACTTCCGTAAATTCTTCTTACCATTATTAGCCAATGAGAATCAAAGAAAAGATTTTATAAGGAATGAGTACCCTAAAGAATATGGGGCAAAGTATATAGAATCATTGAAAAAAATAGCCTATAGATTTATAAATCTTACAGAAGAACAGATGGCGCCGCCAGTTATAAAAAAGGTATGGTACAGAACAGGGCCCTGTTTCACGAAAACTTAAACTAAAATCCTTAAAATCGATTTTAACTAAAATCAAAATGAGATTTTAAATTTTAAGCGTTTCACGAAGATCGATTGTAACTTAAAATGCAATTTTAATAGATTTTAGTTAAAATCGCTTGCGCCCGCGCAGTGCAGATTTCCGCTTCGGGCACTAACGGTGAAAGCAAATACGCTTCGAAACTGAAAACTGTTGACAGGCTGAATTAACGGTTACATTATCCATAGGGAGAGTTTCATACGTTGTAGAAATGTTTGCACATGGTCAGAAAGTCGTAGAGAGATGAAATAAATGAGTTTATTGCGTATTATTAGTTTCGAAATGTATTGGTGGGTTGACCTTGAACTTGGCATTTGATTTCCTCGCAGGCTTCAGTGGAAATAATGTGTATCGATAAACTAAAGCGCTTGAATTTCGCAGTTTTATAGTAATTTGGAAAAGAGAAACTATTGAGAATTTTCACAAACAAATTATGATATTCGTCACTCAAAAGACTAATCTAGGCTGCAATTTTTTGTCGTAGTTTAAAAGTATATTAATATTGAAATTAAATAAATACGCCAAAAAGCCAATGTTCCGATGCCTAGATTTGAAATGTCATTCTCATAGACACTTTCAATGATACTTTGAAAAGCAGAAGAGTCTATCTATCTTACTTAATTAAATGATTTTTTTTCCCACGATAAAATAGCTTTGGCGCCTTTTTAATTAAATTTATGTTGTTTTATTAACGTAACTTCATTAAGAAATAATAATAAATTTATGATATTAAAATTTTATTTCAAATAGGCCTATTACATTTTTGAATAAACACATTCTAGATTATTGATTTATCTTTTTACAAATCATCATAACCCCAAAAACATGAGTAAATACTTCATATGGCATGTCTAGTATTATAGGCCTTTAGGCCTTCTAATACAAAGAAATTTGCTATATTAAACACGAAGATATTTTCTTTATAGACAAGAGTGCTTTTCTTTCCATGACATTGGATATAAATGTTCTTTTAGTGTGTAGTTTACTGGAGTTTTGGGTGTTTTTTTCTCTTGGAGTTCTAATATGGGGCGCCATCCAAATGCTTAGATTACCTTACAATAAAATAAACGGATGGACAGTAGCTGTATATCCCATGCTATGAAAAGAAATTGAATGAAAATTGTTTTTGTGAATGATTGTATGTTAAAATTATGTGCCAATTATATCTGTATGTCGCAATAGATCAAACAATGTAGTTCTAATCAATGTTTGTTAATGTAGTGATTTTAAGTTAGGAGAGGGTGACAGCTATCCTAAGTTACAATCGATTTTAGTTAAAATTGTCCTTAAAATAGTTTTGTGAAACGCCACTATTTTAAGTTAGGATACAATTGTAACTTACAATATTATTTTAGTGGATTTTAGCTACAATGCTTAAAATCGTTTTGTGAAACGCTTCTATTGTAAGTTAGGATGAAATTTTAGTTTACAATGATTTTAAGGAGATTTAAGTTTTCGTGAAACAGGGCCCAGAGCTCTTATCAAGTTAATCTTGACGGACGGATAGTAAAACAGACCAGCTGCAGAAATTATATTACTTATACATGTAACTCTATTTATATTTGGGGGTTGGGGTTGGATGGCCGAATGGTTAGTGCTGTTATCATAAAGCTTGTCATTGAGTCAACTGGTGTGGTTTCGAATTCCCGGTTGTGCATGGTAAGGAATGGGGTTGCCTGTAATTCCCGGTTGTGCGTGGTAAGGAATGGGGTCGCCTGTCCAAACTCATGGGTTTTCTACGGATCCTCTGGTTTCCTCCCACTGCTAAAGACCCCTATGAGCAATATGTTAATCCCGAAATGACCTAGTTTGTCTTGAGTGGACGTTAAATCCCATTTCTCTCTCTTCTCTATTTATATTCCATTAAGAATTAAAATTGGGTATTTTCAAAGAATCTAGGTTTTTTAATAAATGCAGTTGAATTTATAGGTTTTATATGTTAAAACAGTTAAAATTGATTGATCTTTCGGATAATCTCTTATTTCGACACATGATTTCAACATACAATGATGACCCGTTTGAGATCTGTTGGTTTCTATTTTGCATCAAGGTATACCTAAAATCTTTCCAGTCCCTGATTCAGATGAATTCTTTTCTGCTGATTTAAAAAATCCTTATATTTTGCGAATGTTAGTTGTAGAAGATCTAAATAACATTAGGATATTCTTATATTTCAGATTTTAGATATAGGTGCTTCTAACATGCCAAGTTCGTCACCACCAGTATTAGCCTATGAAATATTGCTGGAGTATTGCATGAATAAAACAACCCTAGGTTGCCAAGATTTATTGGATATATTAACATCCATATCACCATTAAATACTCAAGACAAAGTATTAACAGAAAACGACTTTGATATATCAAGCTCAGCTGAATAGTAAGTAGTATAGCTAATCTTGTTCAGTTCCGCAATTTAAGGTACATATACATGATTTCAATACTATACTGTAAAGCAAAAAAATGTTTGTGACAGATTATTGCAATTGAACTAATTTGTAATATTCATGCAGCTTGCAATTGACATTAACCTTAATTGAATTAATAAATTTCGAATAATATAAGTTAAGTAGTGTGAATGAAGAGACTATTGTTTGGTTACAGATTGATTATTAATGTAACCTTTTGGATATGACATGATAAGTGATGGGTAGTTGGAATTAAAAAGTGTCTTGTTTAACATAAATCAGTGACACAGTGATCCAGATGAAATATATTCAGATCATGGTTGTATTTACTGGTCAAATTGTTATTCTTTGAAAAACCAAATGAAAACATTTTTCCGTACCAGTATTGAAACAAGGGAAGTAAATCTATTTAGAAATTAAGATTACAGTACATGAATTTAATAAAGTGAAGTCACAACTGCAATCTTTTTATCCATGCTATGTTTTTTGCTCATCAGTACAATTAAAGAGTTCAAAAACCCAATATTTAAAAGTAAGCAATATAAGATATGTGAGATCTAGAAATTCTAGTTAAATCGGTTTTAACACATTGATTATCAGGGAAAGTTGTGTTATATGGGAAAATATCCTGTATATTTACACTAGATATGTTTGTTAATTTACTACACTAATTGAGTAATTGCATTTGGAACCTCTTATCGGTGGATAAATCATGGTTATTTTCTCTATAATTTCAGTTATAAATTTGATAAAAATTCTGATAGTCCTAGTATGATATCACCCGAATCTCCTAGTTCTGGTGCCAGATCAACACAACCACCTACAGCTTCAGATAAAGGTATTAAAATACCTTTTTTAATATACTGTAGTTTTTTCTTTGTTAAATTATAATATAACCCAAACTATCGTTCATGGCCATAGAACGATTTCAATGCATCCAAAACACTGCCCATACTCACATATAAGTCCAGTGTTGAATAAACTACATTGTACATTGGTTGCTTGTTTAAGCCAAGATCGAGTATCTTGTCAATCACTGTCTGAATGAAAGTGTGCTGTTGTACATTTACCTTTTAAAATGTTATTTTATGTCACATTTAAGCATTTATTACCATCAATTACTGAGGCATGTGTAAGCATGTATTATAAGGTCCATGGTGTAAGGAATAAAAGAAATGAAACAGGTGGGTTCGAGTAACGCTTATTGCATTTTGGAAAACCGCTCTTCAATAAAAATTGTTAAAGTTAAGAAATATAAAGTTAATCAAAATATTTCTTTTCCTTAAATACTGTATGTATAGTATCATTCCTCTGTTTAAATAATATTTCATTATTAATTTCAGAGAAGTTATCAAATGATCTAAATAAACCAGAATACACACAATTACGTAACTCTGATAAAAACCATGATCAAGTAACGAACCATTCTAAAGATGATTATAACATTTCTGTAATACGTGATCAGGCTTTCGTCAACAGTTCTAGTCCTGATTTTATTACAAGTATACAAACAGAATCTCAACAACGTAAAAATAAAATGTTTCCATTGACATTAAAACTTACCCAACCATCTAACAAAATCCTGTCTCTATGCAAAAATGGTATTAAACATCATCGGAGACCCAGTCAAAAAATATACAGAGGTTTAAAACGAAAGAAATTGGCCTCAAGAAGACAAGTGTATCCTGGATCTAAAATAATGAGATGTTCTTCACAACATAGAAAATCCAAGACATTAAGAGTAAGGATATTGAGGTAAAAACTTAATAAACATTGTAGAGTGGGGGATTTTCCTTCGTAAGAATCGGCCACTTTCGCCATCACACTATTTTAATAAAATTCAAACCCAAAGAGACATTCACTGGGCAACTAAAGGTGCCTAACACAATCACACTATTAGCTATTAATAAACACCAGTTGACTTGTTTTCTGCTAATTGATTTTGAAATTCTTGGCGATCTAGCATGAAAATTCTATGCTTTGATTACCATTTAAGGCACCACAAGTCTCCATTTCATAAATTAAAAATAGTGAAAAGGTTAGTTTTGGTGCAATAACTCAAGCTTGACACAAGTGTGATTAATAAACAAGACATGGTAATACGCGAAAGCCGATTATTGAGCCTTTTGACAAGTTATTTAAGCTTTCAATGAATTTTATTTTTCAGCTCCCCATGATTTTTTTAGACCTGAAGTCCTGTTGGATATAGTGGGATGTTTAATGTAAATCCGTCGGCTTTTCGGGTAGAAATCATGGAATAAGCTTTATTTTGTAGGTTTTGATGTTTGATAACAAAATACCAATGTTGACATTTTTTCTGAGTAGGTCTTCATAGTATGGGAGGCCATTATTTGAGGGTAGCCATTTTGTGATAATATTCCAAATTATGTTTATATTTTCACCTTATTTATAATGTTATCGACATATCAACTGTGATTTGGCAATGTATTAACATTGGCAGGGTTTATGACTATATTTCAGATTGTTTCCCAATATTTCATGATGATATTTCCAAGATGGCGACATTTTTTAGCGGGAAAATCGTTCGATGTGCTGATTTCGATTAAGTAGTAGTGTTTGGTATCAACATACATGTTTTCGGGGTCACAGATTCCATTCCTAGCATTTACAACCTTGTAAAATAATCAAATATTCATATACTTAGCATATTTCCAAGATGGCGGATATTTTTGGCGGGAATATGAGAAGATGTGCAGATTTTGATTAAGTGGTAGTGTTTGGTGTCAATATATATGTTTACGAAGGTGCAGAATCAATTTCTGACATTAACAACCTTGTAAAATGATCACATGTTTACATATTTAGTACATTTCCAATATTGCTGCCACTGGTGGCGGGAAAATCGGACGATGGGTTGATTTTGATTAAGTAGTTGTCTTTGGTGACAATATATATGTCATATACAACTACGTGAAATGGTCGTATGTTTACCATACCAATTAAGCATATTTCCAAGATAGTGGAACGTTTTCTGCACACATTATTATTATTTATTTATCATAGATTTTTCTGGGAAAGCAAAGCCTTATCCTGACACAAAGGCAAAGAGAGTATAGCGGCTGCATGGTGTTTACGTCACGTGCCCACCATGTGCCTGTCACGACCATGCCAAGCGCTTACTACACGATCTTGCTACGCTCATGGCCAAGATCTGGCTGTGCGCGAAAAGTGTTCCCACCATGATCTAGCGGTTACCAGTCAGACCGGGATAAGTTCTCACCGCACTCCAGTGAAGTGCTTACCAGGCCTATAGAGACTGTGTCATGCTCACCCGTCCCAAGTCACTTTCAAAGCAGAGAACAACCAAAGTCAAGCAATAAAGAACATTTCATAGTTTACTTGATGTTTCCATTTTGGGGGCTATGAACGATTCCTTCCACACGCATCTTGATAATATAACCCAATCCATGCTGTAAAGGTTTCTCATACCAAATATTGACACAAAACAAATATTGACACAAAAACAAGACTACGTAATTAAAATCAGCACATCGTCCGATTTTCCGCCCAGACATGAAATGCTGTATTGGAAATATGCTAAATATGCAAACATGTGATATTTTTACACAGTTATAAACGGCAAAAATGGAATCTGCTCCCCGAAAAATATATCCTGGTACCATAGACGACTATTAACCAATATCCGCTCATCGTTCCGTTTTACCGCCCAAAATGGCCGTCATATTGTACATTTTCAAAATAAGTGAACTTATAATCATTTTACACAGTTGTTACCGACCTACATGGATTATGTGCCCTTGAAAACATATATATTGATACCAACGACGACTACTTAATCAATATTAGCACATCGTCCTATTTTGCCGCCAATCATGACCGCCATCTTGGAAATATGCTAAATATGTGAACATGCGATCATTTTACAAGGTTGTAAATGCCAGGAATGGAATCTGTGACCCCGAAAACATATATATTGACACCAAACACTACTACTTAATCGAAATCAACACATTGACCCATTTTCCCGACAAAAATGGTCGCCATCTTGGAAATATCATCATGAAATGATTGAAAACAATCTAAAGTATAGTCATGAACCCTGCGAATATTAATACATTGTCAAATCACAGTTGATATGTCGAAAACATTATAAATAAGGTGAAAATAAAAACAAAAGTTGGAATATTATTGCAAAATGGCACCGTCAAATAATGGCACCCCATACTATGAAGACCTACTCAGAAAAAATATCAACATTTGTTTTTTGTAATCAAACATCAAAACCTACAAAATAAAGCTTATTCCATGATTTCTACCCGAAAAGCCGACGGATGGGAATTATGTTACAAACCCTATCCCACTAATATATGGAATACACAAATTACTTGAACTGATGTGTTTATTTCAGTGATGCTTCAACAAGGGTTCTCCGTTAGGGGGGTTGGATGGACGAATGGTTAGCACATGCGCGCTGTATCATAAAGCCTGTCATTGAGTCAACTGGCATGGTTTCGAAACCCTGGTTGTACGTGACAAGGAGTAGGGTCGTCTGTCCAACCTCGTGGGTTTTCTCCAGGTCCTCCAGTTTCCTCCCAGTGGTGAAAACCCCTACGAGCAAGCGAATTATTGAAATAAAATTAAACCATATGTTAGTTAGTAATTGACCTAGTTTGTGTTGAGTGGCAGTTAAACCCCATTTCTCTCTGTCTTTTTTTGGGTGAGTCCCAAGTTATTTAATTGTATGCGTCGCTGATCATAAGAATTGTCGCTGATGCAAATGTGAAGAATACAATCCCAAATTTGTACCTGAAAACAAGTAGTGTTGCCTGTCACTTTCTGTGAAGTCAATACTAAATTCTGTTTCATTCCCACTATATCTTTTCTGTCTGAATTGTTGTAAAAATTGTTTTTTTTATTTATGAACTTAGAGCAAATGGTAAAATGGATAATGGGTGTCATCTTGACATATACAGCAGTTCTAGCAGTGAGGATAATGACATAATATATAACTCAAACACACATTCATCCCAAGTCAGTTTAAATTTGTCCCATTCAAGTGGTGATGTAACAAATTTAGACTCAGATGGCTTTAGTTCTACAAAAAGTAACAACATAAAATCTCTTATGAATAGACTTGTTAAAACTTATTGTACCAGTTCAAGGCAGATTTCACAGGAGGTACATTCATTTTAAAATTTTATGTTATTGGGCGGGGGGGGGGGGGGGGGGGGGGGGGCTGGGCTATTTTTATGCAATTTTTCATTGAAAGATTTCTACACTACTATAGATATATCAGTTGATATATTTAAAGGCACAGTATTCTAAACTAAATACTAAAGGTCAATATAAACCATACCCAATAGAGAGTACTGATAAAAAAAAATTTAGTCAAATCGATCAAACCTAACGTAATGACCATCTTAAGTTTACAATACTTTATATTGATTTCACAGTTATTTATGTCTATGAACATGGAGCAAGCCCAAGATAGTATTCAACGTATACTATATTCTTTGATGTTTTAGCCCAATTTTTGTCAAATTTAAAGAAAGAAGATAATTATTGGTGTGTTGTGATTTTAAAGGGTCAATCCCGATAATGTTTTTGAGAATAAAACTGCTTAATTTTGTGTTAAAATCCCCTACCTTAGGGCCGAGCAACTAACACAATATATGTGATACGTTTTCAAACAAATTTAACCCGCCAGACTTTATCTGGAAATAGAGTCCGGCATCCCAAGCTGTACTGTGCAGTGATTGGATAAAACCAGACTTTATTTATAAAAATAACGTGTTGATGAAATTTACTTTTTGTTATCAAGTACAGCACATGGACCATTCACCGTGTAGACCTCTAAAGGAACGTGAATCAATTATCGGGTCACCCAACGAAAGAATTGACCCGAAATCTTAAAAGGGTTACGTGTCAGGATAAGCTGTTTTAGTCCAAACGACTCAATATTTTGAGCTGAAATTTTGAGTCAGGGTATATAGACCATTCTTCTATATTTTGGCGTTTAAATTTCATACATACTCGGACTTTTATTTTTGAGACTCTGTTCAATTCGGGACTTTCCCTTTAAAGTTTAATATAAATTTTGGGAATGTATTGTTTCAGTTGATGGAAAGTGAAGCTATAGCTGAGGGTTTATTAACTAAAGATACATCTATAGATGACAGTAATAGTAGTTTTGAATATTGGACATCTGACATGCAAGTTTATAGCACTGCTAGTACTATTAGTGAAAGACTTCATAGACATAGTGTATCAGATATAGATGATATGCCGATTAGTGCAGATGAATGTGAAGACAACTCTGAAATTATACCAAGTTCATGTCGTAGTGAGGTCATTAATTGTTTATTTTCATTTGTTTTACTCAATTCTTTTACTAGTAACCTTAAATATATGAAAAAAAATGTGATAATGCCATGTGAACCATATATTTTAATACCTTTGACCTGTTACAATAATATTCATTAATAGCAGTTCAAATTAATCTTATGTCGTTAAAATATAGAGTTTTCTCGTTTTTATACGCCCACATTGTAAATGTGGTTGTATATTATATTGCCATTGCCCTGCCGTACTACCGTCCGCCGTCCACAATTTCTTGTGAAAGCTCTAGAGGCTAAAGTTAATTCCCGGTTGACATTAAATTGATACACAGTGTTTAAGGTCATGAGACGAAGAAATCTTGTGAACGCTCTAGAGGCTAAAGTAAATATCCGATTGGCTTTCAATTTATACGTAGTGTTTAAGGCCATGATATAAAGAATCCTATTGAATTTCAGTGATTTACGATTATTACTGTCAGAGTTGTGGCCCTTGATCAATTTGAAATATATTGCAGAGTGCAGACGCTCTAGGTCATAAGATGAAGGACCTTACTCATTTTCAACGATTTCCAATAATTACAGCCAGAGTTATCGCCCTTGATCACTTTGAGACTTTGAGATATCTTGTGAATGCCCTAGAGGTAAAGTAAATATTCGATTGACTTTAAATTTATACACAGTGTTTAAGGTCATGATACGAAGGATCCTAGACATTTTCAACAATTTCTGAAAATATCTGCCAGAGTTATGGCCCTTGATCACTTTGAAAATTATTGTGGACAATCGAAACAATTCTTATCATTTCTGATATGTAAAAGTTCTCCTTACTGACAAAAGAAAAAATATGCGACAACCCTTGTTGACTGCCCAGACGACATAGCTATTGTGGGCGTATGTTTGCTTGCCTGGCAACCTATCTTTCTTTCGTACAAATATTTTCAATTTTTACATGGTGTTTTCATCATATTTCGGACAAGAGCTTTTCATATATATTATACGCTGCCATTTGCATGGAATTCCACACCCTGTGAGTAGTATACTATATTAACTGTGAAGAATGTTGCAGTTTGCTATAAGAACAAGTTAAGAAGCAAAGTATAATCAGTAATGATTTATGTATCTGTTAAATGTATTCTATATATTGATATACACTGCTATCATCTTTTATTAGGACAAGGATCACATGACTCCACTGCATTTCTAGTGTTTTCAGCTGATATATTTATGAAAGAGATGTCAGATATGAAGGAAATCATGTCTTGTAATAGTAATTGTGTAATATTACCTTTCCATTGATGAATCTATTTTTATTGGCAGTGGTTGTGTGTAAATAAATCATAACTACATGTACTCTGTAATAGTACTATTGGAGGTATCAATTGATTTTCTCCTTTTTTTGTAGAATTTAAATTCTGATGGAGGCAGCAATAATATTTTAACTGATTTATCCCACAGTATAACGTCCCACAGAAAACACATATTTTGTAGAAATTGTGTTGTAAAAATCACCAGAAATAAGGTATTTATTGTATGAAAAATTATTATCCACAAAACAAATATATGTATAAATCTTATAAACTCAAAGAGGTTTATCAATTTTAAACCGCATTAACATGATTATTGGTTCTGGTCTTTCAGTTTCAAAGTTCAGTGCCTTTTTATACGCCCACATTGAAATGTGGTCGTATATTGCCGTCGCCCCCGTCCGGTCGGCCGGCGTCCACAATTGCTTGTGGACGCTCTAGAGGCCAAAGTTAATATTCGATTGACTTTAAATTTATACACAGTGTTTAAGGTCATGAGACGAAGAAGCCTATTGATTTTCAGCGATTTCCGATAATAACTATCAGAGTTATGGCCCTTGATCACTTAAAAAAATCTTGTGGACGCTCTAGAGGCCAAAGTTAATAATCGATTGACTTTAAATTTATACACAGTGTTTAAGGTCATGAGACGAAGAAGCCTATTGATTTTCAGCGATTTCCGATAATAACTGTCAGAGTTATGGCCCTTGATCACTTCAAAAATTCTTGTGGATGCTCTAAAGGCCAAAGTTAATATCCGATTGACTTAAAATTTATACACAGTGTTTAATGTCATGAGACGAAGAGGCCTATTGATTTTCAGCATTTCCGATAATTACTGAGTTATGGCCCTTGATCACTTTCAAAAATCTTGTTGACGCTCTAGAGGCTAAAGTTAATAACCGATTGACTTTAAATTTATACACAGTGTTTAAGGTCATGAGACGAACAAGTATATTGAGTTTCAATGAATTTAGATAACTTGAACAGCATGGAGGAGAACTTTATCAAAGCCAAACAAATTCCAATGATTTTCTGATAATTACATAATGAGATGAGTTGTTACTTTTAATCAGATTTTAGTGTATTATAAATGTTTCATTACCGAAAAAAGTAAAATATGCGACAACTCTTGTTGACTGCCCGGACGATTTAGCTGCTGTGGGCGTAAGTTTCGTTGCCTGGCAACCTATGTTTTTAAATGTTAAGGTTTCAATCTGGTAAAATAAATTTATTTAGGGTTAAACATACATTATGCAAGAGCAAAATCTGCCTATTGTTGGTCTTTCTTTAGGCGTGAAATCTTATCTAAATTATTAATTAGACATTAATTAACTGATCCAGACCATAATCAACTCTCGATGTCAAGGCTAGCCTGCAATATCGACTGGATTATTAGATTCCTATATGCTGATAAGGCTTGTTGATAATTAAATCAAAACAATGAATAATTGAGACTATGCTTTTTAACATACTATTTTTTAGTAATGATGGAGGAGGCTAGGCGGAAAAGCCAAAAGCTGATATTTCGGTTCATAGTGGATCACTTTGACTAAAATTTTCAACAAATTACCTTTATATTTTTGAATTATTATAGCAAGAATGACCAGCTCTTTATCTAAATCTTAATAATGTATTTTACTTTAAAATTTTTAAACGTGTCATGAATATAATAATATATTTTAGGATACATTTATATTGTAACAATGTCATTTTTTATTTCAGGTTTTAGATATAGAAAGACATGATGCCAAATATAAGATGTTTTCCTGATAGAATTTGATGGAAAAAAATATATTTATAATGATGTTCATTAAGATCATTTTTTATGGGTACCTTTTGAAGTCTTAAGACATGTTACTTGTTTTATTTTGTTAATTCTTACATGGTTATTAAAAAGTTTGTTTTTCATATGCCCAAGTTGAAATGTGGTTGTCTAGTCTAATGATTTATACATATATTATAGTGTTTATGTTTACAAGTTTAACATGTTGTATTCTACAAGTGAAAAATCTGCCTATAACAGGCAGGTCTTTCTTTAGACCTGAAATGTTATCTAAGTTATTAATAAGATATTGACTAACTCATCCAGGCCGCAATCAACTCTTGATGCCATCGTCACCTGTGATCTTTATTGGATTTGTATACATTTTGTAATGGATAATTTAATGTTAAAATGGATAATCAAGACTTTGTTAATTATGTAACCAACGCTAGTAATGATGATTAAGGCTAGTTGAAAATTGAATCATTAATATCATGTTTCAGAGTGAAGCAATTTTGCTGAAATATTCAGCATATGTTGTTTTCATTATTCTTTTTAAACTATTATAGCGAGAACTGTTGGCTCTCTATCTAATCTTACATAATGTCCCTTTAAATTATCCCACCGATTTTTAGTGATTTCTGATAATTATTGTCAGAATTATGGCTGTTGGTCAATTTAGAGTTATCATCCAATTGACACACTATAGGCTAAAGTTATCATCCGCTTGACTGAAAATTTATACAAAATTTTTAACAATTACTGATGCAAACTTTTAGGGTTATGGCTCTTTGGTCAAATTAAAAAATGATGTTGACACTCTTGAGACTAAAGTTATAATTGTCATCCAGTTGATTTGATGAAATTTATAAACATCGTTTATATATTTGAGACAAATATAAGTCTATTGATGATTTCCAATCAAGTATTTCTGATAATAACTTCATAGGTTGTTACTCTTGATATGTTTTAAGTGTCTTGTGAATGCCCCAATCATCTACAAAAGAATAAATATTTGACAACCTTCTAACAACTTATAAGTGGCTGTGGGCGTATGTTTCCTTGCCTGGCAGTGCCTGGCCCGACATCTTTTTCTAAGTTTGATCATATTTGTATTTTGCTTCAGCCTTTTTTACACATACATTTAATGTAAACATTGTTGATTCAAAATCACGAAAAAGAATTTGTTGACATTGTGAGAGTCTTTATTTTTTCATTCAATTTTAATCCAACTGTTTGCCTTACATTCATACATGCAGGTCATAAATTATTCATGGGAGTTATTGCCCTAAATTTAGCAGTTCTTAACTTAGCTACACTATTTCAAAATAAGCCTGTGAACACAATAGAATCTACATTTACCCTTTCAAATGTGTTGCCTTGAAATTAAGTTACATGCATATGATTTAAATGAAACCTAATCTTTTATCTCTTGGGTGAAATAGAAAAATGGAATTTCCAGACGCCAAAGACTGACATTTAATTTGAACTCTTTGCATATTTCGCCGAACATAACAGATTAGAAATTACAGTAAAAACAAAAATGATTGAATGTAAATCAGTTTATATACTGGTACATTCATAATACATTATTATATGCGTTGTGACGCATTTGTGTCCATTTCTAGCTAGGTGACAAAGAATAGTGTAATAAAAAATGATGATTAATTAATTAACATGTTACGTTTTAATGATCATACTCTTGTCTTAATTCATCAAGGGAATTATAACACGTAGGTAAAACTTGCTATAAATGAGGTGGCTTTAAAATAAAAAATGGATTTAAACATTTTTATTAATCTTTTTTCATTTGACTCTTATAGGTTTTCACCAGCCCCAGCAAATCCTGGAAACTTTTCCTGGCTTGAACTCTGACCCAATAATCATGAACACAAGTTCGTTTCTGGTTGGAGAAATATCTGCTATCCTGGCCCAAAAATACTAGACGATTTAATAATATAGTTAAATCTATATCAACTGTTGTGAATTCTGGACCAATCAACCAATTTTTACCACTCTCTGAAATAAAATAAGACCCACAACTTTAAAGCATTTTATTTATTTCCAAAGCATGAAATACCAGGATTCATGAACAAATTATTCCAGAGGACAAGAATTTGTGATTTATTGATGGAAAAATCTGACCAGAGGTCCCCATTGGAAATTTTGCATGAACCTGTTTTGTAGAAAAAAATGCTCATAAAACCCCCCCCACAAAACTTTGGAGACAAATTTTGAAGTTGAGAATGACATTTGTCTGAAGTTTGAAATGTAATTAAAAAGTATTTAAGTCTGATTTCTGCCTTTCGATAAATATCTTCTCAACTCCATTAAAATCCTTTATTAAAATTACCCAGCTGAGGTTTCAAGAAACAATAATTTTGACCCCTAATAATATGTTTACCCGGTATACTTTACCGGTAAACAGAATTGTAACTTACCTGAACCTGCCGTAATCAACTGTTTTTCAACTTCATCAAACAGAATTTGTAAATTTGTAAAACATTTCTCAACATTTTCTCGATCCACTGCATTTTGTAAGAAGTTTTTCAAAGATTCTGCTTTTTTTGAATATGCTTCTCTTAAATCTTCATGTTCTCCAGCATATGCTTTAATTCTCTCTTGATATGTAACAAAACTATCTTTGATCTCTACAATTTTTTAAGAGATAAAGGTAAGTTATTGTTTACTTTGAACTTCATGTAATATATATATACATTTGTGTTGATGGCCTGCATACTTTTACTCAGCTTGAAATAATTTACAAAATCTATAGTTTTGAAGATAAATGTATAATTAATTTACTGTAACATTTAAACACTCAAAGGGGGGATTTTATGTCCACATAAAAGGAGGGGGGTTGGATAGCTGAATGGTTAGCGTGCGCCCTGTATCATAAAGCCTGTCATTAAGTCAACTGGCGTGGTTTCAAATTCCCGGTTGTATGTAGCAAGGAGTAGGCTCGCTTGTCCAACCCTGTGGGTTTTCTCCGGTTTCCTCCCACTGCAAGCAAATTATTGAAATACAAATAACCATATGTTAGTCCCGAATTGACCTAGTTTGTGTCAATCGGAGGTTAAACCCCATTTCTCTCTCTCTCCACATTAAAGGTGAAAACAATTTGTACCATTGATGCGTCCATGAACCCAAAGTAAAGGTTATGCTAAAATGTAACATGGATGCAGAGGTGAAAGAAGAATTTGGATTTGGTTAATTTTCATGATTAAATACATGTAGATACTCCCAGTAAATTTGAAAAAAAAACCCATAAACAAGTCTTCCTTAAACTTGGACATTATACCCCATTTCTTTTATATAGACTTGAAT
The DNA here is from genome assembly GCA_917208275.1 of Patella pellucida. NCBI lineage: Eukaryota > Metazoa > Mollusca > Gastropoda > Patellidae > Patella > Patella pellucida. The sequence continues at coordinate 54,853,079 of OU795039.1, read as the reverse complement.
AGCATTATAGTTCTTACTTTGTGGTGGTTGTGCAAATAATGGATGTAAACCAGTTGCAGATAGATCAGGGTTTAATAATGTACCATATGTTAGATCTCCTATTGGTACATACTTGGATAAAACTGTATGTATATGATCATAATCATCATTACCTGATCTTGATAATTTCACACCTAAAATTTAAAAGTATACAGAAAAACAGTTATTTATTTTACCATTTTGTATGCTTTGGGTGAAATTTCTGTGGAGTTTTGTACTTTTCACTTTTTGTAAATTATCTAGTTAAAAAGAGGGGTTTTACCATTAAATTGTTGATCTATATATTTGATTATGTCTTCTGATTCTGGTATTAATTTATCGCCATCTTTTAATAAAGGAACTTGAGCATTTTGATTGAGGCGAATAAACCAGGGTTCAAGATGTTCACCTTCAGTCAAGTTCACATAATGCTGATTAAAGGGAACTCCTTTTTCCAAAAGAGCTAAAGCAGCCTGAAAGTAAAATGTTCAGGAGATAATAAGAAAATGTTCAGGAGATAATAAGAAAATGTTCAGGAGATAATAAGAAAAATGTTCAGGAGATAATAAGAAAAATGTTCAGATGTTCAGGAGATAATAAGAAAATGTTGAGATAAGAAAATTTTCAGGAGATACATGTAATAAGAACATGTTCAGGAGATAATAAGAAAATGTTTAGGAGATAATAAGAACATGTTTAGGAGATAATGAGAAAATGTTTAGGAGATGATAAGAAAATGTTAAGATAATAAGGAAATGTTCAGGAGATAATAAAGAACATGTTCAGGAGATAATACAAAATTGTATTTGTTTCCTTTAAAGTGTACTGCCCCACCCCGACCACTGCATATTTAAACATCCATTAATGAGGGGCTATTGCCATGTAAATAAGGTTCTACATGTCAAGCTTTTCGTATCATACTTGGTGGGATAGTTCAGCTAGTGCTTGTCATAAGGAAAAACTCTATTGGAATTTAAAATCATACATCCATTTCATGCAAATCAGTTTTCCTTCTTTTAACTTATTTTTACATCCCAACATTGATTCTTGCTGCCTTCTTTCGAAAATCAGAATTGGGTATGACTAATAATTGCCCTAGCTGTCAGCAAAACTTTGTAAGCAATCTGAAAAGTGTTGTTTTTAAAGTAAATGTGTTGCTTGGAAACACAACTTTTTACCTTTTGTGAATAATAAGATCCTGGTAAATAATATAATGTTAGTCTTTCTGTCATGTTGCTTTTCTATTCCAGTTATTAAAACCTGTAAATTACAAATTTAAACAAACTACATGTATCATATTATGAAAAAAACATTACGCTCGACTTTAAGTAAGGATGAAATTTTATCCAATCACAGATCTGTACTCACTTCATTTGGTACCCCATGTGGTGATACCTATACAGATCTGTCGCTGCTATATTGGATACATAACTACATAAAAATCCCTACAAGCAACGTTTTATAGCAGGTTCATCCCGTTGTTCCACAAAACCACTTTCAAAAGTATTGACATCTATACTAACGGCAGTGAAGGAGGGTATTCAAAAATACTGCGACAAAATATACTCTCGTAGTGGTATTAATCAAATGTGGATGTTAAAAAATTCCAAAGAATTACTTGATGGTTTGCAATCTAGATCACTTGCTTCAGTCTCATCTATACAAACGTTTGACTTTTGTACCTTGTACACTAAAATTCCCCATAGTAAATTAAAAACTCGGTTGAAAGAAATTATTCACAGTCTCTTTTCATCTAAATCGGGACATGCTAGATATAAATATTTAGTTGTTAATTATAATTCCACTTATTTTGTCAAGAATCATAGTGATTCAAAAAATAAATACACAGCCATCAAGATAATTCAGATGTCGGATTTTTTAATTGATAATATTTTTGTTGAATTTGGAGGGGAAATTTATCAGCAAGTGGTAGGTATCCCCATGGGTACCAACTGTGCACCTTTGCTTGCTGATTTGTTTCTCTATTCCTACGAAGCCGAGTACATGCAGGCACTCGTAAAATCTAATAAACGTTTAGTTAGACATTTTAATTTCACTTATCGATATATCGATGATGTTCTATCACTGAATAATCCAAAATTCAGTGATTATAAAGAATTCATATATCCTGATGAGCTCGAAATTAAAAATACTACTGACAGTGACAATTGCGCTTCCTACTTGGATCTGCGTCTCGATTTTGACAATTGCCATAAACTAAGTGTTAAATTGTACGATAAACGTGATGACTTTGACTTTCCGATTGTTAACTTTCCATTTATTAGTAGTAACATCCCAATATCACCAGCTTATGGAGTGTTTGTGTCTCAGCTAATTCGTTACGCGAGAGCTTGTTCATTCTATTCTGATTTTTTGAGTAGATCGAGGCATTTGTCATCTAAGTTCAACTACAGGGATACTTGCGAACTAGACTTATTAAAGCCTTTAAAAAGTTTTATGGTCGTCATATTGACTTGATCGGTAAATATAACATGGCTCTCTCGACTATTATTCTAGACATATTTAATTGACGGGTATACTATCTCCCTGATTGTATATGTGTACTACATCGTTAACACTGTTCATCGCGTGTATTTTGCATACCGATAGTTCATTGGTCTATCACGCTATTTTACCGAGATTTCGCCTAATAGATTGGATGCTGCTATGGCGGGTGTGGCGCGCCAGGCAGGGTAAGCTTACTCTTCCTAGGACACCTGTTACCACTGTTCGTCGTGTATTTTGTACACGGTGAACAGTCCATATGCTGATTACACTATTTTGTGTTTTTACACATTTTTGCCTATACCGTTTTTAGGACTTCGAATTTTGTCTAATGGTTTGGATTGTTCGTACTTGGTTTTATTTTATTTTATTATTCATATTGGGGGAGCCACCATGGGCATGGGAGTAAGGATCTGGCTCTCTAACAAGCAGGGGTCGCGAAGCAGGGGTCGCGGAGCCGGGGGGGGGGGGCTAAGGGAGCTCTAGCCCCGGCAATAATTTTTAAAAGTGAAAAATAAAAGGTTGCCAAAAGCTCAAAAAAGGTTAGGGGTGGGGGTGCTTAGTGGGGGCGGCCACATTGAGTGAGTTATTGTCATTAGCTACGGGCAAGCGAATTATTGAAGTAAAATTAAAAACCATACGTTTGTCCCGAAATGACCCTGACCATTCTTTCTTAGTTACCCTACCGCACCAACCTCGTGGGTTTTCTCTGGGTCCCATGGTTTCCCCCTAATGCTAAAGACCCCTAGCGAATTATCAAAATAGAATTTTAAAAAAACATATGTTAGTCCCGAAATGACCTAGTAGATTGTGTCGAGTGGTGGTTAAACCCCATCTCTCTCTCTCTCTCTTAAATATGTGTTCTAATACTGTACCAAAATTACTGCTTTCTCTCTCTCCCTCCATCGTAAAATATAATTTTAAACAGCGCCAGGTGAATTATCGAAATAAAATTTTAAAAAACATGTTAGTCCCGAAATGACCTAGTCTGTGTCGAGTGGACGTTAAACCCCATCTCTCTCTCTATCTCCCCGTTCCTTATTTAGAGAGGGGTCGTTGTAAAATCATGGACCGTATGGTAAAATATAATTTTAAACAGCGCCGTCTGTTAGCATAATACGACTAACGCTCATCATGGTACCAGGTGGCGCTGCTTAAAAATGTTCACGCACTAGAACTGACTACAATAAATTAAAAGTTATAATGGAAATAGTACAAAACACAAATTCAATTTCAATATTTAAGAAATAAGTCATATCAATCAGCATTTTTACATGTGTAAATAGCGAATTTAACATATGCAAGTAAGAAGTTACATGCATAGAAGTAAGCATATTAGCATTACAAGTTAGGAACTGAAGTTAGAATTATGACAGAGGGAAGTTCCGCTCCATACTCATTTACATATTCTTCTAGCATCATTAACAAAAGAATTTCAAACTACCTAGAAGAAAACAACATGTTTGATGAATCTCAGGGAGGTTTTAGACCAAACAAACGAACAGTTGACAACTTGTTCATTTTAAAAACTATTATTAACCAACAGAAGTCAGAAAAGAACAACTTGTTTATGTGTTTCGTCGACTTTCAAAAAGCGTTCGATACCGTCCTGCGGGACGCTTTATTACATAAATTGATAAAACATAATATAAATGGTAATTGTTTTAACATAATTAAATCTATGTATACAAATACGACATATCGTATTTAATCTAATAACGAAATTTCCGAAACAATTAATACCTCTGTAGGTCTAAAACAAGGATGTAATCTTAGTCCTACCCTATTTAATATATATATTAATGACCTCCAGCACTATTTTAAACCCTATGATAGACCTATTCTTAATGATAAATATTTGAGCCACCTTCTATTTGCAGATGATCTTGTTTTACTGGCTTCTGACTGTAGCCACCTACAAGATCACCTAAATAATTTATCCACCTTTTGTTCCCAATGGCAACTGCAGTTAAATATTAAAAAAACATTGTCACGATGTTCATCAATTCGAGCAAATTGAAACAATCCCCAAAATTTCCCCACTTGTATTATAAAGGCACAGAAATTGAATCGGTTAGCTCCTATAATTACCTTGGATTAACTTTAACAGATAACTTTAGTTTTAAAGCAGCATATACTGACCAAATAAAGAAAGCACGTCGTGCATGGTTCTCCATCAGACAAAGATAGGTTGCCAGGCAGCGAAACATACGCCCACAGCAGCTAAATCGTCCGGGCAGTCAACAAGAGTTGTCGCATATTTTACTTTTTTCGGTAATGAAACATTTATAATACACTAAAGTCTGATTAAAAGAAACAACTCATTATGTAATTATCAGAAAATCATTTGAATATGTTTGGCTTTGATAAAGTTCTCCTCCATGCTAACGTTTAGTATACGACACATTTCATATTCTGGATGTAGCTGTTCAAGTTATCAAAATTCATCGAAAATCAATAGGCTTCTTCGTTTCATGACCTTCAACACTGTGTATAAATTTAAAGTCAATCGGATATTAACTTTAGTCTCTAGAGCGTCCATAAGTTTTTTTGAAGTGATCAAGGGCCATAACTCTGACAGTAATTATCGGATATTGATAAAACATCAAGAGGCTTCTTCGTTTCGTGACCATAAACACTGTGTATAAATTTAAAGTCAATCAGATATTAACTTTAGCCTCTAGAGCATCCACAAGTGATCAAGGGCCATAACTCTGGCAGTAATTATCGGAAATCGATGAAAATCAATAGGCTTCTTGGTTTCATGACCTTAAACATTGTGTATAAATCTAAAGACAATCAGATATTAACTTTAGCCTCTAGAGCGACCACAAGATTTTTTGAAGTGATCAAGGGCAATAACTCTGACAACAATTATCGGAAATCGCTGAAAATCAATAGGCTTCTTCGTCTCATGACCTTAAACACTGTGTATGAATTTAAAGTCAATTAGAAATAAACGTTACCCTCTAGAGCGTTCACAAGAAATTGTGGACGACGGACGTACGTACGGATTGGGCGACGCCAATATACGACCACATTTCTAATGTGGGCGTATAAAAACTGTGTTCAGATGGGTCCCTTCCTACTTCCATATTACTTAAATTATATAATAGCGTTGTTAAACAAATTGCTTTATATGGAGTAGAGATATGGGGTACACATATAATTACTAACAGTAACCAGGGGCGGATTGGGGCCGTGTCGGAGCGGCCCCATTTAATGACCGCGGAGCTCTATGACAGTTGGGGGGGGGGGCGAATCCGATATTTCTGAACCAAAAATTCAGGTTTACAGACACCGGAGCCGGCCTTGCCCGTATGGAGATCCCCCACCCACCCACCCCAAGAAAATTTTGTAATATATGCCGGCTGCAAACACGTTTTTCTGCCATTTCAGCCAGTGAACAAAGCAACTTCTAAGTTGTCTAATATAGTCTAATTAAGACGGATGAATCGAATTCCAATAAATCGTTTACAGTCTACAAAGATGGGACGGTTAGGAGAAAATGTTTAAATTTGGCTGCAGCAAACGCGTTTTCCTGCTATTCCAGCCTGTGAATATATTAACTTCAATTTGGTCCAATATAGCAATCTCGAGATCAGAAAAATTATTGGAGAAATTTCTCTGGTGACTAAGGGTAACCATTTTCCCGAAAGTGACGAATCACGTGACATGTATTTATTTTACGTGCCTGGATGGCCGAATCACTTAAAAATATACCCACGCGTAGTTATTTTACGTGCCTGGATGACTGAATCACTTAGAAATATACCCACGCGTAGAAAAATAGATCTTTACAAAAACTTGAATGTGTACGTTTAGGATCAAATTTTTTATGTCACCTAGTTGACTTTGACTCAAGGATCATTTTACAACAAACGAAACGACGATCCGACCTTTAGTTTTCGAGAAATCGACCCAAAAAGATTGACCAATCAGAGGTCAGAATGGGCGGGGCTTACCTGTAAACAAATTTGAAGATAATGGACGGTCTATGGCCCCAGAGGCCTCCGGCCCCGCGGCTGACACTAGGAACGGGATTGCCAATATAGCCTACCTGGCTGACCCGAATTCCAAACAACCAATCAATTGTCGCGGAGTATGGGGCCCTTACCCTCCTGGAGAAAATTTAACCACCGCAAACACCCGTGTAAGCAACTCCAAAAGTATCCAATGGTTTTGTAACCGAAATAAAATAAAACCAAGTACTAGCAATCCAAACCATTAGAAAAAATTCGAAGTCTTAAAAAAACTGTAAAGGCAAAATAGTGTAATCAGGCAAAATAGTTTAATCAGCAAATGGACTTTTTACCACTCTAAATTCCAACCTTCCAATCAGCTGCATTCACAATATCGATGCTCAGTATAAATTCGTGGTATTCAATTAAAAAAGGTAAAATTAGTGTTTTATTAACACTCGATGACAGTTAGGGAAGCAAAACTAGCAATGCCCAAAAAAATTTCAGGTTTACAGACAGAGGCACCGGTTTTCTTCGAGAGGCAAAGAAGCGGGGCTGACCTTGTATGGACCTGTATGGACCCCCGAGAAAATTTTGGCATATTTGACGGCCGCAAACACGTTTTACTGCTCTTCCAGCCGGTAATATTAGTGTTTTATTAGATTTCGGGTAGTTTGGCAAGTAGATGAAAAAAAAATGTATTCGCTTTACCCATCTGCCCGAAAAGTCAGCTTTCCCGAACGTAAGGCCCAGAAACCAATTATACCAGCCCATACCAGACTCCAGTGATGACTTGGCGGCCCGTTAATAAAGCCACCGGCCACATACAACATGATCATAATCGCTTCATGGCCGGTCCAATACGCCCCCCCCCTATTATGTTCAACAGAAAAAGGTTTTATTTAGACAAATTGGAAAAAAAAAAATCTTTTTTTTATCCGACCGGCCCTTTTCATTTTTGTCGGACCGGCCCTTCGGGCCATCGCCCGGTCGCCCAAAGGGCCAATCCGCCCCTGACAGTAACATATCTGTTGATTAATGAGATAAGCTACCAGTAAACAGACTTACAACTGACATAAGTAAATCAATACTCAACCTACCACGACATGCCTCTACTATCGGTTGTTTTTCTGAGCTGGGAGATTTTCCTTTGTCTATATATATTTACCAAATAATTTTAAATTACTTTAAACGATTTTAATTGTCCACAAATCACACACGATTAACCAATAGTTTCATTCTAGATTATCAAATTACACCGAAGACGACATTTAATAAAAAACTATCTTGGTCCTTTTGCATTCGCACAATAACAGATTACTTTCATCTAACTCCTAATGATTTAAACAAACATATCACAAAAACAACTTTAGAGGATGAATTTATCAATCTGTTTTTAAAAATGACAGATCAAATTACAGGCAGTACATCACCCCACAAATTGCGAACATATGGCCAAATCAAACCTGACTTTAATGAAGTTCCAACATATTTAAAAGTTGTTTCAAACAAAAAACACAAAATTGCTTTAACTTCTCTAAGACTAAGTGTTCACCAGCTTAATATAGAAAGAGGTCGCTATACTAAAACCCCTTGCTCCTTAAATACAGTCGAAAATGAAGAACACTTCCTAATAAAACGCCCCTATTATAATAATGAACGCCTATTAATACTGTTTCCCATTTTAGATGCTTGTAACCAATTAAACTTAAAGACAATGATGAATCCTCCTTGCAATATTGCGAAAACCATAGCATATTATATTTACACATGTTTTGAGAAACGTATATCAGAGTAACTACGTACATTACCTACGATTTATTAATCTAGTATACATGTATAATTAGTTATATTGGTAAATCTTTTCTTGGTTTTAACATATTTTGTATTATAATAAACATATATTTTTGTGAATTAAAATGCCAATATAATTTAAAATGTTTAATTGCATACTATTCCTTTTGTACATACAGACTACCATAATGTTATTATTATTGTTTCCTAATTTGCATGAACAATAGATATCATTTACCTTATTACTTATAACGTTGAAACATTGTTTATGTATGTTGTATGCTGCCCTTAATGGGTGTATCTATGCAATAAAATCTTATCTTATCTTATCTTATCTTATCTACACACAGTAGTGATACACCCCCAAGTCCCCAACCCAATCCCCAGCTCCTCCTTTAAGTAAGGCTTAGTGGGAATTTCTACCTTTTGCAATTATGGTGACAGCTTTATACCAGTTATTAACAGATATGATAGGTGATATTGATATCTACACTCCAACAAAGATAAGAAGGCTGCCGATATGTTCAATGTAAAGATAAAAAACTCACTGTCTCTCCCAAATTCCTCCAAAGTGTGATCCTGATGGAGGGTTCATTTTCCATGTTATATTGGATTGATGTAGCAACTCAGATATTTTTGATTGGTTCCATTCTTGTATTGCATCTAATAGTTCATTTTTAGCTCCTACGAAGTTAGTTCCATTATCGGAAATCAGTGTCCGGACATTTCCTCTTCTGGCTATGAATCTTCTCAATGCATTTATACAAGAATCAGTGCTCAAGGAATGAGCAACCTCAAGGTGAACAGCACGTATTGCAAGGCAGGTGAATACCACTCCATAGCGTTTAACTGTGCTGCGTGCCCTTTTAATTTCAAATGGTCCGAAAAAATCTACACCAGTGTTTGTGAATGGAGGTTGGTCAGCAATCAGCCTTTCTAATGGTAAGTCTGCCATTTTTTGCTGTCCAGGTTTCTTCTGATATTTTTGCAATTAACACAATCTGCTAGTATTTTCTTAATTTTAGAATTGGCTCCTATTATCCAATAATTTTGCCTTACTCTGCTCAAGATAGATTCTCTTCCTAGATGACCTAATTTGCGATGTGTTTCATCCAGGATCAGCGATGAAATGGCAGAGTTTTTTGGTAAAATAACTTGATGTTTCGATTCATCAGGAATAGAGGCTCTGTCAAGTCTTCCACCAACTCTTAAGACATCATCTGAAATTATTGGATCAAGCTTATAAATTTTACTGTCTTTTCTTATTTTTCCTTTGTTCAAAGCTTCTTCACCATTAAGCTGTCTCTTCTTTAAACTATCTATCTCTTCTTCAAAGTGATTCTTCTGCACATGAAGAATGAGTGTTCTTTCAGCTTTGACAAAATATTCATGGGTTAATGGTAAAGGCTTGTCTTTAAATAAATGTCTTTTGCCTGTAGGCAATGTTTGCTTAATTGACATCTTCAATTTATCCACAAACAATAGAACCCACCCAAGTACAGTTCTAAGTTTTGTCCAGCTGGAAAATGTGGTTAATAATTTATTTAACACATGTGAAGTTTCCACAGTGGATGCAACAACAATGGGTTTTTTCTTAATTTCTGGGTCATCTTCAAGCAAATCTTCATCAATTTTAACTTGTGGCCAAGATGACTCTTCTTTCCAGAGAAAGTCTGGACCAGCTAACCATCGTCTGCTTCGTAACTCATTACCCACTAGGAGTCCTCGACTAGCATCATCTGCTGGGTTCTGATTAGTTTCCACATATCTCCACTGTTGTAATTCTGTACCTTCGTGGATGACAGTTAGGCGGTTTGCAACGAATGTTTGAAATCTGGTCTTCTCATTTGCAAGGTACCGCAAGACTGACATGCTGTCAGTCCAGAAAGATGTGTTGTCTATTGACATGTCCAACTCTTTCAAAATCATGTGATGCATGCGAACTGATATCATTGCTGCAGTTAATTCCATTCTAGGTATGGTCTTCATTTTTAAAGGAGAAACTCTAGATTTTCCCATAATAATGTTACAGTGTATCCTGCCATCTTCATTTACCAGTCGAATGTATGCAACCATCCCATATCCCTTTTCACTTGCATCCGAGAAATAGTGCAATTGGCAGGAGACAATAGTGCCAAAATTGGTAGGTTTGTAGCACCTGGGAGTTGTCATAGATTCCAACAAGGGCAGTTGGGCTAACCATTTATTCCATCGCCGCTGATCTACATCTTTAACCTGTTCGTCCCATCCAATACCACGATGACATAAATCTTGCAGAATGATCTTTGCAGGTAAAACAAAAGGTGCTGCCAGTCCTAAAGGATCATACACCGAACTGACAATTGACAAAATTCCTCTTCTGGTAGGTGGTCGATCATGAATCCTGATTTTGAAGCCTAAAGTATCTGATTCTACTGACCAGGATACACCTAGGGCATGTTCAATTGGTAATTTGTCATAATCGAGGTCTAATTCCACCAGATCTTTAGCTCTTTCCTCTACTTTAATTGTTTCAAGAACATTTCTGTCGTTGGAAATCCACTTAGTTAACTTAAAACCTCCTCTTTGGCAAAGTCTGGTAAGATCATCCACTAAAGTAATTGCTCTTTCTGGGGCATCTACAGACTTCAGACAATCGTCCACATAGAAATTTCTTCGAATAATTTCTATAGCATCTTTACTAAATAGGTTTTCATTGTCCTCGGCTGTCTTCAATAAGGCTGAAGCAGCACACGCAGGAGATGAAGCTGCACCAAATAAGTGGACCGTCATTCTAAATACATCTGGTTTTAAGTGATAATTTCCATCTTTCCACCAATAAAACCTTAGACAGTCTCTGTCATCTACAGGAACCTTGACTTGGTGGAACATGGATTTGATGTCAGCCATTAGTGCTATGTTTCCTTCTCTAAATCTCAGTAAAACTCCTAATAGGCTATTAATTAAATTTGGTCCTTGCAGTAGTATATCGTTCAGTGCAACACCTCTGTACTTTGCACTACAGTCATAAACGATGCGTATTTTATCTTCCTTTTTAAATACACCATGATGCGGGATATACCAGACTCTTCCATCATCACGTCCTAAGTCTTTATTAGGAACCATTTCCGAGTAACCTTCCTCTATCATTTCGTTCATGAACTTTATATACTGGTTGTGGAATTGAGGGTTCCGTTCAAATTTTCTCTTCAGACCACCTAGTCGTACCAATGCCTGTTTATAATTATTAGGCAATTTATCTTCATGGTTTCTAAAGGGTAAGTTAATGTAATAATGGTTGTCTTGGAATGTTATGGATTCTCTGACATCATGTTCAAACTTTCTGTCTTCTATAGATTTTTCCTTACTATCATTAATTGTCTTCTCTGGAAAATCTAAATTTACATAGTTTCTAAACATGGTTTCCAAATTTTTTGTATCTTCATTCACTGCACATATTTTCTCATCTTTTCTTCTGTCTGATACAAAATTGCATACGTTTGTGGTACGGTTCTTATCAGAGCATCTAATTAAATTCCATACTGTCCAACCTAGACGTGTTCTGGCTGCATGGGGTGTCCCTGCTGGTCCTGTGATGATCTCTAGTGGAGTATAAGCATCTGGTACACAATTCCCTATCAACAGGCCAATATCAGCATCAATTTTTGGTAAATTGATATTTCTTAAATGTGGCCAGTTTTCAAGATCTTCTTGTGTTGGAATGTGATTCTTGGTAATGGGCATGTGGTCCTTTGCATAAACAGTAGGAAGCTCTACAGCATGTACACCATCAAGATCAAGGATTTCAAGTCCATTTATGTCCATGGTCTCCATTGTATATGGTGATCCCATTGTTTCAATCGTAAAGGTATGCTTTTTTCCTTCCATCCCTAATCTATCTACTAAGTCGTTGGTACAAAAACAAAGTGTGCTTCCAGGGTCTTTGAATGCATAGGTCATCACGGATCTTTGTGTTTTCTTCTGTCTTACTAAGACAGGTACAACAGCTAAAGTACATTCATCGACACCGGCCCCCGCATGGGAGTGTATTTCATCTAAGGTATTAACTGAGGATGATGTAAATGTTTTAGCTGATGGGTTTAACTTAGATTTTGATGGTGCAGGTAGAGGTGCCGAATGTTCAAATTCTTCGATTTCTTTGGGTCTGGTTTGATTTAATTTCTCGCTTCTGGTGGATGTATACCTATGAAGTATGGATGGATGGTCCTTTCTACAATGTTTACAAACCAATCTGTCCGTACATTCATACTTCCCGTGTCCAGAGCGTAAGCAGCCATAACAGATTCCATTTGTTCTTAGATATCCTTTTTTGTCCCAAAATTCCATGTCGCCGAACCTCTGACAAGATGTCAAGCTATGGTAATGGTCATTACAGAATAAGCATGGGTTTTGTTGTCCATCTTTGTGTATCGGTTTGGAAGAGTCGAATCTGCTTGATGGGGGTGTTTTGCTTTCAATTGCAAAGTCTTTTCTCTTTGGTTTGTCACTTTGGTTTAATTTCCGTTCCCTGTCCTCTTTCTGCATATCTGTAGCAAAGGTTTTATGTCTAAAAGATGAAGTTTTGTTCTTGCTTGGCCTTTTAATCTCTGTGTGTTCCTCACTCTTTAACGCTTCCTTTCCAAACAAGGGATCATTGGCCTTTATCGATTCAGTTTGGACTATTTCCACTAAGTGGTCAAACTTTACTGGCACCTTTTTATCCTGGCAATCCTTATATTTGGTTCTCCACTTCTCCTTAATGTTGTGTGGCAATTTGGAAAGCAATTTTTGTAGTGTTCCGGAGTTCTCCATTACGTCCAAAGTCTGCATCCCCTTTATGCCATGCTTGCATTCAACCAGAAATATGGCAAAGTCTTCCAAACCTTTACTGTCATCAGATTTGATTACCGGCCAATTGGTAGCTTTCCTCACATAAGCCTGTGCAATCACTTGGCTGTCACCATACATGCGCTCTAATTCTTGCATAGCAGCTGGAAATCCTTCCTTAGCATCTAGGTGAGCATATCCCGAAACAATATCTTTTGGTTTTCCTGTCGTAAAATATTCCAACGAGTCCATCATTTCATCTGCATCATCTGTGTTGGCCATTATTTTGGTTTTAAATTTTCTTTTAAACTGTTTGTATTCTAGTATGTTTCCATTAAACTTTTTCATCTCTGTTGTTGGTTTTTTCATTTCTCTAACTATCTTTAACATTATGTCTTCTGATGAATTACCACTGTTGTGTGACGATGAGTGAAGTGGTAATAATTCTGGAACTCTATCTGATTTTGGTTCAGATTTTACCGAGGCAATTGAAGGAGGTTTTCTTGAAAATGTGGACTGCGCTTGATTTTCTAGAATTTTCACGTCTGCTGTTGCAATGGCCATTTCTTCTTCTAATTTCAATTGCTCTTCTTGCATTTCTATTTCTAACTTTTGCTTTAACAAAGCTTGCCTTTTTTGTAGAACACCATTTTTAGCTTCTAGCTCTGCTGTTTTCAATCGCGCCTTTACAAGTGATGATGACGATGATGTGGATGAAAACTGACTACCAGCAGTCGCCTTGACTACTGTCTTTAAGATACCTGTTTGTCTGCCACGGTTTACTTGGGAAATGCTATCATCTGCCCCAATGTCGTCTATCGATAAACCTACTTGGGAGATAATCAAATCCGCTTGTGTACCTGGTGTGGTATGGCTTTCTTCTTCAAGGAAAAAGCCTTCTACTTTCCTTTTAAATTTTGCAAACACTGCCTTATGTGTTTCACCTTTTTCGTCCACTTCTATAGAAGGGAGAAGTTTCTCATATGCATCTTGTGTAAGAAGGAAATTTTCAAATATTTCCATCCATTCTGTATATCTTCTTCTCATTATTGACAGGTCAGGGTCACCTCCCATAAGAGTTTTTATTTTCCTTAATTTGACAGTTAAGGAAACTGCTAAATTGTCTCTAGTTTTCTTACATTTTTCCAATGTGTAAGCTTGACCCTTTTCTGTCATAGTTCTTTTCTTCAATCCCCTAGCCCTGTAAGTTTCTAGTTCAGCTGGACTCGACTGAGCCTTACTGGCTTGGGATGATGCTTTGAGACTGGTAGGCTGTTTTTTGGACTTCACTGTTACATCAGATCTATCTGTTGTACCACTGGTAATTTTTTCCTCTTCAGTGGTTTGAATGTCCTTAGAAACACCTTTAACACCGGTATCTGATTTACTCGCCATATTAAATTAAAGTCTCTTTCAATCTTTAATGTTCAATATTGAGCTAAGTGAAGGCGAATCCTAATACGTTAATAGAAATGTGGTGTAGTTTCAATTCTACCACCCTCTGTTCCCATGGAAAGGCCCTCGTCAATGCGCTCTCTTGAATAACTACGAATTTTCTATTCCAATAATTCTTTATTCAACATAACATAGTGTAGCATAGCGTAGCGATTAACTGAAATATATAACATTGAATTCCAGTAAATATACAATCAAGTATAAGTCTTAAAAGGTGTTCAAATAAATCTAAATTCGACCTAAACAGATTGCAAAGGAAAATAGTCTAATCTAAAAACAATAACAAACAGCCTGCTCTGGTCCGTTATGTTATGCATATACAAAATAGATTATCGAGCAACATAAGCAATTCACAAGTCAAATAAACGTTAACAAGTTATAAAATACACAACACTAAATATTGTGTACACTGTCTTACTCTCTGGCTATTAAATGCGCTGACCAGCTGACCGTTTAGTCTTACAGACAGTTATACTATAGGCGAAGAGTGGCGATGACGTCAGTGCGTGGCCAGTCTACAGCGGGAAAAACTTTTGACAGGCTTATTGCTGTCAAATACTATGCAAAAGTCTCCAAAAAAGGCATGACAACAATATGACAACAATGCACATAGATAACAATGTTCTTAACAATGTTTTTATAGTTCAACTACCGTATTATTAGGCTTTCCAGGGGTCCAAATTGTCTTTAACTTCTAATTGTTCTTTCACTTATTTCTGGGTCTCAAACACGGTAGGTGTTAGATATCATAAAGCCGGGGCTATTTTGATATCTTCTATAGAGCGAGTATAATTTAAGCCCCGCCCTTTTGTTGTTTAGGCCCTTCCCACTTTTAAGATTACAAGGGGCCGTTTATTGTTACGCCTAATGATGAACATGAAACTTATTCTCCCTGAAGTTAAGAAAACAGTATCGTTGGATCTTTCTCTGAGGCAGGACAATTTCCAATACCCCCTATCATGTCTACAGAAGTATTTCAATTTAGTTTGTTGAGAATTTTGAAGTTAATTCCACAACACGTTTTGCCGTGTCATAAAACAGAAACCTTCAACGACTCAATATGTGCCCCAATTTTTCCAGCTCGTATGCCTATGTCAGGTTACATAATTGTTTATCTGTATTTATTGCCTTGGAAATTTTATGATTAGCTTTAAACAAGTATGAAATTTTATGATTAGAATAGTTATTTTAGAAACAGGTGTTTACATAAAATTGTTTTATCTGTATTTTAGATATATATTTGTTCCCCGCCTTCCGAAAAAAAAAACAAGGGACTATTAAAATGGATTCGTCCCTTTTTGGGACACTGTAACTCTCTTTCTAATTAAAATAGAATGTTTAAACTTTGTGTAGGTGTTTATTAGGTCAAAACCTTGATGGAGTGAGAAGATGAGCATTTTCCTCTTAGGGTAAGCAGAGATAAGCAATTTGATTGGTTGATACTTTGGGACACGTTGACTTTAGTTCTAATTTAAGTGAGAGTGATGAAACTTGGTTTATAGTTTCATTACATCAATACCCTGACTAAGTTCGATAATAAGCATTTTCTGCTCAGGGTAAGCAGAGCAAAAAGCAATTTGATTGGCCGAGACTTTGGAACACAATAACTCTTCTTCTAATTGAGGTAGAATGGTCAAACTTCGATCGTGTAGGCGTTCATTAATATAGGTGAATCGGGCGATAAGCAATTTGATTGGCCGAAACATTGGAGCACAATAACTCTCCTTCATATATTGAGCTATGATGTCCAAACTTGGTGAAGATGTTTATTAGGTCATTACCTTGGTGGAGTTCGAAGATGAGCATTTGCTTCTTAGGGTACTAGTAAGCAGAGATAAGCAATTTGATTGGTTGATACTTTGGAACACGATAACTTTAGTTATAATAAAGCGAGAGTGATAAAACTTGGTGTATGGTTTCATTACATCGATATCTTGACTAAGTTCGATAATGAGCATTTTCTGCTTAGGGAAAGCAGAGCAAAAAGCAATTTGATTGGGTGAGATTTTCGAACACAATAACTCTTTTTCTAATTAAGGTAGAATGTTCAAACTTCGTGTAGGCGTTTATTAGGAGAATGTCTTGATGAAGTTTGATGATGAACATTGTCTGCTTGCGGTAAGCAGAGATAAGCAATCTGATTAGTTGATGCGTTGGGGCATGATAAGCAATTTGATTGGTCAAGACTTTGGAACATAACAACTTTGCTTTTAATTGGGGTAAAATGTTTAAACTTGATGTAGATGTACATTAGGTGAATGTCTTGACTGAGTAACATTTCGAGCTAAAGCTAAGCAGAGCTAAGTAATGTCTTTGGTCGATGCTTTGGGACAAGACAATCTTGACTATCTGATAGAGAGTGATTAAACTTAGTGTTTCGTTTGATTGCTCGATAAATGTGCGATTAATAAATATGTGTCATCTAATTATTTTTGGATTTCGGCGGGGGACATCGGCTTCACTGTTTCTTGTTGTATTCATTGCCTTATATAATAATATAGTATTTTAGATGTACATCTGTATTTATTGCCTTATAGTATTTTAATGTTTTAACCTGTATCTCAAAGGCCTTTGTTGGCCAGAAATCATATGTATGATGTTGTATAAAACGTGTAAATATTCTACTGATTTGTGACACTTTAATAAAATAATAATTATATATATCTTCATCCTCTTTATCATCATCATCATCTTATTGGATGAAGAAAGAAGTACAAATCGTTGAAGATGCAAAAAGGGATATCTAGTACCAACACAATTGCACTTAATTATCGTGTCCCAAAACATCGACCAATAAAATTTCTTATCTCTGCCAAGCTTTAGCGCAAAATGTTAATCATCGAACACAGTCAAGATATGCATTCACCATTTGAACATCTACAAGAAGTTAATAACTTTCTACCTCAATTAAATGAGGGTTTTGTCTAAGGCGGCTTATAGCGATGGCGCCAGCCTCCGACCCGAAAATAATGGAAAATGTTTAAAAATAAAACGTAAAAAAGCGCCAATTCCGGGGAGGAAACATAATATGACCCCCCCCCCCCTATAACAGGGTCCCCAAGACAGAAAATGGCCCTTTGGGATTCAGTGCATGGGCTTCTGTGTCTAGTGCTAAGGTACGTGAGTCATGGGCTCCTGTGTCCAGTGCTAGGGTACGTGAGTCATGGTCCAGGTCAATTATATTCGACAAATGGCGATGAGCCACGGTGTCTAGGCGAGTAATGCACTGGCCAATCTCGTTCCCAGAGTCAGCCGCGGGACCGGAGGCCTCTGGGGCCAAAGACCGTCCATTATCTTCAAATTTTTTACAGGTAAGCCCCGCCCATTCTGACCTCTGATTGGTCAATCTTTTTTGGGTCTTTTTCTCGAAAACAAGATGTCGGATCGTCGTTTTGTTTGTTGTGAAATGATTCTTGAGTCAAAGTCAACTCGCTGACATAACAAAAGTGGATCCTAAATGTAAAAAATTAAGTTTTCGTTAAGATCTATTTATCTACGCGTGTGTATATTTTTAAGTGATTCGGTCATCCAGACACTTAAAATAAATACATTCGTGTGATTCGTCCTTCCGGGAAAATGGCTACCCAGTATCACCAGAGAAATTTCTTTCTCCAAAATTTTTCTGGTTCGAGATTGTGCACTGGCCTCATGACAGGAGGTCCCGAGGTGGATCCCGGTGTTGGCAGGGAAAGTTCGACGGGATTTTCCAGCGTGGCTTTGCCGTGTCTTCTAGTCGTTCGGTTTGGATGCCCGTGTACAATTCCTGTACATGTTGGATTCGGAAGAGTAGACGGAAACGCCCTTATGGCTCGATGACTGTTATAGCAGAACCCGAAATACCAGAAAACATTTCGGGTTTACAGACAGCGGCGCCGGTCTTCCTTAACAGGCGAAGTAGCGGAGTTTTTGAAAATATGGTGGGGGTAGGTGTATGGCCTTGTCGGGGAAGGCTATGGTCTTGTCGGGAATGAATGCTCGGTTTGTCGGGCCTTCTGTCGGGTTTTAAATATTTTTAATAATATGGGTCAAACGCGGCTTCATTACCTCGCAATCATAAACATTGAGGGCGAGTATACTAATTAAGTGATGCAAGATATCGATAAAATAATTGACATTTTCGCTCGGAAAAGTAATAGAAACACATTTTTCTTCTAAGCACTGGATGCACATTGCACGAAACTGTTGATTTCTAGTGAGAAATTCTTGTGAAAAATCTGATGCTGCATCATCGCGCATCAAATGTGAAATAAGTAATAATCGTTTGACTTGTTCTTCTTTTGGTATAATATAGTGCACTAGATGTAAATAAACTTGAACTAAAATGGCCATAAATATATTAAAAGTATATAAATTTTGCAAGTTCAAAAAGTCTTCTATCTTGATTTTAGATCTATCTATCATAGATATGGATAAAAAATGTGAACTGGCAAAAGTAAATCGTAATACGGAATATATAGATTGTAAATTTGATATTTAAAATGGTCATTCATATATTAAAAGTAGATAAAGTATATACAAGTCTTCTATTCATATGAGATCTGGATAAAAAATGTGAAGTCTCATAAAATGAAAAATGAGGCAAAGGTAAATTGTTCGACTTATTCTTGTTTTCGTAGTAATAGAGTTTGCATTTTATAGGTGACTTTTTACCAGTTTTTATGCTGCAACTGACATAATTTATTACCTACTCCAAATTACTAGAAAGTATTCGAAATGCCTGGAAATCGCGTCTACGGCCGTCTGGTTTAAAAATTTTATGGGGGTCGCCTACGTCGCTCGTGGGCGGACGGCTGCGCGAATTCTAAAGAAATTTATTTGTCGGGAAAATATGCTGACCCCCCAAACAAGTTCGGCCTCGTATAGCGAAGCCGACTGGGTTCTGTATGTGGTATAGGATGCTATTTCTAAGATATAAGATAATATTCTTAACTTTTATAACGAAATCACTCAAATGATATTTTATATTTAAACCAAAAACCAATTGAAAAAAATACGCCAAGACCTTTCATACATAACAACTAAGCCGAAATCCAACAAATGAGCTCCTTAGAAGACTAAACTTTTCTGACAAAAAAGAAAAAGAAAATAGAATATTACAATAACATGAAAGAACAATTAGAATCTCTCAGCAAAAGTAATGAACCTAAGAAATTTTGGAAATTATTAAATTCTCTACACACAAAAAGAACAATAAACAATGATGGTGGTTCCGAAATAAAGCAAATACTTGGGAAGAGCATTATAAGAACCCAGGAGTTAAATCGGAAAAAAACAACAGTAAAACGGAAGAGAAAATATTAAATGAATTAGATAAATTGAAAGAAAATCTGGCAAAATCAGAGATAACAGACAAACCATTTACAATAAGCGAGGTTAAAAAAGAAATAAATAAACTAAAAGGTAATAAAGCAGTAGGGCTAGATCGTATAGATTCGTAAATGCTAAAATGTGGAAAAAATGTTATTACCCCCATTATCACTAAATTATTTAATGCAATACTTTCCACGTCAATATACCCTGATTCTTGGAGAAAAGCATATATTACTTCACTACATAAAATAGGTGACAAATCTGATCCCAACAATTATAAAGGTATTGCGATATCTAGCCACCTAAGTAGGCTTTTTTTATTCTCTGATCAATACTAGATTAAAAACCTTAATAGAAAGTAAACTCTCCAATTCCCAGTTTGGGTTTAGAGAAAACCACCGAATACTTTACTTTTATTAAAAACACTGGTTTCAAAATACGTAAAAAATAAACAGGATAAAATATATGTAGCATTTGTTGATTTCCGTAAAGCGTTTGATTCTGTATGGAGACAGTCTATTCTCCTTAAGTTAGCTAAAATGGGTATTGAAAGAAGTGTTTCAATATAATCCAAGACTTATATAAAAAAAAAAACAATATCGACAGTGAAATTGGAAGATCGGCTAAGCAGGGATTTTCAGATAGATATAGGCGTTAGACAGGGAGACTGTTTGAGTCCCACCTTATTCAACATATTCATTGATGATATAAACAAAGTTTTCAACGAAGAATGTAAACCAGTAGAACTAGACACACTATCTTTTGTTTGCTGATGGTCTGCAAAAATGTGTTGACAACTTAGAAAATTATTCTGATGAGTGGAGACTAACTATAAATACCAATAAAACAAAAACTACGTGCTTAACACACTCCAAGATAGAAAAACATAGGTTGCCAGGCAACGAAACATACGCCCACAGCAGCTAAATCGTCCGGGCAGTCAACAAGAGTTGTCGCATATTTTACTTTTTTTGGTAATGAAACATTTATAATACACTAAAATCTGATTAAAGTAACAACTTATGTCATTATGTAATTATCAGAAAATCAAGGGAATTTGTTTGGCTTTGATAAAGTTCTCCTCCATGCTGTTGAAGTTATCTAAATTCATTGAAACTCAATATACTTGTTCGTCTCATGACCTTAAACACTGTGTATAAATTTAAAGTCAATCGGTTATTAACTTTAGCCTCTAGAGCGTCAACAAGATTTTTTGAAAGTGATCAAGGGCCATAACTCAGTAATTATCGGAAATGCTGAAAATCAATAGGCCTCTTCGTCTCATGACCATAAACACTGTGTATAAATTTTAAGTCAATCGGATATTAACTTTGGCCTCTAGAGTATCCACAAGAATTTTTGAAGTGATCAAGGGCCATAACTCTGACAGTAAATATTGGAAATTGCTGAAAATCAATAAGCTTCTTCGTTTAATGACCTTAAACACTGTGTATAAATCTTAAGTCAATCAGTTATTAACTTTAGCCTCTGGAGCGTCCACAAGATTTTTTTAAGTGATAAGGGGCCATAACTCTGACAGTAATTATCAGAAATTGCTGAAAATCAATAGGCTTCTTCATTTTATAACCTAAAACACTGTGTATAAATTTAAAGTCAATCGGTTATTAACTTTAGCCTCTAGAGCCTCCACCAGATTTTTTTAAGTGATCAAGGGCCATAACTCTGACAGTTATTATCGGAAGTCGCTGAAAATCAATAGGATTCTTCGTCTCATGACCTTAAACACTGTGCATAAATTTAAAGTCAATCGATTATTAACTTTGGCCTCTAGAGTGTCCACAAGATTTTTTTAAGTGATCAAGGGCCATAACTCTGACAGTTATTATCGGAAATCGCTGAAAATCAATAGGCTTCTTCGTCTCATGGCCTTTAACACTATGTATAAATCTAAAGTCAATCGGATATTAATTTTGGCCTCTAGAGCGTCCACAAGATTTTTTTAAGTGATCAAGGGCCATAACTCTGACAGTTATTATCGGAAATCGCTGAAAATCAATAGGCTTCTTCGTCTCGTGGCCTTTAACACTATGTATAAATCTAAAGTCAATCGGATATTAATTTTGGCCTCTAGAGCGTCCACAAGATTTTTTTAAGGGATCAAGGGCCATAACTCTTACAGTTATTATCGGAAATCGCTGAAAATCAATAGGCTTCTTCGTCTCATGGCCTTTAACACTATGTATAAATCTAAAGTCAATCGGATATTAATTTTGGCCTCTAGAGCGTCCACAAGATTTTTTTAAGTGATCAAGGGCCATAACTCTGACAGTTATTATCGGAAATCGCTGAAAATCAATAGGCTTCTTCGTCTCATGACCTTAAACACTGTGTATAAATTTAAAGTCAATCGAATATTAACTTTAGCCTCTAGAGCGTCCACAAGATTTTTTGAAGTGATCAAGGGCCATAACTCTGACAGTTATTATCGGGAATTGCTGAAAATCAATAGGCTTCTTCGTCTCATGACCTTAAACACTATGTATAAATCTAAAGTCAATCAGATATTAACTTTAGCCTCTAGAGCGTCCACAAGATTTTTTGAAGTGTTCAAGGGCCATAACTCTGACAGTTATTATCGGAAATCGCTGAAAATCAATAGGCTTCTTCGTCTCATGGCCTTTAACACTATGTATAAATCTAAAGTCAATCGGATATTAATTTTGGCCTCTAGAGCGTCCACAAGATTTTTTTAAGTGATCAAGGGCCATAACTCTGACAGTTATTATCGGAAATCGCTGAAAATCAATAGGCTTCTTCGTCTCATGACCTTAAACACTGTGTATAAATTTAAAGTCAATCGAATTTTAACTTTGGCCTCTAGAGCGTCCACAAGCAATTGTGGACGCCGGACCGACGGACGGACGGACGGACGGACGGACCGACGGACGGACCGACGGACGGACGGGGGCGACGGCAATATACGACCACATTTCAATGTGGGCGTATAAAAACTCCCATAATTTTATGTATAATGGAAAATATTTAGAAAACGTTCATGAGTTCAATTATCTCGGAACCGTCATTTCAGATACTGGCTCCTTCTTAGCTTCCATGGATAACTTGACACAGAAAGGAAGTAAAGCATTTAACATTATGATAAACAAGTTAACGAAAAAAAAATCCAGATCCATATCTTGTAAAGAAACTTTTTATCTCCCAAATGTATATATGTATATGAAAATGATCTTAATTTATATAATAAACTGACTTTTATTGCTATTTTTTTCAATGTAAGTTAATTGAAATAATACTTCAAAATCTTTATAACATGACTAAGCGAGGCCGATTGGGTTCCATACATTATTGACATAACCTTTATTTCCAGATTATGAGTACTGGGGCGTTAAATGTAGGGTTTTCAACACTTGTCAGACGTTGTGCTGGTGCTGTAATAAATGGCTAAACAATGCCATATGGTGTTAATGGCACGTCAGCGTCAACGAGACAAACTAAATATAATCACAATACTACAACATACATAAATAAAAACAAATAACACAGATAGTAAAACGTAAAAAAGAAACGCCTCTATGTATATAATTAGTTAAAATGAAAAATACAGGCTCGTTATATATAATAGAAATTTATATTAAAAAGTCTAGCAACTTTCCATATAACCCCGGTTAGATAATGTGGTATAGGATGATAATTTTCCATATTTCTTGGATAATATTCTTAGTGTATATAATCGAATCATTCAAATATAGTATTAAATGGAAATTAATTGAAAAAATACTCCAAAATCATGTGTCGTATGACTTTCTCTATATAATATTGTTAATTATATAATAAATCATTCAATAAACCACTATAAAGCGAGGACTGAACTGTCAATCATTATCAATGATTTTCTCTGTTTCTAGGAGATGTAGGATAATATCCCTAATTTATATAATAAAATCACGCTAATGCCATTATTTTATGGAAATTAAATGAAAACAATATCCCCAAATCTTTCAAACATCAGTAAAAAAGATATCTACTAATATAATTATTTTATGGAGATTTATATAGCCTACATAGGATAATGTTCATAATTTATTTAATAAAATCAATCTAATATCTTTATTTTATGGAAATTATTTGAAAGAAATACTTCAAATGTCTTTCAAATACATGTTTAAGAAAAAGATTATCTATATTATTATAAAACGAAACCGATGGGTTCTATTCTAATCATGACTAATGTGTCGAATAAAACGATGATTTTCTCTATTTCTAGAACTATACGACAATATTCTTAATTTAAAATAATAGAGTCACTCAAATTTAGTGGGTTTTTTATGGAAATTAATTAAAAAAATATTCCAAAATCTTTTAATTAGACCAACGCACTAACAGCTAGGCCGAACATATATTTGCAAGTAGATCCAAAATCTGATTTTAGTCGCTAATAATACATAATGTCTAGGCCGTACATCGAACTGTCAACCCGAATCATAGAACTAAATTCTGACCCAATCGACTGACATGTTCCTCGCTCTATATCGTACTTGCTTTATACAAAAAGGTGTTAGATATTATGAACCCGGGCCTATTTTGATATATTCTATAAAGCGAGTAGCCTATAATTTAAATTTTACTAATATAATTATATGGAGATTAATATAGCCTGTATAATAATAATATAGGATAATATTCATAATTTATATAATAAAATCAATCTAATCTTTATTTTATGGAAATTAATTGAAAGAAATACTCCAAATGTCTTTCAAATATAAGAAAAAGATTCGCTATTTAAATTATAAAGCGAAACCGATGGGTTCTATTCTAATCATGACTAATGACAATGTGTCGAATAAAACGACGATTTTCTCTATTTCTAGAACTATACGACAATATTCTTAATTTAAAATAATAAAGTCACTCAAATTTAGTGGGTTTTTTAATGGAAATATTCCAAAATCTTTTATTTTAAACCGACGCACTAACAGCGAGTCCGAACGTATATTAACAAGTGGATCCAAGATCTGATTTTAGCCTCTACTAATACATAATGTCAAGGTTGTACATCAAACTGTCACTCAAATTGACTGACGTGTTCCTCGCTCTATATTGTACTCGCTTTATACAATCTATCGTTTACCCCCACACACGCCTGTTTCTCGAACATCAAGTCTCTTCTCCAGCGATCAAATTTATTTACTAATATAGCACTTTGTTCGCGACAAAAATGACACTAACATCGTACTCGGCTTCAGCGTTTTAAGGTCAAAGACGCCTGAAACGAATGTGCAGACGACAAATAATGTTTCTATATATTAATATAACAAATATAGTTTTTGGCATCAACAATACTGTTTCCCATTTTAGATGCTTGTAACCAATTAAACTTAAAGACAATGATGAATCCTCCTTGCAATATTGCGAAAACCATAGCATATTATATTTACACATGTTTTGAGAAACGTATATCAGAGTAACTACGTACATTACCTACGATTTATTAATCTAGTATACATGTATAATTAGTTATATTGGTAAATCTTTTCTTGGTTTTAACATATTTTGTATTATAATAAACATATATTTTTGTGAATTAAAATGCCAATATAATTTAAAATGTTTAATTGCATACTATTCCTTTTGTACATACAGACTACCATAATGTTATTATTATTGTTTCCTAATTTGCATGAACAATAGATATCATTTACCTTATTACTTATAACGTTGAAACATTGTTTATGTATGTTGTATGCTGCCCTTAATGGGTGTATCTATGCAATAAAATCTTATCTTATCTTATCTTATCTTATCTACACACAGTAGTGATACACCCCCAAGTCCCCAACCCAATCCCCAGCTCCTCCTTTAAGTAAGGCTTAGTGGGAATTTCTACCTTTTGCAATTATGGTGACAGCTTTATACCAGTTATTAACAGATATGATAGGTGATATTGATATCTACACTCCAACAAAGATAAGAAGGCTGCCGATATGTTCAATGTAAAGATAAAAAAAACACTAGAGTTTACAAACTAGGACACATGAAGATATTACAATAATACAGTATACATATACAGATGACAAATAAAGAAACAACATATATATAGACAAACTCTAAGTTCTTTTATGTGCACGTCAACATGTAAATAGGATTTGTCTTTGACAAGGGGGAAACCATGCAGGAATATCTGTAGGAACTTTTGACAGTCAACCAAGGATAGATTCCAAGGCTAGGCTGTAACTACAGGGAGCCAGCACCTTTCATTAGCCACTGCTTCTTTCAAATATTGTCACCATTATTGCTACACATTAATAATAATACACTCAGAATTTAAGGAATTGTGTTTACGAAAACTAAGCTATAAAATACTTTTTAAGCTCAGATATTCGCCTCATTTATCTATTAAACATACCTGATTTTATACCACCATATGTACCTTGACTTGTTGTGAAGTAAGAGAGGCTATATGAAGGTAACCTATATGAATCACAGGCACTTGAAGGGATTAAAATGACCTACATATATATATATGGACTAAGAGGTAGGCCCTACTAATGTTGATTTAGTTTAAAAACTTTTGATTGTAATTCTGTGAAGGGTGGTAAACTTTGTGGTGCATGATTTCAAATTATAGCAAAATGTGACCAACAAGGAACAGATGTTTTATAGACATGCATTTTCTATTTATCATATCCAAAATTTATGGATAATTGAAATTTTGACAAAAGTGCACTTTAGATCATAAAAGGTTTTTGTAATTACTCACTTTTCTTTTCTTTTTTTGATTTGAAAGAAAACTCTATCTAATCTGCAAGATAGTTGTTGTTCATTGTCGGATTGGTTCAATTTATCGTATTTTTTTTTGGTGGAATTTGTGGGGGTTCATTTTTTTCTACAGGTGCCAGACTGTTTCGTAACCTGGCTGTTTCGTACTTAGTTCATTTGTACCTCACTTTGTACCTCAAATAATTAATTGATTCGTATCTTTTCATATGTTGTTGAAATCAGTTGAAAGAAATTAAATATAGGCCTACCGAACCAGAATTAGAATATGCATGAGAATTGTACCTCAAATTGATGAGTTCCTTTCCCTAAATATGGTTTGGTTTTTTGAGCCTAAAAATTAAAAATAGAACACAGCAAGTCTCCAAATGGTGCCTACGTGCAGGTGCGGATTGGCCTATTGGGCGATTTGACAAAAAATATGATTTTTTTTGTCCAATTCGGTTAAAAAAATAAAGTGCTGAAATCTAATAAAACACTAATTTTATTTGCTGGAATTGCAGTAAAGCGCGTTTGCAGCTGTCAAATATTCTACACTTCTTTTGTCAAATATGCTACACTTCTTTTCGGGCATTTCTGGTTTTGCTTCCCTTACTGTCATCGAGCACCAATTTCCCTTTTCTTGTAATTACATACCACAAATTTATACTGAGCATTGATTATTATTTGTGAATGGTTGCAATTTAGAGTGGTGAGCAGTCCATTTGGTGATTACATTTTTTTGCCTGATTACACTATTTTGCCTTTACAGTTTTTTTAGGACTTCGAATTTTGTCTAATGGTTTGGATTGTTCGTATTTGGTTTTATTTTATTTCGGTTACAAAACCATTGGATACTTTTGGCTTTTGCGGTGGTTAACTTTTCTAAATGTTCTTCGGGAGGGCGAAGCCTCCATACCCTGCAACGATTGACTGGTTGTTTGGAATTTGGGTAGGCTATATTGGACCAAATTGAAGTTGCTGTAGTCAAAGGCTGGAATAGCAGGAAAACGCGTTTGCAGAACTTAACTTTTTTCCCAACGGTCCCATCTTTGTGGACTGTAAAGGATTTATTGGAATTTGAGTCATTCGCCTTAATTAGACTATATTAGACCACATAGAAGTTGATTTGTTCACTGGTGGTTAAATTTTCTAAATGTTCTTCGGGAGGGCGAAGCCTCCATACCCCGCAACAATTGATTGGTTGTTTGGAATTCGGGTAGGCTATATTGGACCAAATGGAAGTTGCTGTAGTCAAAGGCTGGAATAGCAGGAAAACGCGTTTGCAGAACTTAAATTTTCTCCCAACGGTCCCATCTTTGTGGACTGTGAAGGATTTATTGGAATTTGAGTCATTTGCCTTAATTAGACTATGTTAGACCACTTAGAAGTTGATTTGTTCACTGGCTGAAATAGCAGGAAAAGGTGTTTGCAGCCGCAAAATATTACAAAATCGCCTGGGGGGGGGGGGGGGAGGTGTGACTCCATATAAGGAAGACCGACGTCGGTGTCTGTAAACGTGAATTTCTTTTCGGGCGTTTCGGGTTCTGTCATCGAGCCCGTATGCCTACATCTGCCGATGGTTCGTACCCCAAAATAAATATTCAGCAAAATTTGATCATAGCTGGTCTGCTGGCTGAATATGAGTGCAAGACGCTTTCTTGAGGCTGGTGTTAAAACATTCCTTGGCATTTTAATTAACTCGTTATTTTCAGAGATGAAATTACAGAATTGGGATGTCAGGAATGGTCTCAAATTGTGGGAAATGGCCTCCCGTTTCCAAAACTGAATTTTGTCCTGTACACCTATGCATGTCCGCTCCCAGCAAAAAAATGTTATCTCAGTCCTCATCCCCATAAATCAGATATCCCACTAAATCAGGGTTAATCAGGCCCGAAGCCAGAAACCAAAATTTAGCCGACATAGGGGGGGGGGGGCGAGGAAGATAAATTTTCAACAACAAAAAATCAATGAACGAACGTCATCGCGGACTGCCGTAAGCAGGAGGAGGGGAGAGCACGAAAATTAAAAGCTGTGAGAGTGAATTTAGGCCTCTATGACATGCAGGTTGCGAATGTGAGGGAAAATTAAGAGTTTCCAGCCGACATTAACTATCTCTCGGTCGAATTTGAGAGAATATGTCGTACTAAAACTCTCCCGGCGAAAATGCGAGCATAGCTAACCAGCGATTTTTTTCCGACGCAGATAAAAAATTCCGACAGGAACGGCCAGCCCCCCCCCCCCACTAGCCTCGGGCCGGGGGTTAATTTTTACAAATTATGCCTGGGTAGAGCCACCGGAGCCCCCTCCCCTCGACAGGTGCGGCTCTGACACGGGAGCCCTGGCCGTTCCCAGCCCCAATCCATTTCTGCCTACGTGTGAAGATGGGCGCATACATTTCTTTGATCTGCTATATCATGGACCGTATACGGTTATATCACGGGGTAATTCTGCACGAAAACGGCTTTCAATTGTAACCGATTGTAATATTCATGACCTTAAACACTGTGTATCAATGTAAAATCAATTGGATATTAACCTCTAGTGTCCACAACATATTTCAAAGTAATCAAGGGCCATAAGTCTGGCAGTAATTATTGGAAATCGTTGACAATCAATAGGATCCTCCGTCTCATGACCTTAAACACTGTGTAAAATTTTTAAAGACAATAGGATATTAACTTTAGCCTCTAGAGAGTCAACAAGTTTCCAAAGAGATCAAAGGCCATGGCAGCGGCTATTCGAAACAAATCAATATGTCTATTCATTGCATGACCTTAAACACTGTGTAATAATTTAAAGTCAATTGGATATATACTTTAGCCTCTAGAGCAGCCACGAGATTATTCAAAAAGTTCAAGGGCCACAACTCTGGTAGTAATTATCAAAAAAATCGCTGCAATTTAATAAGCTTCTTAGTCTCATGACCTTAAACATTGTCTTCTGGTGATCGTGTTTAAATCTACTCAAAATCACAATCATCCAGTGCCTGGAGAGTTTATTATCAGCTTGTCATGGGAATAAATACCCAATTAATAATTTATATAACACTTGAGGCCAAAATAAAGAACTGCAATAGGCAAGTTACATAACCCTGTAATATGCATTTAAACTGTTGAATGGAACATAAATGGGGAGATCAATTCCTTCCTTTTGACCAAATAAAGCACCCCTGCAATTTGTAAAAAAAAAGAACTCTGAACTGTAGAGTAGTGATAATATAGTGGATATGCATAACAGATGGAGCTGATGACAACATGACCACATCAAATGTGAGTATACAACACAAAAAATTTAAAATGAATGGATACTAAATATTTATTTACATCATCAGCACTAAGTTTCAACAACAAAGTTTGTAAAATAAAAACAAGGTCTGTTATCGATGATAATATTATATGAATATATTAACTACGAAACAAAACCACAGGAAACAGCCAATTATAAATAATAACATCTTTATTAAATATACCCATTTAAAACTGACTAAAGGCCAGTGATTATTTATCTATAACTTACATGGGACCCAGTGGTGAGGCCAACCTGGAGGTATAGGCAGATGGGTGGGGCTAATTGAAATAAGATGTGAGTTGAAAAATATAAAATATTTGGAAATCTCATATAATGGCTATAAACCAAAACGAGTAAAAATGTCAAAATCTATGTAAGTATACATATCATTGGATAACAATTTGATTATTTTATGATTGTTATCACCTATCTATGGCCATTGTTTTGACTAAAAGTTATGACCTTTTTCTGCAGTGGCCACACCACTGGATAGGAAAAAATGAACCAAAATTGATTGCTAAATAATAGTGAATAAAATAATGGTAGGCTATTCAACATTCAAAATGACTTGGGGGGGGAATAAAAACTTATAAATCTTCATATCTGTACAAAATTCTCAATGCATAGATATATAAAAAGTCTAATAATAGCAAGAACACTTTGATCGTGACAAAAAGTAAAAGTCTTGATATCATTGGATTTGAGGTGTAAAATTTTATTCCATAGATGTTGAGATATAATTGACTAGAAGTGTAGACACAGTTCTAATCGACTAGACGTGTAGGTAGACACAGTATTAATCGACTAGAAGTGTAGACACAGTACTAATCAACTAGAAGTGTAGACACAGTACTATCGACTAGAAGTGTAGACACGGTACACCAAAAATGAAACTACCGGACAGATATAATGAATCTTTTGAAGAAAACAACAATTCTACAATAATCGAATTGATACATCAGATCAACCCAATTCAATTCAATACCGGTACATCATTTTAACCTAAATCAAAGGGGTTTAGCTTCTTTCAAGTATAAATGCTTGTTATGAAAAGAGGTAGTTTACCGTTCTACTATAAGGTCTCACTATAAGTACAAAGATTAGCAGTAAGCTCATTAAATCTTCTTATAAAATCAATAATAATCTTCTTCTCTTTGACACAAGAGAGACAGACGAGATCTACAAAGGTAATAGCCACTGTACAGTCTTAATAAACTAAGAAAAAAAATGTTTTGTCATGGTTGCAATACAACTATTTTTCTATCTCATGTAACTTGCATAGATTATAAAACCGGTAACAATATATATGAATATATTAATTAATGTTCTTAATACATTAAAGTTAAAGCTATTTTATAAGAATATTACATGTTTATACAATGTATGGTGCAAATCTAGGTACACAATAAAATAGGATTTCTTTTATTATGTGCAATATAAAGGTAGATAAACACAAGTACCGGTAGTGCCGGTATTGCCCGGTATTATCAATATTTGTCTTAGAAATAACCATACAAATTCTGGTCCACATTAAAACTACCCATCACACACATTAAATACATACTAAAGAGGAAAAAATCAATACATTGAACACTAACCTGTGATTCAACTACAGATTTAAATCCTCTCTTACAAATTTGAAGTATTACAGTAGTATTATGCCATTTTAAAGGACAATTAAGGAAAGGAATTAACTATCAAAGGACAGAGATTTAAAAAGGGTCCAATTGAAAAACAATTATGTAAGAATTTTATTAAATATTAAAATAATATATAATAATTTCTTCTATTCAGTGTACACAATAACTGATTTTACTACTATGCAAGGTTTCAATGAGGATACTTTGTCAAGTAAATGTTAGTCGAGAAATATATAAGGAATATGAAACTACATTGACAATAAAATACAAATGAAACATGACAAATTTAACTGGAGTCCACATGCAAAGTTCCTGCTCAATTAATAAGTGTATTAAAACTGTTATTAGACCATATCAATTGTTAATTTCATTAGCTTTGGTGGGTACATCACAATCAATGATGAACAAAACAAAATTGGAACTAAATTTTAATTAGATTGACTACATTAGTGAATTTACATGTAGCCTACATTGGTTAAATCGAATTAAAGTTAAATTGACAATCCTTATCTTATTAGAGCAAAACTATATATATAATGACATAATTATAAATAATTAAATAAACAGTTAGTTGATAAATGCCTCACCACATTAACATTGATTGGGAGAATTCTCTTTTCACTATATTTAACTATTCATATGTCTACAAAGTTTAAAATCACTATATTTAACTATTCATATGTCTCCAGAGTCTTAAATAACTATATTTAACCATTCATTTGTCTACAAAGTCTAAAATTACTATATTTAACCATTCACATCTACATAGTCTAAAATCTACGGCTCTTTGCTTAGATTTATTAATTATAACGGTTAATCAATATAAAGATCAGGACTGCAATCTTTGGAAAGGCGAATTACAATGCAAAGAAATGAATTCGATGGAAAATTCTCAGTCAAAATTTGAAACAGGAGTTTGCATTGTTCTAAATCTTCTATGGCTGTTCACCATGAAAATAACCAACAAGAAGGCCAAGAAAAGAATTAGGCATTTCAAACTTACATGTAAACATACATCTCATCATCAGTCTCAACATATTTTTAATGCTATAAATAAGTTGTAGTGCATGTTTCTCAGGTCATAAATATCGTTGTTTGATCTAAGGCACACTATATAATATATAAAGCTAATCTACATGTATTTATACACGATCCATTATTTATAATAACAACATGGACATGGAGATAAAATTAACAAATTTATAACACATTCATAAATACATTTTTCATTGGATCTTGAAACAGGGTGTCAAAGTGACCTTGCTTGGAGCAAAATAATAAATAAGACCACCTTAGTTCTTATTACACATAGGTTATATTTTATGAAAACAATCAAATCCAATTTGAGGTACCGCACACTATTGACTAAACTTTATTCATAAATAAAAACAATCACTAAAATAATGAATTATACAAAATTTTAGACTAACAGCACCTCATCTTTGAAAGCTGGGTGATTTGTTATAATTATTACACATCATACAAAATTTTGTAATTTTCATAACTTCATTACAATGTCATTTATCAAATTAAAGCTGTTGTGTTATTTTTCCAACCAATCTATCAGAGCTGTCCGTCTGAGGCGATGATACAAATTTTTAGGGAATAAAATAAACTAATAAATTAGTAACTTGATCATTGATATTAATGTAAACAAACGTTATTTTGGTAGAGGTTTGTAAGTTTTAACTCCTCGCAAAGGCTGGGTAATTTTTACAAATTACGGCCAGACCAATTTATTTTTTTGTTTTACGGATTTTTTCTGGAAAAATCTATAAAGGCAGGAGAGAAAAAAAAAGACAAAAAAAGACCAAAATTGTGTAAAGGGCAGAGGAGAAAAAAAAAGCATAAGATTTCATGTAAGCTCACATGTCCAACACTGATTAATTATCTAACCAATAGAATTAGCACCCTTCTATGACAATCACGGATTAATTAACACCAATAAAATAAATAACGGCTCACCATCCTCACGTTCTTAATACATACATGTACGGCGCAACTTTCATTTCTTTTTTTATAAGCTACAACGTGTTGTCGCTAATCCAATCATTGACTTCTTTACATTATCACATGTGTTGATTATACATGTTCGGGGCCATGACTTCTCATCAAGTAAGCCGGCGTTCTCAAGTCTTGGCCCGGAAACATGTATAATTATTACTTCGCGGTGTGATGAGAAACGACGGCTCCGTATATACTGGGTGAAAATTGTGTCTGAAAACGGATGTTTTCTGTATGAATTAGACAAAAGATATATTCCTTGCAACTCAAAGTGACTGGAATTAATAATTGAGTCAAATAATAACCTCAATCTTAGCTGTTCCGTCCTGACTATCGTTGGCTTGTCGGGTAATAAGCAAATGGATTCAATAGGCCTAAATAATATATTTTCGGCAAGAATCTTGAAGTAGCGGTTAATTCCAGAATGTCGCCCCAATCCCAATTTTTTGCGACCATGTCGCTACAAGCTAGCGACGATTCGTGTTGACAATATTGCGTGCACTACCTATTTTCATTACTTTTACTGTTACTAAATTTCGTCAGTTCCAGAAGTCCAGGAGACGATTTTTATCTTTTATGGGGGATTGAAGGTTGATTTTTTTTTCATCGGATCCAATTCTGTTTTTTTTTTTTTGGATTTCTAGAAATTCAGGTCGGCAGATCCGTAAAACAAGAGAATAAATTGGTCTGGCCTAATATAAATATATACTACTGACTAATAGTAATTTTTTTTTTTAGATAATGAAATTTTGACCACTTATAAAGGTTGGATGCGGTTGTTTTTTACAAATTAATAGCAACAATGAAATTTTGATATTATCATTTTAATCACATTGCATTAAACTGTAAATCTTACAAGACTAAATTCTTGGGATATAAAGTTATTTATAACCAGGATATAGGAACTAAGTTCTGTAAGTTCACAGACTGTACAACAAGTACATAAACCAGACAACGCACATAAACTTGAAACTTTAAAACATAGGACGTATTTTATATACCATGATGTCATATTCGACAAGTAAATCATTTCTGACGTATTTTATATATCATGATGTCATATTCGACAGGTAAATCTACAAAAGAACATGGTCTCAGCTTCAACTAATCTGGACAAAATAATATTACATCTGTATACAGTGTCAAAGGTCATACATTTTATGTCCTACAATTGGTTGAGAGGAAAAATGACCTTCACCCTGTATTTAAAATATATAGGCTGGAATAATAGAGACTATCTGATTGTGTTGTAAATACCTACGTATGTGGTATATCAATATTAATATAACTACCTACGTCTGCATTATCAACATGACTTATACTATCCACCGTTTTCTTTAACTCAACTCGAGCTTTTCGTATAACAAAACCCAATAAACCAATAGCTACCAATATCTGAAATCATAAAATTTGATAGGATTAATCAGTACCCCTGTGGATTGTGGGTCTCAATTATATTAGGACCCCTGTGGATTATGAGTTCTAATTCTATATCAGTGATCCTGTGGATTGTGAGGCCCTAATTATAAACTGTAACTTGTTAAGCTTATGCCTATATCTTTTAAGTCCGCATGAGAGTAGAGACGTAGAGCAATATTTGGATTGGCTGTTTACATTGTTTAACATGGCACTGATACATTTAAGTAAATATGAGCCATGTAAAATACACAATATCACAGAAGAAAACAAAAACAGTTTGATAAACTGCAAGAATTTGTAATGGCGCCTCAGTGAGGGTTGAACAGGCCATGCTAAATCAAATGACTTTTGATCCAAAGATCGTATAATAATAATAATAATAATAATAATCGCGTCATTTTACAAGGGTAGCAAATTAGGTATGGGTGATCAACTTATGGTCATATGTAAATCACTTGGTTAATAAAATTTCGGATCTGCTACTACTGGTAAAAGTAGCATACAGAATTCATGTAGACTGAACTTAAATTAAAACTTTCTTTAGGAATCAGGCCTGTGTTACGACCTGATACAGTTGCATCGTGATTTTAAGCTGCAATTTTTCTGCTTTCTCTTCTACTTAGGGGTCAATATGAACAACAGATACATTTCATACGACATAATCAAAAGTACAGATTACAGCTAAATACATGGAGAGTATTGAAGACATACATTGTATGGAGTAAAAACGTCAGAAGATGTATCAATTGTTCTTACAGATGATACTTATCACCATTGCTTTAATACATGTTTAGTAGACTAATGATCTGATGATACTCATTACCATTGCTTTAAATATATTATTTGATTTACCTGAGCACCAAATATCATGTAGGCTGTTGTTTTATTTGATTCATCACTTAAAACATCATCCATAGATCGTAAAGTTGATCCCATATAACAATTTAAAATAGCCATTGGCATCAATCCTAACACAGAAGCTGTGAAGTATCTAAATAGAGAGATGTCTGCTAACTGCAAAAAAAACATGAAGCAAATTATAAAATAACAATACACCACATCCATCATGAAATGAAATACTGTAATACGAACAATAATACTGGTAATTAATTCTGAAAGGTTCATAAAAATCAGTACGGTCAAGAATTGTACTCTGACAGTGGACACTAGTTGAAAAATATCAACAATACAATCTAAGCAAGCTTGCAAAAAAAAACTTCACATCAATAGCTTGGCTCAATATTTTAAATATTTTCGGAAAATAGCTTTTAAAAGATTCCAATTTCTGCTACAAAGACGTCAGCGGCCACTGACGTAATATGTACAACAATAAGATTTAGGTACCGGTATGCAAGAAATTATGTATATAATTCAGTGGCGGATCCAGGATTTATTCCACGGGGGTGACAAGAAAAGGTCAGAGACGAAGCACGGTCGACCAAAGGCGGGAGCACTAAGGGGGGGGGGCAAAGGGGTTAAAACTATTTTGTGCTATCTAAGGTATCTTCTGGGCAATAGTTCTCAAAGGAATAACCCCCCCCCCAAAAAACTTGTCCGATTTTGCGTTTTTTAAATCTCTCACCCTAGTCCCCCCCCCCCCCCTGGATCCACCACTGTAACTTGCTTTGTTTAATGATTTGCAATAGTGAAACATACTAAAATCAAATGCTACTCTTAAACAAAATATTTTGTTCATACTTACAGCAAATAAGCCATTTTGAAGACCAAATGGAATAGGGGTCAATCTTGTCAGGGCAATAACTTTAAAACCTTGGTCACTCTCTATGACACTTATTATCACAGCAACTTTTTGACTATAAAACTTGGCAATAAAACATTGTCTACAACAGTGTCTCATGACAATATTAGAAACAAACAATCCTGCAGAAGCACAACAAAGCACTAACAACGGGCCGTAAAGAAACCCATATAAATATCCTGCCGCTAACATCAACAATATATAACCCCAGGCTATGGGAAAGGAAATTATTATATACAGCACTAAAAAAATAGCACAACCCACTTCGATGTCTTGACTTTCAATCCATAAAAGTAGTGTTTTGATGTAATGGTGGCCAAAAATCACTAACAACAAAATGAAGGCCATCACTATAACAGAGGTAATAGATGCTTGGTAACAGCGATTGGACTTCTCTGTATCATGACTCGGTAAAAGATAATTTAATGCAGAAGAAGTCCTCTCACAATTTTCCTCATTCCCATCACCTTGCTCATCACCTTCCCCATTTTGCATGAGTGGTTTCAATTCATACTGCTGAGATTTCAAACAACTGCTGTCGGAAATTGGGAGAAACACTTCATCCAATGCTGTTCTTCCTCCTATTATCATTGCTGATGTCACTCGGAATGGAGGTGGCTTCTGATGGTTAGAAGCTTCCATTATTATTTTTTAAAACTTATTTGAGTATTATTCCATTCTTGAGTATTATTGTATTCAACCTCTGGGTGGTTCCTGAAAAAACAAAAAATATGCTCGATATTAATCATACTAACGGTCATATTTGCATATAAATTTTTAAATATACCAGGTAGTTTCATGAAACTTATAAATGGTGGTATATAAGAACTTAATGCACACCTGGTTAGTAATCAATAATATAACAGTGGTATAGTATACAATAGAGTAAACATAATTACATTATACTATATACTGTACATACATGTATACTGATGTTACCTTCATGTATTTCAGTTGCTCATCTTATTTCTTCTTTCTGCACTAACATTAAATGTTCACTTGATTTACATCAACATAAGAAAACTTAAGTCTTATCATAATGCATCAGTTTACATTACAAGATGAATGTTACATGTATATAGATGGAGCTAGAGATATTTCCCACACTGAAAACTGCACTCTTAAGCAAAAACCTGCTGCTGTGTTCTAAATAATGGTTCATTCAAAACAATTTCATTTTATAACATCCGTACATAAAATGTATGTAGACGATGGACGCTTACAATTGATTGTCTATTCAACTTGGATATAATAACCACCTTAATTCACACACAAGCTCGTCAACTACATTGTAGATGATTTTCTATTGATTAAGTTACAACAAGTCTGGAATTTCAATTATTCTCCATTACGTCTGATAACATCATTCACCTTGCATGTAGTCTACTGTGTACATGTACCTTTTCTGGTTTTCATAAGAGAATTCTGATCACCCAAATAGATTGAAAACTTTATCATTTATCAAAGCCACTACATGTATGGAATATTGATTACTGTGGTAAATGGTCCAGATAGAAATCGTTAGTTTGTTTTGTGACTTAAGCACGGGTTACTACTAGGTTTTAATCATTGGATATGGTATGACTCATTGAAACAGATCTACTCAATCTCAGAAAGAGTTGGAAATAATTCTGCCTGATTTTTTAATAGAAATTGGGTGATCCTTCTATTTAATAAAGTCTGTCCTTTTAAATTTGATTTCAAAACCTGAGTTTATACAGGGACGCAGATCGCAAAAAAATAGTGGTGGGGAATTTATTTTTTTTTTGCTCAATTGACTCGCTTACATCCTACACAGCAAAGATGGGTTAGATGTATATTGCGTCAGTTGGCGTGATTTCGATTACCCGGTTGTACGTGACAAGTAGTAGGGTCACCTGTTCAACCTCGTAGGTTTTCTCCAGTTTCCTCCCACAGCTAAAACCCTGACTCGCAATCGAATTATTAAAATAAAATTGAACCATATGTGAGTCCTGAAATTACCTACTATGTGCCAAGTGGACGTTAAATCCCATTCTGCCTCTCTCTCTTTCTACATTTGAAATATACATGGACATGATTGATTTTTAAAAACGTTTAAAATGTCTATGAAACACATGTGAAATTATTCTGGAATTTTAATATATATGCAAAATAACAAATAAATAAATTAAAACTCTATATCCTTTGATCCTGCCTGTTATTTGTTTTTTTTTTAGTCCATTAGACAGAAACATTTTTCTGATTCTGAGCTGCCTTCATTTATACACACCAATTTATGTTCCATCATCAGTATCTTAATAGGGGGGTCACAGTGACTAAGTCGGTAAGCTCGCTAGCCTGCAGGTCGGGTACATTGGCTGTGAAAGTTCATCTAGATTTTCTGGCGTCGTTTTACATTGTCAGTGATGCAGGACGGAGGACCGGATAAGGACAGCTGTCTAGTCGTTCGGATGGGTCGAAAAGGTCCCATGGCAATTGGAATTCGATAAATGAGTAGGCCGTAGCACCGCTGCCCAGGCAATATTTCCCTCGTGCCGTTCTTCATTTACCTAGTTTAGGAGAAGAACAGAAAGACGTTAAACCCCATTTCATTTTATATTTTTGAACTTTTTCCATGTTGTAACTTAAAAATGTGTTTTCTTGAAAATTAATCAAATTTTACCAAAATAAGATCACAGAAACCGCTTCCTTCTGGCCTTTATTTCATAGAAATTGACAGAAAACTAGAGCAGGTAGGATAAAACTGATATTAAGTCGGCGGCCATATTTGCTGACATCATAGTGGAATAACCTACCACGTGGTGAGTGTCCATGAGAATACTTACTTCGGCACCCACTAAACATTTCTTTAAAAAACATTGTCCACATCCTATATAATATATACCAGTTCGTTTAATATAACTATTGGGCCAATTAAAACTTATAATATTTTGTATGTTTGCTCAAAAAATTGGATCGGGAAAGAAGATAATAACGGAAATTGTATTTCATACGAAATCGACCGTGGAGATAGTTAAACATGTGTAATCAATCCGAATCGTAACATACAACCTAATTTAATATATTTTACAGTGAGTCATAGTCATGTAGATATACATTCATAAAAGGGGGGAGCCTCGGTGGTTCAGTGGGAGAGAGAGAGAGTGTGTGTGTGTGAGAGAGGGAGAGAGAGAGGGGGGGTTTAAAGTCCACTGGATAGACTAGGTAATTGCAGTAGCATGGTTCAATTTTATTTCAATAATTGGCTTGCGCGTAGGGGTCTTTAGCAGTGGGAGAAAACCGTACTGTACCTATATCATTAACATTTCACATACAGTACCATATGGGTCTGCAATTTGTTATGCATTTGTCAAAAGTTCAAATGGTATAGCGTGTGAAATTTATTCCACACTTAAAATAGTTGACCCTACTCTTTTCCACGTACAACCGGCGATTCGAAACCCAGCGTATCAGATATGCACACCTACATCATATACATATTATTATAATCCCTACGGAATATTTCAATTATTTACTGTTATAATATGAATTATCACGAATTTCTTGTTAAATAATTTCTGAAATGTCAATAAAAGCTCTGGAATCATTTCTATTTCAAAAAGTAAACAGTCAGCAAAACATCGGAAATAAGACGTGGGGACACAGTATATCATGTCCCTACCACTAAAACAATTGGTAGGGACGCGTCCCGGTGTCCCCACCGGGATCTGCGCCCATGAGTATATAATATAATATAAGCTTATTTAAAACTGAATTTTAACAAAACTTTGAAAGAATATTAAGCTGGCAATTATGACTAAATTTGCAATATGTAACTTTCCTGTGATTTGAACAATTTCGCGTGTAACCCGATCCTTTGACCTCAAGAACTGAAGATGTAAAATACAAAAAACAAAAAATGTCATTTTGCAAAGTTGCTTTGTTGAAGTGTATATGTGAAAATGTTGTGCACATTAGTGGATTTTTCACAAAAAACATTTGTAATTTGACATTTGACTTTAAAACGGTATTTATTATGTATTCATAATTATTTATAGACATAGGTATTTTGCATCTTACGTATTAGGTATTTTCTATGATGTATAATTATTTATAGACATAGGTATTTTGCATCTTACGTATTAGGTATTTTCTATGATGTATAATAACACTTTCAACATACATTTAGTTTTGGCCCTTAAATCCCGCCATATATTTGCGTACAGTGAGCTGCCATTTTGACCAGGAGTTTTGGTCTGATTTTCAATAAATTCGAACTCAATCTTCATACACTGTACATATTATTGGTGATATACTGAACAAGGAACAAATCCACTAGTCTTCCCCTTGTATTTCATTCAGAATTACATGTCTTTTCATATATATGCCCAAGCTGAAATGTGACCATTTATCCGTTTTCCCTGTTCAACTGTCATTTCAGTTGTCCACACCCTTAGAGAAAACATTTATTTTCAGAAGATTTAGATAAGTAGAAGCTTATTAAGTTCAGAGATTTTTGAAAATAACTTCAAGGGTTGGTCATTGATCACTTCGTAGAATCGTGTTAATGGATAAGTTATATCAGCATTCTGAAGAAGTCTACAAAAATTTTAAAATTTCTGTTACCGGGTAATTACTTGTGCAGTAGTTATTGCTGTTGTTTACACTTGTAAATGCTCCAGAGATTAGTCTACAGGAAAAAAGTTTATCATACAAATCTACTTGACATTTACATATTCAGATTTGTGATTCAGTTAATCAGTCTTCTACAGTCAATTTTCAAAATGCTATTGATATAAAAATATTAAATTTTAAACAGTATCTTCAGTATTATCGATTGATTGGTGTAAATATATCAGATAAGATATAAATGTACATGTTAACCATTAATGTTGTATATTTACATGATTTTGAGAGGAGACTACATCAAAACCCAATACCAAGATCCAGTGCAATTATTTATTCAGAACAGCTGGCAGTATTCATCATATATCACACACTGTTCAGAACATCGTTATTCTCTTTGATAATAAGAAATGAAGAAACCTTCCAATGTGTGAAAGTCTCCAAAAAGGCATATTGATCATTAAAATATGGATCAAACCAGTACTAAATGTAAATTGAATGTTGTCCTCAAGAGATATTCGTACTTACCCTGGCGTATGGCAATAACATTGTGGAAGGTGTGGTCTTTATGCATACACTAACTTCTATTTAGTTTTAGCCTATTCTTCCTAAATAGTCAATTACCGACATTACTGTATAACCATTTTTGCCTTTTAACTTTATGATATCACCATTGAGAGATGTCACTTGGCAGTCAACTGTCATCAATAACAGTCATATTTGCTTTCTTGTATTCAGTGCTAGTTTCGGAAAAAGGACTTGTGCCCTAATTTTTTACTTTAATAAAAAAGACCACAAAAGACAGAAAATCTAAGTTTCATGTACGTATAGCCAATGGTTACTATATCCACTTTACGACAAGTTCACATCAATCTGATTAAAATTGATTCGGCTGTTAACGTTTAAGTATCCGACACGGACACGCAAATCGCCCAATACGCTTTTCAATTTTGACCTTTATCTGGTTGATTGGCTGGTCATGTCACAGGCACTATACATGTACATAGTATATACATTATCTATACAATATATCACTGTCTGTACAATACAGCACTATCAATACACACCACCAGTTGACAAATGTCTAGTGGCGGCCATTATCACGAGACTGGCCTAATCATAATCACCGAATTACATTGTTATAGATTAGACATTTGTGATTGAAATATTTTAGAATGAATTTAAAATGCTGTATCATGCCGTAGATCTATTTGTTGTTGTTGTTTATTACAGATTTAACGTCCAATACAATGAATATGATATTATGGACAGGTTGATTTAATTAAATTATTTACACTTGAAAATTGTTAAAAACACAAAATAAAAAGGTCCTCAGATACCAAAAGATCCCCAAAGCACACTTACAAATTCGCTGTCGTGAGGTCATCTTCTCCCTTTGTCATGATAAAGTTAAAACAGGAGGTTCAAGTCAATTAATTCAACAAATAATATGAGGCTACTTTATCACAAAGACTATCAATTGATTAATGTTTAAAAAATAATTATAAACAAATCAAACAACTGATGAGTGGAACTTAATTATTTTATACAATTAACGTGTGTACGATTAGTTCGTTGGTGGGGTATAATGCACACGCTTGAAATCAAGTGACGTCTTTGATCTCACCTGCGTAAAAAAGATACTTGCCCAATCAGCATTTTTAACTAATTTATGACCCCATGTCTGCAACTTGAACTTTAGTCAGATAGATTAATGACAGATACAAACGACACTTCACTTTTATCAATACACAAAGTTAGTTTGTTGACCCTTCGGCAATATGTTATTCCAATATGTTATTGTACTGTTAATTCTAACGTATATTGAGATATTTTTTCGTACTTCATTTGTACGGTCTATTTCAGAGTAATGAAGTCAAATCTACATGCATACAGAAAGGCGGTATTCGATAGCTACGGGAAAACCAGATACAGTTGACTACTCTGATAACAGATCGTCATTTACAAATCTCGTTACAATCATGTTTGACTTTTATGTTTCACTTTGCATGAGCACATCTTCCTACTCTTTTACTCGGGGAAAAATTAGAATCGTTTTGACTTAACACAATAAAAAAGTCAATTTAAAACACAGTATTAAAATTGCACTCATGAGAAAAGCGAGTGGTAACTTAATAAGAAAAATTCTAAATAAGATCTTAAATTAAATGAATTACAAAACTTGCTGTAAAGTGGATAAAGTAACCATTGGCTACACCTAGCGAAAAGTTTCCACATCCATCTTATGTGCACTATAATTATTTTTTTAATAATGATTTAATCTCTATCAGTATCAATTACTATCTAAATTTCTTGAAACAGCTGTTAATATACCTGTAGTTAGTTTATTTATTACCACCAATGCATGACACAGATTTCACAAACAGGATTTCGTTACAGTGCAATTACTTGTCCCCATTTTCACAAAACATTCTCAGACATGGGTTAAGAATTTACTCACCTTATTTTAAACTACCCGGTAGCTAAGTCTCTAACTCAATAACAAACAAAGTCTTTGACATTGAAAACATGAATTATTTGTCAATTTAAATCAACATTGATTGATGTTGTGATCTTACCAGGAAAAGATTGGCTTCTGATATTTAAAAAAATCTTTGTATCATAATTGTTACACGAATCATGTACCATAATGTGTTTCAGTGCCATTTGTAACAAGGGTCTAGCTGGAAGAACGAGGGTAGACATATTCCACAAGCCTTTATCTGGAGAACATGCGCCATATACATGTAAATAGTATCGAATTAGTGTTGAATTATTATAAATTTATGTCGGATGTGGCAAGAAATGATTCCTTTTAGCGAAATACAGAAGAATCATGATGAAAAATAGACGGTAAGGATTCCAAAACAGCCTTAGTAGAACCCAGATGGTGGAAAAGCCTTATTTTCATAGTCATTATAGGAAGCGACAATAACGAAGAGAGAGCAGCGGGTCTCTAAACTTTAAAGGGCTAATCCCGATATTTGTTTTGGGAATAAAACTGCTTAATTTGGTGTTAAAATCCCTAAAAATATTTTAAGTCAAGGGCCAAGCGACTACTTCAGTATTTATGATACGTTTTCAAATGACTTTCACTTAAATCCGCCAGTCTTCATCTGGAATTTGAGACCGGTGCCCCAAGGTGTATTTTGTGGTATCTGGATTAAATCAAACATTTTTTATAAAAATAATGTGTACTTGAAATTTGCCTTTCTCTATCATGTACAAAACAACCCTCTCAAGTAACCGTAATCGGTTATAAGGTCACCCAACGAAACAATTGACCCGAAATCTTAAGCAGTTTTGGCGTTCACGTCTAAACGACTTAATAGTTTGAGTTGAAATACACCATTGCCCTATATTTTGGCGTTTTATATTCATACATTATCAGACTTTTTTTTTTGAGTCCCTGTTTAATTCGGGATTGTGCCTTTAAGACTTTACTAAAGTACGGTAATTAATTGGATTCCGATCCTGTGAAAATTTGACAGTTAATTAGGGTTTGGATAAGTTAATCAATGTCTA
The DNA here is from genome assembly GCA_917208275.1 of Patella pellucida. NCBI lineage: Eukaryota > Metazoa > Mollusca > Gastropoda > Patellidae > Patella > Patella pellucida. The sequence goes on along the minus strand of OU795039.1, from coordinate 54,808,269 downwards.
ATAAAAAATTTATGTTTTTAAGTCTGAAATGCTAATAATGCTAATGCTTTATTAAATATTTATAAATTTAGTGTAAACATAACAGCTGTCAAAGTCAAAGATGAATAGTGAAAAAATGACTGTAGTAGTATGGTGGCCTATCGCTATCATTGATATTTTTCTCTACATAGCGCAACTTAAAAATTTATTTCATATTTTATTACTATTTTTTTTTTAAATATTTAATATTATATGTTTATTTTTTTGGCTATTTACTTTTTATTATATTTAATTTTCTTTTGTTTTAAATTTATTGAAATTAAAATCCAAATAAATTAAAATGTTTTAAGAATTTGAAAAAAAAAGCATCGTGAGCCTATCGCTGTCATTTTCCCAGAATGCTTTTTTTTATGTTCTAAATAAAGGTCAAGGTCGTATATATAGAAACTCAAAATAGAGTTATGTCCCTTACAGAGTCCTCCCTTTTGGTTTAACGTTACGTTTATCGTTAGGCCTGGGGATATTTATTCATATTGTATTTAAAGGACCTAAGTCCGTAACTCAAAATCCTCCAAAATCGTCGACATCGAAAACACGAATTATTGGTCAATTTAAATCAACATTGCTGATGTAAACTTACCGGGAAAAGATGAGCTTCTGATATCCGATATTTAAGATAAAATATTTTTTTAACATTGGTACACGAATCGTGTACCATAATACGCTTCAGCTCCAGTTGTATTGAGAGACTCGAGGGACGAGGCTAGACACATTGCAGTAAGTCAGACGGAGTTAGTAGACTGGAATAACTAGACGCTCGACTTTTGCACATGATTGACATTGTTGGCTTATTTCGCCAAACATAACTGATTTGAAATTGGAGTAAACACGGAAACCATTGAATGTAAATCAGTTTATATACATTCATATTACAGTATTATATGCGTTGCGAATCACTTTTATGAATTTCTAGGCCCAAAATGTTAGCGATTTAGCTCCTTTAATTAAGTCAGAAACTACGCAGTTAAAGCTTGTTTGTTTGCACTGAATACTAGTAATACAAGAAGCAGTAACCGTCAATGTCAGCTCCACACATTTTCTGTGTATGTTCCTGTCAATGAGCCATGGCATGCATGATGGCCATGGTCGTTTAATTTAATAAATGTAAACAAGTCACAAGTAGCCTTCATACGAAGAAAATGTGAATATGGCCAATTTCACATACGTTTCATGGCAAAAAAATGAAGACCTTAAAAGTGAAATGACAAAATATGTTGGGCAATGTGTTAAACGCAAAGAAATATTGGACTTTTTAAAGCGGGACTTTCCACAATATTCATGGAGTATTGCAAGCATAGACAGACGACTTCGACATTTCAATATATTTTACACCGATTTACAAACAACAGTGGAACAGGTTGAAGCGGCTATTAAAAAGGAACTCTGTGGATCAGGTCAACTCTTGGGTTATAGAGCAATGCATAAGAAAATAAGGCAGACATGTGGTTTGCATGTGCAGAGAGATTTTGTTTATAACATCATGTCCCGCTTGGATTCTGTTGGTCTTCGAGATAGAACTGTAGGTGTGAAAGTAAAAAAAAACAAAGATTGTTTCGTTTCAAGGGGACCAAACTGGGTGCATTCAATTGATGGCCATGACAAGTTAATGGGGTATCAGAATTCTACATTCCCTTTAGCAATATATGGTTGTTTAGATACTGCCAGTAGGAAACTTCTGTGGTTGAGAATATGGACGTCTAACAGTGACCCCCAGCCCATTGGGAAATGGTGATATGAGCATTTGTGTGAAGCGAAACAAATGTCAACATATCTGAGGATGGATAAAGGCACAGAAACTGGCGTAATAGCTACAATACATTCATATTTGCATCAGCATCATAACATACACGAAGATGAGCCCACAGATACAGTTATTTATGGACCATCTACATCAAATCAAGTAGGTTAAATTTATTCTTTACTGATGTTTCAGATTTCAGCTAAAACTAAAGTAAATCTTGATCAGGTCTGGTCACTTGGCCACTAATCAGAATGTCCTGGGTTCGAATCATGACAGAGGCCTGGTCAAACTTAATGATTTCCAGCCGTGCTTATCGTTTTCCGCCTGTATGAGACAAGGTGAAGGAGTAGGGTCACCTGTCCAACCTCGTGGTTCCCCCCCCCCCCCCCCCCGCTGCTGAAGTGAATTATTGAAATAACACTGAACTGTTTGTTAGTCCCGAAATGACTAGTTTGTGTCGAGTGGTCGTTACCCATTTCTCTCTCTCTCTATTGTTGTAAGATTTGCCTGATTTTGTTCATTGATTTTCAGATTGAAAGATGGTGGAAAGAACTTCACGAGAGACTGGAAAAATACTACAAGAGAAAATTACTGTTTCTAAAAGAAGAAGGGCATTACAATCCACATGCTGAAACTGACAGGTATGATTTTGTACATAAAATTCTGAATACAGACCCCTAACTGCTCAATATTAGATTCATTTATTATTGGGGAGTTGGATGGCCGAATGCGAACGATGTATCATAAGGTCTATCATCGAGTCAACTAGTGTGGTTTAGATTCCCCGGTTGTACGTGACAAGGGGTTTGACTGCCTGTCCAACCTCGTGGGTTTTCTACGGTCCCCACCACTGCCAAAAATCCCTACCCGCAATCAAATTATTGAAAAATTATTGAACCATATTTTAGTCCCAAAATGACCTAGTTTGTGTCGAGTGTACGTTAAACCCCATTTTGGAGAGAACTTTTAATAGACGTTTGCCTGTTGTTCCATCCATTTCAGTTTATTGAATAAAATATTTTTTAACTAAACCCTGTCTCTCTCTCTCTCTTCTCTCTCTCTCTCCCCCTTTCTCTCTCTCTCATTTCTTTAGGTAATGTACTTTGATAAATATATACACAGGCGGGGGGGGGGGGGGGGGTAATATGGGACTTAATATCATTTTAGTTATGTCCCATTTTGCTGAAATATGCCCACACTGCTTGTAAACTTAATAAGAAAAATAAAAATCTCGTCATTTTACAAGGGTAGCAAATTAAGCTTGTTTCCAATTTGGCCCTTGGCACAGATCGTGCGACTGATTTCGATCATTACTGCAGGAAGAAACCGAAGAACTCGGTGGAAACCTGCCTGATCGGACGGGATCGACCGAATATCCCTCTCACTTAGAACGATAAAGTTCTTGCATGAGCTCGGACTGAACCCTCGATGCTTTGGTAGACGCCACACTCTTGAGTCTAACAGTTATAACATTTTTGATGGCTCCAAACAGAATTTCTGTATAAGTTCATGGGAAGCACAGGTATAGGCCTACCCCAATTTATTTTTGCAGAATTTTTTTTAAAATACTACATTTTTGTTAAATGTATCAAGTATAGTTAGTAGAGTGCATGTATGTAGACGCCTTGGCCATTTTAATTGCAAAAAATGTCACATTACAAGCTTATCAAAGTGGTATCAAATGTTATGCACATTTCAGACCCCCCCCCCCCCACCTATGTACCTACAGTATAGTTCTTCAATTATTTTTTACTAATGCCGTTTATTTCACACTTTTTACCGTCTTATATTGAAATCATGTTTCAGATACATACTTGCATTTGTTTTCATTCCCATTCTTCAAAGAGAACTTGACACTTTTAAAGAAGTGATTTGGAACAGTCATAGAATTCGTTGTCAGAAGAATACAGTTCTGCCACATGGAATACCTAATCATATATATAGTTTTCCAGACAAATATGACCTAGAAGAATGTGGTAAGGGATAATATATATTAAAGGACAATAGTAATGTTCAAATTTTATTGAGTCTTAATTGTCCAAGTCTATTATTTCATGGTGTAATATAAACCGCGGGAGTGGCGGGAATCCTGGGAGGGATAGCGTGGCGACCAATGACGTCTATACTAACTAGACCCCGCGGTCCCACTGAGTGATGCAAGACCACTGCTAAAGACCCCTACGTGCAAGCGAACTATTGAAATAAAATTGAACCCTGTTAGTCCCGAAATTACCTAGTTTGTGTCAAGAAGATGTTAAACCCCATTCCTCTCTCTCTCTCTCTCTCTCACTCAGCACTATCTTTGATTTTATAAAACCAATTTAACATTTCCTTATAACCGGAAGTTACTTAATTTTGGTAAAAACTGTTTTTTTAAGCCTTCAAAAAAAAAAATATTTAAGAATGTTATTCACTATTTGTTAAGAATAATCAACATAGAATGAATCAATACGATCAACATGTATCATAAAATGGTTTCTAACATTTAATGAGGCATCAGAGTGGGCGAATTTGTCCAATGATTAATAAATATTGAGGTTTTTTTTTCATTAAAATAGAATGTAAAATATGTATATAATCCTAATAACACAACTTTTTTTTCTTTTGAAATACTTTTAATGCTAATGTAACTATTTGGTTTAAAGAGTCACAGCTCCCCACCTCTAAACAAAAATTGTCCTAATTTAAAAGTTGTTGTGGGGGGGGGGGGGTGTAAAGAAAATCGGTCTTTAGGCTCTTTATATATTATATAAAAATAATGATTTAAAAAATACTTTGTGTTTTTAAAAATTCATATATTTAGTTTATACTGTCTCAAAATTTCCAGTAGCATTCTCAATTTCAACTTTTAGGGAAAAAATAAATAACAAGATGTATATGTAGGCCTACCAACATCTAGAACTTAAAAAATGTGCGTGGCACTTCCATATTTATATTTTAAAAATAAAAATATGAACATCAAAATTTCAAATTAAGCATTGTTATGAACCATAGAATGCACTATTTGAGAGCCTATTATTTAGTGAACTAGATTCGTATAATACGAAAGTGACTGTTTAATATGTATTACAGATTTGGTGACAAGTGTACTTATCGATATTAATAACTTTGTGTATTAAGTGATTTCTTTTTAATTCTGTTGTTAGAAGATAGGTTTATTCGTCGATCATGTATGTACGTGATCAGAAAGTTAATTTGTCAAAATTTGTGTATTGATTATTAATTGTTGACATATCATTATTATCATTAATAATGAGCTATAAACTTTATACTATGAAGTAATAATGCTTTTGAAGTCATCATATATTTCAATATAAACTGTTATTAATTAATAACTGTGTTGGTGTCTTCAAGAAGATCCTAAAGAATACCACGTGTTAGATAAAAAATGTCCCTACTCTGGGTGTAACCTTTGCCTCAACTTTGGTGGTGCTTGACAATTCCATGTCACACATTATAACGAGTACAAAACAATCCAAAATTTCACGCTCTATCACATATAACTTCCAAATTTTATGGTGTTCTTTCAAATATCACATATATTATTTCAGAATACACATTTACTTGTGAAAAACCTATACATCCCTTGGTACATCTTTTTAAATTTATGATCATAAACTGAATGAAGTGAATCTTAAGTATCATAAGTACGTTCAATTTAGCTGTTGCACTTATCCCAAAAACCTTTTAGGGGAGTCTTGTCTTCAAATTGAATTGTTCCATTTTTGGCTAAGCAGGGGTAAACAATTGGTTGGTTGAGACTTTTGATCACGATAGAATCATAACACTAATACCTATATATTATTACATTTTGTTTTTATCCAGGTTGGACTGTTAACATATGATCAGTTACATGAAATATTTAATCATGCAAAGTTGGATAATTTGGAAGATGATTTTTTAGAGGCAGATTTCCGGGCAAAATGTGAAGCAATTATTCCTGCTACAGAAAAGATATCACCCGAAGACTGTGTAGAGGCATATATCTATATAAAGAAGAACTTTAAAGTTTAGTTTATAAACATCAAACGAAATTGGGTTTATTGTCAACGCTAAATATAGGTTATGTCGTGGGGACAAACAAAAGTTAATATATATTCTATATGGCAAGCTGTCTTAGGCGCAAAATTTTGTCCGGGCAGCATCTTATCTGGATCTTAATCATATACAGTAAACATTGCGTAAGTCGGATCTTTGCTCAATTCAGATAAAAACGTTTGGGACCTTTTGATCCTGCACGTTTTTCTTATTAAATTTCTTCGTGTAATTCTGTTCAGAGTTTGACTAAGTCAGTTTCGTACCGTTGGTTTAAAACGCGGTTAGACTAAAACGCGGTTAGGTATTCCATGCACAGAGCCCCAAAATACTTCCCCCTATCATTTGGAATGAAATCAGCCTATTTGCCCTTGGGGAACATCTGGCTAAGTGGGTAAGGTACTGGCTCACTGGCCTGGAGGTCGAGTGTTCGATCACTGCATTCCCCGACAAAGTTTATCTCGATTTCCCGGTGTGTGGTTTCCCCTTGACACTGGTTGACAGTGATGCAGAACGGAGGGCCTGACAATGACAGCTGTCTAGTCGTTCGGATGGGACGAAAAACCGAGGTCCCGTGTACACATGTTCGTGAACATAAAAGATCCCTTGGCAGTTTGAATTCGATATGAGAGTAGGCCGTAGCGCTTCTACCCGGGCACAATTTCACCCATAGCATTCTCCATGCCCGTCTTCCATTAGACCGGGTTAGGTGCATAACAGTAGGACGTTAAACCCCATTTCATTTCATATCATTTCCAACTTTGCACTGAATGTTAAATATTATAATAATGTATAAATAAAAGATTTAACTCAAATTATATTTTATTGAACATTTTTCTTGTGTTTATCATTATCATGTTTATGAAACCTTATGTAACAAAACACGCTGGGTCCATATAAATACGTGTACCGTACTCAAATTAGACAGCCAAATTGTTAAGATTCAACATTTCACAATAAATGTTGCACTTATGATTTAATGTAAAATTCTCAAATGCAGAGTATGACAAGTTCCCTGTAGTAAAAAGGAACTCCCCACTATCATCTTGTACTCGTTTTGATGCAACCTCTGGATCACAAAGCTTCAAACCACACCCTTGTATATCAACAACCATCAAATTCTTTTGAGACTGTTCATATGTAAAATGTACATAGCTCTCGGCTTTTAGACATTCCACGGTATCAAGGAGGGCACCATTCACATTTCCATCATTATTGATATATTTTTGGAACTTTCCGTCTATAAATTCCCCAATAGTAACATACTCCCCGGATTCTATCTTTTTTCCCATCAATATGTTATTGTACACCATTACCTCTCCATATCTCAATAAATTACCATTACTTTTAAGTAGAAGCAATAATTTTTCTGCAAAATTTTTGGCAAGATTATGCATTTGGACAATCTTTTTGGTATGCTGTTCAATAGTTTGGTTTGTTTGAGAGATCATATCTACAGAATTTTCTAGATATTCTTTAAGAACCCAGGTTTTGGTGCCGGTATCAGATGGGCCTATTAACGAAGGAGTCGCTGATGTTGGCCTGGCAGTGTAAGCCCTGCGGAATCCCCCTTCTCCAATTGACTTGTTATCTGTAACAAAATTTGTGGTTTGGGGATATTGTACCCAAGTCATAGAATTTAGGTCGAAACGCCAGAGTTGAATAGTACTAGTAGTATCACTTTTCTGCACAACCTTTTCAAGTTTTATCATGTCAATAATAGATAAACTTTTAGGTATGAAAGTAGGAGTGATGGAAGTGGTAGGCCTAGTGCTATCTGTATGGCTGTAATTGTCATTATCACAAAAACTGACAGCTTTCCGAATCTTTTTGGGCATATTGCTGAACATTAGTTCGGAATTATCTTGACTTTGATACTTAGTAGAACTAGTAGTACTATCACTGTTTGAACAAGGCCTTTTAAAAGTATTAGGCCTAGTACTGGTACTGGTACTGTCCATAAATCTGACATGTATGACTTTCATGTCAGGTAATTGCTTTATGGATGAACATGATGGCCCTTGTTCTCCAGCCAAAACATCACATAGTAACCCCGATAAAGACACAAAATGACGGCCACAAGCTTCCCTTATAGTTTCGATAGTTTTTTCATGATTTTCACTATCGAAAGGGACGAATTCTCTGGCCCCTACTCTTTTATATTTTTGAGCCTTGCCGCTCACATCTTGACTAATAGCCCGTTCAGACGCGCAAGTTAAACTAGTTTAACTCTATCCGGCGATAGTTAATTCAGCAATTTTCGTCGTCTGAACGCATATGTGGAGATTTTTATCTGGTTTAAAATATCCATCTCCGTAGGTGAATTGAATTCACCTTTTTTTTTTATCTGGTTTAACTTTCGGCGTCTGAACGGGTAGGATTAAAATATCCGGATATTTTCCCTCTGGACATGCGCAGTGCGTAGTAAATAACAATCTTAGACAAATGGCGGCTAACAGTGCTCATGCAAGTTTACCTCTGACCCTTGACCGACGAGGTCAGGAACATGGTCAGGAATGTTAATCCAGTATAGTGATAGTATCTTAAAACACGTATGAACGCAAAAATCGCCGGATAAAAATCGCCTGATAAAAATCGCCGGATAAGTTATAAGCGTCTGAACGGGGTATTAGTCTTTGAACAATTAAAAAATCTTCATTTGGTTTTCGATTTTTTCCTGTCTTGTTGTTTTGGGGTCCGTTAATTCTTTTTTCTTTCAGGCTTTGTTTAAATTTTTGCCATTCAGCTGCCATTTTTATTTATGGCGGCAAAGTAAAAGTGTTGTCTGCAAATGCAATGACGTACTACGTAGGCCTATGCGTCATTAGTTTTGTGTCATTTGTAAGGCCTTAAACAGCCACACTCGGCAAACCTCGGCAGATTCCGGTGCCCTACATACGTAGGGTACTGGAATCTGCTGGTGTTTTGCCGAGTGTACACAGCCAGTCAAGTTACGAGAGTTTGGTGTCATACACCCATTAATTGTGTTCTTTTGTAAAGTTTCAACCAAACTATTAATTAGCAATATAGACCTAAATTAGCGGACTATGTAACGTTTAACCGAACGGGAGGAATCTGCAAGGGACGCAACTCTGTTTTTAGTCTCTATATATATATACGACCTTGACCTAACATAAAAACAATAGCATTCTGGGAAAATAGGATCACGATGGTTTTTTTTATATTCTTAAATCGTTTTAATTTATTTGGATTTTAATTTCGAAGCCCTTTTCCATAAAATAAAGGAAAAATAATTATTAAATTTATAATGAAATAAAGTGAAATTAAAAAAAAATCATTTACAATAAATTAAAAAAAAAAAAAAATATAATAAAAAGTAAATTATATGATAAATAAACATATAATATTAAATATTTTTAAAAAAATAGTAATGAAATATGAAATAAATTTTAAAGTTGCGCAATGTAGAGAAAAATATCAATGATAGCGATAGGCCACCATATAGTAGGGATGACGTAAATGAAACTGGACTAACAAGATGAAAGTTACACAGTTTAAATGATAAATTTTTTGAAGTTCGCTATTTATTAGCCTTCAACTTTTTTGACAGTTCACAGTAGTTCAGTAGCAGTAGCCTACACAACCGCTTCTTCGTGAATGCCTGTATTCACCCATAACAAAACCGAATTATGCACAAATACGATGACAAGTATGGCATATACAATAAAGCTATTAAACAGAAAAAATACATACCTTTTGAACCACGTCAATAAATAAATATTTTTTTAGTTGAAATTCAACTCAAAGGAGGCATAATAATAATTATAATTTCAGTCATGTATAAAACGTCTAAGGTTACACGAGTAATACTAACATTAACAAAGGGAAGCTACTCTGGTAAGGAAATGTTATCCAGTCCCAAAGCTGTTTCACATTGTAGCGCCCAATCTGAACGACAAACTCACCCTACCTGCAGAGAAGTGACTCTGAAAAAGTAAACCGCCATGATATTCACATGCCGTTATCTAAACATCACAGGTCGCGAGGTCAACGCATAGAAGTCAGTTTGTAAACTAACAAACAAAAGTATAATGACTTCGACGAACAGAAAACCTGCGTCGTATCAGGGTTGTCTGTGCAATAACAAGGACACAGCTCGATCGAGATTGAATAATAATCCCCGGAAGAAAATGGGATTTTAACAAAATAAGCAAGGACATGTGACACACGCGGGGGCCGCACTATTTTATGCTTCGGTCGGGTCTATTTCACATATACACAATGAATTCTGTTAATGTTTTTTTAGCGTGGGGATTTAGGCCTACTAATAGTTAATTTATTTCAGTTCTAAACCAAAATTTAAAACTTTAACGCAATTTTTAAAAAATAGCCAAATTCTGACTGGGATTACTGAGCAAAATGGCCGTTCACTGGATACGTGCGAAAAAAAAGCCTGCTACCATAAATTTCGTCACGTTAGTTACGTACGTGTAGCGCCTTGCGAATATTCATTGTCAGAGCTGGTCAGTGTGTAGTTAAAATTGATACAGTCGGAGTCTCCTTACGCATGTTCAAATAGGCCAAAACCAGGCGCGGAACCGGCGTACGACCCCCCCCCGGCAAGGTGTAAAAAAAACAAAAAATGTACCGATCTGTTCCTGATAATTTTGCAGACAAAAAACACTGAAAATAGGGTTGGAATGAGTTGTGTCTAATATTTGAAGATCAGATGCCAGGAAATCGCATAGGCCTATGTGGAGTCTTATCTTAAAAAAAAATCTGGGGGAGGCCCAACAGACCCTACGCAGATACATGTACTTAAATAGTCCCTACGTAGGCTAAATGGTACCTAAACAAATTTGACCGGATAGCCTATAGGGGAAGCGCAGATAAAATGAGCATGTTGGAAAAGTGAGCACCCCCGTGTTTAGAACGTCAAATGAATTTTTTTGTTAAATTTTACCCGTGACAGTGACCTACTTCCTATTTCTGATTGCCGGACAAAATATCGTCAACAAGGCTTTTCACGTGGGTGTTTTAAATAAGATTTTCATTATTCGTTCCATCTTATGTAAAATAGAGCTCTAACATAACAAGTTATAACGTAACTACTACACAAAACACAAGGTTGGTTGTGGTCTCATACGAAGCCCCTCTCCCTAAGGAGTTGTAGGATCCAGCGTTGTAAACTGTAATGACATAACTTCCTGCGCTGGTAAGCCTAGAACTGACCCGACACAGTGTTGGTAATGTGAGCACCCACTTTTTTGCTAATTTGAGCAGGGTGCTCATTTTACCTGCAATGCAGGTCCTGCATGCCTGCTCAAAATAGCATCAGTGATAATGATGATTCGTATGTCTATGGTCCAGGCCTTTTACCTTTATTATTGACGATGATGATGATAATGATGATGATGATGATGATGGTAGCGGCGGTGTTGATAACTCAACAAACATAAATAACATTTAAAATGTAGGCCTATGCCATAGGCCCCCCCCCCCCCCCACTGATTCATGTGATATAATACATGTAGGTCTACAATCGTTATTATAATACCATTGATTCAATTCCAACTGCACCACAAACAGTTGAAAGCATTACGATGGCACCACAAACCAGTGAATCAATTGCAACAGACTCGCCATTACACACATCTGTCGAACCATCAAATATTATGCAGTCTTCATCACCAGTTCTTTCGGAAACATCTGTCGAACCATCAAACATTGAAATTTCACCACCAGGCTTGCCAGAAACATATATGTAGAAGCACCAAACATCTTTGAATCTTAACCACTAGGCCAACCGGAGCACCCATGCTCAAATTCCATACAAGGTGTGCTCAATTTAACAACACATGATGCTAATTTGAGCATATTTATGAATTTTTATTTTCCCACATTTTGATATGTTAAAGTTAATATTGAAGAATGCAATATCTGGAATGAACAGTATATTTATGGTTTTCGTTTTATGTGTGGTTTAAAAGACTATCGACCTGGTAGGATGATAAATATTCAGGTACTCTGTTAGTATGCTCAAATTACCTGCGCTTCCCCTACATTACCTCACAGACGTTTACCTGTCATCTAGCTGTCCCTTGGTAGGCTAATTGAGCAATGGCCGGATTAACCATGGGGCACATTAGAGCCCCCCCCCCCAAAAAAAGGAAAAATCTCAGTTGGTCCACTGAAATAACGTCATGGAAAATGCGCTAATTTTGTGGCAGAAATTCATTTTATTTCTGGGGAGGTACACACAAGTGCCTGAAATGCCAGGAAATCACGTTTATGACCTCCAATTTCTGAAAATTTGCAGGGGGAGACAAACCCCCCGACTCCCGTTATGGGACTTCGCGCCTTCGGCGCTCGCGATGACCGGCGAGCTCCACGTTTATGACCTCCAATTTCTGAAAATTTGCAGGGGGAGACAAACCCCCCGACTCCCGTTATGGGACTTCGCGCCTTCGGCGCTCGCGATGACCGGCGAGCTCCACGGTCGGTGATCGGGTGCCCCCACAGGTTCCAGGCCCCAGGGTTCAACCATGGTTAATCCGACGTTGAAGGGACAGGTAAAGTTCTACGAACAGCATGATTTCTGCATCAGATCCTATAAAAAAAACCCACGCTCATCTTTGACAAATAATTTTCAACGTCCTTTCATAAATCACTACCTTCTTCAAACCCCGTGCCTTTCCTTCAGTCGGGCTTTTTTCAGAAATTTTCAGGCAGTAGGCTACCGATCAGTTCCTGATGATTTTGCAGACAAAAAACACTGAAAATAGGGTGGGATTTGTGTTTAATATTTGAAGGTTAGATAACAGGAAAATTGCATATATGGAGTCTTATCTTAAAAAAATTTCAGGGGGAGGACCCCCAGTTCCCCCGCAGCTGCTTCGCACGTGCTGCGCTCATTATTCGGTCTTCGCCCTTAAAGTAGCCCTTTCGTGATATCATGGATCCTCCCCTGCAATCGCACAATTGTCAACACATACCACAACAGTTTCGTAATTATATGACAAATAGTGAAGAATGGACCACTAAAATAGTTACCGAACAGTTTTTGTTTTGTGGTAATGCGTTAGAATTTGCATAGCGAGTTTTTTTTTAATGACGTATTACGCAAGCGCCATGACACCTCGCCGGTTAAAATTCCGCGTAGCAGTTGGGTTCAGTGCCGTAACTAGGGATAAATTTCTGGGGGGGTATCCAAATGCCGATTTTACCGACGGGTCGATCAATAGAAAAAATGTGCTATTTTACATAGCTTTTAAAAAGCGGTTAGATATAATGACTACACTTTCCATGGGCGGATCCAGGAAATTACGAAAGGGGGGCGTACTTTGAGGGCGAAGGTCGAATTTTTTTAAAGATAAGACTCCATATATGCGATTTCCTGGCATCTGATCTTCAAATATTAAACACAACTCCCACCCTATTTTCAGTGTTTTTTGTCTGCAAAATCATCAGGAACAGATCGGTAGCTTACTGCCTGAAGAATTTCTGAAAAAAAAGTCCGAATGAAGGAAAGGCACTTGGTTTGAAGGAGGTAGTGATTTATGAAACAAGGTTAAAAAGATGAGGGTGGTTTTTTTTAGAATCTGGTCATGGTGATTCAGAAATCATGCTGCTCACAGAACTTTACCTGTCCCTTAAGTGAGCCCTTAGAATGCATATATATTCTAAGGGTTCGCTTACCTTACCAAGGGACAGCTAGATGACAGGTAAAATTCTGTGAGGTAATGTATATCCATGATCAGTCAAATTTGGTTAGGTACCATTTAGCCTACGTATATAAGTAACTGCGGAGGGTCTGGGGGTCCTCCCCCAGAATTTTTTAAAAGATAAGACTCCATATATGCGATTTCCTGGCATCTGATTTTCAAATATTAAACACAACTCCCACCCTATTTTCAGTGTTTTTTGTCGATACAATTTTTTTTTACAGCTTGTTGCTCCCCCCCCTCCGTTGGATCCGCGCCTGCTTTCAAGGATTCTAGTTCATATAAGATTTATTTAGAATTCAGAGCAGTTCCATACAGGGGTGTTTTGGTGAATTATTTAGACATTCGAAAGTTCGGTAATGAAAGAAACAGTGTGATACCGAAGAATCTGGTCGGTAAATCATGATACAAATATTTGCTATATAACTCTTGAAATTTACCGACTGACGGTTTCGAAATTCCTGTAACGAAACAGTGTAATACCGAAGAATCTGGTCGGTAAATCATGATAAAAACATTTGCTATATAACTTTTTAAATTTACCGACTGACAGTTTCAATTTACCGACAAAAACGAGAATTTACCGACTGAATGCAAAATAGTGGTTTCGAAATTCCTGTAACGAAACAGTGTAATACCGAAGAATCTGGTCGGTAAATCATGATACAAATATTTGCTATATAACTCTTGAAATTTACCGACTGACGGTTTCGAAATTTCTGTAACGAAACAGTGTAATACCGAAGAATCTGGTCGGTAAATCATGATAAAAACATTTGCTATATAACTTTTTAAATTTACCGACTGACAGTTTCAATTTACCGACAAAAACGAGAATTTACCGACTGAATGCAAAATAGTGGTTTCGAAATTCCTGTAACGAAACAGTGTAATACCGAAGAATCTGGTCGGTAAATCATGATACAAATATTTGCTATATAACTCTTGAAATTTACCGACTGACGGTTTCGAAAATTCTGTAACGAAACAGTGTAATACCGAAGAATCGGGTCGGTAAATCATGATAAAAACATTTGCTATATTACTTTTTAAATTTACCGACTGACAGTTTCAATTTACCGACAAAAACGTGAATTTACCGACTGAATGCAAAATAGTGGGGGGGTACATACCCCCCCGGTAGTTACGCCTCTGGTTGTGTTTCATCAAATCATAAAATTATGCGGTAAGGCTTCACCTTTATTTCAAAGGGAATTTATTTTTTATATGTTAAGCTATGTGCAGTACTGGTTGGATTAGTTGATGTGTAAAGTAAGGCCAGTAACCTTTTTGTAGTCATTTAACTAAAAAACTTGCGTAAAGGTACTCTGTAGGATAAACCACTACCGGTATGTGAATGGAGTAAGGCGGAAGACGTCAGTAGTGGAACCATTTCTAGTCAGTGTGTTGCTTTCAATTGGCGATGGAATGAATGAATGAATGAAATAGGGTTTTACGTCCTACGCTTCTGCACCTAACCTGGGCTTATTAAAGACCCGCGGGCATACAGTCACAGTGTGCTATGAGAGAAAGTTTGACCGGGCAGCAACTGAATTCCAACTGCCAAGGGATCTTCTACCGCACGTCAATATGTACACGGACCGCGGTTTTTCGTCCCATTCGAACGACTAGATAGCTGTCCTGTCAGGCCCTCCGTCTGCATCACTGATAAGGGGAATCCACGCCGGAAAATCTAGATGAACTTTCTCGGCCAATGCAGGGATCGAACACCCGACCTCCAGGCTAGCGAACCCGCGCCTTATCCACCTTAGCCACCGTGATCCCCCCAGCGATTAAAGACAACCCGGTATTCTCCTCCGGCTTCGCACCCGCGACCTCTTTTAAACGATTTTTTATAGGAGAGTTTCCCTCAAAAAATCAATGTTTTGAAAAAGATTTGTAGCAAAATTTGGATAGATTAATTAGTTTGAATATTTTTTAGTCCAAATATCTGTATATCATCAAATCACAAAGTTTGTTCGCGGGACACATGTTAAATATTAGGAAGAGAGAACACATAAACCGAACTGTGTTATAATAAATGTGACAAAAAAAATCAATGCAGTATCTGATTTTATTTCTAAATACTGTTTAAATGGTTAATAAGAACAACCCACAAACAGACAATACTCTTGTTTGTTCAGTGACAATCTCTTTTTAAAGTTACGAACACAATTTCCGGAATTCAGACACAAGTGAAACATATACAAATTTGATAAAATAGTAGGCCTACCAAAGATAACTATTATTGCTAAATGCCATTTTTACCCCTAATTTAATATAATATGTGCTAGAAACAGTTCGGCTTGATATCAGTTTGATATGCTCTTTTATTTTGGATTCAACACACTGAAATAAGGAATGTTTCAGATCCTCCAAGGGCCAACATGTGTTGATATTTTATTTCTCGACCTGTACATCATTCCCGATCAGATTCTTGTGTGTACCACGTGGTGGTATTTTAGTGGATGACAGGCGGTGCCAAAGGCGCGCCTCTGATTCACTAATATATTATAGTAAAGATGGCTGGGTTGGAATAACGTGATCGAAGGATTTATATACTTAGAATTGAACACGGGTTTTAAAACCGAACAAACCCAAACATGACTCTTGGTATTATTTTCATCGTTGGACTTGTTAATTTATCTTTTATTCATATTGTCAATTGTCGCCTGTCTCAAACAGAAGCAACGCGGCTTAATTATTTCATGAACGAAGTTATGAGATGTGCTCGATTACCAGCAGCCAGCGTCGCACTTGTTTCAAACGGAGAAGTCGCTTATACCAATGGATACGGAACCGCCAACCAACCGGAAGGATTACAAGCTGGAAGGGAAACAACTTTTTGTCTTGGGTCTGGAACTCAATCTTTCACGGCCACCCTTCTTGCTAAATTATTATCAAACAATAAAAAGTAAGTGACTTCCAAAGAAGCATTCTTTTTTTAAATGATTATTATAAAACCTCAAATCAGTCGGCCAGTAATAAACAGCAATTTTAGTGTATTGCATAATATAGAATTGTATCTCATGTGTCATATCAATTACTAAATGCCATTAAGGGTTTCTAAACTGTAAACGGAAGTAAAGACATTCGACATTCGAAGAGAATACGTTGAATTTCACAATGATGCTTAAATGATTACGAGCCCAAACAAGGAACGTATTCCTGGTGGTTAATATTACATAATTCCAATTTTGAGTAAACACAAATCATCAAAATAAATTTAGCGTTTTCCTTTTGGCACCTACAATACGGGGTCCAATGCATGCACATGTAATAAGGTATTATGTCTAATGCTTTTTGCTTTTGATGGGGGGGGGGTGATGGGGGTTTTGTATGGCTGAATGGTTAGCGTGCGCGCTCTGTGTCATAAAGCTTGTCATTAAGTAAACTGGCGTGGTTTCGAATCCCGGTTGTACGTGGAAAAGAGAAGGGACGCATCGTGGGTTTTCTCCGGGTCGCCCCCCCCCCACTGCTAAAGACCCCTACGCGCAAACGAATTATTGAAATAAAATTAAACCATGTTAGTCCCGAAATTACCTAGTTTGTGTCGAGTAGACGTTAATCCCCATTTCTCTCTCTCTCCCTCTAATGCTTGATATTTCAGGACCGGCGGAAGTAATTCTTGATTGGGGGGGGGGGCGCAATAACCTGATGAAAATAGTACTTTCGGCCAAATTATGGGGGGGGGGGGGGCTAAAGCCCACTTCACCGGGTCTGTATTTTGTATCTCTCACATCGATATATACTAATGTATTCGGAGGGGTCCATTATATGTTTTACCGTAAACGCTTGATTTACTTCCAATTCTTGTGAACCACAAACACGCTCAGTCATGCCATTCCCCCCCAATTAATTACCATTCTGTAATTTATATCTTTTGTATCATAACTATTGGTCAACTAATATGGATTATATTACTCCTATGTATACCCCAAGCGCAAAAATGAGGGGAGAATCTTAACTTCAGGATGAAACTTTGTGCCCGGAAATGAATATCAATATCTCTTGCAAATATCTGAGAGATGCAGAGACGTTAGTGACCTTACTCTAAAGTATAATATAAATCATTAGTAGACCAACTCCCACACTTCATTTGGCCTTATGCAAAGGGTGTGTTGGCGTAATTTCTCTAATAAATATTTATACGAAGACTATTCATTTGAACTAGAAGTGAGATGATGTAAACCATTTCCCGCTATGAAAAAAACACACCACCTTTGATAGATTACCAGACACCGTTGTTTCTTGTATGTTATTTATTTAGAAGTATTATTTATTTCATCCATTGTGTTTCGGATCACGATATACAGATACGCCATGATGAAATCTTCATAAATCTGAAAGTAATATCGATATCTATTTTTGTTTTATTTACTTTGGAATGCGACCAATTTACAGCCAATAGCAATTGTTGATATCAATACAATTTCGAACAATTCTAGAACAAACTCAAATGCACTGGCACTAGGCTTATTTATGGGCGGCATCCTGTAGGCCACACATTATAAATTAAGACTAACAACATTAAGCTATACGGTTTCAATTTATATCAATATTAACATGACGCTTTTTATTTAGGCAGGGTACCGTATTTCCTCGAATACAACCCCGGCCTCGATTACAACCCGGGCCTTGAATAGAACCCGGGGGTAAGAGGGTGTTGAGATAAATACAACCCGGGTCTCGAATAGAGAGAGAGAAATAGGGTTTAACGTCTACTCAACACAACTAGGTCATTTCGGTACTAGTCTCGAATAGAACCCGGATCTCTAATATAAATTAATTGATGATCCCTTCGCATTTGAAAGACAGACCCCGTCTGCTTGTTTTACTTGTCCAAAATGTCACTCCTATAGAAGATTTTGAAGCATTAATTCGGGTCTGATAAAATACAACCCGGTCTCGATTATAAACCGGGCCTCGAATAGAACCCGGGGATCGGGGGGTGCTGAACGAAATAGAATCCGGGGTTGTATTCGAGGAAATACCATACCTTGTAATATTACCTTATCGTTTGTATCAAAACCAAATTGTTGATTTCGCTGTATCGTGGCGTGACGATACGTTTTTGTTTATTGGAAAATTTAAAGACAAAGCCAGTGTTGAGATATAACCTATTTTTGGTTCAACCATTTGCCAAAAAGAGTAAAAAATTAAACTAAATTTAATAAAGAAACCGATTTTCGCATAATATACTAGTAGTTTGAAACAAAAGTATCATTGTATGTATATAGCTTTCTAATCAAACCTACAATCAGATGAACCCTGGTTGATACTGTATACCAAATCAAAAATGGTTGGATTCTTTAAGTTATCTATTCGAACATAAAAACTTGTATTTAATGGAATGCGTAATATTTCTCATAACCTCAGTAATTCGGATACAATCCCCAATCTTTAGTTATGTAATTAAAACTTGAACATAATTATATAAAAAGAAGTTTTAGTTTTCCATGCCATATCCTTATCCGTTATTTTTGTACAATACACATGCGCATCGTCCAAATTCCATAACATTATACACAAAAAGTACATAATATATGATGTTGGATATCATTTAATGCAATTTAAATGTACACCAATGACTTTACTACACGTACCCCTTTAACATTTTAGACGTATTAAATATGGTATCTGATATTGCAGATACACATGTTGAGTGTTTGTAGCTCTGTTGTTTATGAGCTGTTCGCACTTTCTGTACCCAAGAACTGCGTGTGAATAATATATGGTCAAATGGTAAAGATCAAAAGTGACATTTCAGTTTCGTTGGGTATTTGTGTGGGCTAATAGTAGATCGGTTATTTAAAAATAAAAAAGGGTATAATCGAATGGAAACTCGAACCATTTACGGCAATTTTCAAGGTGATATTTTTCTATATTGCATGTACGTCTGACTCTTTCAGAATCACCTTATGTCACTGGCTTAGCTATGGTGATATTTTATGTGGTAAGTCATTGGGTATGTTTGCGCTATCTGCTAGAGAGATATCCCTTGGTAGGTTCACGTTGTTATTCTGGTTTTGTTTAGCACAATTCATATTTTGACGTCATTGTAAAGGACATGCCATTAACTTTGACAAGTTATACGTTCATTATGTTAAACTCCCGTAAGAGGTTACCCTCTAATTGTTCACATTTCTAGTGTGGTCGGCATGGATGGAAACCCCCACACATGTCAACAATAAGAAGTTAAGTTTTCGCGTAAAGAATCAACCACTTTTGGTTGGAAACTAAATATTAATACCATAACTCACCGGCTGTTCGTAAGTAGCGGTCAACACAGTAAATACGTGATTAAACAACCTTTATATTTTAGATATTATGAATGCATTGAAATGTTGGTGGATAAGATATAAGATAACATTTGTGGGTGTCGATTATTTCCTTCTGTAATTCAAATCCAATGTTTTTGCCCGCTATACGGAAACAGAAACCATAATATTGTGATATATGTTAAAAGTATCTACGTAAGTCCTGTAGATAAAAATGTATAGAATGCCTTCGTTATAATATTGATATTAACCTTTTAGATTCAATTCATCTTCGTATCCCAAAACTCTATGGAAGGTCAATGATGGCAGCTGTCTAAACACATATATTCGCCATTGGTAGAAACCATGGTGGTAGGTTCAAGTCAGGTCAGAAAACACGGAACCTGTGGAATACGAATACAATCTGTTCCATGCCGTTGTTTCGACGATGAATATTATAGAACGCTATAGTAATTATTTTGACGATTGGTTTTTTGTCCAGCAAATAACGTCTTGAGCACCATTACGATTGTATCTAAACCCTGATTACAGTGCATGTCTAGTAAATTAAAGGTCGGCGTTTGGGGATGTTATGACCCATACCCCTTATACACCCACAATACCCACTGCTTCTGCCGATGACATAAAATACAATCTTGGTTGCGTGCAAGGGGGTTGGACTGGATTCTGTCGACGGTCAATGTCTTAAAATCAACCTCTAAGCCTGTCACTTTGTACAGACGTCGTGAACTACATCGTACTTGGAAATTGTCCAGTCTTTTTACTTTTGTTTATTCAGTTGCGGCTATATGTTGTAAGACCCTCTGAATATATTTGAAAATGGAGCCGACATGGCTCAGCGAGTAAGACGTTGGCTCGCTAACCTGCCCACAGTTCGATGGTGTGGTGTGGTTTCTCCTTCTCAGTGGTGTATGACAGAAGGTCTGGCAAGGGACAACATATAGTTATTCAGATGGCCTGAAAAACTGAGGTCCCGAGTACACACTGACATACACGTAAAATAATCCTTGACAGTTGCAATTCGATATAAGAGTAGGTGGTAGTGTCGCTATCCGGTTAAATTTCAGCATAGCACACAGTATAGAGTAAATTCGTCTTCATTAGCCCAGTCGGAACAAAACAGTTATCGGGCATTAAACATTTCATTTCACGGTTTGAAATTAAAATTTGTGAATTTGATCTTGTATTTTATTTTTTCAGGAAAATTTGAATAACATTATTTTAATCGTTGTATATGTCTATATCGTAGGCCTATGTGTTGTACATAGTATTAATTTATGATTGTCGTTAACTAAAATTTTCAGTTATACATGGGATACACCAATATCGAAAATACTTGGCAGCTGGGTGATGTTTTACGACAATCATAGAACAAAAAATTTGAACTTAAAAGATATATTAGCCATGAGAACTGGTTTTAGTAACATGGACATAGTGCCACTATCCAGGGCTATGGGACGATACAGACTTATATCGTAAGTATTTACAGTATATATTACTCAAAAACGGTATTCAATCTGCATTCTCGTGTTCTTGGAATTTATTTTAAGAAACGCTTTTCCTATACAGAATACTGTGCTTATGTCACATACACAAACAATGTTTCGGCAATTGTCCTCAAATTGATAATAGTAAATTGACAATTATGACATATCGCAGAGTTGCGAAATTCGGGTTCGGGGGATGTTGTGTTCTTTAACTTGAAGCTTTGTCTTTTTGACATAGTTAAAATTATTATTTATATATTTTTGATTGTGTGTGTGTGTGAGCTTTTTGTATTTATCAAAACACGATGTGACGTTCGATCGCAGGCGACCAAGGCACCACACTTGAAACTTGATACAAACAATGAACATCAATAGAACTGGCCCCGATGGATTTCAAAATGATGTAATGGCCAATAATGAACTTAATGATAAATGGCAGACAAATCATCACCCAGTTAAATTTTACAGTAATTATATTATGTTACTCACCCATTAAATTTGTAAATATTTTTCAGAAATCTTAAATATGCACCGGAAATTGCTAAATTTCGAGAGAAATATTTGCAGAGCGACATCATGTTTGTCTTGGTCGAAGAAGTTATACGAGAACTTGGAAGTGATACCTGGGAAAAACTACTGAAACGTCACATCCTTGACCCCATTGGAATCACCCGACCTATGTTCTTAAACGTGGAAGAAAGGCAGACAA
Source organism: Patella pellucida (assembly GCA_917208275.1). NCBI lineage: Eukaryota > Metazoa > Mollusca > Gastropoda > Patellidae > Patella > Patella pellucida. The sequence continues at coordinate 54,786,292 of OU795039.1, read as the reverse complement.
ATAATTTTGCTGGACCAGTTCTAAGTTATAATGGCAACCCTTATGTCATACCATTTACATCTTTGAAGTAATGTATTTTATAATTATAAATAAATAATAATGAAAATACATGTGCCGTGTTAACGGATGAAAACAGAGACCGGTCTTGATGAATATTCAATTTCCTTTCAAATTATGTATCAAAAGACAATACTTCTTAGATAGCAAACACACAACACATGCAGATATCATAGACGCTAAAGTTAGGTTTTCTGTCTTACAATTTGACAGATACGAAGAGTGTACATATTTTTGATATATAAATAAATGTATTTGCGTTTGTAGTTAAGAGCACTCGAAATATCAGACAACTTTTCAAATTCCGATCTCATGGTGGTTTTAATCGATATTTCAAAATACAATTTGTCGGAATAATATTCCAATCCTCAATCCGATCAGCCCCACTATACTTCAGTTGGTACGACACTGATTGGCAAAAGACACTTTTTTATTTTTTTATTTTCAGAGGATTTGACGTCATCAGCGCAGGATCGGCACTTTGTCTATCAGCAGACGACATGGCCAAATGGTTGTTGTTTAACTTAGAAGGGGGTAAAAATACAGACGAACGCCAGGTATTAGGGACAGCAGATCTGGAACAACTATTTGAACCCTGGATGTTTAGGACTGAAGACGCTGGGCCGAGATCACGTGGGTTTGAGCAACCAAACATACAAGTTTCTTATAGTCGTGATTCGAACACTCTTGGTTGGATTAAAGGACATTATAGGGGTGAGTGTAAATGGTAACGTATTAGATCTGGAATGTAGTTGCATTTAGGTATAAATAGGAACCCCTATAGTTAATATATTAAAGGAGCTAACCTCTTGGATTTCGCTCAAAAAAAAGTATATCGTTTGGTTGACCTGGTGTGTAATTTTTATTAATGATGGGACAAACTCTATAAGACTCATTTCTTTTGTTTCAAAAGGTTAGGCAAAAGCATACTGAGCCGACAGCAGAACCCAAAATCGATTATATCTTATAACCAATTGTTTTCTATAGGCATGAGTTTTTAAAAAGAAAAAACAGATTGGTAGACATAATTCTACCCGTAATCCATTGCCTTAAACCATATATTCTTCCTATTTCAGGTTACCCAACCTATACCCAGGGCGGTAGTTTACCAGGCTATGAGAGTTTATATTCTATTATTCCTGGTAGAGCTGTAGGTGTTCACGCTGCTTTTGTTGGTGATAACAGCCATAAAGCTTATGCCGCTATATCTCTCATTAATATATTTGGCTTGGATATGTTGTTACATGGTGCGCCGTGGTTTGACACCAACAATGTCTGTAAGATTATGGAAGATATGACGGCCCATCTGTCCAAGTTAGAAGACAAAAAGTCGTCAAATCCTGTTCACAAGGCACCCGATGCACAGAGGGAATTGGACGCTTATGCTGGAGATTTTAGGCATTTAGCATTCGGGGATATACAAGTTATCAAAAACGAATCGGAGTACCTTCATCTGAAATATGGATCAGTTGCAGACTATATCATGCGTCCTACCTATACTCCCGATGTTTTTATTCTGGAAGCAGCACCAGGACCTTTATGGTACTCAACCCACGCGGACTTTTATCAACAGAAAGGGCCATATCTAGCTTATTTTAACGTCTCAGAAGCCGATGATGTCATTGATAGTGTTCGAATTCCACATTTTGATCGCTATATGCATCCAGTTTTTAGCCGGAGAGTCAAAATACCTGAACCAGAGCCAGACCAGGTAATTTGTGAATCTGGTGCATATAGCATTAATACGGCTAGTGTGTTGTCTGTAACATTTATGTTAATATTAAATATGGTTGCCAGTTGATAATTACAATATTGCGTTTTAACGCCTAGTGTTTGATATTAGGTTTACAGATTATTTGATATTTTTTTTATTTAACAGTTCAGACACTTATTAATTGAAAAGCGTTATTTGTTATCAACATGTCTTGACCATAAACGTATTATGTAATTTCAAAAGCTTTCGGCTACACTGTCACATCTCAAAGATTAAGAAGAACAGTTTTCATCTTGTCTTAAGGATTGAAGTATTCTAATATACCTAGCTATAAAGTATTCAATTGATTAATGTGATGTGTTTTATATAGATGTTTCTAAAGATAAAGCAGTATATTTAGGTTGTTTACTCATTTTCGGCACAGCTATTATAGTATCAATTTGCTTCCCTGTCATATAGGATCTGTGTTATACAAGGAGTGAATCTATTTATCATACTGCACCACCCACATTTCAATTTTCTTATGAATCCCACTCCTAGAGCTTTTAAAATATCAAACTGCCTTTTTTTAAAATATCAAACTGCCTTTTTTTAAAAAATATAAGTAGTTCTTTATCTTCAAAAACATAAACACTATGGTAACCTTTTTTGTACTTTTTATTTACACAAAGACGCAAACCCAAATCGACCTTCCTCTTTCCGTGCACTATGCCGACGATACGGTTAAATTTATTTGTTTAAGCCAGCTCAATTTGCACCATGGTCGCTGAGATGTAAATAAGGTTAGGGGTATGTGATTGTTGGTGCGAGATTGTAGGTTAACGTTAGGACAAGCATTAGGGCTAGATTTAAGAATTTGGGGGAGAGGTTAAGTCTAGATAGACATTGATCCGAGGATGATGGAAATTTAGTCCGTGATATTATAAAAATGCACACAACACAATAGATTTATAAGCATTAGGGCTAGTTCCAGTGTTTGGGTTAGGATTACTGATAGCTTTGTTTACATCTCGTGAATTTGAACTAAACTTGAAGTTGCCGGACGGTATATCGGTGGGTACATCGTATTTATGATGTTGTTAGACTTGTTGATTAAAATAATTGTAGTCTGTATATATTACATTTTAATGTGGTAATAAAAGAAAACTTAATGTTGATCTCATTCTATACATAAATTATCATGTAAAAAAATAAAATTTACCTTAAAGCAATGGCTTGTTTTTTTAGTATGTCGATATCCACGCTTGTAATAAGTTATTATCTAATATGATATTAGTAATGTTTATGCATCTAGTATTTCGTCGAAATAAAAGTTAATGTTTACAATATTTAAGGATATAAATTACACGAAGATTACAAACGGAACAACCGCACATTGCCAAAACAATGCATGATAATAAACGACATGAGGCCTCGTCTATATTATACGTTGCCCCTTGCCAGACCCTCTGTCCTGCGCCACTGATCAACATGAGACCTCGTCTATACTCTATACTATACGTTGTCCCTTGTCAGGCCCTCTGTCCTGCGCCACCGATCAGGGGTAACCATGTGTTAAAATCCAGATGATCATTCTCGGCCAATACCGGGATCGAACATGGGACCTTCAGGTTAGCAAGCTAATATCTTAGTCACTGAGCCACTGCGGCTTCTTATAACGAAGAACTATTTATTCCTTCTTGATAAGATTTTAGATTTTTTAATAGAATAGTGAAGAAATTGCTAGTCTGATGGATACAGGTCTCCAAATATTCCTGGGCCGTCACTCACTAATGTAGGTCGAAAGTTATTTTTAGTCCCTCTCTCCCTTCTCTTTTCCCTTTTGCATAGCGATTTTTGTTGACTTTTTGGTGTAGAATCGAAAAAAGGGTTTGAAAATACATTTTGTGCCTACTTTTGGTGAATATTCATGATGTTGAGGCGGAAGGATACAAGAGTTGTGAGGTTAGTTACGTTGAAATGTAGGCCCTGAAATTGCATGTTTTCTTGTCTCTACTTCCAGCTATTGTATCTCAATTCTTTCATGGTCAACCCCATACATGCTTTTGGGCAAGAGTTTGCCATATGTTGCTCCATCTGTGGCAAAAAGCGTTTTACCCAACGAAAATTTGGGAAAAAGTTAGAGCCGGTCTAAGAGACGAGAATTAACAGTAGAGTCAATGGGGAAAAAATTAGTGACCTGTGGCCTGATTCCTTATAAACACTTTACGGTGGATTTACTTCCCTTGAAAAAGCCCAACTTTTTTTTCAAATAACAAAAACCTTATGTGATCGAGATTGTTTAGTGCAGAGAACATTCGACCCATAATTTACATCCTGTATCATTCATGGACAGTTTGTAATGGGCGTCAGGTATTCCAACACTGTGTGAATTGGGTCATTATCGTGAAGGGCTTTGTGAAACGATTTATTCAGCTTCATAATAAAAAGGAGGTTTAACATCCTACCTTTCTGTACCAACCGGACAAATAGAGACGGGCATCTGCCATTTTATTTTGGAAAGTTTTCACCTGTCCTTCGTAGAATGCCAACTTTCAGAGTACTTTTAAGTGCGAACCAACGTATATCTGGGACCCGCTGGGACATCGTGTGTTTTCGCCCATTCGAACGACTATACCATATTCATTGCCAGGTGTCTAATCATTGCCTGAATGAAATGAGTAGAAATATTGTATCATGGTGTTTTGGCTTTGCCGGGAAATTGAAACAGGTTCGACTATCCTTATAATATATTCTATTTATGTCTTTCAGAGAAAGAGAGAGAGAGAGAGAGGTTTTAACGTCCACTCGACACAAACTAGGACATTTCGGGACAAACATAATATGGTTTAATTTTATTTTTCAATAAGTCGGTGCGTAGGGGTCTTAGACAGTGGAAGGAAACACACGAGGCTGGTCAGGAGACCCTACTTCTTGTCACATACAACCGAGGATCCGAAACGACACCATGCCAGGCTTTTGATACAGCACACACTTGCTAACCGTTCGCCCCCCCCCACCCACATTCAGTAGGCCCATATACAGACTTTCAGAAATGTGAAAAATAGGGAGCGGGAATGAACAGTATAAAAATAGAATGTCTCCAATTGGAATTTACACAGATTAAAGCAGTTTTATGGATGTTATTTATGTCTATAAATAATTTGATATTTCTATAGATATAGATGTTTGTATATTATACAACAAAATATATTAAAGTATATACATTTTAGATAAATGATATTCATTAAAATACGGTAGCAATAATCAATTAACCAATAAACGGCATTCATCTCTCATTGTTCGAGCAGATTTTTAATTCAAATGCGAAATGAAAATAAATGGATTTGATCATCCTACATTTCTACATCAACAAGGCTAATACAGAACGACAGCGTGCTAAGGGGGAATTTCGTTCGGAAATCGCGCTAAGCTTCCTGTTTTTTTAAATTCCAACGGTTCTCTAATATGCACGCCAACGTGTAAACGGGACCTTGATTCTTCAACCAACCCGAACGATTACTGTATAACTATCATGGAAACCATTGTCTAAAAGCACTTGCATTCAAAAGCAACTTATACATAGACATATGATAATGTAAGATGCGTAAGATTTAATATTAGTGACACTATGCGAATAAAATGAATACCATACTCCTCGCTGTGTTCCGTTTGATTAGAGCTAATCCCACTACTCCAGAGAGGGATTTCTCGGGCCATTGCTTCAGGAATATGAATGAATACATGTAAGGTATATTCTGTTAAACCGATATGTTTAGTAAAATTATGCGAATATATTGAACAAGCATAAACATGTATATTGTGCTAAACCGATATATTAAGTAACACTATGCTAATATAGTAAATATATGTAAACATGTATTTTCTGTTAAACCAAATATTAACACTATGCTTATATAGTAAATAAATTTAAACATCTATATTCTTTTAATATGCATCATATTGTGTGTATTTACAACAACAGCACACCATATAGTCATATCCAATATCATGATAGGTTTTGACAATAGGAACTATATGCATTTACAACGAGAACAACCATATTCTAAATCATGTCCCGTAACTTCGTTAAGCGGGGACACAATTTTTCACATGCCATAAAGGAAGTAAGCAATAATGGTTAAGATGAAAAGGGTTACAAATCGCTATGTACAACTTCCTGGTTTAGATTTGTATCATATTCATGACAATTACTTACTCAAATTTCTCATTCAACCCCGCACAGTGTTTGACGTCTGTAAACCCGGGATAAAATCAACACAAAATCACAAACTGTGACATTTTGTGGATATACGTTTTGCAACTACATGTACTTTGTAATGATAAATGAATATCAAGAGAATAACATAAACCAACTTATTTGTGGGCATTAACTTTAAATAAAGTTTTTTCTCTTAGTTCAATAATCTATTTAGTTCTAAATGGTAATAATGAAATACTTTTCAATATTGACTTTTCATGAAATGGACTTTCTAGAACAACTCATATCACTTCTCAGCGATAGCATATATTTCCAACATTATATCTGTGTTGAAACTTCGTCAATGTCTAATGCATAATCATGTGAATTGTCGTTACCCTTTTCGGGAATATTTAGATCATCTACACACCCCGAATCTGTGGACACTTGAGATTTTATTGAAACTGAGGAATTATGTCTAACCAGCTGAGATTTGATAGCCAATGAGTACCTCAGTCGATCCAAAAACATCTTATCTTTAACGTCTAAATAGGTGAAGGTCTTCAGACAAAGTTTCAGAGAAGATGGCATTTCATCCTCAGGTATATCCTTAAGTTTCACCAGAATCAAATGTCGTCGTTTTCTCAAAATGCTTTCGTTGTAAGCCTGCTTAAATTCGACCGTGCCCCACGTACTCTTTAGAAACGACCTAGAGAGTATAACAATAGTGTGACGACTGTTCTCTATACTGTATATGATATTGTCCAGGATGCTTTTTCCACCAATAAAATCTCGTTCGTGTAAACACAATTTGAAAGCATGTGCTTTATTTTCGGACGGAGTCTCCAGATTGTCTTGAAGATAACTGTGAACCCAGTCCCCATCGTCAGAACTATAGGCTACGAAAGCTGCGAATTTCTTAGATTCGGACTTGTCACTTCTTTCACTTGGTATTAAGATACCAAATCTTGTATAAAGAATAATTTTGATCTCTTTTCTATATCTTACTGAAAGTATGATAAGAATAATTAAAATGACGGCAACAATGGACAATATAACGAGAGCTACAGTCAGATCAGCTGGGCGTGCAGCACACCCCATATCATCTTCAGTCAAATGTTTTAACATTTTACCACGAGCTGATGGCGGGGTAGCACAAGTCATATTTCGGATATATCTATATTTAAAGAAATCACCAACAAACCATTCCTCGTCTTGAACTTGGTAAATAAATTCCTGTTTTAAACAACTACAATCCAAAGGATTATTTCGAACATCGACAAACATAAACGGCAGTCTTTCCACCCAATCTTTGATATCCTGAACAGCTAAAGTTGTTATATTGTTATTCCGGACGTCAAGAACCCTGTCCTTGTTATAGTTTGATATCATCCTCAGTGTAACTTTTGAAATAAAATTATTGCTAAAGTCGATGTATTCTAGTTTTGGGTATTTCAGGTTAAAATCATTTAAAACCGGTGGAATCTCCTGCCATTGGCTACTGGAGTAGTTGAGGTATTTAAGATTGGGATAATGGGAATCAGCAGTCATCAATCGTACTTGGAAAGCGTTGACCACATCTTCTTCAGATTCCTCGAGGTATTCAAGTTGTTCAAATCTACAGTCTGAGCCCATGTTCTCTATATCTGTGATGAACTGCTCCATTAACATGGGATCTATATTTGGGCTCGGGGGTCCCAGTTCATAGTCAGTCATGTCGAAGTGAGCTTTAAAAGATCTCATTACAATTCTTCTTAAAGTAGTGTCATGACCACAATTCCATTCTCTAGAAACGTTTACGATTTCAGTAAAACTTTCAAAAAATAATGCAAAGTCGATTAAAAATCCCGAATTAACAAGAGAAAGAGATTGTAAAGTGTCCGGTGTTCCTTCCAATTTTTGGTTATTCCAATCGTTGATAAAATCATAAATAACACAACCTTGTATCTTTAGAACCACTAGTCCTGGTATCTTCATCGGCCAGGTCATAGAAAGATTTCCACCGGCGGAACACTCAATGGTGACATTAAGAGTTAGGTCCGGGAGATTTGTAGTGAGGTTATTTAGCTGTTTTAAGTCTATCAGAACAGGGTCATTTTGACCTAAGGCACAGAATAAATTTAACTGTTTTGTTTCTGTTGTGTCATTAATGTCGTTCTTGCACACAGAAGACCATGATGTAGGAAAGTAGTCTGTTGCCAAGCTACTGGTACAACTGGTGGCCATGATTATCAGCACTAACAAATAATGGTGTGTTGGGTCACCCATCGTGAAAATTATTGACACAATGAGAACACAAACTGTTTTTCTGTTACTTGTACGGGTACCCTGAAACGAATCGACAGAAGAAATAAATATTCATCCAATTCAACAATTATAATGGTACGCGACAGTTTATAATACTTTGCATAATCGAAAACGTGTTGTAAATATCATTATAGCTATAGGGTGTCTTTACACAAATCTTGTGAAATTATACATAATTATTGTATTATACGATTCTTTATTTAGTCACGCACACGTAAGTAATTCGGTACAGGAAGGTAGGCCTATATCAAATAACAACCAAATTTCACACACCTTGAAAAATACTATTTATAATAGAACGACCCTATTTATTTGATGGCCAACTTCGTGAAGATACACGAATAGGGACATACAGTAATACAATATACCCTTTCTTCAAATTAAACCTATTCAACCCTGTTGAGATTTATCTATTGAATTTGGCTTTGTATAGCATGCATACTATATATATATTGACAATACTATTAAGAGAAGGAATATGGAATCACACTTTATTGACCGGTTCAAACCGGAGTTAAATGCATAATTTTATTTGTCCCCTTCCTACCATATTAATATTCTAAATTTTAAATAGAATCTTAAACTATAATTTTACACTGTTTACTTCTAACACCATTTAAGGGTATTTTAAACCCTATATTACTTTATTTCTCTATAATCGGTTTATTAGAGAATGAAGTGATTATAAACTAATTTACAACCAAATTACATAATTGATCTATTGACATCTAATTCATCTCTTCACTTCTGTATGGTTCTATTGTCTAATTACGCCTGGAAGAATATGTTAATTATTATAGCCAGATTACTTAATTGGTCTATGAACATTGATTGATCTAATTATTCTTATATTGACTATACCAGGAAGACTATGTAGATTAATGTCACGTTATGTACTATATACTTTTAAACCTTTGTTGTATGTTACTTAATATTATTTATAATCCATTGTCATGGAAATCTATTGTTCTAAGAATGTATATATATATGTATCGTATTTGAATATTCTATATGCATTATTAATATCTGAAGACGCCTATAGAGGGCAGATAGCTAGCTTATATGACTTAATGTATGTCGGAATGAAGTAAAGTGGAGAATTTTTTACCTGGACGTATTTTTTTATTTTTATATGTATATATATATATATATATATATAATTGAAATTAAAGATGGCAAAATAAAAATAAAACTACATTTGTATGCTAACGTTTTCACCGCGATAGCGGCTCATCAGGCGATTTATAACAATAGTCTATGACGTCACAATGTCATAGTTACATAATTATACAGGCAAGGGTACAAATATTCAATCCCACCGCGTTCTTTATTTTAATTAATTTAATAATTCTCTTATTTAGAATTAAGTTTCGGGTGGTACTTCTCAATAAAATAGCTCTCTTTCGCCTCCAAGAGGTCGTTGTTGTTGCTATTAAGTCTATATAAAGGAAAAACACTAAATTTACCCCCACCACATACTTCAAGATGCTCACTGAGCGGGATCATCCTGTATTTTGGTTGAAGTATGTGCTGTCGATGGAGGTTCATTCTCAACCTAAGCATCATTTTGGTCTTCCCTATGTACCTTCCCTTGCATCCCGGACACACTATAAGGTAAATTACATAGTTCGATTGGCAATTCATTGCCTGTTTGATATAAAATACATTATCATCATCAATTTTTATGGATGATCCCTCAATGATAATGTCACAGGTTTTACACTTTGAATTACCACATTTCGAAACTACTGGAATTGAAGCGACTGAATCATATTTAGAAGATGTTATAATCCTAGCTAGATTGGAAGGTTGCTTTAGACTGTTGATTATATTTGTTTTTCTCAAAATTTTATCCATCGTTTGGCTATTTTTAAGGATATGGATGTAATTTTCAATGATAGATTTCCCATTTTCCTGGGACGGATTGAATGTAGTAACTAAAGCAACGTTCCGTTTATCAGAGACTACAGGAACTTTAGGTTTTCTTAACAGGCTTTGATCCAGACTCAATGCTCTTTGGTTAGCATCGTCTATTAATTTACCTGGATATTTTTGTTTTAATAAGAAACCTTTTAGTTCCCGCAGTCTCTGAATTTTGACATCTTGATTGGACACAATTGTACAAATTCGTCTAGCTAAGTTATATGGGATGTTTCGTTTCGTATGAGGTGGGTGACAAGAATTAAAATTTAGATATTGATGTGTATCAGTTTTTTTGTAATACACATCAGTTTCAATAGAGCCGTTTGCGTGTAGCTTAACTGTCACATCCAGAAAATTTAATGTGGATTGACTCTGCTCAATTGTAAACTGAATACTGTCATCTAAACTATTTAACATTTTATGAAGTTCTGAGATGATTTCCTGAGATACTCTGAGTATCACAAAACAATCATCTAAGAACCGTTTCCATGAAGTCTTAATCAAATCACTAAATTCATTGCCAAACATTTTGGTCACCCTCTCATACCATATTTCCTCAAGATAACCTAAAGTTAAAGTAGCATAGGTAGGGCCAACTTTCGTACCCATAGCGACTCCCTTGATTTGTGTATAGTATAGGCCATTGAAGAAAAATATGTTATTTGATATCACGAGATCTAATGCACCGAGAATAAATGAATTTGAAAACCGGTCTGGTATTAGGTCTGCGTGGTTATTTAACCAATATTCGACAGCTTTTAGACCCAGATCTTTGCGTATATTGTTATATAAATTAACTACATCAAAGCTAATAATTGTACTACCAGACTCTACCTGTGCAGGTAGTTGATGTAGAAAATCTATATCATCGCGAAGAAAGCTTTTAACGCGAGAACATAATGGTTTTAAGATGATGTCTATAAATTTGCTGAGTCGTTGGGTACTGCTGTTGGGCCCACCTACGATTGGTCGAAATTTTAGGTCTTCTGGACTATGTATTTCAACCACTTCATTAAATGATTGTCGGACAGCTTCTTCTATCAGCTTACTATATATATGCACATTCTATTCCGAAGATATTTATAATAAAAGTGACGACCGTTAAAAATTTCCAAAGAATATTTGGATGTTTTATATTGCGTCATTTTAGGATTAATTTCGTATCCTTGAATAAAAAGAACATGTGCCATCATGAAGATTACTGACCAAAAACTATTCGACACAATTATAACCTTGTCAAAGAAATCGGCAAGGTTTAATTAACATGGAATTGTTCGGCCCAGAAAAAGGCATCGGCCACAAAACAGGGAACTAATAACAAACAGCGAACACAACTTCCATGTGAACTTTTAACCTTAAATGAAACTGTTTACAACATACCTGGTGAAAATATTGACTTGACTCACTCAGTAATGCGAACTGTTTGAATGCGATCCCCCGTGTGACATCAGATAGGTCTTTCGTGGCCGGCCGCAAGCCGTGTGTATATTATTGGATTGGTATGTATCCACATAATATACCTGGGGTCGACGCTAATCAACACGCACCAGTGAACAAGAATATTTTAAAGAGACATGATCTCAACCACGACGATTGTCTTGGTCAAACCGAACAAACAATTGGACTTCTATTATAATAACCCATGTTCCTAAGCCAAGTTTGGTGCAAACAGTAGGACGTTTACCCCATTTCATTTCATTCCTATTATAATAGGTATATATTTAATATATAGAATTTACTATGTCAATTGAAATATATTTCTGCACACAGAAGGTGCAGATCGGTGTTGCACTGGGTGATACAGTTTGTTTAAACGTAACCCATCCATCGTGACATTCTTGTATACAATATTGTAGGCGTTTTACTTTTGTATCGCTTAGACAAAATTTCCCTTGAACAATATATCGAGCCTGTTCACTATTTGAGGCAGAAATCAAGCGCCTCTCTAATATAATGATGAACTGATAATATCATCACCACCACATGGATTAAATACGTAATTTTGTGCCATATTAAATATATTTTCATTACTCATCCATAAAATGTATCTATAAATCGATGTCGCCTGTGACTTTGTGTCTATTTCAGCTGTCTTTTTAAAACCTTTTTTCTAAGCGATAACCCATTCTATGTGCATCATTTTAATACAAGCATAATATAAGATTTTTTGAAATTTCACTGTTGATAAAAATTCCGCTTTTAATTTCCCGAACCGAAATTTAACGGGGGTAAAACTTGACCCATTATTAATCGAGACATCACACCAGGTGAACCTAATTCAATACTTCATTTCTTATTAAATAAGCAGGCCTAGATCCTTTAATTTATACTGACATTTTGAGCGTGATTACACTTCATAATGCATTCTTTTCACATGTGTAAAATTTGGACTACACGTTACACTTTATATTGGTTTTCCATGCATTTCAAATATAGATATGCTTCCTGTTTTAAAAACTTATAAAAAAAACCTGACTGGTTGTTTTACAACCAGTTTATAAATGCCAAACCTATAACATTTAACCTATCGTGTTAGCAGAAGAAAAATAAATGGACAAAAAGTATACTTTATTAATATTCAAAGAATAAAATAAAATTAAAGGCTCCATAGATTCTTTTTATATCAAATTGTATAAATCTACACGCAATAAATTATTGTCGGTGTTCAGTCAACCGTGCCTAACACGTCATAGTGAATTATCAGCCAATAGAATCTTCGGCGCAGCATGCATACATCCGGGATGATATATACACAAAACGTACGTATATATTATAGTCACGCGTGGTGGTTTACATAGTTGTCCTGGAACAAAGATAGGCTATGTGTGTCATCTTCATATATAAATATTGAGAAAGTTTATCAAGGTTATAGAATCCTGATAAAAGTCTATTCATTAGTGTATATGTTTATTTAAACTGCAAAAGTGGCGAAGTGTATGTCTCCATTATGTGTTTGAGACTGTCACTCCATTGAACTATCATTGACCCTTCTTAAAGTAGCCATGTCCCTTACTCCATTTCTTCGATATTGAAAACTCGAATTATTTGTCAATTTAAATCAACATTGATGTTTTGATCTAACCGGGAAAAGATGGGCTTCTGATATCCAATATTTAAGACAAAATAAACATTTTACAATTGGTACAGACCCGTTTTTTAACAAGGAACTTCAAGAACGAGGCTCCTCATATTCCACAAATCTTGTCAAACGGTGACTCATACAAATACTGGAATAACCAAACCATATAGATGGCCATTCGATCGAGACTTCCGGAGTATTTCGCCGAACATAACTGATTTGATGAGTAAAAATGGAAACGATTTTTTTAAAATCAATTCATATTACATCATTATATGCGTTGCGACCCATGGTCATCTGCCTCAATTTCTAGCTCCCATATATTAGAGATTTAGCTACTTTAAGTAACCATCGACATGTGAGTCTTACTGGCATCTTAAATTGGGCGAGCACGCTGTCTATGTTAGCTATATTTTGATTTGAACATGCTCAAAATAAACGCCGTGACTCGGCGATCATTGGTGACCACAGCACGATAGCTGGCGCTTCCACCACGCTTATGGCGATCTTAATGCGCTCTAAACTCATTTTCAATCGCCGTAGCAACGAAGTAAGGTCGCCACGCCGGTCTGACGGGGGTATAAGTGACGTGATCCATTTGGATCCCGAGGACCACCAGTTCTTGAGTCCCCCGCCCCACTTTTCGAGGACCACGTTAACACGATAGATTTAACAGTTTTATACGAATTCGTTAAAATTTGGGTCATGAGAAGGAATGGCTACTGGCTATTTGATGCGCTTGAGAGAACTGATCTACGGTGCGTTTAGGCTATCGTAAAACATCAATTGCAAGATATCTCTTTAAAGAAGCTAAGTCGCTAATATTTTGGACCTAGAAATGGACACAAATGGGTATCAACGCATATAATAATGTAATTTGAATGTGGTATACCTAAATTGCATTCAATTGTTTCCGTTTTACTCTAATTTCAAAAAGTTATGTTCGGCGAAATACGCGAGGTATCCCCATCGATGGGCGATTGCTAGCGTCTGGTTATTCCAGTCTACACAGGAAGTATTTTTGTGCATGCTCCCCAGTTCAGATAATGGTGTCATGTTTCACGATGGACCATGCTCAAAACTTATTTCCTGCAAAATTTGTGTAGAATCCGCGTCCAGGATATGAATAATCGCATTTACTTGTGGGATATCTCTTAGCCTTGTTCTCCCAGTACCTTATTACAATTAATGCGGAGACGCACTATGGTACACGATTCGTGTATCAATGTTTAAAAAATTATTTTATCTTAAATATCGGATATCAGAAGCTCATTTTTTTCCCGGTAAGTTTACATCATCAACGTGATTTAAATTGACCAAAAATTCGAGTTTTCGATGTCAAAGATTTTGGAGGATTGTGAGTTACGGACTTAGGTCCTTTAAACAGTAAACACAGACATCTATTTTTAACAGTACACTGCGTTTTCATTTTGTCTCAGTGTATACTAACTTTAAAAGATGTGTACTGTCCTTGACCCGGTTACCAGAAAACAAACACGAAGAGAAATTGTATACATGACACGTATGACTCCTTGAAACATCATTTGAAGTCTAATTGGAAAGTATTATGCATTCAGAATAACCCGAGTTTTAAGACCTGACACAGTGAAAATTGTTCACAACGATAGAGGCAAAAATCTAAAATTTGACTGGAATGTAGGTTTTCAAATGGGACTCTGTCGTATCGTTTTTTTACTCGATACAAAACATACATAAAATAACAACAAAACATTTCACAGGTCATAATAAACATTTTGTTAAAGAACAGTGTAATCCCGATTGTAATAATTGTAATTAATGTGTTTTGCCATTCAATAAAATCGACATGTAGTTTTAATGAATATAGGAGTTCTGGTATGCGTTTATACTGTATAGAATATTATGAAACTACTGAAAACATGCTTGGAGTTTGGAGAACTTGTAATAAATAATATTTAAATAAACGTGAAATATTTTTATTTTTTGAAAAAAGTCTGTGATATTCACGTTTTTTCAAATATCATTGATTACAATAGAGGTTGACATTCCATTTTAATGATTTCTCCAAGTACTCTAATATTCATACGCAAATGGTGATCAAAATCCATAGACTATTAAAATCACATGTTGGTTTTATTGAGTTGACAAAAAAAATTCATTACAATGATTACAAAAGGGCTTAAGGTAAATTTGTATTCCAATAGGGGTTATACCGTGTTAACCCTATTGCAATAAATGTACCTATATGTGTAGTGAAGGATATTCAAAAATGCTATCAGTAATATAATTTTATCTAATACGCACACGGAAAAGATGATCAAAATCAGCAGACGACAGACTTTTCAGAAATCTTACTTCACGTTTATTCAAATATCATTGATTTGTTAAGCTACGTGAACAAACAAACTTATTTTGCTTAAAGATGGGTTCCCAGCAAAGTATTTATCGGCTAGTTATTTCCAATAAAAGTATGGCAAATTTGGTATTTATGAAAAGCATAGACACCCAATCTTACTAAAAAAATACTAGATTACGCGAAAATCGCCTATGGGGCAAGGACTGGGCAATATTGTCAGGGAATCACTAACTTCACATGTTAACCCGACAGGATTTGCTGTCTTATTGTCTGCTAGCTTAGGTCAGGGAACAGTTGTTATTTCTTGCTCAAATGGTTAGGCGGTTTGTCAGGGTACAAACAAATACTCTGCAATTTTAAAGGTGTAAAAAAAAGTTGACAGAAATAATTAAGAATATATTTAGGCCTCAATAATATGGTAAATGTAAAGTAAGTAATGATAGATACATTTTGAAATATGGATCCTCCCACAATGAAGTTAGGTTTGCAGACATTGCGTTTAACAACAGCTCACTTACAGCTATAGGTAACCCCGGCGAAAACAGAGTTTTGAAAGGGAATTGAAGCAAATTTTTGATAGATTGGTTACTTTAAATATGTGTTTAGTCCAAATATATCGTCAAATCACAAAGTTTGTACCCGGTAATGCATCTTTAAGTTCCTTTTCCCATCTTCACCCTTTAATACTGATTCCTCACATCATTAAATAATGAGCCTCTATATATTATATCCTTGGTCAGTGGTCATCTTTAATGACGTCACGCTCTCCGGACGACATCATCGGTTCTAAACAGGTCACGCCTGGCACGAGTATCATAAACCATAGATACAACAGATGGCCAACATTGTAAATATCAACTTTATTTACATCCCTAATATATAGCACATAATCAGTTAAAAACGACGGGTGTCAAGTTCTGAGCTAATACCGTCATGCACACATCCCGTATCTGTGGACACTTTGGTTTTTATGGAAACCAATGAAGCGTTCCCCAGTCGGTCTAAAAACATGTCATCTTTAATGTCCAAATAGGTAAAAGTCCCAAGACCAGGTTTCAGGGATGTATCCTCAAGTTTCACCAGAATCAGGGGTGTCGCCGTTTCTTCACAACGCTTTTGCTGTAAGTCTGAGTGAATTCCCCCATTCCCCAGATGCTGTTAAGGAATGCCTTTGAAAGTATAACAATAGTATGACGGCTGTTCTCTATATAATATTGTCTTGTTCGTGTAAACACACTTTGAAAACATGAGATTTGCTGTCGGACGGAGTCTCGAGATTCTTCTGGAGATAATCGTCCACCCATTCTCCATTCGCAGAACTTTGAATACGTAGGCGGTGAAAATCTTGGAATCGGACTTTTCGTCACCCATTTCACCTGGTATAAAGATACCAAATATTGTATAAAGAATAATTTTGATCTCTTTTCTGTATCTGACTGAAAGTATGATAAGAATGATTAAAATGACGGCAACAATGGCCAATATAGTGGGCGTGCAGCGCATCCCATATCGTTTCAGTCAAATGTTGTAACATTTTAGCACGAGCTGATGGTGGAGTGGCACAAGTCATAATTATTTCTGATATATTTATATTTAAACAATTCAACAACAAACCATTCCCCATCTTGAACTTGGTAAATAAATTCCTGTTTTAAACAACTACAGTCCAAAGGAATGTCGACAAACATGTATGACAAATCTTGAATCCAATTCTTGATATCTTGAACAGCTATACTAGTGATATTATTATTTCGTACATCAAGAAATGTTGTATTTTTCGTTACACTTGATCGGTAATCGCGAAGTTTAACTACTGAAATTTGATCACCACTAAAATCCGTATACTCTAATTTGGTGTATTTCAGGTACCAATCATTTAAAGCAGGTGGAATTGTCGGCCATACGCTGTTAGAATAGTTCATTCACCTAAGATTAGGATAATCGCCCATCTTCAAGACTTCAAAATGGTAAGAGGTGGCAATATCATCAAAGGATTCCTCCAGGTATTCGAGGTGGGGAAACGTGCAATCAAAACCCTGGTTAACCAAGGCTTTCTGGTCCATCACGCGAAGGTCTGGTATGTGGTATGGCATTGTGTCATTCTCAAAATTTTCCACGTGAAAACGGAAAGATCTGAAAATGATTTTTCTCAAAGTTGTCATGACCACAGTTCCATTCATTGGATACATTTTTGAATTGAGTAATAGTTTGAAATAATAATGGTCTGTTGATTAAATAAATACAGTTAATATGGTGTTTGGAGGGTATCCGATGTTCTTTCTAATTTCTGGTTATTCCAGTCGCTCATAATAATCATAAATAGCACAATCTTGTACCGTAAGACCAACTAGTCCCGTTATCGTCATAGGCCAGGCCAATGCTGACATCACAATTAGGTGAGTTTGGCCCGAAAGATATGGAGTAAATCGATACAAATGTTTTAGATTGATAATAACAGGATCGTTCGGAACCAGGTAACAAAACAGATTAGCCTGCTTTGTTTCTGTGCGCACCGAAGACCAGGATGTTGGAAGGTAGGCCGTTGACAAAGAACCGGTAACGGTAGAGATCATGGAAAATAAAACGATAAAATGACAGTGTACGGATGGTTCCATTGTGTCGAAGTTGCACGAATTCAAAGCCAAACACATACACCAAAAGCAAAACATCTTCGATCTAGTCATCCATAATCCATATATCAATCGCCTTTGGATATTAGCCCATTTCTATAGGGTTATACATGGTTAAAATTTGTGCACAATATTAACTTGTATGTGATTTTCTACGCGTCACCTTCAGGCAGTGAATAGATAAAGATGTGTCTTTAGTTCAGCTCTAAAAACCCGTTACCACACCCCTGTACACGTCCTGTAAAAAGGATAGCAAGACATTAAAATGTACTTAGGTCTATCTCATTAACGTTAGGGTTAAAATGGCTGCAGTTTTCTTACAAACTTAAATAAAAATTTAACGTTAAAGGGGCTGACCCGAAAAGAACAGAGCCTCAAAAATAAATTCCGAGTATGTATGAAATTTAAACGCCAAAATATAGAAGACTCGTGTATATACTCTGACTCAAAATTTCAGCTCAAAATATTGAGTCGTTTGGACGTGAGCTTTAAAACAGCTTATCCGGACACGTCGTAACCCTTTTAAGATTTCGGGTCAATTCTTTCGTTGGGTGACCCGATAATCGATTCCCGTTCCTTTAGAGGTCTACACGGTGAATGGTCCATGTGCTTTACTTGATAACAAAAGGTAAATTTCACCGACACATTATTTTTATGAAATATAACTCTGGTTTTATCAAATTACCGCATAATACAGTTTGGGACACCGGACTCCATTTCAAGATGAAGAAGGTGGGTTTAAGTTGTTTGAAAACGTACCACATATTGAGTTAGTTGCTCGGCCCTAAGGTAGGGGATCTTAAAGGATTTAAACACAAAATTAAAGAGTTTTATTTTCAAAAACATTATCGGGATTGACCCTTTAAAGGGCAAATCCCGATATTTGTTTTGGGAATAAAACTGTTTAATTTTGTGTTAAAATCCCTTAAAATATTCGAGTCAAGGGCCGAGCAACTACTTCAGTATTTATGATACGTTTCAAACGACTTTAATCTGTCAGTCTTCATCTGGAATTTGAGACCAGTGCCCCAAGGTGTATTTTGTGGTATCTGGATAAAACCAAACATTTTTTTTATAAAAATAATGGGTAGTTGAAATTTGCCTTAACCTGCATAACCCTCTCAATAACCGTAATCGATTATAAGGTCACCCAACGAAACAATTGACCCGAAATCTTAAAAGGGTTACGTGTCCGGATAAGCAGTTTTGGCGTTCACGTCTAAACGACTCAATATTTTGAGTTGAAATTTTTAGACAAGGTAAATACACCATTCCCCTATATTTTGGCGTTTTATTTTCATACATTCCCAGACTTTTATTTTTGAGCCTCTGTTTAATTCGGGATTGTCCCTTTAAGGTCCCGTGTAAATGTCTTATTCTCGGCCCCTTTTAAAGCTTCACATCGAGGTTATTTATATGCTGCTTTAAAATGATTTTTAACATGTCCCTATGTCTATATAACAATGCAACAATTCTCTAAAGACAGGATTTACATATTTGAAATACCCGTGACCCCATTATCGTATAATTTGTTCATAAATAACAAATGTATCCACGAATAAAAAAAGATTTAGTCGCAGTTTTTATTTGGTCTAACCTCATTTGTACGTTTTATTATATTGGGGTTTCACGCTGGCAGTGAAGGATGTCTTGCAGGAAGCAGCGTATGTTTATTTTTTTCGTTAGTTGATGTTGTTGTATTTGGCCACTAGGTATTTCACCATGAAATTTTTAAATGCATTTTTCTTATTGATTGATACTATTTCAAGCGTCTAATTTTTCTAACAATATGCCCAGATGTATTCTAGCTGGAAGTGGAACAAACGAGGAGAGTGTGAAGGAATCTATGGAATAACAGTCTAATTTCGATCATCAGAAGACGAACTTGATACTGAACTTAACATCGAATCTTTCGGTAAGGTAATATGTAGCCTACATTCTGAATTACAATAGTTCCAAAGAATGGGGGCAGTTGATTCCCAACAAATCTACACTAAATAAACACCAACTACACCCATGAAGAAGACTGATATACATGTCTAGTCTCGTATAAATAGATAATTGAGAACCTACGAGCAAACTACAGATAATAAATTATAATGAAAGGGCATAACGCTTTAATTCAATATTATCCAGAGTCTTCGGTATTACAAACAAGAATCAGTGGCCCATTCCAACCAATAGTGATGCTGTTATGGCCAAAATATGCGCGTAAGCACAATGTCAAACCGTGTTTCCGATGTTGACTTAAAGATACAGTATGGGAGATTAGTGCACGAGCTAGAAGTTCTCACTATAATAGTTAAACGTTAGATAATGTTAAGGCAATTTGCTGAAAATGTCAGTCAAATTTATCCACTATGAACCGAGAAATAAGCGCTCGAAAGTTCTGTATAGCCTCGGTCATCGTTACTGAAGTCGGTAGGAAAAACATCATAGTCTCGATTATCCATACATCGTTATATCAAGAAGGAAAGTTTCGCAGGAAATCGGATAAAAATCCAACAGATCTCACAAGCTGCCATCGAGGGTTGATTATTGTCTAGATACGTTAATTAATATCTAATTACTGGTTTAGATAACATTTCAGGCATAATGTAGGTTCGAGCGACTATAACCATTCGATTTGGACCTACCATGCATTTAGACGAACAGAACTGATTAGAAATTACAACCTTAAGATCTTTTAAATTTTGTCAATAACTTAAAAGCGAAAAAAAAAGAGCACCGTATGTTTCATTAAATCGAAAAAACTTAAGATGACTTTAAGATAATACTAATAGGAAATAACACAATACATTTCCCAATAGTTAAATATTTTTTTACTTCTTCTACAAAGATATGTCGAATGTGTTATCATAACAACTTTATTATGTGTGTGGTACGTTAACAAGACAATGCATGTAAATAGCGTGAAAATTGGAGTTATGTCCCATGATCTGCACGCAAGCAATGTTTCTGAAATTGAATACTAGAGGTCCAGTCCCACTGCACTTACGGATGCAAAGAGGATGTAAAACGAGGAGAAAGGCGTGCCCTCCGTTTGAAAACGCCGTGGATCCGTTGTGTACTCATCGCATACGTGTTTCATACGCTCTATCCATTGGGCATCCGTTCACTTTGATTTCATCCGCGCAAAAAGTTTTTGAGCTGCACCAAACTTTTATAACGGATGAACTTTCTGCCGTGTAAGATGTAAATGCGCGACATATACGAGCACCAAATGTTCAATGTCTGTTGGCATCCGTTTAACGTCCACTGTATGTTTTCTGCATCCTCTGGGCATCCTCGCAACTGACATCCACTATAAGGTACATGGAACGCCTATACATCGTTAGTAGCACGGAAATAGGAAGGATGTAAGCGTATGCATCTCGTATATAAAATTTTCAAAACGGACAAAGCGTTTGTTTCTAGGATGTATCTTGTATATTAAAGGATGTCTGGAGTTTGCCTAGAGTATACATCCGCGAAGGACCCCCTTTGTCTGCGTAAGGAGTTCGTGATGCATCCACTTCACCCGCTATGTTTCCGCTCTTTCCGATATTATGCATCCGCTTCGAAATTATCCCCGATAACCCCCTCGGAGCTGTCATCCACTTTAATCCGCTTTCATCCTCTAGGTTTCCGATGGACATTCATTTAACACCCCGCTAAATACTTCCCACGTTCGTTCTTTCCCGTTCTGTCTTTGCAAATTTTCGTCAATTTTGTCCATTCCTGGAGCGGATGAAAACGGATGGAGCAACCTCCGAAAACCTCCATCGACCACTGGGACCGGGCCTAAACCGTGCATGGTAGATAGATATTCAGTGCATTGTCAGCAAACATGACAGCCAGGGCAGCATGCAGGAGAAGATGTCATCTGGTTGCTCTAGCAACAGCGTTGTCACTGAATATATGTTTGAACGCGTTCGTTGCAGACACCTGTGCTATTCGATGCCAAAACCCGCCATCAAATGCCCATACACACAAGAACACATGGATGGGTCAATTATTAGCAACAAAAGATCGATCGACTGTCCGAGGAAATTGTCCCTTTGTATTAAACAGCGGAGGAACATGGGTACCGTCCAGTGAGCATCGACCGTTGTATATTCGCACCGTTGTATATTCGCACTCAAACTGACAAACACGGCTAGTACGAATCTTAACTCAGGTTTCCAAGTAATTGTCCGTTTTCCAGCACAAACGTTTCGGCAATAGACCACAATGTACACCTCGAACGCCTTGGTGCATAATATATTATGGTTGTAGACCCCCGATATGTCTTCCGAGACCACAGCGCCACTGAGCAACACTTGTGTTGGATATTCGACGCTATGTAAATTATGAATTATTGTTATTATTTACTTGGACATTGAATATTCTTGGCAAAATTTCCATATTTAGCCAACTCATATTTTGGTATACATATTAATTATGAAACACTCAAAACCCATCCGAATATGTTACTCAAATGAATTTGCGATTTCAAAAATTTGCCCAGCTATCAGTAAAGCATTCCTCTCTAGCTCCAGGGAGTGAAGCAGTCGAGAAAATTTTGCGAAATACAACTTAAAAATGGCATCTTCACAACTAATTAGACTTTTATTTGAAAAATGGGATTTCACCGACAAACACATTTTCAATAAGTCAAATATAATCTGAATATTTTATTTCGATTTAATGCTTGTTGGTTACCTACCGGATGGGATACTTGCTTAAATAATTGTATTAACATGATTATTTTTATGGTTACCTGCAAATTTAAAAGATACGGATTTAATTGGACCATTTTCCAGAAAAAATATATTCTAATTTCTATTTATATGGTTACTAGTGATAGGTAGAATAATATTGCCCTAATATTGAGGCGAAAATCACTTAAATACAGACATCATCCTTTGGTGTTGGCGTATATCATAATGGGAAATATGTCAAGTGTACATTATTCATACTAGTTACTTCGGACCCGTGTGACGTATTTCATTGCAAAGCACGTGCGAGTGTCTGTATTTTAAGTTGTTTAATGGTCTGGATTTTAGACATAGGGTAATATATTGAAACAAAAACTCGTGACTAACGTCACTCGTGTTAAAGGGACTATCCCGATTCGTACAGGGTCTCAAAAATAAAATCCGAGAACGTATAAAATTACAGCGCCAAATTGTGTATTTACCCTGTCTCAAAATTTTAGCTTATCCGGACTTTTAAGATTTCGGGTCAATTCTTTCGTTAGGTGACCCGATAATCGATCCACGTTCCTTTAGAGATCTATACAGTGAATGGCCCATTTCCAGATAAAGACTGGGGGGTTTAAGTTGTTTGAAAATGTATCACATATTATTGAGTTAGTTGCTCGGCCATAAGGTAGAGGATTTTAACACAAAATTAACCATTTTTATTATCGGGATTGGCTCTTTTATGTTTGCTGTAGACCATTAAACCAAGCTTAATGTATATGCGTGTATTCCGGTTGGGGGGGGGGGGGCAATGTGGTTAAGTTGGTTAGACCAAGACGCCGGCTCGCTAGCCTGGAGGTCGGGTGTTCGATCCATGCATTGGTCGAGAAAGACCATCCAGATTTTCCGGGCTGCAGGACAAGTCGTTCGGTTGAGACGAAAAAAACCCGAGGTCCCGTGAACCTATTGGCGTGCTCGTAAAATATCCCTTTGCAGTTGGGATCGATATAAGAGTAGGTCGTAGCGCCGGTGCTCGGGCAAAATTTCCGTCATAGTACACTATATGGCGTATCTCTGGCAATATTAGCACAGTTCGGAGCAGAACAGTAGAACGTTAAACCCCATTGCATTTCATTTTACTGCATTCGGGTTGTCTGATAGGGTGATGCGAGTGCAAATAAAAGGAAGTAAATTTTAATCATCCTAGATGTCACGTTTGGTAATACACTTAGATAACATGTGGAATGATTAATTACGTGCATAGATCAGTGTTTCGTAACAACATACCACCGCAGAAACAACTTGCAGCTCTGCTATGAGAAAAACTAGTTATTATGTATCAGTTATACCCGAAAAACAGATTTGAGTTCAACCGAGCTAGGCTCGAATCCAACGGCCAAGGCATTTCATTCCAGGAAAGCACGGTGTAGACCACGGTGTCAAAATATATCCGGCGTCTTTGTTGTAAATGCTCTTTCTCGTCTAATAGTTTGGATGCAGCTATGGCGGGTTTGGCGCCAGGCTGTGTAAGCTTACTCTTCCGGACACCTGTTACCACTGCTTGTCGTGTATTTTGTACACGAGGAGCATTCCATTTGCTGATTACACTATTTTGCTTGAATACACTTGTTTTCATGTTTCTCTCAATTACGATAAATTCTTTGATTAAACTAGAAATTACAATTATAATTAAACTGAAAGACACCAAATTTAATTGCACATTCGATTACTTGTTTCGGTTAAATATTTAAAACCAGCACTGGCATTGGTATATATACTGGATATATTGGAGAAACGACATTCTGCGACTACTGTGGAACGAGACCAAGAAAAAACCCAAGGAGCGACCCTTCAGCACCCCAACACTACATGTAAGATAGAACATAATAACTTAAGATACAAATTTCAATGAAACAGAAATATAACCATATTTGGATGGGTTTTTTTTCAAAATATTTTGTTTCATAACAGTTGTTAACTGCTAATGTTCTGATAACCTTGAGTACAGACGATAGGATAGCAAAGATACACATGTTGCCAATAACAAAATCCCCCCCACCCTGTCAAACTTCGAACATCGACGATATCTATGTCACCTATGCATATTATATTACTTCACTTAGGATTAGATGTATGTTTCCCTCGCTCTATAACCTGTCTTGCCATTAGAAGCCCTACTTGCTGATATAATCTAGACAATAGTTACCTCATCATGATCTTTTACATAGACATTCGCTGAATGGTGCTTACATTCGAGATGGCAATTTGACAAGAAAATTGTATTATCTATTCAGTTGATTAGCATGTCATCAACGAATTGTGCTATTAAATTAATATCTTTATAGAAATCCTACTGTGGCTGATTTAGGTCACGCAAAAAAAAAAAAAAATATCTCGAAAACTCCGAGATAATTAAGTCGAGCGTTCGAGATAATTAAGTCGAGCACTCGAGATAATTAAGTCGAGCGCTCGAGATAATACATCCGAACACGTCTCAACCGATGTTTGAAGCTGCACTATTTTGTGCATTGTGTAATGCTACACTTGCAGAATTAAGATATTCATTTGTTCGTTTATACAGCCCATCCAAACCTGCAGTGACGAAGCGGATACCCCCCCCCCCCCCACACACACACACACAGTTACCATCCCATGCTCATTACCACCTCTTAATATTTCCTGGCATCGTGTCGGCAATTCCAATGAAGTTCCGCTACATTTACTTATGAATAACTGTAACAAATGTGCCCACCTTTTATGTATATAATACTATGTGCTCCACAAGATATTTGAATTACTTTAAAAAAAATCAGCTATTACCATTTCATGAAAAATGTTTCCATATGTTGCATCTCTCACTGTGCCAATAGAGTTGTCCCTGTTTTTTGGAATCAGGCTTGCAAGACGTATAATATGATGTAGTAAGTGACCTTGGATGATATATTATATAAAGAGAAACCTCAAAAAACAAAATATGGCACATTTGATTGATGACCACTCGCTAACAAACTAGTTGAATATTAATCATTTGAGTAGGATAGGAAACAGAAACTTGTAATATATAAAGCTGTTTCGTCAGCTGTCAATGTCAAACCCTTCAGAATTCTCCTTCTTTTACAAACTTGGTACACCTATCTCAACTGCATGACCAAACTCCTATTCAATTTATGCCTTCAGATGCAGATGTGAGCAGTGGCGGATCATGAGGTTGCCGGGCCCGAGTGACAAGGTGACACCCTAAGGGGGAGGGGGGCCACCTGAAATGGTGGAACATATCCCGGGTAAAAGAACCATCGCAGAGAGAGGGAAGTGGCAAAAGGTGCCCACTGTCAGGGGCCCCATTTGCCATTGGCAAACAGGCTATTTCGAGCCCGATGATACCTAAGGGTATATTGGACAATTAACAAATCCGCTGCCTGTCGGGTTATGGAAACATTTCTGATATCAACTCCCTGCTTCCAACCCACCCAACGTGGAATCGTTGATATCATTTTATTTACCAATGGCCCTAGGGTTTCCTACCTAATAATTTCAAAACTCATCAAAAAAAGGACATTGTTTCACTATTTTGGGGAAATGGGTCTTCATTATTTTTTCTAAAATAATCGCCCCAACCGAGTTAAATAATGAGCGGTGTCAGCGTATTTCTTTGTGCAAAAACATACGGATAGTCACAGAAATTATTATCCTAAGCTAAAAACATATGGGAGTTATAGGGGGTTATTTGAAATCGCGGCCGTCTTGGACGCCAACTTAAATTTCTTAAAACGCTGAATGGTGGCCCAGGTTCATCCGGCAGATTCTGACAGATGCATCATCCTAGGCTACTAAAATCAATCATACAAAAAAACCTGTATACAATTGCCGGGTTCAGCCATAGTTCTGACGGACTATATTATTCACCCTTTGCCACTAAGTGAAAACACATGGGAAAGAGACCTTATATAAGGTGACTACATTTAGATTTCATGTTATTTATAATTCAATTGATTTAAATTTGTAAAACTTATAAAAGCTATAACACATAAAAATGACTTAATGTTCGCAATTGACACCCATGTGTAAATAAATATTGCTGTATCACTTACAACACAGACATCGTGTATAAACGGTGTTTAATTATGCGCTTTCAAGCCAGTAATCACAAATATCATCTACAAAGTCATTACCTGATCATAAACCTGTTTTAATATACAACATATACCCAACCCTCCCTGACGCCAATCTTTCTCTTGGTATTGTTATTTTATAATAGTTCGTTGTAAATATTATTTTTTATTCAGTGAATATATCTGTACATTGGACTATGAAAATTAGAAATAGTTAAGTTAGTTGAGAATCTTGCCAGAGGCGATATATTTGACACCATAGTTAGTTGTGTTTTTTTGATGTTATATATGTGTATGTTATATGTTTGTGAACATGACGTAGTAGTTAATGCGAACCGTACATTATACTTCAGAAAACTAATTACTTTAATTTCTGATATACAATTTGTTGGAGGTTGTTAGACATGTCAAGTTTATATTTCATATGGATATGCTTGTGTTTTAGTGCTTTTATTGCTTTCTGAAACGACAGTTTGGCTAGAATCGTACTAACTGTTCCTGAAAACATTTTATTTTTTGTTGTTGTGCATCTTATTATTCTCTAATTATTGTGTACACGGACGACGTGTATGCCGGCAATGATTGATTACAAAAACAATATTCAAATAGAAATGAAGAGATGACCTAATTAATGTGTTGTTATTTTTGTTTTATTTTCTGCTTCGCTGGTTTTACTATGTGGATGATATATACCTTACAAGAGGCAGTAATGACTATGATGAATATCTTTTTAGGTGTCGTGCGTGAGTAAAGAAAATAGCTAGGTACCCCATTATTCATTTTAATAGAATTATAAAACAGCATAATTTGTTATGGAAATTCACTTTAGTCAGTTGATTTCGGGAAAGATACTCGTGTATACAAAGCAGCTATTAAGAATGTGGTGTTAAGCAATTTAGAGAATTGAAGACATTCACATTCAAAAATGAAGTGGAGCAAGTTATTCAAATCTCAACTAGCTGTACTAATAGCGTTGTGTATGGTGTCATCCCATCAGACATATCCACCATCTTGGACTGAAGTCTGCAAAGTGACAAGCACTGTGGATACAGAATCGAAACATATAGAGTTAAACTGTTCGCTTAGTGGTAATGACCAAGTAAACATTGTCCTTAAAAATTTAAATGATTACACGTCAAATCTAGCAGAAGACATTTCTTACAGTGCAAATTTTCATTGCACTGGCGGTGGAAATCTGTCCATGTCCTTGCCTATGAAGATAGAGAAATTAGTGGAACTAAAGATTGAAGGCTGTAGTGTGCTGGATTACATTAACGATTGGAACGATGCTGAAATGGATAACAGAACTGATAGTTTAGAATCACTGACTATTATTAACTCAGATATTGTTATCGACCCGATTGTGCTTTTTAGCAGTCTGAACAATGTGCAAAACATTACTAAGGAATTTACCTGTGGTCACGATGCAACAATTAAAAAGATAATCAGAAGAAACATGACCATGTCTTTTATTTTCCGTAAAGAACTCTTAGACGAAAGTACTTCCGGCCCAAAGATGGACCAGGTACAACTTATCAATGACGTGTTAGATTATAAACCCATTTGCAGGTATCTCCACTTGGAAGAACTGGAAGAATCCCATGCCAACACCATGGTTGTCTATCACGTCAGAGTTGTTGGTCAAAACTCCAAATTTCCAGTTTTGAAATGTTTAAATTATTCTCATAACAATTGGAAGGACATATCGGAAACCTTGCTAGATTGGAGACTAACGTTCCCACAACTGGCATACCTAGATCTTAGTTACAATAAAATCACGGAAGTTCCAATGAAAAATAGATTCGACGTTGAACCGGGTGAGGATACTATCATTGATCTAACGCATAACAATATAACTGTGCTTACTGTTCAAGATCTGGTCGATTGGTCAATGTTGGAACGGATGTTCATTGACATTAGTAATAATCCTTTGGACTGTGATTGTTTAAAACAGGAATTTATTTACCAAGTTCAAGACGAGGACTGGTTTGTGGATGATTTGTTTAAATATAAATATATCAGAAATATGACCTGTGCCACTCCATCATCAGCTCGTGGCAAAATATTAAAACATTTGACTACAGAGGATATGGGATGTGCGATACCTCCAACTGATCTGACTGTAGCTCTCGTTATATTGGCTGTTCTTGCCTTTTCTGTGGTTGTAGTAATTATACTAATTACACAATATAGAAAGGAAATCAAAATAATTCTTTATACCAGATTTGGTGTGCTGTTTCCGTGGGATGTGGATGATAAAAAAGAGTCTAAACGGTACGATGCATTCGTTTCATACAGTACGGCGGATGAGGATTGGGTTTATGATGTCCTCCAGACCACTTTGGAACAACCGAAAGCCAAAGGAACCAAGCCATTTAAATTGTGTCTTCATCAAAGAGATTTCCTCGGTGGCAAAACCATCTTGGATAATATCATTGAAAGTATTGAGAACAGTCGTCATTCTATCGTCATCTTGTCTAATAACTTTATTCAGAGTATTTGGGGGATGGAAGAATTTAAACAAGCTTACTATCAGAGTATTGTGAAGAAGCATCGTCATTTGATCATTGTCAAGTATGAGGAAGTCTCAGAAAGCAAAATGGATCCCATGTTGAAACGTTGCCTTAAAACATTTACCTATTTAGACGTTAAAGACACTATGTTCATGGATCGACTGAGGTTTGCGCTCATCGTGAAAAACCAGGCAAATAAAAAGTAATGTATAATATACTGACAAAAAACTATAAACTCATTTATTGTTTAAAGCTTTAATCGTATTACCAAAGAACAATTATAAAGTGTGTTTCGAAGAGCTGTTAATCTTTGGACTTTTTCATTAAAAAAACATAGTGGGCAATTGTTATATTAAATACTAGGATTATGGATATCTTATATCTCTAACCTATTCGCGATTTATGTTAAAAAAAGGAAAGTTTATTCATCATTTAATTGCCTTTAGTAGTAATCGGTATGTGTTAGTTTTATAACAACCTGATTAAATCCATATGCTTCGTTTTATTTTTGATGCTCTGGACATCTGAAATCACATAAACTGTCAATATTGTGGGGGGGGGGGATTTCAGTAAGATGCATAATTAAGAGAGACTCGGGATTAGCGGTATATTCATCTACTGCTAATGAGAAACCGACAGTAAGGTTGATTGTCCCCGCCCCCAAAGTTTGAACATTTTACCTCAACAACAATCAGAGTTATTGTCTCCCACAATTTCAATCGATCAACTTATATATGCGTAAACTGTTTTCATTTAATACTCCTTTGCGACAGAACCTACGATCATCAGCAGATAAAACATTGCTTTCAGTTCCAAGATGTAATAAGTCGTATGGAAAATACTCCCTACCAGTGCATGGTGCATATTTATGGATTGCGCTTCCTCAACAGTTGCGCTCAACAATCTCATTTTCAAGCTTTAAGACAACACTAAAAACACATCTGTTTACAAAGTGTCTGTGCAAAAACAAATAGTTGACATCAGTGTGAGACGCTTAGAAATGACCAGTGGACATAATTTTAGCGCTATATAAGACAATTTATTATTATTACTATTATTATTGCTTAGACCAAGCTATAAAGGTTAATCAGAAATTAATGAATGGACATCTCAACTTCAAAATATACCCCAGACTATTAAACCTTTGGGTTACTGAACCCACAAACTATTGAACCATTATCTCACCTAGAGCTTAAGGGCAAATGTGAGAAACGTAAATTCCATTAAAACGTTTAAGATTAAAGATTGATCTAGAATTAAGAATTTTTGTGTATTCTGGCAAGGGAGGCGTAGATGTTTTCATCTTTTGCATCTTAACATTTTAATATTAGATGACGAAATATTTCAACAATAGAAAGTACACTAGTTTTTAATGTCTTGGGGCGTTGTTTCAATTCCCTGGCTGTACGTAACAAGGAGTAGGGTCACCTGTTCACTTTACGGATCCCCAGGTTTCCTCCCACTGCTGAAGACCCCTACGCGCAAGTGAATTATTGAAATAAAATTGAGCCATATGTAAATCCCGAAATAACCTATTTTTGTACCGAGTGGACGTTAACCCCCCTCCCCAACATCTGTCTCTCTCTCTCGTGTAGCTTTTAAGCTAATGAATAGGTGTTTTTATTTTTGTATTAAAATTTCTGAACTAAAATCAACGGAGCGGGGAGCCATCAGTAGGAGCGGGCAATTTTTTTTGTTAATTCTTTTAAAAAAATTGAATTGCAAGATAAAACGACTTTGTATCGTGATTACTGAACTCTGTATTCAATTCAAACGCTTAATACAGGTTATTAGTATCCCATCATTGAGTCGGATATCCCATCTAGAAAAAAAATCATACAATTCACAAATTCCAATTTAAACTATTAATAAATCAAAACAATGGATGTGACTCATTTATTGTCGTAGGTAACGTGCTGAGTAGAAAAAAGCATGCTTTAAACGACGAGAGGGAATAGATTTCTTTAGAATAAATGAATATTTGGCATTACAGACGTGCCGTATTTTATTTATCAAAAGCCTAGAAATGTGTGAAATATTTTCGTCTCTAATCCTGCAGAATATTACCAGATTAATAAGAGTTGTCTCCCTCCAAATAGTAACCTTAGGGAATACTCGATTGAACGTTCCTGAACTGAAGTATCCCCAAAATAGTGGCAATCAGGTGAAAAGGGGGGAATTCCGACAAAATATAACAATTAACCATGAAAGTTCAAACCTATGTGTTGTGTTTAATTACGCCACACTACCTCAGTTGTCGGTACTGGTAGAACTGTGCCGGGAATGAATTCCGTGACACTCAGTTCCGGTTCTGTCAATTTACGACGTTCCGGTCTGAGTATCGAGCTTACCCTAATTATAATATGCATCGTACAATCTTTATATTGCCAAATCTTGTTTTCATCCATGGATGGTTTTCGTCAATAAATCTTTTATAGCTTAAAGAGCACATACAGTGAGAAAACTCATTTTTATGCCCGTTACGGCAAGTTCACACCAATCTGATTAAAATTATTCGACAAATTACCGTTTAAGTATAACACACCCGAAAACATTTTTCAATATTTCAATAACAGTCTTTACCCGGCTGAATAGCCAGTGACGTCACAAGGACCACACATCCAATATTATTATATACTATTTTGACCTTACCCCTATTTATACACACCACCAGTTGACTAGTGATTATTACCCCATTATAATTATCTACATGTAAGCTACAAATCACTATACAACGCAAAGCATATTTAAGAGCTGAACTTCCTCGCCTTGAATTGTTATATACTATTCAAAAAAAGTAGGGGATATTTGATTTTTGAGTGTTATTAAAGTCACCTAATGAAACTGACGAAGAAACAAATGACAAAATGAAATGAAGTTCACATTAATTGATTTATTCCAAATGATCGTTAGACTAAGTAAGGCACAGACTGACCACTATAAGGGTAAAATGATACCCGGGGTCAAACAGCAAAGTTACCACAGCATCACAACAAAGCCAGTAACGGGTAAATCCTCCTCTGTTTGCCAAACAAGCATGGCATACTCCTAATGAGACGTCTAAGGTCATTTTGGTCCATATTGTCCCATTCCTGTTGCAACGCAGCAGCAAATTCTTGGACATTGGCAGGACGTTGTTGACGTTGACGTAACCTCTGTCCAAGCATGTTAGACATGCTCGATGGGGGAGAGATCGGAACTCAGTACTGGCCAAGGTAATGTTCTGTTGTTGGAGGTAACCTGTAACGATCCTGGCCCTGTGACATCTTGCGTTGTCATCCTGGAAGATGAAACGGCGGCCATGACGTCGTGCGAACGGCACAACATGGACTGCCAAGATGTTGTCTCGGTAGTACTGGCCTGTAACACGCACTGTAACAACATGTAAAGCCGTTCTTCCAGCAACAGGAATGCCTCCCCACACCATAACAGAACCAACCCCAAATCGATCATGTCTGATGACGTTAACGTCTTGGAAGCGCTCGTTTCGACACGCCACACCCTCCTACGTCTGTCCAAAAAATCAACAGTGAACCTTGACTCATCTGAAAACATCACATTGCTCCAGCGTCGATTATCCCATTGTTGGCGATCCCTACACCAACGACGTCTTGCCTGAATGTGATGATCTCTCAAACAAGGGATCACGCGAGGACGTCGGGCGCGAAGGTGACCCCTATGCATTCGATTCCGAATGGTCTGGCCACTCACTCTCACACAAGTGTCTGTTAGAAGACGAGCGCTGATCTGATTTGCTGTGATGACACGATTTTTCTAGGCCAAGGTACGAATAAATCGATCCCGCGCTGGAGTTGTCGCCCTTGTTCGACCTGAGCGTGGTCTGTCCTGTACAAATTGTGTATTACGGTATCTGGACCATAGCTGTTTATGACAGACTGAGAAACATTCATCGTCCGCGCCACAACCGCCTGTGTTGTGCCGATCTGTAGAATGCCAAGGGCACGTAACCTTACATATTGGGTAAGACGACGCATACCAAAAAAAAATTCTGGTCACTTAAACAATAAAACTGATGTTTCCAGCCTGGAATTCAATGACACAGTGACTGTAACATTCATAGTCAGAGCCGTGCAAATCTTCGGTTGGACCCCCATGATGATCCCAAGCATCACATGCATTCCATGCGGTAGCTATTGGTGCGTTTGGGCGTCACATGTAACTGGAAATGTTCTTCTGTTAGGTTCTATAGTGACTTTTTTCGTAGTCATTTGCATATTTTAGTATTATGCCCCCAAAATCAAATATCCCCTACTTTTTTTGAATAGTATAAATCGCATACTTGTATCTGGAATATTTTAGAGTGAATTTTAAAAAATTGAACACTATCTTTGTGTTGTTGAGAATTGAAGAAATTCCAGCAAAGAAAGAGGGTATAGTGTACCGTCGGTTCTCTTCCGTGAAAAGTAAAAACATTACCTCATACAACCGCGGCAACGAACATGAATCACCAACGAATTATATTACACCCGGCTATCAATTTAGAATGGAAAGAATTATAAGTTGATTACATTGCCGCTGTCAGATTAAATGAGAACGGTATTGTAAATTGTAATATGTATATTGTATGTATTTATGTAAATAAGAATGTTATAAAAATTACTGATATTTTTAATTTTTGGGGCGAAAGAAATATATGGCTAAAAAATAAAAAAAAATGGCGGAAAAATGGAACTCAGAGTGAGCACTGGGTATACCGATGGGAGGAGACCACAGGCCAGATACATCGCTAAGTTTATATTGACACTATTAGACCAGTTATAATTCGTATTTATAAAGTTTCAAGGTGGACAAAAAGATAATATTACAAGGTTTGTGTGGACGTATATCCTTTATGTGGCCGACACAAAAAAGACAATTACTTAATCATTACTCCTAACATCGAGGTGTTACTCAATAAATGATCCTATGTATGTGCAACTTTTGATTAATAACAGATATTACCGACACGTGTACACTTGCCATATTAAACAAATATGGTCAGATGCCTCTTCTCAAACAACCTGTTATTCAATTTAGTTGTTTACCAACATAATTAACTAGCCTAAATTTAATTGTAGCCCCACTGTTACTTCTAATGCAGTGAGACATTTTCCTATTTTATT
The DNA here is from genome assembly GCA_917208275.1 of Patella pellucida. Lineage (NCBI taxonomy): Eukaryota > Metazoa > Mollusca > Gastropoda > Patellidae > Patella > Patella pellucida. The sequence continues at coordinate 54,751,658 of OU795039.1, read as the reverse complement.
TTGTACGATCTATATCACTATAATAAAGTCAAATCCAACATCCACATGGGGAATGGCGGTCTCCCTATTCGCGTCGTACGATGACTACAGGAATATGATAAACAGTTGGCTACCTAAGAAAACTTAGTAAATATAAAGTACTTCTTCGGTGTCGGACATAAAACTAAACGTAAATTTATTTTATTTGTAGCTTGATAGAGTTTAAATCATCATAAAACATACCAGTGACATGTCAAAGTTGACTGTAATGTCCAGACTATATCTTGGAAGGTCGTTGGAACGAAGTAGTTTCTCAAATAAATGTCAATTATAACTTAGAATTATTACTGTTTCTTCCAGGTTTGAAAACAAAATGGATGTCACTTAGAAAAGAAAACCACTGTCACGGCATCAATCTCCGCATTCCAAGTATAACGAACTACCTATATTGGTGTGCTGTGTCAATCACAACCACAATTACTATACGAAACCTTTGTATTAAAAATTCTTGGAAAGTATATAGGTAATTAAGTAACTACTGGAATATTAAAATCACGACGACCTGCCAGGATCCTTTCAGAGCGCATATAGAAAGTTTCATTGTGCAAAATATTATTCTGTAATCAATATTATGTTACTACGGGATCTGACTGCCGGTTTTGACACTGTCGCTGTGACCACAATATTCTAATAATCAACAACTAATTTTTGATCACGCAGGATTGCTCGCGAATAGCATACATATATCTAGAGAGTAATGGCATTCTACCGCTTGATTTTAAAATGACATCATAGAAAGATTGATGTTTGTGTTTTTGATACCTACATTTAGAATGATGGGACTAGGATGTGATCTAGAACTATTTTCGTTCCATAAGCGTTTTTGTAAGGTATTTACCAGCTTTAGCGCTTCTTGTTGTAATATCTATTCTTGTACTCATCATTTCAGACACATCACTTAGGATAGGACAAGATTAAGTCATTTCACCGAACAGATTTTGTTACCGCTGAATTAAATACAATGCCGAATTAAATACTTCATCTTAAAAATGCAAGGAAACATAAATATATGTTGAAAATAAAACAGCCATTTTCTTCGTTTTCTGGTCACAAAATCCTGGATAATTACACTCGACTACTGATTAACGGATGAATAATGTTTATATTTTACTATTATTTAAAGGAGCTAAATCGCTAACATCTTGGACCTAGAAATTCACAAAATCAGTTATGTTCGACGAAATAAGCTAGCACTCGTAATCAAGTGCACATTTATAGCGTCTAGTTATTCCAGTCTACATAACTCCGTTTGGTTTGATGCAGTGTGTCTAGCCTCGTCCCTCAAGTCTCTCTATACAACTGGGGCTGAAGCGCGTTATGGTACAAGATTCGTTTACCAAATGTTAAAAATATTTTTTATCTTGAATATCGGATTTTAAAAGCTCATCTTTTCCCGGTAAGTTTACATCATCGATGTTGATTTAAATTGACCAATAATTCGCGTTTTCGATGTCGAAGATTTTGGAGGATTTTGAGTTACGGACTTAGGGTCCTTTAAACGACAGACGTATCTTGGCAGTAATCATAAATAAAGTTCACCATACTTATTTTTAAATGATACTTAAGCTGAATCATATTACGAAACCAGGCGAATCTGTATGTTTATTCTCAGCACGAATGCGTAAAGTGAGTTAGGTTGCAGGTAATCTTCTAATTGCGTATCTGATGTCAAATTATTCATAAGCTAGCTATCTGTCCTTAATAGGCATAGTCTGATGTTATAATTTGGCCGAATTGTGACATGGTTTGTTCCAGAGATTTAGGGTGTCTAATAAATTTGGTGCGTAGTTAAAGGGATATTTTCTTTGTCTTAAAAACATTAATTTTTGGTAGTACAGGATTTGGTTAATAAAGTTCAATCGTTTTCGATGTACATGCGGTTCTCTTTACAGAATGATTGTTGATGATTTAACATGCTAGGCAGTGAAGGTGGAAAGTAATTAATGTGTGTTGGTTATTGGATGTTTGAGTCATTCAAAAGTTCTTGGTGTCCTAATGGTAAAAGTTTGTCAGATGTTTGAGCTTGGTTTCAGGTTAGACATAATCGGGTCACAACCGCCAGATCTGTGACCATTTCTCAGGGAACAAGGTTTGACGATGGTTTCTGACAGAAGGGTCCCCAGTGAAGATAATTGTAGTTTGCTACCTCTGAAATCTACAGGCTAACTCCAGGAGAGCCGAACATCCAAGATTGCGGCCATAAATGATCTGAAATTGACCATGACAAACATTATTGGCGAAATGACCTCTGTAATACATCATTTTGTAGGTTCTGTTGGTCACCCGACTCATGTTGGACAGTTTCCTACTTATTTCACAAACGGTTGATCGAATAAGGCCGCAATATGTCATTTCCAAGCTGAAATAACTAATTTAAAAATGCAATATATAATAATGTTTTCCGCAGCATTACTCTTAAATCGTTGTAAACATGTGCAAAGAGTCTCGGTATTTTGAGTCATGTAGTGGATTTGCACGCTTAAATTGAGAAGTGTTGTTATTTTGGGAGAAAATGACCAAGAAGTAGTTTTAAACACTTAGACATGGAGCATCGGGTGTGTGTGATATAGACAAACACTTGCTATTTTCTAATTTCCGGAGTATGTAATGCAGCATGATGTACATAGTTACCTATGTTTACCGTTTTCATAAAACTATCGTGATCCAGTGACAAACTACAATATTTTCCTTCCAAGTCATTCAACAGTTGTTTTCTAATAATATAGTGTGAGCACCGGAATTAGGGTATTTAACGTCTTCTAAAAGAGTATAGACACCGAATTCACAACATATTTAAGGGTTAAAAAGAAGATTATTTATACAAACCCATGGCGCACAGGTTGTCTGCTCGAGTAACGTCAAAGATTGTTTGATCTCTCCGCGTCAGGGGGCGCTTGATGTATATGTTGATAAACTTGATAGTGAGCTGACAAGGAAAAGCACACAACAGTTTCTGAGAACCCCCCCCCCCATGCTATAAGAGTTTAAATCAAGATGATTTGCTCTATGATATTCAGTCTGCACCCTTCCATGTCTCACTAATGTTTGATGACATGGGCGATGCATGCTGGATGCAAAACAAGCTGCTGACGGATATCATAGACCATCACATGTCGATGAAAGAAAGGAAGAAAAAACGCACCAAAGCCCCATTCATGAATGGAAAGCTCAGGAAAGAAAGAAATTATAAATGCAAACTGTGAAGAAACTTTGAGAAGTATCGCACAAAGAAAAACTTTGAACGCTTTAGAGTACAAAGGAATAAAGTAACTGCTCTGATTAGGAATGCAATCAGAGACTATTTCATAGAGAGGTGTGGTGGTGGACCGCGGTCTGTAGACTTTCTTGAGTAAATGTGCAAACCCTGATGAGGATATTTGCCTTCTTGAAGGTGATGAAGTAATATCTGACCCAAACAAAGTGTGTGACATATTTAATGATCAATTTTCAAAGGTGCAAAAATATTGGAACAGACTTGACTGAAAATGATGTGAAGAATCACCCTAGTGTTAAAAAATTAGAGAAACTGTCAAAGACTCAAAACATTTTCAATTCCGACCTGTAACTATCGAAGAGGTAGAAAAATATCTTTCTGCTATCGGAAGTAAGAAAGCAACTGGATTAGTTAACATTCCTGTGAAAGTTCTGAAAATGATTAAAGACCCTTATCTACCTCATCTCGTAAACTTAATAAATCAAATGTTGAAATGTAACACTTTTTCAAGCCAAATGAAATGTGTGAGAGTGACACCAGTCTTTAAAAAAGACGAAAGTCTCTCTAAAAGAACTATCGCCCAGTAAGTGTACTGTCTATCGAGTCAAAGCTCCTTGAGAGATCCATAGTTGCCAAACTGAATGAGTATTTGGAACAGCAATTTTATCCCCTTCTGTCAGCGTACCGCAGTGGCTACAGCTGCCAGTCAGTGCTACTCGCATTGACTGAGGATTGGAGGAGGGCGCTGGAAAAGGACCATTTTGTTGGAGCAATCCTGGTGGATCTCTGAAAGGCCTTCGACTGTCTGCCCCATAATCTTGTAGTTGAAAAACTCCGTGCTTATAATTTCTCAGAATCGGCAGTAGAGTTGCTTTCTAACTATTCATCTGATAGAAAGCAAGTGGTACAAATTGGAAATGTTTGTAGTGCACCACTTCATTTAGAAAAATGTGTACCCAAGGGCAATAGCGATGGGGAAAAGGACTCGCGAGAAGGAGCCCACTTTCGGTTTCAAAGGTACCGACATTCAATGTACAGAAGAAGTAAAATTATTAGGTGTTACACTGAATCATAAGCTGAACTTTGACTCTCACATTGCTAACATCTGTAAGAAAGCTGCCCGCGAAATTAACGTCTTAAGCCGTATTGGTCGACATCTTTCTCTACAATGTAGGAAGGTCATTTACCAATCCTTTGTGAAGTCAAATTTAAAGGACCTAAGTCCGTAACTCAAAATCCTCGAAAATCTTCGACATGGAAAACACGAATTATTGGTCAATTTAAATCAACATTGATGTTGTGATCTTACCTGGAAACGGTAGGCCTCTGATATCCAATATTTAAAACAAGATAAACAGTTTACCATCGGTACACGAATCGTGTACCACAGAGCGTTTTAGCGTCACTTATAACAAGTGACAAGAAAGAACGAGGCTAGACATATTCAACAACTCCTGTTAAACTATGAGGCCATATAATATCTGGTGGGCATGCGCAGTAGACTGGAATAACCAGACACTATTATAATTTCCTCTTTGGTTAAGACTCCTGCCGTATTTCGCTGGACATAACTGATTTAAAATTCGAGTCAAAACGGAAACAATTTAATGTAAACCAGTTTATATACCATCAGATTATATTATTATATGCGTTGCGACCCATTAAGGTCAATTTTTAGGTCCGAAATGTTAGCGATTTAGCTCCTTTAAGTTTTTGTCTCATATGGCATTTTTGTAGTGACACTAAACACAAAAAACTTGAGCGTTTAAATTGTCGTGCTCTCAAACATGTTTATAGAGATTATGAATCTAGATATGAAGACATATTAGCGTTGGACAAGTCTGTCACACTTCAGTTACAACGACAAAGGCAAATTGCTACTGAGGTGTACAAAATTCTGTCGAATGACTGTCCTGACTATTTGAAAGGTATTATTGGAAAAAGGAAGCAAACTCGCTATAATCTGCGCAAGAAAAACGTATCCGAAACTCAAAGATTTGAAAAAAACAAATATGGGAAAAAGAGTTATTCCTATTATGGTGCTAAATTGTGGAATGAACTTCCGAATTGTATCCGCGAGTCACAGAATTTTAAAGAATTTCGTCGTTTAATTAACATATGGCCAGGTGATAATTGTAAATGCTCTTTATGCAAATTTCAAGCTCAATAACTATTGTATTAGCATATTGTATTTTCATCTCATTATTCTTAAATGTCTGTCTCGTTTATAAATTCTGTCTCGAATTGTTTTAAAATTTGTAATTTTCAAACTTTAGGAATAATTTTAATTTTTGTCAAAACATTTTATGTACTACCTTTGTTATCATACATTTGTTTGATATCGGTTTACGAGCTCATGAGTTTATCCTTTCCTATCATATCCATGGAAACAGATGTGGGAAGTGAATAATCCGAGAATTTAATTGGGCTTCGATGTTTATGATAAATGGAAGCGATTAATTGCTGTACATGGTGTTTAACGTCCGCTTCCACCGAAGTTGATATCACAAACAAGTTACCTTATTTTCATTTTTATTATGCAATGAATTCTCCTCCGGCTTCGCACCTGTTGCTAGGTTCCGCGACAGCCAAGTCATATGACACAAACATGACTTCGTTTAATAGATGTGTATATCTTGTTGTATTTACATGCTAATATAATGTTTTGAGTAGTATTTGAAGAAAATTGTAATTAGTTTGAATATGATTTTTAGTCCAAGTATACCATCAAATTACACAGTTTATACCCGGGTAGGTATTTTTAATACAATCCTTGAGTCTATGTGAATCCTGAAAATTATATGTCCTTTTGAAGTTTCGAGAATTTTCGAGGATTGGACGACGGATTTCGTTCGGAATCAATATGCTAGTTAGCCAGGTGGTTTGATAGAATCAAAGGGGCGGTGTGAAGTTACATGCCAAACTGGACAGTAACTTTATATAAATTGAATTTTTGTAGAAACTTTAAATATATTATACATTATATTATAACTATGACTCAAGACTTACTATTATCACTGAGTCCGTTACACATATACTAATAAACGCTCAATTTCATAAAGAGCGTCCGTATTTGTCAAGGCTATTGACAAGGAAATGAAAAATGTCCAGATCACCGGGTGGTATGAATTCAAGTTGTCGACATGGGCTTCGTATGAACCTATCCATAATATCACGTTAAATTGGACGTTAAATTTGTAGTAAACCACAATGATAGAAAAATTAAAGCCCATGTGCCCGTAGGAGTGACTATTCTTAAATATATTACTGGGAGAAAAGGATTAAAACGGAAAGAAGTTCAAATTACATTGTAGACTTTTCGTTTTGGACAAAATGTCTGACTAGTCATTAGATGTATTATGCTTAATGTAATCAGATGCTATTAACAGTGTGTACCATAACTATCTCCCGTACTTACCCAGCTTACTACTCACTAATAATACCTCAATATAGGTCTAATTGACCACTATATGACGTCCATGATACTACTTATCAATAAATCAAAAATATGTATAAAAGATAATTAACCTTTTTGATAATATTAAAAAAGTCATCGAGTCATCGGGTTGTATTTTGTGTTGGAATCAGTATAATTTACATTAGTCCGAAATTATGTCTTAGACGAAAGGTTTCGAATACCCGAACTCTGCAAGCTCCTACGTCAGTCATTGCACTGGAAGCAGCGATAAAGAAGGTAGTTTCTTCTGAAATACCTGGTCTGGCAGAGACATGACACTATTTATTATTTTGCTATGAGTTGTACTTCAGAATAGAATGTCGTATCTTCTTTTTTCATTGCTTAAAGTTAAATATCTAATGCATATAATTAATTAGCCACAATTATGCGAAGTTTTTCATAACTTGCGGGGTTTGAATAACAGAGAGAGATGTAGAGAGGGGTTTAACGTCTAGTGGACACAAACTAGATCATTTCGCGACTAACATGGTTTAATTTTATTTCAATAATTCCCTTGTGCGTAGGGGGCTTTAGCAGTGGGGATGTGGGAGGAACCTGGGGACCCGGAGGAAATCTACGAACGAGGTTGGACAGACGACCCTACTGAATCGAAATCACGCCAGTTGACAGACCTTATGATACAGCGAGCACGTGCTACCCGTTCGAACATCTGGTTTGAATAACAAGCTTTTCCAGTAGTCGTCATTAATGGACAACGTTTATTATTAAGAATATCGCAAATAATCCTATTACATGCACTGATAGAGATATGTACATTAGCCGCAAGGGGAAATAATTATTCATATACAGTAAATATAGCTTATTTACTTCTAGACTTGATTGATGAGACAGTTGGTTAATACCAAAGACACAGGCTCTCTAAATGATGGTCTATCTACAATAGAATAAATCAATGTGTGATTTGGATATGTTTAAATTAATAATTCATATGGTATTCGAGAGAATTGACATTCTTGAAAATCTTAAATTCTACCAATTTAGTCGAAGTTCCACAAATAATACTGGGTTATATCAATTTAATGAGAATAAGGTGTTAACTTCCTTCTCAGATCTACATTCAATACAAAATCGTCAGCCGATTTGTCTTTGTAACCTCATAGCTGCTATCTACTTCGTTAATGCTATATGATATAATTTGAGACTCATGGTTGTAAATTATATCAACGGTTTCAATAAAACATTTCGTACATTATTAGCACTTCATAAATTGGTATAAATGTTCGTTTTGTGGTGATTATGGTAATATAACCCAAGAGTATGTAACACTTTCATCCCGGGTTTGGTGGGTTCACGGTGAGATTAATAATGGCTAAAAAAAAAGAATTAGAATTATCGTTAATGTCTGCGATATCACCCTCTGTGAAATTGGACGTTAATTCCCATGAACAATCAGAACCAGATTGGTAGAAAACAGGTTATATTAAAAGATAGCATAACGTTCAAAAGAAAATACCGAAACAATTGTGGTTTAATTTTAATTAGTCTGGCTGGATATCAACTAGATAGCATAACATAAAAGAAATTACCGGAACAATTGTGGTTTTATTTTAATTAGTCTGGCTGGATATCAACTTTTTTTTAGAGTTACTAAATGATAAAACTTTCTTGAAAGATCGAAACGAGTATTAAAGTTCAAATGTCATATCTTCGTGCATGCCTTCAGTGATTGTATTATCTTCTACAACTGAACTTCCGTTACAAGCGCCTTTAGCTTTCTTCATCATTGATCCGAAATCAAAAACATGGCCACTTTGACGCTTAGCAAAGCAAATGATTTGGGTTTCAAATCAAATTATTTAGAGATATGTGATTGACTTGGTCACACAAATCAATGACAGGCTCACAGTTATCTTACGATGCCATATCGATGGTTAGCTGTCTCCAATCGCGAAACTTAATTATCACGCAGAGGAAGATTGATAGAAGTTTCTAGAAAACATGGGATGGAAAATAATATTCTTAGCCTTTATCGTAACTGCAATTTATTGTCATTTCCCATGGGAGCTTAGTAGATTTAAATTTTAAAGATGTCTCAGTATTTTGTTAAGACTTTTATTTCCAGTTTAACATTGCATTTTTATAGGCAGATAGATCCACAAAAGCATAAAGCAGAATAGATTCCGCCTAGGGTGCAGTGCCGGACTGGGCCCACTTGCCCACAAGTGGGCCTAAGCCAAAAAGAAATATGGGCCTAAGCCTCAAAGAAAAAAGTAAAAAAAAGAAAAAGAAAAGGTAATAAAAGAGGGGAGGAGAGGAAACAGGGAAAGGCAAGGAAAGAAAAGCAGAAAGATAGATTTCGTTGGAAGAAACAAATTCTACCACCTGGTGAAATTATGCATAAATTCATGAGTTTAACCTCAAGATGGTGACAGCATTATAAATTATAAACCGACAAACTTTCTTTAGTCACTCCCAGCTCTTGATAAGTCATTAAAACCTGATAAATGGCAAAACACTGGAATATTTTGTGAAAAAATAAAAAACTCTTCCGGGTTTCGATTTCACTTTCGATTTTGATGACTGGAGACCAGGCAAATTGAATGAAAATTCAACTTTTTTTCGTAAGAAATCCAGATTTATTTGGTTTGATCTTATCGGGAATGCGTCAAGATAATGATAACGAAATAAGGGTTCTCTAAACGTTATTTTTCAGTCAGTGAGCAGGGCAAAGTTAAACGTAGGTGGTTGAAGCCAAAATGATAGGCTTTAAAAAATGTTATGGGGTCAAGGTCGTAAGTCAAGGTCAAATGTCCCAAAATTGACTTTAAAAAGTTTGAGCTCAGTTTTCCGTAACATGACCTTGACCTACGACCTTGACCCCTATACCTTTTCTGAAGGATGTCGTCTCTGCTTTCACGTCGAACCTTAACTTTGATAATCGAGCAATATTAAATTGAAGGATAGGATAAGGATTATTTACCCTTGAACAGTGAATATCTATCAAACTAATTTTCTGAACAGTGAATATCTATCATACTATCTGTACTGTTGAATATGACAAATTCGGTGAATTCTTGACTATGACAAATATGATTTCTCTATTCGTATTCGAGGATGTGTGATTAAAGTGCTCGCAGGTCACCATATATCTCCATCCGCTGCTCTGGCCTGAGGTGCTTGGAAAATGGGTTTGCGGCTGTCAATTTTTTCAAAATTTTCTGGGGGAAGAAAAACGCCCAGACCCCCCTCAAGCGCTTGTGCCTTCGGCGCTCGCGCGTCGCAACTGCGGCGCTCGTAGGCGGGCTTTGCCCGCCATTTGCTCGCGAGCCTTGTCACAGGTATGGCCGGCACTGCTAGGGTGTCATTGTAGATTTCACGATTAATTTTACAGTATATCGCAGGATTATCTGTAAACGTTTAATACTGTAAGTATGTATAAATACATGAAAACAGTTAGCACACTTAACATTCTGTGCACAACCCATTACAATATAATATCATACAAATCGTATAAGTCAATGCTACTGAGCAGAAGAGTCATTGTGAATTTCTCAACTATATAATATACGATCTGTAAAGTTGTAGGTATTCTGTGACCCACAAGATTCAATATATGACTTCATGAAATCTGATTAAATTTCTTTTCGTTTAGTTGTGTCTGATGATACACTACATTATAACCTAATAACCTTTCTGTCACAATCATGGTCCATAAATGACAGTTTTATTTTTACCAATCAGATATATACAAAAGCACAACATCTACTATAACCATTCTTAAAGGTACGTGGGTTTTAACATGCCTATAACTCACCCCAATTCGGATGCTAATTTAGTTCAAGAAAAATGAAAAAGAAAAGTAATTGACATATTGACCTTCATTTAGAAATTAAAGAAAAATAATACACATCTGATGTGACAACATGATATCCGTAGACAGACGTGAGTTTAATGTTTAAAATAAAAAAATGAGGTCTCATGTTTAACAGTAATGAGTTACTTGACAAATGCGACAACCACATTAAGGGTTTATTGTTAGATAAGATTACCCAATCTGCCAATCTGGAAATATGTCGCCAATCAAATTAAAGCCACCAAAATCCCACTGAGCTTCAGATCGTTGCACGATACTAGGTTATATTATGTGTTTCTAAAGGCCGGGTCACACTAGTAGATTCCCCCTTTTAAGCGGCCCACACACGCTCAATATAATTGTCAATAATATTGTCAATACTTGATATTGACAATTATATTGAGCGTGTGTATGCGATATTGAAGCTCGATATAATTGATGTCAATATGATTGAAGAAATCAAAAGTCCGTCGATATTTTATTGACGAACCGTCAATTTTTTTGCAACAATTGACCGTGTGTGGGCGTCATCAATAATATTGACACAATATTTCATTTCTCAAAGTAGGTGTGGGGTGGGGGCAAATTTCGAGCAATCTGACTTTTCAGGCAGACGGGTAAAGTGAAAAAAACACTATTATATGATCTTGTTGGCAAGATAAAATGGCCGAAATCTAATACAAAAAACTAATTTTACGTTTCTTTTAATTGAATAGTTGGCAAAATATAGTGGCCGAATACTAAATATTAAAACATTTTGCTTGGGACCAGTGTCAGTGGTCAGTGGCACTATAGCGTTCGAGATGAGCTTTAGTGTGATCGGCCACTCGGAGACTGGTCACTCGCTCGCCTTGCATTAGTCGGGTATCCGTTTTCGCTTTCATTTTAAAAAAAAGTTTTCGCGATATTCTCTTGAAATTTGTCTTTCTTTCATTACGTGAAGGCCGCGTCATTTCAACGTAGGCCAGTCTGCCGTTGATATGACCCAAAGGCAAATGTGTGGATGGAAGTAGAGAGAACAGAAAACACATGAAACTGAAGTGCTGAAAAAAGCGGGTAGAACTACGCCCAAAATCGCGATGTTTTTCGGTGGCCAGGGACAAGATCACTGCTCAGTCGATGAAAACACGAATGGTATGCCTATCATCGAGAATAATAAATCGCCTACCGACCTTCAGAGAGTGATTTCTAAAGCCAGTTTTGCAAAGGGCCCAGTTGATTTGGGGCTTCCTAGGGTCCATCAGATCCTAGATCCGCCTCTGTGCAACAGTCTTATTGAACGGTTGGAGTTGACGTCGCGTAGCGTGGGATTCGGTTACGAAACCGTTGGACAACTTTGGTCCGACTTTGGTGTTGCTTAACTCACGGGCTAGAGAAGCAGAAAAACGCATTTACGATAGCTGAATTTTCAAAACTTTTCTCTGAGACCATTGATTGTTTGGGATTCAGGTCAGTCAGCAAAGGTAGGGTAATTTGGACCACATTGAAGTTGCTGTATTCAAGTGCTGAAAAAGCAGGAAAGCGCGTTTGTTGCAGTTGAATTTTCAAATTTCTCTCTCGACGGTCCCGTCTCCATGGAATTCAAATCAGCTATCTTAAAAACAGGCTATATTAGACAACTTTGAAGTCGCTGTATTCAGGAGAGAATAGCGGGAAAATGCGTTTGCAACCGTCAAATTTTCCAACATTGTCGTGGAAGGGTTTGGGGTAGGGTCCCCTACACGGTAAGCGCTCCGTACCTCCTCCTTCGCAGAAGACCGGCGCCGCCGTCTATAACCCGAAATTTTTGCCCGCCCCACAAATTATCATCGAGCCTGTACGCCTATGGTACTTGGAACTGCCATAGATAATGCTAAACAAATAGTTCCGTCCATGATGGCTGCTTTGCTCAGAATGAATATTGAGACAATATAATTGAACGTGTGTGGGAAACCGAAATTTGTTTCAATTAAATTGACATCAATAATATTGACAATTATATTGAGCGTGTGTGGGCCGCTTAAGACAAATCCTAGCTAAAGACTTAAAGGATAAATTCTCTAGGTTTTGATCATGTGACACAGTTATCAGAAATGTAAATATGGAGTTCAACGTCAGGCAACTTGAGAAAGTGCGGGCTTACATTTGATTTAGGATGGATATAAAACCTCGGGGTAAAACCACTATTGTTACTCAGCCATAAAGGGACTATCCCGATTCGAACAGGGTCTCAAAATTTCAGTTTCAAATATTGACTCATTTGGACGCGAAAGTCAAAACTGCTTATCCGGACACTTTTAAAATTTCGGGTCAATTTTTTCGTTGGGTGACCGGATAATCGACTCCCGTTTCTTTAGAGCCACGTTTCTCAACCTTTTCTCACCGCTCACCCCTAAATGAATTCTCAACCAACCCATTTACGCCGAGTCATACTAGAAGACCGTAAAGGCCAGTTGTTGAAGATCAATGGACTGGATCAGGACATACTACACTGAGACGTTGGCGTATAAAGATACCGCTAATAACACTGTCAGCAGTAGAAAAGTTGCTATGATAAAGTTGATCTGTAACAGCAAACCAAATGGCTAAACCCTTGCGATAAAAGTATGGCTTGATAAAAGCAAGGGAGAAAATCATGTAACATTCTTTATGTGAATGTTACATAAAATAATACTCGCATATTGCCTCGTTACCGACAAACTATTTATTGGATCACACCAGAATCAACCCCGGAGCTTTAATCAGTTCCATGTAGTCTCTTCTTTTACAAGTTGACAATGACTGAAAGAAGATCTTTGTTCAAATTCAATATTATTTTCCCAAGGCTCCTTAGAATAATGCTGCTGGCAAGCAATTTTATGAGCACTTGGTTTTGTAAAACATCTGCTAATATATATTTTTGTTTTTCTACAAACTTCAAATTAAACAAAACATTCAATCGTTTTTTTAAAAATCTATAATGAAATATTACATCTCGCAAAGTTAAAGAGGCAACATTGCTTATCAAAATGCCAAAAGTCTTCTAAAATTGGATTTGCTGGTCCATGTGAAAATCGATAATCAATCAAAGATGGCGGACGACGGCGCTAAATGGCTAGAAATGTCAAATATCTCCGAAAGGAAGAGTTTTAGACCAAATGTTCTAGGAGTCAATATAAAAGTGATATCACTGAATCAGATGATAGGGTCAAGTGGTTACTATGACGTCGTAGTAGCGTCATAACGCAATATCTAGTTAGAAAAATATATTATAGGACGAATGTGCCAGTTATCCGCCGCTTAACGTAAATTCTGGCTTTGAATAATAGTTACTAGTATTAATATTGTTGATACCAATCTGTTTCACAGAGGATTACGAACGTGTTCTAATATCTCTGTAAAAGATGACTGCCGCCAACACGCGACGTCGCATCACGCGGCGCCAATCATTGGCTCAATGGCGCGTGTATTGTTTACATAAGATGGTGCCTTGTACTCGTTTTAATACCCATTTACACTAAATGGGAAATATTTAAAAACTCCAAACGTTTTTATTTATTTTTCTAATACCTCAAAACAATGTGTTAGAATTTAATTTTTCGGTGGAAAAAAGTTAATATTTGTGCCTCATTAAAAAATTAAGTCGCACCGATGTCATCCTTATCAGTGACTGTAGCGGCCTAGCGAATATCCACTGCTGATCAGCGTGTGTTGATACCACACTGATCCGCAGTGAATATTCTCTTGGCCGTCTTAACCCTGTAAAATAGATGCAATGTAGATGTTAACTGGTATAGTATTAAACCTTTTACGTCTTTGATGAGTGTTCAGTACCAAATATTAACCTATTAAGGAATGATATGTTTGCTTCCTCGACCAACTTTTTCATCTATCTATATTCTAAGGAACTTTCTTAACTAACATCTTGATCGAACGTGGGGCTCCAAGGTTACTCACTGACCCCTCTATAACTGAAAGAGGAACATTTTTAAGCCTCGAAATAATTTAATTCACCGAATTTTAATTCATTTAGAACATTTTTTAGAATTCATTATCTAAAATGCATTAATATTCCAGTTTTCATGCTGATGCTTAGATAATTAATAGTAAATACAGGAGGACAAGACACGCGCAAAATCCAAAAACAAGACACAATAAGTACACATTGCAAACAACACACATCGCAAGTATGAATGGACACAGGGCCAGTTGTAAGCGCCAATGCACCACACAAAAATGAAATTGGGTTTAACGTCCTGCTGTTAGCTCCGAAGTGGGCTTTAAAAGACGGGTATACGTCACACAGTGTGTTATGCGGGAAATTTTGCCCGGGCAGCGACACTACGGCTTACTCTTATATCGAATCCAACTGTCAAGGAATCTTTTACGTGCACGTCAATGTGTACACAGGACCTCGTTTTTTCTTCCCATCCAAACGATTAAACAGCTGTCCGTGTCAGGCCCCCCGTCCTGCATCACTGACAAGGGGGGACATCGCCGGAAAATCGGCCAATGCAGGGATCGAACACCCGACCTCCAGGCCAGCGAGCCACCGTGATCCCCGCGCACCACACAAAGAAGTTAAACTTAAAACACCGGAGCACTCAAATAGGTTATTTTTCTGTAAATATTTAGAACAAAGATTTTTGTTAAGCAAGTACCCTTGACACAAATGCAGTCAGATGAATTTAGCTTTCTGCAAATTTATTCCAGGGATAACTTAAAAACAAACACAAACTGTTACTTAACTAGGAGACGAAATGACGCGTCAACGCCAACCAGGTTGTGTTGGTACGATAATTTGTTAAGATAATCTCTTAGCAGCTATGCTCGTGGACAGATACAAATCAAATATATTTGAAAGCCTTCCGATCGCATAAAGATCGACAGAAACTATTATACACTTCAAACGACTTATAAATACGTGTTTAGGTCTTTTTTCGATCAGGAGTTCTTCGGTTTCTTCTTGCAGTAATGATCGAAATCATTCGCACGACCTGTGCCAAGGCCAAATCGAAAACAGGCCTCAGGCCTAATTTGCTACCCTTGTAAAATGACGAGATTATTATTATTATTATTATTCTGCCATTATAATGTAGGTATAAATCTGTATTGCCAGTTGATACAATAAAATCTAATTTCATATTTCACCAGATATATTTTTTACCTCTAAATCAGGATACTAGGTAAGGTCTATGCAAAGAAGGATTTATTCTGATGACTATTATAGCTTCTCCTGGGTCTATTGTAAGAGCCGTTTACTGAATAGTAACTGCACTTTTCAACGAATAACTGCCAATTCCTACTGATCAATTGGCCATTTAGCACAAGTTTTCTGTCATAAACACAGTATTTAATTTCCCCCTTGGGCTACTTCATACAAAGATTTATGAAGATAATACGTGTTGAAAAGTGCAATGGTACATTTTTTTATCTTTTTAATTCTATCGACCTGTAACCATATACTTAACTGGATTTTCATGTAGCAAAGATTGCGAATCGAAGTAATTATTTTCACTGGCAATGGTCCTTTTTTCTGACAGTTTTTGACCCCAAGGTAAATTTAAACCAGCGACTGCCAGGCAGGATACGCCCACATTTTGCAAGAGATTGATAGAGAACAAGATAAACAAGAAGCGAATTTTTAAACAAACAGGGGCCATAATTCAGGAAGTTACGACCCGATATGTGCGAACATCGAAAGGAATCATGGGTTTAAAGATATGTCAAGTTTCATCAAAAATAGGATCAAAATTGTGACTTCTACCTTGGTCCTGCAACCTTGATATACCATATATTTGCACTATTTGCTTACAAGGGGTGGTCATTTTTTCCGGCAGTTTTCGCCCGATTTTCACGAATTTCAAACTCAATCAACATTCGAGTGTAACGGTGATATACTAAAACGGACTTTTAAATCGGACACAAAATGTGATTTTTCGTACAATCAGTGGCCATAACAAATCAGGAAGTTACAATCCGATATGCGCAAATATTGAAAGCAACCGATATCAGATTAAAATTGTGACCCCTAGAAGGTTCATAACCTTGATATACCTATATTTCAAGTTTCGTCAAAGTCGAATAACAATTGTAACCTATAAAAAGTCCACAAACTATTGTGGACGGACGGACAGGGACGACGACAATATACGTACACATGAAAATGTGGGCGTATAAAAATGCAAGTTCAAATACAAGTGTACAGCTAAATTTAAAAGTAGAGTAAAACTTGTATGTAAAGGTCATCCAAGTGAATGGTTGAAATTGAACTTTGCATACAAGTGGGTCATGGTTATCAGTCACTGACCAAATGCAAATTAGCACTTCATCCCATCTTCAGACTGTATATAGTTAGCACGTGCTGTATCATAAATCCTGTCATTGAGGTAAATGATGTGGTTTCGAAACCTTGTGGGTTTCTCCGGGTCATCTGGTTTCCTCCCACTGCTAAAGACCCCTACGCACAAGCGAATTATTGAAATAAAATTATAACCATATTATGTTAGTCCGAAAATGACCTAGTTTGTGCCGAGTTTTCTTTTACGTCTACCTATTATACATCCAAGGTAAATTACATATTATCTATAAATGAAGTACATGTAAAACAAATAACATTTAAAACAACAAAATATTGTATAAAAGTATTTTGACAGGGTTTATGTAATAATACTTCTTAACTATTGTAGAATTACATATTATGTAATTTGTCAAGGTAACATTACTAAAAGGAATGTGTTTGTCCCCGCCTGGCTAATAAGTCCTAGGTTTGATCCGGGTGACACAATAAGTTTTGTCGAACTTTCAGTGAAGCATGTAAAGCAACATTCGATAATGTAAAGAAATTGTGTTTGAAATAGCTTTATTTGATGCCCGCTTCCACCGTAGTGATATTGCAGACATGTGATATTGCATGGCAAACAATTTTTGTAACTAAAATCAAGTTGAAAATAAATGGTATAAATGGTATATGAAAAAAAATGTCAGAAACAGAAGCAGAACTCGATTCCTTGGTTACAGACACATTTTTTTCAGTGTATTTATCGTTGAATTGTCAAAATAATAGTCCCTTGAAAAGTTTTTAAATCAAGCTTTTACAACATAGAAATATACCGTTTCGAATAACTTGAAATATGTGACAGATACAATATCGACCTTAACTAGTTCATATTCATTTCGGCACAAATATAACATTTATGATTTATAGAACAATATTACAGCGGGTGTGTAAGAGCACTACTATACCCCAGCCTGAATCCCTTGAATGCGATAGTTGATATTATTCAACGAGAAAACTTATGTTCATCCCGCTTGCTAATTTTTGAACGCGTGTGTTTTCTCTACCCTATCTGTAAAATACATACCATAACTTAATGTTGTGAGTATTCCCCTATCACCAAATTCTAAATCTGCTTCGGGGATCTTGTTAAATCCTTCTATTCATAACGTGACTGGCGTTAGAAAAAAAAATTCCGATGTGTCTCTCCTCTCTTATCAATTATTTTTTTTAAATTCTACTGATGACTATATGAACAAGGAAAATGTAATTGTGAAATGTAATCGATTAGATAAACATGATTTGTGTTCGAGTTTGTAATTTTACAAGACCGGATGTAAACCAAGGATCAAGTGAACAATCTCGAAAACAAAAACTAATGAAAAAATCCCCATGACATATAGAACGCTATAAGACATTATCGATAGAGCAGCCGATGACAATGTATATAATCCTAAACATTTCTAAAATTGTCTCAAGATATATTACTGTCGTGCCTTTTGGCCCTGCAATCTTAAAGTACCGAATGATTGTAATGGAGTTTTCAAGTTTGCGCAGAATTTACTTGCGTTGTCTCAAGGATTGGCAACATTAATGCAAAGAGTGATATAGGTTGAACAAGCCTGCCAGGCATTGTTCCATGACATAAATACACGTAACCCCTTATCAGTTGAGATAATGTGGTTTCTTAAGAGAATGTTTACGGGATGCACTTCGTTATTTTAAAACCATAATACGCCTGAAGACCATTTCCCCCTTTGAAATTATGAAAATAATGGGCTTAAGGGTATTAATAGTTAGCAATTTAGGAGATTAAAAAAAAGACCTATATTTGATACTATTTTGAGCTAGATTGACGATTTTAATATAAAATCGTATTAAAAAAAATTCATTGTGAAGGGTACTATTTAGTTATTTTAGTGTTTTAGTGGTTGTTTTAAAAATTGTCATGTAACTTAAGTATATTTCATGTGTTATCTTTACACAATCATGGAATATTAGCTGCAAAAATCCCTTGAGACAGCTAATATCGACTCTGAGATGTGAACAGGGTAGTTCTTCATTGCCCGTGTCGACAATTCTGGTGTTGGGCAAATGGTAGACGTTCGATGGCGAGGGGTGAGGATCGATCAACGGTAAGGACTACGACAATGAATGTTCTAACTGGCAGGACGTCGGCGCTCTGTATCGGTACTGATGGGTCTTCTATGTGTTCCCACTGTCTGACGTGCTGTCACAGATGCCTGTGTGAAAGGATTATGCACGTGTTGTCACACAACATGTCGATCTTGGTCTACCAGTGTGTGTGTGGGGGGGGGGGGGCGTGGTGTTTGTGCCCCGAATGCGTTGTTGAAGCCTGTAGATGGTCCGAGCATTGACCTGGAAGTGATTGGCAACGCCTTGGGCAATGTGGCACACGTCGAGTCTTGAAACCGTCTGGTTCCCCCTAGCATTCATATAGCCTGGCATGCTGCTGACGTTGCAGTGTGAATGGCTCAACCACGCATGGGACCGCATTTTATAGGGCAGGCAGACTTTGTGTGTCAACAAATAGTTCAATACGTCCGCATTTTATTTCAGTTTATGATGGACTTGGATTAGTGTCGTTTTTATCGATCGCGGTCAGTTGTCGTTCTGCTATGCATCACGTTTTGCTTCCAATAGCAACAAATCTGTTTTTATATTAATCGTAATCAGGTATGACGTATTAGACAACAGTTCAATTGAGTACATAGAAAAATAAAGTCATTCATTACAAACAGTACAAAGACCTCCATAATTACAAGCAATCAAACCATGTTATACTATATTAGAAGATGCATGGATGAGTTTGCTACTTCAGTCATAATTAGATAATGGTAAATGACATTACAAATATGTAACTTCGTTTAACTTCACTCAGCGGCTTTAGTTTTATTTAAGGGGGAATTATTAGGTAAGATTAGATAACTATATTAATAATAGTTTACAAAAATAGATAATGAAAATTTCAGTATTTTTTTTTTTACTTTGAACCGAGATATAAGCGATTCATGTTTTTTCGGCTAGCCTTAATCGCCATTACTACCGATTGTACGATAGTAAACAAAGTCTCGATTATCAACCTTTACATTAAATCATCCATTACTAAACGTATTCAATCCACTAAACAGTCCAAGCTGACGTTGAGAGTTGATTATGGTGCTTATAAGTTAATTAGTGTCTAATTAATGATTTAGATAACATTTAAGGCTTGAAGAAAGACCTGCTGCAATAGGTAGATTTAACTCTTGCATAATGCATGTTTAAAGACCTTATGCGTGATGTTGGCTATAGAGCCCCCTCGCAAACTACAATATTGTACAACTTTAATGGTTCGATTCCGTTCATTACAATCAAATGACGAATTGGATTATTCCATCGATCCATGCTGCTCCTATGCATCAAGGCAACCGGCATCTTTATTTGTCGAGAACCAAATCGAAGGGTATGTTTTAAATTCGATTTAATTCAAGTCCTGAGATTTGGATTTTGTTTTCTTAAAACTAAGATGTGAGAAATTTGATATTTTCCGGAAAGTGCAAATCACGCATCTCGCACTCCATTTGGACTATGAAGACCAACTAATCAATTTCAACAATCATTCAAATCTATAAAACATGATAGGTTTAAAGTTTTCCCTACCGTTCACTCGCTATGAGGGTATGCTATTTAAATATATTCATTGAAATTATTTTATATACATCCGCTCAAAAATTAAGCACCACCAACTTTAATAATAAATTTTGAAGCGAAAATTCAACATGGAAGAAAACGGTCAATGATGTTTAAAATTAGGTTACGTTATAGAGAGGTAACATGCAAAAACGATTTTGCATGACATACGCGTGCCCAGTGAAAGTCACTGTAGCAAGGTGACCCTTCAAGTTTAATAATTGAAGTTTAGTCCTGTCATTGCTAAGAGTCGTAACGCGACTGAAAAACGCGTTGGACCTATGTCTCGACGGCGTATTAATAACAATGAGAGTTGGCAAATTATCGGAATGCGAAATGCTGGCATGTCATGTAGGGAAATTGGACGGCAACGTGACATAAACCACAGCGACATCAGTCGTCTTGTAAGAAAGCACAGAGCTACGGGGGATGTCAGAGATCGTCAACGAAGTGGAAAACCACGATAAACCACACCTCGTGATGACCGACTCCTTGTAAAACATGCCTGGCAGGCGCCGAGATCGACAAGTCGGAGTCTCAGAGACAGGTGGCTATTCAACACCCGATTGTCCCTTAGTACGGTGAAACGACGACTAAAAGCAGTTGGAATGGCGGCACGTAGACGTCCTCTCCTCACTCAGAGAAATATCCAAGAACGATTACAGTGGTGCAACGCAAGGAATGGTTGGAACATCAGACGTGTCCATTGGTCGGAAGAAAGTCGGTTTCTGTTACATGTAACCGACGGGAGAGCCCGGATTTGGCGTCCACAAGGCACTGCTTACCAACAGCATAACATCCAGCCAGGGATTCCATTCGGTGGTGGTTCTGTGATGGTCTGGGGATGCTGTTCATATGACTACAAACTGGAACTGATTCAAGTCCAAGGCAACCTCAATGGCGACAGATATCAAAATCAAATCCTCAAAAGGGAAAATTGTGCCCTATTTCGACAGCCACCCGTTGGCGAGTCGACCAATCTTTATGGACGATAATGCCCGGCCCCACCGAGCCAATGGGGTGAGGGAATATCTTCGACGTAACGCCATTGACACTCTCTCTTGGCCGGCAAGATACCCTGACCTCAATCCGATTGGACATTTATGGGACATTTTGGATCGCAGGGTGTGAGCACGGGTCCCTGGTGTGCAAAAACTTGCTGAACTTACACAGGCTCTTTAAAAGGAATGAAATAATATTCCTCAAAATCAAATCAGACGACTCATTTCCAGCATGAGGAGGCGTGTTCAAAATTGCATCGGTGTCAGAAGAGGTTACACCCGATATTAACTGCAATTTGGGTGAAGGAAGAGAGACAATTAACAAGTTTTTTCAAGACCTTTCGAATTAAAAACAGTTGACCGATTTCTGTGGACAGGGATACTTTATTGGCTATCAAATATGCTGAAATATTGATGTATTGAAATATTCATGTATTGAAATATCCATGTATTGAAATATTCTTCATTAAACATTTC
The DNA here is from genome assembly GCA_917208275.1 of Patella pellucida. Classification (NCBI taxonomy): domain Eukaryota; kingdom Metazoa; phylum Mollusca; class Gastropoda; family Patellidae; genus Patella; species Patella pellucida. The sequence continues at coordinate 54,729,728 of OU795039.1, read as the reverse complement.
TTTGTAAATTTATGTAGTCATTTATCATGTGTAATACAAGTTTGTTGTCATACAAACACAGAGATGACATATTCAAGGAGGTTTTGCAGCAGTTATTTATACACAGTGGGGGACATTTCTATCATATCAAAAAAATCTCGTGGTGCTTAATTTTTGAGCGGGTGTATATATTATTTTCTGGGGTTATAGAAAAAAAAACTTTAGTGTTTTTTTTTAATGAAGCGTATATTTTAATGTTGATTCTCTTAATGTCGTCGTCAGTCTAGATTTGTTTTACCGATGGGACTGTAACTATCCTTACTACTCGGTAGGCTATGTCCCACTATCTGAAAGCATCGATAAAGTCATAAAATATAACTATCAATACCCAGTTTCATTCGCAACTAGTAGTTAATGCATGATATCCGCAACAATCAATAAACAAGCAGAAACCCAGATGACAAACCTCCGTAGAATACCTCATCTCAATCTAATAAAATAAAACCATGTACGAACAATCCAAACCATTAGACAAAATTCGAAGTCCTAAAAAACGGTACCGTTATATGTCTTTCCAGTGAAACTTCAATTCACTCATAGAAGATGGTTTGTGAAATCAAATATAAAAAGCAGTGCGTTTGTTTCCGTTAGATTTAATAGATAAGGGCCCCGCGGATTAACATAACTGTAATATTTCCTCAATTAGAGAGTTGACATATTATGTTTTACAGAAAACCAAAGTTGGCTGCCATCATCTTTCTATAACCCTAAACAATAACCATCTTTGTCTGTTGACATTTTGGATTTAATATTACGTAAACAATACTAGGACCACGCTTTAAATAAAATGTACTTTTAAGCTTATTAACTTAGCATTTGCCAGGTGTGGAAGTCCACATTCATATTTCTACTTAAAGATGTTAATTCAGCCGGGCAACGAAAAATTAAATGTTCCTTAATTATTGTTAATACTAAAACAAGTAAGATGCGATGGAATAGTTCATTGGTCAGCTAATGGTCATCAACAGTATAACATTCAAAAACTAATCATATCTGCGGTGTGTTATTAGCCTTTTAACGCTGTATTGTCTGGGTTATAGAAGACATTAACACCTTCAATGACATTTTAGCCAACTTTTAGTCTCAAAAGTGATAGAAAAGGGTCCCATGATCTTGGTTTATAATCCTTCACCGAACCAGTAAATTCCACGTCTTATGTGTCAACGTTGCTGGAATCTAAATACAGTAGATAATTTGCACCGCGATGACAATAATAATGATGAACGATAGCCCAATGATAGGCACAATTCTGACATTAGAAAATGAAACGAGTCCAATGATAGACATGATTCTGCTAGCACTACTGAATGCTGAAAATGTATTAGACCTTGTTCCGATACCAGTAGACTACAGAAAGCTGTCTCTATAATCATTAGCATGGTTCTGATACCAGTACGTATTTAGATCTTTAATGGATATGGTTCTGACAAGTGTACTTGAATTTGTCTCTATATTAGATAAGGCTCTGAAATCTGAAAACATTACCGGAAGGTGACTCAGTAATAGGCATATCATATCTCAGGTTGACATTCTCTATGTCATTCCTCGCAAAGCCTTTTGAAGCAAAACACCTCACCATATAATTTAAGTATATAAAGTTAATTAAAATATTTACTATTCATCTTGATTGTGTATCCCGGGTTTCACAAACACAATATAATATAGATTAATAAGGACACTTTCAATTAGTACTCTAAACAAGTAATAATTGCCTCTTTGGTTAATGTAATATCAATTATAACACGTTGGACTAATTTGTATAAGAGATATCCATAAAAAGTAACTACATTCATATTCCCCATATTTAGCAAATATGTGAATAAAGCTTTATGAAACACATTAAGGGTACAACAAATAATTGATCATAAGCGAATATATCATCAAAAAGTATTAAAAATTTATATTGATTGCTGTAGTCTCTGATAAGATAACTATTCCTGATCACATAATTCCTACTTCACAATAAAACGCTTTCAGCTAACAAAAGCACAAAAGGATTAATCAGATGGGCATTAGGCCAATACATCACTTCCGTGTACGATGCGTACAGTTCCCCTAGTTACATTATGTAAGAGCTAAATTTTATTTTGGCTTCAAATGTTATATGAACTATTATATAGACATTTAATTTAATGGTAAGTCCATAAGTCCCTGAGCTGACGGATGTCACAGCATTCATAATTTCGCTCACAATAAAGTTTATTTTAAATGAAATTTCCAATATAATATTATCTATTTTTTTAACTATTACAGCAAAAACGTCCAGCATTAGTACGGCGTGTCTAATTGGGATTAAACTATGTGTACTTGGATTTCTTTCAGCAGTCGACATTGTAGTTTAAAATATTATGGCCTAATGATAACACCTAACAAGTTTGTTTTGTTTTTATGTAAAATGGATCATTGCCTCGGTCCAGCTTTGGACCGTGGTGCCTCAATACGTAAGACTACTAAGACTCTTGTTCGCTAAACAGGTAATCTCGGGTCCGCTCCAGGTGTTAACAGAGAATGTTCCTCTGGATTTTCCGGCGTGTCCCGCCCCCCCCTTGTCATTAGTAGAGGGCTGAGAGCCTGACAAGGACGATATGTAGTCGTTTGGTTTGGACAAAAACACTCGCTGTCGTGTATGCATTGGCGTACATGTAAAAGAACAGTTGACATTCAAAATAAGAAAGGATTATAGCGGGTAAAATTTCCTTTATCAAACACTATATCACGCAGGCCCGTCTTCCTTAGCCCTGTCGGTTGGCGAAGAAAGTATGCCAGCTTGCAGAGCCAGATTATCCATTGACGATATTTTGTCGGGAATATGTCTCTCACAGTTTGCATGCGTATCTTTCTTGACAAGTACGGATACAATTGGGGATGGCGGTGGCTGTGTGGGTAAGACGCTGACTCGCTAGCCTGGAGGTCGGATGTGCGATCCAGATTTTCCGGCGTGGCTCCTCCTTGTCAGTGATGCGGGACGGAGGAACTGACATGGACAGCTGTCCAGTCGTGCGGATGGTACGAAAAATAGAGGTGTACACATTAGCGTGCACGTTAAAGATCTCTTAACAGTTGGAATTCGAGGTAAGAGTAGGCCGTAGTGTCGCTGTCCAGGCAAAATTTCAGTCATAGCACACTGTATGGCGTATGCTCGTCTTCATAAACCCCAGTTTGGAGCAGACAGCAGGACGTTGAATCCCATTTTATTTCATTTCATTTGCCATCTTTGATTCTTCTGTTGCTCTTTTGTGCTTTAGTGTACTGTTAATAAGAGAGATAAAGGTTTCTGGTCAAACGATCGATGGGTCATTTAGAAATGTAGTAAGTAGCTTAGTAGCTTTTGTTATTTTACGTTCCAAAATAATATGGTGTCTAAAATGCTTGGCTTCTTAAATTGTTTTGATTTGATAGTAGTTTATTGTTCGTTCGCGGTAAGACAACTTTTAAAAACAGAAAACTGTTTATTTTATGATTCTTGCAATTTAGCTTCATTCTTTGTGTATAATAATAACGCTATAGGCTACGTTATTTTTGGTGTTTCTACAGTAAATAAATCTAGAAACAAACCATTTGCAGAATTTCGTGACTGTCTCGATTAAAAATCTGTGTGTGGAAAGACATTAATGCTATAAGTGGAATTTCGGAGTTTTATTTTTTTGTAAAAATATACATTTCCTTAAAATGGGATAAAATATTGTATCGTACACTTTGATCATAATACAATAATTAACTTTGTATGGGGTAATCGAAGACGTAATAATAGCCTTTAAACTGTGCGCTGTATCATAAGGTCTGTCATTGAGTCAACTGACATGGTTTCGATTCCTCGGTTGTACGTGACAAAGAGTAGGATCGCCTGTATGATGGTAGGTTTTCTCCGGATCACCCGGTTTCCTCCCGCTGCTAATATAAAGACCCCTACGCGCAAGCGAAGTAACGAAATAATATTCAACCATATGTTAGTCCCGAAATGACCTGGTTTGTGTCGAGGGGACGTTGAACCTCCCTCTCTGTCTCCCCCCCCTCTCTCTCTCTCTCTCTTTCGCTCTCTCTCTCTCTCTCTCTCTCTCTCGGGATAAAGGTAAAGTCAGAATATACCCATCTTCTTTGATTGGCATAGTAATTGAACAACACATGGTACAGTTTAATGGATATATACACAATTACTGAGTTTAATACTAAGCGACGTTTCGACGAGGATACTCACGTCTTGTATCATTTGAAACGTCGCTTAGTATAAAACTCAGTATTTGTGTATCCATAAAATTATACCTTGTGTTAAACAATGCCCAGGCTGTAAATATCATAATAATATGTTGATTTGTGTAGCCTGCAACACAAGTAAACGGAGAATCTTGAGATGTGTTTTACATTTATTCATTTTTTAGTATCAATATGATCCCAACCTTGTACAGTTCACGTTGTAAATGGAATCGTCTTTTTTTTCATTTAAAAAATTATCCCGCCGGCAGATATGCCAGGTATGGGAAGAGATGGTGGTGGTCATGCATACTCTGAAATGACTGCAGGTGAATGGGCTTTAAGGAAGCTGTTGGACCATAGAGAAACACTAATACATGTTTGTATTGTAATATATGGACTTACTGGCCTTTACGGTGGCCTTCAATTGCCATACGTTGGTTTATTTCGCTTTCTTGAAAGTTACATCGCGGAGAAAAGGTTAAACCGAGGAGAAAAGGTTTACACCCTGGAGAAATAGTTGACACCACGAAATAAAGGTGTACGTCGCGAAAAACTAGTTTACACCGCGGAGAAAGGGTTTCCACTGCGGAGAAAGGGTTTACACCGCAGAGAAATCTTTATACCGCGGAGAAAAGGTTTACACCGCAGAGAAAACTTTATATCGCGAAGAAAAGGTTTTTCATGGGTTTTTTTGATTGATCACTGCGATTAGTCATGTGAAGTAGTATATATTACAAGAAAAGAAAGGTAAAAATCAACGTATGACACTAAAAGATCACCATATGAACAGGCTGGTGTTATGCTTTTTTTTTATATACCAATACAATTCTTATCATTACTTCTAGAAAGCAACAACTTGGAATATTCTGTTTCAATTTTAAATGATAGATCTATCTGGTTGCATTATTTGACACCGATTTATTTTGAGATTTATAGCTTTTAATATAAAAATAATAAAAGAAAATCTGCAGCCGATTTGTAACACATTAACTAAATACGTTTTAATTAGTTTAATTCTAGATAATCATGTTGTCCGAATTTGAAGTCTGAGTACGACTGTAGAACAGAAGCTTAACTTTTCCTTCTAGTTATACAACTGGGAGCTCGATTGTCAAGAAGAAATGTATTAAAACAAAATCCCAGTTGTTTCATTGTCCTCCGCAGGGATATATTAACATAGGTTTGTTCGTCAGCCCGTCTACCCATCACACGTTTGGGGACACAATAACTAACTAATTGAGCTAGAATGTTCCTGTGTAGGAAATCGGGGATGAGCATTTTCTGATTATGCTACGCATAGATAAGCAATTTGATTGGTCGGTACCCCGGAATTCAATAACTATATGTTTCTACATAAATTGCGTGACAATGATGCCACCTGGTGTATAATTATATTACATCCATATCCTTATTAAGTTGGATAATAAGGATTGTCTGTTTAGGCGAACCTTGCTAATTGCTTTCAATAAGTATGTTTCATGAAGATAATTTAATTGAATAGCGTCTAAGCGTACCGATAAGGGATTTTCTTACCAATATTGTACACATAAATTTGATTTTCCAGCTATCAATAAACAAGTTATATGACTTATTATATCATTTAGTAAAAAGCACATTTTACGTCTGTTTATTTAAATTTGAAATCAATTTAGCGTTTAATTATACAGTCAGTGTATAATAGCGTTTATACACGTGGTTATTTAAAATAGTAATAATAAATGTCTTTGGTCTGTACTCTATCATAAATCAAAAGAGTTTACCAGGTAATCCAGTATCGTGTATCATAATAAAGAGAGTTTACCATGTAATCCAGTGTGTTAATTTAGCATGTAGGTGTTCCTGGGGTTTTATTAAGGAAACTGTGTCAGAGGAATGTTATGTTAGATAAACTGTAGAGGTTGTGATGAACAACAGCATGCGAGCCGTCTGGATAGAACACAGATTTATCATAAGTTAGACCTGTGTGAGGCAATATGGCGCTAATAATTCACAACCAACTTATTACACTGATAATTGTATATTGGCAATTTACAGTCAGACATCTGCTTAAAGGAACGAGACCACTTATTTGAAAGAGATATTATATCCACTATAATGGAAGATCATTAGGAATCAAAAAAAATGCCTAAGTCAGATCACTGTGTTAATTCGTTTAGTGTTGCTGTATGCTCCAATTGACTGAATGTTCATGTCTATAAATAAAGTTTAGTTGTTTTTAGTTATTATTTATCATAATCTGTCGACAGTTGAATATCAATTCAGTTTTTATTACAGCATTGATTCTTGTTGCACACTTAATATTTTAAATGTAGACAGTTAACCACTTCAGAAAACAAATCAATTTATCAAATTTCGAAATGTAGACAATTAGCCACTTCACAAAACAAATCAACGTGTCAGATTTTTTATGAAGACGTACAGCCACTTCAAAAAAACAAATCCACATATCAAAAGTTAAATGCAGACAAGTAGCCTCTTCAGAAGATTAAATCAATATTTCAAACTGAATTAAATCGACAGTTTTATTTTTAGGAAATCAAAGAGGTCTGCATTTTTAACGTAAGTACTGGTCTGTCTTTTACATAATATTACTTTTGCTTTAGTTACGCATTTTGGGTTGACTTGAAAAAAAAGTCTCCTTTGTACGCCGTTCATCTTGTGTACAATTATTATCAAAATAACTGTCTTAAAGACACAGTTCACAAATACATAACAGATTTTGCTTCCCGGGGATCCGTCCTCATCAGCCCAGTAGGATGTTAAAACCCCTTCCATTTCATTCTTCCCGGGGATTTCTCCGGGTAGCTTACTTCGGCTTACTCTGACTACTAATGACCCCAACGCGCAAGCAAATTATTAAAATAAAATTACACCATAGTCCTAAAATGCCCTAGATTGAACGCCATTTCTATCGCGCGCCCTCTTTCTAGACAGTCTAGTTGTCTATTCACCTTTAAATGCCAAATTATTTACATACATGTATTAGTCCTGTTGAGTTTTTGTTTTATTTAAGTTCAATTGTTTTTTTTAACTAGCATACGGTTGTCTGGTTAGTTTCATTGAAATTGAAAAATGCATGTACCGTCTATCCTCTTCATTAATTAGTTAATTAAAACTCGAACAGTTCAGTATATGGGTTAATTATAGAGTTAAAAGTACTTGTATTAAAAACATAATGGTCTAAATCATTTGGCCATTTAAAGTTTACATTAGTTTAAATTACAGATAAAGTGATAGTAATTATGCCAGCCAATTCTTCGTGACTACTTTTTTTATACTCAGATGTGCTTAATACACAATGGAATAGGGTTTAACGTTGACTCAGCACTAACCAGCCCCTCCCCCCTATCTGCGCCCTAAGACGCGTTCAAAAATATCGAATGAATAGATTTGCGGGGTCGAACGTGTGTCGAGCAATTATAATTGCAGTTAGGTTTTCGTCTGAATTATTGTCGCATACTGTAACACGAGAGTACTGACACAATCGTAATAACTCATCTAGACATGAATTAACAAATTGAAAAACTTTACAGAATTAATCATATTACTATCAATCAAGAATTGAGAAGATAAATTGATTTTGAAATTTATTGATCGCGTTAAGTTCCAGACTCGTCTAGTTCGTGTTTGTTCAAAAACTAGTTAATCTGTCTAATTTCTTATTCCCGAGAGTGACAGGTTGTTTACGGTAGTCCTCGAGAAGTAATATGACCATGTGACACTAGCTGATATTGTTTTCTGCCTATTCTGACTATCACTGACACCGCGTACTGATAATCGAACCCTGGCTATATGTATGTATGTAGTCAGTTGAGTTGGCAAGCTTGGCTTCTGCTTTACGCGTATCACCACTAACCATATCGGACGGAATCAGTGATAGTTAACGGAATGTGTTCAGTTTCTATTTCACGTTAAACTAACCTAGGTGTGTTGTTTTAATGACAATCTGCCTTCTAGCCATCTAATTTCTTCTGTTCATAAAAGACTGAATACGATAGAAATTTTAAGTTTTTGCTTGACGAAATGTACGCTTAATTATGTTATTATGATCTGTCGAACATTCGAATATCATATTGGAAAGTATTTCGCCGTAAGGTAAGGGAAATAATTAGCTTTTTTATATTTCAAAACAAGTCCAACTTCTTTCGATAGAAATTAATACTTGTCATAATGCTTTATTATAACTATGCTGTTTCACCTACATTAATTTTTTTTAACCCATTTATCTTGTAGAGGGCTCTGTCTTTCATTTTGATTCTGGATGTTTTCAATCACATGTAGGCTTTTATATTTCCGTTTGACACTTGATGTTAACAATGATTTTATCTAAGAATTAGTTTTATCAAAGATAACGTTGAATAATGAAATACATGACGTTACTGTTAATAATTACCGTCTTGAACTGTTCAAGAATTTCTCTTGATTTTCGAACATGAACATCAAAGAGGATTTTTAATTAGTCTTAGTGGCTAGTAAAAGAGAGAGAGAGAGAGAGAGAGAGAGAGAGGGGGTGCCAATTCCACATACACACAAAATACATGTATGTCATTTCGGCACTAACATATGGGGTTCAATGTTCGGAGAAAAACCACGATGTTAGACAGACGCTGCTCCCCGTCCGTTAAATAGAGAGAGAGAGAGAGAGAGAGAGAGAGAGAGGGGGGGGGGGGCAATTCCACACACACACAAACTACATGTATGTCATTTCGGCAATAACATATGGGGTTCAATGTTCGGAGAAAAGCCACGATGTTAGACAGACGCTGCTCCCCGTCCGTTAAATAAGGAGGGAATACCCAGATACAATGTATTGTTGACTTGAGCAGACGCGTGTGACAAAACATACCTTTATTATCTCTACTTAAATGAGATATTCTAAATATTTTTGAGACTTGAAGGCTGATGCCAGATTTCATGGGACATCGTGCAAGCTTAAGCATGCAAATAAAAGCTAAAATGTCTGGACAACTGAAATATTGAGCCCTTTGGAAATGATGACTAGACTTGCTTAACAGGGTTACAAGATTCGTTCAAGGAATTCTATTCCCAGACACCCAAAAGACCTTGAATTAGGGGACTTGACTTGGAAATAGGTAATTTCTATTTCTTTGAAACTATGTGGTGACTAGGTTAGTAAAGCTTTGGCCACTAACGATGAAGTTTTGGGTGTTGGCTGAGCAGTTTAATCTGGATTTACCAATGCGTGTTCCCCTTTTTAGTGGTGCATTGGGGGGGGGGGGGGTACGATGAGTAGACGGAAACACTCTGCGGTTTTTCAAGCGGATTTAGATCCTTTCTTTTTCTGATTCCATGAACACGTAACCAAGAAAGGGCGAAATTTAGAATTTCCCTACCTATTTTTAGCTTTTTGCCGTACAGGCTACCCAAACTGTGTTTCCTTATGTGCATTACGGACAGGGTTCCGCATGCGTTTCCGTACCGAACGCTACATGGTCCGTTTCAAAAAACCGTACCGGACGCCGCATAGAGAACCGTATCCGCACTCGGACATAAGGAAACACTCTTACTAAAATTCTATGAAAGTGTTTTTTTCCGTACCGGATCCGTACTAAAGGAAATGCAGCTTAACGTTCGGAGAAATACGCGAACTGTTCCATCTGAACGGCAATTGTTTAATATTATTTTGTCGTTTGTGAAACAGCCATTACTTCCACATTGTCAAAAATGGGTCTAATAGCAATATATGAATCTAAATATGAATGTTTATAAAGGGATTCATATTCAAACTGAACTGCCGTCGTTTACGCCTGCTTAGTTCATTCTGTGTGTTTTAGTCTAAAACATTATTACTTCATCGTTTGTGAATTAGCCATTACATACTGCGTACGCCCGTCTTCATTAGCAGGCCATTCGGGCAGAGCCGTAGGGTGTTGAATCCCACTTCATCTCATTGCATCGTGTCTTAAATATTGGATACTAGGGTCCTATTTATTCATGGTAAGGTATCAATATCAATATTGGGTGAAATTGATCAATATTGAATTCAAATTCGTGGTTTTAATTTCGAATTTTATATAAAAAAATGTAGAGTTACAAGCTTAGCTCCTTTAGTTAAACCATATACAGTATTATTATGAGCTAAGAAAGGTGACCCAATAATACAACATGTCGTGCCGGATTTGAAAATGTGCTTGGCAGACAGAAGTGAGAAGTCTAGTTTATCAAGATATAGGGGGGTCTCCAATCATGGTGTTTAATATTTCTGACACTGCCATTGGCTTTAATAAACTCCTATCATCATAATTTCGCTCAATTGTATTTAAAACACACTTTCATCTCCCATATTCGACAAGGTGGGGATTGGGAGGGACCTGATAAGTGGAATAGACAAGGCTCTCTCTTCATCTAAATCAGGCCTTTACTGAATGACAGATATCAAAATATTTGTAACTGATTCAGGGGCCGCGGAGCGGGCCCAATTTCGGGGGGGCTACCGACCATACCTCCCCCCCCTAACCTTTTTTCGCTTTTTTGAGCTTTTGGCGACATTTTATTTCACTATTAAAAATTATTGCCGGGGCTAAAGCCCCCCTAGCCCCCCCCCCCCCGGCTCCGCGGCCCCTGAACTGATTAAACTTAACTAAAAATTTGTCTACGGTTTTGATCCAGGCGACATTTATTGTATGGGCTTGATTACCGTTAGTTGATGTAAATATAGTTGTTAATTCCGGTTGAGCAACTGAAGGCTCGCTATAGTAGTTCTTAAAATGTACTTGAAATAGATTGGGTAATGTAGTGACACCAGTACTTTAAGAATAAATTGAATCAAGGCGAATTAAGGCACGGATTCATTCATACTTTATGGAAGTCTAAATATAATAGTCACGACAGTCGTCATAATGATAAAAATCAATACGCATTACATGCGATGACACATGGGTCATATCATATTATCACGATATACGTCTAATATCGCTTTTCATGACAATGTAAAACCAACCGAGGATTGAAGGATATAGATGTTTAGCCCCACTCCCACCCTTTATCATGGATTATGATAATCTATATAATAATCTACTGTTTCCTAACGTTTAGTTTCGTTGATTGCCTGTTCGCTGATTGTATGATTAATCGATTAATGGTGACAATGAGAGGATAGATAAGCATTATATTTACTCTGTAGTAGAGTTCTGTCGCTTATTGTCATTTTACACGACATTGTATGTTTATTTTTTCTCATTATTTGGCAATCAAGATGTCCGTTAATATTTGTTCGACCGACATACATATAGCCAAAGGCATGCTTTTATGTTTTCCAGATTCACAAATAGAAATTGGTGGCATTGATCGCAAAACTGTCTCTTTTTATGTTATTTTTGCACGGCAAACCAGAATTGGCGACTACACTATTTCAGATATATGCAAAGGAAAACGGAACATCGGCCGACCGAAAAAGAGATTCCGGGACAATCTGACAGCCTCTCTGAAAGTTTTGGCCATCAACTCAGAGACGTGGGAACAGACGGCTACAGACCGCCCTTCGTGGCGCTCAACCATATGCAGAGAAACGAATGCGGCAGAAATCAGCAGAATACATCTAGCCAGGCAGAAGCGGCAGGTTCGCAAAGCTTCGAAAAACACAAACAAGTCCCCATCCCACTTCTGCCAAATCTGTGGGAGAGGCATTCTTGCACGGATCGGCCTCGCCATCCATCTACGGGTCCATAACTGATGATAAACGATGCGATGTCAAATGGGCATCTTCGAATCAAAAGACGATCATCATCATCATAAATTTCGCAACAGAAGACATACACTGGAGTTAATAATCAGAAAATGTCTTAAAAAATAACTTTTTTTGATTATGAGATTGGCAACCCATATCATGTCCAAAAATTATGTATATAAATTATTTGTAGCCTCCATTGTGCATTTACGAAACATCGAAACTATTATTAAAACCAAATACAGGATATTGGAAGTGTTGAATCTTAATACTCGATATGCTTGAATAATAATTGTTTAACCAAAATGTCTTAAACTTTATCTTTAACCTCTGTTTGGTTTTATTCATACTGTCTGTCACAAATTTGATCTAATAAGATAATAAGACAGGACAGAGGGAGCAGAAACCAGATATTGACTGGCATCACTAAACAAGTTGTATTGGCTTGATTTGCCAATCAGTTCAAAGTGACCATTTTCCATAGCAACGACCGTGGTATAAAACGCGGACTTTTAAAATACGAAACGAATTAATAGTTATGCATGGATTTTCTATAGCAACGACCGTGGTGTGATCTAACCTAAATACGAAACGAAGTAATATTAATACGTGTAATGACCATATAAACAATCTAGCTGCAGGACCATGCTTCACGGGTTTTATTAGCATCGAAAGAGAATAATAATTAAAATAAAAACGCCATAAGGAAGTACATAACATATAGTCATGTATTTGTCATTTCCTAAACGTTTACGATTTATAGTGCTATAAGAACGAATCACGACGGGGGACAGCACGCAATATATTTCAATTTCCTATTGGAATTGCGATGGGATCACCCAAAGAACATTATTCTATAGAAATGACACACTAATAAATTGGCGAATGTTGGTGCTTCAGTTTTTAGTCTGCCTAGAAATTAATTTCCGTGTATGGCTTTTGTTAAAGGAGATAAGTTGACAGTTGATGTATTATCACCCTTATTGTCCTTTATTTACACACATTGGTTCTGGCTCTTTGTTTCCTATTTTTATCTCTTCTTTCTCTACCAAGAAAGTATATAAATTCAGCCTTGATTTTTCAGGGCACGCTAACCAAGAACATGGCAGATTTATTTACAATGTCTGACAGTCCAATGACGTTTGCATTGTGTTTAGTGAAAAGGGAATTAATGCAAGACCAGTAAGATTAGAAGATAATGTAACGTTCGCTTACATGCCAGTATGGATTACATTATTAGCCTTGTTTATTTGTTAGTATATCATTCAGTATCTAGTATCAAAGGCACAAGCCAGAATCTTTCACATATGTATATCTCAAAAGTAAAACAAGATATATCGATTATTTTAATTGAATATTGTTGAAAGTGTTTTTATACTACGGATAGATAGAGCGTCTAATGTTCCCCTTTGATAATTCTGATGCAAAGATTCCCCCTTTTAACATTGGGGTGGGGGGGGTGGGGGGGTGTTGAATGGTTGGCGCGTGCTTGCTGCTTTATAAGGTCTGTCATTGAGTCAACTGGCGTAGTTTCGATTCCGCTGTTGCACGTGACAATGAGTAATGTCGCCTGTCCAATCTCGTGCCCCCCCCCCCCCCGAAATTAACTTAATTGTGTCGAGTGGACGTTAAATTCATCTCTCTCTCTCTCTCTCTCTCTCTCTCTCTCTCTTTAACGTGGAAGACAATATGGGGCACTATGTTACATGTATATACGTTATACAAAAAGAGCGCCTCTTTAATATGGAAGACAGTTATATAAAAAGAAAGGAATAGGAATTAAGTTTATATTTACATTTATGACACACAGAGGGGAGATGTAATAACTTGACTTAAAGGACCTAAGTCCGTAACTCAAAATCTTCCAATATCGTCGACATCGAAAACACGAATTATTGATCAATTTAAATCAACGTTGATGATGTAAACTTACCAGGAAAAGATGAGCTTCTGATATCCCATATTTAAGATAAAATATATTTTTAACATTTGTACACGAATCGTGTACCGTAATACGCTTCGGCCCCAGTTGTATTGAGAGACTCGAGGGACGAGACTAGACACATTGCACCAAGTCAAACATAACTGATTAGAAATTGGAGTAAAAATGGAAGCTATTGAATGTAAATCAGTTTATATACGTTCATATTACAGTATTATATGCGTTGCGAACCACTTTTGTGAATTTCTAGGTCCCAAATATTAGCGATTTAGCTCCTTAAAGTATACTTATCTTATCAGAATACGTTTTGGACATATTATTTAAATAAGAAATATTATTAATGGATTATATTGACGTGACATGTATTCCGGGGGAATTTAGGATGAATAATATATGTAATATACTGCTACTGTTTTATCAAATATTTACATGAAAAGCGTACAATTTATTTTACGATATATTTTTTTATTTCGTTTGAACAAACGACTGTCATCTCGCTAGAATGAAATTACCGTTTAAACGAGGACTCGTTTAACCAGTTAACTTTTACGCATGAACGCAAAGTATTTGCAAATAAACTGGCCTAAAAAATCAGCTCGAGGGGATTTTACTTAAAGAAATGTAATGAAATGGGGTTTAACGTCCTACTGTTCTGCTCCGAACTGGGCAAATGAAAACGGGCATAATCCTTACAGCACTCAATGAGGAAAATTTTGTGTACACGGGACCTCGGTTTTTCGTTCAGTCCGAAAGACTAGACAGCTGTCCTTGTCAGCCCCCCCCCCCCCACCCCACCCCGTCGGAAAAACTGTATGAACTTTCTCGGCCAATGCATGCTGGGATCAAACAACCCGACCTCCGGGCGTTTTACTTAAATGATGTCATGTCCTGGACCATACAAGTACAGGTAATATTTGTATGCTTTTTATGGTCAGGTCGAATAAAACAAAATTTAAACAATACCCCCCCCCCGGGTTTATTTATATTGGCCCTATCGTGCATGATCAACAAAATGTAAAATGTAGGTTTAGAACGAATTCCAAAATGGCTGCCAATCTCTCCAAAACCCGCTTTGAAAAAGAAGCCGTATTTTCAACGTTTCAGAACTGAAGGCCGCAATTAAGAGATGGAAAGGGTTAGGGATAGGGTTAGGACTATTTTACGACTTTTCAGTTTTTAAATTCTCCGATGGAGGGCTTTGAAAACATCGTCGTGACAATAGTCTGGGGACTATTGCCTACAGCAACTGCAGTATAGTATTATGAATATTTTATTTCTTAGATTTGGTTTTATTTATAGCCCAGGAACGGTTTCAAAATGTCTCTGCAGTTACGTTTGTTTTTAAAAAACGAGACCATTTTCTATAAGGGGTTGTATTTTTAATCTGCAAAAAATTACATTTATGAAATTACGAATTTAAACATCCTGTTGATAATAAGATATTATAAGGTCTGTCATTCACTTCAGTCAACTGGCGTGGTTTCGATTCCTCGGTTGTACGTGACAAGGAGTAAGGTCTCCTGTCCAACCACATGAGTTTTCTCCCGGCCATTTGCTTTCCTCCATTGCTAAAGCCCCCCAACGGCACGCGAATTATAGTAATTAAATTAAACCATATGTTAGTGCCGAAAATGACCTAGTTATGTCGAGTGGACATTACACCCCCCCCCTCTCTCTTCCCCCCCCTCTCTCACGCACACACACATCACACAGACACATACACACACAACAGCCACCTTGTAATCGAGTATCCAATGAAAACAAAGATAGTAAAAAGCTGTACTGATTGACGACACATCATTAGTTAAAAGCTTCTGTTATTTCTTGTGTTCTGTATATTGTCATAATAACATGGCATGCTGAGTATTAAATATCATGGGAATAACTTATCATCCATATCAATTAACAGGCTTAATTAACGTCAATATATTGATATTGTCCTTTATTGAGTCATGACGGATATAGGTAAGAACATTTTAAAGTATCTTTGGAATTTTTTCTTATGTTTCTTGGCATAAATATCATGTTTATGCAGTAAACGGAATGTGTATATCATGTAGTTTTGAAGTACCGGTAATATTATTACGAATTACTAATCATGAACCTAGACTAGTCTTACTTGTCTACTTAATTAGTTCATCACATATTGGCTAGCACCATAGACATCAAGAATCTCAAACTTCATTGCTGTGGCTTCCACGTTTATAATCCAAAGTCTGAGGCTAGGAGTATAGTATGTATTTATTTGATCTACTACCTGATAAATATACAAATAATGTCTTTCATTTTTTAAAATCTTGTTACAAAGGAGTATTGATTTACGAATGCTATGGCTATTGTGAAATTTGTTCACGTCGGTTCATACACGTTCAAAAACAGGAAATTAACATCATGGGCGTATAGTTGTTAGAAAATACATAAAAGGGATATTGTTAACCACGCATGCTTTATGGCTCCTGATTTTGAGACAAAATAATTACCAATTTTAAACGCTCAGAAAAAAGAATGTCCACTGATTTCGCAATCACATTATTGAAAATAGGCCGAAGAAAACCCTGTACGTGCATTTTTTTTTTATTTCGGGCTTGTTTTTATATCCTCGAATTTACGATGCTGAAATAGTTTGGCATTAGCTTTTTTTATCTTGTCATGTTCATCTAGTCATTAAACTTAATAGGTGTTTTGTCTTGTCATGTTCCTCTAGTCATTAAGCTTAATCTTGAATGTTTTTTTAAATGTGATTTGTGAATGGTACACATGTTTATGGATATCGCAACAGCAATAAAATAGTATTTTGTAAGACATGTATAACTGAAAGGACAACACTGAAATAATAACCAAATTTTATGGGTTTCAATCACTAGCAACTTTAATAGTGCAACGTGCCTACCATATTCAACAAGTATTCTCTTGTCGACGTTATCAAGCACAAAGTAAACAATCATTGCTAACTGCTATCCATCAAATAATTGTTTTAAAAATCGATTTCTAAAACACTACTAAACGTATGATACCGGCACTAATTTTGATGGGTTCAAATCATTTACAGATATTGTTAATCGATTAATACTGTTAAATACTGTTTCTTTGGATGACCAAACTTTCCTCTATGCACTGCCCAACTATTCTTGCTGCATTCGAAAAATTCAGATCATATATTCTGTATTAATGAAAAAAATGAGAAGTGTTATTACGTGTTCTCATATACCTCGTACAAATGACTGTATTATGGATTTCAGAAGCCGGAGCTTCTAAAAAATCTATGACCTGAAGAATATCGCTCCCCACTTTACCGTAACAATAACTGGTTTCCGTCATCTTTTTTTGCATCACTTCCGGATTCTTCAAATCGTTGCTACGGACTAACCATGGCAACGATATATATGTGCAAATTATATTTAGAATGTGTTTAGCAGTTTATGGCACATAATATGAAAATTGGTAGCCAGCAACCCTTTATAAACGAAGAACCATGCTTTAATTAATTTATGTTTTTTTTTCTGTTCTTCAACAGCTGACAAAGAGTGCATAAATCTATGATCATATAGTAAACACTTTAGAAGCCTCAAGGCATGGACAATGGCTGAATATACACACTTGTTCCTACAAATATTGCTTGTGTGTAGAACTGTATCGGATATTATGGCAAGATCAACACAAAAATGTAAGTATTTTTTTCTCAAATTTTGTGGGTTTTTTTACGCATTTCTCTAATTGTTCATCTACATAATCAGCTTAAACATTAAGTTACATCAGTGAAATAATTAAAATTAACTCTGTTCATTGTTATATATTTATACATTATTTATTTTAAAATACCTGGCACACTTACTTCATCAATTACAGATCCAGTTTTATTAAATGTATACTAAACATAAAATAGGCCATGTATCCAACATTCTCTAAACAGATAATAACAATTACCTTTATTTAAAGTTACATTATTCAAGATATAGATAATAACTAGCCATTCTTGCTATACTAGTTCGAAAGTAGATGATGTAAAATGAATAATTTGAAAATTTCATTCAAATTACTCTATTGCAAGCGAAGATATAGGCATTTAAAGATTTGACCGACCTGTGCAATAATTTCAACCACGGACCTGGTTGATCAAAGCTACACCTCGAAGCGTTAACGTGCGCCATATTTGATTAACCGCTGAAACGTTTATATCTGTTTAGTATCGGAGCAATCTGATGCCATCCAAAGTTGATTAAGGCCTGGATCAGTTAATTAATGTCTAATTAATACTTTAGAAAACATTTCATGCCCAAATAAAGACCTGCACTAGGCAGATTTAGCTCTTGAATAATGCATGTTTAAGTTCAGATTCTTATGTAAACTTTGATAACAATTTACAAGGATATTCCAGGAATCTGTTCTACATTCTTCGTAGGTCAGACTTGCACAAGGTATAAAATAATTACACTTTTAAAGTGGATGTAAAATTCGATTATAATTTCAATTGATGTTTTAATTTGCAAGTTCCCATACAAAATACAGAAAGGTTCTTTTCGAGTGCAATAACGAAACAAGGGGGTGGGGGTATAGTTGCTCGTGTGGAACGAACAACCGAGGTCCTGTGTACACGATAGCATGCACGTATAAGAACCCATGGCAACTTTGTCATTGCGGCTCCGTCCGGGCATTTTTTTTTCTTATAACACACTACATTACGTCCCGTGTACACGATAACAGTCCCATGACAATTTTGTCATTGCGCCTCCGTCCGGGCAATTTTTTTTTCTTATAGCACACTACATGACGTATACTCGTCTTCATTGCCCAGTTGGTGCAGAACAGTAGGATGTTAAACACATAACGTTTTATATATGTCGAGTTTAATTATTTTTAAATATTAATGCTAATACAAAAAAAATTGTTGGAAAAGACAGTATATATTTTTCCACATTACCGCATGTATTAGTTTCTGAAAAACATTGTTAATCGAAAATAAACATACATGTACTAAAAGGCTACCAATTTGCTTTAAATATTAACAAATTCTTAAAATCACAAAGTTTGCATTATGTTTTTGTAATACCAAACCAGTAAATAATTATATGGAAAAAATAAAAAATTGTTTCCTTCACATAGATATAAAATTAGCAACAGGGTTCACACTGGCTTTCAATTTGTTCCTGCCAAAATGGATTCTAATTTTTATGTAAAACAATGATATTTTACCCGCCAAAAATATATGATAAAAAAAACACAGTTTTCTAACTTAAGATTCGCCGCTATTTAGCTCGCTCTTTCGTTTTCGACCCATAGCGATAATATAATTTAAAATACTAATTTCCAATTAGCCCTGCTGTTATATACATGTCGTATCAAACAATAAAAATCACATAGTATTCAAATATTTATAATGCATGATAAAATCCAATGAGCAATAACTGTAATGGTTAAAAACAAAATATGCATTAAATATTTTATGCTGAAAACACGAGGTACCCATAAAAGATAACATGTTTAAGATAAACAATTTTATTATATATTTTTATTTTTAATACGTGTAGTTCTTAGATCCAAAGTTATCTTCTACCCAGTGTGATTCTTTCGTGGCATGTATCGATTGGCACAATAAAAATACAACACGTTTTATATGGCGAAAATCACTGCTCTGTACACATGTAGCACCACGTTTCGACAAGTTATCGAGCAGTCTGAAATCTATCTTCAAGCTACCCGCCCCATTCAGTCATAAGAAGGGTATGTGTCCTCTTTCTAAAACACCCGCATTTAAGATTTAGTTGTTGAGGTCCATCTAAAAGAACCATCTACAGTTGGAATTCGAATATTATACTGTATGGAGTATGCCTGTCTTCATTAGTCCATTAAACCCAATTTTAAGCAAAGTATTTAAGTGCTAACAGGAAAATATGCGAACATGATTAAGAAAACGTATGGCATTCCCCTGGGTTAACAATTCCTTGTCTTTTAAACAAAGTCTTTCTGTTTTTACGTATCTGATTTCTTTCTGATATTTCATCACCAACAGGACACCTATTCCACAACCAACGGCCGCTTTTCTACGCGTCAAATAAAATAAAACCAAGTACGAACAATCCAAACCATCAGACAAAACTCGAAGTCCTAAAAAACGGTATAGGCAAAATAGTGTAATATGGCAAAATAGTGTAATCAGCATATGGACTGTTCACCGTGTACAAAATACACGACAAACAGTGGTAACAGGTGTTCGGAAGAGTAAGCTTACCCTGCTGGCATGCCACACCCGCCATAGCTGCATCCAATCTATTAAGCGAAATCTCGGTAAAATAGCGTGATTGGCCAATGAACTATAGGTATGCAAAATACACGTGATGAACAGTATTAACAACGTAGTAGACCTATATTATCAGGGATATAGTATATCCGTCAATGAAATATGTCAAATATTATAGTCGAAAGAGACATGTCATATTTACCAATCAAATCAATATGACTGCCATAAAACTTTTTAAAGGTTTTAATAAGTTTAGTTCGTAAGTATCCCTGTAGTTGAAGCTTAGATGACAAGTGCATCGATCTACTTAAAAAATCAGAATAGAACGAACAAGCTCTCGCGTAACGAATTAGCTGAGACACAAACACTCCATAAGCTGGTGATATTGGAATGTTACTACTAATAAATGGAAAGTTAACAATAGGAAAGTCAAAGTCATCACGTTTATCGTACAGTTTAACACTAAGTTTATGGCAATTGTCAAAATCGAGACGCAGATCCAAGTAGGAAGCGTAATTGTCACTGTCAGTAGTGTTTTTAATTTCGAGCTCATCAGGATATATGAATTCTATATAATCACTGAATTTTGAATTATTCAGTGATAGAACATCATCGATATATCGATAAGTGAAATTAAAATGTCTAACCAATCGTTTGTTGGATTTTACGAGTGCCTGCATGTACTCGGCCTCGTATGAATAGAGAAACAAATCAGCAAGCAAAGGTGCACAGTTGGTACCCATTGGGATACCTACCACTTGCTGATAAATTTCCCCTCCAAGTTCAACAAAGATATTATCTATTAAAAAATCCAACATCTGAATTATCTTGATGGCCGTGAACTTATTTTTGGAATCACTATGGTTCTTAACAAAATATGTAGAATTGTAATTAACAACTAAATATTGATATCTAACATGTCCCGATTTAGTTGAAAAGACACTGTGAATAATGTCTTTCAACCGGGTTTTTAATTTGCTATGGGGAATTTTAGTATACAAGGTAGAAAAATCAAAAGTTTGTATAGATGAGACTGAAGCAAGTGATCTAGATTGCAAACCATCAAGTAATTCTTTGGAATCGTAATCACGCTGGGAGATCACTATTTTGAATTTGTTTGTACACAAGTTGGCTTTCTTTGTGTTTTATGAATGCTGTTCCTTCACAGTTCCGACCAACCATGTGAAGTGGCGCTGTGATCGTCAAATTTATTTGCTGGCTTAATACACGGTCAAAGAAAATTTGAAGAGACCGTCAAAGAAATTTGTCACTTTTCCTTTGCTCGTGTACAACGGGCTTAATACGTATATTTAAAGCCCCAATACCACTCTTGTTGTAACTGAATAATATGTCCCAATCTTTATTCTGGTCAACAAATTGTAGTATTTTACAATATTCCAATTTATAAATGATGCAAATTTCATCTTAACACACCTAATTTGAAAAATTTGAAAAATTCAACCACGTGCTGTAACATGGTTCGAAAAAGTTTACGTAAACACTTTCAAATGCATCTTGGATTTAAACATATTTTCGAACCCTCTGGACAAGTAAGATAGATTGTAAGGGATAATTTACACAACAGGTAGGACACTTAAACATCTTGTAGTTAGAATAAGGTTAAAAAAAATTCTGGACCTGCCAAGTCAGCAAGAGTGTTATTGTCCCTTTAATGTGTCGGGTGTGTTTGATGTTTCGGACAACTTAAAAAAGATTAAATTCAATCATTCTCATCGACTTAATAATGAACGTAATCAATCTGATTGCTGCAGTGATAAAGCGTGACTCGCACTGAAAATAAATACAAATAAATAAGTAATTTGGAGACATTAATCATCTCGATCTACGGTTGAAAATTGAGTTTCTTATTTAATATGCGGAAAAGTTGATGAATAACATCTTTAAGGATGATTAACGATTTGAGAAATTTACTAGGCTCATTTGATTGATGATGGTGTTTTTTCTTGTTTCTTTTGCTATTTATTCAGAATTGTGAAATCAAGGTTTTAAGAACAAAAACAGTGTTTGAGTAAAGATTGGAATTTTCCCATTTAAAAAATTTCTAATAATTCATTTGAATTATCGGGGGGTTGGATGGCCGAATGGCTAGCATGCGTGCGCTGTATCTTGAGGTTTGTTATTGGGCCAACTGGCGTAGTTTCGATTCCCTGGTTGTACATATAAAAGGAGTAGAGTCGCCTGTCCAAGCTCGTGTGTTTTCTACAGGTCTTCCCCCCAAGCGAATCATTGAAACAAAATTGAACGTAAATAACCGAAATTACCTAGTTTGTGTCGAGTGGACGTTAAACCCCATTTCCCCCTCTCTCCCATTTTACTTATCCGGAGAACCCACGTATCTATAAGATGCCATAGACAATGCATAGCCCAATCAACAGCCCATGGTACTTAAACCTGTGTATAGACTAGTTCGTGTTTCACCTGCTTTATTCTATGCAGGAATATCTTGTTTAGTTTCAAGATGTTTCATGTTTTGATGTAATTCAGTAGCGATCGATGAATTCTTCAATCGTTACAAGTTGGCTTGTATTGCCCTTTCATGTCATTGATTTTTCATCAGATGCAAGTTTTACATGAATGCATATGAGATTAAGAGGGATCTTCAATAGCCCCTTGTTCGACAATAATAAAATATGACCCTGCTTATAATATATTCTTGAAATTTTAGCATGTAAATCAATTTAAGAAGTGATGGACGGTTTAAATTTTATAAGATAACAAAATATCTAAACAATACGATTACAACAGAAGTTCTCGGTGATTACAACAGAAAAAAATAACGAGATCAAATCAAGAGATAAAATGGGTGGGGTGTGTGCGGGGTGGCCGAATGGTTATCACGTGCGCGCTGTATCATAAGGTATGTCATTGAGTCAACTGGCGTGGTTTCGATTCCCCGGGTTTATGTGACAAGGAATAGGATCGCCTGCCGAACCTCTTGGGTTTTCCCCGGTTCCTGCGGTCCCCCCACTGCTAAAGATTCATACGCGCAACCATATGTTAGTCCCCGAATCTGTTAACAATTACGCTCTCTCTCCCTCTCTCCCTTTCTCTCTCTGTATGCAGCGAAGGTGGCGTGGTTAACAGATAAAAACTAATAATCGGAGATTATCTCATTATCTGTAATTATCGGATGCCTTGCTAAGTATGTAAATTCTGATTTGACTGCTAACGCAGGATTTATGTCATGTAATACGTTTCGCCATTGTTAAATCTCTCAACTATTACAACATAATAGAAAGTCGGGGCGATTCGTATAACATTCGTGGGCCATCTGAAAGCCGAGTACAAGAAAAAAACGCTCTTGACGCTTCTTGTCGACAGTAAAGTCGGAGCGATTCGTAATACTCGTGGCCCACGTGAAAGCCGGGCATAAGAAAAAAACGCTCTTGTTGACGATAGTTTTCATTCCCCAATGTATGGTTTGTTTAAATACCATTCTTTGGCTAACAAGACATTTGTAATGGGGATCCAATAACTTCGTCAAGTTAGTATAGAAATCAGAAAGAATGCCAATAGACTTTTAGAGAGAATACGAGTCGAATCATCCAGTCCCAAATCGCACCAAGTTGTATTAAATTCAGAATTCTCAAAATTAACTTGAAGACGTAATCTGTTACGAAACGTTGATATTATACACAAACTATACAATAAAGTCACATGTCTATAGTGTTGTTTGATGGAAATAAATCTCTATTTGCGTGCCAATAGCTATTTACTTTTTAAGGGAACGTTCTGATAGAAAGAATGCACTTGGCTTTTAGATTAATGCTTTCGTGTCCGTGGGAGCAAAATGACAATGGAAGAAAGGCAGCATTTTTGTAACTTTTTAAATACGCATATGGCAGTTGCAGGTACACCATTCACAAACTACTGGAAAGTCAGACATGTCAAATCAAGAGCACGACAAGGGGTTATTCATGGAAAATAACACAATTTAAGCTTTTTTTTTTAGAAATAACTAAAATTGTCAGTAAAACATATATAATGGTAATGTCGGTGGCTTGTATGTTGATCGGGCTGTTTGATTGTGGAATTAAGAAAAAAATTAATTTGATGGAAATTTAAATTTACTACACACAAATTCCCATTTGAAAGTATTTCATCCCCTAAACCCATGGCTATTGAGAATAAATATAAGGCAGTAATTAACATGTCCCTATAAATCTCTACTCAATCCTTATAAGACATATAGAAATAGATTTCACTAAAAATAAACACACATCTGAATTTATTAACAAGCTACGTTTCGATACACATACAGATATCGTTTTCAAAATCTATACTCTTTTTGAAAAAAAAACAACATTTTTTTTTGTCTTGACAACTGATGTGACATTACCCAGATCACGAATGTCTAAGAAACATAGATGTGGCAATACGGGGACAAATGGGATACTATAATCAGAAACTACCAGAAAACGGCCCGTGACACCAGGGTGACACTTATCAGGATTTTCACACTGTGTTGCTGATCAATTGCGCCAATTTGAATGGAGATATTGGCATTTGAACTTTAGGCCAGTCTCGTTCACCATTACTATAAAATCGGTACGATAAAAACATAGTCTCGATAATACAATTTTAGATTAAATCTTCAATGATCCTTGATCAGCAAATCTGATTCAAATCCAGCGGAAATCCGACACATAAGATAACTTAGAGATTTGGTTATGGATAAGTTAGTTAATGTCCAATTAATCATTTAGATAACATTTCAGGCCTGAAGAAAGACATGCAACGGGGAGATTTAGCTCTTGCATAATGTATGTTTAATGAATCAAATTAGGAAGGATCGACTTTTGTTCTGCAATCGCCCCGTAGCTGTCCAATACGCGTTTAATACTTGTGTGACTATGAGGTGCCAGACGTCTGTCCCAGTAGTGCGTCACGGGTTCTTGCCAGACAACTGACGTTCCGTGTGGTACGTCGTTGTCCGTTGTTTATGTCAAACATCACCGAAAATGTCGTATTAAATTTGAAGTACTAGACGACTATATGCAATATTGCTTTACATGTAAACTCGTGCATTATTGCTGCTTGGTGATTACCGTGTCACATTTACCATTAGTTTATACTCCATAACCATAGTAACAAGACTAGTGTAATATGATCCATGATAGCCACAGAGATTACGGCAATATGCTATCCATCGGGGATTGTTCAATGACATTGTTCTTCGGTCAGATAATGGGATGAGCCGTTTTATTTACAGGGGTTGAAGAAAAATCTATGATCAAGATAAGTCCAGAATGTCTTGACAGACAATAATCCGTTTCTACTAAAGCCATGTCAAAGATATCGGTATTTTATTACTCCTCGGCACTTATCAATTATTTATTTCGCTTAACCGATTCCCTTGATATTCTTGGGGCAATTCCTCTCACATCAATCTAGCCAAACCTCTTGCCTCCGACATTCACATGCTACTACTAATTAATCAACCCTCTCCTTAAACTCAACTCAAAAGACACTTGTCCACCATCAATAAGTTCTATTCCTTAATAGTTTCTTTCACAACGGTCTCTTACTATGACCGTTCACTAGTTACAAGTGGTGTATTGACAACTTGAAGCTTACCCTTAACTTCAACCTGCCTCTTATTAATGCCCTTCTTGGTCCAACACCAGTACATTATTGATATTATGTTAATAACTGCTCTAAACCAAAATGCAAATGACTCGTGGCAAGCTCTGTGGACAAGTGGTTTTAACCAACACTCGAACACGTCTCTTAAAATTAACGTCATCACTAAAGCGTCCACCGTGAGCTTTACGATGACAAAATATTCGTCCAAAACACCCTCAATCGCAGGAGTTTTAAAAATAAATCCATATGGCCTAGGTCTTAACTTACCTAACCCTTGGTGGTTTCTAAATATAGTTTCAGAACATATCTTAGTCGAAGGTGTGCCTCCATATACATCACCACCTAAATTTAACTACATCGGGGGACAACGGATTGTAATTATTTAATGAATCCTGCCATAGACCCTCATATAAACTTTAAACTTGTGTTCCAGTATTCAATAACTACTAGTAACCAAAACATTATAATTTTTTGTTGTCAATAACACATTCATCAATATACAAATAATTGTACATAAAAATACAACTTGCCTGTTAGATGATTATATCAAATGTTTTCACCTGTATACATCTCCCCTATGAAGAGTTGTATACATTGCTTGCTATTTAAGTTAGATTGCAAATCACAATGGGCAATTGCTATATGTCAGTTGCACATGTAACAAACCGGGTGCACTGGTCGCCTTTAAACCAACAAACACATTTCATTAATCATTAAAGAACATTTATGTGAAAATACGATATAATTGTCAGTTTATGTCAATACAGCTATAATAATGATCTTTAATATAAAAGTGATTTTTCAACCTAATGACACCACAACACCTTCTGGCGCGCCAGACCACGTCGATTATTTGAGAAATAAACTCAGTTCGGAGCAGAACAGTAGGACGTTAAACCCCACTTCATTTCATTTCATTTCTTTTAAAAGACACACTGTATTTAATATGGACCAACAGTTTAATTGTTGATTTCTTTTAATTTCATATGTTGATTTGATAGAGCCAATGTTAGAATGAAACTAACCGATCCCTGCTTATATGTAATTTCTATCAAGAATTTATTCATATCGACATTGTCTTACAACTAATGCAAATAGCTCATCAAATCAAACCATTTCAATTATTTATTTTGAACTAAATCAAGGTGGTTTAGCTTCTTTAAGCATAACATTTCATAAAAACAATATAGTTTGAGGCCATACCAAATGTGCATATTATACTGTATAACGAACCTATCAGTTCTAATAAGAAAATCCATCAGTTATTCATATTTCAGTGTAAAGTACATTTCCATTTAAAAATAAGCATATTTACAGCGAATCCAAATTGTTAACAGGTAATTCTAAAGGCGCCCCATGGCAATATTATCTCAAAAATCCGATCTAAAGCCCGCCTGCACGTCAATTAGTTGTAAAACAATGTATTCCCCAGATAATTCATTTTACCATAATATAATTTCCCATTAAATGTTGATGCAACAATTTCGCCACGCAGCAATTCATTACTCCGCATGTCGTTAATAGTTTTTCATAAAGGGTATTTTCAGCTTTCATTAATTATCCACCATAAGTTCTCTTTAGCTGTAAGCAGCAACTTTCATGTCAAGGGTGGGGGGGATCGGATGTTAGAGTGGTATAACAAAGATTTGCGGATTTTCCACACCAAAGAGTCCTACGTGCCAAGCAAACAAATGATATTATATATAATGCATTGCTAAATAGTTAGTTAGTCAAACTAGTGAATTATTAATTTGAACACCTTGATAACAAAATATGTTATACTATGTCAAGATTTCAACAATGCATGTGATTTTCACCATCAACTAAAATTCATATACAATTAAATGAGAACCGTTTTTTTTTTCGAAAATACCTTAATAAAATACACTTATATTTAATCCACATTTTGCTTATCAGCCACGTGATTTAAAGTAGCGAAGTCTCTAACTCAATATCATCCAAAATCTAAAACATTGGAAACACGATTTATTTTTCAAATTTAATCAACATTGATGTTGTTATCTTACTGGAAAAATATGGACTTTTGATGTCCAATATAAGACAAAAAAAACCATTTTAAATTGGTACACGAATCGTGTACCATAATGCGCTTCAGCCCAAGTTGTAACAATAGACTCGAGGGACGAGGCTAGACACATTGCACTATTAGTAAAATCAAACGGCGTATGTAGACTGTAATAACCAAACGCTAGAAATTTGCACTCGATTGAGACTGCTGGCTTATTCCGCCGAACATAATTGATTTGAAATTGGAGTGAAACCGGAAACCATTGAATGTAAATCAGTTTACATACGTTCAGTTTACAATACTATTTACATTGCGACCCACTTTTGTCAATTTCTAGGTCCGAAATGTTAGCGATTAAGCTCCTTTAAATATGGCGAAGTATGCTTAATAACGAGTAATCAAAGCTGGTTCAGTTTTTATAGACACACAAAATATAAGAACTTAAATAATGGAAAAACATAAATAAGATATGTGTATATTTATGTCTGTAATTGATAACTGATACAAATGGGGGTTGTCATGACCGTATTTATTATTTCTTGTCGTCGTAGTATTAATTAGAATGACAAAAATAGATTCATCTTATGAAGAAAATGAAAATAGGGTGTGGTATTAATTTGTAGAAAGATATCACAAATCATGACATGATAATAACAGTCTAGTTATATTACTGGCTATATTACTATATTAGTAATAACCCGAAGGGCTTTATAAAAAGAACACAGACCTTTTTAAATAAAGGTCATAATTAGATATTTATTTTGGATTCGTAATTACATAAATCGTCGCCAGAATATATATAATAACGACTCCAACGTGCTGGGTGGCAGCGGTTTATTACTGCATTTAATATGTATGTTGTCTTCGAAACAGGTTATTAAAAATACTTTTTGTATAATAACATTATATTTAATTCGACCAGAAATACATGCAGATAAAAACCGAGGGGTTCAGATTGGCGACCTACTCCTATTTCTAGCATAGGCAATATGATGCTATGGGTTCTTGCGACATACTTACGAAATAGCATAATTATTTAGCGTATAAGTATAATCATATACATTTCTGTCAAAACCTTCCAAAAGTCATATGTGTACAGCTTAAAAACGTCGAATAAATTAAAGTAACTAAGTCTTTTACTTAATATCATCTACAGTATTCGAGATTGAAAACACGAATTATTTTTTAATTCAAATCGACATTGATGTTCTGATCTTACTCGGAAAAGGTGGGCTTCTGATATCCAATATTAAAAAACAAAATAAACAAATTTTACCATCGGTACACGAATCGTGTACCAGAATGCGTTTCAGCGCCATTTGTAACAAGGGACTCGAAGAACGAGACAAGACATATTCCACAAGTCATGTAAAACGGTGACCTCAAATTCTTATCTGGGAACATACGCAATAAATACTGCCACCCAAATACTATGGTTGTAGACTGGAAACACCAGACCCTAGAAACTGATTAGAAATTAGAGTAAAAACGGAAACGATTGAATGTAAATCAGTTTATATACATTCATATAACTTTTTTTTATGAGTTGCGACCAATTTGTGTCAATTTCATAGTCCCAAATATGAGCGATTTAGCCCCTTTACGCCAGAGTCTGCACATTTATAACATTTATATATTCACCTTTTGGTCGTCGTCTGGATGTCGACAAAAACTCATAAATAATCATACTGAACACATAGCCGTTTTCCCCCACTGCTGAAGACCAATACGCGCAAGCGAAATATTAAAATAAAATTAAACCAAATATTATGTTAGTCCCGAAATGACCTAGTTTGTGTCGAGTGGACTTTAAACCCCATTTCTCTCTCATAAGGTTGGTTACAATTTCGGAACGTGACAAATAAGAAACGAAAAATAGTAATAATTAGACTAGTCGGAAACATTTAATGTGTCACAAGTGTATTACACAATTCGTTATTTATAGGTTGGAATCATGTCACTGTGTTGTTTTAGGTTCGGGGAATAACTAAATACGGAAGTAGGCATACATTCGTGTGTATCGATAACGGTAATCTGTCAGACATTAGGAGATATATCTACAAGAATCGAAAACACGCGAGAAAGTATTTTATATAATGACGGAATTGATAAAAAAACATGCATCTATCTTTGTGTAAAGAATATAATTTTTAATTGACCACTTTAGCTTCGGGTTGTTTAAAAGTATACAATCGTAAGCTTATCCAGATGTGACTTGGCAGAATAAAGTCTAAACTGTAAAAGAATGAAAATATTATTTATTATTCTTCTCCACTTATGGTTTACTTCACCGACAACAATTAAACTTTATATTCCTGAAGCAGTCCTGTTCTGTATCCATTGCTGTCGAAAGTTGGGGTTTTCACGGAGAGTGACTAATAGAATCGTCGCCAGTGAAGCCTCTCATATCCTCTATTGTTGAATAACATTGAATTTGTTGAAACAAGTGATACAGACTTTACATGGCAATCCGTCTCTTAATCTGCGATCCATGGCCCCACCCCAAATTCGGGCAGTTGATTAAATGTATTAAAAATATGATAAAACTTGAGTACCAGCAAAAGTTAGTCGAACACAGGAATATAATGTTTTGATGTGTATGTATTTATGTGATAGGCCATGTATGTATAAATAGATGACATGTGTTTATGAGACTAATGACATTATTAAATGACATTTTGTCCTAGGGACGCGGCTAATTAGCTTGTATTCTTATATAATGATAAAAATAGTGTTTCATTAAGCCTTTTCGGGTAATATAAATGTTACAAGTATTGAACCGGTTTCTAACATCTCATTAAAAGTTACTGCTCAATAAGTCCTTTCGACAAAACCTATCCCTGAAATGCTGTTCCAAAGATCTAGAATATATTTGGGAATAATTAAACTGTTTGTTCCACAAATGTTAGATCGTGACCGAGGTTCTTTCAGTTATATTTAATAAGTTATCCTGATTATATCCGTACTCTTCGTCGAGTGTTGTCTTCAATCAGTAGTATGAAAGAAAGAAATCTATATTACACCCCAAAATCTTTCTTGAATAAAAAGTTCTTTTCTGGACAACTTCGTTAACGACAGTTATCAGATGGATAATAATTGCATGAGACGGTATACAAGATTCATGTCTATTTCCGAAATTTGACTGTCAGTCATTGTTCGTGGTTTTAGCCTGGCTTTCATAAATCCAACCATGCCAACAAGGTAAAGATTCTTGAGTCGGGAGCTTATTGGACGACACGACCTCTAAGTCTTTGGCGATTTTATTATGTGGCTGTTTGAACACCAATGTTAGCCATTTTATTATTTGTCTACGTTTGACCCAAGAGCGTAAGAATTTGTTTGCTTTAAGGAAGCTAATCATATAGTAGCCTGGCCATGTCATCTTGTCTATATAACTGATTTCCTGCATTGGAAGCAATAAAGTTTGGACGTCTGTTACCTTGATGGTATATCAAAGAAGGGAAATCGTTGGCGGTCAAATCAAAGTATTTAAGTACGTTCAAACATTCGACCACGAAGTGCGTGCAAATCAGCATTATGTCAGTTAAATGTTTCTCTATATCGAAGTTTGAGTGTATTAATTCTCAGAAGAATTCGTCGAATTGTTTTTAATATCTTTGATCGATTTAGTGTGATATAAAACTAAATAAATGTATAGACGATATACCAATTACCGATTGAATATACAGTGGGGCGCAATAAAAACGCACCACTGGTGTGAGTTTTGACATGGTTGTAGACTGGAAACAAGAACATCAACAACCTGCTGGGGGCTCCAGTAAGTTGTAGTATAGCAATAAAACTCAGACACAGGGCTAAAATAAAAGTAAATAACGGCATTGAGGCAGACCTAGTCTCACGTAAGGCCGTCTGGCACGCGTCTAACAGAATGTACTCGACAACGAATGATGAACCCAATTGGATCACTCACAGGAGCAGCAGACGGAAAACTGACAGATGTTGTCGGAAACGTGTCGGTCTGGTGAAAGCGTTGTCAGGTGTTGCGTAATGCCTTGGCCGATCTCTCTAGTAGACTGAAAACGATCGGCCAGTCTTAGGACTGTCGACATTCCCATTCTCTCGAATTCAATTTTTTTGTGTTTGAGAGAATTAAAACGAGGCCATTCGCTGATAACATCATGATTGAATATGTTGATATATTTAGAATTGAAAGATTAAAAGGTATCTATCAAACAAGATTAACAATCTCATCCATTTTTTTTAAACACCATACATCCCCCTTTCTCCACAAATCACACACACTCTTCGCATAGCCAACTAACGCTGTCTGCCTATAATAATATCTACCCCCCTCAAAATAAAGTGAAAGATACATGTCTCTAAAGCATCGACCGAGAGTTTACAACCTTGATATGATATACCGAAAAAAGCTCGCGGCCTGCCCCCCCACCACCACGCACGTGGTTTTTCAAAAGGGGTTGGTGGGGTTCAGCCAAACTATTAAAACTCTCGCCGACCATATCGAGGAAAGCAAATTATTGGTGACACTTTCGGTCGATTTTTTGGAGAAAAAAACCAAGGTAAAGTCGACTAGAAATGACGCTCGTTGCATTAAAGGAGTTGTTACTTTCTTTCTTGCAGTTCGTATTATTTATCATGTTCCCACAATATTTCCAACAAAGAGATGTAAGAAATAAAAAAACCCAGCCAAATGAACTCAAAATTGAAATTTAGGTTTTTGAAGATTTAAAATTACAAATATACTGTTTATGTTTTTATATAATAAACGATATTATATTCAATATATCTTATTAAATTTTTGTGTAATTGGCACTCAGTTGTATGTCTAAAAAATGCAAAAACAGTATCTAAACGGCAAATTAAATTCCATCGAAACATGAAATAAGACACAATTTATGTTTATATATGATGACATGCCAAACGGGGCTACACTTTCATTTTCCATATAATCTTTGAAAGGCATTTAGCGACTGAACATAATATAACACAACACAGTTCTATGGATAACAATCACTATATTATAAACACACGACGTTTCGACAAGAATTCACTGGTTGTTATCAAGCATACAATTACAAATTCATTTTCCAGGTGACCGGTCTACGTCTGGAACCAATTTAGACTATAAAACTGCTTAAGATCCTGTCAGTTTCCACCTGACCTGGGAACGGAGACCGGTGTCATAAGCAGTATTATACGGTGTCTTGTTAAAACCAGATTTTTATTTTATGAAAAAGATAATGTATAGGTGAAATGTACCTCTCTTTATGAAGTACAGCACGTGGGTCACGCATTGTATATATTTCTAATAGATCGGCAGTAGATTATCGGGTCACCCAAAAAATTAATCAAACCCGAAAAAAGGGTTTCGTATCCAAATAAGCAACGTCAAAACGATTCAATATTTGGAACTGAGACAAGCTAAATACACCATTCTTTTATATTTTGGCGCCTAACTTTCATTCGTACACTTTTGTTTCTTAGATTCTGCTAAAAATCCGGGATGTTCCCTTTAAATAGAAATATTGCAAGTTTATACAAAAATGACAAAGTATGGTAAATTCGAATTTCAAGTCGAGGGCATTTTCTATTGTAGTGAAGACAATTACACCACCGCACCTTCCCATTGTGAACTCAACTAGGTTGCTTGTGGGAAATGTGACGGATAACTACTGATATCCATTGTCCCAATGCTAGAAAAATTATAATACAAAAAAAAATTATACTCTAATTTACTTTTTGAAATAAACTAGGTCGCTTCTGGGAAATGTGACGGATAACAACTACTGAAATTTATTGCCCGAATACTACAAATTTCTACAATGAAAAATGTCATACTCTAATTTACTTGGATGTCTTTTTCTCCCTGCTTATATCCCACTGATCCTGGTGAACCCCATGCTGGAAAACACGGTTCTCAACGATAGATAAAAACTCTTTAATCGATGACTATATGAAATCAGTGATTTAAATGTTTGATTTACAATCAAATTTTAAAATCTAATTTTAATCCTTGACGAAGAGAAATTCTAGCCTAAGAATAGTTATTCTGACTTTGAGAATGCCAAACTTAGCCAACTGCTAATCTCTAATTAGCTATTAACTGATTAGACCTAAACACGCATTATTTTCGACACCGTTCGAAAATATGGACCATAACCCTTTTATAGATAGAAAGTAACCGTCAATGTGGCCTGTCTGGTGAATATGCAAGTCGTAGAAGTAATCTTGCTTTATTTATTGTATTGTAAATTATTACACCAATGCTTGTTTATGTCAACACTGGACAGGTGATTAGAAGTAATTCCATATAAATATGGGATTGTACTTGATATGTTAGCATTAGCTACTAGTCGGTTATCCGCGGTCCTGTAAGTGTATGTCGATAATTATTATTATACGCGCCGATCTTGGTGGTAGTATCAAATTTAGGACTACTCCGTGCACGCCAAAAAATCAGTCAACGCCCTACTCGCTTGACAAACGTTCACGTACCCCTATGAGCGGAGCTAGCGATGCAATGGTCGGATGCTAGGTAGGCCCGTCTGTTTTACTTAATGCAGAATAACGTGCTGGTTCGGTTTTTTAAATTCACATCCCGAATGTAAGTAGCCATTAATTACCGTACAAGTCTAATACGTTAATATTTGGAACTCGGCACAAAAGGTAGCTCGAAAGATGGTTATGTTTAAGGATCGCTACTATCGATTACTATTATTTTGTTTTGGATGTTTTGCAAAAAAAACTCGTGTAAACAAGAAAAACAATTTTATTTATAATAGCTCAATAGGGACATAACATTTATGGTTATTTTGCTATAACACGTGAAACTACCATCAATTTAAACATTGTCTATTTACCACTATAAGATTAAACTAGCTAGAGTCGGTGTTACTAATTGGTTAATTTGTGAAAAGGGGAGTCGCACGTTACATTATTATTAGTGTTTAATTTGATTCGACGTTACCGTAATTAAATCCATTGGTTTGATTGATTGATCCAATGGTAATACAAAGCAACAGTAATAACATTGATAGATAAGGAAACACGAACAAAGACTTTCTCACTGGTGATATGTAACAATGGTCTGTAAACAGGCTCTAAACAATATATACTATAACAGGTTGCAATGGCATTACACGTTTCTCTGATGAACGTATTATACTTTGCATTGTCCATCTCCATGTTGTGATTATTTGTGGTAGAACGAAAGCACAAACAAGATAATATTAATTTACGAGCCGAGACCGTAATTCAAAATAGATGTACTTGACCTTAGGCATATTAAAGGACAATATTGGTGTCAGTCATTTTTACATTATTAATAATAATAATAATGTATTTTTATAAAGCGCATATATCCATCCACGAACGCATGCTCAAAGCGCTTATGTGATAGAACTGGTTAAACACATTCCAAATATAACTTTAACATAGAGATCATTCCTACGATAGATGAGTTATACAGGTGTCATGAATCGGGAGTGACGAACGCCAAAGGAAACATGAGTTATCCCTCTAATTATCTGACTGAATTGGTGAGTGGTAACGAATACACGGCCGAATTTCTGCTGGCTAATAATTCCTTCGAAGACCGAAAATTGTTGTGTGAGACAGTGACTCGTAAAAAAGAATTGACTGCCACTAGATAAGAGAACAGAAAAGTCTGCGCATTACCATGTTTTATAGAATGAATAAAAACAAGGGAATGTATGGACTATTTCTATTTTTCTCGTCCTCTCTTATCTAATGCCATTCAATTACTTTATTGAATTGACAGATACTCTCACAGCGTCACGCAACAACTATTTGTCTTCGAAGGAATTATCACTCATCAATTCAGTCAGTTATATAGAGGGACAACTCGTGTTTTCCTTTGGCGTTCATCACTTCCGATTCATGACACCTACATTACTCATCTATCGTAGCAATGATCTCTGTATTAAAATTATATTTGTGTTTTCCTTTGGCGTTCGTCACTTCCGATTCATGACACCTACATTACTCATCTATCGTAGCAATAATCTCTGTATTAAAATTATATTTGGAACGTGTTTAACCAGCTCTATCACATATGTAATAATGACTGACACCACTTTTGTCCTTTAAAATAAATTGGCAATGGGCACCAAGAGGTTTTGATTTATTGCATGTACCAGATAACA
Organism: Patella pellucida; assembly: GCA_917208275.1. Classification (NCBI taxonomy): domain Eukaryota; kingdom Metazoa; phylum Mollusca; class Gastropoda; family Patellidae; genus Patella; species Patella pellucida. The sequence goes on along the minus strand of OU795039.1, from coordinate 54,693,851 downwards.
CCCTTCTTGGTAGGAATTTGCATTTTCTTTATTTCTAGCCAGAGATTCAAACATTTGTATAAAATGCAAGAATTTAATTAAAGGTTTGTAGTAATTGGGGCGATCGATAAATCTACATTTTTCTACATTATGAAACTAACGTATAAGCTGACCTAGTATATAAAAAAGAATACTTGTTTGTCCTTCAACGAACAAGAATAGAAACCGGTTCATAGGAAAAACTGATGGTACTTATGTATATTGTATGCTGTTGTCTTTTATAATTATTTCGTTGGATATTTATCTTGTTAAATTGATTTGTTAAACAAAGGATTCAGCAGCGGGATGCAAGTACTAGTTATCTAAAGAGTAATATTTTAAATTCCAATGTACGAATCGGACAAGCTACTCTCACATAAGTTTTGAAAGGAAAATGAAATGAAATAAGACTTAACGCCTCACCTTTCTGCTCCTAACGGGGTAATGGAGAGATCAGTTTTGATGATCTTCGGCCAAACATTTTAGACGTTTCTTATTATATCTTCATGTGAGCTGGAACCACAGTGGCTAAGCGAATATAGCCCTGGCTCACTAAACAGGGGGTTCCGGGCTCGCCACCGATATTGACGCTATTCTTAAATACGAGGTCCCGTGTACACTTTACCATGGACGTTCAGGAAACGTTGACATGTGGAATTCGGTACGCTGTCCCGGCATGTTTTCCCACGGCGTAAAACAAGACCACACATGCGAATTGCACAACAAAACACAGGCAAATCAAACGATCCAAATACCCAACACACGTAAATACAAATTCTAAGAGTGAATACATGTACCAGAACACAACGGAAGGACGTTTATAAAATTGATCGACGTATATTTCATGACATTTTCTCAAATGTTCAATATAACATTTTCTTGTTAGTTTTACAAACAAAGGTGCGCATCAACTCCTTCTTTTTGAGTTTCTCTATATTTTATTATCGCACATGTGTTTATTGGAGGTCTGTCAACTAGTTTTAAAGGAGCTAAATCTCTAACATTTGGGACCTAGAAATTGACACAAATGGGTCGCAACGAATAATAATGTCATTTCAAATATTTATTGTGCATGCTTTCCAGATAATAGTATGTCTCTTGTTACAAATGGTGCTGAAATGTTTTATGGTGCACGATTCGTGTACCAATGGTAGTAACACAATTTTAGTCTTAAATACTGGATATCGGAAGTTGTTTTTTTCACGGTAAGATCACAAAATCAATGTTGGTTTAAATTGACAAATAATTCGTGTTTCCAATGTCGAAGACTTTGGATGATATTCAGTTAGAGGCTTAGCTACTTTAATTAGGTTGTTGTTGATAGAAGAAAATAATGTCCAAGCTCCTACGTCATCTGTCCTTTAGGGCTGGTCAAAGACTGTGAATTAAATCTCTTAGAGGTGTTTAATGTGGCTGGAAAGGTGCGAGCAGATAGATCGTGTTGCAATAGTCGACCTTTGTCGTCATCTAGCATATTGTGATTTTTTAAAAAACAGTCATTGTTTTCTATTGTCAAACATATTATTACGTAAATAATACATTAAATATAAAGAATGGCGACAAGCATAATTTGAACTAATTGGACGACCAGGTTATAACTTATTCTTATATACGATTGTATTGGCCCCAACCATATCCATAAATTAAACATATAAATCCTCAGTTACTACAGAGCTTTTGTCTCAACAGTCACATACATACTTAGATATCTGACTTGTGTGTGTGGTGGTGGTACCCCCCCCCCCCTAATAGATTAAATCTACAGAGCTTTTGTCTCGAAGGTCACAAAAATACTCAGAGATCTGACTTTTATGTGGGTGGTGGTGGGGGGGGGGTCAACTTCCCCAAAAGATTATTATATGAGAGAATCATTGCATTGATAATGCATATACATGTGGCTGATTTAGAATTTGTATGGTTTAAACGCCCCATGAAGACGAAAATACTGAGATTCGTAGCATTCCCGCAATTACATATTATTGATTAACCAGATTGTTTTTTCCACCGTGTAAACAGGACACTAATTCCTCTGCTGATTACTTTGAAAACGGTGAAATCAAATTGTTTAGGGAGGTTATCGTAAACATAGCAATTTCACTTCAAGTTTCTTCAGCTTCAACATAAAATATCTAAATTAGAAGTTATTTTAGAAGATGCAACAGTAATTCTATCATTGAACTGTGATATGTATTACGTCAATAAATAGAATCGATTTACTGTAAAAACCTACACGATGGAAATACATAAAAATGACTTCATAATTACTTCTTATGGGCATCTGCTGAAATTCAATTTCATGACGTAAAAAGACAGTTCCTTAACCTAATTCTGTTCGTAGGTTCTATCGATTGATGTGGCTAAAAAAGCTTTACTGCTTCGATTTGTCAACATGATATGATTGGATTTGATAATCTGTAGGAAATTAAAGCTGCGTAATTTATATTACTTGACATGAGTAGTCAAAGATATCATATTAGATCGTGTAAAATCAACACTAATCCTGCTAGTGTGTTTCATTGGATCCATGTCTGGTCGCTCATTTTGTTAATAAGATTCTGCACCGTAGAAAAAAATATTACTTAATGAACGATAGGTTATTGATTTATCCTTCTGGGATTTTTTTATGTAACATTTTTGTAATGAATATAAATTCAAATCTTTAACCATGAAAAGTTGTTACGGTGTCTCTGTGATAACAGAATCACTTCATCCTTTGATAGAAAGGTTGTCTTAATGGCAGACATATTCATTATCGCAATGGGATAGGAATGGCCCTGAAGTCTTCCCATATCACAGTGTATTGGATTGATTACAATACTTTAGCGCATCAACAAATTTAGAAATATCAATGCCGTTCAGGCGGAGAGTTAAAGCCAACATAATACTCTGGTAGTTTTATACAAGCAGCGTGTATTAATATCTACCTATACTTTGCAAATCAAAGAAAATCATTCCACCTTCCCCAGACCTTAAAACTACCAACGCATCAGCCTTATCCAATGCAGTTTTACCACATCGAATGCGCATACACAATATGCGCATACGTAATTACTTATTGGGTTTCCCAGATGTAAGTTACGTTATGTTTCTTTCTGTTTTATTTTTGCCTTTACGTACATTAACATCAGAAGTATTATTTTGTTTGACGTTGGTGCTCAGATCACGTGAATGTATCAACATGCCTGTCTGCATTGATAATTGTGTATTTTAAAAGAACATCGTAATCCGATTCAAATGGTTCCAATATTTTAGTTAACAAGTTAAAAACAAAGCCAACAGGTATAAATACAAAGCCCAGCTTAACCAGAGCGGAGCCCCGGACCTGACTAGAATCGCGGGGGTCCTTAACGCCGCGAAAAGAGGTTACCATTTCCTTTTGAATGACATGCATGCGTAACACACAATTATAATAAAATGAAAACCAAGTACGATCAATCCAAACATAATTCAGTTCCGAATGACATACAAGTCTCCGCACTCGCACCTCTAGATCGATAACAGTGAAACTTTTTTCTCTTTTTGCCATGATCGCGGGACCCTGGTCAGAAACACCATTGTCCAATTATACTGTCGTGTAAGTGCTTTGCCGTGGGGGCATATGGCTTTACAAGCCTACTTTTAATCCAGATATTTGTTTGTATTTTTATTAAAAAAAAGCACGGGTAAACTTATTACATTATCTGTGTCTTGGTAAGTAATTTGAAATGCAATTCCATCATAATACGCTACTTACTCTTGATTGCATCCCCGAGCTTATCTGATGAAATTTCCAAATATCTGTAATGTTGTTTAAACCAAAGGTCAGACGTGATTAGACAATCCTTAATGTAATTTGGTTCTCGGTTGCAGATTTTTCTCCTATCTTTATTCCTCAAAAGATCAACCAGCTATGGACTTAGCCTAATAATTTGATGATATTAAAGAACTCCTAAATACTTATGCATTCAATAAAATTAGATTTAACGTTTTCCTAGTCGTGGTCGACACCGGCGGCGAATCACTGTGCTGAATATAACGTTAAGATTACTAGACATAAAATCCAGTTGAATTCAATTTTTAAGCAAATTTTTCATCTGGTTAATGTATATGTCGGGTGTTCTGATGTTTTTACATTTTCACTAAGCTAACCGTTCAGGGGACGGATTAGACAGCTTCAGACTTATTAAGCTTCAGATTGTCTAAAAGTGCACTATGGTCCAAATGCATAAAACATTTCTTGTTTTGGCACGATCATTACTCATTGGTATCCATGTTCGTAAACCAATGGCTTTGAGTATTATTGTAGTAATTTATAAACTTAGCGACGGCAAAACACAAAACAGACATTAACGCTGGAATCAGTAGCAGTGCCAAATGCAAAATGATGTTACCTCAATATTTATCTTCTAGATCTACTTGCATTGAATAAACTTGGCAGTTCTGTCAACTATCTATGAACTTTCTGTCAATACTTTTATTTATCTAGGCCATAAGAAATAATAAATAAGTATCACGTTTTTACAGATGTATATTATTAATACATGTAATTTGTATACTATATTTCAGATTTACTACCAGGAACGGCATGTAATAGATTATATTTAGATTTAGATGGAGCTGTTATAGAGGGTAATGGAGATATGGCATATTATGAGGATTGTGAGATCAAACTTGGGTGTCGTACTGGTGAAAACTGGATGTTTCATGTGGAGGAAATGTCTTTGATGAGCTGTAAAGTTCATATAGAAGTATTTTATACTGATGTTGGTATAACTAGTCAACCACCAATGGTAAGAACTGATGTTGTGTTTGGATTAATGGAATCAATTTTGCATTGCATCAACCTAACCACCTGCACGTTTCGTCCATATCTAAACACAAAGTGCGTGGAGTCTTCCCCTGATATTATAAAAAAGAGAGGGTTTATCTGGACCCTCAACCAAAATAACTTGGAATCGAGTACCAACGTGAGCCGAACGAACCGTCGTGATTTTTCAGACCCTGAAAATGTTGTTTGCGGTAATTTTTGAGGAAAGTAAAATGTCGAGTTATCTGGAAGAATTTAAATCAGATATGTTTTATAATGTACATCATCAGTAAACTTACAGCATTTTGGACATTTAAATTATCGGGGACACCATGTGTGTGTGTGTGTGTGTGTGGTGGAAAAAGCCCAGTCGTTCTTATGTCCCGTTTACACATTATTCGTGCATGAATAGATTTCATAAAAGTTGGAACTTGTAATAAAAGCCCGTAAAAATTATCGTATGTTAGTCTTTATACGACCCTTGTAAACTTTGAATGAGAAGTTAAGCCCCATTTCGTTTGTGAAAATACCCCACATTTGAAAATATATTTATTATGTTTTTACTTTTTTAAATGTATTCAGCATAAGTTTCTTTGTGCCGGTCCAGATCCAGGAATTGTATACACCAATACTTCCTTCTTCACACTACGTCTTCATCATCAAAATGAAACCGACTTCCGGTTTAAAATTGTTCTCACAAGTCGTAAATCAGGTACGTATGATTAAAACATTGGTGTAAATTTGTCAGAAGAAGTAAATATCAACCTATAAAACCCAAAATGGAATGATTTTATTGAGCAATTATGTCGAAGCACATTATGTATATGTATTTATGTATACCTGCACCAGGCGCAACATTCTTAGATGTGCGGGTTGGGGGTTTACTGATGGAAGTTGTTCAGGGAGTGCTAAGCATGGGGCAATATATTCCGTTGCCTAGAGCTTTTGCCCCGGCCCCCTCAAGTGGTTAGCGCACGAACTGCCTTATTCTTTGAAACCTTAAAATAGAAAGACATGGATCTGAAAGCACATTATTAATTTTATGAATGCATATATAACGCGATTTATGTTCAATTTTTGAATTTGTTATTGTAATTTCTTATCAATAGCTGAATAATCCAAGTTATACCCCCATTTCACTGGGCCACGGAAGACTTGAGGAAGGAAATCCGTAAGTCTTTCCTCTCATTCCGTATGGATCCACTACGAAGCGCAGTGAATCCGTAGTCATCTCTCGTCGTCCACAGTCTTTTGCGAGCCCAAATTGTTCCGCGAACCTTTCTTTAAATATCGTTTGCGGACAAATTTTCTGTGCTCTTCCGCAATTCAACCGGGGTCGATCCGAGAGTCTTCCGCTGTTATTCCGTATACAAACGTTTTTGCCGCAAGTTGTCCGCATGTATATCGCAGGTATTCCGTTTATAGATATTTCTACCTCGACGGCAGAGCTGCGGGAAAAAAATCACAGAGAAATTGAGGAACACGTGGGAGTGAGCACGGAAGACATAAGGATAATTTGCGGGTCACACTTAGCAGTAGCGAAATAACTGCGGTATCTGGCGATACTAATCCGTTTGCCACGGTAGAACTGTCGAATAATCGCTGAGTGCTGGCCTTCTACGCGGAATAAATGCGCTACAAGTGTGGACGATCTTCGGCAACAGCGTTTGGTCTCGGATCAATCACGGCGTACCTGCGGAAAAATTGGTAAAGAGCACATGATTTCTCCTATAAAGTAGCTGTTTTGAAGAGGAAAGCACATTATACCATGGACAACTTGCGGCAACTGCGTTTGTATACGGAATAACAGCGGAAAACTTGCGAATATTACGGATCGCTCCCGGTTTTACTGCGGAAAAGCACGAAGAAATTTTTCCGCAAACGTTCTTTTCAATATGTTCAAAAGAACGTTTGCGGGAAATTGTGGGCGTGCGGAAGGCTGCGGATGATGTGGAATGAATTCAGATTCACTGCGCTTCCTAGCGGAACAATACGGTACAACAAGAAAGACATACGGTACTTTGCGGTATAATTGAGGTTTTGCTTCCGCAAGTCTTCCGCAGTCTAGTGAAATGGGGATATAAGTACGTGCTTCTGCCCCAAAAACAGTGATTTTATCGGCGGAATCCGGTGTCATTCTTTGATCTTTACCGATTTTCCGCAAGTACGTGGCGTTTGGTCCGAGAAGAAATGCGGTTGCCGAAGATGGTCCGGGCTTGTTCCGCAGTCATTCCGAAGTTCTACCTTGCCAAACGAATTAGTACCACCAGCTACCGCAGTTATCCCTCGTATTTTCCACCATTGCCGAGTGTAGCCCGCAAGTTGTCCGAATATCTTCCGTGACGACCCGGGCGCATTCCTAAATGTTCCGCAGTTTCTTCGCCTCTTCGCCATAATTTGTACCGTAGTTTACCCGTATGTGTACCGAAGATACCGTTACTGTTCCGAAGGTACTCCGAGAGCGTGAGAAATGGATATTGTCCGTGGTAATTTGTTTCCACTTTTCCGCGTAAAAATGCCGAAGCTCTTCCGTAGAAGCCATTCCGCGGACACCCGTGAGTACCGCAGCTTCCCGCAGGCCAGTGAAATGGGGGTATAAACGGTATTTTCTACACGTTTTATTTATCATTTTTTTGTCGTTTGTAAATCACTCATTACTTCTGATGTTTGTTTCTTCATTACAAATTGTGCACGAATCCACAAAATACATGACTGGTGTGCTATTTAAAAATCTTCATTAGGTCTTAAATATTGGATTGAAGTCATGGTGGCTAAGTGGGCCAGACGCTGACTCGCTAGTCTGGAGGTCACGGGTTCGCTCCGGTGTTAAAATTCATCGAGATTTTCTGGCGTGGTTTCCCCACAGAGGGCCTGATAATGACAGCTGTCTAGTCGTTCGGATGTGACGTACACGTAAAAGATCCCTTGGCACTTGGAATTCAATTAAAAAAAAGTTGCCCGTATACCACATTGTATGGCGTATACCCGTCTTCAATAAATGTTTTTAATTTCGAATTTATGAAAAATATTCACTTAGAGGTTAAGTTTGGTTAAATTTCAGCAAAACAGTAGGACGTTAAACCCCACTTTATTTAATTTCCTTTAAATTAACACCCGGGTAACTTATTAATTATTCTATTCGTATCCTTTCAATTACAGAACAGTTGAACTATTTATTAAAAAAAGTCTAGACTTGAAAGAAGTAAGGTTATAATTAACCTACTCTGTCTAAATACTGGGTCTTCTAGAACTGAGTTCTTTCATTCATATAATAGCGCTTAATTAATATATCTTCGTGGTACTAATGACTTGCTTCATGTATAGTATTTCCTATTTTAAGAAATTTAAGTTTGGCCAATAATATGAAACGTGGCTATCACCGGCCATATTCGCCATGTGTTTTATAATCTGTAACGCGATTCCTAATTGACTATTTAAAGATGTCGGAAATGCTATTTGTTGGATAAAGAAAACATTCTCTCTACGTGCACTCTTGTATCGATACTCAATCGCTGTAACTGCACAAACTAAAGTTCCATATAAAAAGTCCAGTAGTGCATTGAAGAATGTCCTTTAACAGTTTAACTAGGTAGTTAATCGGTGTACCGCTTTTGATGTGTATAATGGCAAAGCCATAACAGAAATTGCAGCGTAACTATAACCTTTTAAACACATTAATATTACACAAAGAAGATGGGCTTGAATGTGTTTACTATGTATATCTAATTATCTCTGATAGTTCTTCGGATAAATAGCGGGAATTGTGAACACGGCGCTTTGGGTAATAAGTTATGTCAAGTATCATGGTTTCCCGAACTAAACTCGTAGATTTCCTCTGGGTTCCCCCACTGTTAAGAAATACCTTATGTATGGCCAAGAATCGTGGCTTCGATACCAAACTTGTGCATGACAAGGAGTAGCCGAGTCACTTGTATAACTTTGGTCTTTCTTCGGGTGTTCCGGTTTATCCCCAGTGCGAAATCCCACTGTTGGTCCAGAAGCGCTGCAATAATGTTGAATGGAAGCACAATTCCACCTCAGGCTACCAGCACCAGATTGGTCAAAACGTACCAATAGAAAGTGTTGAGCTTTAGAATTGTAGGCATCAATTAAAGCTCCGAACAAAGCCTACTTTGTGGTTTCCTCTGGCAAGTTTCTTGGAAACGCTTGTCTACGATATCACCCTTATAGGTGGAAGTGGACGTTATACTCCAGAAACGAACGAACCAAAAGATCACTTAATCTCTCTTTGAAATACTTCAGACGCAAATACAAAGCAAACTTTTGGATAAACGTGTTAATTCAAGCCTCTGATATACCAAAATAAGCGCAAAATACTTTCTGTTGTTGAAATAGTGAAAACCTGATAGAAAAAAACATTTAACGTAATAGAAAGAATGGAAGTTTTTTTTTCACAGCCATATTGTTTTCGTGTACTGAATCCTCTAAATCGCCGTGCAAAACGATTTGGGGATTTACTACAGCTCCTAGAACAGCGATGCATCTTACACTTTATTTTTTTGTTGATGCGCAAAGGCGAATGCTTGTAATCGCCAAATCGTTTTATAAAACCGTTTGCGATTCCTTATCCACTTGAATATGTGATATCGCGGAGTTCACGTTATGTTCTGGGTAGTCTTGATTATAGTTAATCCCGGAAATTTAGGAGTTTAGCGTGTGATTGATCTGTAATTTGACTGTGGGAAAAATAATAAGAGGAAATGTCCGAGACAGTTATATATGTTTTAAGAAACGGAAGACTGGTGGAAATGGTAGTCTCATTGTGTGGCTATTATTACTAACTGATAGAACTCTAATCACTCCCTAGATCTAAAACATTGATTTTTACTCAGGTTTTTTTCTCGAGGGTTTATTGTCATGGCTATTTTTAGTAATACATGTCCATATTTCTTTCCGGTTTCGGAGTAAATGGTGTAATGAAATATCAATTGTGATAAACTAATCATATGCTTCTATTATCTCCTCATTGTTACACGTCGTAACAAAAAGGCTCTTATTAGAAACTGTAATTAAACGTATAACAACATATTGTAAAAATCTAGATTTTTAGATTTTGTGAAATATATGTTCCATCGGGCCTAATTTAGTCATTTTTCTACTAATAAAACTTTTATCTATATCAGAAAAAATAAAATTATCGACCGAAATACCGCGATAAGCTAGAAATAAATTAAACATAGATCGTCAACCACTTTCATGTTGTTGTTATAAAGGTCACAATCTGACAACACGACAGATCAAAATCAGAATGGTAATAAAAAGATTTCGGGAAAATATTGATTGAATTACCTGAATTGTTCTCAAAAGTACAAGAGTGAATTATTGTTGATATTTTTTGAGTAAAATACAGCAGTAGAACAAAATTTAGTTAGCTAAGGAATAAGAAGTATTATAATGGGTTCTAGAATGAGTAAGCATACCCTGTCTCGTATACGCCATCGACACTAGTTATATCTAACTTGGTCGTCTGCTTTCGATAGATAATAACTTTGGGGCATAGACCGTCAGTAGAGACACTTGTTCAATGGTTTTAACACACAAATACAGAAGGTTCGAAGCTATGTGTTTCTATTATCAGAAATGGAATCATGTGTTCTGAAAGGAACGTTTGCCAATACTTTTCATAGCTCGAAAATAAGAACGTAAGGTATAATGTATTTTGAAACAAACTCATTTTCCAAGTTATTTTAATATATCCCCAACCGATTGATATAGACTTAAGATGAAAACAGTTCTATGTCTGACCTTGATCTGAATCCACTTATAAATCAGAACTGCTTGTATACAGCACATTAAAAGCGATACAAATCCCATAACATCTTGTACCGACCATCTTTAGAGCATAATTATCATTAAAGTATGAACTGATTATTCCCGCGGTCATTATTTGTGCTGCCCCCGCCACATCTATGATGTCATGGGGATTTTCTTATGATTGGGGTCAAACCTGATATTCCTCTACCTTCTTTGAAAACGTTAGCGCGATAGAGTCTATATATTTCTTTAAACATTTACGTGAAGCATCAGCGTCCTCAAAGAGGGTGAACTCTACTGATATTCAGCACTTCACGATATTTAGTTCCTGTTCCGTTAAAGTGTCAGTCAATATCACATATGTAATAGAACTGGTTAAATACGCTCCAAATATAATTTGAACACAGAGATCATTGCTACGATAGATGCGTCATGAAGATTTCAAGAAAGGAAAGTGACCAACGCAAAAGGAAAACACAAGTTATTCTTCTATATAACTGACTATATAAGTGACGAGAGAATTTTTGCTCACTAATAATTCCTTCGAAGACCAAAAGTTGTTATATGAGACTGTGGGACTTTCTGTTCCAGAGATATATTATATGTCAGGAAAATTTTGTGAACAGGACATACATGCAGATTAGATTTCTTGAATGGCCTTTGGTCCTTATCATATTTAATCAACATCCATGTCTTCCTTTTGGAAAAGCTGCTGTCGAGTCATACCGGCTATGTGGACGTATCCCCATGCCTTGCGTGGCTATCTTTAAAGTAGTTAAGATGAAGCTGAAGCGGGCGGTGCCTCATAGACCTATTTTTGTCACCTTAGAAATACATTATAGGAGATTTGTGTAGAGAGTTGGCCATTCTTGCTATAACAGTTCAAAAGTAGATGATGAAAGAAGAACATATTGAAAATTTCAGTCAAAATACTTTATTCGTTGTAATATTTGACTAGAAATGATAGTCTGCTGTATATGTGTCTTCACCTTGGCAGATCGTTTGATTGACAGGCGTTAACTCCACCTACATATCTCGATTATCAAGTAAAGTTTTCAATGACATGCGGAATATCGCTCAACAGCGGTCTCAAACACAACAGTTAATAATCTAGCACGGTGCGCCATATTTGATTTAATCATTCAGTGAAATCATATTTAAATCCAAGCTGTGGCCGAGCCATCCGTCGGTCTACAAAGTTGGTTTTGGGCTTGTTGTTTAAATAAAGATCTAATTTATAATTTCTTTCACATCTGAAGCCTAAATTAAGACTTGCAATAATCAGATTTAGCTATTGCATAATGCATATTTAATTGAGGAATTGACCAAAAACCTGCAGATTATAATCCGTCATTTCATTTCACGGTTATATTTAAGTTCTAAACTGATTCCAACAGACAACGGTGTTTTTAATTGTTGACAAAAAAACAAAAAAAACTTATCGTCGACAGGTAAGAAAAAAAAAATTTATTACCCGTAATTCCCCAAACTAGTACGTTGCTCGCGAACTGTATCCCAATCCGAAGGTTTTATTATCAACCTATTCACTTTGCAGCTCTGACAAACCCATTCTTTTTACATGCACTTTTACAGAGTTCATTTAACCACACAAACTTAAAGAAGACCTCATAAACCAGAATTCCGTTTTTACTGATGGGGGGAATAACATGACAATAGCTCTTAATGACGTTTGTGTCATTCTCAATAGTTTAGATCTAATATAGCACACGAAAAATCATAAATCTGTATCCCTTTACAGCACGTCAATGGCTTAACTGTCAAATTAAGAATCTGTCTAATGTCAAATTGAAAACGAAATATTCAACCAAAATTATTGTAAATCACAGCAGTGGCATTTAACTTGTTTAAAGATAACGATTGAATTATCTTATAAAAAGATTTGAAATAAGTTCGATTTCAGATGTATTCCTAAGCCACGACAATCATTGAATCCATCCATTTTCAGCAGTTTTTCTTGAAGACATAGCAGAGGTTAAAGAGAATGACACATAATACTCCTACTGTAAGAGATATCATCAGCTGGAGCTGTTTCCAAATGTGGCACCATTTCTTGTCTTTCATTGTGCAAATTGTTTTTGACATTGTTGACTAAAGTTCATTTCAACCTGGGTGATAATCAGGTTACTCAGTCAGCGTTAATCTTCTTTGATAAATGGCTTTTATAGATGTCAGACAGGATAAGGATGGTTGGCATTTGTATCTTTGTTTTCTAAATTCTAAGATCTGTCAATGTTGATTACTCTTCCTATATCTCTAACTACAATATCGACATTTTACTCTGTAATTGCTTTGAGAGCAACTGCAAGTACAAACAGTGATTGATTATTCATGTACCAGACAGGGTATGCTTAGTCTTTATAAAACATCTTCGGTGGTTAGAATACCACCCGTTCCCGATTTCACGATTTATTTTGCAAAGTAGTTTGGATTAATAATACTAATGTTATGCCTGGTTTTGTTTATAATCTTGTTTGACATGACCCACACCAGTTCATAAATTAGTTAACAACCCCAAAACGGTTAATATTGATTCAATTTTGCCTTGTTACTAATTGGCTTTAGTACTTAATTTCCATATTTTATCTGAACAATCTAATTATATGAAAGAGCTTGAACTGGTAAAAAACTCGACAATAATTTGAACATTGGCACGATTTTTAGATCAAGATCCGTATGTAAGGCACAGAAACATGGTTGATTGTGTATGTTCGTTAACTCGACTGGCATTTTGGTGCTTTAACCGAACCTATTTGTATCAACTTCCAAGTATTATTTTACAATTTTAACTTTTTAATGAGTTATAATAGATATCACGATGTACATGTACAAGCCAATCAATATGTATATAATTTGTTATTTTAGAATTACCATGTGAAGATTTTCTCTGTGATAATGGTAATTGTATATCACCTGATTTAAACTGTGATGGTGTTGATAATTGTTTTGATTTTAGTGAAGAATGGGAGAATGGTACAGCAGCATGTGTTGGTAAGCAGAACAAAAATACATCAATAAATTGATCGATATGACAATTCAGTTTTGATACACCCACTTTAATTGTGGATGTATATTTTCGTCAAATTAGTAACAATTAGGCAAAACGATTCACTTTGGGTGAATAACAATAACAGCATTAGAAAAGAATGAAAAGGAAAAAAAATAGACTACATAGTCATACGAGAGCAGTAAAAAAGAATAGCTATCTTTCTTTCGCTTTGTCCGCTCGTCCACAACCTGCTTCAACATTCTATAACTCAAATTTCTATTTAAGATTTATTATGATATTTCTGTTAATTACATGGACACTCCTGACAATGTTAGAGTCGCGCATACAATTCTGCGGATATGGACTCAGACTAGTAATTATTTGCCCATTGACTTCAATGTTAAATGGCATTAACATTACAGACTGTAGTTCTTTGCTCAACATTCTGTTGGTTCCAATCTTTTTAGGCACAATGGGGATCACATTTGGCAATCTCCCCATCATAAACTTGTAGGGTTAATATGGTTTAGATTTTTTGCTACAGGGACTTGAAGTTGACTTGGGTGAAAATCTCACTTCCGATACATTTCACTGCTCCGCAAAAAGACATTTTACTCCCCCATCCCTCCGCTGTAATATCACCAGTATTACCCAAAACTGCTATATAATTGCAAATTTGATCCCTTTTCTCCTATTCTAGACCAAAAAGTCAACCCAAAAATGCAGGAAGAGGGGAGAAAAAAATTAAGGGAAAAATTGTCTATTAATAACTCGCACTACATTCGTGAAAACTAGGCAAATAATTACTAGTCTTAGTCCATATCCCTATTGTTGAAAACTAGTAAACACTTCAGCTGTCGATGACGTTGTTCGGCTAGTTCTTTTAAGGAATCTTACAAAAAACTCACACCGCGCTTCAGTTTTGTGGGAAGCTATTGCCTCTGTCAGCAAAATGTTTCAAATGTGATCGTTCATAAGGTATACTTTCAAAAACTTGCTAGGATAGTCTAGCCATTGGAATGGAAATTAAGCCTCACAAATAAAATTTTCTAAAGTTATTGTCTCTATTGGAATCTTGTATCAGGCTGGTTTTTTAAAGCTCTATAGCTTACGAAATGAATTGAAATGAAATGGGCTTTAACGTCCTACTGTTCTGTTCCGACAGGGCTAATGAAGACCGCATACGCCATGCAGGGTCCATTTTGCTCGGACAGCGGCGCTACGGCCTGCTCGAATGTCGAATTACAGCCGCCAGGGGATCTTTTACGTAGATGCCAGTGTGTACGCGGGACCTCGGTTGTTCGTCCTATCCGAATGACTAGACGTTCTCTTTTGTCAGACCCTCTGTCCTGCGCCACTAACAAGATGGGGGGGGGGGCACACAGGAAATCCCCCCCAACACCCCCAACCCCAGGTTAACGAGCCCATCGTGACTCCTTTCTTGCTTACTGTGTTTACATTGGAATCCAGCATTCGATCTCAACAAAAATGTGTCGATAATCGTTATATTTTAGACGAAGACAGTTTGACATAAAGTCCCATGTCAAGAGATTTGTTCTTTAATATGCCTTAAATAGTAACAAATGTAATATAATCAGATAATCTAATAACTGTGGATTGGACTTCTTTATTTCAACGAGACGGTAACAACATTAAACTACACTACATATATAACAGCCAGTACATATTATAATATTGTAATCTTTTAGGCCATCGTCTTAATTAACGTCTGTCTCCATGGTTCTGTGTTGAGCTACTCAACTCAACTGACTCCATCAAAAACATAAATCAATTCATAATGAATGAATGGAATGTGATTTAACGTCCTACTAATGCACCTTACCTGGACTAATGGAAGACGGACATACGCCATACAGTGTGCTATGAGGGAATTTTTGCCCGGGCAGCGGCCCTACGGCCTACTCTTATATCGAATTCCAACTGCCAAGGGATCTTTACGTGCACTCTAATGTGTACACGGGATATCGGTTTTTCGTCCCATTCGAACGACTAGGCAGCTGTCCTTATCAGGCCCTCATTCTGCATCACTGACAAGGGGAAAACACGCCGGAAAATCGAGATGAACTTTCTCGGCCAATGCAGGGATCGAACACCCGACCTCGAGGCTATCGAACCAGCGCCTTATCCACTTAGCCACCGTGATTCCCAAACCAATAAATAGGTGAGGTATGAAGTTAATTAAGTATACGTATACATATTAGTGATATTGAATAACAAAAATTATGATGACAGCTGAATACTAATGGCAGTATAGCTTATCTTAACAATAATTATATTGATGTTGGTAACATGGGATAGGTCAAAAGGACAGCGGACATTTCACCCATTGTTGCACAAATCAACATCAATTGTATTTTAAAAATAAATCGAATCCCTTATATCATATCATAATAATTTACATAGGATCCTCCCGAGTAAATACTATATTTTGACCTAATTCTAAGAGGCCTATATAGCATCTTTTATAACATAATGTCAATCCAGATCAGATTAAGTTCTACTTTCGATTATATAAAACTAGCAGATGTAGAAGGAAATAATGCTTTAGAAATGATCAATATAAGAATCTATTATAATGTCGATATTGGATTGTGTAGAATCACCTTATAAATAAAGTCAAGACTCAATGTCGTTTTCATATTAACAAAAAAAGAGAAACTACTTATGTGCTTTTTAGCTTAATGATAAATAGATTTGGTGTAATTTGATTTTACGACATGTTCGAGTTAAAGTTACATTTCAGATAAATATTACAAGCCAATATTAGGTTTTGGTTTTAACGAACGTTTTTTTAAAGACACCCTACTTTATATACGTATTTGCAATTTCTCATTATTCAAATTGTTTATACATGTTTTTAGTTTTTGGTTACAATAATGCTTCTTTAAAGGGACTGTCCCGATTTAAACAGGGTCTGAAAAATAAAAGTACGAATACGTATGAAATTTAAACGCAAAAATATAGAGGAGTGGTGTATTTACTGTGGCCCAAAATTTCAGCTCAGGATATTGGGTCGTTTGAACTTGAACGTCAAAACTGCTTATCCGGACATGTAAACCCGTTTAAGATTTCTGTTCAATTTGTGGATTGGGTGAGCTTATAATCTACTCCTGTCCCTTTAAAGGTCTATGTAGTGAATGACCCATGTGCTGTACTTGATAACATAGGGAAAATTTAACCTACACATTAACTTTTATAAAATAAAGTCTGGTTTTAACAAGACACCGCATAATATAGCCTAGGACACTGGTCTCCATATACAGATGAAGACTGGCGGGATTAAGTTGTTTGAAAACGTATCAAATATATTGAGTAAGTTGCCCGGCCCTGAGTTAGAGGATTTTAGGGGATTTTAACACAAAATTAAGCAGTTTTATTCCCAAAAATATTATCGGGATTGACCCTTTAAATAAATGATTTACGGACAAGTTAGAATAATGCTTCTTTAAATAAATATATATGTGGACAAGTCTTGGGTTTGGGCGTAAAGAATAACTACATGTATCTACATATATTAATACAAGAAGACGCAATCATCACCTTCCCCACGACCCTGAACATGTGTTAGAAGGTACAGAGATCGGCAATCCCAATGCTACAAATAACTACCAGTTAAATACATGTAGTATCCAATACTTTCGAATGGAGTTCCATTACAGACTACAACCACATTTGATTGACTTTTAAAAGTCCCAAAATATGCTCAATTTATAATGAATGAACTTCAATGGACAGTTTCAGAAAGATACCTCGAATAGTTTCCATGGGAGGGATCATGATTGTCTGGCAATACTGTTTACGAGTACACACGATGTATATTAATATAAGAAAATGACGTAGGTCATTCATGAGACAGGCGTTCTACTTTTTTAACATTCCCAATTGTTATGGAAGCGGTGGGTTTATTGGCCATATAAAATGGATGGATAGATCATTTTGAATATAACCATTGTGTTATGGGTTCTTCGATTATTAAATAAAGGTTATGTATTTGGTAATTCCTGTACCATTAATCGGATTAGATTATTTACACAAGTTGTGGTGCTACACGCTTACCACGAACAAACATCCGTTCCGTTTGGTTATACGCATCACCAGATTGTAACGTAATCAAAAAATTCGTCAACCGTCTAGTTATCTAATCCATTGTTCAATCGCTCAGGGGATATCAAATGCAATCAAACATAATGTTCATTGCGAAAATGTGGTTTTAATCACCCATGTCTTTTGTAGGACTTTATAAAAGCATTTAGATAAATGTTTTTCAGGAAGAGCGGATGGAAATGCATAACTACATGTATTTTAAATATATAATATTATGGTCTATGATTCATTGGATTTGCATGTTACCATCACATTTGATTTGCTTTTACTCTGTGGCTCAGTGAGTAAGGCGCTGGATCGCTAACATGGAGGTTCTGGGTTATACCCGCTGTAAGCTGAGAAAGTTGCCAGCGGGTTTTCCGTTGTCAGTTTTTTAGGACGTAAAGTTTTATATCTAGTCTTTCGGGTGAGTCAAAAAATACGATGTCCCGTGTACATGTTGGCGTACACATAAACGAACCCTAATATGGAAAGAGTGGGCTTTCACGCCGCTGACTGTCTTCATTATCCCGGTCGTTGCGGGCAAGTAGGATGGTTATACCCATTTCATTTCATTATTCATTATTACATTTGCTTATACTCTATTATATGTGTTATTTTTACGAAGCAACTGTTATAACGAATTGATATAGATATCGTGTCAACTTTGTTTAGAAAAGCATCTTCTCTGTGCCTTGATTGTCTAGTCATAAAGACCTTTATCGTTTTCTATTGGTGATGTCGTCTTTTAAGTGCTTTATCCTTTTGGTTTTCCATTAGCTGAAGTTATCTGAAAAGCTCCCAAGTTTATTCCTGTAAGCCCCGAAACACTGATTTCACTCATGTCGCGACTTAAATATAGTCGCCCTGGGCTTACATGAAATAAAAGAATAATTATCATAATGAAAAGGTGTCGTGAAGAGGATTTCACAACCATTAGCTTTAAAGAGAAAACTGGCGAAAGACATATAGCCATAACGCCCGATTGATCAATCATTCTCGATGCTGTTTCAAGCTGTTGATAGACTTGCAAAATAAATTAGAATTATATGTAATAAAATAGAAATTGTAGTCCCCATAAACATAAATCTAACTTAACCCTTTCACTGCGTCTACCCGGTAGTACCGGGTATTATAAAATGTCGTCAAAATGCCCGTACCCGGTATTACCGAGTACTCAGTATAGCCCTCACTACAATTAGCCCCGTAGCTGCAAGTGCCATCTATTGTATTTTCAATACACTAGAACATATTTCCACGTGTTTCAAAACGGCAAACAGTAAAATGGCGGAGTGCATAGTGACAACGTAGACGATGCAATCTCGAGTCGGGTATACTGATACACGTTATTCGTTTCCAGTATGTTGATAAAACATAATAGTATTCAGGACAGTGATTGGTGGTATGAAGTGCGTGATTTGTTGCTCGACCTGCCGCATATAGCTATGTCTCCCGTGCATGATGAACAAGCCCAATGTGAACACGATAGCCCTATGTAGTAGCCTATATGTCTTCAGTAGATTCTGACGATAATTCTGATGTTGATAATAATTCTGGCCTGCTGGATAGTAAAAGACGAAGGCAATTCATGAGTCCCGATCTATTACAGCTATTGGCTGACTATAGTGATAATGATAGGATGAAAGTGAAAGTGAAAGTCAAAACAAGGTACATGTATTGTAATCCGAACGTGGTCATGGCACAGGCAGTGGATTTACGTCTAGCAGTGAAAGGGTTAAAGTAACGATGTGTAATTTGGATATTTCGGAATACATCCAATTTCTCA
Source organism: Patella pellucida (assembly GCA_917208275.1). Lineage (NCBI taxonomy): Eukaryota > Metazoa > Mollusca > Gastropoda > Patellidae > Patella > Patella pellucida. The sequence continues at coordinate 54,674,375 of OU795039.1, read as the reverse complement.
CGGCGTGATCGACGCTGATATGTACGCAGATTGATTATTTGACATTTAATTAAGAAAGCACAATCATAATTAATACCAGCGCTGAATAATCCCCTGACTTGGATTCAATCGGATTTTAAACAGGCCCATTCATTTGGTTCACGGTAAATAAAGAAGACCACGGGGTTTGTTGCATAGATCGATGGAATTTTAAAATCCGTCCTTATATCTTTGTAAATGCTGAGCGTGATTTAACCATTTTTGAACTGATATTCCTCTTTGAGATTCGTCTTTGACAATACATGTATTGTAGTTTGCAAGAGATTCCTATAACACAAATGTCAAGCTCGGGGCCCTTGAAGATTATGCGTTAAAATGCCTAAAATAGAAAAGTGTCGATTTACTTAATTAGATTAAGTTGCTTTGTAAAGAAGGTAGCTGTCTAGTTTAAGTTCACATGGAGGGTCAGGTTAAGAAAGAACCAAGGTTAGATATAAAGTAGAATTATTCGTAATAAAATAGAAATTCAATACTCCTCATAAACTTATCTTTTAGAAAAAAGCGATATTGATGGAAATTCTTATAAAGAAATCATATTTCTAATGCTTAATCACCGCAATTTAAAAATATACATGATTTATTTAAGGAGAGTGCATTATGTCAAATTGGGGTTTGAATTGGATTCTGGACATATAAATCGATAGGAACGTTTTGAATTGCCGCGACCAATCTTAATTCCATGATGTATTACTGTATTGTTGGGATATAATCTCTGATCTAATACCGAAGAAAGCGTTACACAGGAAAGTGATTTTCTCATTAAGATTAAGCATAGAATAATCATCGACTTAATAAGGACAATTTCCGTTAATTATAAAGTAAATAATGCAAGGGGGTGAAGTAATGCGCCGTTTATTTACCCTTATTATGTTAATTTCTGATAAAATAAGTTGAAATATCGACTTTAAAGTAATGTAAAACGCGATAATGTGCAATTCGTTTTCATGTTGGATCAAACATGGCGATTACCTTTAAAGTTTAAAGAAGATATTCTCCTGGTTAGTATATCGAATGAGCTATACTCGTGTCACAATTTCTCACTGGAAACTTCGCCTCAAGAAATATTATGTCCGGAAACAATAGACCTAACAATGGCACGCGGGATATCCGACATTCTAAAGCTAAAAATGGAGTGACTTTTGTATTATATGCTTTTATATGTCGTTTCTCTCTGTATTATTTCTCAAGTTGACGGTTATTTTATCTGCTGACGTTTACGATGCAAGATATTCTGATAAATTTCCAATAGCTTGGGATCATTTCCTTATTTTGTCTTTTCAGAATATTATCCATTCCCAGGAGAAAATTTTGGTGTTTTAATATCCGTTGTATGTGTGGGTTGTTTTGTTGGGTTTTCCGCTGCCTGTTGTCGAATGTGGCGGCAAAGACGCGAAAAACTGCAAGAAGAAGATTTATATGAGATCAAAAATGGCCCGTATGTTCAAAAATACGGTAGGTCCATTGTTCAATATATAGCAGCACCACATAGTACTAAAAATATATTAAAATAAACTACTGGAAATTCACAGTTGGTTTATCTGAAATATTTTGTAGTCCAAGTGTTCAATCTGATTCAAACACAGATCATATTTCGTTTCGGCTTTTTTACAATTCAAAAGTCTTCACTTCTTAATGTGAAACTTGGCTAAATATAGATCTGCGTTGATTCAGATTGTGCAAGTGTTTTATGAACGCAATAAAATCTTAGAATGAGCCTGTAATGTCTACTGTCAAGTAATATTATCATTATGAATCCATTATCTTTAACTTCTCGTGGCAACAATCTATTAGGAAATTAATATAGAATTGATTACATCATTTTTCTGTTATCTATATTTTGAAAGTCTGATATGCATCCTCCTTTACATAATTATTATTAACTAATAAATTCATCTTAAAAATATCAAAATTCATAAATTGACTCGTAGATATTATTTAATTTAGAAATGAGTTGGCTGTTCTACTCAGGATTTAGTATGATTTTACCATGATGAAAATTAATTTCAAAAACATTATTTTTCCTTTTTTTATTTGTATGAGATGGATGGAAGTGGAGAGAGTGGGAAGTGTGAAGGGGCGGTTGGTGCATATCAACTATTATTAATATAGTTCCTCGCAACGTCCTTAAATTATTCTGTCTTTTCAGCTTATAGATATGCCTTTTTACGTCCGCCTCAAAACTTCCGACGGGACATCCAGAGAGGTGAAAGATTCGCAAGGTTTGGATTTCTTCATTTAATATTGTCCCGATAGTGCCCTGTTTTTGTTTTTCGTTTTATTTTTTTTTTTAGTTTAAGTACATCAAATAGTTTTTGTTTTATTATCAATGCGATGTTGATTTTCAATTATTAAATGGCGATATTGATATAAATTTTTAAAAACCAACCACACCCAGCTTTCGCACGGATATGAACATAATCTATAATGGTCATCTGTAAACCTCAAATACATTTCTTAAATACAGCCCTAAAAAATCTAATTCTTAATTTATGGGCTACCGAAAGAACGCTGGTTTATAGCAAGTGACGTCGTAGACGTAGAGGTTGTAAGATTGTAAGTACCAGAGATTAATATGTTAAATCAATTGACATATTCAACAATTGAAAGATTAAAAGAGGATTTATGACGACAAATTGTTCTGGCTGTATATATTTATTACCACTTTAAAACTACTTATTATCTAGACATTACTATTGCTTAGCAGCAAATCAAAAAATATACATGATTTATTTTAAAGAGAGAGCATTACGTCAAGATCGGAGTTTGAAGTGGATTCTGGGCATATAAATCGACAGGAATTTTTCTAATAGCCACGACGAATCGTAATGTCATGATGTATTACTGCATTATTTGAATATAATCTCTGATCTGATATAGGAACGCTTTGCCGCTTTAAAAAGAAATATTCAAGTATTAACTTCAGTGATGACCACTTTAATATAATATTCGGAAATTTGTTTTCTTTACGATTAGTCAGTAAATTCCTACAGAATCTATGGCACTGTTTGTTTTTAGAAATCTCTTCAGATGGAAACCCAATAATTTACCATTTCCCGCTTCCTTAGACTTCCATACAGCGCCACAAATTACGACTTGAGCTAATACGAGATTTGACTTCATTGACCGACATTTCTAAAGACTAGGATGCCACCATAAAAATTGCAAACGAACCAAATGTCAATAGAATTTCTTAACGTGAATTACTATTCATGATAATTTAAAGCGGTTAACCGCGTTCTATTGTCAAGCTCACTTACACAAAAACGTGAAAGGAACCCAATATCTATAGAACCATGGTGCTTGTCTTTAGGTTAATCGCTGGTAGAACAAGTGGAGAGAGTTCTGTCAATAAATCTTTTTTATTATCTGACGACAGAGTGATTAACCTCTTGACCTAACCTGCGAGGTTATTCCTACACATCGTTCAATAATATCAAAGTAGATTATTTTGAGTTATGACATTGGTGGCTTTGATTATCATCAGCGTTATTTAATGCTTTGACTATGGTATAATGGTAATCTTCAAAGGGGAATTACCGTATTATATAGTGTTCATCATTATTAATACACTTTGATATAATAAGCGATCTAAGGACTCGAAGAATATTAAATTGCTCAGACTCTATTATTTATCATTACAAACTCTTTGATTACTGGAATTCAGTAAAACTAATATCAGGAATGAGGTATATTTATGCTTACTCTATCAACAAATTCCAGTTAAAAATACGTTTTTTCCGGTAATCGTTATTCATAAGTGCATATACGCTTTTTTTTCTAAATATAGTATTTTGTTTCTGTTAATAGTGTCTTGGCTAAATCTCTCTGGCATGTTTTTATATTTGATTTTGCCTTGGGGATTCTTATAGCAATTAACACCAATTTCATAAACGATTACACGGGTTCAACATGCTATTACCGTTAACCCTAGATACCATAAACCTGTCTGTTCCTAAATGTATTGATCAGTTCTGATTTTCTTGATAAAATTTTGTCCAACATTTTGTTAAGTTTCATTGATTTCTAATACATTTATATTCATCAATTCAATAGGGAAACAAGTCGAAAACTTCAACACCTCAGATAAGAATATAGCAGATACTTATTATTATTAAAATTCTGGCAATGCATAATAGCAAAGGTGTTTTGACCATTTGAAACAACTTCAAAAATTCAAAAACGTCTTATTTATTAAGGTATTTTGACCATTTGAATTCGAAAAAAAGCGCTCGGTCTAGATTGAGGTATGATAATAATAATGTACGAAACTAAATCTTTACATCTACGAACTTCAGAATATGGCTAATCATCTACGAAAAGTTCACTTTAATGGAAAAGTTCAAATACTTTCAGAACACTTTCATAGTGGATACTTCAAATATCATTGAAAGATAACATACGAAGTTATACTTGTCTGCGAACTTCAGAATATGGCTACTTGTAGTTTGATTTACGAAACTATCATTGCGTCACGGTGTTATATTGATCTAAAAGTTCCCCAAGGTTACAGTCATATACATTCTCAAGCGGTTGATCTATTTACACACGCAGTCTGAAGGATTATCATTTACACCGTTTAATTTAAATTTGCTTCGAGTCCTAAGGAAAGAAGTTTATATTCAAGATTATAAAATTTCGTCGTGGAATTGGTGGTTGGTGGAATGAATGATCAACTATATGGAAAATCAGACGAGTTCTTGAACGATATTACATAACATGCTACCTTTCACCTAATATCAACACCAAATTACCCGCTAGCTGTATGGTTGTCACAATCTTTGAATTTTAAAAAAGGTAGCAGATCACATTGACTCCATTTAGCTATTTTTTTTAAAAACTAGAACCAATGAAGTATCAAATTTTCTCAGTATGTCTTCATTACCTAATCGGGTCATTTCTACCGTTTCCTAAAGTTTTCAATCACGCAATACAATCTTCAAAGCGTAGTGTTATCCACAGAGTTGTAATCATTGATATTCGGCAGATTTTTTTCCTGAATGTCTCTAAAACGATTCAAAGCCTAAACTAGTCGGCGAACAGAATGTCTTTAGTAAGAGTTATTTGGGCATGATTTTATGGATTTAGATTTTGATTTTGCTGGTACATTATAGCATTTGATTGGACATGCCCATTCGTTTAATAGATCAGCGGGATTGAGGTGGTTCTGTTGATTCATATATATAATATCTTTCAATGTATGGAAACAGTTTGTTGTCAGAAATAAAACATCAGTTGATTTGCCCACGAGATAGTATTTTTTACAAATTCTCCTGTCAATGAAACCTGTCTCGGGATTTACCGGTGGGGTTTGCCCTTGTCAGTGCCCCATTTACAACCTGGCATGCACTTAAAATAATCCTTTATAGTAGGAATTCGAAATAAGATCAGACCGTAGCCCCGCTGTTCGGGCAAAGATTTTCCTCTTAGCTCACTGCATTGCGTTCGTTCAGTCGGTGCAGAAAGTCAGACGTTAAACCACATTTCATTTTATTTTCATTTCATATCCTGTCAATGAAGATCCTAAAATGTTGGATGCTAAAGGTCTTAAATTTATGATTAGTTTTCTTGAAAGCTTGATATTGTCTGGAATGCATCCTCGTAAAGAACTCGAGCGTCAACATGTTAAATGTGATGATGTACATATTATTTCAGATAACTAAAAGTAAAAAAAAGTTAACGTCTGGTAAACGCTATACATCTGAAAACCATCATGTTTGTTTATTATTATGGCGTAGTGCACAATGCTATCATCCCCGAATTTCAAACACAGGCGACTCTTTTCGAGAGTATGTATGTAAAGAGAAAAGTCTTTAACTCAATATCATCCACAGTCTTCAACATTGCAAACACGACTTATTGGTCAATTTAAATCAACACTGTTGTTGTTATCTTACCGTTCAAAGATGAACTGCTAATACCCGATATTTAAGACAAAATATGCCAACTTTGGAATTGGCACACCATGCGCCCCCCAGAATGATTTCAAGCGCCATTTGTAATGCAGGAGAATACCACCGGTGTAGAATGTAAAAATCAAACGCCAAACACGGGCATTCAATTTGGAGACTTCGCGCATTTCGCCAAACATAACTGATTAGAAATTACAGTAAAACAGAAACGATTGAATGTAAATAAGTTTATATACAATCATATTACATTATTATATACACTGTGACCCATTTGTATCCATATTTAGGTACCAGAGAATAGGGATTTAGCTCTTTTAATGTCATTGACCAGACAGTAAGTAAGCAATACGTTTCCACATAAAGATCATGATGTATTTGAGGTGTTCAAATACATGTAATATATTTATAGAGATATATTGAAAACATACCAAATTTCCCCATAATGAAAACATTTTAGAAATTTTAAAAACACTATGTTCACCATTCTTGCGTTTCATTGAATAGTTCGCACTGATGATTGTATATATATAAATATTTTCTCATTCTTTTTTATATATATTTGGGTATTTATGTTTGATAACGACTTGTGAAATCTTGTTGAAACGTCGCAGTGAAATAAACCATAGAATTTGTTATTCCACAAAAGTGTGTTATCTGTCTGTAAACTAATTTTAGAGTCTTAAGTTAAAAACAAATATATATTTTCTCCACCACACCCTTATATATGAAATATTAACGACCGCATTATTTAATTGCATATTGTTACAGTGGTCTTTTTGTCATTGAATATTTCTGTCGTATTTTTGTTGTACTTTTGTATAGATTTAGGATATGTATTATTTTGGATTTATAGATATGTCTGCACACAAAACGAATACAATTCACGCATTTTCAATTTGTATTTTTTATATTATGGACATTAAAGCGTTATATACAATAATAATTGCATGGTATCTTTGAAAATCTTTAAATCATATACGGCAGTTTTATTTCAAGACTTTTAGGGATGTGTCTTTTCAGGGAGACGTGAGCGAGATGCTTTGATGAGTTCTTCCTTGTGTAAATTGGTGTCAACATCAAACCACAGACCAGTATCTTGCCTTACCCACAACTACCTCAATCTGCCACTGGTTTCTTCAGTCCTGAGGTGTTTTGTAGAGCTTGTGGTGGAATGAAGATTGAAAGAAACTAAATCTGCATTTACAATACATACGTTTAGAAGTAACGACAGACGTAAGACTTACATCCATACGAAGTGTCGGATCACATCCAGATTATATGTTGTTGATGTTCCAACAGTGGTTGGGATAGAGACTTATACTACCAATAACAATGTAAAATGCTTTACAATCAGAACAACTTGAATAGCTGGTTGTGAACAAATAGTGCGGAAGTCTTGGATCGTTGCTGGAAATCTATGAACAGCTTGTCGCTACCCAACGCTTCGTCACCTCCTTTTGTCTTATATGAGAACAACCGTTGTATGAAGGTTGAACGTTGTGTAATTTCCCATGAAAGAAGTTTGAAATAAAACTTGTTTTATTTTTATACACGCTTTATTTTAGGACACGGGCATTCAATTTGGAGACTTCGCGCATTTCGCCAAACATAACTGGTGTAAGTTCTTATATTAATGATGTGAGCGATGGAGCAACGAATGGAAAGGTCGATTAATCGGTTTTTGTCCCCAGTTCTTCCAATCGTGTAACTTTTAAAAAAGCCGGTGAACTGTATACAACGTTCAGGGTCGTTGTCGAATTAACAAAGTTGATCATGCAGAACGAATGAATTAATTGAGTTTCCGGAAACAATCGTCCAGTTACTATTTTTACGTCTCCGGTCGTTCTTCGGTTAATTGGCTATTTCCAACATTATTTCCGCCAGCTATTGTGTGTTTGAATGTGTTCGGCCTGACGTATTTGTAGAGGGCAATACTACCACTTTGACTCATCTGAGTGCATTTTTGTTTACTTTAAGGGAAAGTGAAGTATAATTAATAAAGAAATCGATGAATTTACAGACCGTTATCATGTTAATCTTATTGTCGCTTAAAGGCATCCATATTTGATGAGCTTTAATCATTTCCTTATCGTATATTCATTTATAAATAGTTATATTTATAGATCATATGACGCTCCTCATATTTATATATAAACATTCAGTAAATCTGTAACAATCATTATCATTCCAGTATAAAATTTGTATATTTTGGAAACAAGATAACTATATGTCATGTATATTAGATTTTAGCATTTAATATATAAGAATACTATTATATATATATATATATCAAATTATTATTCAACTTCACTTTACTGTACGATCTACGCGTTTCATGTATTTATGAAGAAAGACGTTTCTAGATAGCCTCTAAATATATTACAATTAATTAATATTTCCATGTGATTGTTAGTTGAGATTGGAGTTGTTTCATGATAATGATGAAAAGGTCAGCGATGACGCTTGTTAAATAGCGACTAAACTGACCTTCGCTTCGTACATTGATTCTACCCCCAAAACAGTAGACTGTATGCAAACAAAATACCTTTGATAAGGTTATTTTCTCATTTGTCAATTAATTACAAACACAGCGGTATGTTTTTCTATAAAATAGATCAAAAGACATTCCTTTGGATACAGAAGTCTGATGTGACCATTAAATTATAACCAAGGCTAATTGCGGCTGTCAAGGTCTGGAATTAAATATATATTGCTAATGTCGTGCTGTATGTTAGGCTTATAAATGTAGTAACATTTTGTAGTATGCGTAAGTATAATTATATATTTTGTAATAAAACCATAGACCAGCATTTGATTACTTCTTTGTGCAATATTTATTGAAATAAATTGGACTTGATGGTTATGTCTGGTGTCGCTAAACAAGAACGAAATGAAACCAAATTGGCTTGTCGTTCTACCTTTCTATACAGACTGGACTTATATTATTGAAATCAGGCGTATGTCATACAGTGTACAAAGGAGTTAAGTTTGCCCGGACAGCGGCGCTACGTTCTCCTCTTTTTCTTTCAAATTCCAAATGTCAAAGATTCTTTGTCCCGTCCGTACGACTAGATATTGCCCCTGCCAGCCCCTTTCTCCATCACCACTGAAAAGGGGAAACCACACTGGGACAATCGCAGGGAACTTCTCTTTCAATTAACAGCGGGATCGAACCCCAGACCTCCTAGTTAGTTAACCCTAGCGGCTCCTGGTAATACGAACAAAATACAACCCCGCATATATTTATTTTATGTGATTTTAATTCTTTCTGTGTTGCTGTAATGGAATTAACACAAAAAAATCGCATAAATTTTATTACATTCTAGTTGGACCCTTTTTTAAAATACTTGTTAATTCTTTATTTCAATATGAAAATACATATTATCACAATGTGTATTGCAAAGCTTAACGATATTACAAGCTTAATAATGTTAGTATAATTATCATACATTACCGTCAAAATTCTCTTTATTCTATTATTTTATTCGATGCTGTAGTTTTTTGTACGATGACTGTAAATCCATCTTTAATGGATCGTATTTACATCTAACAACCAGGAATAGTAATGTTTGTTCAAATTAACAACATAAATACAGATTAAAGTGATCGATGATAGATTTTTAGATTTTTAATTTATGTGTCCAGTACATGTCACATGAAATTTGTGGAAATAGAAATCAGTTCTGATTATTATCTCATTTAAGCAAACTCATGTTCTTCCAAATAAACAGCAAATCTAAATTGTTAATTGTAGGCCAGTTGGAGGAGGTTCGGGGATTTCCGATGATTGCGGAATCCATTCCCATAAATGATTAAATATCATGAACCAAATTTACATCATCGTATTCGTAGGTCAGTGCCTATATGGAGACTTGAAGACCGGACTTGGGTCAAATTTACTTTTTATCCCTCTTAAATGGGTCAAATTTACTTTTTATCCTTCTTTAATGGGTCAAACTTAGTATTCCCTCAAAAAGTTCAGCGCTTATGAGGAGACTTAACCTCTCCCCCAAATTCTTAAACCTAACCCCTTTTTGCAAGACCGAACTTGGGTCCAATTTACCTTTTACACCTTTTAAATGGATTAAGGTTAGTATTCCCCAAAATACTTATTTATTTAAAGCGGCCATTTTATCGTCGGAAATCCCGTAACCTACAATTAGTATCACCCATTGAGGCACTCGTCAAACCTCAGCAGATTCCAGTACCCTTCATCAAGCCTCGGCGTATGACAAAGTCCACCATTAGAACTACTTCTAAGATCCCAGATTACCTACGGCTTTGCCCAATTGCCCATGGCGACGCATTTGAAGAATGTTCATCTGTTTCCCTTATAAGTAAACCGGTGCCGCATCTCAATTGTATAGACGTAGGTACATATCACTTACTGTCATACAGCCGAAGCTAGATGTTGGATACCTGAATCTACTGAGGTTAGCCGAGTGTCATTGAGGGTATGTATATGATAGGGGAGAAAACTCTGATATTCGAAGGCATAGCAGACAAATTAAATGAAATGGGGATTTTTTTGTACTACTTAGCGGCGTTATGGTCCACTCTTATCTTGAATTCCTAGTACCCCTTTAATTATCTGCATTAGTCTAGTCGAAGCAGAACAGTAGAACATTAAACCCAATTCATTTCGTTTCATTTTTCTCAACCGCACGACTAGACAATTTTGCTTACCAGCATTTTGTTTTCGGTCCGAGTAAAGATCCCTTGGCGGTTGAAATTCGAAGAAGAGTAGGTGGATTTCCTCTCTCAGGACTGATTTGTCCACCTAACCAACGAAATAACCACGTATAAGTCACCATTTTCAATAAGAAATCACACATTAGGGTATTAATAGAGTTCCCGTTTATTTAGCAATAACAACTATTGTACCACCACTGTGCAAAGCACACAGTACACTATTTTGTCGATTCTGTGGATTGAATTTTAAAACCTCTACGAATTCGGTGTATACATGTATGTTAATAAACACACATCCAGTTTAATAGTTATTATAGGAAGACCCTGGGCAACACACAAACTGGCATACTAAACAAACACGTCCACACCAAGAATTTGTATATTTATTTAAATTACTGCGGTTACTGAATATTCATACCTCATTCAGATATTCAAGAAAGCTACCGATAGAAGGTAAATCGACAGGTCTCGAAGAATTATTAGCAGTTTCAGTCTCAACAATTTTCATGTGACCAGATTCGTCCAAACCTGGCTCCACTGTATCAACTACTGCAACTTCCATGTTTGCAGAACAAGAAGAATTATAATTTGAATGTTTTTCGTGGGCCTGGCTATTTCTGTCATTTGCATGCTCCACGGAAGATGGCACGTATTGATCGCCATACTGATTTAAATATTGCGGAATAAAGTTAGGTACAACAGATCCACATGGTAAATGACCAGATTGAATATTATTTACTGGCAAGAACACATTAGTTTGGACATTTGTTGAAACGTTGTATAAATCTGGATACGGCGTTTGAACATAATAATTTTGAAAAGGTTGAGCATACCCGTAGTTAACTGATCTAATTGGTGAAAACTGTTGATCATTCGACTGGCTAGGCAGGAAAACAAAAGCAGACGACATAACAGATGTAGAGAGTTCTGGCTGAAACTGAACGTTTCGGGTGCAAAATGGAATGTCTGGAATACGACAGGCCTGAGATTGGTCTCCCCCATATAGATAAACGTATTCGGGTTGTTGAGAAAATGTACAATCTACATTGGCCATGTTGTTTAACTCTACGACGTAATGATTTTCCTGTCTTTGACTTCTTTTAAATTCAAGAAATTGGCGCTGCTTTTCGTGTTGCATTATTTTGTGAGCAACGTGATTTGATGGAAGTACTGGTGAATGACGATCACCGAGCATGTGCCAGCTCGATGGACAGGAAGTAGACTGAAGCGACATGGCAAGATCTTCTGGTTGAGTGTATGACAAAACAGACATTGGATCATCGAGATTCCCCAGGTTTGATGCTTCACTTCTGCCACATGGTCGCCACGTTGGTTTGTAGTCCCCTGAGATTAACATCTGATAAAGGTCACCAATGGCATATTTTTGACGGATAATAGTTTCTTGTTGTATATAAGTGCTGTCATCTTCGCTGAAAAATAAAAATCATTGACATTATACAACCCCGTCAAAATACCACCATAATGTAAATATAACGCTAGATCTAGACAGAGAGAGGGAGAGAGAGAGGGGGGGAGGTAGAGAGAGATGGGGTATAACGCCAACTCTACACAAACTAGGTCATTTCGGGACATAGTTCTAACACACTGTTCAATTTTCTTTCAATAACTCACTTGCGTGTAGAAGTCTTTAGCAGTGGGAGGAGATTGGAGGACCCGGAGAAAACCATGTTGTACAGACGACCCTACTTGCCATGTGCTACATCTGAAAACATTTACATTATATATCTAGTGGTGTTGCCTTACCTGAGTGGACAATGTGAAAATACTATTGAAAATTTCTTGGCATTTTTGGTCAGTACTTTTCCTCTGCTTTGAAACCATTTCCATCGTTTATCTTTTGTTTCTAGACGAAAATAAATAGTTTGAACATCCGTCGATTCAGTCACTGAAAAAATATAAACAATTCAATTTACCCCTTTCCTGCCAGTCAGTTTTTCACTAGAAAGCTATGGATGGGGTGCGGTTTTAAACGACAATATGTAGACTACGAGCTTTTACCTATTTTTTTGACTATCTAACAATTCAAGGGTTTTCAACGGGTCTTGTATTAAAGGGAGATAACTATATATGCTATTTATGGTCTGAAACCTAATTTAAAAACACATCACAGATAATAACGAATGTTTAAATATATCGGAAACATACGTTTCTATTACAAATACATACACGCTCTGTGACAGGCAGCAAACGTAGACAAATCTTCGGGGTGTAGCAAAGAATAGAAAGACTTGTCCTGCAGCTCCCCCGAAGTGGTTCCCAAAATATCATCACATCTGAAATGCAACAGATTTTTTACAGAATGATAATAAAATATAAAATTATATTTATAACCTATTTATTTATTTTCAAATCACAAGTATTCCATTAACAACCATTTGAATTGAGGGCAATTCTATGAGATTTTTGGACCAGGAGGAGTCACATACGCGCTGCTCATTTTGGTCATGTTTTAAACTACAAGACTAACATATGGTTTAATTTTATTTCAATAATTCGTAGGGGTATTTAGCAGTGGGGGAAAACCGAAGGACCCGGAGAAAACCCATGAGGTTGGACAGGCGACCCCTTTCTTGTCACGTAAAACCGAGGATTCGAAACCACGCCAGTTGACCCAATGACAGGCTTTATAGTTTATAATACAGCGCATAACTATTCAGCCACGTAACCCACCTTAAATAATTTCCCTTGTAGCACACTGTATGGCGTATGGCCGTTTTCATTAGCCCAGTTTAGGAGCAGAACAGTATGACGTTAAACCCCATTTATTTTTTATTTGTAAACGACGCAATGGAGACAGCTGAACCTGTTTATTGCACGAGAAACCACGCGATTAAATGATAACTATTTGTTGTAGATATTACGATACATACTTTGAATCTATTTCACGAATCTTTAAATCCATCTCATGTTTGCTCCAAAACGTATTCGTTTTTCCTTCGTTACAAGAAAGTTCCACTCTGTTGAACATATACGGATGTATAAATAAAAATACCATTTGATTTGACGACCGGGAGTTGCTGGAAACATCCGATTGGTGAAGAATCTTTCCAGAGCAGTGCATTTTCTATAATGAAGTAAACATAGTAATTTAATTACAAAATTACAATAGAATGTTTTAACAAATTACAGAGAGGAACGGTATTGAACTGGTTGATTGACTTCATACCCGGTTGGGCTAGATGTATCTTCCTTCATTTTGTTACTTTGACAATTTAGCTTGTAAATAGGTAACCTACATAATAATGTACAATAAGTATTCAGTGAGCCCAATAATAACAAGTACAAAGGAAAAGATAATACATTTAACAAAATGTCGATCTTGTTCAAAAGCACACTATGAAAGAGATTTATAACAATACAATGAAAAGCCTGGATAAATCCATTCTCTGTCGTTATTAGTATTACGAAGTGATCCCATAAAACCCTTGGGCTATTTGCAAAACGGTATCACCAGAGTTCCCAGAAAGGCTGTTTACCGGCAATTTCATAATCTATCCACCAATTAATATACATCTGTAGCAAAAAAAGGGGGGGGGGTCTATTCTACATTCATTATGCATGAACTGGTAAAATGTTAGCGATGTGCAGATTCTAGTATCTAACATTAAATAGTCTAATTAAATAGGCATTATTCAAGAGTTCAATCTGTCCATTACAGGTCTGTCTTATAATAATAATAATAATAATAATAATCGCGTAATTTTACAAGGATAGCAAATTAGGCCTGAGGCCTTTTTCCAATTTGGCCCTTGGCACAGATCGTGCGAATGATTTCGATCATTACTGCAGGAAGAAACCAAAGAACTCGGGGGAAACCTGCCTGATCTTCACGCCATATATTATTTATTAGACATTAATGAACTTATCACGACCACAATCAACTCTCGATGCCATCAGGTACTCTAGAGTTTGAGCAGATTTGCGGGTTATGATTTAATGTAACCAGCGGTTGACAGACAAGATACGCACACATGGTAAGAAACAACCCTTACAAAAGCAAATATGTGACCTTAAGGGGGAGCACTAGCTATAAACGCGAGTTTTCGTAGAATTAGTGGCCGTAGGCATAATCAAGGAATTTACGTTCTAATCTGTCCGAATATGGAAAGGATCTGATTGTGACCTAAGTGTTTACAAGCTAAAAACCTGATCTTTCGTACAATCGAAGGTCATCATCCATGAAATTACGGTCCGATATATGCTAATTTCTAAAGCAACAAACATCTTTGGCAGATACACCTCTATTTCGGAAATTGTGACCTGTAGAGTGTCCAAAAACAAAATGTAAAAGAAAGACGGACGCACGGGCGTATAAAACTGGATAATCGAGAGTTTGTGTACTATCGTAACAACGGTAGCAATGCCAATCGAGGTTGCACTATTGATTATACAGTGATAAATCGGTTTAGAGTGAAATGATCTGACTGAAATAATCATTTACTTTGGGGTTTCTTTTGCAGTTTTGAATAAACCAATTAAGCCCCAATGTATTCCCTTTCATCAATTGTTATTATGCACGTTGTATTTTTCTACCAGCAAGGGACCACTATGTAGAAAGGAGTCCGACGAGTGAACAATCCGCATAGGAAAAGGTTTGATTATTTGTAAAAGGGTTAGCTTCAGGAATCCAGTCCCGTCACCCCTTTCCCTGCATCAAAGACGATCCCATGTGCGAAAATATCTGAATTGTCCCCTCAGAATGAGCACTTCCCAATCAACATACATGTATACATTCGGCAAACCTCAGCAGATTCCAGAACGGTACCGGAATGTGCCGAGGTTTGCCGAGTGATATGTGTATAGATTGAAACCACCAAGTACATTTGGAGAAGATGTCTAATATTTAAGAAAAACTTATAAAGCTCGAATTTTAGACATCGATAAATAAATTCGATGTTAAAAGTTTGACCATTATGACGTCACAATTAACATTACTGGATAATGACGTTATATCTATTGTTCTATTATAACATTACAAGTTTCGGAATAAGGAAGACGCATTTTTGCTATTTCTGTGTTAAATTTGTTAATATTCAAAGTTTTGTACGTATTTCCGACAACTATGGATTCAAGGTAAGTGAATAAACTTTCTCCTTCTTGTTCTGTAAAATGTTTATTGCATTAGTTAGTTTTTCCTACATCTAAATGAACCAAACAATCGTATTGTAACATTTTAAAAAGATTTAGTACCGTAAAATATTTGGATCTTATTGAATCTATTGATTGTTTTTTTTGTTTTGGTTTTGATTGATTTTTCTTTGGGGGTGGGGGGTGGGAGGGTGCGATTTTGCGCGTGCATGTGCATTTTATATTCTATAAAAGTCATTTTTAGCCATTCAAATGTTACGCCCGTTTAACATATACGCGTTTTCACTGCGGTTTCGACAGATACACGTTAACGGTCCAATTGCATTGGCATTTTACCGGATATTTAGCCGGTGAAGACGCGTGTGGAAACGCCGTGAGAAGGCGCACTGAAAAACAGGCCTTAAACGACATTTCCTCGCGCGTTTCGCTGGTTACCTGAAAACGCTCCCATTATATTTGCGAAAATGCGCACGGAAACACCACGACAACGCGTACATGGAAATAGAGCCTTAAATACAATTTAATATTTGTGTTTTGTTATATTATTACAGAATAGATTGGTTCCATGGTTTTAAGAAGAAAGTATTAGAAGGACATCGTGCTATGGTACCTTTGGAAGACGGTGATGAAGATGCTTCTTATCAATCTCCTAGACCAACCACTGGTACATTGCTTACTCTATATAAAGGGGTTTATCTAGTGGTCTATACAGTAAATGCACCGACGATTTTCTATCTGTCGTGATTTTGATCCTAGGATAATAGAGAGCGGACGGTTTCTTCCGAAGTACGTTGGTTTTCAGATCCAGGTTTCCTCTTCATCATCAAAAATACATTATATTTTACAAACTATGTCATAATAATTCTCTCTCGGAAAAATATTTTTTGTCTTTTTTTTTGGTGTAATATGTTTTATTTCTGACTTGCAGGTCTACCAAAACCAATTCCCGGTGACCCCTTGTGGAAAAAATCGTTTTCGGAATCAGCATCTGAGTTAAATAATTCTGATGTAGAATCTGTAAATGAGTCTGAATCAAGTTTCAGGTCTGAAGAGAATGGAGGAAATACAATAACTACGCCAGACCCAAATAGTAAATTAAACCATTATTCAGGTTAGTTTCTGACACAAAATAAACAATATTATAATATAAAGAAAAAACACAAGCGTTCCAAAAACATCTTATGCTCGATAGCATAATCTGAAAACAGAGATTGTTTATATTATAGTTAACCTGGAAGGTGTGTAACCAGGCAGCTCTGTATATTATTATTATACTTTTAATTTATCAGGTTCATCATTGGTACGAGGTGAAGAAGATGTCCGACCCGACATAGATCAACCCGATTCAGCTATTATTGCTGATTTATGGCTAGAAGTTCAAGATCTTAACAAGTAAACCATTTCTTTTTCTTTTTCACAAGTTAATAATAAGATTGTAATTCGGGTACGACACTTAGATACAGTACTGATGTGTCATCTATTTTTTATAACAAGATTTAAGGGAAACACTTTGATAAACTACTTACTTTGGTAAATTAATATTCATCAAGGTTTGTCACAAGCCTCAAGTCATAAAATAAATTAATATATCATTTTTTATATTATAGGTACATCGATCGTCTACATTCTGACAACGACGATTGCAATAATAGGATTATGATTCTACAAGACACCTAGAAAGAACTGACGAAGAATTAGACGATTGCAAGAATAGGATTATGATTCTGCAAGGCACCGTAGAAAGAACTGACGAAGAATAAGACTTCTATATAAAGCTGCACGAAAGTTCCAAGTATAAAGGAGGGAATGGCACTATACAACCAACAAAGAGGATACAAGACGACAGTCCATTATTTGTTGATCCCTTAGTAAAAGCTTTAGTGGATAAACGGCTTGAGTGCATCACACAGCCAAGCCCAGATGACCATAAGGATTGTACCTTGATAAAGAGGAATCTTAACTTGGAAAATAAAGACAAGAAGGAAATGTGTAAAGCGATGGACAAGATAAGGGCGTGTAACGCAGTGGATAAAGAGGATGATAATACCATTGCCGAGAATATGATTGATAACAGTAATGACAATGTCGAAAAGCCAAAATTCATGGATAGAAACGAAGAAAACACTGCATGTGGTACCACTGACAACCATTCAGAATTAAGTATGTATTCATGTTATATAGATGGATATTCAACCAGTAAAATATTGAAACCTGATTCGCTTAAAAGGGAATTAAATATTTACAAAACCACGGTTCCCGAAGTAGAAGCGGAAATAAAGATCGTATCTGATTTGGTTCAAGACATCGGGGATTTTTCGGATGGCAATACATGTACTTCATTTGATGCAGGTCAATCACCCAAAGAACGATCGGTTCTATCAGCAAGTTCATCCAATGATTCAATGATTACCATGGAGAAGGCAACCATTGACACTGAAAGGACACGTATAAATGAGAAAAGAGGAGCAATTGTCCAGGTTATTGAAAATGGAGGAAAGGGAAGTATTCAGGGTGAAGACCTCGTACATCATGCTAACTCCAGGACTCCGTCCGTCAATGATATTGAAAGAATTTTAGCAGAAATACAGATGATTGACTACCTAATTGAAAAAAAAGAAGAAGACGCTACCTCTGTTCTTAGTAAATATACGATTCGTGAGAATTTAACAACAGACGAATCATTCTGCTATCAAGATAGTCTCAGAAAATATAAAAAAACTGCCGGCTATTGGACAGAATATACCTTCGTCAGATCAACATACAGAAAACCAAACCACAAAACCACGGATATCTTCTTCCGATCAATCTATAAACAATGATGATGCTTCCACCAAGATAAACCCGAAATTTACAAAATCTAACACCATTAACGTACCTAATTTATCAATCACGGAAAAGAAGAACCAGACTCGAATTGCTATGCTGCTGCCAAAAATACACACTAATAATAAAGAAATAATTATACATGTACATTGCCAAAGATCAAGTTATCGCTTGGAAAAAAAATTAATTCCATTCTGCCGGAGATCAAGCTACCATCTTGAACTATTAACAGTAACTTGCCAAAGATCAAGTCTGAAAACTGTAAATTGCCAAAGATTAAATCTCGAAATTCTAACTTGCCAAAGATCAAGTCTGGTAACTCAACTTTGCCAAATATTCAATCCATCACAGCTGGAGACACCAGTAAAAGAAACAAGATTGTTAACAAAATAAAAATACTTGTTCTACCAAATCTAATGAAATCAGTACCAACAAACAAAGAAAACGTCCGTATATTGGCAAATACAAGAAATTACCTCCTATATGAAATTTAAACACAGAATTAGACAAACATATTTTAAAGATAAATAAACTGATTGTATCAATGTTAACCTTTAATATAAAATACTTCTTATATTTAATCATTGTATTGTAAATATTATGGATTGCTGTAACCGCTTGTTACTCTCGTAAACTAGAACTATACTGATTTTGAAGCACATAGAATATGTATTAACTTTTATATATTATTCATGTAAGAAGAGGGCATTTAAACTGAATATACATGTACTAGTGAAGTGATCGGACTGAAATGTTCGACGCGTTCCCTTTTCACTATCTATGTCTTCACAATTATAGTGAGCACTACCAATCTTGCATAATGCCCCTATAGGTATAAGTCTGATAGTCTAAGCTAGTAATAAATGTCTACATCGTGACAGCAGAACAGTGGGACGTTAAACTCCCATTTCGTTTCATTTCCTACATTGTGACAATAGTAAAGCACTATTCATGTTATGAATGAATGAATGAAATTACGGACTAATTAAAACGGCTATACCGTGTGCTTTGTGGAAAATATTGCCAAGGCAGCAATTGAATTCCAACTGAACAAGCACCTTACTTACTGATCCACCGCGACTCCATTTTATTTTCTTATGGGCGAGAGTTTTATTGGTATCTCTATAAAACTTGCAGAAGTACGTATATCTTCACTTACCAAATATCCGGCTGAACTTCCGTTAAAATATTTCATTCGGCAAATGAATGCTAGAGGCTTACAGGTATCTGTTTCGGGAATATCACTAGTTGAAAATTCCTGAAACAAGGGATGATATCTGATTTAAATTCTATAAAAATTAAAGTCGATGAAATCCCAGAAAACGTTGACAGTTTTTGACATAAAAAATATTGTTATGATGAAGATTTATGCTCGGGGCATTGATTCTTTTTATATCTTCATATTTACAAAGTGCACTTTTATAGTCTCGAATTCGCCTTTTGCTAATAGATTTTTGTATCCGGTTGCCTAACATGATCGATTGCATACCCTATTTTATATTACGGAACTCAAACCTGTTCTTTTAATGTAAATATTGGTTAGTCCAATGATAAAAATCCATAAACATTGCTTATATTTATGTTTTTGTCAATTGCTTTACACCCACATTTTAGCATGGTTGTGATATGCCCGCCAACGAATTGCCTGAGAACTACAGCTATTGATGTTTTTTTTTTTAAATTTGGTGAGTATTATTGGGGTCCGGATAAGACGAACTCTAATGATATTTAATGATCCGCGACCTTCCGTTGTGGAGTTAACTCCACCCTTTTCCGAAAATGTTTGCAAGGGGAGGGGCCAGAAAATTTGACAGTTGACAATGCATGATTCCACAAATCGTCTCTAAATTACATAAACATACATGTACATCCACATTGATCTTTTTAAAGAGATAAATCCCACACCACGCATGATGTCAAGTTTTATAATATGAATTAACATGATCACATTGTGATTTCATTGATGCAAAGCATTAATTGTGATATCACACATGATGCGAATGCAAATCCTACCCCACCATCTGATAATAAAGGATAAAGCACATAACCGTTACAATTTTCTCATGAAATGTTTTTTTGGGTTTTTTTTTTTATTTAGCTGAGTAGGGCGGAAATCTTGTTGTGACGCATTGGGATAGGTATGGGGGCATACGCTACCAATATTGACTCTTCCTCGTCTCCGCTTTTTAATCTTTTGTAAAGCATTTGTGTTCATTCATCTAAATCCAGCAGATGACAGTCCGTTATAATAGGATACGACTGATTAGTGTTCTGAACATGAATTATGTATCTTGGAGTAGAATCACAATCGCCAGGATATAACTAGTGTATCCTTCTCTTACAATTTAGAATGTATGAAATATATATCTATCATTACATTATATTATTGGTATGTAGGTATTAGTGTATACTTACTGGTACACAAGTGGATTGTAAAGTCTGTTCTAAGGCAATCTTTAAATCATGGTGGTCATCGGGATGCACTATACCATAAATACAGCGGTGTAATAGATCAACCTAACATGACAAATTAATACAGAGAAATTGTTTAATTATGACTGGGATTTAAATGCTTGCTAGAACATATTCTTGAATTTGTTAAAGATATACCGTTGTTTTAGATCAAAAAAGAAGCTTCCCTTCATTATACTACCATGGTTCCTCTTTTATTCTACTTGTCACGAAAGTTGTTACGTTAGTGGTCCAAACTGTCTGACTCCTTTCATAGCCCCTATTCTAAGGCTATTTAGATTACCTTGAGTGGACAGAAAGACCAGGCTCTGTATTCTAATCCAGATACTATTTAAGTTATTAAAAAATTCATATTTTATATATTGTACGAAATTAACTATTTTGCTTCTTTAGATCCAGAATTGTCTCACGCAACTTGTCATCTAGTTGTCATATATCTTAGCTAAAAAAAAGGGGTTTTATGGAATATATTGCTTCAAAATGCCCTGGTTAATTCCGCCTACTGGTTTGTTTTATGTCATTGACGAACTTTGAGTTTTACCCTACTGTAGGACAAACTTCACTTTATTTAATTCACTATAGCCATCAAAATCTGCAGATAATTTATGAATGTGCTTTCCACATTGAGCTGTGGTTTACACAGAAGCTCACAAAAAAATATGATTGTCATGCCAATACCTATTTTTATGTTTTAGAATTATGTAAACAATAACGAATAAATGCTTATCTAAAAAAACTATTTGACAGACTGTGTCGCAACTAACCTGATTGAATCCCACATATTGCAGAACATTATCAGTCACGTACAAAACAGTACCATCTGATGTTAATAATAACACAAATCCATCTAGAATCTACAATTAAAAATATTTATGTGGTGTAATATAAATAAGGAATAATAAATTTTAACATAACTTTCCATTATTTACGCAAATTCTTTACTGTTCAATTTTGTTTTCCGTTTAATGAATATTTTGTATTTGATTATGCCTAAGATTTTGTAATATACATAAGCAATATTTACAATTTCGATTCAACCTAATGCTAATATTGTAAAGCATAACATAATTTTGTGTTATTGCTGATTTAATATACAGTTCCGATTAATAATGTCTAATTATTTTGTCAAAATTTCAATCATCCATAATTATGTTTATTATTTTATCAAATCAGTTAAATTTTGCATATGATTTTATAGAATGTGCATAGAGTATATCTATAACATATATTTCCTTTTGCTATTGACATTTTATGGATTTTTAGGGTTCTTTTCGGTGATTAGTAGGATCGTCAACAACTATAACCAGAAAAGGGTCTCTCAAACATTGATTTTCATCATCATCAAGTTTTGATTCATGTTTTAAGATAAATTAGGGCATGTGGTGTGATTGATTTGAAATTAAATACAATTGTTTTCTGGTCATTGTTTTATATTGATCTAAGTAAACAGGTATAGATAAGGGTTGAGTGTCTATCTCATCGGTGTCCATTAATACTGAAATTTATATCAACATTCACATTTCAAGTCATTTTATACTTAACTGGTTTCTAAACCCATAAGTCCTGTACAAATAAACATAAAGGATTTCAAGATAGACATGCCAAAAGAGATATTTGTTACTCGGCAACTAAACGCATGTCTGTGTTCCCGCCGTCAAATCAACCCGACAAACTGACAGAAATGATGGCGTATTTGACGTCTGCTATATTTACCCAGCAAGTCGTTCGTCATCTATGAGGGATAGACATAAGTTGACTAATTATTGGCTGGAGTCAATATTGAATAGACAAATAAAAAGCCTTGTTTCAATCTGAGATAATAGCGTTTGATTACAATAGAGATTATGAATGAGAAAGTCAACAATAGCTCGATAATCACAGAACACAAACAATTTATACAAAGATAACGTTGTAAAGTGTGGATTATTGCTTATACTTCGCCTTATATTTACCCTACTTTCTGATGGTTTTAATACCTTTTAACATATACCCTTTTTAATGATTTAAATTAACGCCATACTCCCCCCCCCCCCCCGGTCCATTCACTTTATTTAATATTTGTTATTTATTTCTTGCAATGTCTATGTAGTTTTCTTGTCCACAGGTTTATCTTGTCGGTTTTGTTTTGTGTGTAGTATGGTCCTCCTGCACTTGTCAGCATCATTGTTTGGTTATAACACCAAAACGTCTTCTTTAGGTGGCTATTTTTATAGATTATGAACAAAATATCAACCATTAAAAGGTCATCAATGAAATATTTTAAACCACTTGATGAATTGTTGATGAGCTATGTAGGGTGGGGTATATTTTAATAGGCCCAATGTTGACAAGATCAATGAGAAATTTTTATTATTTAAAAAAAAATGCCGCATTCGAAACAGGTAAGATGGTCTTTTGGGTTTCTTTAATCGAACTGTTTTGTACCTCACCTTGGAAATAGAACTAGGCGCAGTTTATTGAATACAATCCTAGGTGAAATGGCCATAATTTAAATCTTAAAATCGTCTATATTTCAGCAATGGTGTGACAGAATTGCCTCAACGTTTCAGCACAATGTAATTTAAAATACATTATATAAACTATGTGGCGGACGCAAGGCAATTAAAAGAAATATTCACTGATCAGTTAAAAGTAACTCTTGAACTGTTCAAATTAATAGTAAGCAAATTACCTGTAAAATCTGTTTTTCATCAGGTTCATGTATTTGACGAGCATCATCTGCTTGGTCAGTAGTCTCTGGAAAATTTGCGGCTGAAATTCATAAATTTATACACATCATATTTGGTAAAACCGAAAACAAACCACGCCTATAATCAAAAAATTGAAACCAACAACAAATTACCTTTAGATTTTAGCAAAGTGCGACCAATACATGTATTGCCCCCAAAAAAGTTGATGTA
Source organism: Patella pellucida (assembly GCA_917208275.1). Lineage (NCBI taxonomy): Eukaryota > Metazoa > Mollusca > Gastropoda > Patellidae > Patella > Patella pellucida. The sequence goes on along the minus strand of OU795039.1, from coordinate 54,650,431 downwards.
GACGGAGCGTCGGACAAGGACAGCTGCCTAGTCGTTCGGATGGGACGGAAAACCGAGGTCCCGTGTACACATTGGAGTGCACGTTAAAGATCCCTTGGCAGTTGGAATTCGATATAAGAGTAGGCCGTAACGCCGCTGCCCGGGCAAAATTTCCCTCATAGCACACTGTAAGGCGTATGCCCGTCTTCCATTAGCCCAGGTTAGGTGCATAATAGTAGGACGATAAACCCTATTTCATTCATTCATTCATAATTGCTGTTGATTTCGTGTCGCCATTATTGCTGTTATGTTAACCAGTTGACTCTTAAAGGGTAACTAAATACACGAAGTAAACCGGTATTTTATTTTTAATTAACTCTAATCATCTAGATTACTAGCTAAATAATTTTAAACAATTCTGTGTTTTGACATAAAAAGGAAAACCTTTTTTTAGTCAACTTCTGGGGCTTTAAATATAAAGAAATATAAAGGCGCATACATGGAACACATAACGATACAACAATAGTAATAATACGGTTATTGTATTTATTTACACTAATGTGAAATAGTATATTTACCTTTAAAGAAGAGTTTAGATCTAAAATAGGATAAGACTAGCCTAAAGACTGTTTGACTATCTAGCTTTCTGTTTAAAGATGTTCTATCTACTGGTAACAAGGATTCCAGTAACTTAATTTCACACCGTAACTTGTCTCTGTACCGTTTCGACTTGAAGCTTAATCAATGAGAAATAAAACACCCTAACACAGTCATTTTTATATAAAATAAAGTATCCAGGAAGAAGCAATAATCAAAATTCCAGTGGACTGAGCCAAATAAGCGAAATCTAAATTTTCTAAATGAAAATGGTAGTTCGTCACGCTTTTGGTCTATTGACTTTTAAAACGCATGCTCAAAATCCATTGATAAAAAAAAGACAAATGTGTAATATGTAGAATAATTAATAACTATTTTTTTTATTTAAATGAAGCAAATCAGTGCATAAATGAATCAATGAACTTATAATTTTAAAAAACATGTATATTTTTGTAAGGGGTTCAAAATTATGAAGCATTTCCACTTTGCTTGTTTCAAGTAATTGTCCAAATTTGGCCCTGGAATTTAATCAAATAGCTTTGGGGTGGAATCTTAATTCCGTTTTAAAAGTGGAATCGAGTTCTCTAACAGAAAGATTTATGACAAATAGTAGTTATTATATGTTAACTACTTAAATAGGGAAGGTACACGAATGTCGTTAAGTTAATATATGGATACGTGAGTATTAAATGCAAATTTCAAGTGTTTCGTGTTGGGAGTTCTAACTCAAATCAACACGAACACCACTACACTCTACACGAACCTATTTTATCCTTATATATAAACCATTCAAGATATTAGAAATACAGAAAGAAAACTGATCTCCTTTAATATCTATGGTATGAGGAGTTAAACACTACAATTTCTGGATAATATTGTGGGATTTATTTTTGTGGGACTATCATTTACTTTTCAGGATGCGGATATATGTTGTTAGAATTTTATAAATATCTTATGTTTTAGAGTATACTGTTTGTTTTAAATGACTCCCGTACACCATTTCCAATTATCAAAATCGCAGCCAAAGTTGATTTAAATATATGTGCAATTTTGGAAAATTATCAACACAACCGCATTTAAATGGAATCTTTTTTTAATAGAAAAGCTTTAATTTACTCAACTTACCTTGGATCAATTCTAGGACGATTTTGCGGCTCGTTTGAATCCTGCGACAGCTTTGACGACTTTTTGGAAGTTTTCTGCATTGTAAACTGAGATTTTTGAGAAAAAAATATCCGAAAACAGAGAATATCTATGAGAAATCTATTGTACCATAATCTATCATATAGTCATTTATCAGTATTAAGATATTGTGTGGTCGTGCGTTGATAAGTTGGCGTCAAACACCGTTAGTTTAATGTTAACACACCTCTTGAGGTGATCAGATTGGGCAAAAGGAGGGGCGTGGCCAGGTGCGTAATCAGGTAATGAATGACATCGCTCTTAATTTGTTGATCAGGTGACGTGATGACGGTTAGGTAATGTGGATGGTTTCAATTTGTAGAATGGGTGTGTGAAATAGCTTTATTCTACGTCCGCTTCAATCGAAGAGATATCGCAGAATGGTTATGTACAAAGGTTTATGTAGTCTAAAATCTATCTCATTTTAGCCTTATTAAAAAAAACAGATATTCCAATTTGTGGCACATGATCCGGGAAAGTACAAATAAGTAAGAAGTTGAAATTGGGAAAATATTTCACCAATTAATAGCCTTGTGAATAAAGAAGACATTTGCCTTTAACATGAAAGCATACTATAAAAAAAAAATAACAACAATTTTGTCTTTATTGGCACCAATGTTATCGTCGTCATTTGCGTCTAATCACAATAATCACACTGCCTGCTATCAGCATTGTCATCATCACCCTTATTAAAATAATTGCCAGATGGAAATTTACCCTAACGATAGTAAAGAGCCTTAAAGATGCAGGTCTTTTTTCTCGCTTCAAATGCTATATAAACTATTAGTTAGACATACAATCATATATGGCCAGCAAATTGGGGACCATTTCGATCATGGGATGGCCGAGACAGTAAGTGGATACAATATCTGCAATATCCTAGCCAAAAGCTGAATTGAAAAAAAACACCTGGCTTAGTGTCGCAGCAAGCGTGGCTATTACGCTATTTCTTTACAAAACTTCAAATTTTCATAACTGCGCCCAGAATAGGGTAATGTGACTGAACTTCGCAATATATTAATTTTCCATTATGTTTTAAACTATTATAACTAATGCATCTGTAACGTTAAATTATTATATTTATTGTTTTTCTGACCATAATATACCACCATCATCATCATCAACAACAACATCATCACCCCTGTATCAGATTGATGGTAATAAACAAATATGGCGTGATGAAGGACGACATTTTAATAAAATTCCCATCCATATTTATACCAATTAATGACTTTTGGTTGGTAAAGATCCTAAAGTGTAATTCAAATCTTATTTACTGACCAAATTTGGAGTTCCGTATACGGACATACAATAGTTTAACTCTACACCATCTGCAGATAAAAACAACAATCCATTTCCCATATTCTTGATTGCCAGAAACAGAAGATATCTTCTGTCACACCTTTATTGGCATTACATACAATTATTTTGAAATGACATGGCTCTGTTATAATTAGTAGAATTAAGAAAGGGAGATAACGAAATAGTGTTAATGGGTGCAAAGGGCAAATCAAAGTCATACAAGCCATAGACAAAATACAGTTAGCCTCAGATATTTGTGTCAAATGGAGAGGTTTCGATTCTACGCTTGTCGCAATCTAAGAGTATGGTCCCTTTCCTAACCGCTCTAGTAAAAACCCTTACGCCGATGCGAATTATTGAAATAAAATTATACGATATGTTAATACCAAAAGGACCAAGTTTCTGTGAAATGGACTATGAGGTTTTTACCGTCCCACTGTTTTGCGCCATCCGTGCTAATATTTCCAACTACATAACATGACTTACATTGGCTCCTTAAAGTCAAAATCTCTTATTCTTATAATACACACTAGCCAAGAGAAACAACTCTGGTGTTATTGGGAGTCAACCCATTTCAGATTTTGACCCGTCGTATATATATAGTTTTGACAAGATGTGTGCATAATGGTAACCAGGGCACTGGTATATTCGAGACTTAAGCCTCTATTTCCCATTATTAAATTAAATTTTTAAATGGTGGACCGTTCTAATCTAGTTAAAATTCCGAGTATCCAATGTAATTGCGAAATGATTATGGTCTTGTTTTGTTAATAAATGTCTAATTAATGATTTATATAACATTTCAGGCTTAAAAAATACAAATTCAGCTGTTGCATAATGTATGTTTCGTGAAATTTTTTGTATAAGCTCACCTTAGCGATAAACAATGGACATTATGTTATTGAATGTGTTATGATGTTAGTTTTATACATGGCTGTAGAAGTGCCAACTTGACAAGCATATGGGATCGACTTGATTTTTTCAAATAAGTAAGATATATCGTGGGAAATGTACTTCAAATAAGGCCTGTCATTGAATCAACCGCCGTGGTTTCGATAATAATAACCCAATACTACCAAATACTTAACACATACTACCAAATATTATAAAATAAAATCTAATATCATCATATCAGTATAATAATTGGAACAAATGTTCGATAATTTTCAGAAAATTGAAATATTTACGCAGTTTATCTCCATATACAACCGATACATGATTTTAGATTGCTACTCAGACTAATCATCTTGTTGGGACTTGCATTTTGTTCAAAGACGACGAAGTTAAAATAAGGAAAACAAGTTATATATGCCCCCTGGCTATAGTGTATTCATACAATATTACACATAACATATATTGATGGACAATATTTTATTCCAAATTTAACGAAATTGCACATGTTTACTACAGGTTCATTACAAATATGTGATGCTCTAACCGTATGTACATTCCACTTAAGTTTTAGAAGAAGTTAACAAAGGTATAAAAATGAATTATAAAATAAAACCGGTCGGTTGTAATTGAGCCCACACGCCAATGGGTACCTGATTCGTTTGCCCGAATCCAAACTTTCTTATATCACTTATGTAGAGGCTATGGGGCGCCAAAACAGGCTCGGGTCCAAAGGGGCTTTGTACCAGAAGCAAAGGCCTCTCTCAAGAATTCTACCGCCCCAGAAACAAAAATCGACAATATAAAATACAAAACCGAACTCTTAGATGTCACCATTGAGGGAGGACCCCCAGTCTGGCCCACCACATGACATAAGGTGGTTCGTTTTGTTTGCCCTATCCATATTTGATAGGGCCTTATCGGTTTTTGGGGGCACCACCACCAAATGCCATGAAAAGAGATTCCCATTCTCGTCGCCCTGTCCACATGGCCTTTTTAGTGTTTCTAGTTTAGAGGAACAGAAGTTTCTCATTTTGGTATGTTTAAAATGAGAAATTGACGGGAGCGACTTTGATTGAGTGTAAAACGCGTTTGCGACAGTCTAAATTTAACTACCGGGTGAAAAATTACCGTGTTTATAAGAATACCTTAAATTCAAAGGAGGCGCTCTAGTTAAAAATCACGTCGCTTGTTTTACCATTGACATTATGCGTCTTCATGGGCGCTGTAGTTTTTTTTAATCCAGGCGGAATTCGGAATACAGCCGAGGTTAGATGCAGGGTACCAGAGTCTGCCAGTGCCAAGGTTTGCCAACTGGAGTCTCTGCTAAAATTCCATGAGAAGTGTTTGTAGCCCACTGGCAGATTGTCGCTTTAATTAGCAAGAACTCTATATTGTTTTGTTTGTTTACAAAGACAATAATATTGCGCTTATGTCCGTGTTTTTAATTTATCAAGTTCTTAAAAGAAACATAAGAAGGTAAATAAAATAGGTTTTAAATACACCAATTTTAACAAATATACGATAAATATAAACTCGATCATATTCTTTTCGACAGGGTGTGGGGCCATATTTATTGTCATTTGTAAAAGGGGTCGTTAAATTCCGGAAACGAAAATACGAACAAACAATACATGTATATGTAGTGGTCAGTGCATCTAATAAATGTTACTATAATTATGTATGAAATAATATGGTTAGAATATTACGAATCTATTATAATTAGCAATTTATCGCAAAAGGTGTGACAGTAATAATCCCTTATTACATGTACTTATAAACAAACACTTTTATATTTTTTAATTACTTGGACAAAAACAAGTTGTTAAAGTAAAATTCGCTTTTAACCCTGTTTACGGTTTTGAAAAAAAGTAACCTAGATATTTAGTGTGAATGCACTGCAATCCGAGGACAATACAAAATCAATTTCATAACGTTTATTGAAATAACAATTACAAAAGACTCTTGAGTACCCAATGAACCCATGTAGATTATGATAAAAGAAATGATAATATGATGCTGACCGAAGATCATATGATATTCAGCTTACAAAAACAATCACTTCTGGTACATGGATATTTATATACTTTTATTAAACATGCCGTTCGAAAAATAAACAACATTTATCCACTCCCATCTGTATAATGATCGTATAATAGTAAATATAGATGAATAAAAAAAACACACTAAAAGTATATCGCCAGAATTCAGTTGTCGTTAGAAATGAAAAGTCTAGTTTAAGAAATTAGAACAAATAGACAATGATGGGATAACATGTAGAACAAAATTAATGATACAGGTTCTACGCACAAATTAAGCAAAATTTCAGATGAAAACAACTGCTTTATTTCGCGTTAAAAACCTTTGACCACCTTTTAACTTCAATGCTGCTGGCGGGTTTCGTTAACAAGTTCCTTAAGTCCATGCTCTATGTAGTCACTAGATAAAAATGCCTATACAAGTTACTTTACATCGTTAAGTCAATTTACGTTGAATCACGAATGGCCCACGATATTGAATTGAAACGTTTGGACAAGGTAAACATATCATTTGGGCAGAGTCGGGGTTGTATTTGCATACTTAAGTCGTACTTTTATGTATAAAGTTACATCATGACGTTTCGATTTGAACCTCTCGTCTCGCAGAAGATGACCAAAAAAGACAATGTCCATTTATTACATTCGATATGTGGCAATCTGATAATTAACAAAATGCGAAATCAATTTCATGTCTTTGGAACTTTTGATTTAACCAAAAAATTCTATAACTTCACCACCATATTATGTGTAAGTGCTACATATTTATTGTTTACTGCCGCATATTTGATTTTCGATATTAGTTTTGTTTCAACCTGCCAAAATATATCCGAAACTAACTTATCACGGGTTCAAAATATTCAGATTATTGGAACCGCCCCATTAATATAAGAATAGTCATCAAGTTCTTTATCTCAAAAGATCAAACCATTATAGCAGGAACATTACACGCAAATGTAAACATTATTCTATCATTAAGAATATAAAAATAATCTTTTAAACTAAAAGTCAATATAATATCATTTTTGTTTCAAGTTTTCTAAAACTCTATAATACCACAGTATTTAATACAGCTCCCGCAGATGGATGTTTAATAGCAATCGAAATTATTGCACCGAAGACATACCATGTTAAAGTAAGGTAAGGCACAAGACTTTGAAAAGTACGTTGGTTCTATTTATCCTTTTCTCGGTTTCAGACGAATTTAATATTATAAATATTTTTGTTAGATGATAGTATTCCTAACTGATTTACATCCTGAAAGATGTTTCTAAATATTTAAATATAAACCAGAATAATCACGAAATTCACGTTATTGTCACCGAAACCAGTTCATTAATATATACGCGTTCGACGGGCATGCATTTCCAAATTCTAAATCACAAGAATATAAAAAAAAAGATTAGTATACGTAGCCCACTCTTGTTTGGATGGCGCTGAAAATGATAAAAGTAGATAGGTCTCATAGGTACGGGGTAGATGCATTATCGGTTGAATCATTTGGCACGTGCATTGCTTATTTATTAATTTTATGCTTCCAGGAAAGAGAGGGGTGGGTCAATATGGTTTAAGGTTCATTCGACACAAGCTAGATCATTTCGGGAATAACTCACTATACAATTCCTTATGTGCAATATGAGTCTTTAAAGCCCCAATACCACTCTTGTTGTAACTAAAACATATGCCCGAATCATTATTCTGGTCAACAAATTGTACTATTTTACAATATTCCAGTTAATTGATGATACAAGTTTCATCTTAACACACCGAATTTAAAAAAATTGAAAAATTCAACTACATGGTAACATAATGGTTTGAAAAGCTTTACGTAAACACTTTCAAATGTAACTTGGATTTAAACATAAACCCTCCGGACAAGTAAAATAGGATGCAATGGATAATTTACACAACAGGTAGGGCACTTAAACATCTAGAAGTAGGAATAAGCCTAAAAGAATTTCTGGACCCTGTCCAGCCAGCAAGAGTGTTATTGTCCCTTTAACAGTGAGCTGTTGGGGAGGGGAGGGTACAGAAGAATTTGGAATATCCACGAGGTTGTTGTTTACGACAAGCTTTAAGCCTATCTATCGTAACTTGACAGAATATATGATATAAAGCACAAGCGTTAGACCACCCCAATAGCTATGTTCATATGCACTCTATGCAATTATGTTGACAATTTGCCTCGATGAGTAGATCCCTCTGTTGTTACTTTTACACGCTTTCTTGTCAAGGTTTTACGATCAAGTAAATTTCAATGGACAGCACATGATCTTGGATTCCAATCGGTCAATGAACTGAGTTTCTGTTTGAAGCAGAAAGCGTGTGTGAAAATGTTATGTCCAAATGAATGAATGAAATGTTGTTTAATGGCACGTGAGCTCCAACCGGGCCATATTGCGCCAAACATAATATGAAAATATGAGACAAACTAGAAATACATAATCACAGAAAATATTAAATAACACTAAATATAAACTTTATGTATATATATTTAAAACATGAGAAATACAATTAGATATATACAATTTAAAGTTTTCGATAAAAATTTGTCTCTTTTAAAACATTTAGCGCTTTACTATATAGACCCGGTTGGGCAAACAACTGTTGAAGTGACTGGCAACGGTAATGCCGTAATCTTGTATCTTTGAAATGCTTGCACTCAATCAAAATGTGCTTCACTGTCAAAGGGACATGACAGTGTTCACACTCTGGTTGAGGCTCTCGCTTTAATATGAAAATGTGAGTTAAAAAAGTATGACCAATACGAGAGCGAAACAAAACAACTTCATCTCTCCTGTTAAACCTGTAGGAGCTAGGCCAATCTCCAAGGAGAGGCTTGATGTGATGAAGTTTATTTGTGTCTGCAAGATCCCAAGACCGTTGCCAGCGGCCATAAATAAAATGATAAATGTCGATTTAAAATCGTTAAATGGTAATAAAAATGGTGAATGGGGAAGATCTAAAGCAGCTTTGGCAGCAAAATCTGCTTTATCATTCCCACTTATATCGACGTGACTGGGAAGTCAGCAGAAGACGACGTCTTTGCTGCTGAACTCATACGATAGTAGCAGACGATAAACATCTGCTACTAATGGGTGTTCAAGCTGTTTATTGTTAATTGCTTGAAGTGAGGACAAAGAATCAGTAAAAATGATATGCTTTAAAGCTGAAGAGGACTGAATGAACTCCAAGGCCTGAAGAATGGCCTCGAGTTCAGCTGTAAATATGGAAGCAGCAGGTGGAAGACACACAGAGATGGTCTCAGATGGCGTCACAGTAGCCGAAGCTACCCGATCACCATATTTAGAACCATCTGTGTAAATAGGAGCATAATCACCATACTTAGACCGTAACTCTCTAAAGAGAGATTGGAACACAGTAGAGCTAGTACCTCTCTTTTTATGTTGAGTAAGATCGAAATCGATCTTTGGGGGAGGTAAAGCCCACGGTGGAGTCGTAAAGAGAGGGGTATTCGCAATACTGTCTAGGCTGATACCAGGGGTTGTATGCGAATACCGAATGATGGAATAACTTTTGTCTTCACCAGATACAAATGCTCGTAAAGGGGTCTAAATATGGTGTTAAATGAAATATGATTCGGTAAAGATGCTATTTTCGTAGCATACTGCAGGGCCAGTTTATCACGTCTGTTGTGCAATGAGGGCTCGTGCGCCTCGACGTATAAACTGTCCACTGGAGATGTACGGAATGCTCCTAAATGGTTCTAAGTCCCTGGTTGTGTATGGTGTCGAGCTCTTTGAGATAAGACTCGCAGGCAGACCCATACACAATACACCCATAATCGAGTTTTGATCGAATTAACGCTCGATATAATCTGAGCAAGACCTTACGGTCTGCTCCCCAGTCAGTATTTGAAAGGACTCTCAATATGTTGAGGGCTTTCAGACATTTCTTTTTTAGGTTTTTAATGTTGGGGATAAAAGATAATTTCTTATCAAAAATCAGCCCCAGAAATTTGGTTTCATCCACAACTGAAAGGCGGTTGCCATCCAAGAATAGTTCTGGATCAGGATGCAAACCTCTTTTCTGGCAGAAATGCATGCAGACAGTCTGTAGAACCATAGCACATCTGAAAGTCATCAACATAGAGAGCCCCGTTTGTACCTGGTTTAAGGCACGCTGGGATAGTAATAATTTTTATTGCAAATAATGTTGGAGATAAAATACTTCCCTGGGGAACCGCCATTTCCCGAGGAAATGGGTCAGAGAAAATTGTTCCCAGTCGTACCTTAAATGACCTATCTTCCAGGAATTTTTTTATAAAGATAGGTAAGCGACCTCGTCGCGCATGATACCATGTTTCCACGTGGTATCATATGCTTTCTCCAGATCGAAAACTATTGCAACTAAATGTTGCTTCTGGATGAAAGCGTCCCTGACGAACGTTTCAAATCGAACGAGATGATCAAGAGTGCTCCTTTGGGACCGAAATCCACATTGGAGGTCTGTAATGAGGTTGTTGGACTCAAGGTACCAAACAAGCCTTCGATTGATCAATCTCTCCATGGTTTTGCAAATACAGCTAGTTAAAGCGATTGGACGATAATTTGTAGGATTCGTATGATCTTTTCCCGGTTTAGGGATGGGAATTATTGTGGCTTCGTGCCACGAAGGAGGGAAATTCCCATCAACCCAAATCCGGTTGAAAAGATCCAATAAAATTAAGAGAGTGGAAAAAGGTAAATGTTTTAGAATTTGGTAGTGTATTTCATCTGGACCAGTTGCAGTATCTCGAGCTCGCTTTAGCGAATCCCGAAGCTCTGCAATGGAAAATGTATCATTATAGCATTCATCATTGCGGGACTTGAAATTAAGTCGCATTTTCTCCTGTTGTTGTTTAATGCCTCGAAAGGCATCAGAGGGGAAATTGGATGATGAATTGTATGAAAATGTACTGGCCAGAGAATTAGCAATATCAGGAAATGTTGTTAAGGTGGTATTATCAACATTGAGATGGTTAACTGATAATGCACTACTTTTACCTTTAATCCCACGAATCCTATCCCATACCGATTTGGAAGTGGTACGGGAATTGATCCTAGAGACGTAACCTTGCCATGAAGACTTCTTAGCTTGGCGTATGGTTCTACGGGCCTTCGCCCGGACCATTTGGTATGCTGCAATATTCTCCATGGAAGGATAATTCTTTAGTCGTCTAAGGATACGATCACGCTCTTTAAGAGCGGATTTGCAACGTTATTAAACCATGGTTTATTGAAACGTTTTGGTTCAGTCGTGGTTTTTGGAATCGCCTGCTCAGCTACATCTTGAAGAATAGAAGTGAATAAGGCCATGGGCTCATCTGCATCTTCTAACTCTTTTGCATCAAAAGAGAAGAGACACAAAGATTCAAACAGAGCCCAATCAGCCTTATGCAACTTCCACCTCTGAGGTCTTTCGACCGGAGAGGGACCATTATTGTCAATCAAGATTGGAAAGTGGTCACTGCCACATAGATCTTCATTTACTCTCCATGTAAAATCCTGAAACAGGACCGGAGAGCAAATGGTGAGATCAAGAGAAGAAAAAGAAGCTGTGGCAGGATGTAGATAAGTAGGCGAGTCATCATTTAATAAACACAAATTATTAAGTCCGCTATTTGTTTACCTCTGTTGTTATCATCTGGACTACCCCAGAGTGAATGGTGACCATTGAAATATCCCGTAATTATAAACGGGAGAGGGAGTTGTGCAACAAGGTCATCAAGATCTCTGGGATTAAGATGTAAACTTGGTTGAAGATATACAGAGCAAAGTGTTATAGGAATATGCAAAGTCACCTGGACTGCAACTGCCTGTAACGGCGAGTTGAGAGTGACTTTACTCTGAGGAATGTCTCCATTAAGAATAATGGAAACACCCCCATGAGCTCTACAATCACCAACAGCGTGGTGATGATAACCACCAACAAATTGTCTAAAAGACAATGTGTCAGAATTCCTCAAAAACGTTTCCTGTAAACAAATAGCTAAAGGATTATACTTTTGAATTAAAAGTTGTACTTCATTAAAATTTGGTTTTACACCACGACAATTCCATTGAATAATGGAGTTATACATTGTCAGGGATAATTTATTGGGAGCCGGTTACCGCCGATTGGGTCATTACTGACCCCCTCTACGGTAATACCGTCCATCAGATCAACCCAATATTTTGTGAAGTGGACAATAGGGTCCAGTGAACCCTTTTTACCCAACTTTGCTAATTTCCGTTGTCTTGAAGAAATATAATTTTTTTCTTTTTCCTGTGAGGGTGGGACAACCGATGACTTCGATCCTGACCCAGAGGACCTAGGATCAGAAGTTGCAGCTTTTGCTGTATCCAATGGAGGAGGGTCCTTGCCGTTCTGGGAGGAAGTATTGGGAATGCCCCCAATAACTTCAGTTAGTGGCAAGGAGGATGAACCCTCATCAGGTAAGGGCAAAGTTGTTTGAATCGAGCTCTCGCGTGATTGAGAAGAGCTCGAGACCCCTATTACATGATCTAATGTTTCTGGCAAAGTATTCATTTCCTGCTTATCAGGCCAGGTTATGTAAGTCTGAACAGATATAGATCTAGTAGATGCCTTAACAACACTCGAAAATGATTTCCCTTGTGGTGCAATGGGAATGAGTGAAGTAAGTTCTACTTGCTTTCTAGCATCAAAATATGGAATCTTCCGTTCAGACATTACCTGTTGAACTTTTTTCTCTTTCTGCCATATTGGACATTCGCGAGAGTAAGCAAAATGCTTACCCTTGCAATTAACGCAACAAAACTCAGCCTGACAGGCCGCGCTCTCGTGGCCATCATGACCACAACGAGCGCAAGTGTCTTTGCCTCGGCAGACGGTCTTCCTGTGTCCAAATTTTTGACATTTATAGCAGCGAAGAGGATTGGAAATGTAAGGATCAACAGGTATATTTAAATAACCTGCCTTGATTGATTTCGGTATGTCGGGTCGATTAAAAGTGAGGATGTAGGTGCTTGTTGCAATCACCTTATCTCCTCGGCGTACACTGATTCTTTTCACATGTGAGACGCCTTGAGATGAAAGGTACTGCACCATTTCATCCTCACTGCTGCCCTCAAGGTCCCGACATCGAATAACACCTCTACTAGATTTTAATGATCTGTGTGGAGACACCTTGATAGGAATGTCTGCCAAAAATGTTGATTTGAGAATCATATTAGCATGCTGCTCCTTGACACATTCTATCAAGAGTGTTCCATTTTTCAATTTTTTAATAGCTTTGGGCTCTCCGGCCAAACCGGTAATGCCCTTAGCTATCAAAAAAGGTGAGACTTTAGATAAGTCAGTAGAGGTGCTCTCAATCAAGAGAAACCTCAGCCATGACTTTGCCATTTTATTTTTAAATATATCAGAAACGCATTCCTGAATTAGGACGTTTCTGTTTACCTTTTTCATTTGTTGGTGTTGGGGGGGGATTAGGGAATCCATGAAAGTAATTTATTTTTATTCACCCCTCGTCGTCCCCCAGGTTACTTCCCTGCCTACTAGGGAGAGGACTAGCACGGGTCACCAGTGCATGGCCTCAGGGCTCGACGAGGGGTATACTCAAGCCAGAAGTAAAAAATATTATTTCCAACCAGATTGACCCAAGCCGCCGCTCTGTAGAATGTACTAAGGACACAAAGGTAAGTAGTATGCTGAGTGAAACAACGACAGAGCATTAAACTGGAAAGGGCACATTCTACAGAGCTAAAGGGACCAGAGCCGATTGATCAGAGTGGGCCACTCTGACCTCCCGTCTAGGTGAACCATGGGCCAAAGTAATGTGTTGCAGGAAAAGGGCTCGCAAGCCAAATCCCCACTCAATTACCAGGATTCCACTCTCCACCGACACGGGTCGCAACGCACGGCAAACACGTTGCCCCATGACAGGGATCCTTTTAGTCGCCTCTTACGACACACAGGACATACGAAGGGTATATTCTTATCACCCCCTACACCCCAGGGGGGTATGTCCAAATGAGTTGGGAGTTCCAACTGTACAACTATCGCCCGTCTCCTTTCGGGTACCAATTTTAACGCGAAATGAAATGAGACAAATTGGGTTTAACGTTTTATGTTAGAAATGACAATTTTGACAGAATTTAATTTTTTCCAGAACTGGCTGTTCAAGCAGACATCCAATCAAACTATCTACCAATTATCAGACCTCTGAGTCACAATGGACAAATATACCGTTACTATCCCGGTTACTACGATTGTTTTGAGAGAGTAAGTGGTTACACTACCAAAGATAATTCGTACGATGTTTTGAAATATACTGGCGAAAGAAATAGCTATACGGATGACTACATCAATGGTGGTGTAGTCGACGACGATGATCCAATTGGGATATCATTGTTTTTTTAAGCTGAAAATGATACTGGGACGTTACTTGATTTTGAATCATTTGTACAATGGAATGGATATATAAACACAATAAAGATCTCTTTGCATCAAGGCATTATAACCACAAGGTTCGGAACTAGAAACAATGATGAATTTGAGATGATAAATGCCGCCGAGATTATAGCCCTAAATCAGTGGGTTTTTGTCAAAATTGATCGAACCTGTAACCAAATAAAATTGGTCGAACCCTCTGATGATACAAAGTATGCGCCTCATAACCATGGTGACTATGACATAAACCTTGATGGACATCTGCGTATGGGTGGTCCCATTGGAAATAAGAGGGGGGGACTTTGTAGGACGTATTGGGTGTTTAAGTATACACAAAGACAGTACATTGAAGTCGAAAGAAGATTTCTGGACAGAATGCTACAACATGCAAAAGATTTACCCGAGTAAGTTTATCTATATTAATTTTAATTAGTAGGAATTGTAGTCTATGCTAATCATATAAACGAGTTAGTAGTAGTTTATATTAAGTATACGGTGTATTGTTTTGATATATATATTATATAAATATGGATTTGTATTATGGCTTGTTATCAAACAAAAATTAATTTAACTTGTAAAACATATATGAATTTATATTATGGCTTGTTATCAAACAAGAACTAATTTAACTTGTAAACATCGCAGATGTTTTGTTAGCCACCAGACATCTATCAAATCAAATACAGGCACCCACTATTCGAATTTACACAGGCTTGAAAATACTGTTTTATACAAATTTATACGAATTTTATCTTTAAGTAAATCCCTGTGACGGCATCTATACCAAGTTCATTTGGCCACTTAACAACCAGTCTTTGGGATACGAAGCCCTTCAAGCCACTGAACCAACGCAGAACGAAGATAAAGGTGTATGGTTGTTTGCGGATTCAGTTGGTGGATTACGTCAGCGATCTGCGGTCTTATTTAATGCCAACTTTAATTTAGTATTCCAAATAACATCTGATGTAGAGTTGAAACATAGTTTTAGTATAGCAATGTTCGTCTATCCCACAACAAGTACATTGTCACAATTTTTGACCATGGATCAAACTGATGGATGTTTTTACAGAATGGCAGTCTCTATCAGCACATCGACATTAGACGCTACGATTTCGGCGTCATATGGCACAACACAGGTTACTTCATCCAATATCTACTCAAACGACTGGAACTTTGTAGTAATTCAAGTACACTGTTATTTGCAAACACTTTCTGTGATTGTTAATTCACAATACACGGAAACGCCTTTTAATTATGGATATTATACAGGATCAAACATATATGCTCTTACACCAGTTCTAATCGAACTGGGTTTATTCCATGGCCGTATGTCTTGCTTGTCTATCTTCAATACACTATTGGACGAGCTGACTGCTGAAATTCGCCTGAATCAGGAATGTAACAAGGTATACGATTACTCTGCACCAGGTATTTTAATTTCTATACTACATGTTTACAAGAGTTCCATCCTATTTAACATATAAATAAAAGTTAAAATAAGAAAAAATAATTCCCATACTACATATTAACAAGAGCTTCAACATAGTTGACATATAATTAAAAGGCGTAAATATAAAGTATTCACATAGCATTTCACTATATACACACACGAATCGCAGTTTTACACGTACAAAACATTTATTTCAAAGTACATGTGGATGGCTTACTGAATTATAATATTTAAAGCACAACCTAAACCCATGTACTCGTGGGAAAAAATCAGTTAACACTCTACTTTGCTTTTAGTAACTGTGTGCGATTGGGAACAGCGCGCTCTAGAACGAAGACAGACACATCATTTTGTTCCTTATATTCTAGTTCGTTTATGATATTCATACTCACATCTGTGCTCATCACTTTGAATATGCTCGCATGGGCCTTATACTCAGATGCAAGAAAACAGACTGTCTAAAATCTACTGTATAATCCCAGCTGACCTGTGCGATTTTGAGATAATATAATACCACACCCGTCCACGCTGCATTCTCACTAATTTCACTCGTTTAAATATTTATTTTAAACCTGCCTCTATATTACTCAATTCCATTCTGTATATATCATTATACTCTGTGTAAATGGTAAGGAATGGGATCGCCTGTCCAACCACATGAGTTTTCTCCGGGTCCACGCAGGCGAATTATTGAAATAAAAATAAAACGATATATTATGTTAGTTCTGAAATGACCTAATTTGTGTCGAGTGGACGTTAAACCCCTTCCCCCCCCCCTCTCTCTCTCATTATACTTTGTGTATGCATCTAAGAAAAGAGCGGGGTATACAGCTAGGCATAGACTATACCCCAATCTAAATGCAGATATCTACTGTAAACAAAAATCCTAGCTTTAAGGACTTAATGTGCCATCATAATGATTATCCGCCGTATTCAACGCATCCAAGTATAAACCCTTTAATTATTTTTTCTCTTTAAATATGTTTTAAGCTGAAGATGACCCGAAACCGTTTCTTGAATGGCCATTATCGGAGACCACGTATGGTTACGAAGTGATTAGAAACACTGCACTACGGAACTCACCTATTGCTCAATGCTGGAAATTCGAGCAGCATGCTGTAGTATTCTATGGATCTGAACAATTCTATTTGAAACTTAACCAAACCACTGTAAACGTGGATGTTGTTACCATGGGATTTTTGATGAAGTCAGATGTAAATACATCGGGAACATTAGTGGACGCAAAACTATATACGTCTAGCAGTTACTATGCTATTACTGTTAAAACAGATGTTAACAATCTGTACCTGAATGTTGCAAACGACAGCCATCTTTGTTCATTTAAACAACTGATAAATAACCACGTTTGGATTTCAGTTATAATACATGTTAGTTCAAAAACTGTAGTCTTTGTTGACAATCAAAATGTTATACCGAAGTCGGCTTGTGAGTTCCAAGACGAGCCCATTACCAGGCTCGATATAACTCTTGGTAGGGGAAATGAATCAACTACTGATGATTTCCGTGGCAAGATCCGGTGCCTGTCGTTCTTCAATACTACACTTGATAATGCTCGTGGTAAAGATCTGATTATAAATGGCTGCGGCCTCTCAAATACCCTTAATTTGCCAGGTAAGTGTTATTATTGACATATATATTTATTATTGTGCAGGGACACAGTCGGTTTGTAGTTACAAGTTATAACCCAGATTCATTTGGGTACTACGAATAGAAAGACAGTTGTTGGGTATGCACCGGTCACAAAGTAGGGTTCTAAAATCAACAGACAAACTTAACTAAGTGTAATAAATAAAATAAAACCATACGAACAATCAAACCATTAGACAAATTTTGAAGTCCTAAAAAAAACTGGGGGGGGGGTGGCCTAGTAGTCTAGAGTGCCGCGCTTCGACCTCTAGCTAGCCGGTCACCTCTGGCTTGCGGCTGTGGCTTTTAACGCTAATGTGAGCGTATGTGACATGGAGATAGGTGCGCCTTCTCAACCTCGTTGGTTTTCTCCCACTGCTAAAGACCCCTACGCGCAAGCGAATTATTGAAATAAAAATTGAAAACCATACGTTTGTCCCAAAATGACCTACTTTGTGTCGAGTGGACGTTAAACCCCACTTCTCTCTATCTCTCTCCCTAAAAAACGATGTAATCAGTAAATGGACTGTCCACCCCGTACAAAATACACGACAAACAGTGGTAAGGGCCCGTTCTCACGGTGCGACTTGTAGCAACGACGTATATATATATATACGTCATTGACTTGTAGAATCTACATGTAGATTACAAAATCGTATATAAATGTGTTCATACGACTTGGAATCTCTATTATTGCCCTACATGTACATTTGATAAATAAGAACAAACAAAAGAAGAGAAACCCCAAATCCGTCTGAGTTAGACAGTAGATACTGCGTAGACCCACTGTCGGCGCGTACATTTCCCTTTTACGTGAACTTGAAGAAGAAAGGGAGAGAACACGTGTTTGTACTAATACTCGACGTCTCTGATTGATCAATGTCATACGATCTGTTGACTGAAATAGGAAAGTTTGTATTTCGCTCAACTCGCTTTCAACTGGTTGGGAACTTGTAAAAGTAGTTACTTCAAGTCGCACCGTGAGAATTGGCCTTAACAGGTGTCCGGACTAGTAAGGTCACCCTGCCTTGCGCGATAGCTGCATTCAAACTATTAGACGAAATTTCGGTAAAATAGGGTGATTAGCCATGGACTATTGGTATGCAAAATGCACGCGATGAACAGTGTTAACGATGGAGTAGAGAGACATAATCACTGAGATAGTACACCCGTAAATTAAATATATCCAGTAGACATGGTACAAGGGTTAATCAGCGAAATGGATGTATGAGATGTGTTGTTGACGTTTGGGAAAGTAGACGAGGGAGTGTAGGGAGTGATAGTTAGATGTATTATGAATGGTTAGAGTGGCTGTGGTGTTACGGTGAAATACTATGCCGCCACCGTAACACCACAGCTTTATGATTTGTTAGACAGGAGTGATGTGATAAGTGCGACAATAATAAATAACATATTTCTGATTTTATTGTCGTCTTTTCCCACTTGCACTGGTTGTACGCCATTTTGAAACTAGCTGACGAAGACAGCTGGGGCGGCTTTTGCTCGACTCCGGGCTGCTCTGTCAGTATCTAACAGATGCATTTAGTTCGCGTACAACTTTTAACGAGAGTTGCCAGGCAACGAAACATACGCCCACAGCAGCTAAATCGTCTAGGCAGTAAACAAGGGTTGTCGCATATTTTACTTTTTTCGTTAATGAAACATTTATAATACACTAAAATATGATTATTAGAGTCAATCGGTTATTAACTTTAGCCTCTTCGTCTCATGACCTTAAACACCGTGTATAAATTTAAAGTCAATCGGTTATTAACTTTAGTTTAAACAATATTTTATTCAATAAACTGAAATGGATTGAACAACAGGCAAATGCCTATATAAGTTCTCTCCAAACATATAAAATAGTTATAATTTTTTTTTACATTAATCAATGGTAAACATATGTATAGGTAGTGAATAACAAACATATATACATTTCATGGAGTGTAATGTTTTGATATACATGTATATTATAATTATATTTAAGGTTATTAAAAAATAAGAATATAACATAATGTAGACATAGTGTTTTAATAATTAAAGTTTCAAAACCGCTTGCTATCTTTTATAAATTTATGCACTATTTCAAATATGTTAAAATTAGTATCATCTGGAATATCGGTGTTGCCATATAAAATTAGATCCATTGTAACATTTAGTTTAAGCTTTTGTATATTATTTCGGAGAGTTGTTCTTGTGGCGGAGTAAGCTGGACATATGAAAAAATAATGGTAATTATCTTCGTCTGTAGAATTACAGTTAGGGCACACTTTTGTGTCACTCAGAAAATGGTGGAATAAGTGATTATTTAAGTTGCTAGCTTTATTTCTTAATTGACAATGAATAATATTCTCTTTTCTATTTCCAGTATTATAATATAAGGGTGGTCTAATTAAAGGATATACACGTGAAAGGCCTGATTTAAATGTACTTAACGTTTGTGAGTTTTTAATAAGTTCAGGTAGATCGTTCCAAAGTTTAATTGTACAGGGAAAGAAGCTATTAGAATACGAAGTGGTTTTACAAAATGGTGGATTGAGGTTCTGATATTCACTACGAAGGTTATAATTGGAAACTAATGGTTTAAATTTGTTAAAGACTTCAGACAGATAGCTGGGGCAAAGATTATTTTTTATTTTGTATAGATATATTAATTTGTGTTTTTTTCTGCGATTGGATAGTGATTCCCATCCCAGTTCATTGTATAAATTAGTTTTAGATGAATTTCTTCTAAGGCCACTTATTATTCTTCCCGCTTCAGTCTGGACACTTTCTAATAAATCAGAATCTTTCATTGAGCAGTTATCCCATACAATATCAGCATATTCTAGAATAGGGCGAATAAAAGCAAAATATATTTTGTTAAGTGAAATTCTATTAATTTTATATTTTAGTATACGCAAAATATTTAGACGACCGCAAGCTTTCTTGTATATATTTGAAATATGATTTGACCATGATGCGTTAGACTGAAATGTTAATCCCAAATGACAATGACTATTTACATTTTCAACTTTTGTATTATCGAAGATAACGTCAGGATGAATTGTATTTTTTCTACTAAAAATAATATTTTTGGTTTTATTGGGGTTAAAAGTTACACACCACTGTTTAGCCCACGATGAGATAATATTAAGATCTTTATTTATAGTGATCGCGCTACTTACAGGATCATTATGGATAATGGTAAAAAGTGAGGTATCATCGGCGAATAGCCTTATATTGTTAGTTATATTATCAGAAATATCATTTAAATAAATTAAAAATAAAAACGGACCAAGTACGCTTCCTTGGGGAACTCCAGAATCAGTATGCAAATAATTTGATTTAAAACCTTCTAAAACTACACATTGTTATCTATTACTTAAATAGTGTTCAATCCAATTACAAAGTGTTTGACTAATTCCATATTGTTTTAATTTAGACAATAAACCCATATGCCAAACTTTATCAAACGCTTTTGATACATCACAAAATACAAATCGAATTTGCTTACCTATATCAAGATTACTTATTATGACATCATAAATTTCTAAAAGTTGATTTATTGTGGAGTCGTTTGGTTGAAAGCCAGACTGATACTTATATAGCAGTTTATTTTCTTTGATAAAATTATAAAGATTTTTGAATAAGATTTTCTCTAGTATTTTACATAATGAGCATGTTAATGAAATTGGTCTATAGTTGTCGGGGTAATGCGGGTCACCCTTGCCTTTAAACGCTGCAATGATATGAGAAGTCTTCCAAATATCAGGTAATAATTGACGTTCCAATGAAAAATTAAAAAAATTAGTGAGAGGTTTTGTGATTGACAGATTTATCTTTTTTAGCACAGCTGGGCTGATGTTATCGGGGCCAGAAGGTTTTGAACCGATAAGAATCAGTAGCTGGTCTCTTACTTCTTGTTCGCTTATAATAAATTGATGTAATTCGTTGTTACTACGAGAAGCAAAATTTGGGAGATCAGGTACTCCATTTAGTTTTGAAATCGAGGCGAAATATGAGTTGAGGATATTTGCCTTATCAAGTGGGTGTGTGTAAACGCGTTTTTCAAATATTAATGGAGAAGTGGCTATCTTCTCATTTTCCAAACTTGCTATAGATTTAGCTATTTTCCACCATTTATTTGAAGGCAGGTTGTTATTATTTATTTGTTGTTCTAATTTGCTTTTATAATTACTTTTAGCTTCCCTAATTAATGTTATTACTTCATTTCGTATTTTTCTAAATAATAGCCAATGATTAGGATTATTAGTTTTTTTGGCGCGTTTGTGTGCTCTATTTCTTTTTCGTATTTTTATACGTATAGTGTTATTCATAAATGGCTTATCATTTGGTCTTATAGTTACTACTTTTGTTGGGATATACTGTATTAAGGCTTTATTTAAAACATCTAAAAAGCTATGGTAAATTTTATTAATATCATCATTATTAAAAACATCTTTTGACCAATCGACAGTTAATAACTCATTATTTAAACCTTCATAATCAGCAAGTTTATAATTTCTAATAGTTCTTTTGTATGCTAATTTTTTGTATGTTTTTATATTTAAAGATAATATTATTGGTGAATGTGTACTGCATATAGGGGCATTAACATTAGTATCTGATATAAGTGATTTTTTATTAGTAATAAAAAGATCGATACATGAGCCAGGTAGCGTTGTGAAATTTGTGGGAACTTTTATCAAGTTTTCGAGGTTTAATCTTTGTAATAAATTTTTAAATTTAATACAATTACTTGAAGTACTTAAAATGTTAACGTTAAAATCCCCTGTTAGAATCAGAAAGGGGCCACTATCGAGTGCATTACATAACGTGTCATAAAATATATCCCAAAATGCAACCCTTGTATTTGGAGGTCTATAAATAACTCCGAGTAAGAATTTAGTATTATCGGTAAAAATCTCTATAAAAATTAATTCAATATCAGGGTTTGTGAGATCATGCCTTATCTGAAAATGTAGGTTATTTTTAATATAAACAACAACCCCACCCCCATGCCTATTTCTATCTAATCTAACAGGACTTGTATAACCAGGCAGTAAAAT
Source organism: Patella pellucida (assembly GCA_917208275.1). Taxonomy (NCBI): domain Eukaryota; kingdom Metazoa; phylum Mollusca; class Gastropoda; family Patellidae; genus Patella; species Patella pellucida. The sequence continues at coordinate 54,627,881 of OU795039.1, read as the reverse complement.
CAACGAATCTTTAATAGTGTTGTCAAGATGGGATTCAGTAATACATATGATATCATAAATGGAGAATTCAGCTTCAATTATATCTAATTTTGGCAATAAACTACATACATTATTGTGGACAATTGAAATATTACCTGTACTTAGTGTATTAAAAGGACCAGGGTTTCGTTCAACGCAACCGATAATAAGCAATGTTTTAATTACAAGCAGTAGATGCATATTTATACCATAACAAAAGATAGGTTGTAAGATCATATTTAAGGAATGTTGATTGTTCCGTTTAAGAGGGCACATATTATTCGTTTTAATCGTGACTGTCGTTAGGTAGTATTTTACGTTCACATGTAAAAACGGGACAATCAAACATATATTTATATCTATTTCGGTATGCATCTATAATCAGGTCTGTTTTTAAATTAAAATTTTCGTTAAAAGTGAAATTAATACATTTTACACTCCTAGAAGTTAGATGAATGGAATTATATAGAGGTGAGAAGCAAATATGCAATATATTACATAACAATAAACAAAACATAGTATGTACAGAACGTGTCAAAATTAGAAAAGAAACATATATACAAACACATGATGGACAACAAGTTAAATAACTTGTGAACAGAGTAATCCGTATTAATTACTCCTTTTGCAGAAGAAAGTTCAGTCGACAGGTAGAGATGTGTATACTGTGCTGGTTGCGTATATAATTAATTTAAATTAACTAGTATAATTAGTGCGGAAACTTATGATTACGTCAGAAGTAATCCTAGAGATATTCGATAACTTTACACGTAGCATGGTGAATATAATATGTAAACACAATGGCAAGAAGACATCATACTTGTTTGTCCTGTCTGTTTTGGCCTTACAACCTCGCATGCCTTTAAATAATAACAATGAGTATATCACTGGGTAGCTTTACTGTGTTAGACCTATTGTGTGCATACTAGTATTAAAGCCCCAATACAACTCTTGTTGTAGCTGAATAATATGCCCCAATCATTATTCTGGTCAACAAATTGTACCATTTCACAATATTCCAATAAATTGATGGTACAAATTTCATCTTAACACATCAAATTTAAAAAATTGGGAAAATTCAACTACATGGTAACAACATGGGTTGAAAAGTTTTACGTAAACACTTTCAAATGAAATTGGATTTAAATATATTTTCAAACCCTCTTGACAAGTAAAACAGGATGTAATGGATAATTTACACAACCGGTAGGACACTTAAACATCTAGTAGTTAGCTAGGATAAGGCTATTTTTTTAAAATTTTCTTTTCTTTTTTGGAACCTGTCAAGCCAGCAAGAGTAGTATTGTCCCTTTTTAAGCTTCGCAGGACTATAAATGGCAATACACAGGTATCTCAGTCTAGGTATATATTCATGCAGGTATCGTACTATATAATTTAGTATAGCTATATAAAATGGCAGCTATGTGGGTATGATGTATAATGTCACCATGGATGTTTCTCATGCTAATATATATATATCTAAGGGTAAGCCATCTGTATATATCATACTCGGTTGTTTCTGGAATATTTATAAAATGGCGTGCTAAATAGTTTTAAATTTATATTAACGGCATTTGATAAATACAATTCCCAGATATATTTTAAGCAGATTATGTCTAACTGAAGTGTCGCTGGTTGGTGAGGTCTGTGTGAAAAAACATCACACTGGAATATACTATACGCGGGTGATACCATACGTAGACATTTATGTTATTATTAGGTACAACTTTCTTAAAACACACGATCATAGTTCTACTAAATTCATTTATCATGTCGTTACGAAATATATGAAAAGTAAGATAAAAGAATAAGTATTTTACGGGTATTACTAAATATCTGCATAGTTTTCACTTAACATTAAGCGGAAATTACTTAACTAATAGGTCCAGAAGTTAAGCACAGTATTGGGTAACTCAAAGTAATAGACATCGAGTATGCGATTTTGATTGAGCAAGATTTGTAGATACTCTCCTGAAAATACAATGAGAATTTAATTTTTTTTTTGTTTTGTTTTACAATTAAGAAATGTCTAACAGACTTTACAAGTTTACAGCATCAGATTCCATTTCATATCTATTTGAGTTTGGGTTTACTATTCCGACAGCTTCACTTGATGCCGCCCCTTTGGGTGTTGATGTTAATCCCATATCCATCAGGGAGGGTTGTCTCATATGATGCGTGCTGATATCCGCTAGATTATAGGTGTTATGTGGGTGTTCACGAGTAGCAGCCAACGCTTCAGGACGACCTTGGCCTTCACGCTGATCTGCGTGTAAGTATCGTCTGGGGTTAACATTATTTCTGAATGGTAGCAAATCATCTTCGCATGTAATGAGATGTTTTCGGCCGCCAAAACTACTAACAAATATTTTTCCGTCGTAGGTCCAACAGTTTTTGATAACTTTGTCTTTAAAGTGATTACGTGTAATTTTGTATAATGCTGAACGGGTTTTAGTTAGCGCCTCGTTTATGTATACTTTAGTTTTGTTCGTGATATTGTACTTTTTCAGATTCTTTTTATTTGCATATACTGAGGCCCTGTCACGGTAGCTAATAAAGCGTACTATGATATCTCTGTGAAATTTGCCCTGTTTGTCCCCAACTCTATGGGTACGCCCAATATGTGATTTATCTAGCTTGGTAGCACCATCAGGGAAAACATGATTGTTGAATAAAGAAAGAACAATATCATCAGTATTTTCGTCGGGTAACTCACTGATACCACTTATTTTCAGACATGTACGCCGGGAATATTGCTCTAGTTCGTCAACTCTTGATTCCAAATGTTCAACTTTTTCATTAAATTCAGTTAATATTTGAGGTTTAATTGAGTTCATTAGGTGGTTAACAAACACATCTCGCTTTAGCAACTCAGCCAAGAAGGATTTTATTGAGTTATCATCCTGGAGCATAGTGTCTAAAAATTCGTTTATGCTGGTTGATGTGTCCTGATGACTTCTCTTTGACTTTTTAGCTTTATGATTCGTCATTTTTATTAAATTTATATAAGAAAAAACACTGGTATATAAATCAGCGAAGACAGAGTTAATGAATGACACTGTAGCACCCGGAAATGATTTCCTATGTGATGAGTAAAGTTTATCTGGCACAGTAAGAAACCTTGATAAATTGTTAATTTTAGTAATAGTATATCAATGTTAATTTAGTAATTTCCGTTATAAATTTCGAGACAGATAATTCACAGTAGATCAAAATATATCGACATGACTGTCTGTAAATAATCACTCACCCACAATTGGACGCTTGGAAAGTAGTACTCAGGTAAACATGTTTTGACAGCAGAAATTTAAATTGACACAAAAACTCACGTTTTAGTAAAATCGCATAATTGTAACTTGGTTATTTACATCAGAAATGGCACAGCATAACATATCCATAACTATCATAAACTTATATGGCTCTATACATTAGATTATCACTAATAAATACATTTTTCTTCTCTGCCAGTGGAGTGTGTCAACCTCAAGCCGCCATATTGTTTCGCCTTTGAAGTGTAAATTAAGAATTAAGTGTATATACAGGCAAAACTATAAAACATTAAAGTACAATACTAAGAACAAATATTTTTTGATTTTTTATAAACTATATAGAATGAGAGTTGAGTATTTATAAAAGAGTAAAAAATAATAAAATATATTATTTACAATTAAAATCTTTGCCTGTCATGTTCACACTTATGATACAGGAGAATTATACCGGTTTAAGTATTATGTCAGTAGCAATACTAGAATATGCTACAGGTTACTTATTATAAACCTCAACTTTATAAATATTGAACTATATTCTGATTTAGACATAATTGAGACCTATTGTGAGGAAGGAAACAGTTTTAGAATAAGAGCTTTGATATAATTTCTTAATAAACAGGTTGTTAATAGAGCTTTGAATATGGAGGTATTGGTGTGTTGTAACCACAGTGTCAGTCAGAAAAAAGGGTTTAAACTTAAAAAATAGTATTTAATGTATCAGAATGTACTATATTTGGCGACTTTAATGCAAGATAAACATAGTATAAGTAAGAAAATTGTTTGTACTTAAGAAATTGTTGAGAAAATTTTATGTAAAGGTTTGCAATAGCAAATTTCAATGTTAAAATTTTTGAGAGGACTTGATAAACAGGATTACTATGGCTTATATAGGATAATTAGGGCTGGATAGTAAAGACTTAAAGTACTGACCCAGATACCCCCAGACTCAGTGTTTACGTTTATGACATGTTGAAAAGTGGGTCAAAATAATTTATAATTAGAATAACATGAATATAAACCTGAATAAATAATTTAAAACCATTTAGTTATATAAGTCAAATAAAAAGGAGAAAAGAATCGAAGGGGATATTCTGATTTTAACTAGGTCGCTTACGTTAATACTAGGGCGGGGTTTAACATGTATGGCCGTAGTAAATATGTGTACTCGAGCGAAAAATTAGTCACGTGAGTGTCTTAAACAGCGGTGTTTAGGGAGGAGTTTAGGTCACGTGGTCAGAAATTTATTCCATTCACACGAAAAGTGGGCGTGGAGAAGTGAGTAAAAGAACAAGGTATATTTACTCAAATCACGTGACTACAACTGTTTACACACTTCTCGTCAACAGTAGACAAGACGAGACACAAACTAGGTCACGGCTATCCGACTCCTATACAAGCTTCCGCTGAAAAAAGAGTTTTCGTTTTTTATTAGAATTATCACGTGCGGCAGGTTAGTTTGCTTCTAAAATCGCTGTTCTCCGTTCCAAAAAATACATAAATAATTTTCTACCAGACAACCATGGTTCCATTCACCGAGACTAGATAATTTCTCTCGGTGTAAGGATATTATTGCTAAGAAATACGTTCATACACTGTTGAGAAAATAATCCCGTTGGTTTACTTAACAACATTTTGAGCATGTATCAACACTGTACTAAAAAAAAGACTCGTAATAAATATGAACGGTCTTCAAACATTCGGTTTATAATTAGCGATACACAGGTACAGTGGCAAGTGTTATGCTAACTAGACCTAATACCTCAAAAGTACCTACGCGCGAAATCCCTGATTTTGGTACATGTTAAACAATAAAAATAGTGCCCGTGCGCGTGCCAGTAATAGAAAAACTAAGAGTTCGCGCATAAAAAATGCACGAACGTACCAGGCGCGATGTCATCTAGAATAATAGCCGAGAGAGACATGTTCTATTTACCAACATGACGGCCATAAACATTTATAAAGGTTTTAATGAGTTTAGTAACCAAGTATCCCTTAAGTTGAAGCTTAGATGACAAATGCCTCGATCCGAATAAAAGGAACAAGCTCTCATTTATTTATTTTTTATGATTGTAGATGATGAGCCAACAACGGCAACACATGTATGGTCTTTAACAGATACATTACCAAATAGACAGTCTTCGAATATTGACCCACTGAAGAAAAAATTATTGCATTCGTTTGACGGTTCCAACCTTTTACATCTTTTACTGGACATGCCTATCAAGAACGTTTCTGATATAGCTGTGGGGATATACATACGACCATCAAATTACAGCGAAGGGACAATAATAATTACTGAAAATCAGCAGCTGAAAATTTTCATCAAGATGGGCATCATTAAAGTGATCTTCGGCATTGAAACCAGTGATTGTGCGACATTGGAGTTTGGTGGAATTAAATCAGAAGAATGGCATTTGTTGTTCATACAAAGAATATCATCATGCCAGAAATTGATAGTGATGGTGGATAACGAGAAACAATTTTCTTCATCGACATGTATACCATCCGAGAATATTGGTGTAATGAAGATTCGACTTGGAGGAGAGCCGGGATCTGTCTATAACTTTAGAGGTCAGCTTAGTTGTCTTGCCCTATTTGAATCAGCGGTATCCGAAGTTAGAATTAAAGACTCGATGGCAACTTCTTGCAACAACACATCAAACTCGTCTCAGTATAGTAAGTATATAATGCAAATTCCAAAATATCATGCTTACTTCATGTCCGTCGGTGTTGCAATCAAACTCGGTCGATGTTTTCTACTTAAAAGACAACGAATTTAAAATGAGGATAAACAAGTAGCTTTAGTCAGTGAGTTCCTAAAATAAATAATATTCAACTACCTTAGAAACGTATATATAATTGTGTTTATTCCAGTTGCTAGAACAGACTTTTACGCAGCATAGGTTTAATATACATGGTGTAATTGTTGTAGTGGGAGGTACCCGTTATGCCGCCGTTAGGGTACCCTAACCCTATACAATAAGGGACGGAGGCACGGCGACACAACGATCCGCTCCCGTTGTAGTTCGCATATACCACGAAACGCCTAACAGTGTGTAAATCACCAAACAAATAGATATATAATCTGTAAATGTATTTCATCTGTGAATGACATTTCTTTCTCTTTTCCATTTCTTCCCTTTAACATGTCAAATTTTGTTGAGCTTTAAGTCTAGAATCGAAGAGTGTATAAAATTTCCTTTTATGCCAGGTTTTAATGAATATTTCTAATTATGAGGCAGGTCGATCGGGAGGTGAACAGACGTGTATTACGGAAATCACCAACCAAAATGACACCACAGCCTAAATGCCTTTAGTCTGGAACTGTAAAAACTAAGATGGTCAAACCCCTTCAATATTTTTAGCATATGATTGTGACATGTTTTGATCTTTGTGGTTTTAAAGGTTATAGAATATTTAACAATAATTATAGGCTAATAAATTACACGAGTTAAGCAGGGCGATATTCTCGTATATGGGCTCAGACTAGTAATTATTTGCCAATTGACTTCAATGTTAAATGGCTGTAACATCACTGGCTGTAGCTTTTTGCTCAACATTCTGTTGGTTCCAATATTTTTAGGCACAATGGGGACAACATTTGGCAATCTCCCAATCATAAACTTGTAGGGTTAATATGGTTTAGATTTTTTGCTACAGGGTTTTCAAGTTGACTTGGGTGAAAATCTCACTTCCGATACATTTCACTGCTCCGCAGAAAGACATTTTACAGCCCCACCCCTCCGCTGTAATATCACCAGTATTACCCAAAACTGCTATAAAATTGCAAATTTGATCCCTTTTCTCCTATTCTAGACCAAAAAGTCAACCCAAAAATGCAGGAAGAGGGGTGAAAAAAATTAAGGGAAAAATTGTTTATTAATAACTCGCACTACATTCGTCCATCATGAAAACTAGGCAAATAATTACTAGTCTTAGTCCTATATACCTCACATGTTCTTGCTGTTTGAACAAATCTGTGGTTATCTAATAAACAAACATATATGCAATGCCCTGGCCAAAGAGTATGAAAATCCATGCATTTGCAGATGCGCAGTGCAGCATTCTACAATCACTGTAGTACATCAGAAAACTGCGGAAATTCAGATAGAAATTTGAAAGCACATAAATTTTGAATTCCACACAACATTTTTATTTTGGAACATAAATGCATTCTGTAAAAAGATGAGATAAATTTAATATAATTCCATCACGGAAATACTTTAAAGGGACAATAACACTCTTGCTGGCTTGACAGGTCCAGAATTTGTTTTTAGCCTTATTCTAACTACAAGATGTTTAAGTGTCCTACCTGTTGTGTAAATTATCTATTACAACCTATCTTACTTGTCTAGAGGGTTCGAAAATATGTTTAAATCCAAGTTGCATTTGAAAGTGCTTACGTAAGGCTTTTCAAACCATGTTACGGCATGTAGTTGAATTTTTCCAATTTTTAAAATTAGGTGTGTTAAGGTGAAATTTGTATCATTTTTTAATTGAAATATTGTAGAATAGTACAAATTGTTGACCAGAATAAAGATTGAAACATATTATTCAGTCACAACAAGAGTGTTATTGGGGCTTTAAAACAGTAATCATGATGCAATATTAGACTTTTTATCACTTTCATCGAAAACCACAGTTTTTTCTCTGTTAACGTAGCTGCAAATGTTAAATTGTGGCCAAATCTCAGATGTTGAAACAAGCAGTGCTTATCAATTTTAAAATATCTCCTTTATAGCTGTATTTCCATAGGATAAGTAAGTTGAAATAATCTGATAATGTAACACTACAAGAGTTTCTTCATCCCCACCCCCCAGTATGGAATCTGGTACATTGTTGACCAATCATGGGTCTCCCTGTTCACTCTGGCCTGTCAAATGATTTACAAGGGCAATGGTGCCTACAACTTTCCTGACCAAGACATATGCACAACCGTCAACACACAAGCCATTTATGTTATCTTCTAATATGAGAGGCCATGATAAACACATGGGTGTTCTTTATCGGGCTCGGAAATGATGTCATCACCAAAAAGCAAAGTTTACAGAGGTCCTCGGTTGGAGCCCAAACTGAATTCGATTTGCCCTCCACTTCCACCACAGGTGTCATAGAGATCCGGGATGAAATTAATATGCATTGAGATCATCGTTCTACAGTCCAGGAAGTCATCAGGGTTTGCGATGTAGACCTGAAACGTTAAATTTGGAAGAGAGTGAGAATTCTGGGGAGAATACTATCCAGGGAAATGGACCTTTGACACCCAGAAAATGGTCAAAATGTGCAAGTCTGTCATTCCGTTACATGCCAAGGGAAGTAGAAAGGCCTGTGCAGTACCAACCCCCCCCCCCCCGTTAGTGAGCAGAAGTGGGGATCAGGATGGCTGCACTTCGTAAAGTGTATGAAATCCACATTTATCTCACCTGTTTTGCTTCTTTTTTTTTAAATACTTGTGTTTGCTGAGGTCAATCAATCCACTTTATGAAATATTACCCATGGCACCTGAAATGATAGATAGCTGGGGATAAATATGCAATAAAAAAACAGTGAGAAAATACGAAAGAAAAAAAAATGTTTGCAACTGGAAATAGAAATAAACCTCTTTATTTCTAGGGAACATCCAATCACTGGCCCTCCAACAATTAAACAGTCAGAAAAGTCAGTAAAAAAATGAGTGTATCTCCAAGGCAGATACCATGTTTTTGAGGTTCAGTCTAAATATTAAGGCCAGCTGCAGGTTTGGTCAAAAGTCACATGGGAGTGAATTTTGGAGTGTACATATTTCATTGTATGTCAAAACATGTCATGTCTAAATATTAAGGCCAACTGCAGACTTGGTTCAAGGTCACATGTAAATAGGGTTGTGACCACATGATTTTTTGGCCAGGTTGGGGCTAGGGTCAGGACCAGCTGTCTTGGCATAGGCCTACGGCAAATGCTTTTTGACGAGAATATTCGATTTAATCATAAATGCGACAGTAGAAATATGCCTTTTTGAAAAAAAACACGTGCCACTAGTTAACTAGTACTAAACTAGAAACATTGTAATACAATTCAGTGTTTTGATGACGTACATGCAACAAAATGTAAACATTAAGGCCTACGGTCCCTGAATTCACACTCTATCAACGGAAACCCCAAATAATGGCTATTTTGATATCAGACAGTCAGAAAAATGCCTTGTGAGCAATAAAAAAACAGTATTCTTACCTTTTCTGACACTTCTTATTGAAAAATTCATGAAATAAGTGGTGGAGAACAAATCTCTTTCGGCCATATTTAGTATCATAAGGACTCAGACTAGTAATTATTTGCCAATTGACTTCAATGTTAATTGGCTGTAACATCACTGGCTGTAGCTTTTTGCTCAACATTCTGTTGGTTCCAATATTTTTAGGCACAATGGGGACAACATTTGGCAATCTCCCCATCATAAACTTGTAGGGTTAATATGGTTTAGATTTTTTGCTACAGGGATTTCAAGTTGACTTGGGTGAAAATCTCACTTCCGATACATTTCACTGCTCCGCAGAAAGACATTTTACAGTCCCATCCCTCCGCTGTAATATCACCAGTATTACCCAAAACTGCTATAAAATTGCAAATTTGATCCCTTTTCTCCTATTCTAGACCAAAAAGTTAACTCAAAAATGCAGGAAGAGGGGAGAAAAAAATTAAGGGAAATCATGAAAACTAGGCAAATAATTACTACATCCCATCATGAAAACTAGGCAAATAATTACTAGTCTTAATCCATATGTGTCGACCATTTGAGGGGGTTATTTCCCTTGAGTAACAAATTAGAATCTCTTGTGATGGCAACTTTTACTGGATATGTTTTGAGACGCCCTTATTCTTTCTAATTATGGTTTTACTCTTCCATATTGTGTGAACGCTAATAATTATATGTTTCTTTTAAGCAAACATAATGGTTGATGATGGTGGCGGTTATTTTGATAACAAACTGGTATCATCTAGGCACCTGTTGATACAGACAAATGCTATGCCATCTGGTGAATTCTCTCTATACGATGTCCAATCTACAAGATCTCTTTCTCACTGTGTAGGACTTTGTACGGGTATCCACAGATCAGTATGCAGGTCTTTCGTGATCCAGGAATATTCAAACAAAACATGTACTATTTATGATTTTATGATAACGGGAGGTTTCGAAATTGCTCATGGAGCAAGATATTACGGTTTGGTTCAAACAATGCTTCAGTAAGAAGTTGATCAACGATTGAATATAGCAGTACACAACAGTTTTGGTCGCTATTTGAACTTATTATTTTAGTGATACTTTAATGTATGTGTGCTGAGACTTTATACGCTCCCATATTGTCGGGTCTTGTGGTCTAAAGTGACGCGTTTCGATCTCTAGTTGGCCGGTCACCTCTGGCTTGCGGCTGTAGTTTCGAGTCCTTGTGTGAGCGGATGTGGCATGGAGACAGGGGCACCTTCTATCAACCTCGTGGGTTTCCTCTGGGCACTCCGGTTTCCACCCACTGCTAAAGACCCCTGAGCGCAAGCGAATTATTGAAATAAAGTTAAACCATATGTTAGTCCCGAAATGACCTAGTTGTGTTGAGTGGACGTTACACCTCATTTCTCTCTCCAACAGGTTTTGAGAATTATTATGTCAGGATTGTTAATGTAAGTCACCATGAGGATAGTCTTCTTTGTAGAAAAAATATTAGGGAATGCACTTACAACATATTTTCATACTGGGGAAGTATGCGATATTTAAAACAGAAAAACGGATATGCAAATAATAACCTATCTAGGTGAATAACCTACTGAAACCCAATTTAATCGATGTTTGCTTTCATGATGATACAATATTAAAGCAGATATGCAAACATTAATAACCTGTCTAGATGACAGGCCTATTGAATAATAATACTCAATTTGCATGAATAGTCTCCCGTGTCGTTCAATTAAAAATATATGTTTATTATGTAATAAGATTCATTCATAGATTCATCGAATTTATGAAAGCGTTATACTACCATTATATCAGCGCATTGTTTAACTTCTAGTCAGATTACATAACTGATCTGTTAGCATTCATTGTACGTCGTGATGTCTAGAACTATTATGTATTATATACTTGCAAAAACCCCGTGTTGTATTTTACCTGATATTATTTATAATTCAAGTGTATGGTAATGTATTATTCTTGTATGCATAAAACTGTATCGCTCATTTAGGACAAGACAGTTAACTAATGTTGTTATGTATATCAGAATAAAGTAAAATTGGTTCATGTATTGATCAGGCGAGACATACTATCGTTCGGTTGAGTGAATCGACGTTTTTCATTTGGATAATCGTTTTTATACGCCCATATTCGAGTGTGGACTTATTACCCCCTCCCCCTCCCACATCTCCTTCACAATTTACTACTTAATCCTAAAGGGGCTACACTTTTTAACATATTATTTTCAAATAAGGTGGGAACCATTATAGTTCCTGAGTTATACCCCTCCCCCTCTTCGGCAATCTTGTTTTAACGCGATCGAGTCTACAAATTTTAACAGATTTGATTTTTATTTTAATTTGATGTTTGTGAAACATTGGCGAAATGAGGGGGTGAACCGTCTAGTGGGATAGGGGTTAGTATCTGACTTAATCCTAAAGGGGCTACACTTTTTAACATATTATTTTCAAATAAGGTGGGAACCATTATAGTTCCTGAGTTATACCCCTCCCCCTTATCGGCAATCTTGTTTTAACGCGATAGAGTCTACAAATTTAACAGATTTGATTTTTATTTTAATTTGATGTTTGTGAAACATTGGCGAAATGAGGGGGTGAACCGTCTAGTGGGATAGGGGTTAGTATCTGACTTGTCTATTGTATGCTTTTAGGTTCTAGTTTACGTCACTGAGTTGAGCGTTGTAGTTTTATATTTCACTCCGGGTACTCCGATTTCCACCCAATTCTATTTCAACCCACTTCTAAAGACCCCTTCGCATAATTGAATTGTTGAACAACACATAAATTATGTTCGTCACGAAATGACATGCCGTGTTGTGAGTAGATGTTAAACCCCATTCCTCTCTCTTCTCTAAATACATAGCTACTAACGATATGTATTTTGTCTTATTGAAAGAAACATCAGCGACAATGAATGACAAGTAACGGTAAAACAAAAATCATACACCAGATAGTATGGTAAGTCTACTTTAGTTTTGTATCGTCGTGTTGTCAGATTATTAAAAGGGCGATATTCTGCATGGCGCACACTGTGAACAATCATATAGTTACAATGATAAGTGGTGTTTATATATGGCATCCGTGTACAAATATTTACAGATTACTTGTATTATACTTACAAAGTAAATAAAACTTAATGTATATACTGTTGTATAGAAAGCAGTTCATGGCCCAAGTGCACAAAGCATTCCCAGACTCAAGTTAAAATTTTACTCAATCAATCCTTATGAGAAATATCTTTGATCCAGAAACACAAAACATTGCACTTATTGGTGTATTTTGATATATTCTAACAACAAACGTTTAATAAAGGACTAAAAACTTACGCCTGGGAATGCTTTGTGAACTCAGGGCCATGTTATATCTGAGTTACCGGGTACTAGTGCATATCTAGGCTTCATACATAAATCTTGACAAAAATTGCTTTAAAAATTCCTTTCATAAAAGCCCCTGTACATACGCTTTAGTTTCTATAATACAGGCCCAAACAATCAACCACCACAATGTCCCATTTAGAATGCAATGTTTGCATACCCTTTCTGGAAAAAACTTGAATCACTTATTAAACTGTTCTAAAATTACTAATCTATTTTATAGACAGTAGGGCCTAATTCTGTCTAATAAGAGTGTCTTATATTTTACTTAAACTCTAAACAGTGTGTCCACACAACACGTGCATTACCGGTAAAGTGAGTGTTTGGTCGATTCTGGTATAGCAATATGACCAAGCAATTTGTGATATATATAGAAAGCAGGTTTGTGAAAAATACCTGTTTTCAAAAAGTTGGATGTTTATTTTAACAAACTTGTCGAAACACATGCAGCGACATCGGTTTTAATTTGCCAGTATATAAATTAGGCTGTGTTGATAAATTATTACGATTAATGAGGCATTTTTTTTTGGGGGGGGGGGATTTTTCGTCGTAAAACACTTATTAACTATACGAGCCTACACATAAAGTAAATGTTAATTATATACTTTCAATCAAATTAATGATCATAATTAATTACATTGCTAATATTAAAGAAGTAATGGTATACAAAATGAATGCGTGTACTTTTTACAGCCGACTACCGCCAACCAAATGCTTTTAACCGCCGACCGTCTTGTAATTACCGCCGACCAAATACGTTTTACCGCCGATCACATTGTAATGACTTTCGACCGTAATATAATTACCGTAATGAATCCGCAAACCATTTTTTCATACGCACACATTTTCATGTGGACGTATTATGGCGTCGACCCTGTCCGTCTGTCCACAATTGTTTGTTGACTTTCTACAAGGCACAATTCTTACCCCATTTTCGACGAAACTTAAAATATAGGTTTATCCCCAAAAGATCTCGGCTGCTTTCGATATTGGCATGTATCGGAACGAAACTTCATGGATTATGGCCCCTGATAGTACTAAAAATCACGTTTTTAGCTTGTGGACCCTATAGAGGTCACAATTTTGAACCGATTTTGATGAAACTTGACATGCATGTTTATAACTAAAAGATCTTGGTTCCTTTCGATACGGGGGTTTCGGATGGCCTAGTGTTCGAGAGTGCCGCTTCGACCTCTAGCTGGCCAGTCACCTCTGGCTTGCGGCTGTGGTTTCGAGCCCTAGTGTGAGCGTGTGTGACACGGAGATAGGTGCGCCTTCTCAACCTCGTGGGTTTCTACCAGGAACTCTGGTTTCCCCCTACGCGCAAGCAAATTAATGAAATAAAAATTGAAAACCATACGTAAGACCTAAAATAACCGAGTTTTTGTCGAGTGGACGTTAAACCCCATTTCTCTCTCTCCTTTTGATATTTGCGCCTATCGGAACGTAATGTCCTGAATTATGGCCCCTGACTCCGAAAAAATCACCTATTTTAGTTTGTTGTCCCTCTGGAGGTCAGAATTATTATCCGATTTGAGACGCTGTTTTATATATCACCGTTACACCCTAAGGAAGGTTGAGTTCGAATTTCGGAAAAATCGGACCAAATTTGCCATACAAAATGGCCGCCGTTTGTACGCAAATACTGATAAAAAAAATGATATATAAAGGTTGTGGACCCTATAGAGGCCCCAATTTTAATTCGATTTTGGTGAAACTTGAAATGCATGGTTATAACCCAAAGACCTTGGTTCTTTTCAATATTTGCGCATATCGGATAGTAACTTCCTGAATTATGGCCCCTGATTATACGCAAAATCGCCTTTGTTTAGCTTGTGGTCCCTCTGGAGATCACGATTATTATCCGATTTTAAACAAATAAGAACCCTTTGACTATCACCGTTACACCCTACGGAGGGTTGAGTTCAAATTTCTAGAAAATTGCACCATAACTGCCAGACAAAATGGCCGCTGTTTGTACGCGGATAGTGTAAAAATATGGTATATCAAAGTTGTGGACCCTACATATTCCTGAAGCAAGAGCCCGAGAAATCCCTCTCTGGCCATTGCTGGATTGGCTTCGGATTCTTGAACTTTTGAGGAAGTGTGTATATTATTCTCGTTCAATCAAATCTACCTCTTACGTACAGTAACGTGACAGTCCTTCGTTTAATCTTGGGTCTTCCTTAAAATTTTGGACAAAGATTTAAGGTATTAAAAACATTGAAAGTCTGTTCGTTACCATACAGTAGTGTTTACTTTACGTCAATACCGAAAGCCTCGTTTGTCACGCAATTAGTTTTACTGCAATATCCTGCTATGTGCTGGATAATTTAGCATAAAAAACGTGCAGCCACGACGTAACGTTATGTAAACACAGTTGCCCTAATTAAACGTCCTGTTTTAAAGGTAATACCTTTATAACGTAGCCAGCGATTCGTTGATAATGGGACCACTGACCAGTCATAGTTATCGACAATAATACCCACTCAGTCCAGCAGTGAGTAGTGGGATTAGCTCTAATCAGACGGAACACTGCGGGGAGTATGTGGACCCTATAGAGGTAACAATTTTAATTCGATTTTGATGAAACTTGAAATGTATGTTTATATAACCCAAAGATCTTGACTCCTTTCGATATTTACGCATTTCAAATTGTAACTTAATGAATTATGGCCTTTGATTGTAGGGAAGTCACTTTTGGTATTGCTTGTTCTCTATCCATCTCTCGAAAATGTGGGCATATCCTGCCTGGCAGTGCCAGCTTATTTTTTTTAATGTGTCATTGACTAGACACCCCAAAAGGCTTCAGAATTAATCTAGAAGCTGTATATGTGTGTGAATTTTCAATTAATTATTTTCAAGATCTACACTGTATTTTTCTAGAGATTATAAACTTTGTGGTCGCTATAAAGCATATTCTGTCTATGAACAAAAATGGCGCTGTTGTAGCAAAGAGCAAAAAAAAAAAAGAATGCAAATTTTCTTAAAGAATAGGAAGCGCGATGAAGTAGAAATTATTTGTTCAACAAACAAACAATTTTGTGTAGTAAAGACAGAAAAATTACCAGCCCAAAAAACCCACCAAACCAAAAGGTGTAGAAGTGTTCGCCCTAATAGAAGATAGGGCTAAATGCTATTTATTTATAACCAGTAGCTGAAACAATCTAGATATATTTGCACTTTAATATCTAAATTGTGGTTCTTTAAAATATATATATGGATGAAATAAAACCAAGTACGAACAATCCGAACCATTAGACAAAATTCGAAGTCATAAAAAAACGGTATAGGCAAAATAGTGTTTTTTGACAGTTGTATGTAATTACACCTCAAATAGCATTCTTGGTGTATTGGGGGTTTTTTTAAATAAGAAAAACAACTGTAAAATAGTCGGCGGTAACAAGTAATTGGTCGGCGGTAAAAAGTACGACCCTTTGGAAAGTAATGGTAAAGTACTTTCATGTGCATGTCGCTGGGTTTTTTTTCTCACCCGAACAAGGTGTAAAAATATTAACACCAAACCAAAGAAATGAAATTAAATTGTTTTGTACGTGCTGTTCTGCACCAACAAACATAATGAAGGTGAGTAGTATATAGTAGTCGTGGGTGTTTATTTAGGCGGCCTGAAGGGGGCGTGACTATGACGTCACATTATATTGTTTATCGATTGATTATTGTGAGCATGATTTGACTGTATTTTTGTGGGATAGGGTTCCCAAAGACAGACGCAATCGAGCAGATGACGCGTCTGGCAGATCAGCATCAAGAAGCTTGCTGCGAAAGCCCAAGCCGACTGAGTACCCGTGCATCAGAAGTATCTAAAGAGGCGTATTCGTCCTGCAAGCTTAGTACAACAAACCCACAGTTCAACCTAGCCCCGAATAACGATGTCAAGCGTTGTTTTAGGTGCGACAGGAACGGGCACATCTCTCCGAATTGTCCAACCAGGCAGAGAGCCGCTGCATCCAATAGTTAGAGAATGCATCTTGTCGATGGGACCTCGACCAGAATGGCGTATACAGGTCGTGTGAATTGTGTCCCGGAACTTGTAATGTCATCTTCCTATGACCGCATTTACTATGTGTACCCTATCTCCTGTACCAATGATTTCGTATACGTCGAAAATGAACAGTGGTTTAGGAATCCCTGTTCAAGAATGGTAGGTTGGAGACTATATCAGGAAAGTGCTGAGAGACACGGGATGTCGTGGCATAATCGTTAGACGTGAATTTGTATCGACGGGGAAATATACGGGTCGTGAGCAACCGGTCTTCTTGTCGATGGGTTAAGAGTAAAAGTACCCATAGCTTGTGTTTTTATTGATTCTCCATATTTTCGGGGTCATACCGAAGTATGGTGTATGGATAATCCCCTGTATGACGTAATTATACAGAGCCTTCTGATCCTGATATGTCTCGAATTTTTTCGCCAGTTCTCACTAGGCAGCAGGTGCAGGGTCGACAGACTGCCTATTCAGGAATGAAAGTTGTAGGTACGATTGACGCAGTCGATCCGGATGCCATAAAAGAGGCACAGTTTAATGACCATGGCGTTGGCGAAGATTCGCGACTTGGTGAACGATGCTACACCATTAAGGGATAAGTTTAACTCAGAAACAAATTATAATTAAACGAGGTTTAATTCATAGAATAAGTTATGGAACTCGTTTCTGTCAGTTTGTGGTGCCGAGTAAGTACAGACGGTCTGTATAGTTGAGGTGTATTATAAACTAACCATCAGCTTCCCCTTTATAGATTTCTTGATCAACGACTTCAGATAACATCAGATTTTATGATGGCCAGGAGGATATTTTAAAAGGGTCCAGTGTATTACCGTCTATAGTACGAGCTCAAGAAAGTTGGTCCTTCGAATTCAAAGAGTTCTGTGATAAGTACGAAGATGAATTACCTGCTCCTCAGGTTTGGATGCAGAATTGCTGTTGTGGAAATTATACTGGGATAAAACACCTGAATCATAACTTCCTGGTCGTCTTCGATTGCTGTTGCCCGAAGTAGACTGCATCATGTTTCCAAACATATCTACTGCATTGCGAATTATGGCAACTATTCCTGTCACTAGCTGTGAGTGTGAGAGATCGGTTTCTGCCTTGCGTCGTCTAAAATCCTTCATGCGGACAACTATGACCAAGGATCGTTTGAATAGCTTGGCGTTGATGTCTGTTCATAGGTCAGTAGAAGTGTCTATCGATGCAGTTGTTAAAGATTTTGCGAACAGAAATCCAAGGAGAATAAAACTGCAGAATAATATTGCATTATCTAACATCAATGCAAAAGAATTATATAACCCTCTACCCTGTTCTTGCTCTACGTCGTCATTCATTTACCAACTAGCTGGACACGTACTCACTGGTGATTTGAATATAGTCCACAATAATAAGTTACGTGAGATTTTGTCCAAAGGAACCAAATACCGGGAGCCGCAACCATTTTCATGGGATCAAAATTTCAAACTTGTCATGGATGCCGTAGAGGACTACGCTAGATCATGGGCCAAGAGGGAAGATGTTATCTCTGATACTCTCTCGGATTGGACTAAGTCTATTAGTCGTTTACTTAAACGCAGAATTTATATGCAACGTTTGTTAGTTGACACTTGGCCTAAATCTATTTTCAATGATGTTAGCATTGTTGAAAACCTCAACGCCTTACATAACAAGTATGTCATTGTGCCAGCTGACAACGCATCCAATAACCTAGTGTTTATATGTAAACGGTATTATTATGACTGCCTGTTCAAAGAACTAAATTTCGGGAAACCAATTGACAGTGCTACGTATAAACGCTCTACTCTAAGTAAGGATGAAATTATATCCAATCACAGATCTGTACTCACTTCATTTGGTACGCCACCTGGTGATACCTATACAGATCTGCCGCTGCTATATTGGATACCTAAACTACATAAAAATCCCTACAAGCAACGTTTTATAGCAGGTTCATCCCGTTGTTCCACAAAACCACTTTCAAAAGTATTGACATCTATACTAACGGCAGTGAAAGAGGGTATTCAGAAATACTGCGACAAAATATACTCTCGTAGTGGTATTAATCAAATGTGGATCTTAAAAAATTCCAAAGAATTACTTGATGGTTTGCAATCTAGATCACTTGCTTCAGTCTCATCTACACAAACGTTTGACTTTTCCACCTTGTACACTAAAATTCCCCATAGTAAATTAAAAACTCGGTTGAAAGACATTATTCACAGTGTCTTTTCATCTAAATCGGGACATGCTAGATATAAATATTTAGTTGTTAATTACAATTCCACTTATTTTGTCAAGAACCATAGTGATTCAAAAAACAAATACACAGCCATCAAGATAATTCAAATGTTGGATTTTTAAATTGATAATATCTTTGTTGAATTTGGAGGGGAAATTTATCAGCAAGTGGTAGGTATCCCCATGGGTACCAACTGTGCACCTTTGCTTGCTGATTTGTTTCTCTATTCCTACGAAGCTGAGTACATGCAGGCACTCGTAAAATCCAGTAAACGTTTAGTTAGACATTTTAATTTCACTCGATATATCGATGATGTTCTATCACTGAATAATCCAAAATTCAGTGATTATATAGAATTCATATATCCTGATGAGCTCGAAATTAAAAATAATACTGACAGTGACAATTGCCCAATAACACTCTTGTTGGAACTAAATAATTTGTCCCAATCTTTATTCTGGTCAACAAATTGTACTATTTTACAATACTACAATTAATAAATGACACAAATTTCATCCTAACCCACCTAATTTTAAAAATTAGAAAAATTCAACTACATGCCGTAACATGGTTTGAAAAGCCTTACGTAAGCACTTTCAAATACAGCTTGGATTTAAACATATTTTCGAGCCCTCTGGACAGGTAAGATAGGTTGTAATGGATAATTTACCCAACAGGTAGGACACTTAAACATCTAGTAGTTAGAATAAGACTAATTTTTTTTTCTGGACCTGTCAAGCCAGCAAGAGTGTTATTGTCCCTTTAGCACTGTTCATCACGTGCATTTTGCATACCGATAGTTCATTGGTCTATCACGCTATTTTACCGAGATTTCGCCTAATAGATTGGATGCAGCTATGGACATCTGTTACCACTGTTCGTCGTGTATTTTGTACACGGTGAACAGTCCATATGCTGATTACACTATTTTGCGATATTACACATTTTTGCCTATACCGTTTTAAGGACTTCGAATTTTGTCTAATGGTTTGGATTGTTCGTACTTGGTTTTATTTTATTTTTTTATCTCTATATATAAGGCTCTGGATGCAGCTATGGCGGGTGTGCATGCCAGCAGGGTAAGCTTACTCTTCCGGACACCTGTTACCACTGTTTGTCGTGTATTTTGTACACGGTGAACAGTTCATATGCTGATTACACTATTTTGCCATATTACACTATTTTGCCTATACCGTTTTTTAGGACTTCGAATGCTGAATGATGGTTTGGATTGTTCGTACTTAGTTTTATTTTATTGATGATCAGTGATCAAAAACATTGACTGCTTCTTCTCTATGTGCTTGTGTGTTAAAACCGGTCTTCCACAGATTTGTCTCAGGTTTTAAGTATTATATCCATTCAGTATTAAAATGTGAGTGCATAAGATGGATTGAAAAATGTTGCTATTGTAAATATTTGGTTAGCCTCTGTCCATGACATATTCCAGCCAAACAGATAATAAGTCTTAATTTTTTCTTTTCAGTCCAATAATTCATTTCAAGTAAAATGAAAAATTCCATTAATTTATTTTGTTTAAACTTACAATATTTTTTTCTCGTGGTATTTGGAATGTTGTTGCAATGCTGTAGTATAAATCTAGTTTTATGCCTCTAAAACCCACCAGAGTGGCTTAGAATGGTCTGAAAAAAATAATGTCCCCAGACCCCCCGCTAGCGCGCGCCTACGACACCCGCCGGTCATGGATACTGTATTAGACGAAAATAGGTTGCGCTTATTTGAAAATCGGGTGCCCTTATTTTTTGTTTTGGAACCCCCTCCAGCTAGAGCCCTGGATTTGCCCCTGATCAAGATGATTAAATCGTGCAAACATCTAAAAAGAAAGAAATATGGCTACAATTTTAGTCACATATTAAACAACATATTTTATGTAACAGGGATGCATGTTATGAATCTAATAAAGTTTAAGGACCCCAAATCCAAGAACGGACCACAGAAGCGAATACGTCCACATTATTTTAAAAAATATAGGTCTACTTTAATGTTGGGACAAATAGTAAATATATGAGGAAGCCTAGGTAAATAATGTAGCTGGGTGTTCTGTCATGGAACAAACCAACTGGAGATGATATATAGGTTATACAAACCTTGTAACAAAAGCCCTATCCATAACACTTTGGGGGATGGCCTAGTGGTCTAGAGTGTCGCGCTTCGACCTCTAGCTGGCCGGTCACATCTGTGGTTTCGATCTCTAGTGTGAGCGTGTGTGACATGGATATAGGGGCGCCTTCTTAACCTCGTGGGTTTCCTCTCACTGCTAAAGACCCCTACGCGCAAGCGAATTATTGAAATAAAAATTGAAAACCATACGTTAGTCCCAAAATGACCTAGTTTGTGTCGAGTGGACGCTACACCCCATTTCTCTCTGTCTCAACCATAACAGTTGAACCTGCAGGGTTCCAAAAATAAACGATAATAGGTTTTCTCCAATACATGATAATAGACATCAAAGTTGCGGTAATCTGTTTTGGTATACAGTATACTACCTTTATCAAGACTGCATCGATTGCAGTTACTAAAACTGGACACCTCTCCTTTAATTCCTCATACCTTAGCTTTCAATCAAATTCTTCAATTTGTGCTAGTGTTTTTCCACCATAAAGTCTTTTTTATTACGTGTTCTTATTTTTTCTAACCTTATTTTAAATTCAGCCATTGTTTTAATGAGAATAGGTATAACCCTTTTGCGCATCCTTGCCTTTAAGTATTTAAAATTAATTTCATTCTCAGTCTGAAATAATAATATAGAAATTTCCAAAGTTTAGCAGACATATTCAGAAAGCGTGCATTAAAATTTGTTTGATGTGATGCAAACAAATATTTAAAATATGCCTTGTAGACAAATACAGGCTCATTGGACAAAATGTCATTCTCTTGTATTTAAAACGTTTTGGGTTAATGGTTTTGATGCATAATTGTATTGACAAACACGCTTAGTCATTAATTATAAAATGTCATGTATTGTTGAATCTTTTGTGAAACTTGTGTATTACAGCAGCAATGGTATGACAAATAAAAAGTATTCAGGTTTCTGCAAAATTTCTGCATGATTGCAATTTGTGCTAATGACATAATAATTACTTTTTAATACCTTTTTCTTGGGGCAATGTTTTGAATTATTTTACTGTCTGAATATTATTTTTAAAAAAGGTAAGTACATATCAATATTTTGTTTTGTTATATGTACTCAAATTTACAGGGTTATCAATAGACAATCCCATTTCACTGGTTCGTTCACTCTTTCAATTTTACAACTGTCTGGATATTTTTTATGAATTTGAAATCGTGGAAACAGAATGAGTACACTGGGTAACCGAGTATGCATTAACACAAAGCATGTCATTGTGCAATTATATTCGTTGTTATCAGTCAAATATGCCCATATTTTAGTAATGCAGTAACAATGCTTTTTGCCGGGAGCCTCCGGAATTGTGTTTTTTGCAACGTGTTTATGATTTGGATATCAAGTTTGTTGTGGGGTGGGTAAAAAACAGTATAGTGTAACCTGGCAAAATAGTGTAATCAGCATATGGACTGTTAACCGTGTATAAAATACATGACAAACAGTGGTAACAGGTGTCCGGAAGAGAAAGCTTACCCTGCCTGGCGCGCCACACCCGCAATAGCTGCATCCAACCTATTAGGCGAAATCTCAGTAAAATAGCGTGATTGGCCAATGAACTATCGGTATGCAAAATGCACGTGACGAACAGTGTTGACGATGTAGTAGACATATATTATCAGGGATATAGTGTACCCGTCAATTAAATATGTCTATAATAATAGTCGAAAGAGACATGTTATATTTACCAATCAAGTCAATATGACGGCCATAAAACGTTTTAAAGGTTGTAATAAGTTTAGTTTGCAAGTATCCCTGAACAAGCTCTCGCGTAACGAATTAGCTGTGACACAAACACTCCATAAGCTGGTGATATTGGAATATTACTATCAATAAATGGAAAGTTAATAATCGGAAAGTCAAAGTCATCACGTTTATCGTACAGTTTAACACTTAGTTTATGTTAATTGTCAGAATCGAGTAGGAAGCACAATTGTCACTGTCAGTAGTGTTTCTAATTTCGAGCTCATCAGCATATATGAAGTCTATATAATCACTGAATTTTGAATTATTCAATGATAGAACATCGTCGATATATCGATAAGTGAAATTAAAATGTCTAACTTGTCGTTTATTTAATTTTTACGAGTGCCTGCATGTACTCGGCCTCGTATGAATCGAGAAACAAATCAACAAGCAAAGGTGCACAGTTGGTACCCATGGGGATACCTACCACTTGCTGATAAATTTCCCCTCCAAAATCAACAAAGATATTATCAATTACAAAATCCAACATCTAAACATTCTTGACGGCCGTGAATTTTTTTTTGGAATCACTATGGTTCTTAACAAAATATGTGGAATTGTAATTAACGGCTAAATATTGATATCTTGCATGTCCCGATTCAGATGAGAAGACACTGTGAATAAATGTCTTTTAACCGAGCTTTTAATTTACTATCGGGAATTTTCGTGTACAAGGTAGAACAGTCAAACGTATGTATTGATGAGACTGAAGCAAGTGATCTAGATTGCAAACCATCAAGTTTAGTAATTCTTTGGAATTTTTTAATATCCACATTTGATTAATACCACTACGAGAGTATATTTTGTCGCAGTATTTTTTGAATATACCCTCTTTCACTGCCTTTAATATAGATGTCAGTACTTTTGAAAGTGGTTTTGTGGAACAACGGGAAGAACCTACTATAAAACGTTGCTTGTAGGGATTATTATGTAGTTTAGGTATCCAATATAACAGCAGCAGATCTGTATAGGTATCACCACATGCCTTCCCCCTTAGAGGAGTTGAAGGCTGTCCGCATTACTACCGTCATATTTAACGTTGTTCAGTTAATTTACTCGACTTATGCAGAATCGGTTTAAAAGGTTAATTTTCTGTATGAATCCCTGATTGTGTTATCTAGTTATTAGATAAGAAACCCCAGTAATATATTATATCGCTGGATAACGCGTATCAGTTCTGTGCGATTCCAAGATATGCCGTCCTTTATTGGTTGTCGCTGTAAAAAAATATCTGTGATTTGAGATAAATAACTCGTATTTCTACCATAAAATCTATTGTTTTAGTGGCATCTCTGTCTTTGACCAGAACATTCGGTATTTTTTACATACCTTTCGGTACATTAACTGTTCAGTTGTTTTATTACTCAAAAGACCTGTAATATTCCAGAATAACTTGTATATTAACTGCACTAATATTATTCATAACGTAATACTGTTGGGTTCAATTCAAGCAGAAAACAACAATAAGATATGAAGGTTAGTCTTCCTAATGATATGTATGTGTGAAGGCAATCTACAGCATATAGGTATGGCGGGGTATCGGGTTCAAAATGCAATCTAGAGTAAAAAGTCAAAAGTCAAAAGAGAAAATTCTTATCCAAAATGCACATTTTCGTGTGGGAAACATATACCGCCCGTGGTTTTCAACCTAATACGTCTACCTTTTCAACTTTAAGTCGTAAATATTCTACTTTCAACAACAGAATTTCTACTTTCAATAATCAATTTTTGACATTTGACTTTCAACTTCAGATTTTCTGCTCAAGATTTTCTCCATGCATATTACGGAAATAAATTTGATCACGTGACTATTTCTGCATGTCATTAAAATAAACGATTGGGCTGGTGTCAGCAGAAATACTCACGTGATCAAATTAATTTCCATTTCGGATACGAATTTTCTCTTTTGACTTTTGATTTTCTATTTTTTACTCTAGATGGCATTTTTAATCCGATACCCCGCCATATATAGGTAGATATTGAGTTATTGTCCCCCGCCTTTCAAAGAAAGCAGGGGACTATTAAAATGGGTTCGTCCGTCTGTCTGTGACACAATAACTCTCGTTCTAAATCAGCTAGAATCTTCAAACTTGGCGTAGGTGTTTATTATGTCAATACCTTGTTGGAGTTTGAAGATGAGCATTTTCTGCTTAGGATAAGCAATTTGATTGGTTGCTGCTTTGGGACACGATAACTTTAATTCTAATTAAGTGTGAGTGATGAAACTTGGTTTATAGTTTTATTACATCAACACCTTGACTAAGTTCGACAGTGAGAGTGAGGACACTTGGTGTATAGCTTTATTACACCGATACATTGACCAAGTTTGATAATCAACATTTTCTGCTGAGGGTTAGCAGAACGATAAGCAATTTGATTGGTCGAGACTTTGGAACACAATAACTCTCCTTCTAATTGAGTTGGAACGTTCACACTTGGTGAAGACATTTATTATGTGAATGACTTGATGGAGTTCGATGATGAACATTGTCTGCTTAGGGTAAGCAGAGATAAGCAATCTGATTGGTTGATGCTTTGGGGCACGATAACCTTGGATGTAATGAAGTGATAGCAATGTAACTCAGAATATAGATTCATTATATCATTACCTTGACTAACTTCGATGCTGCAAATTTTCTGCTTAGGCTAAGGAGCGATAAGCAATTTTATTG
This sequence comes from Patella pellucida, assembly GCA_917208275.1. Taxonomy (NCBI): domain Eukaryota; kingdom Metazoa; phylum Mollusca; class Gastropoda; family Patellidae; genus Patella; species Patella pellucida. Next base: position 54,602,195 of record OU795039.1, on the reverse strand, counting down.
GTCAAGACTTTCAATGGCGCCCCCTCAAAAAAATTTGACAACCTTTCAATTATAAAATAATACACGTGATCACGATCACACAGTGATGCTCTTAAAGCACTGATCAATCGGTCGATTTTGAGATCGCCCACACGCCAATGGGTACCTGATCAAAACACTCTTATATCACCTAATGTGTGGAGGCTAGGGTACGCCACCACAGGAACACATCCAAGTCGTGTTTACAGCAGCGTTATGTTTTAAAATATTCTGAGGGCGTACTCAAGACGTGTGTGCAATCACCATAGGCGAAATGCCCCTTCTATCACCCCTTTCTGGGTCAGAAACTGTCCCACCACATGACATTAAAGGATTTGTTTTGGTCACCTTATCCGCATTTGATAGGGCATTATCAGTCTTTTGGGCGCCACCAACAAAAGACTTTATTATAGATTCTCGTTCTGGTCGCCCTATACTATCCACATGGCCTTATTGGTGTTTCGGACTAGTTCGGGTTTATAGATAACAATGCACCTAGAACAAACTGCAACATAAATCATTTCTTTGGGACCTGATCAGGAGTGGCCTCTAGTGCTCTCAAAAAGAAAGCGGTCATTATCAGTCTTGGAGAAATTTGCATAATTAACACAAACCCAAGATGGCCACCAATGAACCAGAAAATCGTTGAAATCTCCGAATCAGTTGACTCTAGTGCAAATAAATGTATTAACGACCGAGAAGAAACCGATACTTGCGAGTTAAAAAATGCCGTCATTTTTACCTACGACCTATTTATGACGTCGTAACGTCGTTGTTCTGATTTGGACGTCGTTATCAAATTGTTTTGTAACTTCGCTCGGAAAACTGCTGAGAACCATGAACCAACCGCCTTACAATTTATATATAAGAACACATCTTCAACCAAACTGAAACTCTACATCATCTCCATGTATAGCTGGGAGACACGTTGGCTCAGTGAGTAAGACGTTGGCTTGCTTACCAGAAGGTTTAGTGTTTGATCCCTGCGTTGGCCGAGAAAGTTCATCAGCATTTTACGGCATGTTAATCCTGGGACAAAAGACTTGGCAAGGAACAACGTATATTTTTTCGGATAGGACGAAAGCAGAGATCCCGTGTACACATTGACGTACACGTTAGGGCTCCCGTGACAGTTGTAATTCGATGTAATTGTCATCTTCCTGAAGCAACAGCCGCGAGTTTAACAACATCTAACCCTTTAAAACTTGGCTATACCTAAACTGTTACGCTTGTTGTGTTTACACGTGACTAATTAGCATTCAATCATTGTCCAATCAGAGGTCGTGGCACATTACACACTCACATTGTAGCACGTGACTGTAGTAAACAAATATGGCAGCCTCCACAGAAAAAGAACGAGACAAGTTTACAACCGTTGAAAGTTGAGAAACCCACAGAAAACCACAAAAAAAGGCAATTGAAGCAGTTTTAGGACCTTGACATTAATCGAACATTCACCTTTGCATCTCGATTGTCACATAGACATTTTATTTAGAAGCGTGAGACTTCATAATCGTGACGAGTTTTTTTTAAGTAAGGATAAATAAAATGAATTGAAAGTAGTCCTTTTTTTTAGTAACTCATTCAACGAAGGAATCTGATTGGATCACGGTTGGGGCCGGTACCCAATCAAATTTAGTGCCGAAAAATGTAGAGTGTTGAGTGAAGGGCTTGATAAGCTGTATGTAGTTAAGGCGAGATCAAACCTTCTATTGAACATGTGTAAGAGTACACCGTAGTGCCGCTATCTGGGCACAATGTCCCTTACAGCACACTGTATGGTGTATGCCAGTCTTTATTACCCCAGTCGCAACAGAACAGTAGGACGTTAAACTCCATTTTATCTATAGCCATCTAATAAAAATACCCCAAGTACGAATAATCCAAACCATCAGACAAAATTTCGAAGTCCTAAAAAAACGGTATAGGCAAAATAGTGTAATATGGCAAAACAGTGTAATCAGCATATGGACTGTTCACCGTGTACAAAATAAACGACAAACAGTGGTAACAGGTGTCCGGAAGAGTAAGCTTACCCTGCTGGCATGTCACACCCGCCATAGCTGCATCTAATCTATTAAGCGAAATCCCGGTAAAACAGCGTGACTGGCCTTTGAACTATCGGTATGAACAGTGTTAACAACGTAGTAGACCTATATTATCAGGAATATAGTATACCCGTCAATGAAATATGTCAAAAATAATAGTCGAAAGAGACATGTCATATTTACCAATCAAATTAATATGACGGCCACAAAACTTTTTAAAGGTTTTAATAAGTTTAGTTCGTAAGTATCCATGTAGTTGAAGCTTAGATGACAAATGCCTTGATCTACTTAAAAGATCAGAATAGAATGAACAAGCTCTCGCGTAACGATTTAGCTGAGACACAAACACTCCATAAGCTGGTGATATTGGAATGTTACTACTAATAAATGGAAAGTTAACAATAGGAAAGTCAAAGTCATCACGTTTATCGTACAGTTTAACACTAAGTTTATGGCAATTGTCCAAATCGAGACGCAGATCTCGCCGATTAGAATAGTCTGACTACTTAGAATATATATAAATAGAGACATATCGAAATCCATTTCAAAGACAAGTAGTATCGCCGGTCTTATTAGAAAATTGACATTTCCATCTGCACAAATCTGAATAGGCCAATGGAACAATAGAACAAGCTCACCGTGATGTTGAAAACTACGTAAGACAATATAAACATAACATGATTCAACTGAAAGGTGATATATTATTCAATATAGATGGTTAATATCTACATTCAAGTTAAACCAACTGTGTCTATATATTTTAAGTCTTGCGTCGAACTGAATAAACTAAATGATTTATTGTCATTAAAACACCTTTAATCAATTACCAGTCAGTAATTAAAACCTAGGATCTTTGTAGAAATAGTCATTAATTGATTTGCACGTATCTCCCAGGTAGATTCAAAGAAAAAATAATATTCACTAAGATAACATTCGCTTAATTTTTTATGTAACATTGTGATTATAATCAAAAAAATAAATCTCGTCCTATACTACAACCAAGCCATGGCAAGAAATCCCTCCTATTGCCAATATTTTAAGGTGCCTATAACTTTCTACATCAACTCAATTGCATCAAGATATTAAAAGCGTGTTAACAATATATTCCTTTAAGAAAAACTATGTCATTTCGGGATTAACATTTCGTACAATTCATATTCATTTGACGATCGACCTCCAATTTACATAACTGTGGTGAACTACAGTATAAACATGCTTTAGAAACTATCTAAATTACTGGGTACATCATCGTTAAGAGCATTGGTGCTCAACCTAGGATACATCATGGTTTATAGATTCAATACGAACTAAAGGGTACACCATATTTAGACTCGATACGAACTACGGTACATCGTGGTTTACAGACCTTCGACTCCCGGTCCGCCCCTGGTAACATCAAGGCCGATAGTCACCGCGGGTTCATTTCTGTCTACTATTCATTTCACGACAGGCACTTGTGATTGCCACAGTAGTACATTTTTTCACAAGCAAGGGACACTAGGGGGCCGAGGGTTACTTAACCTACCCCGCGACGTGTTCTCACACTGTTTGGGGTCCGGTGGGGTTATCTTGTTGCTTTTATAAAACTGACCATAACAAATGTAATTTGTCTTGATGTTTCTAGCTTACGCATAAATTTGGTGTGTGACAATCCTATCTGAATTTAAATTTTTAACGCAATATTGAATTCAGTAACCCTAAAAAAAATTAGTTTCAATTTTGACTGTCGTTTTAAATTTACACCATCTAGACCATTCTTAAGTAGGTTTTTATACGCCCACATTTTCATGTGGACGTATTATGTCGTCGCCCCTGTCCGTCTGTCCGTCCGTCCGTCCGTCTGGACGTCCGTCCGTCCGGACGTCCGTCCACAATTGTTTGTGGACTCTCTACAGGTCACAATTCTTGTCGGATTTTAACGAAACTTGAAATATAGGTTTATCCCCAGAAGATCTCGGCTGCTTTTGATATTGGCATGTATCGGATCAAAACTTCATGGATTATGGCCCCTGATTGTACGAAAAATCACGTTTTTAGCTTGTGGACCCTATAGAGGTCACAATTTTAAACCGATTTTGATGAAACTTGACATGCATGTTTATAACCCAAAGATCTTGGTTCCTTTCGATATTTGCGCCTATCGGAACGTAATTTCCTGAATTATGGCCCCTGATTGTCCGAAAAATCACCTATTTTAGCTCGTGGTACCTCTGGAGGTCACAATTATTATCCGATTTGAAAAACCGTTCGATTATATCACCGTTACACCCTAAGGAGGATTGAGTTCAAATTTCGGAACAATCGGACCAAAATTACCATACAAAATGGCCGCCGTTCGTACGCGAATACTGTTAAAAAATGGTATATCAAGGTTGTGGACCCTGTAGAGATCACAATTTTAGTTCGATTTTGATGAAACTTGAAATGCATGGTTATAACCCAAAGATCTTGGTTCCTTAAGATATTTGTGCATATCGGATCGTAACTTCCTGAATTATGGCCCCTGATTATACGCAAAATCACCTTGGTTTAGCTTGTGGTCCTTCTGGAGGTTACAATAATTATCCGATTTAAAAAATCGTTTGTTTATATCACCGTTACACCCTAAGGGAGGTTGAGTTCGAATTTCGGAAAAATTGGACCAAAATTGTCATACAAAATGGCCGACATTCGTACGCGAATACTGTTAAAAAATGGTATATCAAGGTTGTGGACCCTGTAGAATCACAATTTTAATTTGATTTTGATAAAACTTGAAATGCATGGTTATAACCCAAAGATCTCGGTTCCTTTCGATATTTGCGCATATCGGATCGTAACTTCCTGAATTATGGCCCCTGATTATACATGGTATATCAAGGTTGTGGACCCTCTGGAGGTCACAACTATTATCTGATTAAAAAAATCGTTTGATTATATCACTGTTACGCCCTAAGGAAGGTTGAGTTTCAATTTCGGAAAAATTGGACCAAAATTGCCATACAAAATGGCCGCCATTCGTACGCGAATACTGTTAAAAAATGGTATATCAAGGTTGTGGACCCTGTAGAATCACAATTTTAATTTGATTTTGATAAAACTTGAAATGCATGGTTATAACCCAAAGATCTCTGTTCCTTTCGATATTTGCGCATATCGGATCGTAACTTCCTGAATTATGGCCCCTGATTATACGCAAAATCGTCTTTGTTTGTCTTGTGGTCCCTCTGGAGGTCACAATTATTATCCGATTTAAAAAATCGTTTGATTGTATCACCGTTACACCCTAAGGAAGGTTGAGTTAGAATTTCGCTAAAATTCGGAACAAAATTGCCATACAAAATGGCCGCCGTGTGTACGCGAATTCTGTTATAAAATGGTATATCAAGGTTGTGGACCCAGTGTATAGGTCAATATTTTGATTCAATTTTGATGAAACTTGAAATGCATGGTTATAACCCAAAGATCTTGGTTCCTTTCGTTATATGCACATATCAGATCATAACTTCCTGAATTATGGCCCCTGATTGTCCAAAAAATCGCCTATGGTCCCTCTGGAGGTCACGATTATTATCCGATTTAAAAAAATGCTCGACTCTATCACCTTTACACCATACGGAAGGTTGTTTGAATTTCAGGGGAATCGGACCATAATTGCCAGACAAAGTGGCCGCCGTTTGTACGCTTATAGTGTTAAAATATGGTATATCAATTTTGTGGACCCAGTATAGGTCACAATTTTAATTCGATTTTGTTGAAACTTGAAATGCATGTTTATAACCTAAAGATCTTGATTCTTTTCGATATTTGCGCATATCAAATTGTAATTTAATGAATTATAGCCTTTGATTTTAGGAAAAATCACTTTCGGTTTTCCTTGTTCTCTATCCATCTCTCGAAAATGTGGGCGTATCCTGCCTGGCAGTGCCAGCTTACTATCTTTTTTGATAGAGGTTGAACCCAACATCCACCAAACCCATATATAAGACAAAACAAGTCATATCCAACGGAAAACAATAACGATTAATTCAAATTCCACCAATTTAGATTTCCTATTATTATTGCCTGCCATTTTGAAACTCCAAAACACATATATACGATATATTATTACCAAATTCCGCAATTCTGGATTAAATTTTGCCGGCCATGTTGGGTTTTTTTTAAATTGCACTATATAACCAAATTTGGCAGCCATTTTTTAAAAAATGCCCGGCACCAATAAAAATTACATTTTTTAATTGATGTTTGTCAACTTCGATTTTTTGGCACATTTCGCTTGCATAATCGCTGTATTTGAGGAACTGAAACACAAATTATTTATCCTCACACCACTTAACACACTGATTACGAGACATAGCTCTAGGAAAATTCCCGAAGACCGCAATATTGAATTATGTTAATAATAATAATAATCACGTCATTTTACAAGGGTAGCAAATTAGGCCTGAGGCCTTTTTCCCCAGATCGTGCGAATGATTTCGATCATTACTGCAGGAAGAAACCGAAGAACTCGGGGGGAAACCTGCCTGATCGGACGGGAGACCGAATATCCCTCTCACTTACAACGATAAAGTTTATGCCCAGAGCTGGGATTGAACCCTCCTTGCATTAGTGAGAAGCCGCCTCTCTATCGCCACGGCTATGTTGATTACGCTATTTTGCCTTGGCCAATTTCGGTCGATTTTTATTATGATTTTGTCTGATATAATTTATCATGGAACTAAACTGCACTCGTTTCTTTTGCAATTTATTTAAGATAAACGTTATCCATCTCCTCCTATAATACTTCAAGAAGTAAATAAAACGTTTGTTAAGTACATGATACCACGACGTCGTGGTTTTTGTGGCTTCATAGTTGGGACCCAAAATGGCGCCTGGAAATAAGTTGTCGTCGGCATTTTACAACTTGGGAGTATGGATTTCATCTAGGTCGTTAATACATTTATTTGCACTAAAGTACAACGTTTCGGAGATTTGGGAATCACGTGGCTAAGTTTGTAAGACGCTGGCTCGCTAGCCTGGAGGTCGGGTGTTCGAACCCTGCATTGGCCGAGAAAGTTCATCCAGGTTTTCCAGCGTGGTTTCCCCTTGTCAGTGATGTAGGATGTAGGGCCTGACAAGGACAACTGTGTAGCCGTTCGGGTGGGACTAAAAAAACGAGGTCCAGTGTACACATTGGCGTGAACGTAAAAGATCCCTTGGTAGTTGGTATTCGATATAAGAGCAGGCCGCTGCCCGGGTAAAATTTCCCCAATAGCTCACTGTATGATTTATGCCCATCTTCATTAGCCAAGTTTAGGGGCAGAACAGTAGGACGTTAAACTCAATTTCATTTCGTAAATTGTAGATTTGTAGAATAAAAATTACAGAAAATAAATCTGGTAAATCTGCTGCGGTGGAATTGGTGACAAGCGTCTTGAATAGTAACCACCTTCAGTCTCGATAAGCCTTATCCCTCGATACCCCACACTCACGCACGTTTTTTATTTACGGGTGGGAGGGGTAGTATTATCGGGTCGCTAGAAGAGGTTTTGATTATCTCTGTAATAGTAATAAATAGTTTTGGTAATCATTCCCTAGCTGCTTTATGGTTTGAACTGAATCTTCTGAGCAAGTAAAGGTTTTTATTTAAATCGAAAACCCAGTGAAACCTGTACTTCCTCTATAAAGTAGATTTATTGAGAGATAATTAGAACATCTTTATTACAAGGCCACTGAATTTATTTTAAAAATGTAGATTGATTTAAGGTTAGCTTCATGTTTATTTTCCCATCAGCACACTTTTCAAAGTCAATGTTCATTTTACACGCCATTAAAACGATTATTTATACGTGGGTATCACCAGAAAGCATCCATTCAAGGAAGAATAGATATAATCTACAAAGAGATAGATACATTAATCTTTTGATATCATACATATATTCTCAATAGTAGTGTCAACACAAACGAAGTTCATTTTATAAACAATTGTGATACTTTATAACAGAAATAATCATAGCCACTTTCTAAGTTTTTAAACCGGTCTCACACATTGCAATTTACCGTGAAATACCGCATTCCATTGGGTATACATATTATCATCCGTTCCTATCTTGATGACACCACCTTTAACCGATCGTGGGGCAGGTAATAAATATGGCAGTGCATTATCACAGATTCTGCGCCAACAAGCTATTACTAATTTGTGGGCCCCGTACCTCTCAGTAGAAAGAAAAAGTACGCAGATCACAATTAGAGCGAATACAACCTTACCAACAATGACCCTTGTCTTGTCGCATGCCATCATATTGTATAAAAGGGATCGTTGTGTCGCGGTGCCGCTATGCCGCCGTCCCTTATTGTATAGGGTTAGGGTACCCTAACCCTAACGGTGGCTTAACGGGTACCTCCCGTATAAAACAGCGAATATAGAAATGTGTGGGGTCGGCTTTAAACTATTAATTCGTGTTGTTTAGTTCTTGCCGGCACATCATATTATGCACATCCTATATGATACTTGCAACTATATTTTCTAAATGACAAAATTAAAAGGGATTAATTGAGTACTGTATGTAATGGTTCCAAAATTATTCTCTACACTATTACAATATTGGTTAAATAAAAACGTGTGTACGTAAACTTCGTAACTTATCGAACATGGTAAACATTTCCACGTGAGTTATTGAAGGGTGTGTGCCAGTTATATTTTAGTGAATAAGTTTGCTAAATCAAGAGTTAAAGACCGCTGCAAAAGGTTATTACTAGTCCTCGACAGCTATCTTAAGCTGTGCGGTGCGTTTTTGAAAAAATACAAACTTTCAAATTACACTGTGAGAGAAGCAAATTCAACGCTCTCAACTGTTTAAATAAGCATTATTTCCGCAATTAGAATGATGGAGATTGTCATGAAACGTTTTACTTTTAATGTTAAGAAAATGTAGTGATCATTTCAGAACGTCCGGCCAGTCCCATATGTAGGTACAAAGTATAATGGCTGCCACAATAAGTCCACATAATCTATTATGTGTGAAATAATATGTCATTTAATTCTACTTAACTTTGAACACTGTCAGTTTTTGGCGCTTTCTAAATGCCCCGATTTAACCATAGCTAGCTAGCCTTGGACAATAAAAAAACACTTTTTGTTGTAATTTCAACCCAATCGACCAAACTTATACCGAAGGTGATTAAATTCAAGTCCAGATTTATATAAGTATATGAGATAGTGCATACGGTGTTAGAACCGTATATTCTCTGTCAATCTACAAGAACTATATATTCACATGCTAATCTGCTATTCAAGTGTGTAATAATTCGTTCTAGGAGCAAATATTAACCCATTCTTCACGAACCAATCATAATGAGCACAGGTACGCCCAGTCCCATAGGAATACGACCTACAATAAGGCGTTTCGAGGCACTCCTTGCCACAAAATGTTAGAGATTTGCTGGTAAAATTACGTATTAGATGACGGGAACAATCTAGTGGTTGGTGGTTAGTGGCAACAATAACCTGCTTCGAAACTCTTTTTATGGCATTCGTTAATTCGACTAAAAAAGAAATAACAAAATATTAAACTGGCCACTTTAATAGAATATAAACATCAAGGTTCGATCATTCGTCTCCAGGGTTTAATGTCCACCTCCACGTCAGTGGATTTTATTACGATTTTATACAGGACAGTTCTGAATGTGCATAAAACGGGGATAATTCTATTATTATTCGGATGGTTGTATGGCGGAATGGTTAGCACGTGCGTGTTGTATCATATGGCTTGACATTGAATCACCTGGCGTGATTTCAAATCCCCGGTTGTACGTGACAAGGAGTTGGGTCGCCTGTCCAACCTCGTTGGTTTACTCCGGGTCCTCCGGTTTCCTCACACTGCTAAAGACCCCAAAGCGCAAGCAAATTATTGAAATAAAATTGAACTATATGTTAGGCCTTAAATGACCTAGTTTGTGTCAAGTGGACGCTAAACCCCATTTCTCTCTCTCCTATAGTTGGCATCCATTATATGAAAATCAAATTTACCTGTACTATTGTTTTCATACTGGGAATTACAGCTGGTGTTTAACCTGTCCAGCAAAATAGCAGTCGGACGAATAAATTCGAAAAGAGCCATACATGTCAACGCACCCTTGAATCCTTCCTGTTTCATTGACATCACGCCTAATACAACATCCATATTCGCCGATAGACTTGGCTCGGACATCTGCTGACAGATAGCTTGATCACTGGTCATAAGCCAATCATCACCAATGAGAACAAAATGTGTGGTATTTAAACTTCTTTGAATTATCACACTATACCATTCTAAAGGAGCTAGGACTTTATCTATCGTCACCGTCGCACATGGCGAGGTCTGTCTATGATCGAACTGAGATAAATATAGGGATCCATTTTGAACATTCAACAAGAATCCGTGGAGGTTACTTTTGGCATAAATAATGTCACCATCGCTGTATGTGTCCAGCAATATAAACACCGCCAAGCTGAATTCATCCCCAAGGAGCATGGTTTGAGGAACTGATATGGATATAGAAGACGGAAACGATCCATCAAAAGTCATGGCGTTGTTTGGTAAACCTGATGGTCCTTGTAGAAATCGTGGTGGAGTTAGTGAATTATAGGTTGGCATTATATTCGTCTTGACCTCAAAGCCCTGCATCTTATCATCTAAGGGCCAAACAAGAGATGGGGCTGAAAATAATAATACACGTTATGTGCGTATCGATTTAAAGATACATTATGTACGAGCCAAATCTGCCTATAGCAGGACTTTATTTTGGCTTTAAAAGTTATATAACTATTATTTAGACATTTATTCACACGACAATCCTATTATCAACTCTCTTGAAAACTCGGGTTGCGGAGATTTAATCCGATTGAAATGTGATAACAAGTTCCGTTGTTACGATGATAAAAAAGCGAGGCCAGCCTTTGATCTAAATCTTACAATGCATCATGAAGGTTTACACCGCGGAGAAAAGATTTACACCTGGGAGAAAGGGTTTACACCGCGAAGAAAATGACTCCATCGCGCAAAAAAGGGTTTCATGTTTTTTTGATTGATTATAGTTTTAACTGCGATTTCTCATATGAGGTAAATTAAAAGAAAAAGGTATAAATCAACGTATGGCACTAAAAGACCATTGTATATACCAGAGTAAATGTATTTGTTGCAAAATATATTCTGATTAATTCTCGGTTTAGCATACACTTTGATTTTTCCTGTCTGGCCTTTAGAAATGGATAATTATAAACCATGTTTGATGGATACATTTTTATCTTGCAATTATTATTCAAATCACGACGCTGAAACGTGATGATGCGGTTTACACGATAATTCCCCCAAACATAAAAAATATAATTCAGTAAATATCTCAGGCTAGCGTTGACATCGAGAGTTGATTATGGTATGAATTAGTTAATTATGTCGAATAAATAATTTAGATAGGATTTCAGGCCTAAAGAAAAGACCTGCAATAGGCAGATTTAGCTCTTGCATAATGTATGTTTAAAATAATCTAACTGTATACACTGTTTATATTTTGAGGACTTTTATCTGCGATTGATGATGATTTTTTTTTTTTAAAACGATGGAGTGATATCATAAAACCTCATGGGGTCACGGTGGATAAGTGGGTAGACGCTTGCTTGCTAGCCTGGAGGTCGGGTGCCCGATCCCTGCATTGGCCGAGGAAGTTCATCCAGATTTTCCTGCGTGATTCTCCCTTGTCAGTGATGCAAGACGGGGGGACTGACAGCTGTCTAATCGTTCAGAGGGGTCGAAAAACCGAGGTCCCGTTAACATATTGGCTGCACGTAAAATATTCCTTGACGGTTGGAATTCGATATAAGAGTAGGCCGTAGTACAGCTGTCCGGGCTCGTCTTCATTAGCCCAGTTCGGGGCAGAACAGTCGGACGTAAAACTCCATTTCATTTCATTAAAACTCATTGATAAAGTAAGAGCACGGCCTCGGCTTTATGTACTTTAGATATATATATATTTACCTGTTGGTGGAGGGGTACCAACGTTATTGCAGATAGAAGCATAATAAGTTGAGTCTATGTCTTCGCCAATATCAAACATAGAAGCACATGACAATTGTCCAATATAACCATCTGCAGTATCTGTTTGATGACCACCAAACCGAACAGTTCCAGGTACACTTAATGACCTCCCTGATATTGAAATGACATCGTGGCTATGTACCCAATCAAAGTACATAAGAGCCTGTCCACTGGTAAACGAATGTACAAATGTTCCCAGAAAAACGGCGCTAGATTTATAATCATTTGAACATGTTTCGCTGAAGATGGCACCGTCTCCGAATTTCACAGTGAATTTTAAGTCTCCGTAGTTTCCTTCCAGAATTATTTCTGTTATTTTGGACAGCTCGTTGTTTGTGGCTTTGTAATGAAAAAAGACACTTCTAGGTCTGGTATCACTCTCAGCTTGAATATATAAACTTATAGCTACTGATTGGAAGTTGTGATCCGTACTTATGGGAACATCAATGAATTGCGTTCCATTAAATATCAAAGTAGATTCTTCTTGTAGGTTAGGGTTACCATTCTGCTGAACTCGTATATCGTCAACTTGGTCGTGATTTAAACTATAGGTCAAATTGTTAGATTCAATTCCTCTAAATACTCCATTCAAAGGCCATGTGTATTTCGGGGACGCCGATACGGAACCTCCGTTACTGCATCCAATAAGTCCTTAGAATAAAAAATATTCCAAAAATTATTCAGACGTATATTGTATATACAAAGAGTTTTAATTGGGTCAATGTCACACTTATACCCTGGTTAATCTTCGAATTTGCAAAAGAGCATGACGTGCGTTATTAAATTTTTCAACCGTTTGAAAAACATGAAAGCTTTCGTTGTCGTGACCAGTAGAGTCATGTAATAGTTAAAGGAGCTAAATCGCTGACATTTGGGACCTAGAAATTGACATAAGTCGGCCGCAACTGATTTACATTCAATGGTTTCCGTTTTTAATTTCAAATCAGCTATGTTCGGCGAAATAAGCCATACAGTCTCAATCGAGTGAAAATGTTTAGCGTCCCTCGAGTCTTTTATTACAACTGGGGCTGAAGCGCATTAAGATACACGATTCGTGTACCAATGTTAAAAAATTATTTTATCTTAAATATCTAATAACAGAAGCTCATCTTTTCCAGGTAAGTTTACATCATCAATGTTGATTTAAATCGACCAATAATTCGTGTTTTCGATGTCGAAAATTTTGGAGGATTTAGATTTTGAGTTACGGACTTGGGTCCTTTAAACATTAACGGGAGTGTGTCAACCCGGTTGTTTCTATCACCAGTTAGCAAGAGCCAAGGGTTAAAATAACTCCCAACTCCTAAGTTTCAAATATTTGTTGGGGGGGGGGGGGGGTAATCGTGCGGTCGCATTCATACATATTTACTTTTCTTTCTATTCCCTGGTGCGCTAGTATAACCATTTCTTCAACGAAAGACACATCAATCACACGTACTAGTTATGGGAGAAACTATTTTACTATATAAAGCGAATGGGGTTACATGAGTACGCAACTGTTTTCTAATCCTGCTTCTAAACAAACAAGCCAACAGTGGGGCTTATGTCCCCCGTCGATATCCAAAAATAATTTAAAAGTATCGAGAAAATCTAACTCATTATCAACTATACACTGAAGGTTGAAGTCGATAACTGCATCTAAGGCTAAATTCCGGGTCTCTTGTATAGAGCAGGGAGTCCTAACACACCCCACCGCCTGGACAAGAGCCTGGTATTGATGTAATGAAACTATACACAGAGTTGCACCACTATTACTTAAAAAACATTGTGTGAAATTAGATAATGTGTTGGCAGTTCTCACTATAATAGTTAAATACTACATAATGAAAAGGCAATTTGCTGAAAATATCAGTCAAATTGATCCACTATGAACCGAGAACTAAGCGGACGAAAGTTCCGATTAGCCTCGATCACCATTACTGAAGTCGGTACGACAAAACTTATATTATACTCGATTGTCCATTTAATCGTTAATCAAGAAGGAAAGTGATCGTAGCCTAGCCTACAATAGGTACATTTTGCTCTTGCATACTCTATGTTTAACTAGAATCAAAGTTGTCGACTAATCAAATCGCTTAGCCCCCTGCTTACCCTGAGCCGAAAATTCTCATTCTCGCAGTTAATCAAGGTATTGAGCGAGGTAACGAAACTATTCAACAAAGTCTCATCTCCCTCACTGGATTACAAAACCCAGTTATTGTGACCGAAATCTCGACCAATCATCAAATTGCTTTTCGTTCTGCTTATCCTGGTCAGAAAATGCTCATTATCGAACTTAGGCAAGGTATTGAGATACGAAACTACACACCAGGTTTCATCAACCTCGCTTTATAAAAATTAAAGCATCAACAAATCAAACTGCCTATCACTGCTTTCTCTAAGCAGAAATTGTTCATCCACCTAATGAACACCTACGCCAAGTTTAAAATTCTAGCTCAATTAGAGGGAGAGTAATTGTTTCCCAAAAAAGTGTGACAGTAAGACAGACGTACAGACCTATTCCAATAGGTGCCTGCTTTACTCAAACGCATATTATAGGCTACCGTGAAAACTATACTTATTCCCGAAAATAAATCATTCATTGTAAGCTTTTTGGTTGGATTTGGGTCTACAAATACTATTATTTTAGATGATGCTCGGGTGAGCGCATTTTGGAACACCGTACTGTTCTAGACTAGCAATCAATATGTAGAAATAGTTTTTACTAGTAATATAAATTATAATTTACATTTTGAAAAAATACACAAAATAAGAAAAAGAAATAACAAGATCAGATTAATACCTACCAAGAAATATTAATACGATCTGTGTAAACATTTTGTAGAAATTTCATATGCTGCGATTTGCTTGTTGATGACTAGTCGCAACTGTGTCTTTACTCTGAAATGAAGGAATAGCTGAATGATACAAAAATCAATCATGTTGGATGGAATACAGAAAGAAACCGTCCAATAAGCTGTTCATAGACTTATGCATTCAGCTAGTGTAAAAGCGGTGGGGTTCGTTATTATAGGCTAGCCCAAACATCTGTCAACTGGACCTACTGTTTAACTTGTTTTATATTATGACAAAGGGGGGAGATGACACGCCCTCTCGACTTCTTATTTGTATCTTAACCAATTTTAAGACACTCTAGACATAAACGGACATCTGAATTGTATGTTTTTACCAACTTTCAACCTTAAAGTGTAAATAATTTAATTAAATCAATCTGTCCATAATATCATATATAATGTATTCGACGTTGAATCTTTAATAAACAACAACAACAACATTAGGCTAGCCCACTTCATCGTATGAAAGCAGCAAATAAATCAGTTTATAAACAGTAGCTTCATACCCGTCGCTTTTTGTACGAACGTTTCGGCTTCAAATTGTGCCAATTATCATCCAAAAAATGGCTATGTTTGGATAAATTGAATAGAGAAATTTCGAAATAAAAACTGCTGTGCACTGTGAATATATACGACCATTTTAAACACAATCAATAGACAAACACACAATAACTGAGCATTCTTCCCAGATGCATTCTTGGCGGTTTCGGGGTCAGTTTGAAATCTGTACCGTAAAAAGGGTTTTGACGGCAATGGAAATCTAATTTAACGTCTTACTGTCCTGCTCCGAACTGGGCTTATGAAGTCGGGCATACGCCATAGTGTGCTATTTGGCAAATGTTTCCGGACAGTGGCACCACGGCCTACTCATATATGGAATTCCATCTGTCAAGGGATCTTTTACGCGCACGCTAATGTGTTCTTTCTATCCGAACGACTGGCAGGTGTCCTTGTCAGGCCCTCCGCCCTGCATCACAGGCAAGACAGAACTACGCCGTAAAATATGGATGAACTTTGTCGGCCAATGCAGGGATCGATCACCCGACCTCCAGGCTAGCGAGCCAGCGTCTTACCTACTTAGCCACCGTGGCCCCCTGGCGGCAGTGGGTATTTCTTACAATCAAGTCGAAGGTAGTAGAAATGGGAAAACGACGGACGCCATTAGTCTGTGGCATCGGTGTAAGATTAAAAAGTCCGGACGAGGTAGGAGTTAATATTGGGCTCATTTTTGGCTTAGTGGGTAGGGGTAACATAATCGCACACAGAATTACTGGTATTTACATGAGTTGTTCCTCTATCAACCCCGTTGCAACTGACCTGATAGAAACCCCGGAGTAGGTCAAAGGGTCACCAGACACAGATAAATGAGAAACATGATTCTGATAAATTACAATTTAATTTTAAACTTATAAGGCATATGTTCTGGACGTCAGGACACCTTTTCCAACTCCTCAACCGAATTATACTGGAAATCATATCTATATTATGAACTGTATTTATTTACGGTCGAGGTGTCTGATTTGTCTCCTGAAACAGTGTTGCAAGATGTGCAGCGGCAAATCACTCAAGGCAGCCACACAGACCAGGCCGTTTTTCCCGTGAACATCATTCCTGCGTCTCAAACCTTAAATATAATTAGCACACGCTATCTTATGTAATCACATAACCAGATAGTTCGTAACAGATCGCTGTAGACACAACCAGGGGCGTAAATGTGTATGTGTGTGTGTGTGTCGGGGGTACCCCCCAGCAAGAGAAATAGTCGGTCGTAAAATCAGTGCAGTCGGTCGCAAATTAAAAACAGTCGGTATCAAAATATGTGCTCACTTGTCAACTTATCATGTTTGAACAAATGTTGTGTTTCACTCTTATTCTGTTTGAGTATGTGGGGGTTGGATGCCTAAATGAAAACGCATGCGCGTGCTGTATCATAAAGCCTGTCATTGAGTCAACTGGCGTGGTTTCGAAACCCGGTTGTACGTGGCAAGGAGTAGGGTCACCTGTCCAGCCTAGTGGGTTTTCTCCGGGTCCTTCCTCTTACTGCTAAAGACCCTTCGCGCAAACGAATTATTGAAATAAAATTAAACCATATGTTAGTCCCGAAATGACCTAGTTTGTGTCGAGTGGACGTTAAACCCCATTTCTCTCTCTGGTCTAAGAACAAAATTTCCCCAGGGATAAAAAAAGCCGATCTCAAAATAAGTGCAGTCACTGCAGTCGGTCTCAAAATAATGCATCGGTGACTTAAGTTTGTATTTACTTGAATCCGTTAGCCTGAATTGCATACGTCAGCCTAAATGCCAGAATAGATCCCAGACAGTTTGTATTTGCTTGAATCCGTGAGCCTAAATTTCATACGTCACACAAAACTATAGTATAAAATAACCATGTTTGATTGTCGTGATTGAAAAAATGTTTGTTACTCTTATTCTGTTGTGAGTATGTTGCTCTGTGAAATGTGTTCAAAAAAATAGTCGGTCTCAAAAAAGTACTCGCTGCAGTCGGTCTTAGACTAAATGAATTAATGAGGTAAACAAACACTCACAAAACAGGCGAAATTGACAGATAGGCCACAAGATTCCCATTTCTTATCCACTCGTTAACAAGAATTTGGTTCCATTTGCAATGACATTGACTAAAATTTTAGGACCAGTCCCGATAAATTAAAAGCTCGGTTACATATCTGAAATTTTCTCGCGCCTGCGGCGCTGGATTCCGTTGTAACACCATTCTTCTATTCCTCCCTTGTCTTATACTTACACTGTCTCAGCACTATCATATTCACGGTTATAGTGAACTGCCCAGTTGTACTGGTGTCGGGGTCGTGGGGCGTCATGCTATAAATGTTATGTCAACTCTTGCAAAACAGGCGGAATTGACAGGAGCAGACCTCGAGATTATGTCCCATGACTCCTAGTGGAATGTTTAATGTAAATCCGTCGGCTTTTCGGGTAGAAATCATGGAATAAGCTTTATTTTGTAGGTTTTGATGTTTGATAACAAAAAAAACAATGTTGACATTTTTTCTGAGTAGGTCTTCATAGTATGGGAGGCCATTATTTGAGGGTAGCCATTTTGTGATAATATTCCAAATTATGTTTATATATTCACCTTATTTATAATGTTATGGACATATCAACTGTGATTTGGCAATGCATTAACATTGGCAGGGTTTATGACTATATTTCAGATTGTTTTCCAACATTTCATGATGATATTTCCAAGATGGCGACAATTTTTAGCGGGAAAATCGATCGATGTGCTGATTTCGATTAAGTAGTAGTGTTTGGTGTCAACGTACATGTTTTCGGGGTCACAGATTCCATTCCTAGCATTTACAACTTTTTAAAATAATCAAATATTCATATACTTAGCATATTTCCAAGATGGCGGATATTTTTGGCGGGAAAATGAGACGATGTGCAGATTTTGATTAAGTGGTAGTGTTTGGTGTCAATATATATGTTTACGAAGGTGCAGAATCAATTTCTGACATTAACAACCTTGTAAAATGATCACATGTTTACATATTTAGTACATTTCCAATATTGCTGCCACTGGTGGCGGGAAAATCGGACGATGGGTTGATTTTGATTAAATAGTTGTCTTTGGTGACAATATATATGTTTTCGGGGAGGCAGATTCGATTTCTGTCATGTACAACTACGTAAAATGGTCGTATGTTTACCAATTTAGCATATTTCCAAGAAGGTGGAACGTTTTCTGCACACATTATTATTATTTATTTATCATTGATTTTCCTGGGAAAGCAAAGCCTAATCCTGACACAAAGGCAAAGAGAGTATAGCGGCTGCATGGTGCTTACGTCACGTGCCCATCATGTGCCTGCCACGACCACGCCAAGCGCTTACTACACGATCTTGCTACGCTCATGACCAAGATCTGGCTGTGCGCGAAAAGTGATCTAGCGGTTACCAGTCAGACCGGGATACGTTCTCACCGCACTCCAGTGACGTGCTTACCAGGCCTATAGAGACTGTGTCATGCTCACCCGTCCCCAGCCACTTTCAAAGCGGAGAACAACCAAAGTCAAACAATAAAGAATATTTCATAGTTTACTTGATGTTTCCATTTTGGGGGCTCTGAACGATTCCTTCCACACGCATCTTGGGGTCAGTTGATAATATAACCCATGCTGTAAAGGTTTCTTATACCAAATATTGACACAAAAACAAATATTTACACAAAAACGAGACTACGTAATTAAAATCAGCACATCGTCCGATTTTCCGCCAGGAAATGAAAGCCGTATTGGAAATATGCCAAATATGCAAACATGTGATATTTTTACACAGTTATAAACGGCAAAAATGGAATCTGCTCCCCGAAAAATATATATCCTGGTACCATGGACGACTACTTAACCAATATCCGCTCATCGTTCCGTTTTACCGCCCAAAATGGCCGTCATATTGTACATTTTCAAAATAAGTGAACTTATAATCATTTTACAGAGTTGTTACCGACCTACATGGATTATGTGCCCTCGAAAACATATATATTGATACCAACGACGACTACTTAATCAATATTAGCACATCGTCCTATTTTGCCGCCAAACATGACCGCCATCTTGGAAATAAGCTAAATATGTAAACATGCGATCATTTTACAAAGTTGTAAATGCCAGGAATGGAGTCTGTGACCCCGAAAACATATATATTGACACCAAACACTACTACTTAATCGAAATCAACACATTGACCGATTTTGCCGACAAAAATGGTCGCCATCTTGGAAATATCATCATGAAATGATTGAAAACAATCTTAAGTATAGTCATGAACCCTGCAAATATTAATACATTGTCAAATCACAGTTGATATGTCGATAACATTATAAATAAGGTGAAAATAAAAACATAAGTTGGAATATTATTGCAAAATGGCACCGTCAAATAATGGCCCCCCATACTATGAAGACCTACTCTGAAAAAATGTCAACATTGGTTTTTTGTAATCAAACATCAAAACCTACAAAATAAAGCTTATTCCATGATTTCTACCCGAAAAGCCGACGGATGGGAATTATGTTACAAACCCTATCCCACTATCCCATGTCCCAAGACTTTCTCCCAGCAATGACCTCTTAAGCTAGGATTTTGACTCAATTTTTCAAAATTTGCTTAGGTTGCTCAGTGTTATGACACAATCATCATATATGACGTAACTGCTTTCCGCCGAGACAACTATATAATTATGCAATACTATCAATGTTCTACTGGGAAGCATAATGTTATAGCCAGTATTTTGTTGACAATCATTGTGTGGAGAGTATGGATAGTGCACTTGATTTGGAACCGCCTTATCCCACCCCCTATTCCCAGCTTCTAGATCCGCTACTGCACATGGCCCCTAGAAAACTCACACCTGGTAGGCGCTGCTCTTGACTGCGTCACTCGTACTGGAAATATGTGCATCAGTCGATCGCATTTTGGCTAAACACCCCTCTCCCCCAAACACAATTGTTATGTACGCCTCTTGGCACAATGTATGTTTAATTACTAAGTAAATATAGACTTTTTAATCATCTCTTTCAGAAAAGACAAAACGGGATGTATGTCATTACAACTAGCGGAAATCAATTGTGTTCAATAAAATATCCCTTTTTTCGTTGGTCATCTTTACACAACAGACGACCCACCACCATTGTATTTGGAAAATCCGTAAATGATATAATATTGATTTTAATATTCCTATGAGATTCCCCATTTAATTGCTATTAGTTTTAATGTAAAAAAAAAAAATCTATCAATAGCATTGTTAAACTCAAACTGTGGTGATAAATATGACGTTTATAATATCTATTACATCTAGCATATAATAGCGGAATACTTAAGTAAATATTTACGAACAATATAGTATAAATGTCTGTTTTAACGCGACGCACTCTTAAGCCGAGGGTTTATTTTTTGTTTGTAACAATTTTCGACCATAAATAGCAGTAACAACCATTAACTTATACGCGGAAAACAAGCATATTGAATAATCGTTTACTGAAATAATGGATGGTATTGAATCAATCATACGGGAAAGGGTCATTATCACGTGAAAACAAAAAAGGCGACGTCTGTCGATGTCCTGAATGGCTGCCATACCTAAACCTTTACAATTCCATTAAATAGAAG
This sequence comes from Patella pellucida, assembly GCA_917208275.1. Lineage (NCBI taxonomy): Eukaryota > Metazoa > Mollusca > Gastropoda > Patellidae > Patella > Patella pellucida. Next base: position 54,581,110 of record OU795039.1, on the reverse strand, counting down.
AAGAATAAATACATCTAAATATTATCGAAGTATTCTTAGTTTTTCCGACTCATGTCGTCGATTTAGGACTTTAAATGTCTGTCAACTAGCTTAGTGTATGTTCTCCAGCGGAGCTAACGGTAGACAGGCAGCCTAAGTTTAGTATTATTGTTATTACAGAACTTTTATAGTGCGCCCTTTCATAGAACACCTCCAGGGGCACTTTACATAGTGATAATGTAATCATAAATAAACAACAAGATTATGAACATGTTAATGATTGTATACAGAAACAGTTAAAAGCCTGATTAAATAAATGTGTTTTAATTTTTGTTTTTTTTAAAGAATATAGAGATGTACAACATCTTAAAGATAGGTTCTTAGAAAAGTATTTATCGGGTGGTTATCCAATAAAAGTATGGCAATTTTGGTATATATGGAAAGTAGACGTACCCAATCTTACTATAAAAATACGGGATTCCACGAGTAACACTCATGGAGCGTATACAAGACAATATATAAGGGTCCCCCTAATCAACAGCCCGACGATTAAGAATGTCTGCACGTGTGATGGCAGAGGTCACATGCGAACATTGAGCACTTGATGTACAAGTTGATAAACTTTATGAAGAGTTAAACGTACAACCCTTTCAAAGTCTCGATTATCCATTATTGAATTGCGAAGGTATTCTAATCCATTCAATATCTAATCCATCCGATTAAATTATGAAACTTGGTCAACTCATCATTGTCTGTGACTTGAGGGTTAATTTAAACCCACGGTTGTAAGGTTAATGTGATGTTAATTAGTGTTCGGATATTCGAACACTAATACCATCGAATATTCGACGGGTCTTGAAATTGGTATTCGAATAGTATTCGAATATTTGCAATATAATGAAAGTGGTTTATTTTCAATTTATTAAAATTTCAAATCAATTATTTAATACGTGAAATCTCTGTTGACTCGCGAACAACGCACAATTTTTTTTTTTTTTTTTTGCAATTGCCAGTTGATCTTTTACGTAAACTGCCAGTTTGTACCCAAGAACTCGGCATTCCACGACATCAAAACAAGATTTTCAATCACCAATGTATAGGAATTCTTCCGCGCTGCATCCGAAACAAAGGGTATCTCGTTCATTCGTGGGTCTAGCACTGCAACATTTCACGGAAATCATTGTCGTCTAGTCGTTTTTCCCATATAAGCAGAAAACAGTATCTTCATGTTGGTGATGAATGTGGCCGGGCGCCAGTGGGTTCACCCAGCTGTTTCTTCATGACGAATCCTAGCAAATTCACCACAATGTCATACAGATGACGTCGTATAGTGAGTGCGCGTAATGTAAAGGTGTTCAATGAATGAATGAAATGGGGTGATGTCACACACTAATAATTAGCTTTAACACAGAATTAGGATTCAGCATTGGGGTCCCTGCATGGCTAGTTACCGAATAACTGTCTCTGAAGGGATAGCAACCTTACAAACAGAAACCGAGAGAGAGAGAGAGAGAGAGAGAGAGATGGGGGTTAACGTCCACTCGACACAAACCAGGTTATTTCGGGACTAACATATGGTTCAATTTTATTTCAATTGGCTTGCGCATAGGGGTCTATAGCAGTAGGATTAAACCAGATGACCCGGAGAAAACCCACTAGGTTGGACAGGCGATCACACTCCTCGACAGTTGAACCGGCGAATCGAAACAACGACAGTTGAACCAATGACAAATCTTATGATACATCGCGCACACGCCAACCATTCGCCCCCTTACATACAATCTGCAGTTAGGTAATCCATAAAAATATATACTGTGGGTAATCGAAATAAGCTTTGAATTCAAATGTGGCAAGGAAAGTCGCCTTTAATAATATTTGAACGCAAATAGAATAAATAATGTAGATATTCGAAAGTATTCGAATATGGTGATTGCTATTCGAATATTCGAATATTATATTCGACGAGCGAATATTCGTGCCGAACACTAATGTTAATTGGGGCGGCTTGGTGGCTTGTCCATTCCGTTGAGGTCACTCGACTTCATATTTTACAACATATATTTTGGTGGTTTTTTTTCTTTCTTTTGAAATGATATTGAACCCAAGCAATGCTTTAAGTTGCATACTGTATTTGATAAATGACTACATGTATACACGAGCGTTTTGTAGCGTACTGCTTGGGTGCCCCAAACGCTAGTGTGACGGTAGGCCTATGAACATTCGACGTTATGATTTTACTTTGCCAGAAAGGTGTCATATCAGTCAGTATTATCTTTTTAAAACAAAATAATATGTCACTATTAGTTTTTTAACAGTATTTTGATTCACTCGGACCCATTGAAAAGCTTTGAATGTAGAGAATGGCCATAGAAATCATTCGACATGATTTGAAATTATCACAACAATCCTAGCCACATCAGGGGAAATAACCTCTCTTTTCTTGGTTACACCCCCCCCCCCCTCCGCATGGTGTACATCCTAATACACATGATAATGTAGTGATTTTTTTAAAGTTCACTGAAAATATTTACTAAATGATTTCTTATTTCTTAAGTCGGTATTCAAGGCTATATTCCAAGTTGGCGTGGGCAAGTGTAAAACCTAACAAACCTGTAACCGCCACGGTCGAAGATTGTTTTAACACATTAAAGGGTAGTGTAGTTCTAATCTCTGAAACATTAAAATAGACGTAAATGGGTATGGATGTAGGGTACATAAAGCGATTTACACTCATTTTTTAGAAAAATTTTATTGAAAATTCAAATCAATTATATTCGGTGAAATACGTGAATGCCTGAAATTGAAGGGCAGTCAACGGCCCTTCTAAGTCCATTCTACATGATTTTAAGAATTATTTTGTCGTCTATGAAATCAGACATTTTAAACTACGTCCGCATTTTGTTGTTGGGTATGTTTCCTGTATATACATGTAATATAATTGATGATAGATGTAGGATATACATATGAATTATGACATTAGGCGAATACGAAAACAGTCTGACCGTACAGTTATCTTTTAGATACTTGTTTATTTGAACCGTAATTAATTTGTTTTCAGTAACTTAAGAATAATAGAAAACGAGGGTATTGTTTACGTATCAAACGAATATTTTGATTGCAATTTAAATGGAAATTTAACATATATTCTGCCAAGACTATTCATTACGGCGTTCGGCGTAATTGACCAATCACCATATAATTTTCGAAATCTGTGAATATTTGAATTCTGAGAAGCCCTAATTATATATAACTAGACTCTGCAGAAATAGGGTTTAGAAAACGAAGGACATGTTATTTTGAAGTATAATTATGTAGGCTATTCCTTAAAACTGTGTAACATGCATCAATATAAATGTGTAAACTGTTATCTCATAAAAAATCTGTTTTAGAAGAACTTTCAGATCGAACACTTGTGCAGAAAATATATCTGATTTGGGTAGCCCCCGTGCTGAAACCAATAATGTGAATTTTAACGTAGAGAATTAAAATGGTATCCCCGCAAGTCAACCATTTGTTCATTACAAACATCCCCGGAACCTTAGAATACACGAATTTACAATTGTATCTTAAGTACGGGATCCATGTTCACGGTAAGACAATAACCTCAATATTGATTGGATTGGACTTGCATTGAATTATAATTGAGATTTTAATTCCCAAAATACTGAAGGGCAGTCGATGGCCTACATGATTTTTAAAACTTATTTTGTCGTCTATGAATCAGCCATTTTAAATACGTCCTTAGTTTCTTGTTGGATATAATAGAATTGATTATGCTATCCGTAATAAAGTACTTGTTCATTTGAAACGCAATATATTTGTTTTCAGTACATGTGTATTTGAAGAATAATAGTAAACGAGCGTACTATCAAACGGATATTTTGATTGCGTTTCAAATGGAAATTTACCATAGTATATTGAGTCATGTTTCATTCCTGGCAATGAATAGAGCCGCCTGTCCAACCGTGAAGATTTTCTCCAGGTGCTCCAGTTTCCTGACACTGTTAAAGACCCATAAAATTGAATTATAAATGATATGTTAATCCCCAAAGAACCTATCTCTCTCTCCCTTTCTCTCTCTCCCCATCACAAACACACAGCCCCTGGTTTATTGAATGTGTTATATAAATACAGATATTAAGATATTACTATAGTTTTGGTTATTTGATAAACTATGAACATTATGTCTATGTAAACATGGACAGTTTATCAATTTAACCGATAAAGAAACACTCTGTCATAAAAGTTATTTATGGGTGGTTATAAACTAAGCTACTTTTTGTAATGTAAATGATATAAACAAATAAATAAATACATATGGTGAATATTTTACTCTGTGGAAACTAAATGTAAACATAAATAAAACCAAGGTAGTTATTTTCGGATCAAGAGGTCGGTCTTTATTTCTCTTTACTAAATCATGATTTAGAAATACGTGATTCATACAATTATCTGGGCGTGGCATTCTCTAAAGACTGCAGCTTCGCGCAAGCTCAACAACGAATTTAAAACCAGGCACCTAAAGCTCTATACCTTCTGTGTTGCGAGGGTCCATAATCTAAATCTGCCAATTGACTGTCAACTTAAACTTTTTGATCATACTATACATCCGATATTACTGTACGGTTGTGAAATATGGGGATTTGGGGAATTGTCCCCCATAACAACTATCCATAACCAGTTTTTAAGAAATTTATTGAAAGTACCCCTCTGTATATTACTTTATAGTATGGTGAAACTGGAAGATACCCTTTAAGTATTTATATTAAGCATAGAATTGTAAGCTTTTGGATTAAAATGATAACTGGTAAAACTGGTTAATATTCTTTGTTATTATATAAGTCTCTGTTAAAGATTGATCTAATAAATAGCTAATTACTGTCAAAAATACTCTTGACGAATGTGGATATAGTTATGTATGGAACTCACAACAGGCGCAAAATCCGGTTAATTTTAAAAACTTGGTCGGATAATATCCAGAAATCGAATAAATCTGTAAATTATAGAATTTATAAGACGGAATTTAAATTGGAACCATAATTATCATATCTCATTGCCGAATAATTATAAATATACTTTTATAAGATATAGAACATGTAATCATAAAGTCCATGTCGAGGTGGGGAGATGGGTGAGTGTAGATTGTGAATAAAGAATTTGTCCTTTATTGAAATTTCTGCCTCGGGTCATCACATAAAAATAGGGATAATTTCGGTATGAATAGATTTTCGACATTTTCTGACGAATTATCATGGTAAAATCTCGCACACAATTCACAAAACAATAAGAGAATAATATTTGGCGATAATAAAATCAGAAATATGACGTCATCATTGAAATCCAAGATGGCGGCCAAAATGCAGCTATCTCATAAGCTATCAATTTGAAGTTAAATATATCTTGTAATATGTCTATCCACAGGTTTATATATCATCTGAGTACGATTAACATAGAAAAAACTCATTTAACACGGTATTAAATCCGGGAAAATACATGTAATATTCGTGACTCATCGATTAGTCCCCATCGTCATCTAGATCAACTGCTTCCACATTCGTGCAGTTCTCTCCGCGGCAACCGCCACATAGCCTACATCAACACATTTGAGACCATTTTTACGGCACGTGCACATATTTGTGCCACATTGGTTCTGGATCGACTTGCATTTACATCTCAAAAAGTTGAGTACTGAGTTGGGAGTTGGTGGCAAATCGTACGAATTGGCTCATAAGATTCCCATTCGGTTGGAACCAATGCAAATCCGTCCAATATTGCCCACACGACTACGTGCAAACTTACTCTTAGTGCGTGGAAGTGTGCCGCTCTATCAGTTGAGGCATACGGTTCTTTTCAACCATCATCATTCTAAATTTTGTGAACCGCAAGCTAGCTAGTCCGTCGTCTCCGATATGACCGTAAATGTGTCCAAAGAGGGCATTACCAGCTTTACCAACAGAATCCGGTGCAGAGGCGGATCCAAGGGGGGGGGGGGCTATGTGTGACCCCCCCCCCCCTAAATAACAGTCAAAAAAATAAATATGCGCCACAAATCACCACTGACTGCCCGATTTTTTCAAAAATTTTGACGGGGGACCCCCACGCCCCCCCCCCCCCCTAACAGGATTTCCTGGGTCCGCCTCTGATCCGGTGAACTGTTCAATATAGATATTATCTTAACCCAACCCTGGATAGTACACTGAAAGAGAATATTCTTTTCGTCCACGCCTGGTCAGGCAGCGACACAAGGTCGCAGTGTTATGGGCAAGGAAAGAATTCAAAAAGAAAATATATGTGCGACAAAGGCGTGCAAGGTTGGGCTAAGATAATATCTAAATTGAACAGTTCGCCGGGTTCTGTTGGAAAAGCTGACAGTGCCCTCTTTGGACACATTAACGGTCATACCGGAGACAGCGGACTAGCTCGCTTGCGGTTCACAAAATTTAGAACGATGATGGCTGAAAAAAAACCGGATTGACGTAGAGCGTATGCCTCAACTGATAGAGTGGCACACTTCCACGCAGTAAGAGTACATTTGCAAGTAGTCGTATGGGCAAAATTGGACGAATCTGCATTGGATCCAACTAAATGGGAATGGGCGAATGACAGTGGATCTTAGGCCCTGTATTCATAGGCTGTCCCCTTGTGGCTTGTTCCCATGTGACCTTGTGACGCGCCTCAAGGACAACGAACCTTTGTTTTTTAATGTGCCTGTTCCTATAGGTTGTACCCAGGAACATGTGGCCTCACGCACGGAACATGTGGTCTTGTGGCCGGGAACACAGAGAATGAACTTTCCCATTCTTTTGCAGCTGCACAAGAGGGAAAACACTATTACGAGTACGATATTGTCATCAATATCATCACTGACAGAAGCTGATTTAATTGAGGAGGTGAAAAGTCACCTGCTGCTGTGGAACCTTAGAAATAAGGATTACCATGACACCAGCCAGGAAAATAAAAGCAAAAGCGGCATCCTTCTGATTCCAGTAGTTGGGTTCATCGTCGAGCTATCAATAAAACAACTGTTTGCATAATGATAGTTGTGTCTTGTGTTTATTTGCCTTCTCGTTAACGTTCGTATGTAGACTTGTCCTCTACCTATCTTTCCATCGTACATTGCACACGTCACAAGGCACAAGTCTATTGATACTGGCGGGTATAGGGTCAGGTCACAAGGTCACAACGCCGCAAGGGAACAGCCTATCGATACAGGGCCTTATGAGCTAGTCCGAACGGACTTGCCACCAGCTCCCGACTCGGTATTCAACTTTTTGAGGTGTAAATGCAGGTCGATCCGGAACCAATGCGGCACAAATATGTGCACGTGCCGTTTAAGTGGTCTCAAATGTGTTGATGTATGTGGCGGTTGCCGCGGAGAGAACTGCACGAATGTGGAAGCAGTTGATCTGGATGACGTTGGGGACTATTCGGTGAGTCACGAATATTATTTTCCCGGATTTGATACCGTGTTAAATGAGTTTTTACTATATTAATCGTACTAAGATGATATATAAACCTGTGGATAGACATATTACAAGATATGTTTAACTTCAAATTGATAGCTTATGAGATAGCTGCATTTTGGCCGCCATCTTTGATTTCAATGATGACCTCATATGATTTCTGATTTCGTTATCACCAAATATTATTCTCTGATCGTTTTGTTAATCATGAACGAGATTTTACCATGATAATTCGTCAGAAAATGTCGAAAATCTATTCATACCGAAATTATCCCACATTTTATGTAATCACCGGAGGCCAAAATTTCAACCGGCCACAAAAAATTTTCCCCAACACCGATTGACGGGGGGAATTTTTCTGGAACACTACACATCATACTGGTTCAGAATATGTAACAAACATTCATTCTCCATTTCATTCCCAAGAACTGGGGATCCACTCGTTCCACTATTAGGCTATTATGTTATTTAAGAACGTAAAAACTATAGATAATATTATTATATCGTAACTTCCAGCATGGTGGACCTTGATTGTTCGTAAAATCGCGTTTTTAGCTTGTTGACCCTCTAGAGTCGACGATTTGTATTCGATTTAAACAAACGTGGGACTATATCGCCATCACAGCCTAATGAGTTCGATTTTTCTGAAAATTAGACCAAAACTGTCGGAAAAATAGCCGTCCCTCGTACGCAAATAGTGTAAAAATATGAAATATCAGGGTTGTGGACCCTCTAGAAGCAACAATTTATATCCAAGTTTGATGAGACTTTAAATTCATGTTTATATCATAAATAACTTGGTTCCGGTCGATAATCGCGCATATCCGAACGCAAACTTTCTTGGTGAACCCACTAGAAATCACAATTTGTATTCATTTTTAAAAACCGTTTAAATATATCAATGTTATACGTCAATGAAAGATGAGCTGGATTTTCGTAAAGATCTCACCGAAACTGCCAGTCAAAATGGAAGCTCCTAGTTCAAATAGTTCAATTTTTTTTTAAAAATCTGACCCAAGCTGCCGGACCAACTGGCTGCTCCTTGGTACGAAAATAATGTAAAAGTATGTTATACCAAGGTTGTGGACACGACACTCTAGAAGTCACAAGGTTTATCCGATTTTGATGAAACTTGAAATGTATGTTTATAATCCAAGGGCGTGGTTCCTGTTGATATGGCTTTGATTGTACAAATAAATCACGTTTTTAGCTTGTGGAACCTCTAGAGTTCCAAATTTGTATCCTATTTAAAAATCTTTTTAATTTATCACAGTTACACCCTAATGACCATTGAGTTCCAATTTCGTGAAAATCGAAAAAAAAAATGTCTGACAAAAGGGCGGCTCCTTAAACGCAACTGGTGTAATAATATGCCGTACCAAGGTTGTTGGCCGTCTTAAAGTCACATATGAGCTTAACAATTATAAAGTAAAATTATAATTTTATGATAAAAGTGTAGCTTGTGAATGAATTGTTGATGGGTTCGAAGCGAAAAAATCTTAACTTATTTTGTTTCCAATGGAAAACAATTTTCAAGTCCTCGAAATGATTAAAAATACTTATACATTGTGTGCCTTTAACAAATTCGATATGACAATGTCCTCCCTGGTGGGCCTATCTTTCTACTTCTCGTTTATTGTTATATTTCTTCAAAAATTTAATCCTATAATTTTCTTATTGATTGTTCTTAAGATAAATCCGAATGTTATGATTGTAGCTTACCATAGCTACTCATGCTCACTCGCTTACATTCAATTGTATAGTTCTCACTGATGCTTGTATATATATATTCATATTTTTCTAATTTTTTCATTTAATTGTGCATATGCTTGATAACGACTTGTGCAATACTGTTGAAACGTCGCAGTGAAATTAACCATAGTTATTGTTACAATCTTAACGACAGACTCACTCTACCTACAGAGAAGTGAACCGCCATGATATTCACATGCCGTTATCTAAACGTCACAGGTTGCGAGGTCAATGCACAGAAGGCAGTTTGTAAACAAACAAACGAAAGTACAATGACTTCGACGAACAGAAAACCTGCGTCGTATCAGGGTTGTTGTGCAATAACACGGACACAGATCGAAATTGAATAATAATCCCCGGAAGAAAATGGGATTTTAACAGAATTAGCAAGTTTAAACGGACATTTGACACACGCGGGGGCCGCACTATTTGCACTATTTTATGCTTCGGTCGGGTCTATTTTACATATACACAATGAATTCTGGTAATGTTTTTAGCGTGGGGATTTACTAATAGTTAATTTATTTCAGTTCTAAACAAAAATTTACAACTTTAAAGCAATTTTAAAAAATAGCCAAATTCTGACTGGGATTGCTGAGCAAAATGGCCATTCACTGGATACGTGCGAAAAAAAAAAGCCAGCTACCATAAATTTCGTCACGTTAGTTACGTACATTATTGTTACTCATAAAAGTGTGATATTTGATTTAGAGTTCAGAATACCTCGCCAACAGGATATGGAGATAAAATCCCGAGAAAGTTCGAGTACGACAAATCCAGGTCAATAGTGATATTCAGATGACATATACATACTTGTTGACCCGAATTGTTTATTGTTTGTATACGATTCTATATAAGACAAATTGACTGCCATATTTGTTTCCAGATAAATTTACGGTAGCCCGCTCCCAAGTCTTAAAGGTGGGTTGATATTACAGAATTAAATTTCCATTTTTTAAAACCTAACATGAACGAAAATGTGCGAAAACACTTAATGGTCGTAGATTGTCATCACCCACGTTTGTTGGTACGCTAGAGGCTTAAGTTCTCATCCAGTTTCCCGTAATTTCTAACCCTATTGGGCAATCTGAAATATCTTGTGATCTCTCTATATCCAATTTAATCAGCTCATGAGACAAAGAAGGGGTCTATTTATGTGCAAAATTATAGTTGATGTTATCCTCTTTGGCCAATTCGAAAAATCTTGTTGCTGCTCTACAGGTATATAACAAACCTCATATCTCAACCCTTCGTGTTTCGAGATAAGCCAGGCTGACACTTGCACGACTTTTGGCCACGATTTTGTCGTGGCACGTCGTGCCATTTTTGGTCACGAACTGGGAGGCTCCCGCACTGTTCACAACTAGTTCACGCATAGTTTACGACGAGTTCACGAATGCGTGCCCATCAGTGTCAACATTGACACGAACTGGCCCGACGAAATCACGCATAGTTTGCGCATTGTTTACACACTTCCCGCATTGGCCCGAAGAGTTTGCGCAATTTCGTGAACTTGTGAACTATTCGTGGCAGCTCGTGACAGTCGTGGCATGGCGTGCACTGCCACGATGTTTTAACGTCCACCCAAATGAAAAATAAATCTGTAACATTACCACTGCTAACATAATATGGCATTTCTTTATTTTAACATTCCTTTCTTTTGACTTTAAATGTTATATAAATTATGAATCAGACATTTATTCACATAATTGATTTTGACCTGATTGACACACGGTCGCAATTTAATACTTTTTAATGTACAAATGGATAATCGAGACTTTGTTTATTATCGTAACAACAGTATCAAATGTTATTCAAGTCTACACTAGTTTTCAAACAGTCATAATTTCGCCAAGAATAGGTAGTTTTAGCAGTACAAAGGGCCTGGCTAAGAACGGTGTCTATTCGTGTAGATGGGACAAAACAACGGGGGCCAACCGGCGAACTCCAGACTAGCGAGCCAGTTTCTTACTCACTCATTTCAATAGTCTGCACTAATCAGACTATTGAAGACACTCTTCTTTGCCAGACCCTTCCCCCTTAACAACAGCGGAACTTTCTTGACCAACCAGGCCCGTAGTCAAAGGAAATATCCCCCCTCCCCGGAGTCCTCCTATCAGCCGGGATGCCCCCCCTCTCCGCCAGCAGGCTGTCTACGGGCCTGTGGCAAACACCAGGATCCGTGTACATAAGCCTAGTATTGAGAGGAATATGTCCGACATCACGACATTTTAACTCGACAATACACTTTTAGGACTATCGCTTTATCTGCCGAAATAGAACTTGCTACATCGAATTAAGACGCCAACACGTTTTACATAGCTAGTTAGTTAAGTATTTGATCCATTATTGTTTATCTATGTTATTGTCTCTTGTGATAATGCTGTATAGTATATGTTTTGATGTCAACAATTGAGCTTATCCATTTATAGTTAGAATAGGCAAGGCATTAGGTCACCCGACTTAGTAGCAGCTACGCCGGTCATCCACTATGCTGGAAGTGTACATCGTATATATGCATTTGTAAGATATATAAGTTCCAGGAATTAAAAGATTGAAGAACCATTCCAGACTTATTAGTTATGAAGAACCTAGCGGTTATACACATCTAATAAGTTTGTCTGCATAACATTTCACGTTATGGCAATCTTATTGTTAATTATTGCTCCTCGCATTTTGATTTATTTAAAGCCCCAATACCACTCTTGTTGTAACTGAATAATATGTTCCATTCTTTATTCTGGTCCACAATGTGTACTATTTTACAATAGTTCAATTAAAAAATGATACAAATTTCATCTTAACACACCTAATTTTAAAAATTGGAAAAATTCAACTACATGCCGTAACATGGTTTGAAAAGCCTTACGTAAGCACTTTCAAATGCAACTTGGATTTAAACATATTTTCGAACCCTCTGGACAAGTAAGATAGGTTGTAATGGATAATTTACAAAACAGGTAGGACACTTAAACATCTTGAAGTTAGAATAAGGCTAAAAAAAAATCCTGGAATTGTCAAGCCAGCAAGAGTGTTATTGTCCCTTTAAAGAGCTCTAGGGTTTAGGTAGACAAAATCCCCCATCCTTGACGTTATGATACGTTTGTAAGGTACAGGGAACTTTAGATTTATAGTATTATTGGTAATCAACAACTAAATACACTAGTAGAGACATTTAAGATATACAGCAACACGACAATTATACTATACCTGGTTATAATGGGCATACATTGAGTAATATACTATTAAAAAAAAATAGGGGATATTTGATTTTTAAGTGTTATTAAAGTCACCTAATGAAACTGACGAAAAAACAAATGACAAAATGAAATGGAGTTCACATTCATCGATTTATTCCAAATGATCGTTAGACTAAGTAAGGCACAGACGGACCATTATAAGGGTAAAATGATACACGAAGTCAAACAGCAAAGTTACCACAGCATCACAACAAAATCAGTAACGGGTAAATCCTCCTCTGTTTGCGAAACAAGCATTGATCCGACGTGACATACTCCTAATGAGACGTCTAAGGTCATTTTGGTCCAGATTGTCCCATTCCTGTTGCAACGCAGCAGCAAGTTCTTGGACATTGACATGGCGTTGTTGACGTTGACGTAACCTCTGTCGAAGCATGTCCCAGACATGCTCGAAGTGAGAGAGGTCGGGACTCAGTGCTGGCCAAGGTAATCTGCTTGTGCTCTGTTGTTGGAGTTAACCTGTAACGATCCTGGCTCTGTCACATCTTGCGTTGTCATCCTGGAAGATGAAACGGCGGCCATGACGTCGTGCGAACGGCACAACATGGACTGCCAAGATGTTGTCCCGGTTGTACTGGCCTGTAACACGCCCTGCAACATCATGTAAAGCCGTTCTTCCAGCAACAGCGATTCCTCCCCACACCATAACATAACCACCCCCAAATTGATCATGTCTAATGACGTTAACGTCTTGGAAGCGCTCGTTTCGACGACGCACACCCTCCTACGTCTGTCCAAAAAAATCAACAGTGATTCTTGACTCATCTGGCGAATGTGGATCCTATGCAGTCGATTCCGAATCGTCTGGCCACTCACTCTCACACCAGTGTCTGTTTGATTTGCTGTGATGGCACGATTTCTCAAGGCCAAGGTACGGATAAATCAATCCTGGGCTTAAGTTGTCGCCCTTGGTCGACCTGGGCGTGGTCTGTCCTGTACAGATTGTGTAATCACGGTATCTGGACCATAGCCTGCTTATGACAGACTGAGAAACATTCATCGTCCACGCCACAACCGCCTGTGTTGTGCCGATCTGTAGCATGCCAAGGGCACGTAACCTTGGGTAAGCCGACGCATATCAAAATTTGTTTTCTGGTCACTAAAACAATTAAACTGATGTTTCCACCCTGGAATTCAATGCCACAATGACTGTAACATTCAAAGTCAGAGTCGTGCAAATCTTTGGTTGGACCCCCATGATGATCCATGCGGTACCTATTGGTGCGTTTGGGCGTCACGTGTAACTAGAAATGTTTCTTCTGTTAGATTCTATAGTGACTTTTTTCGTAGTCATTTGCATATTTTAGTATTATGCCCCCAAAATCAAATATCCCCTACTTTTTTTGAATAGTATATATCAAAAGACTGAAAAGTTACTCGTATATGCTCAGTTCTAGATAAAGTCTGAAACATCAATCATCATCAGGTGACATCAAATTATCTGAGATATACCCCGAAAATTCTCGCGCATAATCGGCTTACCTGCGGAACTTTAGAGTACAGAATACCTCGCTAGAAGGATATGGAGGTAAAATCGTGAGACAAATCGAGTACCACAAATCCAGGTCAATAGTGACATTTAGATAAAATATACATACTTGTTGACCCGAATTGTTCATTGTGTGTATACGATTCTATATTAGACAAATAGACTGCCATATTTGTTTCCAGATGAATTTAGCGTAGCCCGCACCCAAGTCTTAAAACATGGATGACAGAGCAGAAAATAAAGGTAGGTTAATATTTAAAGAACTTAATTTCCATTCTTTAAAACCTAACATGAACAAAAATGGGCCAAAAGACTTATATGAATGGTCGTAGATTGTCGTTACACACGTCTGTTGATGCGCTAGAGGCTAAATAAAGTTATCTTTCAATTTCCTGTAACTCCTAACCCTATTGGGCAATCTGAAATATGTTGTGATCTCTCTATATCCAATTTAATTACCATTTGTACAAAGTACAAAAAGTTCATGAGACGAAGAAGGAGTCTATTGATGTTCAAAATTATCGTCGATGGCAAATTCGAAAAATCTTGTAGCTGTTCTAGAGGTAGATAACAAACCTCATCTCTCAACCCTCCGTGTTTCCAGGGTTAGTTCATTTAACACGCGGAGGCGATTAGAACCCGGCATTAGTAAACAAAATTGACAATATTTGTTCATCAAAACAACGATTGATTATTATTACTCTTAATAATTCTGCCACGCCCAACTACAATTAAGCATATGATCCTACCTGAAATGGGTATAAACATCGCATTTTAAATCAGGTCATTGTAAGTCGTTACTAGGAAGCCATCTTGCAAAGCTGTCTGTCATTAAAAGATGCATTCAACACACCCCGGTTAACTCCGATTCCATGCAACCGTGCAATGAAAGCTCTATACACTCTTCGAACGACGCCATTTTGAGAATCTCTTTCTAAAAGCGACAAGTTTTAATAAAAAGGAAACCGGTAGCCGCATCACAATTGTTGGGGTGTGGCTACATATTATCAGCCGATGATAGATGTAGGGTACCAGATGCGCTCCACATGTCAAGGTTTTCCGAATGAAAAGTAGATTACAGGATGGACTTCGATGGAGTTTTCCAATCCGATACAAACGACGCTTCATTAATTTAAACGCGAATATTTAGAATAGGCGATAGTTGTCACTACATTGGCCCCTATAAGTTTTAACAAGTCATAATAGTATAGCATTACTTTATTTTTAAGATGTTACGTGTATAAATAAAAAAAATGAGTTTGCCACGTCAAACTGAAGCTTCCTAATCGGTGCGAAAAACAAACACATCAGTATATTTCAACGTTTTTAGCTATGTTATCGTAGCTACTCTAGAGGCAACAGTTCTGATTGACCTGATATTTATGGAGGACAAGAATTTGACCAAAACCGCAGTTTCGCGGAGTCACACATTTACCACTAAAATTATTATCGCCGTAAAGAGAATATATATATCAAATGCCCCTTTAAACTTTCTTCACTTCTCGGTTGATAAAAAACATTGTTCAACTCACGTTGATTTATAAAAAGGGCTTTAAGGTTAAGATATACATAAGCATACACCCTTGAAGTTAAGATGATTGTTCACCTTAAACTGACCCCCCTCTTTGTGTTTAGATAAAACATTATAATAAAAAATGAAATGATCTGGTTTATGAGAAGTGAATAAATTTGAACAATATCATAAATAGATAAACTTTGACTCGCCTTATCACCGATAATCGAAGCGCTGATTGATATATTATTGTGTTACCTTGTTTGAAAAACCACTTGAAAATATCGTATCCCGATGGTTTAACGTCCACCCAAATGAAAAAATAAATCTGTATTATTTCGGTGCTAATCTACTATTTAAAAAGAGTAGGGGGTATTTGATTTTTAATTGTTATTAAAGTCACCTAATGAAACTGACGAAGAAACAAATGACAAAAGGAAATGAAGTTCACATTCATCGATTTATTCCAAATGATCGTTAGACTAAGTAAGGCACAGGCTGACCATTATAAGGGTAAAATGATACCCGGGGTCAAACAGCAAAGTTACCACAGCATCACAACAAAGACAGTAACGGGTAAATCCTCCTCTGTTTGCTAAACAAGCATTGATCCGACGTGGCATACTCCTAATGAAACGTCTATGGTAATTTTGGTCCAGATTGTCCCATTCCTGTTGCAACGCAGCAGCAAGATCTTGGACATTGGCAGGACGTTGTTGACGTTGACGTAACCTCTGTCCAAGCATGTCCCAGACATGCTCGATGGGGGAGAGGTCGGGACTCAGTGCTGGCCAAGGTAATGTGGTGATGTTCTGTTGTTGGGGGTAACCTGTAACGATCCTGGCCCTGTGACATCTTGCGTTGTCATCCTGGAAGATAAAACGGCGGCCATGACGTCGTGCGAACGGCACAACAAGGACTGACAAGATGTTGTCCCGGTAGTACTGGCCCGTAACACGCCCTGCAACAACATGTAAAGCCGTTCTTCCAGCAATAATGATGCCTCCCCACACCATAACAGAACCACCCCCAAATCGATCATGTCAGATGACGTTAACGTCTTGGAAGCGCTCGTTTCGACGACGCCACACCCTCCTACGTCTGTCCCAAAAAATCAACAGTGAACCTTGACTCATCTGAAAAAATCACATTGCTCCAGCGTCGATTAACCCAGTGTTAACGATCCCTACAACAACGACATCTTGCTTGAATGTGGTGATCTCTCAAACAAGGGATCAAGCGAGGACGTCGGGCGCGAGGGTGACCCCTATGCAGTCCATTCCGAATCGTCTGGCCACTCACTCTCACACCAGTGTCTGTCTGAAGACGAGCGCTGATCTGATTTGCTGTGATGACACGGTTTCTCAAGGCCAAGGTACGTATAAATCGATCCTGGGCTTGAGTTGTCGCCCTTGGTCGACCTGAGCGTGGCCTGTCCTGTACAGATTGTGTATCACGGTATCTGGACCATAGCCTGCTTATGACAGACTGAGAAACATTCATCGTCCGCGCCACAACCGCTTGTGTTGTGCCGGGCCCTGTTTCACGAAAACTTAAACTAAAATCCTTTAAATCGATTTTAACTAAAATCAAAATGAGATTTTAAATTTTATTCGTTTCACGAAGATTGATTGTAACTTAAAATGCAATTTTAATAGATTTTTGTTAAAATCGCTCGCGCCTGCGCAGCGCAGATTTCCATTGTGGGTATTTACGGTGAAAGCAAATACGCTTCGAAACTGAAAACTGTTGACAGACTGAATTAACGGTTACATTATCAATAGGAAGAGTTTCATACGTTGTAGAAATGTTTGCACATGGTCAGAAAGTCGTAGAGAGATGAAATAAATGAGTTCATTGCGTATTATTAGTTTTGAAATGTATTGGTGGGTCGACCTTGAACTTGGCATTTGATTTCCTCGCAGACTTCAATGGAAATAATGTGTATCGATAAACTTAAGAGCTTGAATTTCGTACTTTTATAGTAATTTGGACAAGATAAACTATTGAGAATTTTCACAAACACATTATGATATTTGTCACTCAAGCAACTATTCTAGACTGCAATTTTTTGTCGTAGTTTAAAAGTATTTATCATCATTGGAATTAATACGCTAAATAGCCAATGTTCCGATGCCTAGATTTGAAATGTCATTCTCATAGACCCTTTCAATGATACCTTAAAAAGGCAGAAGAGTCTATCTATCTTACTCAATTAAATGATTTTTTTCCAAGATAAAATAGCTTTGGCGCATAATTTTGTTATTTACGTTTTATTAACGTAACTTCATTAAATAATAATAATAAATTTATGATATTAAAATTTAATTTCAAATAGGCCTATAACATTTTTGAATTGGCCATATTAAACACGAAGATATTTTCTTTATAGATAAGAGTGCTCTTCTTTCCATGGCATTGGAAATAAATTTTCTTTTTGTATGTAGTTTACTGGCGTTTTGGGTGGGTTTTTTTTTTTGGAGTTCTTATATGAGGCGCCATCCAAATGCTTAAATTGCCTTACAATAAAATAAACGGGTGGGCCGAAGCTATATATCCCATGCTATGAAAATAGTTTTTGTGAATGATTGTATGTTAAAATCATGTGCCAATTTTATCTGTATGTCGCAATAGATTAAACAATGTAGCTCTAATCAATGTTTGTTAATGTCGTGATTTTAAGTTAGGAGAGGGTGACAGCTATCCTAAGTTAAAATTGATTTTAGTTAAAATTGTCCTTAAAATTGTTTTGTGAAACGCCACTATTTTAAGTTTGGATACAATCGTAACTTACAATATTATTTTAGCCGCAATGCTTAAAATAGTTTTTGTGAAACGCTTTTATCCTAAGTAAGGATGAAATTTTAGTTTACAATGATTTTAAGGAGATTTAAGTTTTTGTGACAGGGCCCAAATCTGTAGTATGCCAAAGCCGACGCATATCAAAATTTGTTTTCTGGTCAATAAAACAATTAAACTGATGTTTCCACCCTGGAATTTAATGCCACAATGACTGTAACATTCAAAGTCAGAGTCGTGCAAATCTTGGGTTGGACCCCCATGATGATCCCAAGCATCACCTGCATTCCACGCGGTAGCTATTTGTGCGTTTGAGCGTCACATGTAACTGGACATGTTTCTTCTGTTAGGTTCTATAGTGACTTTTTCGTAGTCAAATATCCCCTACTTTTTTTGAATAGTATATAATATGGTATTTCTTCATTTAAACAATCCTCTTAAAGATGCATTATGTATCCGCTAAATCTGCCTCTGTTTTCAAAACAACCTCTGTAAATATGATATTCCTGTAACAAACATTAATTTCATTTTGTCCAAAGTTGATCGGTATGATGAAAATAATGCTAACATTGACCTTTCTATGACTGCTGGTGCTATTTCTGATATGATTTATTTTATTGATAGAAGTTATGAAAATAAAGAACATCTAAACTGTATATTAGAATATATTTGTACAAAATAAGTTTATATTGATACATATTTATTTAATTATTTGTGTATTGTATTATAATGTACTTTGAGTACGAATAAATATATAATAATAATAATAATTGTAGATCTTTCTTTTGACTTTAAATGTTATATAAATTATGAATCAGACATTTATTCACATAATTGATTTTGACCTGATTGACACACGGTCGCAATGTAATACTTTTTAATGTACAAATGGATAATCGAGACTTTGTTTAATATCGTAACAACAGTATCAAGTCTACACTAGTTTTCAAACAGTCATAATTTCGCCCAGAATGAGTAATTTGAGCAGGACGAAGGACCTGGCTAAGAACAGTGTCTGGTTGTGTACATGGGACACAACACCGGGGGTCAACCCGCGAACTCCAGACTAGCGAGCCAGCCTCTTGCTCACTCATTTTATTTTCCTACTTGTCAGCACTAATCAGACTATTGAAGACACTGTTATTTGCCAGACCCTTGCCCCTGTACACCTGACAGCGGAACTTTCTTGACTAACCAGGTCAGTAGTCAATGGTGGCCTTGGGGGCGACCCCCCCCCTGACAAAAAGTTGTCGTCCATATGGCCGGGGGAGTGACCCTCACACCGACCCCCTATCAGCCGGGCTGCCCCCCCCCTCCGCGAGCAAGTTGGCTACGGGCCTGTGACCAACACCAGGATCCGTGTGCATAAGCCTAGTATTGAGGGGAATATGGCCGACAACCCGACATCACGACATTTAACTCGACATTGCACTTTTAAAACTATCGCTTTATCTGCCGAAATAGAACTTATCTGAACGACAGACTCACCCTACCTGCAGAGAAGTGACTCTGACGCAGTGAACAGCCATGATATCTACATGCCGTTATCTAAACGTCACAGGTCGAGAGGTCAACGCACAGAAAGTACAATGACTTCCACGTACAGAAAACCTGCGTCGTATCAGGGTTGTCTGCGCAATAACATTGACACAACTCTAGATTGAATAATAATCTCCGGAAGAAAATGGGATTTTAACAGAATTAGCAAGTTTAAACTGACTTGACAAACGCGGGGCCGTACTATTGGCACTATTTTGTGCTTTTGTCGGTTCTTTTTTCACATATACACAATGAATTTTGCTAATGTTTTTAGCGTGGGGATTGACTAACAGTTAATTTATTCCAGTTCGTAACACAAATTTAAAACTTTAACGCAATTTTAAAAAATAGCCAAATTCTGGCTGGGATTACTGAGCAAAAAAGACATTCACTTGATACGTGCGAAAAAAAGCCAGCTACCATAAATTTCGTCACGTTAGTTACGTACGTACGTTATTTTGACCCACATATGACCAGGCATAATGACCAGTCAGTTTTACATAGTATTGAATTACTCATGGTTAATATCAATCATGGTTATTGTTTATTTATGTTATTGTCTCTAGTGATAATCATGTATAGTATATGTGTTGATGTCAACAATTGAGCTTATAGTTAGAATATAAAAAGGCTATTGTACATCAATGGGCAAGTCATTAGGTCACCCGACTTAGTAGCAGGTACGTCGGCCATCCACTATGCTGGGAGTCTGCATCGTATGTATTGAATTGTCATTTGTAAGATATATAAGTTTCAGTAATTAATATTAGACAAATAGACTGCCATATTTGTTTCCAGTTGAATTTACGATAGCCCGCACCCAAGTCTTAAAACATGGATGACAGAGCAGAAAAAAAGGTGGGTTGATATTTTAAGAACTAAATTTTCATTCTTTTAAACCTGACATGAACGAAAATGGGGCAAAAGACTTATAACAATGGTCGTAGACTATCTTCACCCACGTTTGTTGATGTGCTAGAGGCTAAATAAAGTTATCATCCAATTTCCCGTAATTCCTAACCCTATTGGGCAATCTGAAATATCTTGTGTTCACTCTATATCCAATTTAATTACCATTTGTACAAAGTGCAAAAAGTTCATAAGACGAAGAAGGGGTATATTGATGTTCAAAATTACCGTCGATGTTATCCTCGTTGGCCAATTCGAAAAATCTTGTTGCTGCTCTAGAGGTAGATAATAAACCTTATCTCTCAACCCTCCGTGTTTCGAGATAAGGGTTGGTTCTGTTTACGGGATTTTTATTGATGGTTTATCAATATATTGACGAACTGTCAATTTATTGAATGACAATATTGATCGTGAGTGAAGAATCTTTCAATTATTGCGTCAATATTTTCATTCCATCGTCAACCTTGGAAGAGTAAACATGGTATTCATTTTGAAAAATGACCCAAAAAATGATGAAATTATTGATGGAAATATTGAATCGTGTGTGGGTAATTCCTGACAATATTATTGCGTCAATATATTGAGTCAATAATATTGACGGAATTATTGATCGTGTATGGACCCCATTAGTAAACAAAATTGACAATATTTTTCATCAAAACAACGATTGATTATTAAGCATATAATCCTACCTGAAATTGGTACAAATCATCGCATTTTAAATCGAGGCGTTGTAAATCGTTACCAGGAAGCCATCTTGCAAAGCTGCCTGTCATTAAAAAACGCCATCTGGCACATCTCGGTTAACTACCGATTCCATACAACCCTGCAATGAAAGCTCCACACACTCTTCGAAAGGCGCCATTTTGATAATCTCTTTCTAAAAGCAGCAAGTTTTAATAATAAGTAAACCGGCAGACGCGTTACAATTGTAGGGGTGTAGCTACATATTATCATTGATCGTATTTACCGCCGGTGTAATTTGACTTACCGTCGCACAGCCGATGATAGATGTAGGGTACCAGATGCGGTCCAGCTGTCGAGGTTTTCCGAATGAAAAGTGGCTTACAAGATGGACTTCGATAGCGTTTCCAAATCCGATACAAACGACGCTTCATGAATTTAAACGCGAATATTTGGAATAAGGCGATAGTTGTGTCACAACATTGGCCCCTATAAGTTTAACAAGTTATAATAGTATAAAATTACTTTCCTCGAATACAACCCCGGCCTCGATTACAACCCGGGCCTCGAATAAAACCCGGGTGGTAAGGGGGCGTTGAGATAAATACAACCCGGGTCTCTAATATAACGTAAAAACTGAATACTCCCTGTCAAAATATAAATTAATTGATGACGCCTGCACAGAAAGTAGAATTGTCACGCACAGAGAGTTTAGCCTTCGTATTTGCAAGACCGACCCTGTCTGCTTGTTTTACTTGTCCAAAATGTCACTCCTATAGAAGATATCGAAGCATTAATTCGGGTCTGAAAATATACAACCCGGCCTCGATTATAACCCGGGCCTCGAATAGAACCCGGGCCTCGAATAGAACCCGGGGGTCGGGGGTGCTGAACAAAATAGAACCCCGGGGTTGTATCCGAGGAAATACGGTACTTTTTTTAAGATGTTATATAATATATACTATTCCAAAAAAGTAGGGGATATTTGATTTTGGGGCATAATACTAAAATATGCAAATGACTACGAAAAAAGTCACTATAGAACCTAACAGAAGAAACATTTCCAGTTACATGTGACGCCCAAACGCACCAATAGCTACCGCATGGAATGCAGGTGATGCTTGGGATCAACATGGGGGTCCAACCCTAGATTTGCACGACTCTGACTTTGAATGTTACAGTCATTGTGGCATTGAATTCCAGGGCGGAATCATCAGTTTAATTGTTTTAGTAACCAGAAAACAAATTTTGATATGCGTCGGCTTACCCAAAATGAAAGGTTACGTGCCCTTGGTATGCTACAGATCGGCACAACACAGGCGGTTGTGGCGCGGACGATGAATTTTTCTCAGTCTGTCATAAGCAGGGTATGGTCCAGATACCGTGATACACAATCTGTACAGGACAGACCACGCTCAGGTCGACCAGGGGCGACAACTCAAGCCCAGGATCGATTTATCCGTACCTTGGCCTTGAGAAATTGTGCCATCACAGCAAATCAGATCAGCGCTCGTCTTCAAACAGACACTGGTGTGCGAGTGAATGGCCCGACGATTCGGAATCGACTGCATAGGGGCCATCTTCGCGCCCGACGTCCTCGCGTGATCCCTTGTTTGAGAGATCATCACATTCAGGAAAGACGTCGTTGGTTCAGGGATCGTCAACACTGGGATAATCGACGCTGGAGCAATGTGATGTTTTCAGATGAGTCAAGGTTCACTGTTGATTTTTTGGACAGACGTAGGAGCGTGTGGCGTCGTCGAGACGAGCGCTTCCAAGACATTAACGTCATCAGACATGATTGATTTGGGGACGGTTCTGTTATCACTGTTGCTGGAAGAACGGCTTTACGTCATGGCCGCCGTTTCATCTTCCAGGATGACAACGCAAGATGTCACAGGGCCAGGATCGTTACAGGTCACCTTCAACAACAGAACATCACAACATTACCTTGGCCAGCACTGAGTCCCGACCCCTCCCACATCGAGCATATGCTTAGACTGAGCTTACGTCAACGTCAACAACGTCCTGCCAATGCCCAAGAACTTGCTGCTGCGTTGCAACAGGAATGGGACAATCTGGACCAAAATGACCTTAGACGTCTCATTAGGAGTATGCCACGTCGGATCAATGCTTGTTTGGCAAACAGAGGAGGATTTACCCGTTACTGACTTTGTTGTGATGCTGTGGTAACTTTGCTGTTTGACCCCGGGTATCATTTTACCCTTATAATGGTCAGTCTGTACCTTACTTAGTCTAACGATCATTTGGAATAAATCGATGAATGTGAACTTCATTTCATTTTGTCATTTGTTTCTTCGTCAGTTTCATTAGGTAACTTTAATAACACCTAAAAATCAAATACCCCCTACTTTTTTGAATAGTATATTAATAAAAAAAATTGAGTTTGCCACGTCAAACTGAAGGCTCCCAATCGTAGCTAAAAACAAACACATCAGTATATCTCACGTGTTTAGAGGCGACAGTTCTGATTGACAAGAATTCGACCAAAACCGCAGCCTCGAGGTGTTACGCATTTAACTCTAAAATTATTAGCGCCGTAAAGCGAATATATATAAAGTGTACATTTAACATCACTGAACTAATTAAAATTAACGTTCAATATAGTTCAACGAAATATCTGAATCATTTGAGGTTTGCCCCTTTAACTATCTCCACTTTTTGACACTGAACTCACATTGATTTATTTAAAGTGCCTTCAGGGTAAGATATACATAAGCATACGCCCATAAAGTTAGATGAAATTCCCCTTAAACTGCCCCCCCCCCTCTTTGTGTTTGGATAAAACATTATATAAAAAAAATGAAATGATCTGTTTGCGCTGATTGATATATTACCTTATCACCGATAATCCAAGCGCTGAGTGATATATTGTGTTACCTTGTTTAAAACACTTCAAAATATTGTATCACGACTCGATGGTTTAACTTCCACTCAAATGAAAAAAAAATTTGTATCATTTCGGTGCTAACTTATGGAAGCGTATAGGGGTCAAGAGCGCGATAGATAGCGCGATATTAATAAGGTCATATGTCATTTTATTGTGATTATTGTGATGACTTTACCACTAAAAAGACAATTTTAGCTGAATTAAGTGTACAACGCAACATGTTGTTTGTCGTCATTGCGTTTTGAATGCGCACGTATGCGTTAACATATTGCTATTTTGAAGCATTGTCAACATCTTCCAAATCGCCGTGCTATATGCCGATATACCAGATTGCGATAAATTGAATATGTTGACAAAACTTCAGAATATCAATACTATTACTCAAACGCGCGCATTAAGAACGAAATGGTGACATACAACATGGTGCGTTGATTCAATTAATTGAGCTAAAATTGTCTTTTTAGTGGTAAAGTCATCACAATAGTCACAATATGTTGACATATGACCTTATTAATATCGCGCTATCTATCGCGCTATTGACCCCTATACGCTTCCATACTAACATCATATGGTATTTCTTTATTTCAACAATTCTCTTGTGTATCCGCTAAATCTGCCCATTGAAGATCTTTCTTTTTACTTTAAATGTTATATTACTTATTAATCAGACATTTATTCACATAACTGATTTTGACCTGATTGAAACACGGATAAACGAGACTTTATTTATTATCGTAACAACAGTAGCAATGCGATTCAAGTCTACACTATTTTTCAAACAGTCATAATTTCGAAAAGAATGAGTAATTTGAGCAGGACAAAGGGCCTGGCTAAGAACAGTGTCTAGTTGTGACAAAACACCAGGGCCCGGTTCCTAGAAAATTCTAAAGTAAAAAGCAACGTAGTCTCAGTGTATGGTTAACTATATCATTCACAATGTGCTTAGACTTATATTTGCTAACGTAAGAATGTTCTTGAAAATTTTCTAGAGACGGTATTTTTATAAGTTTCTTACGTATGAAAAAGTGAAGCATGACTTATAACTTTGAGAATTTTCTAGGAACCGGGCCCAGGATCCGTGTAGGCCTACATATGCCTAGTATTGAGATGAATATGGCCGACAATCCGACATCACGACATTTTAACTCGACAATACATTTTTATGCGACATTACGACATGTCGTATATTGTAATGAGAATGTTGTTATGTCGGGTTCTCGGGTTATCGTCTTCTGAAGGGCGACACCACGACATCATACCATTCAGCCAACATGGCTATAACATCACTCACGCTTTCAATATAAGAATTATCATGTACTGCGTAGTGCGCACCCCAGCCTTTGTTATGCACACATTTTAAGTAACCGTTGAATTTTATCAAATCAAATCGTTATGCGGTAAGGGTTTCTCGTATATTTATTATATGTTATGCTATGTGCATTAACGTTTGGGGTCCGTTTAGTTGGAAATTAAGGTAGCTGTAGGCCAATAAAATGTGGCTAGAGCACAACCGAATACATCATTAGTGAAACCATTTCTAAGAAGGTATATTTCCAGTTGTCGATGTATGAATAAAATAAAAACTAAGTACGAACAATCCAAACAATAAGACAGAATTCTAAGTCCTAAAAATGTTATAGGCAAAATAGTGTATTCAAGCAAAATAGTGTAATCAGCAAATGGACTGCTTCTCGTGTACAAAAATACACAACAAGCAGAAGTGGTAACAGGTGTCCGGAAGAGTGAGCTTACCCTGCCTGGCGCCACACCCGCCATAGCTGCATCCAAACTATTAGGCAAAATATCGGTAAAATAGCGTGATTGACCAATGAACTATCGGCATGCAAAATGCACGCGATGAAGTGTTTTAACGATGTAGTAGACATCATCAGGTATATAGTAATAGTACGTGTTGCACACTGGAAAAGGAAATTTTGAGATGTTATTTATTCGCCCCACTAAATTAGATGTTTAATAAGATCGTGCATTAACAGAAGTTTATAGAGAGTTGAAACGTCACTTCGTATAATGTCAAAACTAGCAGAGTTCATTAAGTTCTATGTACCTAAATGATATCGTTCAATTTAATGAGAGATAAAGATCACTTTGTCACACTCTCTCATGGGTGTTGACCTGTATTTGTTTAAATTGTTTATATAGGATCCTTGATATTACAAATAGCCTGGCAAATGTCTGTCTTCCGAGCTGCAATTTAACGAAAATATGGCGTGTATTTGTTGTGTGCTGCAGATGTATCCACTATTCATAATGTCTGATGCATCAAATAGGAATGAATGAAATGGGGTTTAACGTCCTACTATTATGCACCTAACCTGGGCTAATGGAAGACGGGCATCAAATAGGATTGTAAATTAAATATTAGCTGGGAATATACACGGATGCAAATTCTACCTTCATCTCGCTTTGGCTTTATAGCATCCTTCTCATAAACGTTTTTTTGTCAATGGCGCCCAAAGTATTGCAAAAGACGACCGACAAGGAAAGATACATGTATGTAATGTATATATGCATATTCTACACATAATATCCAAAATTTAAATGACTTCATAAAAAAAAGACAAAATTATGTATAATTGGCCTTGATCAGTTAATTAAAATTAAATAACTGATCCAGGCCATAATCAACTCTCGATGGCATCGGATTTCTCCGATTTTAAATAGATTAGAACGGGTTAAGACAGTACGGTAGTTGCAATTATTGCACACGTCTTGTCAAACCTTCTAAGGCTAATAGCTTCGCTCACAATAGAGTAATTTGAATGGAATTGTCATATTATTCATTTTACATTATATATTTTCGAACTATTATAACAAGAATGCCAACTCTTTATTAAACTCTTAACATAACAATTTAATGTATCTTTAAGGTACATTGGTTATAAGGGTTCTTGTATGTACCACCACAGTCAAAGATCAAGATACGAATTGCGCTCATTCTCCGATAAAATTCCATTCCGTCACTTTCCTTTATTATATAAAAACATTTTCCCCGTTCAACTTCAAGAGACTTATCAACATAATACGTCTTGGCGATATCGTAACATTTATAAAGAAGATATCTGTCTACATTTTTAATTTTAGGTCTACTTGTACTGATAAAGATAAAAGTGAGTGCTGATTGCGTAAAATAAGTAAGCAAATTTCAATTTTGATAAATTTAAAGTGGTTTAAGGTAGACATAAGATAGACATAAGCATAGGCCTTTAACATTAGTATGGTTACTCATACTCAGAATATTGTGAATAAAAAACCTTAAAGGCACAAAAACTAGATTGTTGACATACATGTATCTCTCAAAATAAATATTACTATTTTAATCTAAACAGTTTTGTTGTTATGTCATTTTAACCCGTGGGTTTTTTTAATAGATAAATAGCTCCGATTATATAATGTTGTTTAAACACAGCTCGAGCATGCTGTATTAGACAATACCAGATACATGATGACGCCTCGAGATGAAATTATTTTAAAGGTGCTTTCTTTCTCGCTAAAGGGAACACTGTGGATAACTTCCAGCCCCCAAAGTGGAGTATTCTGGGATTTTATCAATAATCAATGTAAATTTCATCATTAACTACTGCCGTGGATAAATAGCACTACAAATTCTTTGTAAGAAAAACCCTAATTATTTTGAAGTTTTTTCAAGAGTTTTATGTAGCGAACCCAACCATAACCAATAATCTACATGTATATCTTGTATATAAACGTCGTCAAATTCTTTTGCTACATGTACTTATAACTCTAACCAGCACTGAACAATTCACCTATAGAAGCTGCTACTTGGACCTTTTTTGCTTCATTACACTGTCTTCCATTTATTTTCAATTAAAGGCATTAGATAATGAAAATATTGCCATACTCGTTTTATATCCACTGTGTTTCGGGGATTGGAAGGGTATACCAGTGTACGTCTTTATTCTTTAGAACCATAAATCAGATGAACAATATATGGGTCTAAAAGCACACATTAACCCGTTAACTGCGTATGACGTTATTTTACGTCATGGACAACTGTGATAATTGCAATTTCCTAATCAATTATGATCAGTGTACTACAGGAACAGTCGAAACTAAACGGTAGGCGTTGGCGTCTGCTTATGCCCTTCTAACCGTTTTTATTATTATTTTGTCGTTTGTAAATCGGCCATTACCATTCAGCCATTCCTGGGGGGTTGGGATGGCCTAGTGGTCTAGAGTGCCGCGCTTGGACCTCTAGCTGGCCGGCCACCTCTAGCTTGCGGCTGTGGTTTCGAGCCCTGGTGTGAGTGTATGTGGCATGGTGATAGGGGGCGCCTTCTCAACCTCGTTGGTTTCCTTCGGGCACTCCGGTTTCCTCCCACTGCTAAAGGTCCCTACGCGCAAGCGAATTATTGAAATAAAATTAAACCATGTTAGTTCCGAAATGACCTAGTTGTGTTGAGTGGACGTTAAACCCCATTTATCTCTCTCTTCAGCCATTACTGCCACAAAAGGCACCCGAAATCACAGAGTACATGGCTTGTGTACTGAATTTAAATATTGGATATTAGTATCCCATATTTTCAAGGCAAGATAACAACATCAATATTGATGGAAATGGACTAATATTGATTTTCTTTTTCAATTTCGAACATTATGTAAGATATGGAGTTAGAGGTATAGCACTGCTTTATTCTGGCAGGTCTTTGTTTTGCTTCAATTTAATATTAATTATTATTTAAACATATATTAACATGCCAAGCCCATATCGATTCCCCAGATTATCGGACCTCACAATAAAGTTAACATGAATGAAGTTTTCAATGCACTCATTATTTCCCGTAAAGCCTTCGGCTTTTCATCTATATTCAGCATACTATTCTAGTATCGCAAGAGTTATCGCTCTTCAAAGTGGAGGTAAAAACAGTCATATCACATGACCAAACATTCGTACTTATACAACAATAATCCCGGTAAGCAATCATTATTTTTCTAGCGATCGCATGGATAGTTAAATCCTGTAGATTTTGTAATCCTTCGATTTTTGTCCGATTTTGTTTTTACTTTAAGCCAGTGTGGACGTTAGCTCCGTACTTTTGAGTTTTCATTCATCTTTTACTGATTGAACGTTGTTCAGTTATCTTGAAGTAAAATGGCTACCGATATGGACGATGTCCTATCTATTACCGATCCAGAAGCTGATTCTGAGTCGTTTAGTTTTTTACCACCTGCAGAGGTATCGAAGACTATACCTTCTAAATCTAAAAAAGCCAGGGGTAGAAGAACAGGTAAAATAAAATCTGTGGTTCAGATTGTCAATACAGCTACTAAACCGATATGTACTAAGGTACAGTCGCACTCAGACATGACGTCACAGCAGGTGAGACCTGTTGGCACGACTCAACTTATTAAAAACACACCAAATTTGATTGATTTAGATAATTTGTCTGAGGCAGATATAGTTGCATTAAAATGTAAATTAGGTTTGGTCGATTCACAGGTGAATAATGATTTTGAATTAGAGGAAGATGACTTCTCATTTAATGAATATGAGAATGTG
This sequence comes from Patella pellucida, assembly GCA_917208275.1. Classification (NCBI taxonomy): domain Eukaryota; kingdom Metazoa; phylum Mollusca; class Gastropoda; family Patellidae; genus Patella; species Patella pellucida. The sequence goes on along the minus strand of OU795039.1, from coordinate 54,551,273 downwards.
TCAAATATGCCTAATTTACAGGTAGAAGTTGACAACATACCTCACAAATCTGACAATAGTCCTGTATCTGTTAGTGGCAGAATTAGTGGCGCTTTATTTGATACAACAAATAATGAAGTGAGCGAGTCTGATGATTTTTGGCCATTACCTAAGCTAAAAACTCCACAAAGAGGCGAGAACATTTCTCAGTCTTTAGCTGATTTGATCAATACTGCTTGCACGTCGCAGTGTTCTACTGATGATATAATTGATACTTATAAAATACCTGGCTATTGTGGAATGCTAGCACCACCTTTAGTTAACCATGAGATATGGAATGAAATAGATGCAAAGAGCCATTCCTATGATAAAAGTTTCAGGGAAATACAGCAATTAGTTGCTACCGGTATTGTTCCAATAGTAAAATTGGCAGAACTTTTAAAAAATCAAATTTCGGGTAATGACACCGCAAAGAGGTTGATTTCAGATTCAATCACGTTAATTAGTCAAGTTCAATATCATTTGTCTCTAAGACGTCGTTATCTCATTCGTCCTAGTCTTAAAAAGAAATATTCCAATATATGTAATATAAATACACCTATAACAAGCTTTTTGTTCGGAGATGATATTTCTAAAGAAATTCGGAAATGTGACACAGGTTTCTGTTACTAATAATAGAGAAAACCCCAATCTCTATTTCCGCGGTAAAAGGAGGTTCTCCCGCGGTGGTCAGGCTATCCGAGACAGGGGTCAATGGCGATATAATAATTACAATAATAGTAATAGATATCAGCCATACACCAATCACAGGGGCTCAAGAAGAGGTCGTCGAGGTTTTTTAGGTGCATCCAATCCTCAAAACAACGCGAGTTGAATTTCTCTAATGTAGGAAATTTGAAATTCCATTTCGATGTGCGGAATAAACTGACAAACGATCCATGGATTTTGGATGTTATATGTGGATATCAAATTGAATTTGTTAATAAAGTGATTCAAGTGTGTTTGCCTAATGTTATTAATTTTTCAGATGAATTTAGATTAATAATAGATAATGAAGTTAATGAACTTCTATCTAAAGGGGCTATCATTCCCTCTGTTTGGGAAAAAGATCAGTTTGTTTCCAATTTATTTATTGTTCCGAAGCCTAATGGTAAATTTCGTCCTGTTATAAACTTAAAGCCGTTAAATAAGTTTGTTCTGTACGAACATTTTAAACAAGAAACTTTTCAGATTGTTCTTGATACATTGCAAAAAGGAGACTTTTTTACTTCAATAGATATTAAAGATGCATATTTTAGTATTGCCATACATAAGGATTATCAGAAATATTTAAAATTTGTTTGGAACAATATACTTTATCAGTTTGTCTGTCTACCATTTGGATTGTCTTCGGCTCCTCGGGTTTTTACCAAAATTTTAAAACCAGTATATACTTGGTTCCGTTATCAAGGTATTCGGTGTACATATTATATTGATGATTCTCTTATTATGAATCAAGATGAACAGCAATGTTCTAAGGATACAATAGTGATCAAAGATAAATTATGCTCTTTAGGGTATACAATTAATACTGGAAAATCAAGTCTTATACCAAAGCAGGCTATTGTGTTCTTTGGGTTTATTATTGATTCTGTAAAATTTAAAGTTTTCCTGACTAAGGATAAGATTGAAAAGATTTTGAAATATGCAAATTTCATAAAGTTTAAAAACTATCACATCTCTGTTAGAATTCTGGCTTCTTTTATTGGTTTAATAATTAATGCATTTTATGCTGTACAAGAAGCAGTGTTACATTATAGAGGTTTAGAAAGAGATAAGATAAGAGGGCTTGGATGTAATATGAATTATGATAATACTGTTTTATTGTCTGATCTAGGAATTGATGACATTGTTTGGTGGCTGAATAACACTGAAATTAAAAATGGCAAGACAATTAGACAAGAAAATCCACATGTCTCTATTACAACAGATGCATCTTCCCATGGCTAGGGAATGAATGAATGAAATGGGGTTTAACGTCCTACGCTTAAGCACCTAACCTGGGCCAATTGAAGACGGGCATACGCCAACAGTGTGCTATGAGGGAAATTTTGCCCGGGCAGCGGCACTACGGCCTACTCTTATATCGAATTCCAACTGCCAAGGGATCTTTTACGTGCACTCGAAATTGTACACGGGACCTCGGTTTTTCGTCCCATCCGAACGACTAGGCAGCTGTCCTTGTCAGGCCCTCCTTCTGCATCACTGACAAGTTGAAATCACGCCGGAAAATCGAGATGAACTTTCTCGGCCAATGCAGGGATCGAACACTCGACCTCCAGGGTATTCATGACTCAAAATCTGATATTTCATTTGGCGGTAGATGGTCATTTGCTGAATCTAGTAACAACATAAATTATTTGGAACTATTAGCCATATTTTATGGGTTACAAGCCCATTATTCGACTTGCAGGGATATTCGGACAATACTTCTGCAATCTCTTATATAAATAATTTTGGTGGCATGAAGTCAATTCTTTTGGATGAATTAGCTAAAGATGTTTGGAACTGGTGTATTGATAGGAATATCTTTTTATCTGCTATGTTTATACCTGGGAAATTTAATTTCCAAGCTGATTTTCATTCAAGAAATTTTTCTGATTCTACTGAATGGATGTTAAAAACTCTGATTTTTCACAGAATTTGTGATCAATGTTTTCATCCAGACATAGACTTGTTTGCATCATGACTTAATTTTCAAATAGATGTCTTTGTTTCTTGGCTACCTGAACCAGGTGCTTATAAGAATAATGCTTTTTCATTTGCATGGAGTGATTTAAATCCATACATATTCCCACCTTTTTCGGTAATAGGTAGGGTAATTAACAAAGTTATATCTGATGAAGTAGAAAAAGCAATTATGATCATACCACACTGGCCTTCTCAGCCGTGGTTTCCTTCAATAATGTCGTGATTAATTTCTTTTCCAATTAGGTTACCACGACACAAGGACCTATTAGTAATGCCACACAGTCAGGAAGTTCATCCTCTACGCAAGTCAATGTCTTTAGTCGCAGTGACTGTATCTGGAAATTACTTAAGATGCAAGGTGTTTCAGAGTCAGTTATCCAACTTATCATTAACTCTTGGCGTACAGGAACCAACAAATAATATGATTTGGCCTGGCAAAAATGGGTTATTTGGTGTAAATTTAGGGGCTATAATCCAATTCGTGTCTCTGAAGTAGACTTGCTTGCCTATCTTGATTTATTATTAGAAAATGGAAAATCGTATAGTGTGATTAATACACATAAATCTATGTTGATTCAAACACTCAAATTATTTAACAACTCTTGGTGTGAAACCCCCAGGTTTATAGCCAGATTTATGAAAGGGGTTTTTAACAAATGTCCACCTAAGCCGAAATACGATTCTACATGGGATGTTTCAGTAGTATTGAGATATTTGTCGGCTTTAATGCCTCTTGAAAGTTTAGGATTAAAGTTATTAACTTATAAACTTGTAGCTTTTTAGCTTTATCTAATGCTCCGAGATCACAAACTCTTGTAGCATTGAAACTTTCTAACATGAATGTTCTAAAAGGTAAAGTTGAATTTATTTTTACCAATTTGTTGAAAACTATTCGAGATACTAAATTCAAGATGGTTCTGTCTCATTTTGAAAATGAGAGTCTGTGTGTTATGCACACTTTATTGTTTTATGTAAGTAAAACTGAGAATAAACGTTTGTCAGACCAGCTTTTGATTTCACACTGTACATATAAGGCTGTTACTACTAGTACTGTTGCTAGGTGGTTGAAAGATGTCTTAGCTGCATCTGGTATTGATGATAAATTTAAAGCCCATTCATTTAGATCTGCATCAGTGTCTGCTGCTTTTATGCACGGATGTACTTTACAGGACATTCTGAAAACTGCTGATTGGTCATCTGTGAAAAACTTTAAGAAATTTTATTTGAGGGATGTTGAACAGAACACATCAGATTACTCTGGTGCGGTATTTGGCGGCAATTAGCTAGGCCTACTGTTCGATCTTAATGTAAATAAAAATGTTTAGTGGTAGTTTTGTTGTCTTTCTTTAAAGGTGCTGAATATACATGAAAAGCCGAAGGCTTTACGGGAAATAATGACCCCTCATCCAAGCAGTATGTGAAGGATGAGGGGCATTATTGAAGTGAAGCCGGAGGCTTAGCATGTATATTCCCGCCCATGATCCCTCCCTATTTTGTAACAAGACAACAAACGGCGTATCTTTAAATAATGATTGCTTACCGGGATTATTGTTGTATAAGTACGAATGTTTGGTCATGTGATATGACTGTTTTTACCTCCACTTTGAAGAGCGATAACTCTTGCGATACTAGAATAGTATGCTGAATATACATGCTAAGCCTCCGGCTTCACTTCAATAATGCCCCTCATCCTTCACATACTGCTTGGATGAGGGGTCATTTTCCATTCATTATCTATTTTTAAATATAACAGAAAGAACGACTTGCTCTTTCTTTTAATCTTAGATAATGCATACTTAAGGGACCATAACACTCTTGCTGGCTTGACAGGTCCAGAAAAAAAATTAGCCTTATTTTAACTACTATATGTTTAAGTGTCCTACCTGTTGTGTAAATTATCCATTACAGCCTGTATTACTTGTCTAGAGGTTTCGAAAATATGTTTAAATCCAAGTTGCATTTGAAAGTGTTTACGTAAAGCTTTTCAAACCATGTTACGGCATATAGTTGAAATTTTTCCAATTTTTAAAATTAGGTGTGTTAAGATAAAATATGTGTCATTTATTAATTGGAATATTGTAACAGAGTACAATTTGTTGACCAGAATAAAGATTGGGACATATTATTCAGTTACAACAAGAGTGGTATTGGGGCTTTAAGATTATATGTATATGTTTATGTGAGATAAGGAGATTATGGTCCTCTATTTATGCAACTTCAATTCATGGCTATATACATACTCATTAAGTAGACATTTTTTCGGTCATTTTTTTTTTTTACACATACGTTTGTATAAAAAATTCTATGTTTAGAGATCTGCATACATACGTGACATAGCTTAAGTAATATAACTTTAAAAATAAATACCCATAAAACATTTGATAATATTATTATAGCCGGTTTCGGACAAGTGAGTATTGCAATGATTATACTTGAAATTCACAGAAAAATTCGTACGATTCGTCACCCGAAAGCTAACATGCGTATACCACGCGCATGTCACACACGGGTAGATCGGGACTAAAATATGAGTAAAATTAAAGCTCAGATATATTAAAAACTCAAAACGACTTGTCAACTCAAGTAGGATATCGCCTTAAATTATCGAGACCTTTCTGGTAGGCAATACAGAGGTCAAGGTATCTGATATAGGATAAATATTTGTATTCTGTTTGCATAGGCTTCTATCGACTAGCACATCTGTGTCCAGTTGAATTAGTCTTACCCCGCCCGAGTTTAAGTATTAGCGAGATCATGGCGGATAAAACAGAAAAGAAAGGTGGGTCAATATTAAGTGAATGTTAATTACCGTATTAAATATTAGTGATAGTATAAGCATATAACAAGAGATAGTATATTGCTGCATAAATCAAGACGGGTGATAAAATTATTACCTTGAAAGATACAAGGGTGCAGATACTACCTTTTCAGATGCGAAATATAACGGGATTTGTAACCCCAGTAGTGAAGTAGCATTTAATAATTGTGACCATAGAAATATTTATATATTTCTATGATTGTGACGTATTGAGCGGAATTTACGACATAATGGAAATGCATATTATTATGTAAATATGCTAACTGCAATGCATGCAACTTTTAAAAAATTACTTAAAGGTTTGCAATCTAGATCACTTGATTCATTCCCATCTATACAAACGTTTGACTTTTCTACTTTGTACACTAAAATCCACCTTAGTTAAATAATAAAGCTCGGTTAAAAGACATTATTCACATTGTCTTGTCATCTAAATTGGAATATGTTCGATATCAATATTTAGTTGTTAATTACAGTTCAACATAAATTTTGTTAAGAACCATAGTGATTACAATTTTTTTTTTACCGCCAACAAGATAATTCAGATGTTGGATTTTTTAATTGATATTATCTTTGTTGAATTTGGAAGGGAAATTTATCAGCAAGTGGTAGGTATCCCCATGGGTACCAACTGCGCACCTTTGCTTACTGATTTGTTTCTCTATTCCTACGAAGCCGCTTACAAACAGGCACTTGTAAACTCAAATAAACGATTTATCAGGCATTTTAAGATCACATATCGATATATCAATGATGTTCTATTACTGAATAATCCAAAAATTAGTGATTATGTAGAATTCATATATCCTGATGAGCTCGAAGTTAAAAACACTACTGACAGTGACATTTATGCTTCCTACTTGGATCTCCGTCTGGATTTTGACAATTGCCAGAAACTTAATTGTACGATAAACGTAATGACTTTGACTTTTTGATTGTTAACTTTCCATTTATTAGTAGTAACATTCCAATATCACCAGCTTATGGAGTATTTGTGTTTGAGCTAATTCGTTACGAGAGAGCTTGTTTATTTTATTCTGATTTTTTAAGTAGATCGAAGCATTTGTCATCTAAGCTTCAACTACAGGGGTACTTGCGAAGTAAACGTATTAAAACCTTTAAAAAGTTTTATGGCCGTCATATTGACTTGATTGGTAAATATAACATGTCTCTCTCGGCTTTTATTTTAGATATATTTAATTGACGCGTATACTAACTTCCTGATAATGTTTGTCTACTACACGGTTAAAGGGTCAACCCCGATAATGTTTTTGAGAATACAACTCTTTAATTTTGTGTTAAAATCCGTTAAGACCCCCTACCTTAGGGCCGAGCAACTAGCTCAATATATGTGATACGTTTTCAAACAACTTAAACCCACAGTCTTCATCTTGAAATGGAGACCGATGTCCCAAACTGTATTATGCGGTGATTTGATAAAACCAGACTTTTATTTCATAAAATAATGTGTCGGTGAACTTTACCTTTTGTTATCAAGTACAGCACATGGACCATTCACCGTGTAGACCTCTAAAGGAACGGGAATCGATTATCGGGTCACCCAACGAAAGAATTGACCCGAAATCTTAAACGGGTTACGGGTCAGGATAAGCTGTTTTAACGCTCACGACCATACGACTCAATATTTTGAGCTGAAATTTTGAGTCAGGGTATATACACCATTTTCTATATTTTGGCGTTTAAATTTCATAGAGACTCAGACTTTTATTTTTGAGGCTCTGTTCTATTCGGGACAGTCCCTTTAACACTGTACATCACGTGCATTTTACATACCGACAGTCCGTTGGTCAATCACGCCATTTTACCGAGATTTCGCCTCATAGTCTGGATGCAGCTATGGCGGGTGTGGCGCCAGGCAGGGTAAGCTTACTGTTACCACTGTTCTTCTTATATTTCGTACACGCTGAACAGTCCATATGCTGATTACACTATTTTGCCTGATTACACTATTTTGCCTATACCATTCTTTTTAGGACTTCGAATTTTTCTGATGGTTTGGATTATTCGTACTTGGTTTTATTTTATTTCTTACTTATGCTAGGTTACCACTGTCGTGTGATCTGTTACGAATGAGACGATTGTCCATTCTTCTCGGTTGATCGTGGAATTTATATTTGCTTGGATATGAGGTGATGCGAGTCGATGCCTTCTGGTACTATTTGGTGCGCTAAGGTGCGATATGCTCTCCGGTTTAGGTACGATCAGATACATTCCGATAGGATTGACCCTATTGAGTTAACGATCTGGTTCGTTCGGATACGTTTCGATACGATCATCAGGAAACGATCTGCTCTTTTGCGTTTGGGTGCGATTGTGGTCACGATCGAGAGTGATCACAATTTTAGCTACCACCGGTACCCCGGTGGGTATATATATATATATACAGCCCGTCTAACCATCAACGTCATTGTTTCCTATCCTACTATTTACAGGTGTAAATCTGCTAATTTAACAGGCGTATTTCGTAAACATGCATTATGCAAAGGCTAAATCGGCTTATTACAGATCTTGCTTTAGGTATGAAATGTTATCTACATTATTAATTAGTAATTAATTAACTTATCCAGACCGTAGTCAACACTGGATGTCGTCGCTAGCCTGTGGTATTTACTGGATTAGGATTCGGTTTGCTGCTCAGGATTCATTCTTGATTAATTCAAGAAATGTATAATCGTGTTTTTCTCGCACCGACTTTAGTAATGATGATCGAGCCTAGACCCTTGTTTTTTTAACTGCATGTACTACTATTGAGAACTTCCAACTCTTTATCTAATCTCTGGTAAGATATCTTTAACTATTGTAGTTAGAATTTGTATTTTGTTCTTATTTTTATTATTACACTGCGATATTTTTGATATTAAAGCAGATTGTAGTCTGTTTATTTTCTTAAAGCTAATAAATTGGCTTGCATCGCCAATTTAACATTATGTTAGCAAGTTACGTGCATTAAAATAAATTAGTATACTTACAGTTTAAGCATATCACAGAGGACATCACCAACAGATCGTATAATATTTTACATAATTAATATTTGGGATAATATACTGTATCAGTTAGAAAAGAAATACGATACAGGTACTTATCAATGTTAAACATGTATTATGCAAGAGATAAATATGTCTATTGCATGTCTTTCTCTGGACCTGGAGGGTTGGGTGGCCGAATGGTTAGCACGTGGGTACTGTATCATAAAGCCTGTCATTGAGTCAACTGGCGTGGTTTCGATTACCCGGTTGTGCGTGACAAGGAGTAGGGTCGCCTGTCCAACCTCAATGGTTTTCTCCTGGTCCCCCGCTTTCCTCACACTGTTAAAGACCCCTACGCGCAAGCGAATTATTGAAATAATATTAAACCATATGTTAGTCCCCATATGACCTAGTTTGTGTAGAGTGGACGTTAAACCTCATCGCTCCCTCTCTCTTCTTTGGAGCTGAAATGTAATCGAATAGGAAGCGCAGGGGGGACTTCATAACACATACTATACACAAAACAAATCTATGGACAAGACAATAACTACTGAATTATTATATAAGATGGCCATCGAAATAAAAAGAAAATGGGGTTTAACGTCCTACTTTTCTGCTCCGACCTGGACTAATGAAGACAGACATATGCCATACAGTGTGCCATGGGGTAAATTTTGCCCGGAGAGCGGCACTCAGGCCTACTCTTATATCGAATTACAACTGTTTAGGGACCTTTTGCGTTCACGCCAATGTGTATATGGGGCCTCGTTTTTTGTACCATCCGAACGACTGGTCATCAGTCTTCATTCAATGTCGCAGACTTTGGGTGATATTGCGACTTAGCTATTTTAAATACAGACCGAGGTGTACACCTATACGAAAATAAGGTTACATTATAAAGCTTAACAAGTACATGTAAAATAGCTATTATAATGGATTATAACAATTAACATGTGTTTGAAAACATGTTCTTGATTCAATGACCGACAAATCTGTGTTTGACCATAACCATAAGTGAATGATGAAAACTTCAAACAACATGACATATTATTACGTAATTCCTAGATAATCTTTAATACAAACTCATATGGATATAAATCCATTTTTTGGCTTTATGGCTAATAATGGTTGTCAAGTAGACTAAGTATTGTTAATAAGTAATGTAAAACTCATGTTCATTTTGTATGTTTCAATAATTAAATTGTGATTACCTTCTTAATGTCCAATGAAGAAGGGTGCACGCCATACATCCCCGAATTCCAACTGCCAGTGGTTCTTTTATGTATAAGCTGATGTTGTACCTAAAGATTGTCACAACAAATGCTATATTTACTTAATTAATAATAATAAGAATCCTATTTAATAATTCCATTGGTTGACATTAAAGGACCTAAGTCCGTACCGGTAACTAAAAATCCTCCAAAATCTTCGACATCGAAAACACGAATTATTGGTCAATTTAAATCAACATTGATGATGTAAACTTATCGGGAAAAGAAGAGCTTCTGATCTCCGATATTTAAGATAAAATAATTTTTCTAACATTGGTACACGAGTCGTGTACCATAATGCGCTTAAGCCCTAGTTGTATTGAGAGACTCGAGGGACGAGGCCAGACACATTGCATTGTATCACACGGCATATGTAGACTGGAATAACCAGGCGCTAAAAATGTGCACTGGATTGAGACTGAATGACTTATTTCACCGAACATAACTGATTTGAAATTTGAGTAAAAACGGAAACCATTTAATGTAAATCAGTTTATATACATTCCTATTACACTATTATATGCTTTGCGAACCACTTTTGTCGATTTCTGGATCCCAAATGTTAGCGATTTAGCCCCTTTAATGTCATTGATTTTACTAAATGGTTTGATTTATATGGCGGAACAAACCAGTACTTGATATTATGTCCAACATCAAAACCAGGTCACCGGTCTCCCAAGGTGCAATAATTCTGTCATTATAAACTGTTGGTGAATATTTTGTGTAAGCTATCCGTGATAAGAATTAAACAATGTTGACATTAATCATATTACCGTGTTGACCGGGTGAATTTTAGGGCATCCAAATAAGGCTATTCCGGTTTTATTTTGAGTACAGAGCTTTCATTTCACGAAGTTCAATAGTAACAAGTTCAAGGTGCATTGTATGTGAATCTTATATGTGCTTTTTGGAATGAGACTCATGTTATGATTTCCTAATGAACTTGGTTGTAATCTTATAAGTGTTTTGGGAAATGAGACCCATGTAATGATTTACTAAATAACTTGTTTGTAATCTTAATCCTTCCGAGAAATTCAGTACTATCCACTCTCTAGCCTTGACCCATTTGCACATCATTTGTTTCGCTCCTCGAGACAAGAATATATTTGACACATTTGTTAATTTCTGTTGTAATTTTAGCTGGCTTTTTAAGATGCGTCCTTTCTGGCCATCAGGTCTTCCCAATAATATTTCCCATCTAAGTCGAACATCAGCATTATTGCACATGTAAGTAACACAGTTTGATTTTGAAACGTCATGTGATAAAAACTTAAATGTTTCTTCACAGCATCAAAGCACATGGGTCCGTAACACATTGCAATTTTTTTTAAAAAATACGTTAGCAATCCTTAAACTACATGGGATTTTTTTTTCAACTACCAATTTTTGAAGCGTGTAATACAAGTAACCACTGGAAATATCGCACATCTCTTTATATATTTTGTGAAAACTACAATACCGATTAAACGTGCGTTCCATCCAAATATGTAATTGGGTTAAGCAGTCTCTTTTAATTACAGTAAACTCGAGCTCGAATATATATACAAAGTTTGCAATAAGAAAAACATACGGATATCAATTATTCCATGACTGATTGGTTCGTTACGTCCTTACGGATTATAGGGAAAACGCATAGTTAGTAGAGACTTTTGACAGCGTAAATTCTTGGTCCCTACATTTTCGTGTGGCGTCATCAACGTGTATATACCTCTCATACGTGATTATGGTAAACGGATATCGAACAGCTTTCATACAGAAAGGGTCCGTATAACGTTGTGTTTTTACCGTCTTTTTTGCTACTTTCAGACGCTGAAATGTTGTGCCATAGCGTTCCTAATGTATCGTAGAAAACGAATGTGTATATATTATATAATTTTAACCATGGTAAAGACGGGAATTTAATACTTTTTTTATGGGTATTTTTTCTGAATTTTGATATATTTTTTTTCTTTCTAAAAATGTCTGTTTATATCACTGTGCACCTTTAATTATAGGCGAATGTTTGTTTGGCTTATGTATAATTTTGTTATTGATATATTATGAACATAACTGGGTTTTTCTATGTGCATGTATGTACATTATAGTGTCAATCGGTTTATCAACTAAAGGACAATATTGGTGTCAGTCATTATCACATATGTGATAGAACTGGTTAAACACATTCCTACTATAATTTTAACACAGAGATCATTGCTACGATCATAAATCGGAAGTGACGAACGCGAAAGGAAAACACGAGTTGCCCTTCTCTATATTACTCACTGAATTGACGAGTAATGACACTACAGATACACGGCCGAATTTCTGCTCACTAATAATTCCTTCGAAGGCCAAAAGTTGTTTAGTGAGATTGTGAGAGGATGTCTGACAAATCATAAAAGGGATTAACCGTCACTAGATAAGAGAACACGAAAGAAAAACAGAAAAGGTGTATTACCGTGGTTTTATAAGGTGTAGATTGAATAAAAACAAGGGAATGTACGGATTATTTGTATTTAATTCGTGTTCTCTTATCTAATGACATTCATTTACTTTGTTGAATTGCCAGATATCCTCCTGTAGTCCCATATAACAACTTTTGGTCTTCGAAGGAACTATTGGTGAATAGAAATTCGGCCGTGTATCTGTTATCACTCGTCAATTAAGTCAGTTATATTGATGGATAACTCGTGTTTTCCCTTTGCGTTCGCCATTACCGATTCATGTCACCCGTATTACTCATCTATCGTAGCAATGATCTCTGTGTTAGAATTATATGTGATAATGACTTACACCAATATTGATCTTTAAACATGTTGCTATAGCGTTAAAAGTTGAAAGGGTTACAAACTCTACTCTCATTAAATACTTAAAGGTTTTTTTTTTTTTTAAACACGTTTCATAGCTTAAACGCAAACAGACAGTGCAATTGCCCCACCCCCACCCAAAAAAAGAAATATTTATATATACTACTCTCATTATTACATAAATATTTATTTTTAAAGTATCCTTGAATCGAACTGTTTATCACACCGCATAGCCTATCGACGCCACTGTTAACTATAGTTAGATTTAACATACAGTTTCGAGCATTTAATCGGGATGGCCTAGTGGTCTAGAGTGCCGCGCTACGACCTCTAGCTGGCCGGCCACCTCTTACTTGCGGCTGTGGTTTCGAGCCCTGGTGTGAGCGTATGTGGCATGGAGTTAGGGGCGCCTTCTCAACCTCGTGGGTTTCCTCCGGTTTCCTTCCACTGCTAAAGACCCATACGCGCAAGAGAATTATTGAAATAAAAAATTAAACCATATGTTAGTCCCGAAATGACCTAGTTGTGTTGATTGGACGTTAAACCCCATATCTCTCTTTCCTTCTCTCTCTCTCTCTCTATCTCTATCATCTATCCCCACTTTTCTTCAATGATACAAGTCAATAATGTTTTAAATGAGCGTTTAAAATCTTCTGGTTTATTCTGCCTTAGATGTAGCTAACGGTTTCAACGGAATGGAAACTACAGCCGAGAAACCTCCACTTACTGATCACACAGTGAATGGCAGAAAATCACCTTCCATTATAATCGAGACAGCAAATATGGAGTTGAAAAAGAACTTGGGACTTACTAGTGCTATATCCATGATTGTTGGGACAATAATAGGTAAGCTGAAATGTCATCACAGTACTTATAGGAGAAAGTCTAAATATAGATTACTAATAGTGTTCCCCGAATAGAACATATTAAAGCAAGTATCACCCTTTATTGAAGACTTTTGAAAATTCCCGAAAGTTCCTCTTAGCTTACGAAGAGATTTAAAACCAGCACCTTCTTATCGGTTATAGGTTACTGCGACCCCCTATATACTACTTATTTATAAATTCAAATTTATATAGGATCAGGAATCTTTGTTTCACCAAAAGGCGTGCTGGCATCAACGGGGTCTGTTGGACTCAGTTTATTGGTTTGGGCGGGATCTGGATTGATAGCCATGATGGGTAAGTGTTACATACATTTACCATTATCATCATACAAACTAATGAAATGTTGCCATCACAATGTGAGTATGAAAGCAATATGAAATGAAATGATACATGGTTTAACGCCCCACTGATCAGTACCGACTCGGCTAATGAAGACGATGAAGGTATCGGATACATTTGTTATCAATATTGACTACAACAACTTATCGTTTCTCCAGATTGCATTACAGTTTAAATCTCTTTTTCTACCCTTTCTCCTTTCACAGGACAAGTTTTGTTTCTAGACTTAAAGAAAAGAAGACCGTTTCAATTTACATTCCTGTCTTGTTTGCAAGATTTGGTTCCGAATGATTCAGGGTGTAAGCAAATGACACCAAAGCAATGCGAAATTGGCACATTTCCTGTTTATTTATTTGCTCTAAAGTAACTATATTAACTGTGCACCAAGCCATTACTTATCGACTGCTGCAAGTCATTAATAGTTACCATGTACTATTGCAGGTGGTCTGTGTTATGCAGAGCTCGGGACCTTGCTTCCTAAATCTGGAGGAGAATACATCTATTTAAAGGCAGCCTTGGGTGACATTCCTGCTTTTCTTTTTGCTTGGACTTCGATTCTTGTCACTAAGACGTCATCGTTAGCTATCATAACGCTAACCTTTTCTACGTATGCTGGATCTTTCTTTGAGCTGTGTGGGGGACCACTATTACCAGAAAAGTTAATTGCTGCAATTACCATTAGTAAGAACTCTTTTTCTAAAAAATACACCTCCCTTACCTTAGCTTTGTAATTATGTATTTACCCTTTGAGGATGGGGGGTGGGTGGATAGCCGAATGATTGAGTCAACTAGCGCGGATTCGAATCATCGGTCGTACGTGACAAGGAGTGGGGTCGCCCTATACAGTCTCGTGGGTTTTCTCCGGGTCATCCTGTTTCTACCACTGCTAACGGAATAAAAATAAAACGTGGACGTTGAACTCTCTCTCTCTCCCCCTCTCTGCCTCTCTCTCTCTCTCTCTCTCTTGAAGAATTAGCTTGGTGTAACTGTTAATTGCTAGGTGAATATATTCAGAAAAATTCTCATCAAGGACTAAAACATGGTTCAATTTTATTTTAATAATTCGCTTGCGCGTAGGGGTTTTTAGCATTGGGGGTTAACCGAAATTAATCGTTATTTTTTAATTTTCCGGTGTTTAGTTCTAGTCGGTATAGTGAACAGTTGGAGTACAACATTAGCTGCAAGAATACAGGTTATTTTTACATTCGCAAAAGTTTCAGCTCTAGTGGTCATCATCGTAGGTGGATTTGTAAAACTTGCTCAAGGTATGATATAAATATATTTTTTTAAATTTCAGTATTGCATGTCTTCATATTCCTTTTAACACAGTTAACTATTAATGTATGCCAGTATATGGATTTTCCTATCGATTAAAGCCAATAACAACATGGCGTCTAATTAGGAGCATCCGTTTAAAATTCTTTTTGCTTTGTAAATACACACATAAATCTAATTATGTCCCATATTAGTCAATAGTTAAGGATGTCGCTATCACATTATTTCGCGATTGTTTTTTAACCTTCTGCATGGTGTGCTCTTCATATTTCATGTACTTCAAGGTAATACATCAGTGATATCTAGCGGTTTTGAAGGAACAGTCGATTCTCCATTTATCATAGCATTGGCCTTTTATAATGCCTTGTGGGCTTACGACGGATGGTGAGAATTTTATATATCCCTTTCGATAATAAACAAACTATTTTAAAACTAGACAGAGGTGAAGAGAAATATATCATTAAATTAAGCAATCATGTTATTAATTCAAAGGAATAATTTCATATTTACATCTTACTCGCTCCCTACCATGTATCATCCGTAAGCGCCGCCTGTAAAGGTCGGATATGTGTTCATATTAATTAATAAAACATTTCATAATTTTAACTAGTCACGGACAGGAACCAACTCATAGTAACTGGCATTTGTTTTTAAATCTTGTTGGATTATTGTTTGAGTGGCCATAAATATGTACTCTATTGAAAAAGAAACATCCTATTGAACTTCAGGGTTCCATATCAAGTTATTTCTCTTGTTACAGAACCTCTGTATGTCAAGAGTTTTTGAGATATACAACCTAAGATGTAATCATAAGGACTAGTAATTATTTGCCCCATTGACTTCAATATTAAATGGGTGTGACATCACAGGCTGTAGCTTTCTGCTCAACATTCCGTTGGTTCCAATCTTTTTAGACACAATGGGGACCACCTTTGACAGTCTCCTCATCATAAACTCGTAGGGGGAGGATGGTTTAGATTTTTTGCTACAGGGATTTGAAGTTGACTGGGGTGAAAATCTCACTTCCGATACATTTCATTTCTCCGCAGAAAGACATTTCACACCCCCATCCCTCCGCTGTAGTATCACCAGTATTACCCAAAACTGCTTTAAAATTGCAAATTTGATCCCTTTTCTCCTATTCTAGACCAAAAAGTCAACCCAAAAATGCAGGAAGAGGGGAGAAAAAAATTAAGGGAAAATTGTCTATTAATAATTCGCACTATGAAAAATAGGCAAATAATTACTAGTCTTAGCCCATACTGGGAATCAGATTCGTACATAATTTTGAAGGGTTATCTCCCCTGGCACCGAAACCGTGTATCGCTCTGTAGATCAGGTTTAGGGATTGTTGTTTTTAAAACTGGCTAAGGCAAGTTGTCCTAATAAACTTTTGGTCTGTCCTTCAGCTAAAGGCAGAAGCATTACCGCCGTCGCCAGAAACTGGTAAATACTATACAAAAGTATTTTAGATGTAGAAGTGTTATGATTGTTCGATTAGTCCAAAATTTATTGAAATAGAGAGTGAAATGTTGAGTAGCACTTTGATACGTTCCAAACTGATAACTGTGCTAGTTTTTTGTCAATTAAGATAAAAAGAATAGGCGGGTTTGGGAATTAATATCCTCTCGCTGAACAATTCTTATTTGTACTCAAAGTTATAATGTATTTGCATGATTACCATTTGACAAAACTGTTTATGTTATTGGTTTGTCTAAGATCTTTTAAAAATGTTTTTCATTTCAGGAATAATCTGAATACAGTAACAGAAGAATTACAAAATCCGCCGAAGTGAGTGTTTATATACCACCTCTCTTTAGGGGTGGGGGTGGGGCAACCCTGTCCGTTTACAATTTCTTTTCGGCTTGTAAAATGTTGAATAATGCTATTCTCGAAAAACCATCCTGCCACTCAACTTCTACTATGCCTCTGACTGTGAATATAATTTTTGTTGTGGATGTGCACGACATTTTCCATAACCGAACAGGAAGTTCACCCAACAATCTTGAAACATGAGATAGGTAGTCTATTTTCATTAATTATACTTCTGTTTCGTATATTAATTTGTAACCACAGGGACGAATACAATAGTAATACGTGTTGGCACATAATCACCCTGCTTGTAATTGAAGTGGGGTGTCCATACTTGATGTTGATGTTCAATATGTGAAAATCTTGACTGAATGTGGGGCTATAAGCAGAGATATGTTGAAGAATTCGATGTTGAACAAGTTCAGTTGGGTTAAGGAAAGATATATAATTTTATTTGCCAAAGGTGTAATAAACGATCACTTTTTGGGGCCTGGGGAAGAGATCGATGAATCTTGGTGGATATTTTCTTCGTGTCGATACTTTGACTGCGCGACAATGGACACTTTCTGTTCAGACTACGTTGTGTGGTAAATAATTTGATCGATTGATGCCTTATAAAAATATCAAATGTTTGAGTGTCGTCGATTTATGTTGAGATCGAGACCTCGCTACTGGCCAATTGCATCGAGAGTTGGTTATGGTCTTGATAAAGTCAAATAATTCTTTATTAATAATGAGATAACATTTAAGACCTAAAGACAGGCCTGCAATAGGCAGTTTTAGCTCTTGCATAATGTACGTTAAACCGACCAAAATAATATTTTGCTGGACTCGATTGAGCCGCTTCCCATTTTCATATCAATTTAAATAATGTAATCAGATATAACGTGTTGTGTTTTGTAAATAATTTCATGAAGCTGAATACGCTAGCCAAAAACATGCATTTACGTCATTTGTCAACTCAAGTTTTTGATATATTTCTCCATGAGCAGTTCAAAGATGTGACCTTGTATATTTCAGGAACTTACCCCGAGCCAATGTTGGCAGTGTTATACTTGTTATCATTGTGTATTTATTAACAAATATATCCTACCTAACGGCGATGACAGTTGACGAACTTCTTGATTCCCCAGCCGTTGCAGTGGTAGGTTTATGTGTAAAATTTTAGAAACGTCCAAAAAGAGATGCTTTCCTGCAATTTATCTTATATGGTCGAGTAGGTAGTCATTATAATTCGCAGCAATCTTATGTAACAGTCCTGAATGTTCCCGCATTCTGTTTCTTATTAAGACCTCACACACTCACGTACAAAAAGGGCCTTGGTTGGTTGCTACACCAAAAGATACCAGATTGCATTCCACTGCGGAAACGGCTATGTTCAATGATAAGTATGGGTTAAGCTGGGACTCAGTTAGGTCGCACAGAGAAGTAGCTATAATTGACAGGAGAGAACCGCGGTTGAAAAATATCGGATGTTTTTGACTTGGCCAACACTGCTACACGAATGTAGTACAGACTATACAGAGGCGGTACATAATGCTATTTTTGTGTAGTTGCACAATTCGGAAACTGTGGGAGAACAGGGAATTACGAATGTCTGTCACATTGACCGACTTAAGTTATAATGTTATCATAGCAATACATTCAGATTCGTATTTCAGTTTAACCTTAGCTTGTCTTATTACAGACATGGGGGGAGCGAGTTCTTGGTGCAGCAAAGGTTATCATGCCATTATCTGTCTTAGTGTCAACGTTTGGTAGTGCCAATGGATCAGCATATACCAGTGGCAGGTTTGATTTTTGTTATTAGCTTAATAGCTGGTGATTTTTTTTACAATATCGAGCTCTTTTAGTTTTTATATTGAAAACTCGAGGTCACGATAGGTGCCGCTTTAAATTTATATTAGGACATGTTACATAAATATAATTTAAAAATTTAAAATGATTCATCCATTTTTATACGCCCACATTTTCGTGTGGGCGTATTTTGTCGTCGCCCCTGTCCGTCCGTCCGTCCAGTCCACAATCGTTGGTGGACTCTCTACAGGTCACTATTCTTACCCGATTTTGACGAAACTTGAAATATAGGTTTATCTCCAAAAAATCTCGACTGCTTTCGATATTGACATGTATCGGATCAAAACTTCACGAATTATGGCACTGATTGTACGAAAAATCACGTTTTTAGCTCGTGGACCCTATATAGGTCACAATTTTGAACCGATTGTGATGACATGTATGTTTATAACCCAAATATCTTGGTTTCTTTCGATATTTGCGCCTATTGAAACGTAATTTCCTGAATTATGGACCCTGATTGTCCGAAAAATCACATTTTTTAGCTTGTGGTCATTCTGGAGGTCACAATTATTATCCGATTTAAGAAAAACGTTTGAATGTATCACCGTTACACCCCAAGGACGGTTAAGTTCGAATTTCGGGAAAATCGGACCAAAATTGTCATACGAAATGGCCGCCGTTTGTACGCGAATACTGTTAACAAGTGGTGTATCAAGGTTGAGGACCCCGTAGATGTCACAATTTTAATTCGATTTTGATGAAGCTTAATATTCAGGGTTATAACTCAAAGATCTTGGTTTCTTTCGATATTTTCCAATATCGGATTGTAACTTCCTGAATTATGGCCGCTGATTATACGCAAAATCGCCTTTTTTTTAGCTTGTGGTCCCTCTGGAGGTCACAATTATTATCCAATTTTAAAAAACCGATTATAGTACCGTTACACCGTAAGGAAGGTTGTGTAAAAATGATATATCAAAGTTGTGGACACTGTATAGGTCACAATTTTAATTCGATTTTGATGAAACTTGAAATGCATGTTTTTAACCTAAAGATCTTGATTATTTTTGATATTTGCGAATATAAAATTTTAACTTAATGAATTATGGCCTTCGATTGTTGGAAAAATCACTTTCGGTATCGCTTGTTCTCCATCCATCTCTCGAAAATATGGGCGTATCCTGCCTGGCAGTGCCAGCTTACTATCTTTACGTTTTACAGAGATCAATAATTGAAATATTGTGGTTCGATATTTTTGACAATTTGCATTTTATCAACAGAATAATCTTTGCTGCTGCTAGAGATGGATTTTTACCAGAGTATTTATCTTATGTTCATGTGAAAAAATATACACCTTTACCGTCTATGATATTTACAGTAAGTTCTGAAACACATCACTTATGTCTACATTTAGATCGTCAAGCTGATTTTCAACATTCATAGAAACAATAATATGCCCCCCCCCCCACACACACACTATTTATAGACATGTACCGTGATCAGATCATTAATAAATTGTCCAATTTAATATCTGTGTAAGGTTTGAAAACGTTTTAAATAATTTCGTTGTGATGTATACTTTTTACCAGCTGAAATTAATATAGCAGTGACTATTCCACGTATATTCAACCATCTGTGTAAGGTTTGCAAACGTTTTAAATAATTTCGTTGTGATGTATACTTTTTACCAGCTGAAATTAATATAGCAGTGACTATTCCACGTATATTCAACCATCGATATAGATTGAAGGAAATACGATTTAACATCCACACGACACTAACCATTTGTTTTGGGACTAACATGAATATTTCTTTATATTAGTAATTCGTTCATGGAACCTTAGCAGTGAAATACAAGTTGAAACCGAAGAACATCTATGATGTTGGGCACGATACCCTATCGCTTGTTAGAGACACTCTAATAAATCAATGCCTATTATTGGCAGTGGATGCAAATTCAACCCCCTTTCTTCGATTCTAAAACCAAAATCGCTAAGCCAAAGTGGGAAATTGTATGTATCAACAAAAGTATTCATTTATTAACTTCCCCCATATATCTCAAACATTGAGGTGAAATAAAATCGATGACATTGAGTAAAGTTGCGTGGTTTTGACCCAAAGCTTTCGCAGGACAAGGAGTAGCGTCGCCTGCCCAATGACTAAAGACCCATGTACCCAAGCAGATCATTGCAACACAATTGTACCATATGTTAGTCTAGAAATGACGTAGATTGTGTCGAGTGGAAGTTAATCCCCATATTTCATACTACACGATTCAAATGCGTTACATACATACAAGTAAAGATTTTTTTATTTAAACTATATAATTATGAACATTAATTATATTACAGTATAATAATGTATGTTATAATATAGTGTATACTATAATACTATAATAATGTATATTATAATGTGTGCTATATTGCAGGTATTTGTCTCATTATTAATGATAATACCCGGTGACATTAGTAGTCTTATTGACCTGTTTAGTTTTACTGCCTGGTGCTTTTATGGAATGACTTTCACAAGTTTATTAATACTAAGATATACAATGAAGGAAGCACACAGACCGTACAAGGTAAACAAATTAAACCAGTTATAAATTATACTTAAACATGCATTATTCAAGAGCTAAATCTGCCTAGTGCAGGTCTTTATTTGGGCATGAAATGTTTTCTAAAGTATTAATTAGACATTAATTAACTCATCCAGGCCTTAATCAACTTTGGATGGCATCAGATTGCTCCGATATTAAACAGATTAAAACGTTTCAGCGGTAAATCAAATATGGCGCGGCTAGACGCTTCGAGTCGTAGCTTTGATCAACCAGGACCGTGGTTGAAATTATTGCACAGGTCGGTCAAATCTTTAAATGCCTATTTCTTCGCTTGCAATAGAGTAATTTGAATGAAATTTTCAAATTATTCATTTTACATCATCTACTTTCGAACTAGTATAGCAAGAATGGCTAGTTCTTATCTATATCTTGAATAATGTAACTTTAAATAGGTTCTCCTTAACTTGTTTATTTTAGTACGATCTTGAACTGTGGATTAATCTTTCTTCTTGTTTTTTTGTTTTAAAGTAGCAGTATTGCGTCGCTCTGAAATTGGTTCTTTGATACGACTCGCTTTTCCGAGCTTGGTCTATGGATTATGACGTCAAAGACGTGGTACGCCTGTGTAGTACTAGTAATGATAACCAATACGGTGTACGGTTAGGGAGGGTTAGCGCTAGACATTTAACATCCTTTGATCTTTAACCAAATCTGCAATTGGCCTTAATACTAAGACCCGACCGCTTATTTTCTTTGGTCAGTCAATTGGAACACAATGATAATTTGATAAAAACAAATCAAACAGAGCATGTACTCTGGTTAACGTCAACTAAGAAAAAAATCGAAACGGCAACTATGACATAAATCGAAAATTATGGTCTGATTTTAATGGCACCAGATAATTCTTTAAGCTGAAATCAGCACAAAAAATATATTATTCTTGTCCTTGTTTTCCAGGTTCCGATATTTATACCAATACTTATGATCCTCATTTCAATTTATTTGGTTATTGCACCAATAATTCACGAACCAAAAATAGAATTCCTCTACGCTCTTGTTTTTGTGATGTCTGGTCTTCTTTTTTATTTCCCATTGGTACATTATAAACTTCATTTTAAATTTATTGGTAAGTATTGAATCGGTAGACCGTCTTCATTAGGACGTTAAAGCACATTTCATTTGAATCGGTGAGGCGCGTAAACTTGCCACATTTTATTGTATTGTATTACTCTGGTCGGATACTCTTACCTTCAGAGTTAATATATCTGTATTCACTTGAGACACAATTACAAATGGGTAGACCGCCATAATATATATAGATGGTGTGTCTTAAGTTATTGACACACGGGGTCCATACACAGTGGGGCATAATCAATGACCTAGGAATTCAACCGACATTAAGCATCTAACAAATGGCGAAATGATTCAAGAATCAGTGAGGATTAACTCGCTGGTCGCTGTAAAGTTTCACCACACCTTATGAAAAATAAACCAGATGTGGAAAGAATCTATTGGAATACCAGTATTTCAGAAATGCGTTCAGATGCGAGAGAAACTAGGTTAAACGTCTACTCGACACATACTAGGTCATTTCAATCATTTACTTTCGCGTAGAGGTCTTTTGGAGTGGGAGAAAACGGATGACCCGGAAAAACCCACAGAGTTGGTGAGACGATCCTTCTCCTTGTCGCGTACAAGCGGAGAATCGAAACCATCCAACTTGACCAAATGACAGACCTTATGATTCAACGCGCACGCGTTCAGATACGACCTTAACAAATTGTTACTAAATGTTAAATTCTACATGGCCCATTAAACTCTTTTAACAGGGGTGAAAAACAATTTACGGAACTTTCTTTTGTAGATACTCTCACTATGTATGGCCAACTGTTCCTGGAAGTGGCACCAACAAAATCCGAGGAAGACCAATTGTAAACATATCATTTATTAGGGCAAGAGCAAGTGATAATTTTCATTATTTGATTGGATAGTAATATTGTCTGAATCAGTAATGTGCTTAGATTAATAGAACTGTAGTAGGGTGAATTTGGACCGAAGTAAATGTATAATACGTCGTGTTAATCCGCACAGTATTACTTATTCAGTAAATTATATTATAATGGAACTTGATCCACCTTAATTACCCGCCATTTTATATCTCCTTCATATTGTCTTATATATTTCATTATTCTCCTGTCTATTCTTTGTTTTCAACTTCAAATTGATCTTTGTAAATTATAATTAACGTCTACGGGCTATGGCGGTTTAATTAAAGACGATAGATTAATAGGATTAATGCCCTAAAAGGCGATACATGGGGATATAAAGACCAAAATGACAGAATTTGGAGCAGCTTGTCTACCAAAGAATTTTATTTGGTCAAAATTCTTCACATGTAACCAAGCTGCAACTCGTAACCCGAGATCTTTTGCAGCACTTCTTTTCTAACAAAGAACTTCTAGCTATTGCAGCAGATACCACGTTTCCTGCTCTCATTAACGTAACAAACCTTCCCAAGTTCCGTATTTATAACCACCATATTTCCAATAACAGTGAATACCTGAGTTTGAGACACATGATTAAAAGCACGAAGCAAGATGAAACAATTATTCCAATCTCTGTCACAATCCATGCTTGACAGTCACATTGAAATGCGAACATCCTTTATGGATATGAAAACAATTCTTACCCTTGTTTCCGTTACGTTTTCAATTATAACAACACTTGGGAGTATGCATTTATTTAATAAATTTCGTACAATTTCAGCTGCGCTGTTGTTGGCCAAAAAGGTACAGTCCGCATCATTGACAGATTCCAAATTACCATCATCTTATTATCACGCAAATAATAACATCCCTTTGTAAATTATTTGCAATAAATATGTTTAAACCAATAACATGGTAGAAAATAGTAAGGGCGATAATGGTCCATGGGATCATTTTGGAATTCTTACTAAGTATTCTTATATGTATTATGGTTATAGCTATCGTCGTGTATTTGACTTTTAAACGTCGTAGATACATTACACTTTTAATGCTTGAACTGACTACAGGTTCTATATGCATTGCTTATCCCATTATTAAGCTTCCACTATGTCCCGCCTACTATGATACCATTCACCCTTCTATTCTCGATAAACTTTCTGTAACTTATAACCCCCTACCTTATCTTAATATTAACTGGACAAACTTTCAGGCCATTAACAAACTAATTGCTAACTCGTATCCTAAACCAAATTTTTATAGCTTCCGCATTTCCTTCTATCACGCCTTTAAATTACGATCATTTTTGAAAAACCGATATACAGCGTATCTGTTTATTGCCCACCACGGCTATTTACTTCCCGTTATAAATAATCTGCCATATAAAATTATTTAAGCGACCTTCATGTCATGTGTGAGAATTGTTGTACTTTACTCACTGTTTTGCATGTATTGTATATAAAAAAATGTTCTTTTATTCTTATCATGTATATATGTATATTTCATCCTTAAATTGTATTATTATCATGTATATGTAAATATATATATATGTATTTTTCATTCTTAACTTAAGACGACAAAAGCAAAAAACAACATGGAGGAATATTGTACCAGTCCAAAATTACGTCGTTTTAATTCACATATATTCCAATTAAAATAATCTTTTAACATGGTTAGAGATTAATAGTATTTTGAGCTTTTCTCATAATTACACACGTTGATATCGAACTCTGACCCACCCACCCCCTAATTACAAGCAAAGAATTTTTTTTATGAGTTAAGAGTGTACAAGGGATATTATTTTACTCGACGTGGATTTAGACATAATTGGTAACTTTTTTTGTAATCGGCAAACCTTTATGTTGGTGAGAACATAATATACCCTGGAAGAGGCATATACAGATCGGTATGATATCAATCAACATATAAGTATAATTAAAGTTACATTATTCAAGATATAGATAAGAACTAGCCATTCTTGCTATAAAAATAAAATAAAAACCAAGTACGAACAATCCAAACCATAAGACAGAATTCGAAGTCCTAAAAACGTTATAGGCAAAATAGTGTATTCAAGCAAAATAGTGTAATCAGCAAATAGACTGCTCCTCGTGTACAGGTGTCCGGAAGAGTATAAAAGTTCGAAAGTAGGTGATGTAAAATGAATAATTTGAAAATTTCATGCAATTTACACTATTGCAAGCGGAGATATTGTCCGGAAGAGTATAATAGTTCGAAAGTAGGTGATGTAAAATGGATAATTTGAAAATTTCATGCAATTTACACTATTGCAAGCGAAGATATTGGCATTTGAAGATTTGGCAGACGTGTGCAATAATTTCAACCACGGTCCTGGTTGATCAAAGCTAGGCCTCGAAGCGCCTGGGCGCGCCATATTTGATTAAACCAGAGTATCAATGAACCGTTTTAATCTGTTTAATATCGGAGCAATCTGATGCCATTCAAAGTTGATTAATGCCCGGATCAGTTAATTAATGTCTAATTAATACTTTAGAAAACATTTAAGGCCCAAAGAAAGACCTGCTATAGGCAGATTTAGCTCTAAACTAATGTAACTTTAATAACTGAATTATGTTAGGATTGGTGTTTTGAAATACTTTTAGATATGTTTTTTTGTTGTAAAAGTACTTTTCATTGTGTATAATACTTTTTTATTTCAATTCTTGTGAAAATGCCTTACAATTTTCTGTAAAATATTATAGGTATATTTTATTATAATTTTATATATTTTTACTAAGAGATTTTATTCAAGCATTATTTTGATATAAAAATCATGTATTTATTTATATAGATTTTGAATTAATTATTATAACACAGGAGCATCCTGATTGTTTCAATCACATAATCGGTTCACGACATCCGTAACTATCTGCAATGCGTATTAATAGTGTCGTTGGTTAATTTGTTTTAAAGAGGAGCTAAAACTATTAACGGCGATAGTGGCCTAGTGGTCTAGAGGGCCGCGCTTCGACCTCTAGCGGGCCGGCCACCTCTGGCTTGCGGCTGTGGTTTCGAGCCCTGGTGTGAGCGTGTGTGGCATGCAGATAGGGGCGCCTTCTCAACCTCGTGGATTTCCTCCAGGCACTCCGGTTTCCTCCCACTGCTAAAGACTCCTACGCGCACACCAATTATTAAAATATAATTGAACCATGTGTTAGTCCCGAAATGACATAGTTGTGTTGAGTGGACGTTAAAACCCATTTGTCTCTCTCTCTTTCTCTCTCTCCCTCTCTCCCCGTTAACTTTTAAAGATCGTGAACATAGTAAGTAAATTTCTAAAATGGGGAAATGACAAAATATCTGTATAGAAAAAAAACTACGTTAGCAAGGATTTGGTCACGGTTTAAAAAAATATGAATCTGGAGATCTCGTTAGATAATTTGAAATAGCTCAATTTAGCAAAGATTTGGCAATGGTTTAAAGGAACATGAATCTGAAGATTTCGTTGGATTATTTGAAACAGTTTAGTTGAATGTACTCGATACTCAAATAGATTATGTTAACAGCGAAACAACCGTCTTATAACAGCACTGTAAATGTTAGAGGGATCTGTCTACTTCTGCATTCGAATAAATTTCGCTATTTACCAAAACTATATTGCGGAGAAAGGGTTTACACTGCTAAAAAATGTTTACTGGCGGAGGAAAGGTTTACGTGGTGGGGAAAACTTTATAACGCGGAGAAAACTTTACATCTTGGAGAAAGGTTTACACTGCGAAAAAGAGGTTGACAACGCCGAGAAAAAGTTTACACCGCCGAGAAAACTTTATACCGCGGATAAAAGTTTTACGCCGCGGGGAAAAGTTTTAAACCACCGAGAAAAGTTTTACACCGCGGAAAAAAGTTTTACACGGAAGAAGGTTTACACCACGGAGAAAATGTTTACACCGCGAAGAAAAGGTTTACATTTCGGAGAACACTTTATACCGCAAAGAAAAGGGTTACATTCCGGCGAAAACTTTATACCGCGAACAAAAGGTTTACACTGCGATGAAAAGGTTTACACCGCGAACAAAAGGTTTGCATAGTTTTTGATTTGTCACTGTTATGAGGTAAATTTCAAGAAATGTGTATAAATCAACGTATGTCACTAAAAGGCTACCGTACTTATAAGTGGCAATTTACACAAGGCAACACAGAGTTGACTGGCATTCCAGTTGACAATTATAGTCGTAAATAACACTAATCTTTACGTAGTATGTTTTATGTCAAAGTAATGTGTTTTATACATCACCCAGATTTATCCCGTCGTCAACATGTGGTAATTTCAAGCATGTCGGTAGTGAAACCTCGCATTCAAAGTAATTTCAAATTACCAGACCGATTTAAATTCTGTGTTCGAAGTCGTTTCCGTCAAAAAATAAGAGTCAAGTATTTTAATTAAGACTCAACAAGGAATCACCTGGTGTAAAACAGCCTTAAAGAGACCAATTTACCTAGAAATTGGTATTGTCGGTCTCCTCTTTATTTTGTCACATGACAAGTTTTGTGATTTTAACCTACCTACTAGCAGAATTGCCGCGTGTGTGACATAGCGAAATAAATCAACATTTATGAACATCATGTCCCAAATAATTGGATACGAGTAGTGTAAGTAAGATTTTAGATTCTATGTTAAGACAAATTGTTGTTTACAAATAAATATATAAAATTGTGTCCCGTGCATAGTATGATATAAAACACACATTTATATGGAAAACAATCACTGGGTTTAGTCCCGAGATGACCTAGTTGTGTTGAGTGGACGTTAACCCATCTCTCTCTCTCTCTTTCTCCCTCTCTCTCTCTCTCTCTCTCACACACTACGTTTTTACAAGTTCCTCTTGTCGTTCTCAAGCAAGTAATGGAGCGGAATAAAAAAGACATAATCGAGTAATTTTTTGTGAAGAAATGTTTACCCCAAGGCATGTAACTTGTGACATACATGTAGTAAATAGGATATTTTCCCATGTAAAAAGTTATTAATATGACGTATTTATTAAAGGGACAGTCCCGAATTGAACAGAGTCTCAAAAATAAAAGTCCAAGTACGTATGAAATTTAAACGCCAAAATATATAAGAATGGTGTATATACCCTGACTCAAAATTTCAGCTCAAAATATTGGACGTGAGCGTTAAAACAGCTTATCCGGACACGTAGGTAACCCTTTAAGATTTCGGGTCAATTCTTTCGTTGGGTGACCCGATAATCGATTCCCAAGCCTTTAAAAGTCTACACGGTGAATGGTCCATGTGCTGTACTTGATAACAAAAAGTAAATTTCACCGACACGTTATTTTTGTTAAAAGAAAAGTCTGGTTTTACCCAATCACCGCATAATAAAGCTTGGGACACCGGACTCTATTTCCAGATAAAGACTGGCGGGTTAAAATTTGTTTTAAAAGGTATCACATATATTGTGTAAGTTGCGCGGCCCTAAGATAGGGGGTTTTGAGGAATTTTAACACAAAATTAAGCAGTTTTATTCTCAAAAACATTATCGGGATTGACCCTTTAAACTTGCATTTTTGGAATTTAAATTTTGTTCTTTTTTGATATTATATTGAATTACATGTTACATTTTGAGGTATTAAAGCAAAATGTTGAAAGTATAAAATAATGGCGTGCATTCTCTGCATAGCATACATCCAAAGTCGTCATTTACGGCTTTGAAAAGTAGTATTAACTGCAAAATTAAAATATTGTTAACCTACCAATTCATAAACATTGATTTGCCAAATAAATATCCCTGGATAACGCACGAATCGTATTCTGTGGGTTTTCATTTTAAATAAACCACCACTATGTCTCCTAAAATATAAATACAATTATTACTAACACTTTGTTTAAAACACAACCATACGTAACAAATAAAATATCCCATTACTTCAAATATATGTATTATGATATAAATAAACACTTATCATTGTCATCTTCCTCCATTTGAGGAATATAAAACGTCGACGTATCCCAGGAATGTCATTGCTAATTGTCCCTCAAAGATCAGAACTCTGTGCGGTTTATTCCCACGAAGGCGCAGTTATTGACCGTGGCGGATTGAAGTTCGTTTTCGACGCCTTGGGGGGGGGGGGGTCTCACTTTGGTTTAATCTCACTGTTCACAACTTTGACCTCCGCCCGAAAGTATGTAACACGTGACATGACTGTATTTGTCACTTGCCCACCAACACCCCAACTGTTTGGACGAAATGTTGGTCCTCTCTAACAACGCGGAACCAAATCGGAATTTTCTTTTAAGGAAAATGAGGTCCTCAAATCTCTTTCAAAAGGCAAGCCAATAAAACGTGTCATTGACACTGGTTGCTATTCAGGTAAACTGATCTGTATTGTTTGGATTTCCATATTTCGTTTTCACCCTTCAAGAAATCAGTGAGCAATATTGGTCACACATTACTCACTAGACAGTCATGGTCGTTTCGAACCTAGACTATAACAACCTGTTCAGCGTGTATAATCAGACAAAGTGTACATAAGATATATTCAGACATGAATCTTTAATTTGTATTCATACAGGTGTACATACGGCAGGTGTTCGGTTTGAAATTACGAATTTTCCCCCTTAAAGTTTCACATTTTACTTTGCACGTAAAATGGCCACTGGCTGTGTGGATTTTAACCATAACTGTACATAATACAATTTACAATAGTATTTTGTTTACTAGTTCCTTTAGGAACTGTCTCTGAGCGAACGATGTCTCGCTACACAGTTCCTCACGGGCCTTAATATCAACTAGTATGAAAATAAGGCTTTTCTCCATCTCGGTTCTAAGGCTATTTTAGATCCTTACCGTCTACTTTGCACCGTGATTCTTCTTTGATCGCCAAAAGAAAACATTTCCTGACACAACCGACACAAATTTATAATAATTCAACACTATTTTCACGTAGAATTCGACGTTAGAAAAAGATAAACAATATCGTTCAAATCTGGCCGCCATGTTTGTTTACTGACGTCAGCGCAGACCGGTCTTTTTCTAACATCGAATTCTACACGAAAATAGTGTTGGATTATTATAAATTTGTCTCGGTTGTGTCAGGAAATGATTTCTTTTGGTGATCAAAAAAGTTTCACGGTGCAAAATAGACGGTAAGGATCTAAAATAGCCTTAGAACCTAGATGGGGTAAAGCTTTATTTTCATACTAGTTGATAATAAGGTCCGTGAGGAGCTGTGTAGCGAGACATCGTTCGCTCAGAGACAGTTCCTAAAGGAACTATTTGTTTACCAATGTACCAGTTTGGTCTATGGCGTATATAGTGTAGTGTCCTTAGCAGATGCACTTTGGATGTATATGTTTCAATTTTACTAGACACGCGTGGAAATATTATGGGGACTAATCCAGTAACAATACTAGGATTGCTGTTTGGTTTGTGTATCATATGTTTTCCTTTTGTATCCCAAGGTTGCCAATTCAAAGTTACAAATCTAAAAAGAGAAAATCTGGAGTTGTTAATGACGTCACGGATGAGGTACATATTTTTTGCTATTTTGGCAAAAAATGCAGAGACAGTCAGGTGTGAAAACTTTAAGTTTGTTCGGTTTTGTGATAAAGAAAGAAAGACTTGTGTCACAATTTGTATCTCAGTATCACAATTTGTATCTCAGTATGGTGTTTCAGTCTGAAATGAATGTTTATGTTGTTTAGGTTTATTTATTTATTCTGTTCTGAATTGAGTATTTTTAGTTTGAAAGGGAAAAAAATGTTTAAAAGGCACAGTTACATCTGTCGGGATGAAGACTTGATAGTGATGCATTATCGACTTAATGTGGGGCATTATATCCTTTTTTACATTTATCGGACAATTTCTTATTTCTTATTTCACTTTAAGAATGGTCAGCAACCCTCCCCCCCCCCCCAAAAAAAAATAAACCACCCAAACAAACATAACCATTCGATGTCCTTGCTCTGGTACTATTCATTCGAGTCTAAAGGTCACATTTATTTCTAATCATCACTGCGATAAGTTGGGGGGGGGGCATTTAATTTACATTTAGAATGTGTTGCATGTTTTTACCAGCTTTGAGCCGATGCAATTTGGTATGGTTTTATCAGTCTGAATTCGATATATTGAATTTGTATGGTTTTAGGGGGGTTGGGATGGCCTAGTGGTCTAGAGTGCCGCGCTTCGACCTCTAGCTGGCCGGTCACCTCTGGCTTGCGGCTGTGGTTTCGAGCCCTAGTGTGAGCGTATGATACATGGAGATAGGCGCTCCTTCTTAACCTCGTGGGATTCCTCCTTTTCACCCACTGCTAAATACCCCTACGCACAAGCGATTTATTTAAATAAATTTAAACCATAAGTTAGTCGTAAAATGACCCAGTTTGTGTCGAATGGACGTTAAACCCCATCTTTCTCTCTCTCTTCTCTCTCTCTCTCTCTCTCTCTCTCTCTCTGTATAGTTTTATCGGCCTGAAATGGATATTGAATTTTTATGGTTTGATCAGCCTGGAATGGATATTTAATTTGTATGGTTTTATCAGCCTGGAATGGATATTTCATTTGTATGGTTTTATCAGCCTGGAATGGATATTTAATTTGTATGGTTTTATCAGCCTGAAATGGATATTTAATTTGTAAGGGTTTTATCAGCCTGAAATGGATATCAAGTTATGGTTTTTGCGCTTTATATTGATACCTAATGGTACGGTGATTCGCTTATCTGGAGGTCCCCTGCGTTGGACGGGAAAGTTCATCGGATATTTCGGCGTCTCTCATTTTTGCTTTTGGTGCATGCCCGAGGGACTGACAAGGGACAAATAGTGTTAGGATGGTATTAAAAACTGAGGTATGGGAATTCAATGTAAGAGTAAGCCGTGGGCCGTAGAGCCACTATATGAGCAAAATTTTCCTCAACTTTAAAACCCGCTTTGAGAAGTTAAGTGAGCAGTGCACCATAAAAGGGTTTAGAAGTTAAAGGGGCCATCCCGATAACAATTTGGGGGGTTAAAACTGCTTAATTTTGTATGAAAAGCCCTTAATAGCCTCTAACTTAGATCCGAGCAACTTCTTCAAGCTATGTGATACGTTTTCAAACAACTTCCAATCGCCGGTACGGCTCGGTGGCCAAAGACTTGTGTTCTGTTTGCATTACACAGAAGTGTCTGGATAAAACGAGTCTATATTATGTGCAGCTTTCAATCTAACCCTATTGACTCACTTTTAAAGCTCTCCTTTGATTAAGTTAAAATTGGTATCATAACAATTTAAAAGAAAAACTTAAAAGAGCTAGTGTCCAGTTAAGCTTTTTTTGCATTCACGTCCAAACTACTCAATATTTTGAACTGAAATTTTCAGACAAGGTAAATACACTATTCCTCTATATTTTGGCGTTTAAATTTCATACGTTCATGAACGTGCAATTTTCAGATTCTTTGAAATCCGGGCTGGTCCCTTTAAGTGAGCAGTGCACGAGGAAAGGGTTAAGAAGTTAATTGAGCAGTGTACCAGGAAAGGGTTTAGAAGTTGGTGTGAGAGTTGGAGAGTTGTGGAGTTGTAGGGTTGTAACAGCAGAGCTTGCATGGCACAGCATTCCTATTTTATGACAGCTGGGGATGAAAGGTTGGCTGTAGGCATTTCTCTCCAGATCTTACATCTGGAGGAAGAAGGTTTAAGTTGAGGAAAGTATACTGTTCACAACTTTGACCTCCGCCCGGAAGTATGTAACACGTTACATGACTGTATTTGTCACTTGCCCATCAACACCTCCATGGTTTAAAGAAATATTCACGATTTTATGTTTTAGTAGTTTATATGTATTTTGCTACCCACCCTCCCATTCTTTTATCGGGTTTTTAGTCTTTCTCCTCCAGTTCTGCTCCAGGCATTTCTCTCCAGATCTAGCATCTTGAGGAAGAAGGTTTAAGTTGAGGAAAGTATACTGTGCCCTCCAATCAACTGGTGGTATATGGTAGGGGTGTGGAAATTTAAGTAAACAAAGGATTATAGGCTGTATCCTTATTAGTGCTGTTCGTCTAGTTAAGATTTAATTATTTTAATGATTAAAATATATTAGCTAAGTTCAAGTATCATTGGTTAACGAGTATCTTAAATATTATTCACCTACCTTTCATTCAGGCAGTTCTCATAAATCAATCAAATATATTAGAAACTCACTATCAGTATATAAGAATAGTTGAAACTTTCAATTATATTATACCTTTTAAAATGGCTCAAGCTCGCATATCACATTTACCAGACTTTTACTGAAAATACAAGAGTTCAATTGGATAACGGGGGACGATTGTCCCATAAAAGGCGAAAGTATATAGAGTAGAAGAATATATTAATGATCTAAAAATCGAACTGTTAAATGGAGTAAAAAGTGCAATTGAATATATATACTGACGCCATATCACATTTCTATCAGTAGGGTTATGTTTTATCTTTGATACATGTATTTGTTGTTACTTTTATGTAATTTATTGTGAATAAATTTGTTCATTAGTTTAAACCTAATAGTAAAAAACGGACTATGCTTTTAACACCATTGTATTCGATCATCCCCTTGCCTGATTAATCCCCCGTGAGAATTATAGCCGGGGGGCACAGTGAGAACAAACCTTTGTGGGAATCCAGCTCCTAGGGATTAATATAGATTAAAAATGTAAGAATCTAGTTATAGATGGTTATGACAAAACTTTACATTTTCATAATCCTTAAGATGACGAATTAACTAACATTTTTACATTTTTAGCATAGGACTTTAAGAAATAAAAACAAATTAATTTAAATTCGCCAAGTAATTACTCGATTAAAGTTAATTCCTCTTCTTTATGTCTCTTCATTGGTGGTCACTGTCTAACGGCATACTGTGAAATTTTAATTTCATTAATATTTTGCCCTCGTTGTAAAAATTCGATCATTTCAAAAACATTCGGTGAGCTTTAAAAGCTAGCTCCTTGATCATTGGATGACATCCTTCCAGGGTGAAGACTACTTGGATGATTTGATGATATTCATCATTAGTTGCCAATTGGTGAACAGAATTTAGATTGAACATAAATATATAACATCTTTTACACCGTTAATTGGGTCCTAAAAAGAACATGCCTGTATTCAAACGAAAGCCGACACGTCGATATATACGCCTTCGTGTGAAAGATTAATTTTGGCCACGCCCTGTAACGGCGCCTTCGTGGGAATACACCCTCTGTGCCGCCGTCCTGAAGTCAGCGCAATTTTTATTGATACAAGTTTATATTTATATTTACCACAATGTCTCTCCTACGCAGGTCTAAAAAAGACACTAAAAATGGAAACGGGTATAAAAATATTTTGTTGATACCCGACTCAAAAGATTTTTTAATGCGTGGGTTGATTTTTAAAGAGAATATAAATGCAATTTTTCACATATAACAATTTTATGATTTGTAGTAACAGAACGACGTATTTACGTCGCACCATTCAGTCAGCAGACAGCTGCCTTCTGAGGCAGTCTACATTTCCTTTGCTTCTTTGTATTCGGTTTTGTTTGTGCGTTTTTCTTGTGACGGATGGAATATGTTCCCCCAATATTTTCACAATACATCTATTGGGCAGACAACGATAATATCATGCATGAAATTTGAATATGTATAGTATAGTCTGTTTATACAGATCATATTTCAACCGTGTTTCTGAATTACGGTGTAAGCTAATATAATAATGTATATGTAATTGTTTATACATAGTAAATAAATTTTCAATATCACGCGTGTTTATCATAAACAAAACAAATAAGATGCTCACAAGTCATTAATCTTGTCCCCTCCATCATTTGTCTTCAAAACCACACTCGAAGTCTGCTGACATGGCGACTGACACAGAAATAACGGGTAAGTAACCTTTTAGTTAATGAAAAGATCATATAGGTAGCCATATGATCATCGATGATCATCCCAAAATAAAGTATTTTGATAAAATTTTGTAGGCCCTTGTGAGCTTTTTCAGAAATCTCCCATTCGACACTGATACTTTCAAAATATCACGTCAACCAATTGCACATGCGTATCACGATTTATGAAGCAGGCATTTCAGAGGTGAAAACACTTATATCTTAATATATATGTACAAATGCTTAAAAATCAAATCTGCATATTATACCCATTTCAGTAAAGAACATCTTTATCCAAAACTTTTGTAAAAATAATTACTGAAGTCCATCAACAATCCAGATGTTTTATAGGTAATGACTGTGGTGGAATGGAAATTCGAGCTAAGAAAGCGCCTCTCAGTTTCCACATGGAAAATGGCATTAAACCCCCCTCAATTAAAAGTAAGACAGAGAATGTGGCATTGTTAAAGACTTTAGGACTTCCAGGTGCCATGTCAATTATCGTAGGTACTATAATAGGTAAGTTTTTGAAAGGTGGTAAACTGTCTTCTACAAAACTTAAAAATGAAATCAGTTTGGAGGCTCTGTGTTGGTGGTGGGTGTCCATAAAATGGGCACAAAACCAGACCCAACATGAGTTTATTTGCACTGAAAGTGAATCCACAGCCCATTAAGCTGAAATGATCGAAATATGAATACTTGCTTAATTCACTCTTGTTCTTTGTGAGCCAGGTGGTCAAAATGTCAAACTTTCCGTTTTACGCTGATATTTCATTGCTTTATATCTATCAAATGCTAAATGGAAAGTTTGACCCTTTGACCTCCGGGGTGACCAAGAACAAAGGTGAATTTAGCAAGTTTACATTTTTATTGAAAGAGTGGTTACTTTCGAACATTTTCAGCATATTTTCACGATACAAGAATGGCTGCGCATCCACTTTCAGAGAAAATGAGCTCATGTTACCTTTGACCCAGAATATCTTGACAGCGCCCCAACCACGGCCTGATTACCACCCGGCATCGTATTCTACGCAAAATTTTACTGAGAAAACTTGAGTTTGGTTTTGTGCCGTAATGGTCCCGCACCCCACACCGAGCCTTCGGTCTATGTTATATACGGAAATGCCAGTGGACATGAAAACACGAGTGTTAATTTGTTGTAAATGGCTATAATATGGAAACACGGAAGATACTGTCGAGATAGACCAGTATAATTAATTTATCATTGCTATTTTGATGAATGCCCGTTTCTCCGATGTAATATTGTTGAAAACCATTACAAATCAAGACATGTATGAATTTTTTGTCACATCTCATATTGTTGTTGACGCTAAAAGAAAAAAAAATGGATTATAAAACCTCCTATTTTGCGAACGTGTATTTAAATGTTGAAATTTAAACACGTGTAATTGTTTTTCAGGTTCTGGAATATTTATTTCACCTAAAGGTGTGCTGACCTATACAGGATCTGTGGGACTATGTTTGTTAGTGTGGGTCGGGTCTGGATTGATATCTTTAATGGGTATGGAAACATTCACGTTCTTTTCAAATATTATTTATTCAAAATGTTCAATTTAATAGATGTGCCACAGAAGCATATGGGCCGGGTTAGGATTAATAGCTATAATGGGTAAGGCCACATTTCTGTAGTACTACAAGTGTTGAGTTTTAGTATCAACTGCAACAGGTTATATTTCACATACATTATATAAATCCTTAACAGCCAAATAAAACCCGGGGCGGCACAACATTTCAGTACTAGCAATATAGTATATCTTTAATTCAATAATTCTCATGCTGTGGTCTTTACCAGTAGTCATCCCCTGTATCCCGGTGCCATCGTTCTGTTCTACTCCAGTAACCACTGGGTCCAATCATGGGATATTCAAGAATTCAAATTATCTGCCCTTGATTATTTTATTGGCCACGTAGCTTGTTTCCAGTCTTAGCATTATTGTTTATATTCACCTCATTACAACAGCTTGTACGTTCGTTTATTAGAAACTTTGCAAGAAATTAAATATAAAGAATGTGACTTGCACACAAAAAGATGGCAGTGGTTATTTAACACATGACATGTGGTTACCAAGAATTTAAAAACAGCCTTACGGCCGCAATTATTGACCTTGCGGATTTATTATAACATTAATAATATCTCGAGAGTAGGCAAACTTACGACATCTTCCAGTTAGCGGTTTCCGATATATTATTAGTGTTGTTCGGTAATGGCGGTACGCAGACATACAACATGTAGCAAGTATCCCCTGATTGACTTACCACCTGTGACAAATAACCACAACCCCAACAGATGTCTCAAAGGATTTTGACAAAGTTTGCAACAATGACTCGTCAAGTTTAGTTTCAACAAAATACAAGTTACTTACTGCCCTTAGCCCACCAGCTTCATATTTAAGGATTTTTTTGATCGGTCAATAAAATAGCTCAATTGTTACAGGCAGATAATTTGATTATAATATATGTTTCCCTGCGTGAATAGACCCTTGGTTAGTGGATTAGGGCCGAGCGATACCAGTAGGAATATCGAGGATGAGCATTAGTATGCAAGATGAAAAATCTACCAGATAAGGCACCTGATTTATAAAGCACGGTACCAAATCCGCGAAAGCTTAATCAATGACATATCATACGATCTTAAGTTCACCCAGCCCCTCTACTTTTGAGCATTGTTTCTATTGTACGACTTGGGGTACATACGTTGTATCACCTGTCGAGATATTATACCGTACGGTATGGTCGAAATCGGTGTCAGTATCATAGATTTTCAGATTTTCACTTTCCTTGACGGATTGATAACGCCAATAATGCCCCCCCCCCCTGTATTTGTTTAACGCTAACAATTCTTTAAAATAAGATAAAAGTCAACCGTGACACCAAAAAACTACCACCTTGATACTAAATATCTGCCTCCTAACCATATGATGTTTTGTTTTTGTTGCTTGAATATTTAAATATTCACATATATCCATCGTTCAAGTTATAAACTATTATGTACCATTACAGGTTGTTTGTGCTATGCGGAACTTGGTACGATGTTACCACAAACCGGTGGAGAATACGTTTATTTGAAAAGAGCTTTTGGAGATATTCCAGCCTTCTTATTTACTTGGTTTAACATTATGATTTCTAAGACCTCGTCCTTTGCCATTGTTTCAATGACATTTGCTACATATGCTGTATCATTCTTTAGTATGTGTGGAGGACCTCAACTACCAGTTAAGCTCATTTCTGCGATAGCTATTAGTAAGAACATATATAAATTATTTTACCTCTGAGTGGCTGGCTTGGCTGTTGTTGGTGGTTTGGCCACGCAATAGTCTTTGCATTTTGACATACAGGTCCAAACATCGCTCTGGTTACCTGTAATCAATAGTGAAGCTTTTTAGAACACATAATTTTACTTCTCATTAAGGAGTTTGCATAGCAACTGTACATTTTTTATTAGAATTGATAAGCTTTCCCATAATTACCAATTAGTTCCAAATGCGCGTAAAAGATCAGAAAACGGTTATTGTCCACACAAACACCCACACACACAAAAAGCGCAAGAGAACTAAATTAAACCCACTAATTAATAAGTGACCACATTATTCCCCTAATTGAACACATCTGAATAATTACCACCCGGACAGCACAATTTGTTCGAAACCTTGTTGAAGTCCTGTGAATACATTCTAGCTCTTAACAATGCTCATTTAGTGTGACAAGGTGATCGCGTCTGCACCAATGTAACCCCTGTATCGTTGGCTAATGGATCTAAAAAATATCACCAAAGCGTTATAACTTTGGATAAAGTAGTGTGTTATGACGTTCGACCCAATTAATATTGGAATCATTGAATATTATCAGTTGCCCTTTCGACAGTATGGTGCAAGAGATCAATATTGTTAGGACATGAATGCGATAATATAAGTAAACTTAGTGTAATCCATGCCAATGCTCGGGGGTTTGAGTTTGCAAATGTGTATTCCACAATAAGTAAAACGGATTTAATTCATTGACCCCATAATGACTGTCCAATTTGAGCAGTGATGGGTTTTACATTCACGGTCCGATGGAAATTATGCAGTAGTTGATATTGTATAAATGACCATTGTCAGAAGATGGAATCGTAATTTAAGGCAATAAGTAACACAATAGATTTTCCTCCCTTGACAGAGTCTGAAAAAATAACCTAAATCGGTCAAAAAAACTATTTTATTGTTAGGTAACCACTTTACGATTGCCATACGTTTGAGACCGCCACCTTCAGTTTGGTTTTTCATATTTTTAGATAATATGACATTATACGCCCTGAAACATATATTTCAGGATGTAAATTCTAATATTATATATCTTCAGTTTTAGTAGTTATAATAAATAGTTGGAGTGCTACATTAGCTGCAAGAATACAAATTATTTTTACATTCGCAAAAGTGTTAGCTTTAGTGGTAATCATCATAGGAGGTTTTGTGAGGATGGTCCAAGGTATGGAGTTTATCTTTTAAATTAATTAATAGTAGAACGTATTTCTGAATTCTAATCAGCTTATTTATAACACAACGCAGTGCAGGCCCGGATCCAGAATATTTCGGGTCGGGGGCCATAACGGTAATCATCAAAGTGCAGCATGCATTAATGGTTTAGATGACCACCCTTCCTCGACCCGTACCTGCAGTTCTTGTGTGTACTATATAGCAACAGTGGAAATGGCAGCTATCTGACTTTATACACCTCCAGACTATATCTCCCATAGCAGCTAGTGATGTTTTAGGGTGACTATTATGCGTATCTACATTTGTGGTTGATATTGAGGTAATATTAGCCTACAATAACCACATGCTTTGAATGTCGAGCACACGAGGTAAGCTGTGTTACAACCCCTATTGTAATAACACCCCCTATTGTAATAAATGTAATAATTGTAATAAAATTTCAGTCAACCCCTATTGTAATATCAACCCCTATTGTAATAAATGTAATAATTGTAATAAAATTTTACTTAACCCCTATTGTAAAATCAATCCCTATTGTAATAATTGTAATAAATGTATATTCCAATACAATAAATTCGACATCTAAATCAAAAAGTATATGAAATTCGATAACCATCTGAATATCAATATTTAGAAATTATGGCATGCGTTTACACTGCATAAAATATTATGAAACACCACAACCGAAAATATGACTAAAAGCCGTTAAGGAGTTTGGAGAATTTATTCAAATGGAAACTCCAACCCCTATTGCAATCAAGGATATTTATATAAGCGTAAAGTATGATCTCTGAATAATCGGTCGTCAGGGGATTTTTATCATATGTTCCGTATGCATATCGGATAAAATAATTCACCTTATAGTATTTTTGTAATACTTCTCTACACTTATATAGACACATTTTTTACAATAGGGGTTACACGACGTAACCCCTATTGTAATAAAATTTCTATCAACCCCTATTGTAATAATTGTAATAAATATGTTTTGCCATGCCAATAAAATCGACATCTAACTTTAAAGGGACAATAACACTCTTGCTGGCTTGACAGGTTCCGAAAAAAAATAGCAGTTAAGCTGCGTTCACACTAGGGCTTTAAGCTGCATTGAATTCAGAATAAAGTATTATTCCGGACTTTGGCGCCACACTGAATTCGATAAAAGCCGAACTAAATCTGAATTAACGAATCCGTATATTTTTCCGAATTCAACCCGGAACAATTATTCTGAACGGTTTATTCGCAGTCAACGTGATTTTCTAGCGTGGTTTCCCATACCAGTGTTGCTGTTGCAAGGCGGGGGGCCTGATGGCTGTAGTCCTTCAGATGGTACGAAAGACAGATTTTCCGTGTACTCAATGACGTGAATTCAATCCGAAAAAACTGTAATGTGACGCACCACTTTTAATGCGGGAAAACCAATCCGAATCCGGAGGCCGGTCTCCGGAATTCGCATCCAATGCGAATGTAGTGTGAACGTAGCTTTATTCTAACTACTAGATGTTTCAGTGTCCTACCTGTTGTGTAAATTATCCATTATAACCTATCTTACTTGTCCAGAGGGTTCGAAAATATGTTTAAATCCAGGTTGCATTTGAAAAGGCTTACGTAAGGCTTTTCAAACCATGTTACGGCATGTAGTTGAAATTTTTCAATTTTATAATTAGGTGTGTTAAGATGAAATTTGTATCATTTATTAATTGGAATATTGTAAAATAGTACAATTTGGTGACCAGAATAAAGATTGGGACAATTTATTCATTTACAACAAGCGTGATATTAGGGCTTTAAAGGTCTATGGATTTTGATCACCATTTCCGTATAAGTATATATGAGTACTGGTATGCCTTTACACCGTATCAAATATTATGAAACAACACCACAGAAAACATGTTTTAAAGCAGTTTGCAGGATTATTAGAATGTAATGTCAATCCCTATTGTAATCTATACTGTATAGAATATTATGACCCCACACCGAAATCGTGTCTCAAAGCAATTTGGAGAATTAATCAAATGGAATGTATATTCTCTGAAAGATCGGTCGTCTTCGGATTTTGAACATATTTTTGGTATGCATATCAGATAAAATAATCGACCCAATTGCATTTTGTAAATTCTCATCTATAGTTAAATACAGTTATTACAATAGGGGTTGATATTACAATAGGGGTTACACGGTATAACCCCTATTGTAATAACATTTCTGTCAACCCCTATTGTAATATTTGTAATAAATGTGTTTTGCCATGTCAATAAAATCGACACCTGACTTTAAAATGCTATGGTTTTGATCACCATTTCCGCACCAGTATCTACGATAATGGTATGCATTTATACTGTATAGATTAATATGGAACTAAACAACCGAAATCATATCTTAAAACTGTTTGGAGAATTAGTCAAATGAAATTTCAGCCCCTATTGTAATCATTGATATTTGAATAAACGTAAAGTATGATCTCTGGAAATTCTGTCGTCTGAGGATATTGAAAAAATATTCCATGTTCACATCAGAAAAAATAATCCGTATGCATATCGGATAAAATTATTCTCCTTATAGCATTTTTTAAATCCTTATCTACACTTAGCCACATTTATTACAATAGGGGTTGATATTACAATAGGGGTTACACGACGTAACCCCTATTGTAATAATTTTTTTGTCAACCCCTATTGTAATAAATGTAATAAATGTATTTGTCATGTCAATAAAATCGACACATAACTGTAAAAGTCGATAGATTTTCATCACCATTGGCGTATCAATATATAAGGTAACATTTTGCTTAATACTGCATAGAATATTATGAAACAAAACCACCGAAACATGTTTTGAAGCCGTTTGGAGCATTACTAAAATGGAATGTCAACCCCTGTTGTAATCAATGGTATTTAAATACACGTTAAGTATTTTCTCTGAATATCTGTCGTCTGGGAACTTTGAACATCTTTTCCGTGTGCATATCAGATAAAACAACCCTCCTATAGCATTTTTAAAATCCTTCTCTACACTTAGACTTATTTATTACAATAGGGGTTGATATTACAATAGTGGTTACACGGCATAACTCCTATTGTAATACAATTTCTGTCAACCCCTATTGTAATAAATATGTTTTGCCACTTTAAATGTCGATGGATTTTGATCACCATATCCGTATCAATATGTAAGAGTACTGGTATATCTTTATACTGTATAGAATATTATGATAAAAAAAACCACTGATATCATGTCTCAAAGCCAGCCGTTTGGAGAGTTAATCAAATGGAGTGTCAACTATACGTTTATTTAAATATCATTGATTGCAATAGGGCTAGGGGTTGGACATTCCATTTTAATAATTCTCCGGCCTTTAATCATGTTTTCGGTTGTGGTGTTTAATAATATATCTATGCAGTGTAAACGCATGCCATTACTTCTAGATATTGATACTCAGATGGTTATCAAATTTCATAGACTTTTTCATTTAGATGTCGAATTTATTGTATGGTTATATACATTTATTACAATAGGGGTTGATATTACAATAGGGGTTGATTGAAATTTTATTACATTTATTACATTTATTACAATAGGGGTTGTTATTACAATAGGGGTTGTAACAAAGCTGTGTTTAAAACTTGGCAATAATCTTTATATTTTGTGTTGAACTTGTAATTTTAACATTGCCAATCAAGAATGCAATGCCAAAAATATCTTTTTTTTTTATTATTCATTTGAAGGTCACACATCAGTGCTTTCCAGTGGTTTTGAGGGAACTATGAATTCTCCGTTTATCATAGCATTAGCATTTTACCGGGCCTTGTGGGCATACGGTGGATGGTGAGCAAATGTTTTTGTCTGAATAGGTGTCGGTTGAACTGGTTAGTTTCTCGATGAAGGGAAAGGGATAATTTTGCTCGAGCAGCAGCTTTTTCGCTTATTCATCTTAAAGTTCAAGGTGTTCTGTTGGGTGTATGACGTCATCATCCAAATCATTCCGTTTGTCAACAGTCTGAACGCGACAGACTACACTTTTTCTTTTCTGAGTTACCCCCCCCCCCCCCTCTCCTTTCCCAAAACCTTAACTTGAAACAGGCCATAACTTCTAACGGATTTTTTCTTCACATTCGGTTTTAAGACTAGCATGCATGAGAGGACAAACCCTAAGATTATATTTCTTGGAGAATGACAGATCCTTATTAAATTTGGCCGACATTCAAGTTTCCTTTCTGACATTGTGTGGGCGTATATTGTCAGTAATATATACCACATAATGTTATTCATTTTTAACCGTCTACTTCAATAAATTACGGGTTGAACATTTGTGTAGGGATTTATTTTTCCTTTTAATATTTGTTTCAGGCAAAACCTGAATATGGTTGCAGAAGAAATAAAAAACCCTCCAAGGTATTCATTACTTTTAACTATATAGGCAACTAACTGTTCATTCGCTCCCTAGAACTCTGTTAGTCTGGTTATTTTCATATTTTATATTCCGTACTTTATATTTTACCTAGCAGTAAAGAATATAGTAATTCTAGTATAATTGACCACCCCTAACGTGTCGTCATTAGCCCAGTTGGTGTAGGAAGTAAACCCTCTATTTCATTGCATTTGTTTATTAGTCAGCTCTAGTGATGTTTCGTATAAATGTATTTGAAGAACCAGAAGTGTGCCGTTCATAGATTGACACTTCCCAGATGCACCAAAGCAAACAGGTATAAAACTACAACACATTAGACAACCAGGAGCATGGAATGGTCACTCTATGTTTTATTTCAGAGATATCCCACGAGCTCTTGTTAGCAGCGTCATAATTGTTATAGTCCTGTATGTGTTAACCAACATATCTTATCTAACGGTAATGACTGTTGATGAACTTCTTGATTCCCCAGCAGTTGCAGTGGTAAGGGGTATATTTTGTATTATTGATTCCCGCTAATAAAAGAGAGAGAGGGAGATAAAGAGAGACGAGTAATGGACTGTTGGGACTGTGTACATGAAATAAGATACTCCCTTAGATTTACGTGCATGCCCGGTTACTGTTTCTGCATATTCTTCGGTTATTCTATTTAAAAGTTGTTGTTTTTTTGTATAAACTTGATTTATTCTTTAATGCTGTTAATTGTGTAAATATATTTTCTGAA
Organism: Patella pellucida; assembly: GCA_917208275.1. Classification (NCBI taxonomy): domain Eukaryota; kingdom Metazoa; phylum Mollusca; class Gastropoda; family Patellidae; genus Patella; species Patella pellucida. Next base: position 54,506,590 of record OU795039.1, on the reverse strand, counting down.
GTCTCAAAACATTCCTAATCTTAAGCTAAAATTACGGGGTTTGCGATGGGTATCGACCAAAATTATTGATATAAGGTAATCACTCCAACCTGTTTTCGATTTTTTTTGACAATATATTATAGACATGGGGAGAGAAAGTTTTGGGCGCTGCCAAGATGATCATTCCTTTGTCTGTAATGGTATCCACGTTTGGTTCAACCAATGGTTCAGCCTATGTTGGTGGAAGGTTCGTTTTGATTAACTATAGCCTTTCAATTACTTATCTAAAATATTTCTGGCACATTTTAAACTAATGAAATACGCTGATTAAAGTAGCTAAGTCTCTAACTCAATGGCACCCGAAGTCTTACACGTTCAAAACACGAATTATTTGTCAACATTGATGTTGTGATTTTTACCGAGTAAAGGTAGGCTTCTAATATCCAATTTTTAAGACAAAATAAATATTTTACCATTGGTACACGAATCGTTTATCATATGTACCATAGTGCCTCCGCGTCATTTGAAACAAGTGACCAGAAAGGACGAGGTTAGACATATTCTACAACTCCTGTCAAACGGTAACGTCCTATCTTATCTGGAGAGCATGCGAGTTAGAGTGGAATAACCAGACGCTAGGAAAATATGATTCGGTTGAGACTCCTGCCGCATTTCGCTGGAGATGAATGATTTGAAATTAGAGCCAAAATGGAAACAATTGAATATAAATGAGTTTATGTACAATCAGATTACATTATTATATGCGTTTCGACCCATAAGGGTCAATTTCTAGGTCTTAAATATTAACGATTCAGCCCCTTTAATAACACTGCCTGCAGCATGGTATACAGTGACTGTTAAAAAATGGGAAATTATGATGATCAAATTTTATGTAATTTTTTCAGAATAATTCACTGGTTACTATAAGGTACCAGATATTGTAATTTTATGAAATGTTATAGTTTAAACTCTTTATCTTCAGACTTATCTTTGCTGCTGCCAGAGATGGATTTTTACCTGAGGTATTGTCTTTTCTTCACGTGAGAAAATATACACCCATACCATCTATGATATTAACCGTAAGTTAAACACAATATTAAAACAAAGAGTGAATTAACTTCGGTTGACGATAAAAGTACTAACCAATTTGGAAAACTAGTCTTTGAAAGCCATAATTTATCAATTAATCATTCAACTTTTAAAATATTTATATAGAAATACACAAACGAAAATCACACATTTTAAAAAGTCGAATACAAACCCGACCAGGCACACGCTTGATGTAACGACTTCCAAAGGTAACAATTTAATCTGATGTCATCTAGATGCCTGCAATCAATCGAAATGTGGTTAAAGGAACTCGACAGAGTTTACTTTCCGGCTGAGGCCCGCGCTTTAGGAAGTATGACCCATGCAGGAGCGGCATGAAATAATTTCATATCTCCTGTTGGCTCTATAAGAGTTTGGTAAGTCTCCTTAGAGAAGCTTAATGTCATGAAGTTTGTTGTGCCGATAAATCATATAAATGTCTGCTGTCTGTTATTAATAAACGGTTGATTATTGAGGTTTGTGGAAAACAGTAAGCTGTGGCTGGCTATAATATAGTATGTTTTACTCCATGCCAAGAAAGAAAAGTTATAGGTCTTTCGAATCTATTCCGAAAACCAGAGAGAGAGAGAGAAATTGGGTTTAACGTCCACTCAACACAACTATGTCATTTCGGGACTAAAAAAACAATTAAAGTCTTGCGGATTTATGCATATCAACGTACCAGGGTTTAATCAAAGCCTTAATACATAATTGGCTGGCTATTAAGGAAATATCAGCACTATTCGTTTTTTCTTTTTTTGTTTGCTTAAATTTAGATGTCGGTGTGTGATCTATAGAATTGGCTTTAAATTGACATCGTTTACCAATTAAACCCCATGCAGTGCCATGTTTCTCGAAATCTTAACTTAAGATAAAATCCAAATTTTAGTAGTTACTTCAGTTTTGATTGGCTAAGGTCTAAAATTAATCTAATATTACCCAATCGAATTAATAAATTTTGGATTTTATCTCAGTTAAATTTTGTGGAATAGGTCCACAGAATAGATAAATAGATAAATAGCTAATTGTTATATTATGTGACATTCATATAAAGAGTAAACAACTCAAACCATATCATTTTATTTCAGGTAACCGTCGCACTATTGATGATAATACCCGGTAGTATTGGTAGTCTCATTAACTTCTTTAGTTTTACTGCTTGGTGCTTTTACGGAATGACTTTCACAAGTTTACTAGTAATGCGATATACAATGAAGGACGTCCCTAGACCTTTTAAGGTAGGTCGTTTCATGTCGCTAATTTCCATTAACACTTACCTTTCAAAATATATTTTCTCGATATCCTAAATACATAAGAACAGAGAAATATAGCACCTGCAGGCGCCCAAATAACAATCCCCGAAAAACTCCAATTCTAGTCTATATGTAAAGATTATGAAATTTATCACACAAGCTATATCTACTGTAGAATGCATTTTTGGGTGATAAACATGACAGTATGCCACACTATCGACGGGACGATTTACCCAATACTACCCAATACTACCCAATACCACCCTGCGTAGCGTAACCAAATCGTCAATGTGACACTTCCCTGTGTCACAGCATTATTCTTCACGTTGTGGTGAAAACATCAAGTTTATACAATAATTATTTCTACAACAAAGTACAACAACACTATTTAAAGTGCTCATAAGACGACAAACTGAAACTCGGCGTAGTGATGGACAGTGGTTATTATATGCACATTACGGAAAGTTAACATCAATCTGATTAAAAATAAATCAGCTATCTTCACTCAAAGTCGCAAATATAGACCTCCCGTAAAAACGACTTGGCCAATTATCGAAAACACTCTTAATCCCCTCGGTCCCTAGTGACGTCACAGTGTACAAATGCATATTCGGAATGTTTATTCCTTAATTACCTATATACAGCCGGCGTGTGTATTCATTAACGCCTGACTGGTTCCTTAATCCCCTAATTAAATAAAACAACTGACTACGGAATAATCTGTTTTTTAATTTAGAATTTGTTTTATAAAGCCGATTGTTGTAGCATTGTCTTTTTAATCAGAATAAGCCGACCGTAAACTAACAATTGGCTTCTGATTGAAACACGATTGGTGTAGAATTGGTGTAGCCGGCGCTACGGACATCTATGTAGCCAATTGAAATAATTAATTGTCGGCATTTAAGAAACGAAATGGTTTTAAGTAGTAATCATATAAATAATCATTAACACGTGTTATTGGTCATTCTATCTTACACCGAGAGAATGGAAGCAGAATATTTAGAGTTATCCTATAGCAGTAGTTCTTTTAGCTCTGGCAATGTATCGGATACAGATACGTCGCGAGAAATGATAACTATAGCGCCATATATTATGTTTGAGCCGTGTCTATCTGACTGTGGCTCCATAGAGGATGGCGATGTAGATGATACCGGATCTAATAATGAAAACCATCCGATTGTTGCGAGACTAGATTCATTGATTTCATTAAATTATCTATTTACAGCTTTTATAAATAAATTGATTTCATTAAATTATCTTTTTAGCTGTAAATAAATTGATTTCATTAAATTATCTATTTACAGCTTTTATAAATAAAAGAATTGATATTACATGTACACAGCCTGCCCTATAGTAGTAATTTACACACAAAGGATATTTAAACTAAAATTGCTTCAGCATTCCACAAAATTTACATCCGTTATAATCGAGAGCCGTTTTCGTTCAGTTTGGGTTTCAATAACAGAATTACCTCGTGATATAATCGTATATGTCCATGATACAACACCTCAAAGAAGACTTGCTGTGTTCTATTTTTAGGTTCAAATAATCCGACCATATCAGAAAGCATGCATTTGCACCTTGCACGGTGAAATAATCGTATATACGACCCATGAGATGCCATGATATAACTGTCATCAAAGGGAAGCGTGCATGCACCAATTGGGATGTGTTCTATTTTTAGGCTCAAATAACCAGACCATATCAGAAAATGTGCACGAATAATAATAAATGACTAACGATTTTTTTTATATGTAACGAATAATAAATTACGTTTTGCATTTTGCAATTCTAAATTAATTCAATGTTTTTAAGCGCTTTAACAATCAGATTCACCAATCAATTGTCGTCAATAATCTTAACTCGCTGAGCAGAATGGGTTCGATAATCAACACCAGATTTAAAAAAAAGGCAGGTTATCGTTTATTATTTCAATTGGGAATTTAATTGGCATTTATTTAATTAGGTGATTGGCGGTTGTTGAGACCGCGATTAACACTGCTAGTTCTCCTTTGTTTTGTTTTATCTGCGAGTATAAAACTTGCCAAAATGTATTGTTGAAAATTTGTGCATATTTAGTAATACTTTGTTGTTTTTCTTTTATCAAATAGTTAACGAACTTGATTGACCTTCCACTTACCAGTGGCTTGTTCGCACCAATTTATCGATTGGTATTGACATCTACGACAAGCATGTCGTCAAGGTGTAGCTCACTGATTATAAACAATTTGTAGGGGCTTGTAAAAAAAAAAGATTGCATGTCGTGTAAATATTTATTTTGTTTTTGTGTAGGTCATCAGCATATTATTCGTTTTAAATAAATATTATATAATTTCATGAGAAACGATGATTATCAAAGAACCGTAAGTGCAACTAATGTTTTATCGTTTGGTTGAGCCTTTTACTAACCACGTGGTTCTTGATTTTTTCTTTCGTGTTTTGAATATATATATATTTCCCAAACGTCGTATACCAGAGTCCAAAACTCCGTATATCCGAGACCCAAACGACAGATATCAACTCTCGCGTCATGTTTTTTTTACTACTCCATAACAATTAATGGTGTGTTTATTTCATAATAAACAATGATGTTTATTCGACAATAAGTACAACTCGGTTAATTAACTGCTTCTATAATAACAGAGGGATGAAACAGCCCGATAGCAAATCAGGTGTGGGATGAAACAGCCCGGGGTGAACAAGTCGTGGGATAAAACGACCCGCATCCGCCAATCCGTAATTAAATTGTTGACAAACGCAATCCACTCTTTCCGTATTATTTCGTCTTTGGGAAATTTATGAAACGTCGGTACATTATTCCCCTTTTCTCTGCTGGAATTTCCACAACTCTCAATAATACAACGATAATTCGGCATCGTGAAATACACTCGGAAATATTATAGTAACAAATAAAATCTATGACAATTCAAGACGAGAAAGGTCTGCGTTTGAAAATGCTTTGAATTATATAGTGATGTGTAGCTTACATAATTACGAGCTAATGATTACCGACAATACACACTTGTTAACTGTTGGTATGTTGATACAGTGATATATTATACAGGCAGTGATATATTGGATAGATAATGTGTATAGTATGTGTAGTGCCTGTGACGTCATCAGCCAATCAACCGGATTAAGGTCGTTCATGAAAATTTGAAAACCGTTTTTGGCTGTCCCATACTAAAACGTAAATAGCTCAGTTAATTTTAATCAGATTGATTTGAACTTTCCGTAATATGGATTTAGTAATCATTGTTTATTATAATATGTAATAGAAAATTATGATCTTATGTGCACTTTAAGGTTTTTTAAGTGCTATAGCCAGTATCTGCGGGGATTAAGCGCTGGTCTAATTTATATCTTAAAAAACCTTACGTCGTGGTAATCTGTAGTCGGAAACCCTTGAAATGGCGTCTAACAACTATGATAACAGTATGTCATATTATAAAAAAAACCAGATGACCAATTCTTAGAAAGCCGAGGTAATTCTGTGGTTGACTTATCGCTAATAATCGTGCAAAGGTTACACTTTCAAATAAATAGTAAATTATGTTGATCAAGTAAACAATTTCACAGGAACATTATTTGTGATACTGCGATTTTTATACCATCATCAACGCAGAAGATATATTTCATTACATTATTTTTCAGGTCCCCATAGTTATACCAATTATAATGGTTTTTGTCTCAATGTATTTGGTTATTGCACCAATAATTCACGAACCAAAAATAGAATTCCTCTACGCTTTTGTTTTTGTGATGTCGGGTCTTCTTTTCTATTTCCCGTTTGTATATTATAATCTACATTTTAAAAGTATTGGTAAGTATTGAATTGTAGGAAACAAGTAGATTATTGATATTTTTATATTGGGAGTGGATGCTTTAAAACATCATGGTGTTCGATCCGGCGGTTGGTTGAGAAAACTTTCATCGAGGCTTCCCCTTGGAACGCAAAGCCCATGTCCTATTTATACAGGGTATAGGGGTGGTTAGAGGATGCGTGTTGTATTAAGGTATGTCAATGAGTCAACACGCGTGGTTTCCATTCCCTGGTTATAGGTGACAAGGAATATGGTCGGCTGTCCAGCCTCGCGGGTTCTCTCCGGGTTCCCCAATTGCTAAATTATTGAAATAAAATTGAACCATATGTTAGTCATGAAATGAGTACCTATAAAAGGGGTGTAGAATTGGTAAGGACACAATGGTTTGGTAGGCGGGTTTGTTGTTTAGAACGGTTTGCCAAATTTAAAACCTCTTTTAGTAGAAAATTCAACTGTACATTAATTGTGTATTGAAAACTCTATTATAGATAATATTACCATGTATATTCAACTACTCCTGGAAGTATCGCCACCAAAATCAAAAGAAGACATGTTGTAACCACACTTATTTATCATATTCTAAACGAACAATAAAAATAGCTATAGCAACAATATACATTTAATGACGTGGTCCTATTATTTTAAAATGCTTTATTATCATGATATATAAAATATATTTTTAACAATACAATAATAGAATTGGAGATGGAAATCATGTTTGTTTGCTTTTTACTTTCGAGGGGAACCCACCCCCAACACCTCTGTTGGCGCACAGAATATTTCTCCCCTACATTCATGGAAATGACGCCATTTTGAATCACACCAATATAATGTTATACATGTATGCACCTAAATGCGCAGAAATATTGCCTCAAACTTGATGTTGTCTCCGCCTTGGACACGCGCCTGTATTCTTAAAAAGTATGTGTTGGATCTGCTAAAAACAGTTTTAACCTTCGGTTAGAAATAAAGGCTCAAGGAAGCTATGGTGAGTTTACCCATTAATGTCTTGAGTTTACTTGAGTTACAGCATGTCTGATTAGTTTACCCAAATTACATCATGACTGATGAGTTTACCCATATTACATTACGTCTCATTCTTAATTTCGATGGGTTTTTTTTTTATTAATTCTCGAATATGTAGTTGCTTATTTAATATGAACGATGTAAGATAAATTTTATTGGATTACTGATTAATATTAACGGCACCAGACAAAAATTAGGTGATAATGTACCTATGTTTAGTACAGTCCAACAGTGATGTGCTGAATTTATAAGGGCTAGGATCAGCATTTAGGACGAACCATAGTCCAATAGAAAGTTGATGTGGAACGAATAATCCATGAGATTATTATCCGGCTTATGCAGTAAAGCATAATAAATAATACATTAAGATGAATACTCGTATGTCACCCCCAGTGTCCCAACCCCCTTAACAATTGATCGATAGTATGTTTAAAAGATTTCTAAATTTTGTTTACAACTAAATGCTCCATCTTTGGAATATTTATTGCACCCAAAGGTGTGCTGAACTATACAGGATCTGTGGGACTATGTTTGTTAGTGTGGATCGGGTCTGGATTGATATCTTTAATGGGTATAACACATTCACGTTCTTTTTAAATATTATTTATTTAAAATGTTCAATTTGATAATGTGGCACTGTTCAACATCCTACGATATCGCACACTCACACTAGTGGGAGAGGGGGGAGATGTGCCGAAGAAACATGTTCGGTGTGGACAATTATGGCAACATAAACGCGGCATTCATGCACTGCAGCCAGAATTAACCTTGGGGCCGTGTTTGGAAATGAAAATCAGAGAACGTAATGCCGTTCAGAAAATTGATAATAAGGCAAAATAGTGTAATCAGCATATTATGTACTATTCACCGTGTACAAAATACACGACAAACCGTTGTCACAGGTGTCAACTGGAGACATGTGATTAATGAAATATATAAGACAATATGAAATAAAATAAATGGTCGGTTATTAAGTTGAATCAGTATTCTTTTTCTGAAGCAATTGATTTAGTGGGTTGGTTATTTTAGCATAAGTATTGATGAATTTTCGATAATAATTACATAATCCTAGAAAGTGACGGATATCTTGAACCGTTTCTGGAATAGAAATAGTTTGGATGGATTCTACTTGAGAATTATCCACCTCACTGCCCTTTGCTGAGAAAATATGTCATAAATATTTAACATTTTTCCTGCAAATTTACATTTAGTAGGTTTTAAAGAAATACCAGCAGATTGTGAAAGTCTATTTTGGGGGGGTTTCTTATTTAACTTAAATGACAATAAAGCAGTTGTTTTAATTGTTGGTAAAGTATATATATATATATATATCAATATATGTATGAAGTTGAAACCGTAGTAGTGTTAATATAGAAAAAATAAATAAAGGTTGAAAATGCCTTTGAAAAGTACTATTGTTTAATTGTCTACATGTTTCGCCTGAGCTTGTCAAGACATACAATAACAATAACAATGACGTGACGTCATGGAAGAATAAACACACAATAATATAATAATATTGAATTAGATATAGTATAATATTGTAATTATTTTGAAATGTTTAATTTGGGTTTAAATTTGTCAATAAAATATTGTTCCTTCAATCTCATTTTCATGGGGTCTGAATGCGGCATCTTAAAAAAAGGGTATATTTTGAATTCGCCTTTACCGCAGATATCAAGGTGTTCACTTAAAGGAATCTTCCTTAAATTTGGTTCCCTGATATGTTGTCTATGAACCGTTACTCTGTTTTGTAACTTGTTAGTGCAACCGATGTAAAGTTCGGCACACCCACTACATTTTATGACATATAATACATAAGTTACTTTACAGTTCATACTTTCATTGACAAAAAATTCTATTCCACTATCAAAAATAAATGATTTACCTTCAATTAAATATCTACACGTGCCGCAATTATCCCTTCCACATTTTACAACTTCCTTAATTGGACTGAGGGATTCAAATTTAGCCCTGGTCAATAGTGATTTAAGGTTTTTAGGTTGTCTTTTTGAAGGGATGAACGTTAGTGCATTAGTAAGTTTTTTCATTTTTTTTGTGTTTATTCTTCCATGACGTCACGTCATTGTTATTGTTATTGTATGTCTTGACAAGCTCAGGCGAAACATGTAGACAATTAAACAATAGTACTTTTCAAAGGCATTTTCAACCTTTATTTATTTTTTCTATATATATATATATATATATATAACATATTATAAGAACAAGTAACACAAGAGCAATAGAAATATATGTATAACTAGATAGATAATAAGTAATTATAAATTAGGGGTTAAAGATAAAATTGGGGGATTTAAACAATTATTCGTACTCGCTTATTCGTAGACACATTATGTCAAGCGTTGTAAAAGCAGTCCTGCTATTCCAGTCTACAACATGTGAAGAGGCACTGTTTACCTGTCTTCATATATTACGTCATATATGATTGAGTCGACAATAATAATAATGAAATGAAAATTAATTTCGACGCTATTAATTATTAAAATATAGTATGACGTTAAATATTACATGCAACACAAGCTTATATTCTAAAATTTGATAAACTAAAGTAAACTAAGAAACGAACGAGTTCAATTATCAAATGTAGAGAACTAATGAGAACAAGTAGAAATAATACATTAACATTTGCTTACCTCGACAAGAAGACAGGTTTTTTTTAAACTAAGTTTATTTAGAAAAATATACATTCATTTATGCATCAAACTATAAACAATGCAACATACAATTTTATATTATAGGATTTAAATATTTACATTTCCTTGAGAGTCAATATCTAATTGTTTTACTCGTTGGTAAAGTATATTATGAGAATGTCAGAGGCAACATGAACTTATATACCCAATTCGTGTGTTCCAGAATACAGTTAAGGTTTCCATGGCATGGAATGTATATGGGCCTACGATTCGTCAGCATACGGATAAACTTAAGCGTCGGGACTCAATCCCAATCAACCTGCCAACCTTAATTGGATTAGCCAGCCTATTTTTTTCAATTTAGCAATAGTTCTGCCTCAGAGACTTCACTCATTTACCCTGTCTGTCCTAATCACTTAAGGCAACTCTGTCAAGTTATGAAATTAAAGTGTAATTATAAGGAAAGCTTATAATACTCTTAATCTCTAACCCCGTTAAAAGCGTATTTTAATAGGAATATATGTGAAATAAAACGACGTTATTTTAGACTAGTATAATATTCTTTCATGTCGTTTTTGCTTTTGTCTCAAAAATTAAGAACGAAACCTACATATACACATGATAAGAATACAATTTAAGGGTGGAACATACATTTATCACCCAATAATACATTTGACAGTAGATATCGCTTGTGTGATAAATTGCATAATCTACTGTGATATATACACAGTGGAGATATCGCTTTACATAAATTTGATTGGTCAATCAAAAAGGAACTACTTTCTTTAATTTTAAAGAAACCACTAAGTAAAGATAGACTTTTTTTTTTAAAAAGACACTGCTTGAAGGAAAAAACTGGGTCAGTATATAGGACTTAACAAACGCTGTAATGTAATTAGGTTCAGTAAAAGTGAAATCTATACCAAAGAATTATATCATTTAGAAAGGATTGGGTGATAAATAAAATCTCCAACTCGTGTTTTTTGATACCCAAAAATATCAACACTCGTTGATAAAGTAAAAAAGACTCGGCAGAGCCTCCTTTTCTTTACTTTATCAACTTGTGTTGATAGTTTTTGATATCAAAAACACCCGTAGGAGATTCTCTCTATATATATACATGATACGAATAAAAGAAGAGAACACATTTTTGTATATACAATACATGCAAAATAGTGAGTAAAGTACAATAATGCTCACACATGAAGGTCTCTTAAATGTTTTTATATGTCGGATTATTTCTAACGGGAAGTAAATAGTCGTGGTGGGCGATAAACAGATACGCTGTATATCGGTTTGTCAAAGGCATGATAGAAGGAAATGCGGAAGCTATTTGGTATAGGATACGAGTTAGCAATTAGTTTGTTAATGGACTGAAAGTTTGTCCAGTTAATATTACGATAAGGTAGGGGGTTATTATTGATAGAAAGGTTATCGAGAGTAGATGGGTGAATGGTATCATAGTAGCCGGGACATAGTCGGAGGCTAATAATGGGAAGAGCAACGCATATAACACCTGTAGTCAGTTCAAGCATTAAAAGTGTATTGTCTCTATGATGTTTAAAAATCAAATACACAAACAATAGCTATAACCATAATTCATAATATAAAAATAGTGAGAATTCCAAAATGATCCCATGGACCATTATCGCCCTTACTATTTCTACCATACTATTATTTGCGCGATAATAAAATGATGGTAATTTGGAATCAGTCAACGAAACGGACTGCATCTTCTTGGCCAACAACAGTGCAGCTGTAATTGTACAAAATAAATACATACACCCCTGTACACCAAAGTGTTGTTATAATTGACAACGTAAGGGAAACGAGGGTAAGAATTGATTTCGTATCCATAAAGGTTGTCCGCATTTCAAGGTTACTGTCAAGCATGGGTTCTGATAGAGATTTGAATATTGTGTCATGATGCTTCGCGTTTTTAATCATGCGTGTCAAAACCAGGTGTTCACTGTTATCGTAAGCAATGGTTTTAGAAATAAATTATGATGGTTATAAAGACGTGTTAATGGGAGCAGGAAACTTGGTATCTCCGGAAGCGAGAAATTCTTTGTTAGAAAAAAAGTGTTGCAAAAGACCCAGGTTTACGGGGTGTAGCTTGGTAACATGGGAAGAATTTTGACCATAATATATTAAGATTTTCGGCCAAATAAAATTCTTGGGTAGACAAGCTTCTCCAAATTCTGTCATTTGGGTCTATATATCCCCATGTATCGCCTAGGGCATTAATCCTATAAATCTATCGTCTATACAAACAATATACCATGGTAACTAAACGCTATAGCCCATAGACGTTAATTATAATTTTTAAGATCAATTTAAAGTTAAAAACAAAGAATACCAGAGACAGGTGATTAATGAAATATATAAGTGAATATGAAGTAGATATAAAATGGCGGGTAATTAAGGTGGATCAAGACCCATTAAAATTAAGTAATACTGTACGGATTAACACGACGTATTAAACATTTACTTCGGTCCAAATTCACCCTACTAGAGTTCTATTAATCTAAGCACATTACCGATTCAGAGAGTAATTACTATCCAATGAACGCACTTAGGCCCTGTCCTTCGTTAATTTGTATAATAAAAATAACCATTCGCTTTTGCCCTAATAGATTCATATGTTTACAATTTGTCTTCCTCGGATTTTGGTGGTGCCACTTCCAGGAACAGTTGACCATACATAGTGAGAGTATCTACAAAAGAAAGTTCCATAAATTGTTTTTCATCCGTGTTAAAATACTTCGATGGGCCATGTACATATCATTTCAAAGTTCAAACATAAATCCAATCTGAATAATAAAATCGGTGTATAGGCTACCTAGGTACATCTAAATTCTGATTTATAATTCGTTCGTACCTCATATTGAACGGGAGTCCATCAGTAGACATGACTCGATGGGTACGGCGGGCGAAGGCAAACGCTACGTGCTCTACAGGCGCGCATTAAGCGGGGGTCTTGTAAGATTTTTGTAAAATTAGGATGCCTCAAAATGCTATCTGAGACCATTTCTGGACATTGTATATCGGCATGGTCGGAAATAATATAGGGTACATTTCCCGGGCTGAAAATGTGACTTTTGAAATTTATCGATGCATTTTTGTGGGGGGGGGGGGGGGGGGCGAGGTCCCGTATATATACGAAGCCCCCCCCCCCCGCTTCCGACGGGCCTGATGCAGGATTAAACATTTAGTAACAATTTGGTAAGGTCGTATCTGAACGTGTGCGGGTTGAATCATAAGGTTTGTCATTGGGTAATGTGGGGTGGTTTCGATTCTCCGCCTGTACGTGACAAGGAGTAGGATTGCCTGTCCAACTTCGTGGGTCTTCTCAAGGTCATCCACTGTCTCCCATTGCTATAGACCCCTACGCGGAAGAAAATGATTGGAATGACCTAGTTTGTGTCGAGTAGACGTTAAACCTCATTTGTATTGCTCTGGTATTCCAATAGATTCTTTCCACACTTGGTTTAGTTTAGGAGTGTGGGGAGACTTGACAGCGGTCGTCGAGTTGATCCTCACTGATTCTTGAATTATTTTGCCATTTGTTAGATACTTAATTTCGGTTGAATTTCCGTATCCTTGAGTATGCCCCCGCTGTGTATGGAATGTCAATAACTTAAGACAGATCATCTATGTATATTATGGCGGTCTATCCATCTCTTATTGGGACCAATCGGATACAGAGATGTTAACTCTAAAGGTAAGAGCATCATGTTAATTCCCTTACAATTAAAGTGGTTTCCATCGATTTAAATGAAATGAAATGTGTTTTAACGTCCCACTATTCTGCCTCGACTGGGCTAATGATTCAATACTTACCAATAAATTTAAAATGAAGTTTATAATGTACCAATGGAAAATAAAAAAGAAGACCAGACATCACAAAAACAAGAGCGTAGAGGAATTCTATTTTTGGTTCGTGAATTATTGGTGCAATAACCAAATAAATTGAAATGAGAATCATAAGTATTGGTATAAATATCGGAACCTGGAAAATAAGGACAAGAATAATGTTTTATTTGTCGTGATTTTAGCTGGTGTCATTAAAATCAGACCATAATTTTCGATTTATGTCATAGTTGCCGTTTCGATTTTTTTCTTAGTTCACGTTAACCAGAGCACGTGTTCTGTTTGATTTGTTTTTATCAAATCAACATTCCGTCCTTATTGACTGACCCAAGAAAATAAGCGGTTGGGTCTAAGTATTAAGGCCAATTGCAGATTTGGTAACAGGTCAGAGGATGTAAAAAGGTATATCGCTAACCTTAACCCTACACCGTAATGGTTATCATTACTGCAAGGCGTCCCACTTCTATTACGTTTTAATCCATAGACCGAGCTCGGAAAAACGTGCCATCAAATAACCAATTCCAGAGCGACGCTACTTTTAAAAAAAAAAGATGTATCTACGGTTCAAGATCGTACTAAAAGAAACTCGTTAAATACTTCACAATGAGAATCCATTTGACTATAATTTATAACTGGTTTAATTTGTTTACCTTGTACGGTCTGTGTGCTTCCTTCATTGTATATCTTAGTATTAATAAACTTGTGAAAGTCATTCCATAAAAGCACCAGGCAGTAAAACTGAACAGGTCAATAAGACTACCAATATCACCGGGTATTATCATTAATAATGAGACAAATACCTGGAATATAGTACACCACATATTATAGTATACATTATGTGTGGTTTAATGGTCGACAGCGAGACATTAAGTTATATATTGATACTGCACGAGGCGAAAGCCGAGTGTTGTTTCAATATATTACGCAATGTCTTTAGCTGGAGAGCATTAAACTACTTAAAATACAGACACTATCTCGCACGTGCATTTCAATGAAAAACGTCACAAGAGTTCACTATTTCAGATAATGTACTATTGGCAAGATGTCCGTACATTATTGGAAATAATGGTACGCCAACATCAAAGGATGACGTCACACCTGTATTTTAAATCATAGTATACATTATTATAGTATATACTGCAATATAATATTGTTCATAATAAAATAGTTTAAATAAAAATCTTTACTTGTATGTATGTAATGCATTTGAATCGTGTAGTATGAAATATGGGGTTTAACTTCGACTCGACACAAGTCTAACATATGGTTCAATCGTGTTGCAATGATCTGCTTGGGCACATGGGTCTTTAGTTATTGGGAAGGCTTTGGGTCGGAACCACGCAACTTTACTCAATGTCATCGATTTTATTTCACCTCAATGTTTCAGTATATTCGGGAAGTCAATAAATAAATACTTTTGTTGATACATACAATTTCCCACTTTGGATTAGAGATTTTGGTCTTAGAATCGAGGAATGAATGAATGAAATGGGGTTTAACGTCCTACTGTTATGCTAGAATCGAGGAAAAGGGGTTGAATTTGCATCCACTGCCAATAAAAGACATCGATTCATTAGAGTGTCTATAACAAGCGATAGCGTAATGTGCCCTACATCATAGGTGTTCTTCGGTTTCAACTTTTTTTCACTGCTAAGGTTCCATTAAAGAATTACTAATATAAAGAAATATTCATGTTAATCCCTAAAGTAATGGTTAGTGTCGTGTGGATTTTAAATCGTATTTCTCTCAATCTATATCCATGGTTGAATATACGTGGAATAGTCACTGCTATATTATTTTCAGCTGGTAAAAAGTATACATCCCAACGAAACTTAGAAAACGTTTGCAAACCTTACACAGATATTAAATGGGACAATTTATTATTGATCTGATCACGGTACATGTCTATAAATAGTGTGTGGGGGGGGGACATTATTGTTTCTATGAATGTTGAAAATCAGTTTGACGATCTAAATGTAGATATAAGTGATGTCTATTAGAACTTACTGTAAATATCATAGACGGTAAAGGTGTATATTTTTTCACATGAAGATAAGATAAATACTCTGGTAATAATCCATCTCTAGCAGCAGCAAACACTACTCTGAAGATAAAATACAAATTGCCAAAAAATATCGAACTACAATATATCAATTATTGATCTTTGTAAAGCTAATAAATGGATAAATCATTATAACATTTTTAATTAAATTTATGTAACATGTTTGCTATCTCTATAGAAATTTTTAAGCGGCAGCTATCGTGACCTCGAGTCCTCGATATAAGTACTAATAGATGTCGATATTGTAAAAAAATCACAAGCTATTAAACTAAAAACAAAAATCAAACCTGCCACTGGTATATGCTGATCCATTGGCTCCACCAAACGTTGACACCAAGACAGATAATGGCATGATAACCTTTGCTGCACCAAGAACTCGCTCACCCCATGTCTGTAATTAGACAAGCTAAGGTTAAACTGAAATACGAAACTTAATGTATTGTTATGGGAACATTATTCTCC
The DNA here is from genome assembly GCA_917208275.1 of Patella pellucida. Classification (NCBI taxonomy): domain Eukaryota; kingdom Metazoa; phylum Mollusca; class Gastropoda; family Patellidae; genus Patella; species Patella pellucida. The sequence continues at coordinate 54,490,368 of OU795039.1, read as the reverse complement.
AATTAAAACTTTGACAAAAAATCGATAAAAGAACTGAACTGCGAATATATAAACATAACTTAAAACAGTCAATGTGACAGACATTCGTAATTCCATGTTTTCTCACAATTTCCGAATACTGCAACTACACAAATATAGCATTAGATGCCGTCTCTATATATTCTGTACTATATTCGTAAACCTTTTTTAAATGTAACTTGGATTTAAAATATTTTCGAACCCTCTGGACAAGTAAAATAGGATTTAATGGCTAATTTACACAACAGGTAGGACACTTAAACATCTAGAACATAGAATGGGGCTATTATTTGTTTTCTGGAGTTGTCAAGCCATCAAGGGTGTTATTGTCACTTTAATAGGAAACAGAAAGAAGGAGATATTCGGGACTGTAACACTAAATGGCTGCGAATTATAATGACTAACTACTCGACAATACAAGATACATTGCGGGAAAGCATCTCTTATTTGCCGTTTTTTACATTTACACATAAACCTACCACTGCAACGGCTGGGGAATCAAGAAGTTCGTCAACTGTCATCACCGTTAGGTATGATATATTTGTTAATAAATACACAATGATAACAAGTATAACACTGCCAACATTGGCTCGGGGTAAATTCCTGAAATATACAAGGTCATATCTCAAACGGTTATCATGCGATATTATTTGATATACACAAAAATATCTTCATTGAACTGCTCACAGAGAAATGTATCAAAAACTTGCGTTGACAAATGCATCTTTTTGCTTAGCAGATTCAGTTCTTTTTAAATTATTTACAAAAAAACAACACGTTAATATCTGATTACATTATTTAAATTGATATGTAAAGGGGAAGTGGCTCAATCGAGTACAGCACAACATTTTTTGGTCAGTTAAGCATGCATTTTGCAAGGGCTAAATCTGCCGATTGCAGGTCTTTCATTATGCCTACATTCGTAATTCTTACAAGATATAATAGATCATGACTCATGCTGACACTATATAATTATTTCTTTGGGTTGCATTCCCAGTAGTTTTCAAATTGAGTGAAGTCTGTGTCACCACAGGCCCGGGACTGTACAGCGCAGTGGACGCTCACGGCTAGCCCCCGGATCCATTCGCTTTTTTTGAATTGTTTGTTTGTTGTTGTTTTTTGAGTATGGTGTCTTGTCGCTATGTTTATCTTTTGTTTAAATCATATGTGGTGCAGTCCCCCTGCACTTACTATTAAATGCTATCAAAACCATAACCGACTCTCGATTTAATAAGCCAGGTACAACGAGCAAACAGCGAGGTTTCAATCTCAATATAAATCGACAACCGCATATTTGATGTGTAGGATAAAGCACGAGACTGCGATTATGCTTTGGAAAAACTGAAGGAAAAATAAGAGAAAAAGAAGCCGAGGTTTTTCTCCGAGGTTTTTTTCTGAAGTCTTTCTTCCCAATATAACCGAAGTACATGTATCGAGAATATCTCAGAATTCCCGTAAAAAAACCTTATATCATGTTTTCTTATGGAAAAAAACATACCCTGGAAGAATAACCGATACAGGTTTAAAGAAAAACATTTAGAAGAATAACCCAAATTCCTCTATATATATACAGACAGCAAATTATTCCGGGCATAGAATATAACCCAAAGATCAAAGAGATTTACCTTTATAGGTTTATAACTTTTTATAAAGCATCAATCGATCAAACTATTAACCACACAACGTAGTCTGAACAGAAAGTGCCCATTATCAGAGTATCAACGTGAAGAAAATATCCACCAAGATTCATTAATCTCTTCCCTAAGCACCAAAAAGTCATCGTTTATCAAATCTTCGGCAAATAAAATTGCATATCTTTCCTTAACCCAACTAAACTTGTTCAACATCGAACTCTTCAACATATCTCTGCTTACAGCCTCACATTCAGTCAAGATCCTCACATACTGAACATATTGCGAAAAGAAATTATGAGCGGGCAGGGTTGCCCCACCCCCACTCCGGCCCCTAAAGAGAGCTTGTATATCAACACTCACTTTGGCGGATTTTGTAATTCTTCTGTTACTGAGTTCAAATTATTCCTGAAATGAAAAGCATTTTAAAAAGATCTTAGCCAAAACAATAACATAAACAGTTTTGTCAAATGGTAATCATGCAAATAAATTATAACTGTGATTACTAATAAGAATTGTTCAGCAAGACGATATTAAAATCCTCAACCCGCCAATTCTTTTTATCTTAATTGACAAAAAAACTAGCACCAGCCAATTTGAAACGTTTCAAAGTGTTACTCAGCATACCAGTAGTTCAATACGCTTTGGATTAAAATACCTTTGTATGGTATTTACCAGTTTCCGGCGACGGCGGTAATGCCTCTGCCTATATCTGAAGCACAGACCAGAAGTTTAATGGGACAACTTGTCTAAGCTAGTTTTAAAAACAACAATCTCCAAACCTATCTCCAAACACGGTTTCGGTGACAAGGGAGATAACCCATTCAAAATTATGTACCAATCTGAATTTCAGTATGGTTACATCTTCTGATTGTATATCTCAAAAACTCTTGACATACAGAGAAATAACTTGATATGGTACTCTGAAGTTCAATAGAACCCGTCTTCATTACAATGACATATTTATGGCCACTCAAACAATAATCCAGCAAGATTATAAAAACAAATGTCAGTATGTGTTGGTTCCTGTCCGTGACTAGTTAAAAATATGAAATGTTTTATTAAATAATATAAAAAAAAACTCCGATCATTACAGAAGGCGCTTACGGATAATACATGGTAGGGGGCGTGTAAAATTGGAATTATTCCTTTGAATTAAAAACCTGATTGTTTAATAATTTAATGATATATTTCTTTTCACCTCTGTCTAGTTTTAAAATAGTTTGTTTATTTGTTTATTATCAATCTAATTAAATCAATCTTTATTATCAATCTAATTAAAATACAGATCTATATTTCGTTTCGTTTTTTATACTTTCGATGGCCTCGCTACATGTAGATCTAACAACTTATAGTGGGAAGTCCCGTTCTATGACGTAGGAAACGATATTTGACCCTTTAAGGCCAGTAATGTATGAGTGAAGCGCCCGTGCTGGCTGCGCCTCGTCTCAGCTCTGATTAAAAGGTGAAACACTGGTGGAATGAAACCATGACTTAAATTTTGACTAATGTTTCTCACCTTTGTGTCATTGATGATTTTTCCATGCGCGGTTGAGCAGTTTTCTGGAAATGGCGCATTATAAGTATTTTCATATATATATATATATATAATTCGATTAACTAATCAGAAACGTTGTTGCAAGTGGCTATGTTTGTTTATCTACTTTTGCTTTATTTTGATTTATGTCGTAGTTGATGTCTACCCACAGTTCCGTGCAAGGGAGGTCAAACCCCAGATTCGACAGACAATTTGATTGGCTGACCCCTCATTTCAAGCTGAACACGAGTTAAATAACGATCCTTCCAGATCCTAGAGTGTAGTGAAGACAAGTAAAACGAAATTTTGAACTATAAAAAAACGAAACGAAATTGGATCTGTGTTTTAATCAGATTGGTTTATTATTGAAAGGGATATACAATATTCTCACCATCCGTCGTAAGCCCACAAGGCATTGTAAAAGGCCAATGCTATGATAAATGGAGAATCGACTGTTCCTTCAAAACCGCTTGATATCACTGATGTATTACCTTGAAGTACATGACATATGAAGAGCACACCATGTAGTTAGTTAAAAAAAAATAATCAAAACAAAATTGCGAAATAATGTGATAGTGACATCCTTAACTATTGAAGTACATAAAATAAGAAGAGCACATCATAACGTAAGTTTAAAAATACTTTTTAAAAATTGCAAAAAAATGTGACAGCGACATCCTAAATTATTGACTAATATGAGACATAATTAGATTTATATCTGTATTCACAAAACAAAATGAATTTTAAACGAATGCGCCTAATTATACGCCTTGTTGTTATTTCCTTTAATCGATAGGAAAATTCATATACTGGCATATATTAATAGTTCACTGTGTGGAAAAGGAATATTAAGACATGCAATACTGAAATTTTTAAAAATATATTTATACCATACCTTGAGCAAGTTTTACAAATCCACCTACGATGATGACCACTAGAGCTGAAACTTTGGCGAATGTAAAAATAACTTGTATTCTTGCAGCTAATGTTGTACTCCAACTGTTCACTATACCGACTAAAACTAAACACCGGAATATTAAAAAGATAGAATAGAGGTTTAACGTCCACTCGACAGAAACTAGGTCATTTCGGGACTAACATATGGTTTCATTTTATTTCAATAATTAGTACGTGCTTATCATTCGGCTATCCACCCCACCCCCTAATCCTTCAAGGGTAAATACACAATTACAAAGCTAATGGAATGGAAGTATTTATTATAAATGTTCTTACTAATGGTTATTGCAGAAATTAACTTTTCTGGTAATTGTGGTCCTCCACACAGCTCAAAGAAAGATCCAGCATACGTAGCAAAGGTTAGCGTAATAATAGATAACGATGCCGTCCTAGTGACGAGAATTGAGGTCCAAGCAAAAAGAAAAGCAGGAATGTCACCCATGGCTGCCTTTAAATAGATGTATTCTCCTCCAGATTTAGGAAGCAACGTCCCGAGCTCTGCATAACACAGTCCACCTGCAATAGTACATGGTAACTATTAATGACTTGCAGCAATTGATAAGTATCGGCTTTAGGCACACCTAATATACTAGTAGTTACCTTAGAACAAATAAAAAAACAGGAATCGTGCCAATGTCGCATTGCTTTGGTGTCATTTGCTTACACCCTGAATCATTCGGAACCACATCTTGAAAACAAGACGGGAATGTAAATTGAAACAGTCTTCTCTTCTTTAATTCTAGAAACAAAACTTGTCCTGTGCAAGGAGAAAGGGTAGATAAAGAGATTTGCTCTAATTATATGAACTGTAATGCAGTCTGGAAAAACGATTAGTTGTTGTAGTCAATATTGATAACAAATTTATCCAATACCTTCCACGTCTTCATTAGCCGAGTCGGTACTAATCAGTAGGACGTTAAACCCTCTATCATTTCATTTCATATCGCTTCCATACTCACATTATGATGCCAACATTTGATTAGTTTGTATGATGATAATGGTAAATGTATGTAACACTTACCCATCATGGCTATCAATCCAGATCCTGCCCATACCAATAAACTAAGTCCAACAGACCCCGTTGATGCCAGCACACCTTTTGGTGAAACAAAGATTCCTGATCCTATATAAATTTGAATGTATAACTAAGTATTACAATATATTGTCTTTTAGGGGCATTTAGTAACTGAATAGAGCAATAAACTATAACACATACTTATGGAAGAACAATGACTGATTTATTTAGGCGACGTTTCGAAAAGTATTCGCTCAACGTTTAAAGCAAGTACAGTAACGAGTGGGTGGGGCAATTACATATAGACAAGCAATAACAACAAATCACTTGCTTGCTGTACTTGCTTGAAAACGTTGAGAGAATCCTGGGTGCTTGGTTCAAAAGTCTTTAATAAAGGGTGTTACTTGCTTAAATATGTTTTATTCCGGAAACTCTATTAGTAATTTATATCTAGACTTTCTCCTATAAGTACTGTAGTAATATTTTTAGCTTACCTATTATTGTGCCAACAATCATGGATATAGCACTAGTAAGTCCCAAGTTCTTTTTCAACTCCATATTTGCTGTCTCGATTATAATAGAAGGAGGTTCGCTGCCATTCAGTGGAGGTTTCTCGACGGTAGTTTCCATTCCGTTGTAACCGTTAGCTACATCAAAGACAGAATAAACCAGAAGATTTTAAACGCTCATTGAAAACATTTTTGACTCGAATCATTGAAAAGTGGGATTGAATGGATAATTTACATAACAGGTAGGACACTTAAACATCTTGTAGTTAGAATAGGGCTAAAAAAAATCTGGACCTGTTAAGCCAGCAAGAGTGTTATTGTCCCTTTAAAAAGAAAACAAATCTTTAAGTATGTTATGGGAGTAGTAGGCTATATATTTTGGGAGGTGGGGGGGATCAGTTACACTGTCTGACGTCTGTTTGCGTATAAGCTGTGTGTCTCTGATATTATCGGTAAAGTTTGTTGCCCTCTCCACCTTTCACACTATAACAACATGTTTAAAGGACAATATTGGTGTCAGTCATTATCACATGATAGAACTGGTTAAACACATTCCAAATATAATTTTAACACAGAGATCATTTCTACGATAGAGGAGTAATACGGGTGTCATGAATCGGAAGTGACGAATGCAAAAGGAAAGCACGAGTTGTCCATCTATATACACCTGACTGATGTGACGAGTGATAACAGATACACGGCCGAATTTCTGTTCACCAATAATTCCTTCAAAGACGAACATTTGTTCTATGGGACTGTGAGAGAATATCTGATAATTCAATAAAGTAATTGAATGTCATTAGATAAGAGAACACGGGGTGCATTCCCTTGTTTTTATTCATTCTACACCTTATGGTAATGCATTTTTTTTTCTCTGGTGTTCTCTTATCTAGTGGGGGGTCGAGTCACGTGGCTAAGTGGTTAAGGTGCTTGCTCGCTAGCCTGGAGGTCGGGTGTTCGATCCCTTCATTGGACGAGAAAGTTTATCTCGATTTCCCGGCGTGGTTTTCCCTTGTCAGTGATGCAGACGGAGGGCCTACAAGGACAGCTGCCTAGTCGTTCGGATGGGACAAAAAACCGAGGTCCCGTGTACACATTGGCAGTTGGAATTCAGTTGCTGCCGGCAAACATTTTCCCCATAGCACACTAGTATGCCCGTCTTTAATTAGCCCAGGTTAGGTTCAGAAACGTAGGACGTTAAACCCGATTTCATACATTATTATCTAGTGGCAGTCAATTCTTTTATGATTTTTCAGACACCCCCTCACAATCTCACAAAACAACTTTTGGTTTCGAAGTGAGCAGTAATTCGGCCGTGTATCTGTTATCACTCGTCAACTCAATCAGTAATAGGACAGCTCGTGTTTTCCTTTGGCGTTTGTCACTTCCGATTCTTGACACCTATATGACTCATCTGTCGTAGCAATGATCTCTATGTTAAAATTATAGTTGGAATGTGTTTAACCAGTTCTATCACATATGTGATAATGACTAACACCAATAGTGTCCTTTAAGTTGATAAACCGGTTGACATTTTAATGCACATACATGAAAATGGATAAAATAGTTATGTACATATTATATCAATAATAAAAGTATACATAAGACAATCATACGCGCCTATGAATAAATACAGTTATGTACATATCAATAACAAAATTATACATAAGACAAACAAACATACACGGTTAGAGAGTAGGATTTGTGACCTAACGGTTGCAGGTTCGAGACCCGAATTGTTCGCCGAGTTCTTGCGTCCTTGAATAAGACACTTCATCCCTGCATTCCAGTCTACCCAGCTGTAAATGGGTACCGGTAGGATGGTGTATGTATTACACACAAAACTGTTGCGCTCCTTGAAACTTCAAGTTGCAGCTGCATATGTTGGGAGCTCTTTCAAAGAGTTGTAAAGGGAGGTAATCAGGTTTACCTGTATCCTAGAGACCGGGATAGTAATTCTGTCGCGCTATGAGCACGCTTTGTGGATTTGGCGCTATATAAATGGACATATTATTATTACACAGTGATATAAACAGACATAAATGATTGATATATAAAAAGCTTCTAAGCATTTTACTTCTTCATTTTTATCCTGCTTCAATATATGGAATTATTAGGAATCGTTTTGCTCAATGTGTCTTAACATTAAAAACACGTTGCGTCAATGTAGTTTAGAATTTTGGCATATTTTCGCGCCACGTACACACGTACGTATGAGTAGCTGAACTTCTATTACAGCATGATGGTGAATCGCCTAACCTACAAATACCGAGAGGGATTAAAGTCGCCCAAACGTCGCATGGCTATTAAATAAAATTTAATGTCGAATCATATTTAAAAATCCGACTTCTGCTTGACAGCAAAGTTTGGTTTCACTAATGTTTCATTCCAGAAAGTCCATACCCCTTTACCATACAATCACGTCATTTATAAATTTGCAGATCCAACCTCCCTGAATTTAGCACGTAGATCAACCAGGAGATTGCAGACAGAAAAAAATGTGGAAATTCCGAAAACAAAACTCACCAAAAATAAGTATTATATTCCCGTCTTTATCATGGGTAAGACTATATTATAAGATTACAAACAAGCTCACTAGTATATAATTACATGAGTCTTATTCCAAAAAGCACATATAAGATTCGCATACACAACTTACCTTGTTAGTATTGAACTTCGTGACATGAAAGCTCTCTACACCAAATAAAACCGGAATAGCCTTTATTCGGATTCCCTAAAATTCACCCGGTCAACACGGTATTATGAGTAATGTCAACATTGTTTAATTCTTATCACGGATAGCCTACACCAAATATTCACCAACAGTAAGTTACACCTTGCTAGACCTGTGAGTGTTCGCTGTGCAATAACACGAGAGACAGTTTATAGAATAAAAAATAAGGATGTACGTAACAGTTAAACCAAATTAGGATTCACGGGATGAATAAACTCGTGTAATTTAATTTAATTTAATAGGGTGATTAAATAGTCATGAATCAGTTTAACTTGAAAACACTATTAGGAATCAGTTGCAAATGGAATGAAATGGGGGTTCATGTCCTACTTTTCGGCATAGGCAGCGGGGTTCCACCTATATTCGTCAAATTCCAACTGTCAGGGGGTTCAATGTGTACACGCGAACCTTGGTTTTTCTTCTCATCCCAAATGAAAAAGGTTTAACGTCCTATTTTTTTAATCACCAGGGCTAATGCAGTATAATAAGTGAAATTGTTTAAAATCAGTGGCGTTTGCGCCTGTACGCTTCGTCGAATTCCAACTGGCAGGGTTCTTTTTCGTCCAATTTGAGTATGATTTTCCATTGTTGGTGGTGCAGGGAGAAAGGCGTATAGCAATGAAAATGGGAAACACCGAGGCCCTGTATCAGCATCGGCTTACCTGGCAGTCGGAAATCGGTGGTGTATTACCTTCTTCATTAGACATTAAGAAGGTAATCACAATTAAATTATTGAAACGTACAAAATGAAAATGAGTTTAACATTACTTATTAACAATACTTAGTTTAATCTACTTGACAACCATTATTAGCCATAAAGCCAAAAAGGATTTATATACGTATGAGTTTATATTAAAAAGTATCGATCTAGGACATAATTACGTAATAATATGTCATGCGGTTTGAAGTTTTCCTCATTCACTTACGGTCAAACACAGATTATTGGGTCATTCAAGTACATTTTTTAAAACACATGTTATAAACCATTAAAATAACTATTTTACGTGTACTTGTTGGGCTTTATAATGTAACCTTGCAATTTAAATTTGTATCCAATTATCAAAATATGATCGAGCTTGGTTTCAAAATGTGTCCTTTTGGGGTAGCTGAATCCATTTCCATACACATTTTGGTGAATAATTATACCGCGGAGTCAATATTCGGAAATAACCCAATATTGACTCAGAGGTAACACTTATCACAAAAGTATGAGTGGAAATTGATTCAGTTAGCCCGAAAACGTATAATAATCGGCGATCATAATAATATTATGATAATTGGGTGGAAATTTTAATTAATTACTAGCCAAAACCGGAGGCCATTTTAAAATTTTGCCAATTTGGCCCATTTTGGCACGGATTTCCAACTGGAACAATTTTAGAGATAACCGCCGTCGGCATTGGTATTGTAGCAATTGTCCGCATTGATGTTATCCATCCATCTAAAACTTCAAATGAAATTAGATAACATTTCAGGTCCAAAGAAAGACATGCAATAGACAGAGAAAGAGAAATAGAAAAATTGGTTTTTATCGTCCACTCAAGACAACTAGGTCTTTCGGGACAAACATATGGTTTAATTTTTATTTCAATAATTCGTTTGCGCGTCTTTAGAAGTTGGAGGTAACCGGAGTGCCCGGGTGAAACCCACGAGGTTGAGAAGGCGTCCCTATCTCCATGCCACATAGGCTCCCACCAGGGCAAGCCAGAGTTGGCCGGTCAGCTAGAGGTCGAAGCGCGGCATTCTAGACCACTAGGTCATCCCACAAAGGCTCACACCAGGGCTCGAAACCAAAGCCGCAAGCCAGAGGTGGCCGGCCAGCTAGAGGTCGAAACGCGGCACTCTAGACCACTAGGCCATCCCAACCCAAAATGCAATAGACAGATTTATCTCTTGCATAATATATGTTTAACATACCGGTATCGTATTTCTTTTCTAACTGATAAAATATATTCTCCTAAATATTAATTATGTAAAATATTATACCCTCTGTGATATGCGTAAACTGTAAGTATGCTAATTGTAATGCACGTAACTTCTTGTTAACATAATATTAAATTGGCTATGTAAAACTGCTCATTTATTAGCGGGTAGTTCTCAATAATAATACATGTAGTGTAAAACTAGATAATGTAAAAGGAATATGCTGACAATTTCAGTCAAACTGATCCTTTCTGAACCGAGACTCTAGCAATTAAAGTTTTGGCCTAGCCTCGATCACCATTACTAAAGTCGGTGTGGGACAAACAATGTCCCCGATTATACATTTTTTTAATTAATCAAGATTCGCAGACTAGTGATGACATCAAGATTTGACCATGGTCTGGATAAGTAATAAATTACTAATTAATAATGTAGAGCTAAAGAAAGGTCTGTAATAAGCAGATTTAGCTCTTGCATAATGTATGTTTAAGAAAAAAGTCTATTCAATTAGCAGATTTACACCTAGACAGATCGTAGTTCGTGATACTCGAGAACCATTAGTCAGACCAACTCAACGCAGCACCTGGAGTACCACAAGGTAATGTCATGTGCCCTTTACATTTCCTAGCATATATCAACGATCTCCCAGATACCAGGCTGTGTAACAAAAATTAAAGACAACCTCCAGTGGGAATCTCTTCAACACAGGCGGTGGAAGTAGAGTCTTGTCACCTGCTATGAAATACAGCACCAACTGATTGCCAATGAGCCAGAAAAGCTTTACACAACCGGCGACAGCAGAACCCGAGGTAACTATAAACTCAGACAAATAAGAGCCAGGAAACAGAAATACCAACATTCCTTCTTCCCAAGATCAGTTAGATACTGGAACGGACTCCCATCTCAAGTAACGGAGACGAGATCTTTAGAAGAATTTAGGGCCAGGATGTGTGCCACCCCCTGGAACTCTATACAGCATAAACTATTTTAGGCCACATCCAAGCCTGTATATATTGTTAATAATTGTTAATATCTGTACATACTATCCACCTTTTGGACTTTTAATTGTCTCCGGGGAAGTTCCCTATACGCCTGTGCATGTGCCCGAGTCAATTACACTCTAGCAGAGGCTGGGAAGAAGAATAAGAATACCCCCGTCAGACCGGGATAGCGTCTTTACTGCGCTGTTACGGCGACGGAAAATAATCTCCGAGGGCGCCAAGATCGTGCTGTGGTATGTATGGTCGCCAATTATCGCCAAGTCACGGCGCTTGTTTTGCGGTTGTTGAAAACAAACGCCAAGATTCTGCGATCTGACATTGGAAGTTTGTAATTTTAGGGTAATTTTCTCCCTTTGTGTTCACGTTTGCCGGCGACCTTGTTCGTTTTCTCGTTGCCGTACGGTCTCAGCATCACACTAAGGACACTGCAAACCCGGTCTGACGGGGGCATAAATAGCCACGCAGTTTAACATATAGAATACTAGGTTAAATCGTGGACTAATCATGATGATCTTATCAGGTCTTATCGTATTTTGAGGTCAGTCGTAGCAATCGGGTTGATCGTAAAAAAGGTTTTAACGATCAACACGACTAATTTTTAGTTATGATCATCGTTTCAGATCGTATTGGATTGTAACAAAACGCGAAAGATCGCCTCCAATTGTTCTGTTAAGATGTATTGCGATATATGTAGTAGGATAGGAAACAATGACGTTCATGGTCAGTCAGGCTTGGCTGTATATATATTATACCCGCCGGGGTCCAGTCGTAGCTGAAATTGAAATCGCTCTCGATCGTGACCACAATGGCCCCCAAACGCAAAAGAGCCCATCGGTTCCTGGTGATCGTGTTGAAACGTATCTGAACGTACCAGATCGTAAACTCAATAGGGACAATCTTATCGGAACGTATCGGAACCGGAGAACAGATCTTGGCAGATCGTGTCAAATGTCGTGGCCATATCGCGGACCAAATAGTAACAGAAGGCATCGACTCGCATCACCTCATATCAAAGCATGACATTTCAAAGAAGTAAATATAAATTCCACGATCAACCGAGAAGAATGGCCAATCGTCCCATTCGTAACGAATCACACGACAGTGGGAACCTAGCATAAGTAAGAAATAAAACAATCGATATAGACAAAATAGCGTAATCCGGCGAAATAGTGTAATCAACATATGGAGTGTTCATCGTGTACAAAATACACGCCAAACAGAAGTTACGGGTGTCCGGAAGAGTAAGCTTACCGTGCCTGGCGCCAGACCCGCCAAAGCTACATCCAAAATATTAGACGAAATCTCGGTAAAATATCGTTATTGGCCAACGGACTATCGGTATGCAAAATGTACGTGATGAACAGTGTTATAGATGTAGATAGTATACGTGACAATTAAATATATCTAGAATAAAAGCCGAGAGAGAAATTAATCAAGTCAAAATGACGGCCATAAAACTTTTTAAAGGTTTTAAAAGTTTAGTTCGCAAGTATCCCTGTAGTTGAAGCTTAGATGACAAATGAATCGATCTACTGAATTCTAGATAATCACTAAATTTTGGATTTTTCAGTGATAAAACATCATCGTTGTTATATCGATAAGTGAAATTAAAATGTAAATCGTTTATTTGTCTTTAAGAGTGCCTGTATTTAATCGTCCTTGTAAGAATAGAGAAATAAATCAGCAAGCAAAGGTGCCCATATGGATACCTACCATTTGCTGATATATTTCCCCTCCAAATTCAACAAAGGTATTATATTGGTGATAATATTGTGAATTGTTTGTATTTCATTCTTTCAATATTTCATTCTTTCAATATTCATTCTTTCATTTAAACATTTATATTTTCTTATGTTTCTATTAATTCGTCGTTGTTAATTAGACATTAAGCTACTCATCTAATGACAGACAGCTGACAGCTCACACATTAATGATTTTACTTACTATCTTATTGTTTATTTTATTGCAATGTCTTTTATAGTTTAATCTGTCCTCTTTATTTGTTAATAGTTACCTTGGTGTATATTTTTAATTCATAAGATACCATTTTATTATAAATGCCGATTTTTACAGTGACAAAGCATTCCAGGTTTCCAGGACAGTTACTCTGCTTGTCGGACGTGCTGTCCCCTGCATTAGTGTTTAATGTTTTCCGGTAATAAATAGTCTCAAGGATAGTTCCAATCTTTAGTTGTTATCGAAGATTTACACTGCTATAATATTATCAAAAATTCTGAATATACAGCACAGTTATTAAATGCTTCTTTACCCGGGTTACAAATCTCCGTCAAATTACGTGTCTGAAAAGGTAGTATCTGGATCCTTCATCTTTCCAGCTAATAATTTTACCACCCTCTTGAGTTACGAAGCACTATACTTACTACCCGATGCTCAACACAGAACTGAATCTAGTTGTTATATGTTTATATTATCACATTAACTTAATATTCACCTACCTTTGTTTTCTGTTTTATCCGCCATGATCTCGCTAATACTGAGGCTCGGGCGGGGTAAGATTAGTTCAACTGGACACAGATATGTTAGTCTATGCAAACAATATACAAATACAAGTATGTATCCTCTATCAAATACCCTGACCTTTGTATTGCCTACCAGAAAGGTAGTTGACAAGGTGTTTTGAGTTTTTAATTTATATTTTAGTCCCGATCTACCCGTGCGTGACATGCGCGTGGAACACGCATTTCGCATTTTCAGGGGGCGAATCGTACGAATTTCTCTGTGATTTTCAAGTATAATTATTGCAATACTCACCTCTCCGGGACCGGCTATAATAATATAATAATAAACGTTTTATGGGTATTTATTTTTAAAGTTATATTACTTAAGCTATGTCACGTATATGTAGATCTCTTAATATAGCATTTTTATACAAACGACAAAAGCATAGGATGTGTACAAAAAAATGACCGAAAACATCCACAATGAGTATGAATAAATTAATGAAATAACATTGAATAATTTACACATTTTAAAATGCATTACAATATACACATTTAACATTTATCAAGTTGTCGATATTTCTTAAAGATGTGGTGAACATTTCTTGAGTGACTAGTTTTAAACAGACTATAGTTTTAAGATCAATTAAAGGATTAACAGTTTGCCGGCATAGTGGGAACACACCCTCAACGATCTAGTTTTTATGCCTTTAAGGTGTTTTATTCACAATATTCTGATTTAAAATTTATATTATCACAAATCGGAAATCTAAGAAGGTTACTTTAACCACCTAAATATTATTCTTATGATAAGGCGTGTCTTTATCGGTTGTATAGATAAAATATTTAGGGTTTCTGAAATGAGTAGGACTAGGTCAGGATTGGATGTTTGTGGTATTGAAGAGGGGGGGGGCTGGCCGAATGGTTAGCATGTGCGCGCTGTATCATAAAGCCTACCATTGAGTCAACTGGCGTGGTTTCGAATCCCCGGTTGTATGTGACAAAGAGTAGGGTCGCCTGTCCAGCCTCGTGGGTTTTCTCGGGGGCCTCTGGTTTCCCCCAACTGCTAAAGACCCCTACGCGTATCGAATTATTGAAATAAAATTATTCCATAATGTGTTAGTCCCAAAATAACCTAGTTTGTGTCGAGTGGGCGTTGAAGCTTTTACAAACACTATTACCGTCTTCTAGGGATAGTACTGGACACAACACAAATTTCAGAGTTACAGTAAATGGGGGATCACGGTGGCTAAGTGGGCGAGACACAGGCTCGCTACCCTGGAGGTCGATCATGCATTGGCCGAGAAAGTTCAGCTAGACTTACCGGCGTGGTTTCTTCTTGGCAGTGATCCGGGACAGAGGGCCTGGCAGGGACAGATGTTTAGTCGTTTGGATGGGACAAAAATCCGAGTTCACATTGGTATGCACGTAAAATATCCCTTGACAATTTGGAATTCGATTTAAGAGTAGGTCGTAGCGCCGCTGTCTGGGCAAAATTTTCCTCTTAGGACACTGTATGGCGTATGCTTGTCTTCATTAGCCCAGTTTTGGAGCAGAACAGTAGGGCGTTAAACCCCATTTCATTTCACTTGAATTATGCAGCAATATTGTTTGGCGACATCTGCATACAACATATAAATTGCCCCATCTCTTAGACGGGGATTGGCTCGCTGAATGATTAAGGTAGCACGGTTTGACATAAAGTCAAGTGGCGTTGTTTCGATTCCTCGCTAGTACGTGACAAACACTCTGTCCAACCTCATGGGTTTTTCCGAGTAATCCGGTTTTCCCCTACGCCCTAACAATTTTTTTGCGTTTCGTTCCAGGGCTACAAAATATCATATTAAGTCAGGGTTTGCTCAAAGGGCGTCTGGAGGATGAAAAAATTCCATTTCTATGCGGACAATATACAATTACAAAGTCAACAAGTGCGTATCCTTTAACATTCCATTTTGACAATTGTGTGGCCTACTCGAATCATCTGACGAGTTTATCTTGGTGTCCTACTTCAGTACAATCATTCGACATGTTTTGCCCGAGATCTCGTTGCCCTTAATTTCAGGGAAGGATATTGAAATGACCTCCGTCCGTTGGTCCTTTTGACGTATACAATTATTTTTTTCCGGGGCATACCTCTCTGGAACCATTCAAGGTCCCTTTACTAAACTATGTTGAGATGTGTCAGAGTGGTTTACCCTTTGGTAATTGTTTGCACCACTGAACACGACCCGTTACATCAAATCGACATTAATTTTCTTTTGTGGACCTAATACGAAGATGGGGTCAGCGGTCGGCGAGTAACCATACTAATGTTAAAGGCGTATGCATTTGCCTATCTCATAACCTTAAATCACTTTAAATAAATCAAAACTGAAGTTTGTTTACTTATTTATGAAATCAGCATTAGCTTTATCTTTATCAGTACATGTAGATCAACAATTAAAACGTAGACAGACACCTTCTTTAAAAATGTTATGAAATCGCCAAGACGTGGTACGCTGCTTGGTCTGGAGTTGAACGGGGAAAATGTGTTTATATAATAAAGGGAAGTGATGAAATGGAATTGTATCGGAGAATGAGTGCAATTCGTATCTTGATCTTTGACTGTGATGGTACATACAAGAAAACTCATAACCAATGCACCTTAAAGAGTTTAATAAAGAGTTTAATAAAGAGTTGACCATTCTTGTTATAATCGTTCGAAAATATATAATATAAAATGAATAAATTGAAAAATTCATTGAAATTACTCTATTGTTAGCGAAGATATTAATTAGCCTTAGATGGTTTGACAAGACGTGTGCAATAACTGCAACTACCATACTGGTTGTTTGAAGCTAAGTCTCGCTCATCCATTTTTCAATTAATCAAAATATGGCCTTACCCGTTCTAATCTATTTAAAATCAGATATATCCGATGCCATCGAGAGTTGATTATGGCCTGGATCAGGTAATTATTGTTTAATTAATAATTTAGATACCATTTAAGGCCGAATGGGTTACATGACATGATCTGTGCATTATTGTCTGTGGTTAAGGCCATTTTACACGATGATATTCACAGGAAAATGTCCTATGGTGTGTATAGGAATTTGAACAACAGTGAACAAGCTTGGCCAAGTTTGAACATTTTGGATGGTGTTCGAGCTTGCACATTAATTTGAACATGTTTAAGGCCCTGAACCAATGAGAATGCTTCTCTGGGTCACGAAGTGTGTTGGGTCACATGAGAATCAGGCTGGCAAAATGGCAGCCTACAAATCGCAAATCAAGACCACCATATCAAAATAAAATATAACCGGTAAAATGAAGTAGACCCTTTAAGACACCACTGATTTGATTCGGGTATACAAAACCGAGATAAAAAGAGCAAAGCCGTTTTTTTTCTACAGCAGGAAAGTCATCTATACTGTAGGGATGGGGCCATTTACAATGCAAATGTAATTAATTAAATTACCATTACAATTACAAATGTAATCAATTACGTACTCATTTTTAGCAATGCAATTAATTACCATTGCATTGAAAGCAATTAATTACCATTACCCATTACTTTTTGACTACAGACATTAAAAGACAACCTCATTTTGTTCTACCGTGAAGCTCCAAGAAAATTGGGTCCAAAATGTTTGAGTTGTGATTTCTATAAAATATTGCAAGGCAAAAATAAAGTTTAAAGAGACGGGCAATGGTGACAAAAAATGTTGTGATAGTAACTACATTTTTTTTTCAAGTAATTTGACAAAAGTCTTAATCAATTCACGATAATAGATTGTTCTCTATCAATCATCATTTTTATAAAATATTACATCAAGGGCGGTGGTAACAAAACTGTAGTTGTAACTGTAACTACATTTAATTTCAAGTAATTTGATACAATTCGCAATTAATATAAATAGTTTGTCAATAAACAATGTATGACTGTGAAATTATTCAGCATGACTTTAAAACAAAATGGAACATTTTTTTCTATATTAAGTAACCAATACCACCATAAAATAATGAGATACTTGAAGGCCATTAGAATTGACTTTTTGGTTTGACACTTGTTGCCTTGAAATTAAGATTAACATATAATGGGGCAATCTAATTGTCTTTTAAATCTAACTGATTGATTGGTGACTTATCTGGGGGAATCCATGATGGAACAGTGAGGTTTGCCTCCAAAATCCATAAAATATCCATCAACAATCTTGAACATGTTAACTAAATGTTTTGTGGTGTAAATTGGCATGTTCGTGGACGCCTCATGACCTTGAACACCATCCTACAAATGTTGGATGATGTTCTTGAACAAAAGAAGGATGTGTAAAATGGTGTGAGCTATAATTCGCCATTGGTAGCGGTTTTACGCCGCTTTTTTAAAAAATTTCAATTATCAATAATTTTGTCTTTTTTATGAAGCCATTTAAATTTTGGATATGATGTGTAAAATAACATATCTTTCCTTTCTCGAACATAGTCAAGGCATACAGGCTCTCAAATTACTTTTTTCTGCTTTGTCTAAACAAAAAAATGCTCATCGTCGAACTATGACATTAACACATATAAAAGTGATGATGTAAATGTCTTACTGTTTACCGTTATCAAATATTTTGTATGAGTGAAGATAATTAATACTTAAAACTGAAAATAAATAAACTCTTTGTACCTTCTTTTAGCCAATGTATGTCCTCTTGCAAAGGCCCATGTTCACAATGGGGATACTTGTCAGAATGTCCCTCATGCTTATCAACAACATGGTTTACCACTGACAGCCACTTAGCAAGCCTCAGTTCTTGGTCTTCTTGGCAGGATGCTGCAACCCAGTACATATGGTTGGTGGTGGATTTGATCCAAGGTCTCAGAGCTGAACATCCACTTTTCTTTGCTGCAGCTTCAAGCTTTTTTCCCACTCCTAAAATAGGACAATATAACTTTCAAAGATACTAATAATCATGATAGATGTAATTTCTAAAGTCAAGCATGACCATTGCTCCATAGATAATGGACGTTAAACTATAAGCAGGTAAAGCTATTTTGTGTATGTATGGGGGGGGGGTATATCAGTGTTCACACCGATAGAATACATCTCCATAAATCATTAATGTATAGTTACCTGAACAAGCTGAATGTGCAGGATTTTCTGTCTTCAAGATCCATCAGTGTGTAGGTGCTATACTTTGCAGAATGGCTTGCTGTTACATCTCCCATCCCCTCCTAACACCAGTCTCTTGTTGCAAACACTCTGTAGAAGCCTTGACTGCTGTCCTGTCCTGTCCTGGCAGGTATTGCATAACATTGTTGCATGTTCATGAATGTCGCCATGCTGAAGATGGGTATTTTCATAAGATTGAAAAACCTAATGAATTGGGAAACATTCCCACCAGTGAACGCAATATTGCTGGCACATAGCAAATTTGCCCATGGCATAGTCCTATGCATTGATTGGCTATTCCACTCAGTAACATGGTCCATTGGACATACTGCTTCGACAATAATCATCAGACCTTGCTGTCTTTTGATAGTAACCTGGCAAGGCATATTACATAAGGCAAATGCTACTTTTGTCGAGCAGAACTCAAACAGTTTGGTCATTTGAGATTCTGAGACAACAAAAAGCCTTTCCTACATAGAATCTGCTGAAACAGAGGACCGTGTTTCCTTCTGTATCTTCACTAGCATCGCTTACGTCCCTGTAGTGTCACTTCTGTCGCAGTCACTTGGCAAATACTCGTTTTCACTAGCTGTTTCATCACCGCAAGCTGTTGAAACAGCTCTGGAATCATGTGTATAACTGTGTAGGATTAGTCAGGGTAATGATACAAGATCACACTGAATACCTTGTGATATCTTGGTTACAGTTTAACATGGACATGGAGTATTCACCTGGATTCTCCTCGATCGCTGTGTGAGTAACTTTGTAGCCTGGGTCTGTGTTGACAGAATAGACGTGGTCTTCTCCTCGTGGTGGTCCTGTCGCGTTTGTTGCGATATAGAATTTTCAAAAAAAAATCATGTCCTGTCACCAATTCCTCTTGCTTGTCAGTCAAGTCAGTATCACGTCATTGACTGTTGACATTCTCTTCTGCAAGGATTACTTCAAGTACCTGTCAAATAAAAAAAAATAATTCACTTCTTTCAAACCAAGAGGAATACATTACACTAATATCACGAAAGTAAGGAACAGTGCTTATATATAGCACCGTTACATTCGACAGTCACCGAAAAAAGATATTGCATCTGATCTGCACGATCGCAAATCACCAATTGATTTCAATTCTGTAAACGTGTCAGTTTAGTATTCACATCAATACAATTACAAGTCTCTAGTGCCGACATTTATTATTTATTCGATAATATTTATACCTTATAATACTTTTTATACGCCCACATGTTTATGGATTATGGCCCCTGATTGTACGAAAAAAAAGTTTTAAGCTTATGGACCCTGTAGAGGTCACAATTTTGAACCGATTTAGATGAAACTTGACATGCACATTTAAAACCCAAAGATCTTGGTTCCTTTCGATATTTGCGCCTATCAGAACATAATTTCCTGAATTATGGCCCCTGATTGTCCGAAAAATCACCTGTTTTAGCTCGTGGTCCCTCTGGAGGTGACAATTATTATCTGATTATATCACCGTTACGCCCAAAGGAAGGTTGAGTTCGAATTTCGGGGAAATTGGACCAAAATTGCCATACAAAATGGTCGCCGTTTGTACGCGAATACTGTTAAAAAATGTTATATCACGGTTGTGGACCCTGTAGAGGTCACAATTTTAATTCGATTTTGATGAAACTTAAAATGCTTGGTTATAAGCCAAAGATCTTTGTTTCTTTCGATATTTGCGCATATTGGATCGTAACTTCCTGAATTATGACCTCTGACTATACGCAGAATCGCCTTTGTTTGGCTTGTGGTCCTTCTGAAGGTCACAAAAAAAATCGTTTGATTACATCACCGTTAAACCCTAAGGAAGGTTGCGTTCAAATATCGGGAAAATCGGACCAAAATTGCCATACAAAATGGCCGCCGTTTGTACGCGAATTCTGTTTAAAAATGGTGCTTCAAGGTTGTGGACCCTGTAAAGGTCACAATTTTAATTCGATTTTGATGAAACTTGAAATGCATGGTTAAAACCAAAAAAATATCTTGGTTCCTTTTGATATTTGCGCATATCGGATCGTAACTTTCTGCATTATGGCCCCTGATTATACGCAAAATCGCCTTTGTTAAGCTTGTGGTCCTTTCTGGAGGTCACAATTATTATCCGATTTTAAAAAATTGTTTAATTATATAACTGTTACACACTAATGAAGGTTGAGTTCAAATTTCGAGAATACGGAACAAAATTGCCATACCAAATGTACGCGAATACTGTTAAAAAATGGTATATCATGGTTGTGGACCCTGTATAGGTCACAATTTTGATGCGATTTTGATGAAACTTGAAATGCATGGTAACAACCCAAAGATGTTGGTTCCTGTCGTTATTTGCACATATCGGATCATAACTTCCCAATAGTAAATGCAGGAGGACTGCACTACACGCAAAACAAATGTGTGGCCCCTGATTTTCAGAACAATCCCCTATGGTCCCTCTGGAGGTCACGATTATTATCCGATATTTAAAAAAACGTTTGACCATCTCACCGTTACACCCTACGGAAGGTTGAGTTCAAATTTCTAGAAAATCGGATCATAATTGCTGGACAAAATGGCCACCGTTTGTACGCGAATACTGTTAAAAAATGGTATATCAAAGTTGTGGACCCTGTAGAGGTCACAGTTTTAATTGCATTTTGATGCAACTTGAAATGCATGTTTATAACCTAAAGATTGTGATTCTTTTCGATATTTGCGTATATCAAATTGTAACTTAATGAATTGTGGCCTTTGATTGTTAGAAAAGTCACTTTCGGTATTGCTTTTTCTCTATCCATCTCTCGAAAATGTGGGCGTATCCTGCCTGGCAGTGCCAGCTTACTGTCCGTTTGTTTAGAGTCAAAACTATGCTTGAACTACGGCATACAGGATTGTATTTATAGTTCATAAATCAAGAATTCCAGCAGCATTCAGAGATAAACTCTGCTTAACATTTATAGGGAGCGCTCGGTGTTAAACAACTGATTTAGAAGTAGATACTGGGTGATCGTGACAAAACTCGACCTTCTTTGTGCTCGGATTACAAGTACGGGCTAGCCCTCTAAGGCCCATGGGGTCAAATTTGGAACACCCCCTTTAGACCCCTCCCATTCCCCCCAAATAATTAAAAACTGTTTTACACTCATAAAGACCCATAGTGCCAAATATGGAACAAGAGAGAAATACAAAAGAAGGTAGAAAAGTTAATGTTGTCATGGTGAAAAATGGCAGCCCCCACAAGTTTGTAAGCATGGGAATTTAAAAGTAAAACAAAGACTAAGTACAGATTAATTAGTAAGTATTTTTTACTTTCTAATTTACTTACATGTTATACAGTAATTGTAGATCATATCTACATATCATTTGAATGAATTTCTGCCATAATACTTTTTAAATCTAATGGTTTTGTCGATGGGTCAAATTTGGAACTATGGGCCTAAGTGGCCCAATTATTAACCCGAATAATCAAGCTATTGAGAGTATACATTTTTGCTCATCTTAGTAGAAATGAAATGAAATAGGGTTTAACGTCCTGCTGTTATGGACCTAACCTGGACTAGTGGAAGACGGGCATACGTCATACAGTGTGCTATGAGGGAAATTTTTCCGGGCAGCGGCCCTACGGCCTACTCTTATATCGAAAGGGGGGGATGAATGGTAACCGTGCGCGCTATATGTTATTGAGTCAACTGGCGTGGTTTCGAAACCCCGGTTGTGCGCAGCAAGGAGTAGGGTCGCCTGTCCAACCTCGTGGGGTTTCTCCGAGTTCTCCGGTTTCCTACCGCTTCTAAAGACCCATACGCGCAAGCGAATTATTGAAATAAAATTAAACCATGTGTTAGTCCCGAAATGACCTAGTTTGTGTCAAATAGACGTTAAACCCCATTTCTCCCTCTCTCTTATATCCAATTCCAACTGCCAAGGGATCTGTTCAGTGCACGCCAATGTGTACATGGGGCGTCGGTTTTTCGGGCCATTCGAACGACTAGACAGCTGTCCTTGTCAGGTATCACCGAGAAGGGGAAACCACGCCGGAAAATCGAGATAAACATCTTGGTAGATCATTACTATTTTGATGATACTGTAATACACATTTTCTCGACCTTTCCCGAATTTAACAGGAACATTTTGGTCATCATATAATCAATTTTGTGTTCCCTTTTTTCAGATTTTTTGAACAGACATGTCAATAAGGCGACAGAAGTTATCTCTAAACCAAGTACTGGATGAAATTGACGGCAATGATAGTGATTTAGCGGGATATGATGACGGTTCCTCGGAAGAAGATTTTGCTGTTAATGCTAATGATGATAGTGATGAAGAGGTTGATAATGATGCTGAAACCGATTCGGAGGTTGAAGATTCTGCTTCACCAAATCAAGCAACATCATGCAGCAACAGCAGAACACTAAACAACATCAACAAACCAAAATCTTCTTATAAATGGTTAAAGGCAGATTTTAAATCACCAGATATTAATTTTGTTGGTTCTTCTAGAATTGCAGAATCTGTTAATACTCCATATAATTATTTTCGAAGTTTCATTACACCTGTCATGATTGATTTGATTGTTGAAAACACAAATGTGTACAGTGTAGAAAAGAGTGGCAAAAGTATAAACACGTATATTAAAGAGATTGAACAGCTACTAGGGATGTACTTTAGAATAGGTATTGTCCAGATGAGTGGAAATAGAGTCTATTGGGAAAATGAAACTAGGTATGAACCTGTCGCAAATGTGATGAGTCGAAACAGATTTACATCTCTTATAAGTAATGTCCACTTTGTAGACGACAGCGGGCAGATTGACAGGGAAAATAAAGTATGGAAAATTCAGCCATGGTTAAGTATGCTGAGGGAACAGTGTTTGTCCGTAATTCCCGAAGAATTGCACTCGATAGATGAGGTGATGGTGCCTTTTAAAGGCAAATTTAGCAGTATTAAACCAAACATAAAGAGTAAGCCACACAAATGGGGATTTAAGCTCTGGGCACGATGTGGTGAGGGAGGTTTCATGTATGATTTTCAAATGTACCAGGGCGAGACTACCAATAGAGATGCAATTAGCGATTTAGGTGTTGGCGGAGATGTTGTTGCCAACTAAACATCTACACTACCAAAAAACACAGGCTACAAAATCACAGCAGATAATCTATTTAGTTCAGTGTCACTGCTAATACGACTGAAGGATGATGGGTGTTTGTACACTGGTACATTCCGAAGTAACCGACTGTCCGGATGTCCCGTGAATCTGATAAGATTTAAAAAAGCTGGGGCATATAATTCGTGGATAGAAAGGTTCTCTGGTATTGTATGTGTGAAATGGCAGGACACAAAAGCTGTTACCGTTATGTCAACCTACACAGGTGTTTAATCCCTAGACGTAGCCAGACGTTATGCTAAGAGCAAGAAGGAATATACAAATACCATCAGACCCAATGTAATCAGGGACTACAACATTCATATGGGTGGTGTAGACCTCATCGATTCCTGTGTATCCCGATATAAGTACCCAATTAGATCTAGAAGATGGTATATGAGCCTTTTTGGCACACAGTAACATTGGCACTTGTTAATAGTTGGCTGTTGTATAAACGAGACTGCAAACAGTTAGGGGACCCACAGAGGTCAATTGTAAACTGCGAACCTTTCAAGCAATAGTAGCCAGCTCTTTGATTCAAGTAAATGCACTGGCCAAGAGAGTGGATAGACCATCTGTTGGCAGTGACGAAGAAGTTGATCAACCACTAAAGACAGCGACCCGACAACCAAAGAGAACGAGAACTATTGATGACATACGATTCGACAGAATGGAACATCGGCCCTCAAAAGTAGCCAAAAGGGGTCGCTGTGCCCTTTGTAAGGATAGGAAATCCGACTCATATTGTGAGAAATGTGCTGTTCCACTATGTTATATGAAAAAACGAAACTGTTTCCGCGAATACCATACAACATAGACAAGACCAATACTTGTGTTTTACTTGCATATGTTACAAATTACGATTTACTTGTTCATTTAAATTTTGGAATTTTTGTGCCGTACTGGCCCATAGGGTCAAATATGGAACATTTTGAATAACTAGGTCAAGGTCATTCAAATTTTTCCAAACTCTGGAATTCCTCCTATACCAATTATGGGACCAAGTTTTAGAATTTTAGTTCATCTGTAAGGGGTCTTGGAGGGCTAGAGGACCGTATTACACACTAAATGAAAATTTACAAGATAAATCTGCGGACAAGACAGAAAATAGACACTGCAAAAAAATTTAAAAATATCAAATCAAGTAAATGGATCCGAGGGCCAGCCGTAAGCGTCCACAGTCATCCGACTATCGATAACTTTTCAGTTATAATTTAATGTTCACGCTTCGTACATTGCTTACGGTATTTAACATTCGGCCTATTAATTATTATTAGATAAAATATATTAATTCCAATCAGTTTACCCTAGCCACAGGGTAAAACGTTATTATATGCCCTAGCCTACCTTCTTTGTCATTGTGCAACATCAGAGAAAATAACTACTAATTCCATAAATAAGTTCACCCTAGCAATGGCCCAGCTACTGAGCTAGGGTAGTCCTCTAAACTAAATAATATTACTTACGGTATGGCCTAGTCTACTTTCTTTGTCATTATTATGCAACAATTAAAACGCTTCGAAAAGAGGATAATCAAAATTAATTATGTACATGCCAGCAGCACTTTTTTTTAGGCTCCATAGCTGTATTGTTTACAATTCGTTGGTATGATTTTTAAAGCATGCCTTAGTAGGCCTCATACCTCGGTTGCATGTCGCTTCCTGTAAGCCCCACGTGTCGCAGTTGTACGGTCAAATTCAAAATTAGCAAATGGTTTTGTTGGAAACACCGTGGGCACAGAATGAATGAATGAAATGGGGTTTAAAGTCCTACTGTTATGCACTTAACCTGAGCTAATTGAAGACGGGCATGCGCCATACAGTGTGCTATGAGGCAAATTTTGCCCGGGCAGCGGCGCTACGGCCTACTCTTATATCGAATTCCAACTGCCAAGGGATCTTTTACGTGCACCCCAATGTGTACACGGGACCTCGGTTTTTCGTCCCATCCGAGCGACTAGGCAGCTGACCTTGTCAGGCCCTCCTTCTGCATCACTGACAACGGGGAAATCACATCGGAAAAATCGAGACGAACTTTCTCGGCCAATGCAGGGAACGAACACTCGACCTCCAGGTTAGCGAACCAGCGCCTTATCCTCTTAGCCACCGGCACAGTATATGGCTTGAGTTTTGCTCTAGCGTTTTCATAACCCATGACTCGAGCTGGATCACGTTCGTAAGCTGATGACTCGAAATGCTCCGAACAGAGAGAAACGTGTTTAGATGGCGATCAGCCCTTCTCGCCTCGTTGACCTCTCTGTGTCCAGATCTGTCTGAGTGTTGCCTCGCTTTGAAATTTAAAAAAATGACAGGAGCTTTCTAATATGTTGTTTGTCTTATTACCACAATCCCAGGCAGCGCAATTTACCATGTTAATGCTTCCAGATAGTCAAAATGACAGGATGTCGTGCTCAGTTTAAATAACCTAGGAAAATTCACAACGCCGATCGACTATTACGTCACTCACGGAAAAAATCAAAACGAGGCTGCAGATATGCATAAACGTCAATTGGGTGATTTTTGGTATATGTTTCCTTAATATATTCAGAGTGGCTTTTAAAATTTTGCAGGGTGAAATATATTCCAATATTAACGTTATTTTTCATATTAAAACAACTTTTTGCGTTATAGGCCAGGCAAGATAACATAAGTGCGGCTAGTTGCTGCAATAGAAATGCCAACCACGGTTTATGGTAGGTCTAGACGTATATTATCACCAAAAAAAAGTCCCAGTCAGAAATCCGTGCCCAAATGGGTCAAATTGGCCAAAATCCAAAATGGCCGCCAGTTTTGGAGGGAAAAGTCTAATTTTCAACTATTATCATAATATGGTCGAGTTTGGTATCAAAATGTATTTTTTCGGGGTTGCTGAATTCATTTCCATGCCAATTTTGGTGATTAGTGACACCCATTAGTCAATATGAGGAAAAATTCAAGATGGCGGCCAGTTTGAGTAGGAAAATTTGAATTTTACAAAATGATCAAGTTTGGAGTCGATATATACGTTTTCGGGGAAGCTGAATTCACTACATCACATATTAGTGGATTGGGACGACTCACACTGTTATACAAGCAGAATAAACTATATAGCATTCGTTAAAGGTGTCACAAATACAGCACCACTTTAGATTTGAGTATTAAAGTATATTAGTCCGGGTTAAAATTGAGGGAGGTGCCACCTGGAGAGGTAGAAATTCTCATGTGGTTTTTCTAGACCAGTTTTCCATTCTGAACAAGAATATATGAGGTAAACAGGCCAATTCCTGAGTCATTTTACGTTAGGGCACTTTTTCAAAATGGCCGCCAAAATCCCATATACATAGTGACTATATGGGTTTAGTAAGTAACAATGATGCATGTTTAAACACTTTTTGCATTAGTTAGTATTAAAGTTATTCCAAAAAAAAGCTGCAATTGTAGTCCAGACTCTTGAAAGTGATGAAAAATGAGGACGCTCTTTACGTGGGCGCCAAAAACATAGATAAAATGTATATATCTTTTAATAAGCATTTATTAGGCCACGCAAAGGTCATTAAGCTTTAAATAAGCATTACAAAGCGTGATACATGTACGTGTATGTTTATATGTCGAGATAGTAAGTTAAAATTTGGTTAGTTGTTTCTATATGATCACCGAAAAAATGTTTTGACATCTCATTCTTGAGGGAGGTTAAAGGGTTAAGGGCTTATACTGAATTGTCTTTACAATGTATCCTGGTATGACAAATCACTCACAATGTTATAGCAATAATTTTCAAAGTCGTTCAAATCACTACATTCCGAATAGTCCCCGCAGGCATTGTCAATAGACTCCTATAGAAGAATGCCTTAGCAAACCTGGGCTTGGTCCCCAACAACTTCCAACATACCCGCAGCTTCAGACACTCTACCATCACAGGTGTGCGAGGGCCTTGAAGAATACGTATCACTGATGTACGGGGTAAAGACCAAGAACGTCAATGAAGCAAGGTATGTCATCTTTGACCGATAGTTAACAAGGGAGCAAATATCAAAGGATATAGCATTGCCACCACCCTGTTGTCAAACACTGCAACTTCATAAACTCTGAGCGCATTTCATAGCTCGAGAATGGTGTTCAGCAGGCATCAACGATTATGAAGGCACCAATGCCTGTGGCAATGGTTGGAATGAAGAAATTTAGCCGAAGTGGATGGCGACAATGACGCCTGAAGATGTGCAAGAACTGTTTATTGACAATGAGTGCAAGGGAAATTCAGAATGCAGTGATCTAAGCGACTTTGAAAATTAATGCTATAACATTGTGAGTGATTTGTCATACCAGGATACATCGTAAGGACAATTCAGTATAAATTTTACCCTAAAGCTCCCTCAAGAACAAGATCCCAGACATCTTTTCAGTGACCATGTAGAAACGACTTACCAACTTGGCGTTTAGCGGTAATTCTGATGAGCACCCGCAATTTTCACCCCCATATTGATTATTTACCACACATGTAGATTCCTTTCAAATAACTTTATGTAAAACTAATGCGAAAAGAGGTCAATTAAGCCACAGTTATCTTTTTTTTTAACCTACACTGGCCCATATCCTTTTCTCGTGAGATGTTAGCGTATATTGCCAAGAGCGCCCCCATCGTGTTATATCTCTATAAAATGTGTGATGTATAATAATGAAGATGCTTTGTAAATAACTCTATAATCACAATTAATGCAAAATGAGATCATTGCGTGGCCCAATAAATGCTTATTAAAAGATATATACAGTTTATCTACGTTTTTGACGGCCACGTAAAGAGCGCCCTCATTTTTCATCACTTTCAAGAGTCTGGACTACAATTGCAGCTTCTTTTGGGAATAACTTGAATACTAACCAATGCAAAAAGTGGTTAAACATGCATCATTGTTACTTACTTAACCCATTAAATTGTACAGGTGTCACCTACAACTATTAAGATAGGGAATTCTATCAAGCCAGTAGATATGAGTATTTAACCGAGAAAATCTGGGGTCCTTAATGTATATCGTGTGTGTTGTAGGTTACCCACATTACGATCTTGATTAAGGGGAAATAACTCATAGGACTTATCGATGGTTTTATTGAAACTGAAATCAGACTAGTAATTATTTGCCCATTGACTTCAATGTTATTAAATGGGTGTAACATCACAGGCTGTAGCTTTTTGCTCAACGTTCTGTTAGTTCCAATCTTTTTAGGCACAATGTGGACCACATTTGGCAATCACCCCACCATAAACTTGTAGAGGGATGTTGGTTTAGATTTTTTGCTACGGGGATTTGAAGTTGACTGGGGTGAAAATCTCACTTCCGATACATTTCATTGCTCCGCAGAAAGTGTGGGCCGGGTATTACCCAAAACTTCTATAAAATTGCAAATTTGATCCTTTTTCTTCTATTCTAGACCTAAACGTCAACCAAAAAATACAGGAAGATGGGAGAAAAAATAAAGGGAAAAATTGTCTATCTCTCATGAAAAAATAGCAAATAATTACTAGTCTTACTACAACTGCAAAGAGATCTGTTACGTGAACTTCTAAGCCTAATTAAAGTGGAAATTAGTTTAAACAACATTTTATTCAATAAGATGAATTGGATTGAACAGCAGGCAAAGGCCTATATAAGTTCTCTCCAAACATAAAATAGTTAAATCTTATGTTTACAATACAATGGTGGGCATATATACCGGCAGATGTAAAACTATAAGGACACACGACAGATTGAACTGGACGAAAAGCCGATTGTGGAGTCCGCCTGTCCTCAGCGTTGGCCTACCTCATCCGACTTCTGAGTTACGGACAGCGCCGGATTATTGGCTAGTTTAAAATAAATGAACACAAACACAATTTAATTTACAAACATAATAAGATTATTATCCGGCTTGTACAATAAAGAATAATAAATAAGACGTGCTGAACTATACAGGATCTGTGGGACTATGTTTGTTAGTGTGGGTCGGGTCTGGATTGATATCTTTAATGGGTACGGAAACATTCACGTTCTTTATAAATATGATTTATTCAAAATGTTCAATTTGATAATGCGCCCATGTTCAACACCCTACGATATCGCACCCTCGCACAGGTGGGGGGGGGGGGGTAGATGTGCCAAAGAAGCATGCTCAGTGTCGACCAAGTGTACATTAAAACAGTTAAAGTATTGCAACATAAACGCGTTCGATCTTGCGTTGGCCGAGAAACGTCATAGAGTTTATTCTGGCGTCGTTTCTGCTTGTCAGTGGTGCGGGACCGAGTGCCTTGAAAAGGACGTCATGTAGTCGTTCAGATGGTACGAAAAACCGAGGTCCGTTGTGCTCGTTAAAGATCCCTTGGCAGTTGGAATTCGATCTAAGAGTAAGCCATAACGCCGATTAGACTTTCCCAGCCTCTTCTATTTATTTAACATTTCGATTTATATAAAAATATTAATTTTCAGTAAACCAACACTTTCGTTTCCATTTGTATAAAAAAAAACTTTGAGTAAACCTGTAACCAGCACTAGAGACTGGACAATTTGCGAATTCCACAATACAATGGCCGTTCTTGCCATGTTTTTCGTCCTACCTTATTTGGAATGATTGACATTTATCATGCGTCTCGACATTCGGCAAACCTCGACAGATTCCGGTGCCCTACATCTAGACTCGGCTGTATGATGAAGTCCGCCATTTTGGAACTATTATAAAGGACTCGGATAATCATGGTTGCCCCCAGCAGATGGGTGGCAGTCAAGTCGTCCACAAGCGAAGTCGTCCACAACCGTTGGTGGAGTCGCCCACAAGGCATCGGTGATGTCGTCAACAACTATTACTACTATTAGTGATGTCGTCCACAACTAAATTTGTTTATGAATTTGTTATTTATGAAATAAAACGATTTACTTTGTTGTTTATTTGCCGGGAGAAAGGGTGACCACGCAGAAAAAAACTATACTAATTAAAAATACATCGTGTGGACGACTCCAAAAAATCCAGAAATTATTTACTTTGCTGTTTATTTACCGAGAGAAAGGGTGACCACGCAGAAAAACTATGCTATTTACAAATACATTATGTGTCCAGAACGGGTGTGGACAGCTTAACCAGATTTTGGGACTTTTTTTGTAAAAGCGGAACGTTTTCCTGTTAGAGTAAATCGGTAGTCGACAAGCCGCATCGCAAATGTATGGTCGTAGGTACATATCAATGACTATCATACATCCGAGTCTAGATGTAGGTTACGGAGAGTACCGGAATCTGTCGAGGTTTGCCGAATGGCGTCTCGACTAGAGTGCAAAGCAATCATGCCGAGACCGTCTGAGGGTTGATGTCACGTTGTTGTTAGATATGCAGATTGACCTACTAGATGAGATTGAAGCTCTATTTGCCCAGTCTCTAGAGATTACGGGGGGGGGGGTTCTCGGTTTTTTTGGAGAGGACTGGCCAATTTTTGGTGTGTGGAGTAGACTACGTTTTTTTTTGGGTTTTTTTGGAGAGGACTGGCCAATTTTTGATGTGTGGAGTAGACTGGCCATTCGTCTAAACGTCGATGTACGGGCAAAATTTGCCTCATAGCAATATTATGGCTTCGCGATGTCTTGCACACTAGTCTTTATTAGCCCAGTACGTTAAACCCCATTTCATTTCATTTTCATCTAAATCCGACACTGATTGTAGAACTGTCAATTGGTTATGTAATTCGTTTGAAATATGAATGTTTTTCAATTAATTTGAAGGTCAAACGTCAGTGCTTTCCAGTGGTTTTGAGGGAACTTCGAGTTCTCCGTTTATCATAGCATTGGCATATTACAGGGCACTGTGGGCATATTGTGGATGGTGGGCAAATTTTCTTGTACTTTCGTGTCGTTTGGATGCTAAAGCAACGGGGTTGGGCTCGTGAAGTATTGTTTTGCACACTAGTCTTCCGAGAGCCAAAGGGCCTGGTATATACACCCATGCCACAAAAATGTGTTGTTGTCGTGGTAATGTCGGCGTATTTTTGCAAAACTTTGTCAATTTGTATTTATTGACTATGGCATTGTCATAGAATTTAACTAATACAGACCACACATTGGTATTACCTATTACCCATTTACTTTACTAAATTGCTGCTTGAAAATATTTCGGTTTATGTCGATGGGATTTTGTTTGGTTTTATTCCTTACCGTTTATTTGTATTTGTTTCAGGCAGAGGAAATTAAAAGTCCATCGAGGTATTTATTACTTTTACTTATGTATATGCCCAAATGAGCAGTATGTCAGATTCTAATGTGTATGTGCATTTGTAAAATGTTCAATTCATCATGCCTAGAATTAAATTATTTTGGGGATTCAATTATTTTAGGACATATATTCCTTTTAAAGATCCGATATTGTACAAAATTGTGGGTTTACAATATATTCCCAATTCCTTAGTTAATGACAACAGAATTTAAGGTAGTTGCGAAACCCATTCAAGGAATTTCATTGTTCAATTGTAATGCGTGACTTGATAGTCACTTAAATCTTGGTAAATGTGTTTACACGGTTATTAAGACACTTATGGATCAAATAGAATATTAGTAGGAACCGTGCTTAACATTTCAAATCATTATGTACTCCAATTCGAAGGTCAATATAGATATGTATATGTATGCCCATTCTAGTCCGTAAGCGATATACAACTACGTTACTCTGATTTAAAAATGTATATGCTTTTTAAATTGCTTTTTGTAAAGAATGTAATATATAATTAAATTGACCATCCCTTGATTTTTATTATTCCCCGTGAACCTTAGCCAGTTCACATAATGTTACGCATATTTAAAGACCAATATAATAGTTACTATATCACCTGAAGTGTGTCATGAATGATAAAACTTCACAGCAACTTGTGTTTACACTGTTCGTATTGCTGTGGAAGCATCTAAATCTAAATACAAAACAAAACATTAAAACACTAAGGACCATGGAATGGTCACACTATGTAAATTTATTTCAGAGATATTCCACGAGCTCTTGTTAGCGGTGTTTCAGTTGTTATAATCCTGTATGTGTTAACCAACATATCTTATCTAACGGTAATGACTGTTGATGAACTTCTTGATTCCCCAGCAGTTGCTGGGATTCCTGAGAGAAAAGGAGAGTATTAGTCTCCCGGTCTAGTTATTGATTGTCTACTAGAGGAACATTAAAATGTACTTCTTTTTATACACACACGTCCCACTACAGGCGTATAACGCCGTCACCATGACGTTAACAAAATGTATTTGAAAGCAATAGAAACAAATGGTTATGTCCGATTTTCGAAGTCATGGAAAACAGGATAGACGTTATAATTTGTAACGGATTCATATTTTCCAAATTCCACTTTGGTATAAATCATTGGGATCATGAGAGGACGAGCCGTATCGATATACAACGTTCTACGACCGTGTTGTTCTGGAGTACCCAACCACCACTTCTCCTTTTTCTAAAGCCCGTGTGACAAATTTGGAACATGAGAGGGGGAGCTCCCCGCCCCCACTCCAAAATTTCGTAAATTCAAAGGGGCCAACTGTTTGTTGTACTGGCGTTTATAAGTACATGTATATATATAACGTTTGTTCTTGAGATATATTTGGTTTCTTAAAGGCATATACGCTTTGTAAGTTTTTTTTATACTTTTAGCTTAGCCAATATTGCACAACAGCCAGTAGATGAAACATAAATGTGGTTTATTACGTCGTGCATTTATTAGCGAGTTGGTGTGATGGCGGTACGCCTGGTAACACATTTAAATCCACAATAGACATGGGTTGAGAAAGTTCTAGGAGCTGCCAAGATGATCATTCCCCTTGTCTGTAATGGTATCCACGTTTGGTGCAATCAATAATGGTTCAGTCTATGTTGGTGGAAGGAGGTTCGTTTTGATTATGGTTAATTACGACCTGTCAATAATTGTTTAGGTCGCGGCTTCGGTAACGGGATTTTCTGACATGGTTTCCCCTTGTCAGTGGTGATAGACGTAGTGCCTGGCGAAGAAGTTGTCTAGTCGTTCGGATGGGACGAAAATCCGAGGTCCCATGTACACCTTGGCGTGCACGTAAAGGTCCCTATAAGAGTTGGCCGTAGCGCTGGTCCGGGCGATATTCATTTCGTTTAATTGATAATTAACTATTTTAGGTATGTACCAGATGTTATAATTTTATGAAAGCGTATAGTCTATACATCTTTGCTGCTGCCAGAGATGGATGATATTCAGTGTAAGTTAAACACTAAAACAGCGGACTTTTATATTTGTCTTTAAACTGAAGAGTTCTACTCTATTTCAAAGAATGTATTTGCTCAGAATTAATCGATTTGAATAATTTCTTGACCAAAATTGGGTCTTACCTTTGGTAGTGTATGGTACTAAAATTGATATCTTTTATTCGTTAATGAATTAATACAATATTGCTTCCTTTAGTACGTGTATTTATATAGCACCGCATTCATAAAGAGAGAAAACCACGCAGATTCTGCATGATTGGGGGGGGGGGGTAGTTATCTGTATCATTACTAATGGTAATCATATGAAATATCCCACATCACTAAAATTAACGTAAAGTCAGCGTTTTTAAGATTTGGTCAGAGAAATCCCATGCAAAGCAATGGTCGCCTCCTCCCGAGTTTACCACCGGCTTTCCCACAATGCACAGCTAGACGCCATTTTTTCTGGAATAAGCGATTTATGTATCAAGTGTTCTAGAAAGAGTAAGCACATTATGGAGTGATTGACGAGTTAAAAAAGCTCGTTTAACAGGCATCTTGGCATTGAAAAATCTTTTAAGGACACTAGTACCATGTATATTCAACTACTCCTGGACGAATCGCCACCAAAATCGAAGGAAGACAAGTTGTAACCATGTTTTAACGATGAACATTTACATTTTAAAAGCATAATAAAATCTTTCAAATTATTTTATTCAGTATGTAAAATACATATTTTTAACAACAACGTCTATCCATAATATCAAATTTGAGATGAAAGGCTCTTTTGTTTCGGGTTGTTTTTTTCTCACTGCAAAATATTTGCTGAAAATAATTAAAAAATACATCAAATTTTAATATCGAAGACGTTTCATCCCTCTCACCCAATCAGAATCCAAGTCTCAATCAATCAAACTGCGGTCCGGCCATACCCCTAATAAACACAAAAACATCGTTTTAAACATTCTGCCTTAATTAGAAGGAGAGTCATTGTGTTCCAAAGTCTCCACCAAGCAGAAAATTCTCACCATCAAGGAATTCGTGTGGTGAAACCATATACGAAGTTTCAACACTCTCATTTAATTAGAATCAAGTTATCGGGCTCCAAAGTCTCGGCCAATCAATTAAATTGCTTAGCATTTGGCAAGTTAGGAGTTTCAAACATATTCACGTATATTGTGTACATAAATCAACTTAGGGTATAAATGACATAATATATTAGGGTATAAATGAATGAATGAAATGGGGTTTAACGTCCTACTGTTATGCACTTAACCTGAGCTAATTGAAGACAGACATATGCCATACAGTGTGCTATGAGGGAAATTTTGCCCGGGCAGCGGCGCTACGGCCTACTCTTATATCGAATTCCAACTGCCAAGGGATCTTTTACGTGCACTCCAATGTGTACACGGGACCTCGGTTTATCGTCCCATCCGAACGACTAGGCAGCTGTCCTTGTCAGGCCCTCCTTCTGTATCACTGACAAGAGGAAATCACGTCGGAAAATATTAGGGTATAAATGACAAAATATATTGTTATATAAAAAAGAGTTATCTAGCCATAATAAACCGGTTATATCTTTCAACGGAGTAAATATGCAAGGAAAATTACTATGGCATCATTTGGTTTAATTTAACAAATCATTTCATTAATTCAACAAGTCCAGGGCCATGACTTCCATTAGAGCCACGAGATGGTCGATCTCGAAGGGAAAAGATGTAACAGCTGCTATCAGCAGTCTCGCCCAGCGAGGCTAACTAGGGTGGAAGTAGTACTTTAGCTAGTATTGTAATCTGTACTATGATTGTATACATGTATTCGGCTATGCTATATAAAATGTAAAAATGAACTGTTGCATTGTTATAACTGAGAAGACAAACGTCTGAAGAAACCAGTATGAAGCAAACACACAACGTGACGTAGAAGCACAGACAATTGGAGACAAATTCTAGACGATCACAAGCTAGAGAAATATGTAGTAAAAAAAAAATGCATATGTCGTATGTAAGATGTGGCGACCGGTCTTCGATTCCCGCTCTCCACGTCAGACAGAAAGGCCAATAGTGCTACAGCAGCCGAGCTTCTAACTCCACAAAGGCATTCACTGTAATAATATTGGTGATATGAATAATTACATTAGGCGAAAATAATTGCACCAGTGGGTATGAATTAGGATAAACACATAATATGTCATTAACGTGTTTCCAAATCATGTAAAAGTAACCCAAAACACAATCTTGCGTTAATCTAACGTTGATACCTACTCTACCCAAAACGAAATTTTGTGTTATCGACGATACTAAAATTTGCATGGGTAT
The DNA here is from genome assembly GCA_917208275.1 of Patella pellucida. Taxonomy (NCBI): domain Eukaryota; kingdom Metazoa; phylum Mollusca; class Gastropoda; family Patellidae; genus Patella; species Patella pellucida. The sequence goes on along the minus strand of OU795039.1, from coordinate 54,453,811 downwards.
TAATTTACATCTATTCTCAGTTTGTTGCGCTCAAAAATACACCTATTCATTTCTCTTGGTCATATAGTTTGGGCCCCAATGACTTGTTTTCGTTTGCTAATCTAACCAAATGTCTCACTATTCTACCGGATTCTGAATACAAATAACTTCTGTCTGATCCACCTTATCCGTCGCCAAGAAACAAAACAACTTCGTTAAAAAATAATCTCGCTACATTACGCATCTGGCGTGTCTTTCGCATACCTGGAAATGATGAGCAAATGAAAGCACGAAACCGATTCTTGTAGCTTTTGTGTTTATATAATGTAATCTGAATGGTTTTATTGGCTGCCTAGGTATTAATGATGGTTATAATGAAAACTTCTTAACAGACAGATTATCCATCTTAGGTTATTCACTTTTCACGGATTTGACGGATCCAAGATTAGTAATTTAGCTATAAGTAGCTACTAACATAGTCAGTTATATAGAAATTTTGGTACCTTTGAAAAGCTAAGCAATTATATTTAATATATATTTGTATGATACATTTCATCATAAACACTTGAGAAAATATCCGTATTGTTGCACTATTCTCCCGATATACAAGTCCTTAATTTGTTGTCACTCATCTATTAAAAAAAAGAATCTACCAGAGGCACGAGAAGGTCCGATATTTCGGACTAAAAAAAACATATGTAAGCTATGTTGAAGATGAACTAATCCCTACAAAGAATGTTGGGGGCAAATGTTGGTAATATAAATCTAATCTGTAATAACCTTATAGAGATTTCTTATGTTTTATTTGGAACCCCGGGAAGCTAATAACTAACACGCGTGCACTTTCGTTTTTCCATACAACACTAGTAACTAACTTAAAGGGTAGTTTATCAATAGTTCGGATGTCATGATTCGTGGGTACACTTCGTTATCGTATTAAACAAGCAGTGTTAATGCTTATCAAACTTTCAATAGCTACTCGCACGGTTTGTTTGCAAATATATATATAGTGACAAAAGATGGTTATCATTTACGTGTGACGACTGGACAGAATGTCGTCTTCGGTGTGTACATTGAAACTTACACTACAAACCGCGAAATAAACAATAGCAAAATTATCAAAATAAGTGCATCATATGGGTCTATCTGTCCGGTTGTGGTATCAACGGCGTCACTTAAGATAAGGGTGTATATTTTACAACTTTATAATATGACATAGCATGCTCGTTTTATAATGCATTGTTGGACCGTAGGTAACCGTTTAAGCAATATTTTGGTGTCAGTCAAAATTACATGTGATAGACCAAGTTGTAGACATTACATATTATAATTGTATTTATCCTTACCATTGAAGCAGAGAGCTATAACGGTTACAGGGTCGATTTTCAGCTCACTGATAATTCCGTTGTTATAAGACCGGGGGGATATTTGTTCGAAACTTCTGCCTCCGCCAAGTCGATCGCAAGTCGCATTTGCATGGCCTGTGCTCTAGAACAGCAATCATAAAATAAAAACCAAGTACGAACAATCCAAACCATAAGACAGAATTCGAAGTCCTAAAAACGTTATAGGCAAAATAGTGTATTCAAGCAAAATAGTGTAATCAGCAAATGGACTGCTCCTCGTGTACAAAAGATGTTCACTTATCAATTAATATTGCATTCATATTCACTTCTCACCCGAACTATTAAAATTTGATCTCTTTGGATTTTTGGGTTCTTCTGCTCTTTTGGTAGGTGTGAAATCGGGAACTGATATCTATATTTATCAACACTTCTATGTAAAAACAAAAGTAAAACAAAAACTAATTAGTTATAACTTAACGGAATTATGAGTGTTTGCTATCACCCCCTCCTTCAATAATACGGATAATTCGTGTTTCCTTTTTTTTATGTATTTTCCTAATTCTGACGACAACCCTATCCTTTAACTACAAAATTGTTGAATCTGGGATATACAGCGGCAAATCCTTAAAAGAAATATTACTATATCATACATAATGAAATTCTACCGTTGGCATATTGAAACACACATTTCAAACATCAACAAATGAAGACGATTGGATGTTACATCGAGACAAGTTGGAAGAAATGCATACATTTTGATTTCTTGATGTGGATGTTCATTATGGTTATCTATTTAACAGTACTGGCCTGAATAGCAGGACGAGTGTACTATATGGACCAGGAACCGCGTATGACGCAATCGCAGCCATCTTGGAATTATCACATCACACATCGCAGTCCGTCAAGCTATACACAATTGTCCAAGGAATAAGCATGCCATGGCCATGTTGGTCGTAATTGAATTGGTGGAGCCTTTGGCGTTTTTAAGAGCGTCGAACCAAGAAGAATAACAAAATGAGAAGTAGTGCTTGCGGTTTAGTGCAAGTTCTTAACTGCAACTTCTTAACTCAACTCTAACTATCAACACGTCTGGGTAAGTGTGATTTCCTGCCATATATCTTCCGCTGCTGTAATCAGAATTTTAAAAATGCAAGGAAACCAAACTATTTATAAAAGTTTCTATCTAGTTATGTTTCAAATTGGTATTTTCAAAGGCATTTCTGCAGAATGTTTGAGGGTTTTGGTAATAATGATAGATGCCAAATGAAATAAGTAATTGATCCAAAATAATTACGGATTTCGATGTTATGACCATTAACTGTGATAATCAATGCGCGACTTCGAATTTTAATAAGGTTCCGGTCATTGGGTAGTTGAGTAACCCTTGCTAACTCTCCCGGTCAGAGGTGGCCACAGTATAAATATTCACGACCACAATTCCATCTATCTTCAACCATCATATACAATAAACCAGCCGATAGGGCGACATTATGTTTAAATGTGTGGCGTTGTTGGGTATTCTTATGAATCCGATAAGGGCTATACGTGTAGTATGTTTCACTTTTAGTTGGAAAATAAAGATTTTGTGCCAGGAACATTTTGGAAAGATTGTATCAAATATTATTGTCAGCTTTAATGACATATTGAAATGGGGTTGACAACATGGTTAGGATTGGGAAGAAAGAAAAGTGAACGTCATTGACAATATTTATTTAATCCTTTTTGGGTGTTCGGTTAGGTTTATCTGCACCTATTCAATAAATTAACCCCATGCTGATAAGGATAAGAATCGTATCAACAAAGATATTTTATTAAGGAAAAAAGTTTTAGACACTTCTATATATCTTATGTATTTAAAGTCAATGTGATTTGCCAGAATGTCAACCAAAAAGATTTGGTCAGGATTGTAAATATGTTTCAGTTGTGTCAACATTACTTAAAGGATGGACATGTGACACAGCTTAATATACGATAAGAGAATTAATGTATTCAATATTCAAAACTCAAAGACCGCTTAAGGGGAAGACCGCAACTCTATAACATGACGACCAAAGGTGGGTAGAAATGATTTATTCTGATATTTTTTAAATTTTTGTTATCAGTTCTATTGGTTTGCAATATTTATTTTTATTTCGTTTAGGACAAAAATTGCAAGTTTATTAAAATTTGTGATAAAGAGTTTAAATTTTAATTATTATAAGTAGGGGTCAAACGTTGGACTGAAAGAGTCAAAAACTATTGGCTAATATGATATTTAAATGCCATGTGTTTAAAAATATTGCGTCCAATTTGTATTTCATGGAGATATGTAATCTGGTAGGTAAATGGCGTGCTTTTCTAGTGTCATGAAGTGATATTACCATGGACCGTGTACAGATGGACAGGCAACGCCCTCGAAGCCTTTGGAATTCTGTCCCGCGGCATCAAGAGACCTGATAATCTTGCCTAAATTAGAATTACCTCCCCTACCATAATTACAGATGTTTTGTCATTGATATTATTTTTTTCTCAACAACCGCGTATTCTTTCTAGTAGAACACTAAATACTCCCAAACGTACCAAAAATATGAAATTAATCAATTATAGATTGTATTGGTATCATTGGTAAATCATGCATTTGTTTTTAATCTATTCTTTTCACCTTGTTTTCGACGATTCAGATCATGAATGTTCGATTTTAGCTGGGTGGGGGGTAGGCGGTTTGATCGGAGAAATTTACGTAAATGCATTCCAAAATTTAATTTTATTTCTTCAGGGACTCCAGGGGGTCATATTAATGCTCTATCAGCCAATGATCTCGGGAAAGATTTAAACAATGGTCTTGACAATGCTGCATTTGATAAGGACACCCTTTCCAGGCGTGCAGATGCATTCAACCAGAAATTCAGAAGAAACAGTGTAAAGCAAGAAGACAAATCACAGCAGATCAACACTTTGTATGGAGGGGCATTAATTATCAACGCAATTATTGGTAGATTTTTTTAATCACTTAGGCTTTATCCGCTGAAACAAAGTCTATATCAATACAGAATTTTATTTTAAAATTATGAAAATAAAAATTTAGTATGCAATTTACTACATATATTTAATTTATAGTGCTATATTAATGATTTTTATGATTTTCCAACAAGGGTAGTTTCTTTAAAAGCTATCCGCGTTTTCTATTTATTACCCAATAGGCCCAGGCATATTTACATCTCCAAAGGGCGTCGTGAAAGGTGCCGGATCAGTTGGGTTGACTCTTATTATCTGGGGAGGTTTTGGTGTCTTCAGTGCGTTTGGTAAGTCTGGTTTATAGATATAGACAACTGCAAGAGAAGAATCGTTTTAATCGATCCTTTTTGTAAAGTAACTTGAAAATTTTAGATAAAAAATAAATTTCTTTGATTATTGGTGAATAACTGTCCTCTGCCATATTTTTGTTCAGCAATGTTTTAATGCCATATTTGGAGAATTTACCGAATTTAGTGCAAGATGTAACTGGCTAAAACTTTAAGAAACCAATTCGAAAGGGATATGTTTTCAATTTCAGCCGCTCTTTGTTTTACGGAACTTCGTGAATCTGTTCCAAGAGAAGGTGTGGAATATGCCTATATTACTGAAGCTTTTGGTCCTTTGGCATCATTTGTTTACTGTTGGATGAGAATAGCTGCAGCAGAACCCATAGCTACGGCTATATTTTGTATGGGGTTTGCCGATTACACGATGGATGCGTTCTATGATGATTGTGGGCCGTCACAACTGCACCGTAAATCGCTTGGTATATTGGCAGTGGGTGAGTCATATAAATATATCAGTGTAGTGCTTTGCTCAGCTGTTGCAATTTCATGAGATATTATACAAAATCAGTTTCATGTCTCTTTTACTTTTTTTAATATGTATGTACATGTGTTGTATTCCTTGAACTACATTAGCAACATCTTAAACTGAAGTATTAAACTTTTAAGGAAACAATCTTTCAATTGGCCAAACAATAAAATTTGTACTAGGACTCCAAGGATAAGGTCGCGCCCTAAAATATTTTATATTTTAAGTTTTCCTGAAAAAGACTGCAGTAATGATTATTATGTCCATGTTTTATAAAAAAATAATTTCAGCACTGTATACTTTAGATCATCTTATGTAGGAATCTATATTTGCTAAATCAATACCTAAATATCGTTCTATAAAATTATGAATTAGCGTCCAAGACCTAATTTTGACAAACCAAAGGCGGACGCCCTCATATTCGAACTTATCTGAGATCTCATCATCCTCGATACCCTCAGTGGTATGTATCCTTGCGTTATACTCCACTAATCAAGGGAGACACATGGTCAAATTATCCGCCCTTGATAATTGTGCTATTTTATCAACCAGAGGGGTAACTCGCATTTTAATGCAATTAAGATCGTTGTTGCAAACTTTGTCAGCATATTTTAAGATTAAGATCGTTGTTGCAAACTTTGTCAGCATATTTTAAGACATCGTTTTGTGTGCATGTCACTTCTTTGACATTACATTTTTGCAACCCTTTTCATAATGGTGCGTAAAGACTGCTATATGGTGGTGAACGTAAAAAATGACGCATAGACTGGTATACAAACTGCCTTTTGATTGGTTCGTAAAATTAACCTACGTGGCCAATAAAATCGCGAAGGGCAGATAATTTGAATTGGTGAAAGCATCGTGAATGGACCCGGATTCAGTGGAGTAAAACGGAACGATTCCACTGGGGTTACCGAGGATCAATCTCATGGATGCAAAGGCATACCAAGTTCGATCGGCTGTAGACGCTAACGTGTTCACAACAAAGTGAATATTGACGGATGACAAAAGAAAACGCCCACAAACTATTGGTGTGTAGAAAGCTTACAAACAATAAGTGATGTCTTGTCTTAACAGTGAGTAAGAGTCGGCATTTTTCAGCCCGATGTCATCTTGCCAGTAGGCGGGGCTCCTGACAAGTACAGTGTCTAGTCCTTGGCCTTGTACGTAAAATCAAGGCCCTGTGTAAACATTGGCGTTCGCGTAAATCCCCCCCCCCCCCGCTTGACAGTTGGAATTAGAAAAAAGAGTAGTTCGGCTGTCCAGGCAAAATGTCTCTCATAGCACAATTTCGCGTAAGCCCTTCTTCCTTAGACCATGCAGAAAAGAAGGACGTTAAACCCACCCCATTTCATTTCTTATCTAAACATACACTTCGTTGTTAGTAACCAAAACATGTAAAATCAGTTTACGTTGGTAACAAAGTTACGACAGATACATTGTATTGCCAAGCATATAGTGAGAAAACTAGTGAAAATATAATTTCTAGTGTAAATGGTCTGCTTATAAGTGTTTGTTTTAAGGATATGAAATAAACCCGGGTGTCAATGTTCGATAAGGAAAACATAGTGTGAACTTTAAGAAATTTGTAAATTCACCAAAACACAATTTAGTTGGATATGTGAATTCCTGAAAAAAAAAGTGGTATACCAGAATCTTTTCGATTTCTGCCATATTATAGGGATTCCTTCTATACTTCTTAGTAAAGTATTGTTTTTATCACGAAGGTTATCGGTATGCATAGAGGGGACGTCTCACTTTCCCCACATCTATTGTTTAGAGTCAAGGTCCGCAGGGCATGACTGATTAAACAACAAAGGGGGTTTAAGGGGATTTAAAGTATAGTCTGTAATAAGTTTGTGACACTTCAACATAGTAAATGAATACCTTTTTATATTATAAATATTTATAAAGTTTGATATATAATAAGTATAGATATATAATGAACAGATACATATATTAACTAATTAAAAATAGATATATAAATTGTATAGCTCTGCAGTCAGCTCTGAACCTGGCCTTCATTTTCTCTACATTCTCTAGGACTGCTATCGTGTCCTCCTCTGAAGGGTGATAATGTTGAGGAAGAGGAGATGCTAGAATACCATCGCGAATGGTAACCCTAGCTGTACAGTACTTTTTGCAACATTCCAAGTATATGATAGTATTACTCTGAATTTAAAACCATCCAACACTAAATTCTGACCAACTTTAGTATTAGCAATGTATTTAAAGTTAACCAGAGCGTTCGCCATTTTGGAATAACCATTTGTAATTCAGAGGAGCTATATATATCAACTGATAAGCTGTGATTAAATATCAGTAGTTTAATTGGTTTTATTTCAAATTAATTATTACATCAAAAGAGCTCACAATGTAAATTTATTAGTAAACTGATTTCACTTATTTCCCCAATCTAATGATGGTGGGAAGTGTTCACCATTAACAATAATTAGAGTGAGAAGTTTACACCAGTTACACTATAATTAATTAAAACAGACTATAGCCCTACACCCACGGTCTATTTACCTCTTAATCCTTTATCAAAACATTCTAATGTGGGGAAAGTGAGACTAAACCTGCATAGAAAAGGGGAAGAAGGTAATTGTTTGATGTGCGACTTCCTTAGATTAAAACTGTTACGTGTATATCTAAAATATGTTCGATTTGTTTGCTAAGTTAGTCAAGTTTGTACGTAATGAAGACGTCAGCTTAAGATAACCTTTTTGATGCTATAGAGATTTGTTACCATCGCATTGACTCTAACTAATAAGTGTAAAAGGCAATTGTATAAATCGTGTTTGTTCAACAATAATATAAATAAATATATATTATAGAAATCTGATCTTTTCGGGTCTCTTTGATGTCGTTTTCGAAACAAACTAGATTTAGCTATCACATGTGTAATAACCAATATCTGATTAAATCAATAAAGAGAAAATTTATGCTTTTCGTTTTCTTGAATCCTATCAAAGAAACGTTTTCTAAACTCCACTACTTGTGAATAAAGTGTATAAAATGATTCGCCATTGTATTGTTTGCTATTTGTCAAACATCTACCAAGAGTTAAATTTAAATTTATATACCATATTTTAATTTTAGTTAGATAATTTCCCTGGGAATTATTTAACATGCAGTATGCTTGGCAACTTCTGTTACAGTATATTTAATACAAATAATTGAGTCTAATCGAAATTTAGTTGTTACTTAGATCTGAGGCAGATTCGAGTATTCTTAAACCCCTAATCCCTAATGGTATTTTTTCTCCTATTTTGTCCCAGGGGAATCAAATAATAACCCATGATGCGTGAATGTTTCGAAAATGGAATCCGCAAACGTCCAAAACATATATTTTGACACCAAATATGGTCAATTTGTAAAATGTTATCGCCAAAACTGACCACCATCTGGAATGTTTCCTAATATTGACTACGTGGTATCACCAACATGGAAATGGGTTCCCAGAGGATATATTTTTAAACCAAACTTGTTTATGATGTTATGATAATAGGATAATAAGTGGCATTTTCCAGCCAAAACTGGAGACCATTTTGGATTTTGACCTATTTGACCCATTTTAATATACGTCTAGACCGACCATAACCCGTAGTTAGCATTTATATTGCGACAACTGCCCGGAATGGTGCGAAATAGAGTTAAAATGATTGGACTAAAAATACACTATATCTTTTATGAATATTCAGTTCATTTCTGTATTTTTTCACACTCTGTAACCCAACTGTTAAAACACTGATGATATATTAGATCTGCGTGTGGTATATGACGCTGCATAAATATTTAGTTGTAAATTTCCCGAAAAAACCCAACAGTTGCAATTTTTCAACATAGCAATAAATCGCTTAATTGTCAGAATAATTCCACTAAGTCACGATGTAAGTAAATATCAATGTCAAGTGGTTGGAAATTGTCCCACCCTTTTGTATAAGAAAGATAAAATATGCAATATTCTTTTTGTAATTGTTAAATATATACTGATCAAAAATGCACAGATCTACTTTACTCTGCTTGGTAACACACAAACCAGATAAGATTCAATCTGTCAGTATAGTAATTTATTCATGATTTATCTCCATGTTTCTTTCAACTAATTTATTTAAATGCACATAAGGCCACCATGCACTTTACGGAAGGTACACACCAATCTGATTAAAATAAAATCTGCCATCCTCACTCAAAGTCGCAAATATTTTTAAACTACAGCCAGAGTGTGTTAACTGAACCCTCAATCCCCTAATTAAATAAAACAATTCACTGGGGAATAATATTCAGATCCAATTTAGAATTTGTTTTATAATACCATACAAAGGACAGTGTAGCCATATTCACCGTGTCTCTTATAGTAAACCAAGGAGTAAACCAACAGAAAACCTTTACAATAATTCGCTTTCTAAGAAGGCAATATGTTTTCATCTCGTGATTCTTGAAGAAAATCTGCAGGTAGCCTTAATATTTAGACCTGACCTTTAATTAGGCCACTAGACATGTATACTCAGGTCCGGTGGAGTGGGAGGGGAGGGGGTGCAAGTACTCTTGATGACCTCTCGCCTGGTACCGTTCGTGCATTTTTATGCGCGAACTCTTAGTTTTTCTTTTAATGGCACGCGCACGGGCACTATTTCTTTATATTTTACTTGTACCAAAATCTGGGATTTAGCGCGGTGGTACATTTGAGGTATTAGTCTGTGAAGTAGAACACTTGCCACTGTACCTGTGTATCGCTAATTATAAACCGAATGTATGAAGACAGTTAATATATATCACGCACAAAATTTTCAATACAGAGTTGATTCAAGCTCGATTTGTTGCTAAGCAAACCAATGGGATTATTTTCTCAACAGTGTATGAACTTATCCATAGCGATAATATCCTAACACCGAGAGAAATTATCTAGTTGTCTGGTAGAAAATTACTTTTGTATTTTTTGGAACGGAAAACAGTGTTTTTAGAAGCAAACTTACCTGCCGCACATGGGGGGAGTCATTATACTAATAATAAAAGGCGAGAACTCTTTTTGCGGCGGAGGCTTATCAGTGAGTAATAGGTCAAGGTTAAAACATACAGTACGCGCATCGCGGAGCTTTGACGAAATAGGATATTACCGTGTTTTTTATCGTGGAATTCCGTGAAATACCGAGTGAATAGGGGCCATCCATAAAGTACGTACGCTTGAAGGGGGAGGGGGGGTCACGCCAAAAGCGTACAGGGGGGTCATTGGCAAAACGTACGTACGCTTGATTTTTTTTAAACTCTAATTTCGGGACGTGCGCACTTCCCTCACATACGTTCGACGCGTGCTGCTTTCCTGCTATTATTGTTATATAGTCATTGTATATGTATCAGTATAGATGTTTTCACAACGGTATTCGCTGGCTCAGACATTTGCTCAGACGAATGAATCAAATTCGGATGACGAATTAATCAAACTTCGTTTGACGCAATTTTGGAGATGGGGGCATCTTCTGCTTCGTCTCAGGCTGCCTTGTCAGCGCTATGTCATGCTCTATATGTTTAGTACAAAAGACGGCCTGTAGATCCACACGTCATGCCTAATTTGCTACCCTTAAAAATGACGAGATTATTATTATTATTATTATGATTATAGACCTTTGACCTGGCCAAGAATTCAACGCACTCTGACATTCGCGAACACATCGCGAGAAGGCTTTTACTTGCGATTCCCGGTGCCAGGGTTAAACACTAGTTAAAATCCGTATACGATTGTTTTCCCGGGATTGCGTACGGGCGTACAGGGGGGGAGGGGGGTTATGCCAAAAGCGTACAGGGAGGGAGGGGGTCTGAATTTTACCCATTTTGAGCGTACGTACTTTATGGATGGCCCCATATCGAGTGACACGATAGTACTCCCTCGGTGTTGGAAACACGGTGTGACTCGGTGTTTATATTAATCCATGCCTCTGATACTCTGATCGCTTATTTGCCGTTTAGTACATGTGTAGCGATAAATTAGTGCGTACAAGGCAAAGTTTTTTCGTGGAAAATATAAGAAATGGCAACGATAAAAATGGGGTAATTTGTTAGAAATAGGTCAATTCAAGACACGGAAGAAAATATTTATTAACATGAAACACGTGGTTAGTAAAAGGCTCAACCAAACGATAAATCATTAGTTGCACTTGTGCCTACGGTTCTTTGGTAACCATCCTTTCTCATAAAAGTTATATATTTATTGAAAACGAATAATATGCTGATGAATTTATTTGAAATGACCTAGACAAAAACAAAATAAATATTTACACGACACGCAATCTTTTTACAAGCTCATAGAAATTGTGAGATGCACGTTGACATGCATGTCTCGACAAGCTTGACAATACCAATCGATAAATTAATGCGTATAAGTTTTACCGGGGGGGGGGGCGTAGTTTTATCCATCTAAATACTAATTCACATACTGATATATCTTTTCTAATGTCGGTAAATCACACCTCAATTTGTATGTTTTTCTGGTTTAAATCACAAATGAATTAAAAGAATATGTCACACAAAATCAGAATTAACCGTCAACAAGTTTATAGAACTTGCTGAATGCATGTACCAGTCCATAATAACCTGACGTTTTCATTTCGACACTAAAGGTTCCATAATGAGAAGTGACACGTGATATCAAAGGGAACTAATACCATGTAATAGTCGTGTAGACAATACGACCCTTTTTGTTAATTGTCAGTATGTCAGAGATGTAGATGTATTTTACATGCAGCTCCAATTCATTTAATAACCTGTATTTATAATTCAAATGGTTTCTCAATTAGCAGAATGTCAAAATAAAGAAAACAAAGTTACATTTCATTACACTGTGCACAAACTCGTTCCTTAAAGCCCCAATACCACTCTTGTTTTAACTGAATAATTTGTCCCAATCTTTTTTCTGGTCGAAAAATTGTACTATTTTACAATATTCCAATTAATAAATGATACAAATTTCATCCTAACCCATCTAATTTTAAAAATTGGAAAAATTCAACTACATGCCGTAACATGGTTGCACTTTCAAATGCAACTTGGATTTAAACATATTTTCGACCCCTCTGGACAGGTAAGATAGGTTGTAATGGATAATTTACACAACAGGTAGGACACTTAGACATCTAGTAGTTAGAATAAGGCTATTTTTTTATGGTCCTGTCAAGCTAGCAAGAGTGTTATTGTCCCTGCCCGACGACCCCTTTAATAACTTAAAATACTTGATCTTTCTGTTAAGACAGTTTATTCGACACTCTTTGATGAGCTTTATAGATAAATTATTTTTATAACTATTAAAGATCTGGTTGTTTATGGATAATAATAAGACAATCAAAATTAATATTTGTGGATATAAATAATAATAATAATAATATGTCCATTTATATAGCGCCAAATCCACAAAGCGTGCTCATAGCGCGACAGAATTACTATCCCGGTCTCTATGACACAGGTAAGCCTGATTACCTCCCTTTACAACTCTTTGAAAGAGCACCCAACATATGCAGCTACAACTTGAAGTTTCAAGGAGCGCAACAGTTTTTTTTGTGTGATACATACACAACCATACGGTACCCATTTACAACTGGGTAGACTGGAATGCAGGGATGCAGTGTCTTATTCAAGGACACAAGAACTCGGCGAACAATTCGGGTCTCGAACCTGCAACCGTTAGGTCACAAATCCTACACTCTAACCGTTGCACCAAATCCCTCCCGTACACGAAATGGAACTAAACAACTCCAAATAACAGGAATATCGTCGCGGATTTATTGTGGTCTAAACGGTATTATAAAGTTAACCATAAATCAATGGACCTGTTGTAAGGTCAACACTGCGTGGTTTCTGGCGCCATGTAGTCTGAACCACTAAAACAACACGTGCGGTTTTATTCTTTGATCTTTGATACACGGGACATTCCTGTTATTTAAACAAATCTGCACGAGAATGGCATGTAAATGGAATATTATAATATGTGTAGGAAGCCTAGTGACGAGTGTAGTAAGTAGGCTATAGACTATAGTTTTAAGTCGAGATAACTCGCTTTCAGTTTACTCTGTTTTTGCGATAACCAATTATGTGAGAAATACCATTCTGACATTCGGTTTTTAAAAGTTGTACGTTTGTTAGATACTGACAGAGCAGCCCGGAGTCGAACAATCGCCGCCCGAGCTGTCTTCGTCAGCTAGATTCAAAATGGCGTACAACCAGTGCAAGTGGGAAAAGACGACAATAAAATCAGAAATATGTTATTTATTATTGTCGGACTGATTACATCACTCCTGTCTAACAAATCATAAAGCTGTGGTGTTACGGTGGCGGCATAGTATTTCACCGTAACACCACAGCCACTCTAACCATTCATAATACATCTATTGTGTGAACTATGATAAATAATAAACGGAATTCTTCGATTATGAACAAACTATTCAACTTTGGTTATCATAAACTAACCTGTGTGTTTGAAATCAACTCCGGTTAAATAAAATCCATTGCACAGTTAAATACCACAACTAATTAACTAGGTTCTCTCTTGAAAAATTGAGCTCGAGCTAACTTGACATCTAAAAATGGTGGCGAAACCCAAGGTGAAGGCTGTTACGTCACCGAACACAATTTGGCGACCTATTCGGCTAGCGAGCTATTCGACCAATCCAGCTGGCAAGGTATTCATGGTTCCGACCTGTCAATCACCGTAAAGAGATTGGCCAATCAGAGAGCCAGATTATATTGGCACAATCATATTAAAGGGATGCGGTCTCATCCTAATCATAGCCAATTTTTCAAATTTAGAATATTAAAAAAATGACAATGTTTAGGATGGGAGCGCACCCCTTTAATATGATTATGCCAACTTTTACTAATAGTTTTTGGAAAGCTTATTTAATCATCTTTTTGAATATATATAGCCGGGTGCTCTGAATTTTGTAGGATGGTCCGAATTTTGACTCGAAATATTACCGTATTTCCACTTTAAAAAACCCCAATATATTCTACTTTCGTTTGATAAGACGTTACGATGGATTTTATTGGTTGATAAAAATAGATGAGTTTGTGCGATCTTTGAATTTATTCTGAATAGGTTACCAACGAATTCATGCTTCCGAGATTTGCAGATAAGCTCCGCCCCCTGGCTTAGATACTGTTACTATGTCCTACAAATTTGACCACATCAACCTGTTCAATATGGCGATCCAGCAGTCTGTACCGTAATGTTAAACCTCATACAAATGTTTTTAAATTCTAAATTATGACGAACTCTCACTAGTGTACTAGCAGTCTAGTTCCTTCATGAACTGTCTGAGACAGTTCATAAAGGAACTACAAGCAGTCCTGCGTAAATAGTTTTTTAATGCCAGTATATTTGGCCCGCGTAGGTCAAGATTGGCTGCCAGTTCTGTCACACAAACAAACAAGGCTGTTCTTTGTGGGAAGTTAGATATTTCTACATTTATCGTCAAAATAGTATTACGCTGCGCATGGGGGACTCGTAACATGGACGAACGTCACCCGGACCGCCTTCATGGTGCAACATTTATACTTTTTCCGAAACCAAAGAACCAAAAACAGTGGTAAAAAATCACGACGGCACCCGTAGTATTTTCAAGTTTTTAAAGTAGTATTTTCTTGTTTTTAAACTTGAAAATACTACGGGTGCCGTCGTGATTAAAGTATTTAGCGAAATTGCAGTAGAAAACCAATAATAACTACGGCATCTTTAGCCGTGGTATTTTATTTAAAGAATACCACGACGCAAATTGCCATTGTCCACGGCATAGTCGAAAGAAAGAATTTATTATTTTGTTTCTTTTCCGAGTTCTTGTGACTGCATTGTTCTATATTGAGTTAGATCTCGAGCCCGACAACTAAAAATAGCATCTAGGCCTACCCGGATTCTCATCTGTTTGACACTAGTATTTAACAACATGAAGTATTTATATCTAAATAAATAAAACACGTATCCCCCAAGTCACCTGACCTAATTCAACCGTAAAATCGCATGCTGATGGTTAGCTAAAATGGTTGTCCAGTGTATTTAATTATTCAAGAAGTTCAAAACAGTATTTTCCCCACCTAATCACTTGATCGGGACATATTTTCCAGTAAACTATTCATAATATATATTGTCTTTATTTCTGGAAATTGTTACGATATAAATATGGACGGGATGTGAGAATGGAATTTCAGGGGGCTTTACATGTCCGCCGCACGAGGTACATCATGCGTAGGTGTGAAGTTGTATTTTGATAATCATGCATTCACGGTATTACATATATTTTAGAATCGAAATTCAACACCTCAACGGCGAGGTACTCATTTAAAACGCAAGTCTGGTACTATGATACTTATTTGGTGGAATTCACGTGGATACGGATAACAGAATGGAACGAATAATGTTTAGTTCCATCGGGATTTTCTCTGAACTATTAGAAAGGGAGAACTGGCATTAAAAAACTATTTACGCACGACTGCTTGTTTTTGACACTAGTGAGAGTTCGTCATAATTTAGGATTTAAAAACATTTGTATGAGGTTTAACATTACGGTACAGACTGCTGGATCGCCTTATTGAACAGGTTGATGTGGTCAAATTTGTGGGACATAGTAACAGTATCTAAGGGGGCGGAGCTTATCTGCGAATCTCGGAAGCATGAATTCGTTGGTAATCTATTCAGAATAAATTCAAAGATCGCACAAACTCATCTATTTTTATCAACCAATAAAATCCATCGTAACGCCTTATCAAACGAAAGTAGAATATATTGGGTTTTTTTAAAGTGGAAATACGGTAATATTTCGAGTCAAAATTCTGGTCATCGTACAAAATTCTGAGCATCCAGCTATATATAATCGGAAAGGTAATTAAATAAGCTTTCCAAAAACTATTAGTAAAAGTTGGCACAATCATATTAAACGGGTGCGCTCTCACCCTAAACATAGCCAATTTTTCATTATTCTAATTGTAAAGAACGGTAATGTTCCGAGTCAAAATTCGGACCATCGTACAAAATTCAGAGCACCCGGCTATATATATCCAAAAAGGTGATTAAATAAGCTTTCCAAAAATTATTAGTAAAAGTTGGCACAATCATATTAAAGGGGTGCGCTCTCATCCTAAACATTGTCATTTTTTAATATTCTAAATTTGAAAAATTGGCTATGTTTAGGATGAGACCGCATCCCTTTAATATGATTGTGCCAAAATAATCTGGCTCTCTGATTGGCCAATCTCTTTACGGTGATTGACAGGTCGGAACCATGAATACCTTGCCAGCTGGACTGGTCGAATAGCTCGCTAGCCGAATAGGTCGCCAAATTGTGTTCGGTGACGTAACAGCCTTCACCTTGGGTTTCGCCACCATTTTTAGATGTCAAGTTAGCTCGAGCTCAATTTTTCAAGAGAGAACCTAGTTAATTAGTTGTGGTATTTAACTGTGCAATGGATTTTATTTAACCGGAGTTGATTTCAAACATACAGGTAAGTTTATGATAACCAAAGTTGAATAGTTTGTTCATAATCGAAGAAATCCGTTTATTATTTATCATAGTTCACACAATAACTACTAGTATCACTCCCTACACATTTCCCCTCGTCTACTTTCCCAAACGTCAACAACACATCTCATACATCCATTTCGCTGATTAACCCTTGTACCATGTATACTAGTTTGTCATGCAAGTACTCGTGTTTATCATGCTTGTCTTCACTTCCCGTATATTAAAGTGTTTGTTGCATATCTCCCGTAGCAATGATCCTCGTGTTAAAAATATTTTTGGAATGTATTTAATCAGTTATATCACATATGTAATAATGACTGACACCATAGATGTCCTTAAAGTTAAAGTTATAAATTTCAAAATGGTAAGCTTACTCTTCCGGACACCTGTTACCGCTGTTTGTCGAGTATTTTGTACACGAGGAGCAGTCTATTTGCTAATTACACTATTTTGCTTGAAAACGCTATTTTGTCTATAACCTTTTTTAGGGTTTCGAATTCTGTCTTATGGATTGGATTGTCTCGTATTTGGTTTTATTAAAAAAAAATTACTAATATTGTGCATGGTGCCTGTAGATCTAAAATTACCATGTACAATATGTTAAAACCATAGTTTGTTAATCTTGAATTTTAATTTATGAATAATACCAATCATGAAAATTTATTGTGTCAACCAGAGCCTCAATACCGAATACAAAAAAATATAACCCTTCTTTTTTTCATACTTTATAGTGACATTAGCGTACCTAAATGTATTTAGTGCCAAACTCTCTGAAAAGGTGCAGGTTTTGGGAACTATTGGTAAAACAGTAGCTTTAACAGTCATCATCATCTGCGGAATAATCAGGTTAGCAAATGGTAAGACTTTAGTCGACCAATAAAAGACACTTTTAGTAAAGACAAATTTCGTGTGTCACAATGTAATGCTTCTTCCGATAGGCGGATTTTCCAATAGTTTATTCTATGTTACGCGATTAAATATTGCTATAAATATCCAGGCAGTATTTGATTTTAATCGGAAAAGGGTACAATTATTTTGTCATTAACTTTTGTGAAAATTAATATTTTGAATTAAAGTTTACAAAGTATGAGATATGCATATTGTTAGTGTGTTATCATGATGTTGGGCGTGTAACTATTGTAACCTATATAATATCGTATATGAAAAGTATCCATACAGAACTAATTCTGTTTTATTAAAGGTCATGTAACTGAGCTGAAAACTGGCTTTGACAACACAGAAACAAACCCAACTGCAATAACTTCAGCAATCTATAACTGTTTGTGGGCCTACGGTGGATGGTAAGTTTAAACATTAAACATAGATTATGCAAGGGCAAAATCTGCCTATTGCAGGTCTTATTTAGGCCTGAAATTTTATCTAAATTATTAATTAGGCATTAGGTAATTTGTCCAGACTATAATTCACTCTCGGTGTCAATGCTAGCCTGCGATATTTAATGAATTAGAATCCGAGTTGCTGCTCAACTTCCATTCATGATTTAATCATGAACTGGATAATCGAGACTATGTTTTATCGCACTGACTTTACTAATGATGATCTGGGCTTAAATGTCGGTTCAGAGTGGATGAATATGACTGAAATTTTCAGCAAATTTGCTACATTATTTAATTCAACTATTATAGTGAGAGCTGCCAGCTCTTTATCTAATACCAAATAACCTATCTGTAATGAAAAAAAAACTTGATAGACAGCGTAATCTAATTTAGAAAATAAAAAAGATAATTGTTTTCTTTAATATTGCAAAATATCCCTTGAAATATCATTAACGGACTATACTTGTCGGCTTATAAAAGATTTTGGTGTTAAAGGGTTTTTGATGTGATATTTTTTTTAGGGCAAGTGTAAATAATGTAACGAAAGGCGTAAGAAAACCGCCAAGGTAATTATTATTTTTGACATTTTAATCAGATATAATATTCCATACTAAACGGAAAACATTGACTTTCAAACCAAACACAGTAGTGGCCATCTAGAGTCCCCTTTGCTTATATTGATTTCGTTACGCCATCTTGTTTTTCTCTTAAATAACTGTCTATCAAAACATATTGAGGCTAACCAGTCTTGAAAGTATTGCCTACAGTACTCACTTTTGTTAAATGTAGAGAGATAAAGAGAGATGGGGTTTAACGTCCACTCGACACAAACTAGGTTATTTTCGACTAAAATATGGTTTAATTTTTTTTCAATAATACGCTTGCGCGTAGGGGTCTTTAGCAGTAGGAGAAACCTAGAGGACCCGGAAAAAACACACGAAGCTTGCCAGGTAACCATATACCTTGTCACGTACAGGCTTTATGCACGTCCTAACCATTCGCCCCCCCCCTCTTGTAAATATGGAGAATGATTATTAGTCTTTAGGCGAATTTCAGTAAATATGTAATGAGCATCATGTAAAAAATATCCAATAATTATGTATCAGTATTACCCATTAAATTTGTTCCTCATACTGTATTTATCATATCTTTTCCATTTTAATAGAAATCTACCTCGATTAATTAAAGTCGCTATCCCAACAGTTGCTGTAATATTTATGGCTGTAGTGACGTCATATTTTACCGTGATGACAAAAGCCGAACTTGTTGGATCAGAAGCTATTGGAGTGGTAAGAATTATCGTTTACATGATAATCAGGGCCCTGTTTCTCGAAATCGTAACTAAAGATAAAATCCCAATTTAGTAGATACTTCCATTTTGATTGGATAAGCAATAAAATCAATCTAATATTATCCAATCAAATTACTAAAATTTGGAGTTTATCTTAGTTAAAATTTCGCGAAACAGGCCCCAGACTTCTTATAGTAATATGTAGGGAGGGATTTTGGGAGAGATTTGGCTCAACGGTTAGAGAGTAGGGTTTGTGACCGAACGGTTGCAGGTTCGAGACTCGAATTGTGCGTCGAGTTCTTGTGTCCCTGAATTCCAGCTACCCAGCTGTAAAAAGGCACCGGTAGGATGGTGTATGTATAACACATCAACTGTTGTTCTCTTTGGGCAGCATATGTTGGGGCTCTTTCTAAGATTTAAACAGTTCAGCGGTAAAGGGGTGTAATCAGGCTTTGCCTGTATCCTAGAACCGGGATAGTAATTGTGAGGCGCTTTGGGCACATATTTGTGGATATAGCGCATTATATAAATATGCATACATTATATAGTAATATCTCTACCGTCTGTTTTAATCGATGTAAATATATAAAACAAATATCAAAAGCTAAAACCCAACAACTTTTACTTCTGCATGCATCAAAATACTAATTTCTAGACGTAAAGACATAAAATAGATGAGCATTACAATTTCGCTATAAATATAACGATAATTAAAATATAGATCTATATTTCGTTTCGTTTTTTATACTTTCGATGGCCTACACTACATGTAGTTAAGACAAGTAAAACGAAATTTTGAACTATGCAGACGAAACAAAATATGATCTGTGTTTTAATCAGATTGCGATACACACATAAAATGGTATAAACCTGTTGTAAGATGAATCTGTGTCAATCGTTTTTTGTAATTAATAAAAAATTAATAGAGGTGCTTAAAATTCCCGGATAGGTCTGAAAAAAAAGATATTATACTCTTCACAAAAAAAAAGAAACGCATGGCCCATTTTCGTCATTTTTTTTTATTTGAACGAGATCGTTGTTTCCACAAATCTTACTTGTTGTTAATGTCATTATGTAAAAAAAATCCATTTTTGGTTTTAGGCGTAGGGTCACAACGAGCATTATTTCATGCTTTAAAAATAGACTTAATGATATAACTTGGCTATCGATTGTTTAAATTTGGTGGAAATTGCTTCTTAACTCATGTTTTCGTAGCCAGGGAAGCAAATAAACACATTTATAATATAATCTCTTTATTACATAACGCACAAACAAATAAAAAATTCGAAACTCTCTGACTACCTACTCCCATAATTTCAGGGTCAAAGGTACCGAAAAACACTAGGAGAGCAGCACAGTTATATTGCGTGATATAGAGTATGCACATTGGACGCCTCTGCCATGCCGGAAAAAAAAACAACACTAATTAGCATATTACCCAATTTGTGAACACTTAACGAGCCAATAGATGGCATATCTGAACGAAAATCAACACTATCGGTCGGTTACCAGAATGTGAATCCCAGACGATGTAGTCAGGCTGCTGAATGTTCCCCACAGTACTATCTGTCGTCTTTGGGATAGATACCGACAGTGAAACGGTTCACAACAGCGACCTTATCTGCACCAGAAATTCCTGAACGGCGTAGGATCTCAGACCAGACAGTACGTATAGACGCCAACGTCCCGTCAAATACTACTTTAATAGGTTCAGACACACATGTTTGGCCACAGCGATAAGTCGTGGTTCCTGTTGTAACGAGGCGATGGTAAGGCGAGGGTAATCTGACGACGAAATGCGTTTCTTTTTTATTTGAAAAGCATATATATATATTACATAATATCTTACGATTTATACATTTTTAAGTATATAATTGAAATGGGGGAGGGGGAAATATCTATCTATATATATATATATATATATATATATATATATCCAAAATTATTATATATATATATATATATATATAAATGTAAACTAAATAAAGCTGCTCTCAGTATATAATATTTAAAAAAAACACAATTTTTAACTAATAACTGAAGACACCTAGCGGTCGAAAGTACTCGGCGGAATGTGATAAATTTTTAGTTTTAATGAATCGTTATTAGTTAAAAATTGTGTTTTTTTAAATATATATATATATATCGTCAAGTATTTGTTTTCATTAAATTCTAACACAACAATTATGCGGGTTTTAAGTAGACGACGAGGGTTTGTTGATATGGGTTGTTGATATTGTATGTCCTTTTTGTATTTCAGACCTGGGCTGATCGGGTTCTGGGTGCATATTCTCCAGTCATACCTATTGGTGTTGGTTTTCTAGCGTTAAGGAGTGCAAATGCAACTTTTTTGGATGCTGGGAAGTAAGTATCTTAGACCACCTAATCCCATTTCCATTTATATGAATAATTTGAAAACTCTGCAAGGCTAATCGAACGTATGTCGTCTTTTCGCAATATCCATGTCTATTGCCACATTTAGATATATTTAGGTAGTACCTCCGCTCGGGGTGCATTCTACGATGAATTACAACTGTTTTGGTATACTATGGATATTGATAACGTGAATGATTATTTGAAACCCAGCTTGTCACATATCTGATAGATACAGTATGCATGGTAAAATCATATGAAATAATTACCAAGCGACCTTTCGGCTAGGTTTTTCTAGACAAATATGATAGAGCATTACATGTAAAAACGATGCTTTAAAAACTTTATTTGCAGATTATCGGGAGTCGCCGTTAAAGAAAATAAAATGCCAGAAGTAGCAGCTTTTGTTCATGTTAGAAGTAAAACCCCGATTTTGACTGTTATTACAAGGGTAGATATAACAACGAAATAATTTTTAATTGTTGATAAACATGTTTTATATTAAGTTGGTAAATTGTGCTATTTTTTTCGCATGTCATTTTTAATTAGTCCGTTATTTTCTCTGGTTAAAATTATCTACATGTTTCGTTTCAGGCCATAATTGCTATAATTATGATTATTTTGGGAACCCTATCGTCACTTTTAAATTTCTTTATCTTCATTGTTTGGGCGTTTCATGGATTATCTGTTCTGGCATTGATAGTTCTCAGATTTAAAAACAAGAAAAAGAAAAGGCCATATAAGGTAAGTAAAGGCATCATATAGTCACGTGTTTTAAACAAATCACTTAAAGAAGCTCAATCGTAAATATTTGGGACCTAGAAATTAATACAAATGGGTCGTAATGTAATGTAATACGAATGTATATTAACGGGGGGGGTCTAGAGTGCCGCCCTTCGACCTCTAGCTGGCCGGTCACCTCTGGCTTGCGGCTGTGGTTTCGAGCCCTAGTGTGAGCGTATGTGACATGGAGATAGGAGCGCCTCCTTAACCTCGTGGGTTTCCTCCGGGTACTCCGGTTTCCTCCCACTGCTAAAGACCCATACGCGCAAGCTAATTATTGAAATAAAAATTGAAAGCAATACGTTAGTCCCAACATGACCTAGTTTGTGTCGAGTGGACGTTAAACCCCATTTATCTTTATATATATATAAACTGATTTAATTCAATCATTTCCGTTTTTACCCTAATTTCAAATCGGTTATACTCGACGAAATACGCCAAAAGCCTCAAACGAAAGTCAATCTCTGGTGTCTGGTAGTAGTTATTGCGCATGTTGTCCAGGTAAGAATATGGGTCATCGTATATGTCTAGCTTCGGTCTTTTAGTCCCTTCTTACAAATGGTGCTGAATCGCATTCTGATACACAATTTTTGTACCAATGGTAAAATGTTTATTTTGTCTTAATATCGGATATAAGAAGCACATTATTTCCCGGTAAGATCACATCGATCGGTGTTGATTTAATTTGACGCATAATTCATGGTTTCAATGTCGAAGACTCTTTGGTATAAGATTGAGTAAAAGACTAAGCTACTTTAAAATTGTTTAAAATAAGTAAACCTCATGATTTGTGTTAATTTGTCCTGTGCTGTAGGTATCTGTATTTTTTGGGATTGTTTGTCTGCAGTCAGAGTAAATTAATAAACTGATTTGTAGGGAGAAGATAGCACAATTATTATTACTATATTTGAGAGAAATAATGATGACCTAATGTAATTAATGTATACTTAAAATCAGTAGCGGATTATCAATGAGGCTGATAAGGCTGCAGCCTCAGGCCCAAAGATTTTTTTTTTAAAAAAAATGTTTTAGACTTGTCTGATACGATTAAAAACTCATAGACAATGAATAATAGGGGTGGGGTTTAGGCCCAACGGGAATCAACATAGGCCCTGACCCGTAATTAATTAGGCCCACTCCATTTTAGATAGGCCCTCCAGAAACTGCCGCCTCAGGCCTTGCTGGAGCTTAATCCGACACTGCTTAAAATACCCAGAACTTCCGTTAGAATTGATCAATTTTAATGATTATATTTTGCCAAAACGTGTATGATCTTAAAATCTATATCAACCCGTTAATGGTATAGATGTGTCCCGTCGCTAACCCGATTAATACTTTAGATGTTCTTGTCGTTTTTCAGGTTTATCTATTTATGCCTGTGATAGTTGTACTGGGTATCACCATAATACTTATAACTCCGTTTTTGGAAAGGCCGAAGGATGAGTTTATTATTGCTGTTTCCTTTTTTATATTATCGTTTATAGCTTATCTTCCTGTAACTTATTTAAAAAGCTACAATCCACTCTTTTTTGGTAAGTTTAACTAGACACAAAAATGTAGAAATGTAGGATGAGTTCCGCAGTAATCATTTATGCTAAAGAGGGCTAAACTAACTTACGACGAAATCAGTCTTTAATAAATACCGTCACAATCAGTGGCAAGATAATCTTTGTGCCGAGTGCGGTCGGGTTTGTGATATCTGAGAACGTAATTGAAAATACGGAAAAGCATCTCATCCATTTGGGGACGTCACTGCCATAGACGATTACAATACAATTTTCTAAAACAGGCCATTAAAAATTTAAAAAATACCGAGCATATACACCCATACATTTTGTCTTAAATAGAAAATGGTTCGGGGTTTCTTGTCCAATATGACCCATAGGTTATGCTCCGCTACTGCTACCAGATATGTTTAAACCTCCATGTATACATTTCAGATAAGATTACAATATGGCTGCAATTGTTCTTGAGAATAGTGCCCAGAAGGTAACTATCCTTTGGCTTTCTTATAGATACCAGAATATACTCTAGGTATTATATTAAGATTCGCAAGCATTACCTTATATCTTCTATTTCCAACAGGGCTTTACGAAGGAAGGCTTCTATTATGGCAGATCGAATGTACAACAGAAGAATGTCCACACCAGAGACAAGAGGTTATTTGCGCTATAATAGTACTGATAAGTCAGAAGAGATTGATAACAATAATGACAGTTTACGACTTAGAAAACCGGCAGAAATGTCAACGGGGATGGGTACAGATAAACCAATTGTATCTATTCTGAAGAGATCTAATGATAACGAACCCGATCTTTATACTGAGATAGACATAGATCAAGGCATGTCAACGTCCGCAGAACAACAAAGTGTGGATGGAAGTATTGATGACGATTATGCCACTGATGATGATTTGGCTAGTACTGATGATGAATTAGACAGCGTTGATGATGCATTGTCTTCTTCTTCGTCATCAGATGATAATAATGATGGTCATGGTGATGAATTAGTTAACAATAAATCCGATGCGAAAACTGCCAAAAATGTCCAGAAATTATGATAGCATTCATAAGGAACATATGAAACATGCACCGACATCTCTTTACTTTTAAAGATCAAAAAGAGACGTATTTTAAAGGTATGTTTTACCGGCCATGGCATAACATACGGCAATAATAAACTTAAAAATGGACAGCAGAGGGTTGAGTCAAAATCTTTATTGTGAAAAATACTTGTTTTAAATCCATTACCCATTACCGTATAAAGGGTTTTAGACAATTTGTGGTGGAGGCATAACGTTGCTAAATGGTAGCTTACCATTTATTTCATTTAAAACGGGAATATTATAAAACAAAGTATCTGCAAGGTGTTAAAATAATTACTTTAACATGATCGGTAATAAAACTACGATTCTAGATTTTAATGTTCAGTAAAGGCTTTATTAGTATGCAAGGCACTCGGGAGTTTTTTGGGCAATAGCTTGGACCTTGGCTGACCTGACGATGTTGTCCTAACGCTATTTTGCTGTGATGAAATAACTTTCGTCAGTTATTTGATATTCTTTTTTCGATATTCATTACATCAGTATCTTGGCAAAGGATAAACAGATATAAGGCTATCCAAGGTCAAGGTAATTGCTTTTAAAAGTGGCCCAGAGTACCAGAGATAATGCTGACATGGCATCCGGATCAAATTGGTAAATATTAAAATCTTAAAATTAAATGTACATTCCTTAAAATTTTAATGCTCATGTTTTGCTTTGGGATAAAATTTCCCATAAATGTAAATAAGTTACAAATTATGACCATTTCATGACGGATAGTGTAATAGTTCTCAAACAACAAAGTCGTGACTTTTATTAGGAAGATGTGGCAGATTATGACATCACCCCGATCTTTATTAGCTAAACCTCCATAAGTTAGATCAAAATAAAACTTCGAATAGTGTTGATCTGATACCTCCAAATGTTTCTTGGTATTGAAATTATGGGCATAGACACTTGATATCCTGCACGAAATGCAATATATGAAGTAATCAACAAAAATAGGTTGTGGAATTCAAGATGTCAGTCACCAGATTATACGCAACCATCTAATATCAAGCAAATTCACAACAAAATTTAGAGATGCTCACGTCAACTAAATCCATAAAAGTATTGAAACAAGTGGCAAAGTTTATCTATTTTGCATCATGAAAGAGACAGACCGCCCAATACAGTCCTGCTATCCCTGTGTAATAATGATTATACCTATAATGTATCAATAATGTATCATATTGCACGTTTCCAGCTTTTCATTCAATAAACTGGCCGATTGTATACTATATCAAAGAATGGGGAACATTAAGTTGTTTTTATTCGCTTAACATAAATATTGTAAATATATATTGTTGTGTAAATTGTGTAATTAATTAAAAAAAAAAACATTAAAAAACATCACAGTTTTGTGGAAAACTCGTTTTAGTTAAAGGACAATATTGATGTTAGTCATTATCACATATGTGATAGAACTCGTTAAACCGGTTCCAAATATAATTTTAACACAGCGATCATTGCTAAAGGGAGTGACGAACACAAAGGGGAAACACAAGTTACCCTTCAATATAACTGACTGAAGTGACGAGTGACAATTCCTTCGAAGACCAAAAGTTGTTATGTGAGACTGTGAGAGGATAACGGACAATTCAAGAAAGTAATTGAATGTCACTAGAAAAGAGAACACGAGAAAAATAGAAATAGTCCGTACATTCACTTGTTTTTATTCTTTCTATACTTCATAAAACCATGGTAATGCATGGACTTTTTCTATATTTTTTCGTTTTCTCTTTTTTTAGTGACATTCAATTTATGTTCTGAATTGTCAGATATCCGTTCACTTATAATTAAATTATTGCTCAATAAGGGAGATAATTTAGGGCGTGCTATGGATTCAGACTATGATAATTATTTAGTAGTGCGAGTTATGAATAGACAATTTTCCCCTAAATTATTTTATCCCCTCTTCCTGTATTTTTCTGGATTTGGCGAAAGGGTAAAAAATTTGCAATTCAATAGCAGTAATACTGATGATATTGGGATGTAAAGTGTCTTTTTGCAGAGCAACCAAATGACAAATCCTCGTAGCAGCAAAAACCAAAGTATCAATCTCTACAAAATTATGATGAGATTATGATTGTAATCTATTTGCATATAAAGATTAGAACCAACGGAATGTCGAGCAAAACCTACAGTCTGTGCTGTTACAGCCATTTAACATTGAGATCAAAAGGCAATTAATTACTAGTCCTCATTAGAGAGAGAGAGAGAGAGAGAGAGAGAGAGAGAGATGGGGTTTAACGTCCACTCAACACAACTAGGTCATTTCGGGACTAACATATGGTTTAATTTTATTTCAATAATTCGCTTGCGCGTAGGGGTCTTTAGCAGTGGGAAGAAACTGGAGTGCCCGGAGGAAACCCACGAGGTTGAGAAGGCGCCCATATCTCCATACCACATACGCTCACACCAGGGCTCGAAACCACAGCCACAAGCAAGAGGTGGCTGGCCAGCTAGAGGTCGAAGCGCGGCACTCGAGACCACTAGGCCATCCCAACCCCCAGTCCACATTATAAGATATTATGACGATTTGATTGGGTACACAGTTTGACTCGGTAACTAAACTATAACATGCTGGTGGATGTGTCTACAAAACATCCCGTTACTTGTATATTTGCAAGTTAGGTATTATATACATAATATAACAGAAAGTCGCATACACAAAGAACTAAGCCAAACCAAACTCGACAGCGGCAATCACAAACTTATTTTCCATTGGTCTTGTGGGTAGGTTTGTCGTGCCGGTTTTGTTTTGCGTGTAATGTGGTCCTCCTGCACTAACTAACTAATAGAGGGTGATATATACGCATAATATTCAATTTCGTGCACCAAATAAAGAGAAGTCATTGAATTATTGTTAAATATTTATTTTAGTAAGATATACGTTCTCTATATAGAACAATACTATACACGATTCAGAATAAAAGCAATCAAACAAAACATGCAATAAAGATTAATTCAAACATAGTCCCATATTTTAAAAATCAAATAGGCCTATAACAATAACAATGTAATCACAACCTACTTTTGTAACATTATTTTGGCGAATATATAAGTAAGAAAGACAGAATTTGCAAAATATATTAGTCTTTGAACATTGCATATTCTTGATGAATTCCAACAAAATACACTATTATAATATTTCGCCGTCATATACAAACTGTTTTGAGGTCCAAATTAGATGGAATACCTTATAGTGATTTAGGCCTATATGTAATACGTAGAATATCGCATTTTTGTAAACACTTCACCAATGTAATATATATACATTAAACCTACCAAAAGCACTACTGGAATGATATTTTCCTAGTGTGGAAATGATCATCTTTTTAAAATACATATTTCATCGTGCATAGTCATAGTCTGGTCAAAACATTTCAACTGCAATCAGTAGAAACCAGTCCAAATCGTATGCATACTTAAATACTTAAATTTGTCTTTTTTTAAATATTTATATAATGCAGAATAACATGAAATAAACAAAATTATATTTAAAATAATACAAATCTCATAAATTATATTTAATTAGGAATGATGAGGCCATTCGCTTATAATTATTTATTAGGTTTATTGATATTACAAACTTCAATTTATGGAAAAAATATTTATGGGTAACACACAATGTTGAATTGAGCAAATAGTAATTTGAAATTGAAACAATTAAATGGACATTACAGAATGTTTTATAGATTTAAATTTTTAATAGAGATCAGATTTACTAGTATCTCAATGTAAAATACAAAAATATTTTTAAATGCCAGATTCACATGTTTTTTATTGGATCATTACAATTCATACAGAAATATCGTTATTATTATACAAACATGAGAAGAAATCAATTGGATTTATCTATACAATGAACGTATTATTCAAAACTTATTTTAAATGACTATAAGATATTATTCAAGAATATACAAGCCAACATTGAAAAAGATTGTCGCCCTCCTCAATTGTAACCTAAATATGTGACATATTATTTATCTGATAAGCATGGAGCAGTCAAACTTAGCCTTAGCAGAAACAAATTATTTTGAATGAATTTAGTCAATGTTTATATGCAGTGAATGGAAGCATCGCGTTTCACAACACAATTAGAATCAAAGTACCATGCTCCGTGTCCAAAAGCATTGGCCAATCAAATTGCTTATATCTGCTTAGCTTCAGCATAAAATATTCATCATTCAACTCTATCAAGGTCACCTAGAAAACACCTATACCGAGTTTTTATATTCTAGCTCATTTAGAAACAAGAGTTAATGTATCCCAAAAAGTAACCCGGGTAGACATATGAATGTGTTTTATAGTCTCCTGTTTTTTATACTAAAGTTGGAGTCTATTTTTTTCTGCTAAATCGTTATATCCCATAAAACGTGTGTACTCATAAATCTGGGGTTCAGCAATTATAGATTACTAAAGTTGACCTCATCAATTACTAGAATATGATCCACTTACTTATTGAAATTAATCATTTTAACACATCTAAATGAAACGGGCAATGAACATGCTATAACTTTTAGTATGAATCTTTTAAACGTTGTAGAGAAAATAACACATTTGCTTAATCTATAATTCAGATTAATAACATCTTAACTATATAATATAATGGTATGTTAAGAAATGCTTACATTTCTGATACATCCTTTACATTTTTTATGTATAGATTTTAGCAAACATTTTTAGATTGGGATTTAAAATGATAAATGAAATGAAATGTTTGTAGCATGAAACTAATGATTATGATTTATACATACAAGTTTATTATTTTTTTATGGATTTATCTAACAATGGATAATATTTTTTTTATAATTATATATAACTAAACTATCATTCTGGAGGAGCATATTTGCTCGGTGCTACTTGTAAAATCAACTGTAAAAATGTAGTAAATTTATCTGAAATGAAAAATAAAACGTCCTGTAGGTCTAGCTGTATAGTAGGAATAAGAGAGACCGAATCTGGTGCGATTTGTCTACATATCTTTAATTATAACAATAAAATTATACTTGACTTCTCATCTTTAGTAATAAACAAATTGACCAATATTCAGCCACGAAAATTTATCTCTCCTTGTACAGGGTAGGTTAGGCTGCATTCATAATTGGCGCCCCTTTTATCGGGGTTTTATAATTTGGATGACGTTTTACATACTATTATAATATGCCATTACAATATTCTCCAAAGAGCGGCACACTATCAAGCCCGGATGACGGGATTTTTAATTTTCTTAATAACAAGAAGCCTTTTAAGATAGGTGTTTCACATTTCGCCGGTGTCCTTTTATCAAGATAATTCTAGAAATATCAGATAAATCTATACATAAAATGGTCCAGTCCTAGAAGCCTTTTATGAAAGGTGTTTCACGGAGTGTCCTTTTATCAAGAGGGTCAACAAGCTAAATACGTGATATTTCATAAATTAGATGTCATGTTCCAGAAAGGCACGGCCCAGGCATGTAGGATATATCATAATGGGATGAAAATTCGAACCTCTGGAACACAACCTTCGTATTACATGCTTTTAAGGGTAGCGGCCATTTTGTCGGGCAGTTTCGGTCCGATTTTCACGAAATTTTACCTCCAGTCGTAATTATGGTGCAATGAACGGTAATATATATGAACTGTGAGGTCTAGAGGGTCCACAAGCTAAAAGAGCGAGATCTTTCGGTTATTAACATACATTGTCAGTTTCATCAAAATTGTAAAAAAAATTGTGACCTCTAGAGTGTCCATAACCTTGGTATTATTATGCATATATTTGTCATGTTCAGCCATAACCTTTGTATTATTGTGCATATATTTGTCAAGTTCAGCATCGCATGAAACCACGATCGAGTGTGCTTGCATGGTAAGGGATTTAGATAAGATATAAAATTTCACTTCATTGCTGAGATATTTCATTAACCAGAAAACGTCTCTAGATCCCCAGGAGCTTCCGAGGTCTAGGCGGCCACTGGGCCCTCGCCTAACGTCCTAGGAAGGTAGCCCCCACAAACAAAAATTGCTTGTGGGGGCTACCATCCTGCTTCTGGAGAGGAGTCAACATAGGTCCAGTCTGTTCTCAAGCATGTTCTCCAATCCTATTTCAAATGAAATAAAATATTGTTTTTAAAAAAAACCAAGAATTGCTTCCGCAGGCCCTGGCTATCCAATTTAACAGACGATCAACATTATGATAACCTTCCATTTTATGCGCCAAAATATATTTATAGATATAGAAGCTTGGAATATATCAAATTGACTTACCCATTCCTGGTATCTGGAGTTTAAAATGAACAAATGGAACATAGAATATCATTCCACTAATAACAAACAAAAAAGCATAAAGAAACTCTATCTTTGGGTTGTCTACAATAGGCCCAATTATCAGGTATATAGAACACAGTAATACAAACACTGGTACGAATATAGGAACCTATTTGGGATAAAAAAAAAATCAATCATATTATAAAAAAAAAGTTTGAATAAGAAAACAGATATAAAACTTAATGATGATAGTACTGTTGTTGGTATGGTCTGCTTATGCAAAGTTTAAGACTAATGTTACTTTATTAAACCAAGAAGGAGAAAGGGGTAAGTATCAACTAGTTTATAATACTATCCTTACTTATATTAGTAATATTTCGTTCGGTGTTTATCATACCACCACAAAGGACTGTGTCTTTTGCCCAGCGGTGGGATTTACTCTCCAGGTTTGGCCTAAGTTATGCGGTTGCTAATTTTTGTATTACCGACAGTTGGCTTGAATCTGCGGGTCAAATTAATAAGTGACTCCTGAACCATCATGGAATATCCTGTTGAAGAGCTCATTTGTTTTCCCGTGTTCCAGTTTCATCACCGATTTGGTGTATGGTATAGGGATCAGTCTAATAATTTGTTCTTCGCAGCAAACATATAGATTTTAAACTTACCTTGTATGGTCTCGGCTCATTTTTCTTTGTAAACCTAAGAACTATTACTGCAAGCATAGTGGCACCATAAAATAACCAGGCGGTAAAACTAAAGAAGTCTATGAGGGTGAAGATATCGCCGGGTATAATCATAAGTAGAGCTATAAAGGACTGAAATTACAAGGACAATCCATTGTTATAATCGTATTGTTCTGTGTTACATGTGATATTATGCTATATAATACTTTACATAACTTACTCTTCTCTTTCTGATAAACATGAATACAATTGTTGGTCCAGTGATTCTTCTAAATGTTGGATGGCCGAATGGTTAGCACGTGCGTGCTGTATCATAAAGTCTGCCATCGAGTCAACTGGCGTGTTTTCGAATCCCCGGTTGTACTCACAACGAGTAGGGTAGCCTGTCCAACCGCGTGGGTTTTCTCTGGGTTTTCTCCGAGTCCTCCGGTTTTCCCCACTGCTAAAGACCCCTACGTGCAAGCGAATCATTTAAATAAAATTAACCCATATGTTAGTCCCGAAATGACCTAGTTTCTGTCGAGTGGACGTTAAACCCCATTTCTCTATCTCTCTCTTTCTGATAGACATGGATAAAATTGTTGGTCCCGCGATGCTTCCAAATACACTTAATTATGTTAGTTTCTCTGATTTATTAAATTGATTAATCATGTGATTGCTATGAAGATACAAATAAAAACTTACAGTAAATAATAAAGATGGTAATGGCGTATACTGTGTGACATGAACGTAGGACAGAATTTCTGGTAGATGACCTTCACGTGCAGCAGCATACACTAATCTAAATTGAAAATTAAAAAGGTAGGTCTTAAAAAGAGACACTGTAAACCCATGATCGTTCGTTAAACTCATTGAAAACTTGGAATTAAAAACGTCTAGACCTTCGATTTTACATACAATGTAATTGGAACATCCTTGATCATTAGTCTTTAATGTTGAGGTATGAAAAAACTTATAATTGAGAACGTTTAAGGGCTATCGAGTCAGGATAAACGCAAACTACTTCCTAAATTAAAATTCAATTTAGCCAACTGACTCCTTAGCTATAAATTATTCTTAAAGCCCCAATACCAGTCTTGTTGTAACTGAATAATATGTCCCAATCGGAGGCACGGCAAGTGGGTCATCTTTGCACAATCACGCATTAGATTTGGATACAGTCATATTTAGAGTTATTCTAAGGCCCACACTGACGTACCTGCCACCAGTAAAACAGGAACCATTAGCGGCACCAAATGTAGAACAGGCTACTGATATAGGAATAATAATAGCTGCTACACCTAGTACTCGAGATCCCCATGTCTAAAATAACAAAATATTCATTTAAAACTGCATTGCACCAGAGGATAGGTTATCAATAATAAAAAGGTGGTCCTTGGATCATAATTTCGACGATCGAAACCAATACCATCGTGAGCTCGATATTCATGGATATAAATTCTTCAGAAAGGTGAAACTTGGGTTGTGATGGGGTACTTTTGCCCAGAACGACACTTTGTTCATCATGTATATGTATTCTATATTACGGACATACGGTAAACAGTCAATTTGCTCACAACACTATTTTGCTGAAACCATTTGTTTAGGACTTCGAATTTTGTCTAAAGTTTTCAATTGTTGGTTTTATTTTACTGTAAAAGATGTTGAATCTGGTAAATCAGAATAATAAAGATTAACTTACAGCAGCGACGGCATCTGAAGCCAATAATTCAGCTTTGCTCATGATACTAAAGTACGATATATTGGTAAGAAGATAACAAACTGTTACCAAGGGAATAGCTATAATTATGGACCGTGGTAAATTCCTATAAATAAAAATTACATAAAAATATAATTTCGTCTGTACTTGATCTCAAAGATATGAAACATAAGATCTTAAAAATCTAATCTGTTATTTATGCATTACTTTAACTTTGTATATACATGGAATATGTATAGCAGAAGAAATTCTATTTAATTTGCCCTCAACACAAACAAGGTTACAACACGACTAACATACACATGATTGCATGGTATGTTTTTCTTTCAATGAATCGTTTAATCGCAGTGTTAGAAAGTGGAGAACTATACTCTTTGAAAAACCACGGGGTTATGCAAGTTAGCCTAGCTACTCATCGCATTGTCAGTATATGTATGTGTCGAAATTACGACTTCCGTCGATGATGAGCTTATTTTTTAAAATGTAAGCGTTAGTCCCTTCGGATTAATTGTGTTGCATCCCGTTTGCTTGTTCTGCATCTTAAACGATATCAATACAATCATAACTCGGATACGTCAAGTACTTCAAGTATAAAATTCTTACACGTAGGGATTTTTCAACTCTTCTGTCACATAATTCAGATTATTCCTGTAAAAAAAACAATTAAAGATTGTTAGTCGATATCAGCATTTGATATACAAAACATAAAGGTATCATACATCGACAAAACTCCATCCAGTTGTTTTCTTAATAATAACTAATCGAAAGGTAAACTAACTTATTTTTAAACGGTAAAATGGGCCTCTTTAAAATCCAGAAAGTAAATGAAATAAATTACCATCCATCATAAGCCCACAATCCATCATAAAAGGCTAAAGCAATACCAGAAGCTGATTGAGCAGTGCCTTCAAACCCATTTTCTAGATATTCAGTATTTCCTGAAAGACAAAGAGACAACCCATACAAAATAATTTGTTCATCTTTATAAAAAAAAATAATGTATTTTGTGTTTTTGTAATTTATTTCATATTTTGTATTCAAATACTTCTATAATTTATTTTAAAAAGGATAACCAACATTCATTTGATTTACTAATTTAATATCTTACATTTTACTTTATAGTCTGAGAGTATAAACTGTATTTTCAACTTCAATAATATTTGTAAAAAGCAATTGTATTAAATGCAATATTAATAATGCATCTGTGTTAGTATAGATTAGTAGTAATATTATTAGAGTGTAATAGAATATGACGGAGTGTAAAATAAAATTAGAACAGGTATATGATTGTCTAATAAATACCTATTCATTTCTAGATAATGGTGCTAAGATTAAAAGTTTGTTTGTTTTGTTTTTTTTTAAAAAAGCTAAATAAGGGGGGTAATGACTGATTTCTTTTCTTAAAATCATAAACAGGCTGTAAAAATTTCAATTGGATAATATCTCTAGGACACCCAATAGGTGTTTAAAATTGTGATCAAGGTCAATAACTCCAGGAGTTATTGTAGAAATCTCTTAAAATCAATAGGATTATTCGTCGTAGTCACTCAAATGAATTGTGGACGACGGACCGATGGGAGTTACGACAATACATGTATATAAATTGTAATTTAAAACTAACTATAAGATGTGTTAAATTGCTCAGTATTCTCTAAATAGCATTATTCATTTAATTTATGTACACTATTACCAACGTTAACAATTTATTCTATTGATATTCCGTTGATATTCCGTTCTGTCATTCCAGTAAATTTGGATCATCCAACCATGGTGATAAGGGGGTGTTATATAATCATTATCGCATTTCTGTTTACAGAAATGAAATGAAATGATAAGGGGTTTAAAACTTCCTACTCTATTTAGAGTACTACAGCAAATTAAACACATGGAGAAAAATATGAGTAGCATGGGTTCGTTTTATTACGATAATATCTTGATTAAATCTAATTGTTCATTGGCAAAAAGAGCTGCACCAAGCGAGGATGTCACAAATTAACGAAGACTGCATAGAACAATCTAAAGCTGTATCCGGGTGCAAGTCTACAGAAATGATTATGATGTATTTAACATGCCAGTTAGACTAAAATATACGTGACGCAATACAAGCCATAGCATCCTGTATCTTAATGGATATTTTGTGTGGCCTTCTTATGGAATCAATCTCACCAATTATTACGTCCTGAAATTACGAAAATATGTCGAAAATATGGTATTTACCACTTACATCGAAGACTTGATTTATACATTCCACGGCTTTAGGATAATCAAGACGAGACAGAATGACATTTTAAAACAACAGAATATCAACTTATTGTTGTTATTTAATAGGTAAAAATCAATTGATGTATAATTGTTATTAATGATATTAACCATGCATTATTTGAATTCCATAATCCTCAGAATTCTCTGTTAGTTCATGCAGGAATTCATTATTGGGGTTTACCTTGACCCAATTTTACCATTCCGCCTACAATAATCATGAGTAATGCTGCTAATTTAGCGAACGTGAAAAAAACCTGGACCCGAGCAGCCAATTTGACACTGGAGCAATTAACCATGGTGACAGCCACTGTTGTAAGATAAATAAGATACACATCACAACAAAAAGCAAACAATTTGTAGTGCAAAAACGTGCAGAACGTAAAATAAGCAATCCAGAGTCATCCTTTTGATAAAATATTGCTTTATCATGCAAAGATAGGCTGCCAAACAACGAAACAAACGCCCACAACAGCTAAATCGTCCGGGCAGTCAACAGTAGTTGTCGCATAATGTTTTACTTTTTTCGGTAATGAAACATTTATAATAAACTATAACCTGTTAAAGAGTAACAACTCATGAAGTAATTATCAGAAAATCATTAGAATTTGTTTGGCTTTGATCAAGTTCTCCTCCATACTAACGTTTAGTATACGAAACATTTAATATTATGGATTTAGCTGTTCAAGTTATCATAATTTATTGAAAATCAATATACTTGTTTTTCTCAAGACCTTAAACTCTTTGTATCACTCTAAAGTAAATTGGATGATAACTTTAGCCTCTAGAGCTTCCACAAGATTTTTTAAAAGTGATCAAGGGCCATAACTCTGGCAGTATTTATCGGGAATCGCTGAAATAGGCTTAATAGACTTCTTCGTCCCATGACATTAAACTATATGTATAAATTTAAAGTCAAGTACTTTGGCCTTATAGCGCGCCCACAAGCAATTGTGAACGCCGAACCGACGGGCGGACGGGAGCTACGACAATATACGACCCCATTTCAATGTGGGCGTATAAAAACAGAATATCTGCATCTTAAACCCCGTTAGATCTTCTGTGCGTTATTGACTACATTAGCTATTCTCCACTTTTCGATAATAGATACATCGTTTATACATAATTACTATATTTGGTATAATGGAAATAATATATCGGTTACTTTAATTAAAGTATATATGATAATATTTTACAATTTAAAAGAAGAAGAAATGAAAAGTAAAGTTATACATTATAATAAAGACCGTTACATCAGGTTAAAGTTTTAAATAAGTTAACTTCGGGTGTACAAATACATTCGTATTTGTGAAAGGGTTCTTTGGGGTAAGAAAGTGCAAACAGCTGTTTTTAATATAAATAAATACACAAACAAACAAACAAAAACACACTTCAAGCAAACAAGCTATGATTATTATACAAAAATTGAAAAAAAATTGAAAAAAGTATATAAGGTATATCAATGCCAACACTATCAGGAAAATTCTCTGCAAGCAAAAATTCATCACAGCAAACTATACACCGTACAAACCTTCAGCATATTTTACAAATCCGCCAACAGTGATGACCGCAATAGCTAAAAGCTTAGCAAATGTAAAGAAATTTTGGACCTTTGTGGCCAAGGAAACACTGTAGCAGTTGATAAATGCCACAAGCACTGAAGTAAAAGGGAAACGAAGAATTATTAATGCATGAAATATGTTAGAAATATATCACTGGATTTATATCACATTAACTAACTTTATCTGTTTGATTGACTGTTCAAATAAACCTGAATTTTGATGATTCTAATCAAAGCGATCATGTCAACTTCATTAAAATTGGCTTAAATATTCATAAAATACTGGTACACTTTTATTGCCTTAGTTTTACGATGACCAAAACCAATCGGAAGACCACAAAATTAATGACATGGTCGTATGCATTGGTTGAATTTTTTTTTTTTGTAAGATATGCTTGATATTCCAGAGATTCGCCCTTTGTGATCATTTCTAATATTTAATCTCCTATTATAGTCTTTACATACAATGACAATGATTTATAACGACGGTACAGTGATATACTACTTACATAAACATAAAGCAGACACCAGTTTAACCAGACCCTCTGGTGGGTCACATCCTTTAAAGAACGGCTCCACAGTGTAGATACCAAAACTTAAAGCTATGACCGCAAATAATGCCGGTTTTAATACAAGGACAGACACCCAGGCAAATAAATATGCTGGAATAGGTGCCAACCAACTGGGAAGACATTTCGAAGCTTCCAATATATAGGAATATTCAGCTCCAGATTTGGTTATCAAGGTTCCTAACTCTGCATAAGATAGGGCTCCTGAAAGATCATTAATTGCAATTAATTTCTTGTTTTCTTCAAATGGATATCGACTAACAAAGATGCAGTGTTGAGATCATTTAGACAGGATGGTTGGTACATCTCGTTCGGCTCTTCCTGGCACTCCACGTTCCGTATTAATGTTTGGTGTTAAGCCAAAATGTCTTTCGTCAAAGTTGTATGAAATCAATGTAGTTAAATCGCCAGGAAGTTATCAAGACGTTGGGTACATTACCGAGCAGCGTCTTTTTGTAATACACAATATATACTATTGTGACATATCATAATAAGCTTGTCTACGATATCACCCTAGGTGGAAGTGGACGTTAAACCCCGATACTACTACTACTACATCATAATCACCGATGTTCTTCGACAATTGTTTCGTAATTTTAAACTGAACAACGGATTATCGTTAAAAATGTCATTAGCTCTAAGCACTGTGTAAGCCTGTATCTTATACTCGATCATCTCAACAATGCACCTTTGTAATGAAGATACTGAAGATGCAATACGGTAAGTTCTTTGGGACAAATTCAGTATAAATTACAAATTTACATCCTTTATTTTTCTGGATGTATTCGACTCATGTAGGAGTTTTTGAATAGGAGCTGTTGCATTCTCGGGTGACAAATTCAACCTACATTGACAAACAACGCCGCTTGATATCAAGTATCAGGCCATCACCAATCCGATATTTTTGCACAAAATGACAATTATTATAGTCAGATTGAATGAACAATGACAAAACATATAATTTTTGAACATATAACTTTTCAGGAACTGCCAGCGCCTGGGTAAGAAAATAAATTGTAATGTTAACGTCACACATTTCGCAAATGTAATAATAATGACCAGACCTCTTTGATTTAAGAAAAAAAAAATTCA
Organism: Patella pellucida; assembly: GCA_917208275.1. Classification (NCBI taxonomy): domain Eukaryota; kingdom Metazoa; phylum Mollusca; class Gastropoda; family Patellidae; genus Patella; species Patella pellucida. The sequence goes on along the minus strand of OU795039.1, from coordinate 54,414,696 downwards.
ATATCAAAACTAAATTCAGCAAACAAACTGACTTCAGCTTTATATTCCGAAACGAAAAAAGTATTATCGTTTAGATTTTGTCATTAACATTCTAATTAACCGAAGCTTTGCCATAAAGAAACGCAGTAGGTTTTAACGTCCAACCTCTCTGTAATAAATCAAAGAGGTTTAGTTTCGCCACGGAAATACTGCGAGATGACCCTTACATATTCCACTGAAAATGAATGAAATGGATAAACACAAAACACATTAATTAAACCGATGGAACCTGAAATAAAAACGAAAACTAGTTTTATAGTGCTGGGAACATGCAGAAAGTGATATAAAGGTTATAATGTCTAGCTACTCATCATCGTATTAATGTTATGGGCCTGTCACACTATAACGTTTTAGACAACTTATTCCAACGTATGAAAAAACAGTTCCAACACGCTGGCATACGCTTAAGTTGACTTTAAAAATCAAGACGGCGCTCTTTTTGGACGCATATATAACGTACTTATAACGCGCTGAACGGATATATAACGTATGTTTAACGTATGAGTAACTTATTCATAACTTATCCCCAACGTAAACGTAACTTATACAAATATATGACAGCGTGTGCCAACGAATTTTAAGCGTTCTCGACGTATGCAAAACCCATGCAGAACGTGAGTCAAACTTATGCCTAACTTATGCATAACGTGTTGGAGTGTACTTCGACGACCACGTGAGGTCAGATATAAAAACTGAGGCTCGCCTAGACCACAAGTAATTATGGGGCTGTCACACATTGACGTATAGCATCAGCGTATATGCCGACGTATGAGAAATTTAGCGAATACGCTGGTGTACGCTGAATACGTTATGAGTACGTTTTAACAAGTTACGAGCATACTGAAATACGGTGGTATAAGTTGTTGTACGTCGAACGCGGCCCATTATTTTGTGCATGCATAAAATTTTCGGCGTATGCGGGCGTATTGCTAACACGTTAGGCTTAAGTTAGAAGTACGCGACAGGTAAGTTATGCACGCGTTATGCACGCGTTATGCACGTTACATGTAAGTATCCCATAAGTTGACATACACGTCGGCTACCAGTTGGGTAATTGAGCAGCGTACGCGTAACCTATTTCTTACCTATAGACAACGTACTTCTGACGTCCTTAAAACTTACTGAACGTGTTTGAAGCGTGTGTAGAGATGAGCATGCGCAGAATTCTACAATCATGGCGGACCCTGAGAGGTTGCGACAACACGTGGTCGTCGAAGTACGCTCCAACACGTTCTACTTCAGCGTATGCCAGCGTGTTGGATAATTATTTCATACATCAGAATAAGTTATAGTGTGTCCTGCTTGCAGCCGACGTGTATGTCAACGTATGAGTAACCTACATGTAACGTGCGTTAACGCATGCATAACTTATCTGTCGCGTTCTTCTATCTTACGCCTAACGTGTAAGCAATACGTCGGCATACGCTGAAAATGTTTTGGATGAACAAAATTTTGTGCCGCGTTCGGCGTTATAGCAACTTATTTCAGCGGTCTCGTAACTTGTTAAAAGCGTACACATAACGTATTCAACGTACATCAGCGTGTTTGCTAAATTTCTCATACGTCGGCATACGCTGATGCTATACGTCAATGTGTGACAGCCCCATTATAGTGTTAGAACTCCACGACTGGGCGGATACTTACATATGGCTGCTGCGGCCATGAGCTTTTTAATGAGCTCGGGTGGTCCACAGCCGTCAAATATGGGTACACAAACATACTCCGCGAAGGCAAGACATATGACAGCCAGAGTTGATGGTTTTAAAACAATCACCGATGTCCATGCGACTAGATATGCTGGAATGGCCCCCAATCCAGTGTATAAATAGATGTATTCAGCACCGGATTGTGGAATCATCGTCCCTAGTTCTGCATAGCTCAGGGCACCTAGTTATCAAAAAAAAATAAAACATGTCTTCAGAAACCTTGAGAGATAAAAGTTATCTCCCTTCAACAACAACTTACCCATGCAATAATTAAATACATTAACCATGCAAATACTTGGATAGAAAAACACAATTTGTATTGTTAGCGATAAAATTGTTCAGATTGTGATAAATTTTAGATAACATGATACACACATTTAAGTCATTGTAAATAAGATATTGGTTTTGGACGAAAATGAGGTGTACTTCCTCGTATCTCTTTCGATTCGTGTACACGGGCCTATCATTTTGGTGCAATACAGTCAAATTCCATCAACAACAGAGTACATGATGGGGGATTATGTAAATTTAGAATTGTAATGCTACTTTTTGTTTGCTAGCATAGTTTCATGGTGCTTAACTTAACACCCTCCAGTCCTTAACATATTCTTACGAATGGCATATCTTTTTGAAAACAATTAATTTTATAATGAGACGATATACAAAGTGTGTTTTTATCATTCAAACAAAATAAATATTTGTGATAAAACGATGGAGTTGTGGATATGATGATGATTGAGTATTTGATGGAAGATTTTGAAACAACTTTATATTGATACACGGTGACATTATGATAAAACAAGAATGGCTTATCCTACACTAGACATTTACACCTTACCACATATGGAAATGAGACCACATCCGGCCCATACAATCATACTGAGACCAATAGATCCGGTTCCTTGTAGAACTCCTTTGGGGGAAATAAATATTCCCGATCCTGGAAGATACCAAACACTAACATTTTTAGATAATTCCAACATACGTTTTTACTTTACAGGGCGAAAATATATAAATATGAACAGTTTGGAAGATGAATATTTAAATTCAAGACATATAATGTTAATTTTCAAATAGATATATGATACTGTCAAATTGTTTGTTATGCCTTATCACCAACGTACATTTTTACAAAATGCTCCCTCATGAGAGTGTCAAATTGTTTGTTATGCCCTATGACCAACGTACACATTCTTTACAAAATGCTCCCTCGTGGCGTCTGGTGTCTGAATCGGGTTGATGTAAAGAAATCTGAAATGCTAAATTGTTCCCGGTTTTATAGAAATAATAAGCATTCCCCACATGACAGCCCATCGTTCTTAAATTCCAAATACTTGGGCATTGATGAATGCTCCGGGAATATAAGAGCTGTGCAAACCAAGCTCGTCGGAATCTTATCTGTATGGCGGGATTTAAGGGCCAAAACTAAATGTATGTTGAAAGTGTTATTATACATCATAGAAAATACCTAATACCTAAAATGCAAAATACATATGTCGTAATACTTATTATGATACCGTTAAAGTAAAAGTCAAATGTCAAATTACAAATGTTTTTTTGCTTTTCACATTACACACTTCAACAAAGCAACTTGTGATGACATTTGTGTTTTGCATTTTACATCGTGAGTTCTTGAGGTCAACGGTCAAAGGTCATCGGGTTACATGTACAAATTGTTGAATTAATGAATGCTCCCAAAAAGGGAAAGACAACTATCAAATTTTTATTGCTGGCAGGCAGTAAAAACTTTAAAACATTGACTCTTTATTGAATGAACCATTCTAAAATAAAACATTGTAATCACTTTCTTAATTAATGAACATTTCATTAAATGGACTTATCGTTTTGTTTTCATGAAATGAGCTCATTAATAACAATTTACAACAAAAAAACAGATACAAAATCAAAGTAAAATTTCAATTTTATTTCAAAGGGTTACGGTATACAATAATCATTTAATATATTTTTTCTTTTCAAGTATAATACAGTTTCCGTACATTTAACTTGACGTAAGATTACATTAATTGATAATACAGAATGCCAGAAGGTCACCAAGCAGACGACGACAATCTTATCTTCATCCCAAACTTAGGCTGTCTGTCTACACCTCTATGGTCTACAGCTAGCACCGCTTCATTCTCGTATGACGTAGATGGGTCTCTTGGGTGAAGTCACAGAGCAAGCAGTATGACTTATTTTTCCTTGTTGGGAGCATTCATTTGAACAAGTTTTACATGTAACCCGATGACCTTTGAACGTTGAACGTTGACCTCAAGAACTTAAGATGTATAAAACAAAATACAAATGTCATTTTGCTTTGCTTTGTTGAAGTGTATATGTGAAGATGTTGTGCACATTAGTGGATTTTTACCAAAAAACATTTGTAATTTGACATTTGACTTTTACTTTAACGGTATCATAATAAGTATTACGACATATGTATTTTGCATTTTAGGTATTAGGTATTTTCTATAATGTATAATAACACTTTCAACATACATTTAGTTTTGGCCCTTAAATCCCGCCATATATCTGATCTTTGTTTATTCTATAACATGTTAGGTTTCAGTCCTACCTATCATAGTTCCTACAATCAGTGCCACACCACTGACTAGGCCAACTCTTTTCTTTAAAGCTACTTCTTCATGTTGTACCACAGCACCATTTTTAACACCGTTAATCTTTTTTTCCTCCATAATACCTAGAATACATCAACATTGGGGTAATAAAATATGTCTTGTAGCAATGGCTGCTAATATCATAGAATCTTAGATTTTCTGTAAGTGATGAAAACAAGAAGTGTGGCTTCCCCTTACCGTAATCGTTGCCAATATCGGACACCGGATGCGTAATATAAGTAAAGGATTTAAATTTCTTAAGAGTATGACGCTACTGTCACATAGTTCCTGAAGCAACTCCTATCTAACCGCTAAATTGCTGGGTTATTGCACTTAATAACTGATATATTTTTAGAATGTTGTTAAAGACATGCGAATCTTAAATATACTGGAGTCCAAATATTTGTTTACCAATATTAAAACCACCCAGAACTTTAAAAAAAAATATCACCATTCACCGGTAAAATTATTTCAAATATCTATAATAAATTTTATTTTGACTTAGGAGGACTCAGTGAAAAGAAAAGTAAATGCCTGTTCCCCTTCACGAAAAAGTGAAGGATATAAAATACATATGAAAATTACTCTACGCATCGGTATACGCATATTTATTATAAAGTGCAGATTTCACGCGATTCAGACTATAAGTTCAAAGCGAGTGACTATGTGTGTGTGTTCTCTATCATTGCATAACGAACATGTGAAATCAACAGTAAACCCATTGCATGAAACATGCACCAACCGGGCTAAGAGTGCATGGGATGATTAAAACAACAACGGAATACACAACCGAATGACAGATATGGTAATAAATGTGGTATTTTGTAACTATACGTTTTCAGCTCTCATTTTATGTCTTAAAACTAAAGCCAACGGTTTTATCATTGAAATATAATATATATATATATATTTAAGTCTACCGTATAACGTAGTACTGGTTGGAGCTGACTAATATATACGGTGATACGATGTAGATCTATTGGATTTATTTATGCAAATATGCAAATAAAGCTGTTAGATACTGGTACGTTTATTCTTTATGTCCGTCACTTGAATACGATATAAAATATATACAGGGCCATGACCATACTTAATTGAGACCTCAGAACTTATGTCACGTAAGCCGGGCAGGGATATTATCATAATTGGCTGGTTCTCTACTACGAGTTAATAATCCAACAAAACACAGCCGTTTGTTTATTCTTCATATTACCACAGTAATTCCTGTCAAATGCATTTGTCCTGTTCTCTTATCACATGTTCAGCGAAAGGAAATCCTGTTTACGTGCAAACATTCAAAATAAGATAGAAATACAATATTGACGTTAAAGATACAAAATATCTGTATATCTTTTAATATATTGCTGAGAAAATATTCTTTAAACTAATCTACGAAACAAAACATATTGCACAAAACTATTTTCCTGCAGTTTCGTGGTCTGGGAATCTATTATAAATTATTAATATATGTACACACATCTACTGTATAGACAGAGAGATGGGGTTTATTTTAACGTCCACTAGACATAAACTAGGTCATTTCGGGACTAACATATGGTTCAATTTTATTTCTTAATTCGCTTGCGCGTAGGGGTCTTTGGCAGTGGGATGAAACCGGAAGACCCGGAGAAAACCTAAGAGATAAGACAGGCGACCATACTCTTTGTCACGGACAACCGGGGAATAGTAATCACACCAGTTGACTCAATGACAGACCTTATGATACAGGTCCATCCAACCCTCAGCATCTACTACTAGTATACACCATTCGTAACAGCCGTATTCGGTAGTTTTAACATACTATATAGCTTTCTTCGGTGTGTGAACTCTTACTTTGAGAAGAGCCACTCCAGACACTAATGTACGCATACCCTGTGATGTTTATCAAGAGTCACAGTCCAGTGGATTAGTATCAAGAGTCACAGTCCAGTGGTTTACAATGGCTAAACTTTTGGGATTACAAACTGCGTATATTTATCACGTCATTTTACAAGGGTAGCAAATTAGGCCTGAGGCCTTTTTCAAATTTGGCCCTTGGCACAGATCGTGCGAATGATTTCGATCATTACTGCAGGAAGAAACCGAAGAACTCGGGGGAAACCTGCCTGATCGGACGGGAGACCGAATATCCCTCTCACTTACAACGATAAAGTTCATGCCCTGAGCTGGGATTGAACCCTCGTTGCATAGGTGAGAAGCCGCCTCTCTATCGCCACGGCTATATTGATAATTATTCATCTATAGATAAAACAAGGGTTGAGCTATAACCAATGTTGTCTTCCTGGGTAGATGATAAAATTATTTAAAAGCCGAATTCCTTGTAAAGTCTATCCCATGACTACAATAGATATAAAACATCATATCAACCCAATGCATACTTTATTTGATCTAGATCAAAGAGGTTTAGCTCCCTTAAAATATAAGGACAATATTTAACAACTCAACATTAAATATATGACATATTAATTAATTGTACATTTATCTTTTTTAAAGCATCGAGCCATCGAACTGCTTATTTTAGCCCAAACAGAAAATATTCATGCTCTGGATGTAATGAAACTATACATCAAGTTTCATAACTTCATAACTCTCCCTCAATTAGAATCACAGTTATCGTGTCGAAAGCATCGACAAATCATATCCCTTATCAGTATATCACCCTTGCTAAATTTGGTCGGATCATGCCTACTCAAGTTTAAACATCTAAAAAGTTCTCCGCATTTTTTTGGGTTAAATTTAAAATTTATGAACGATATTTAGATTATAAATCTTTAATAAAGAAAATGTTATTGATATACGGGTATTCAAAATCAATGTCAATAATACAATGACGCATCGAACTGCTTATTTTAGCCCAAACAGAAAATATTCATGCTCTGGATGTAATGAAACTATACATCAAGTTTCATAACTTCATAACTCTCCCTCAATTAGAATCACAGTTATCGTGTCGAAAGCATCGACAAATCATATCCCTTATCAGTATATCACCCTTGCTAAATTTGGTCGGATCATGCCTACTCAAGTTTAAACATCTAAAAAGTTCTCCGCATTTTTTTGGGTTAAATTTAAAATTTATGAACGATATTTAGATTATAAATCTTTAATAAAGAAAATGTTATTGATATACGGGTATTCAAAATCAATGTCAATAATACAATGACGCAATATAACCTTCATACAATCTATAAAGACAGTACGTGCTGATAGTAACGTTCTCATGAAATAAGCCTAAAAATGAACATCGTGTGAATGAAAAGGGTACTCAGGACGACCGTCTTTGCTATCAATAGTTTATTTAAAGTGACATTTGTAATTCTTAAATAATTCCGGGTTCATAGCTATATCTTAAATCGTCTGTTTGCTCAATCAAAATATCGCCTTTGACTACCACGTTTTGATACTATTTTAACGAAATTAAAGAAAAATGTAGCCTGCAAAAATACATCAACAATACATACGCTTATATATACTCCACTTCTTTGGGAGATAATTCTTTAAATCTATCTCATTATAATCTCATTTACAAATTACTGAGTGACGGGGTACGAGATTACCGGTATTCGAATTTACGCACTGTTGATAAAGTTAGCAACCAGTAAATTCGTTCGTGAGGTTTACATAATTGTTTTCAGTCCGGTTGAACTAGATTTAGTCCCGTTTTAAATAGACATTGGAAACATGTAATAGGTTATTCGCAAATATAATGATGCTTGATTGAGTATGAAATGGCTATACAGGACTGTCTTTAATGCAATTTATCAATTGTTAAATTGTAGAAAGACTTCCGAATATATGCGAGTCTTTCTTTTGGCTTCAGATGATATATATAATTTGTTTATATGACCAGCCCTCTAGATCATCAGATGGTCACGATTTATAGTGGATTGAAACAAGGCCACCATTTAATAATTTAATGTAAAATGGATAACCGAGACTTTGTTTATTATCGTTACAATGGTAGAATTGAAAAAAAGACACGGCTATTCTTAGCAAAACGACAAACACTAATAATCTCAGAATAATGCAATTTGACTGATTTTTAAATAGCGAGAATTGCCAGCTCTTTATCTTAATCTAACATAATGCAACTTTAAAGAGTGAGGAATTAGTTTGTTAATATAACACCGAGTAACACTAAAATAGACAGGACACGTTGTTTTATTTCATGTTTTCAAAACTACCGCATTTCCTCGAATACAACCCCGGAGTTCTATTTTGTTCAGCACTCCCCGACCCCCGGGTTCTATTCGAGGCCCGGGTTATAATGGAGGCCGGGTTGTATTTTTTTCAGACCCGAATTACTGTTTCAAGTAAAACAAGCCGACAGGGTCGGTCTTGCAAATACGAATGCTTAACTTTTGTGTGTGACATGAGACAATTCTACTTTCTGTGCAGGGATCATCAATTTTTATATTTTGCCAGGGGGTATTTAATTTTTACGTTAAATCCGGGTTATATTAGAGACCCGGGTTGTATTTATCTTAACACCCTCGAGGCCCGGGTTGTAATCGAGGCCGGGGTTGTATTCGAGGAAATATGGTATGTATAGTAGTGATGTGTTTTGTGTTTACCATTTTTATTGCTTGAGGTTTTTTTTCTGATATTAGCTCTTGCTTTATGTTACAATGATCAAATGATAACCCTTGGTACAAACTCGAACATTGTCAGTTACTTAGATTGAAGTCGTAAAGACTCGAGGTCATAAAATGAAATTGAGAGTACCGTATTTCCTCGAATACAACCCCGGGGTTCTATTTCGTTCAGCACCCCCCGAACCCCGGGTTCTATTCGAGGCCCGGGTTATAATCGAGGAAGGATTGTATTTTTTCAGACCCGTATAAATGCTTCAAAATCTTCTGTAGGAGTGACATTTTGGACAAGTAAAACAAGCAGACAGAGTCGGTCTTGCAAATACGAGGGCTAAACTCTGTGTGCGTGACATGGGACAATTCTACTTCCTGTGCAGGTATCATCAATTAATTTATATTTTGACAGGGTATATTTAGTTTTTACGTTAGACCCTGGTTCTATTCGAGACCCGGGTTCTATTCGAGACCCGGGTTGTAATCTCAACACCCCCTTACCCCCGGGTTGTAATCGAGGCCCGGGTTGTATTCGAGGAAATACGGTAAATTGATCAAACCCTTTTTTTTGCAAGCCGAAGTTAACCCTCAGCTATAACGAATGTCAGTGACGTGCAGAGGATTAGGAGGTGCCCGGGAATAACTCATCGATTGTATAATTGTATACCTTCAAGAGTAAAGGATAGGGTTCAGTACACTTTAAATGTGTCTAAACAATGTTAGCAGGGATAATTTCAAATTTAGAAAACAAAATGTTATTTATGTTTTCTATTGTTCATAAGTTGCTCCCCTCCTCCTAAAATGGATGCCAGTTGCCGTCGCCCCCCCCCCCCCCCTCTGTCTCTGCACTGCACACCACACCAATAAGTAGTAGGCCTATAGTGAAGCCATGACAACAAATATTCATGAATGAATCGTTTTTTTTATGATAAAGCATCTCAATGACTGCACCACATAAAGGTTGTTTTCATGACGACATCCTGTTGACTAATAGTGAGAGGGCTTTAACCCTACCGACATAATTTTTTAAAAATTACAAATTTGTTCCTTGAGCATCACTATGTCCTTATTAAAGTGCAATTGAAAAATTTAATTGAAGTAAAAGCATCACATTTGTTTGTGACATAGAAAATAAATTATACTATAAAAGTGGTTGACGTCACAGTAAATAAAGTAAGAAATAAATCCTTTTGTCGTTATCACCTATAATAATAATAATAATAATCGCGTCATTTTACAAGGGTAGCTGACGTGGTTTGTGCGAAACAAACACATTTCACCTGACTGGCGGTCATCAAAAGCTATGTACATAAAATGTCAAAATTGTAAAGATTACTAAAAACCGGTTTTAATATCACATGTGTGATACATGTTTATCTACGTTAAAAAGTATACCAACTAATGCGGATCCTTGCGGAACACCCATTGTAATATTAGTAAATATCATTTAAACACTTGATCGAGTCAATCAATAAGGGGGTTTGCTTTCTGTTCATATTTTAACCATTGATTTATGTTGCTTGTTTATTTCTGTCCGGACACTACGTACATAATAAGCTGCCATGTAAGTAATGAGGATTTTTAAATACCCTTGCTCGTGATATTTATGCACCGATCTCGCCAACGTATAAAAATAAAATACATAATGTGTACCTTGAAATACGCTATGCAGTTTATTTAACCAACCGCTTGTAGAAATTCTAAAATATAAACAGGGCTGTCTTTCTCCCGAAGATAAAACTAAGTTATTTATTTATCATATACTTTTCCTTTACATTACAAAGCTATGGTAAGGGAATATAATTTGCTTTTCGATTCTTTGTAAGATTCCTTGCTTTGTTTACCTTTCACGAAAGACAATACATACACCCAATAATCCACATCATAGTCAAATACATTTAACGCTACAAGTAGTATCATGTTCTATCAGATATTAAATAGTTCATAATTTTCTTATAGTTCCAGTTTTACAAAATAAACCGTTGAAAGTGCTAAACCACTTTAATTTAGGTTAAAAATAAGTATTGGTTTGGGATCATCACGTCAGATCTGATGTGTTATTTCAATTAGTTATGTGGGCAACACATAAAAGATTAATTGAGACAAAAGTGCAACTTAATGTGTTATTTAGTATCGATGCTGAAATAGTTTCAACCCTGCTCCATACAAAGTAACATTCATGCTCAATACGAAGTAAAATTCCCTTGTCTTTCATGAGCAAATTGAAACGTAGACTAAAAGTTACATTATGAAGGTAAACATCATCAACTGTAAACAAATAAAGTTAGTTTAAATATTTGCTTAATATATCAACAAACCGGTTATATAGCAACACTGGCTTTTTCTTCTACAGACGTAAAATTTTCATCCCACAAAATATATCAACACTTAAATCCAATGAAATTGACCTTTTTTATTTTCTTTATCTGAATCAAGAAGGTCTAGTCTTTTTAGGTATTGAAACTGTATTTACTATTTAGGTTTATCAGGTTTATTTGCCGACTAACAGAATAATGTAAACGGAAAATGGGTCATTTTAAAATCTCCAACTTTGATCCACCCAATATTAAATGTTTGGTGGGGGGAGGGGTGTTTTGGTATTTTTTATTTAGATCACGCCAAAGGAATAAGAAATTATAATATTATTTAAAATGTCAGAACGTCCCGCCTTTTAACCCTGTAATGCCCACACCATGAACCGAGTTTTGGAAAATTATGATACTTTGGATTATTAAAGGTTTACATGTAGTAAAAAATATCCCAGGATAAAATTTAAGATCGGGTGACCTTGACCTTGATTTTCAATGTGTATCATATATGATACAGTGGGCTAATCACAACAAAAAAAATTCTAAACCAACATAAAATTTCGTATCAAAACATTGTTTTTTTGAATTAACAAAGAATTTATCATATTGTTTGTCATTTCATTACAATATTTGATAATTTTAAAACAAATGCATAACATAAAAAGAAAAACCGCAATAACAAAAAATCACACCAAAAAGCCAAATTTTGACAAAAAATTCATTTAATTGGTTGTGGTCTAAAACAGGTTAATACACACATATAATTGATATAAATACACAAACGGCTGAATTTCAAGACATTTCTGGCACTCTTTTAACACATGATAAGAACAATGCCTTCATTTCTATATATCAATAAAGTATGCCTCAGACCCATTGTATCATATATGATACACTCAATTTCGACATTGATTTTCAGAAAATATATTGTTTATTTTTAAATTTGAATAAGACTGGTAAAAATATATATTTTCTGGCAACAAATAGCATATAAGTAAAAATAGATTTACTAACGGTATATTTTTTTTAATTGGAATCATTACATAGCTTTTATTGACATTTCTGAAAGTGTAGAGTTGGTCCCAGGCACTTGAGGCCAGGGTCCTTGAAGTTGTACAGTTGCACCCGGTGACCGATTTTTATTTAACGGGGAATAAATAATAATTCATATTAAAACATTAAATAATTAAAATACTCCATAGAGATTATAATAATATGCATATCATGTAGGTGTGCATATCTGATACGCTGGGTATTAAAGGGTTAAAGTGCAAATATGTCTTCACATCCATTAACTCGAGCTTTGTAAGTCCGCGCATAATACTATACACATAACCATGTGATGTAAGAGGGGTTTTTGACATATTCATATACCAGCGAAAAACAAGTACAAGTTATATTATGCATACCTGTGTTCCTATTTGAAATTCGGTTATGTTAAAGCAATACGGGTCCACTGTTAAATCCAAACGGCACACTTATTATTGCATAGATACTCAGATATCCACATTTATCAAACTTTGAGAAAATCCAGCGTCTTCTACCTGTGACTATCACATATAAATGCACTGGACGTCAAAACACACTGTTTGTACTTCTTCAATGCGAACTCCATTGATATGGAAATGTGAACTCTTCGGTTGAGTGAGCCGATACCTTGTGGCCTAATAAACTATTACCGTGTCCTTGAATTAATTGTATATCTTGTGGTCAGCTTAATTCAAGGCACTAATTATAATGAATGGTTGTTGTTAGAGTATCAAAGAAGCTTATATAAGGGCATTTTCACCCACCCTTAAGGCACTAGGAAGTTATATTGTCTGTAGGCCTACTGACTGCGCTGCGCTGCACAGTACAATCCCCTACCACCCACTAAATCAAACTGTATAACAATTGTCATGACAGAATATAAGTTTACCGTTACGATTTCGTGATAAGCGATACACTAACTTAACATTTGTTACTGTGTATATTTTATAAATACACAGATTATTTTACAAGCATTTGTAACACAATGATATTCGCCGATTTAATGTATTCCTGTCCTCCCACATCTGTATTCTGATAGCTAGCCATCGCACCGCAATCAGACATTTCTTTAACTTTCACTAACGCAAGGATAATATCACAGACAAGGGTATTGTATTGTTTTAGTTATTGCGGATCCTTTTATTTTTGCTGGAAGTTCTCTAAGTGAAGAATGCAGCAGAAGTATGCTTGTGTCCTTAGTGTTGACAGTTGTCTTATTTTTTATTTTTTATTTTAAGTATCTTAGCATACATTCAGGGGTCTTTGCTGTGGGAAGAAACTGGGGTACTTGGGGGAAACCCAAGAGGTTGAGAAGGCACCCATATCTTCAAGCCACATACGCTCGCACCGGGGGATCAAAACCACAACTGCAAGCTAGAGGTCGAAGCGTGACAATCTAGACCACGAGGCCTTTCCAATTCCCCTCATTATACCATACCACTCATCACACCTAACTACACTTCATGCCCGAGACAAAAGGAGAGAGAAGGGGGGGAATGGGGTTTAACGTCCATACGACACAAACTAGGGTATTTCTGGACTAGCATACAGTATGGTTCAATTTTATTTTAATAATTCGCTTGCGCGTAGCGGCCTAGAAAAAAGCAGTCGACACTCAGCTAACGAATACTTCATTGTGTAACAGCATCAATAAGGACCATTTATTTACACAGAAAATGCTTTTAAGTAGAGAAGTAAATAAGAGTATTGATAACTGAAACATGAAAGACTGTTTATAAGAGTCTTTGTCATAGACGTTGGGATTAAAACATCAAAAATCGAAACCTTAAAACACTATTATGATGGTGTGATAATCAGCTATCGCTAATATAATTAACCACTTTCAGGTCAACTTCCTAGTAAGTCGTTTTTAACCTGTCTCCACGTTAATCCCATCTTTTGTTTTTGTTGATTTATTGTTTGGTCTTTTATGCATTGTTCATCTATCGATCTGCCAGTTTTAATTACATTTACTTTTATATTTTTATCGGAGTTTCCTTAAATATTATAAAATTTGTACATTGAAGGCAGTCACGAGTTAGGATCCTTTACTAAGTTCAAACAAACAAGGATGGGACAACAAAGCATTACCGGTTGGCACCGCCTCAAAATTAAAAATAATCAATCAAAACAGCCGGGCGGTGCGTACAAATAACCTTTCAGTGACGCGTTAACTGCTTATAATATTATAATTATATTCGGTACAGCCTTGATAATAAGGAGTGGTCACTGCAACCATGAGGTGTGGGATGACCTGAGAGATTGCTAGAAGTGGAGTCTTATTTGTCAAGTTTCATATTAGATCGATCTGTGTCTTGTCGTTAGGGTGATACGAAAGAGAGAGAAATGGGGTTTAACGTCACCTGGACACAAGCTAGGTCATTTTGGGAGAGAGAGAGAAATGGGGTTTAACGTCCACTCGACACAAACTAGGTCATTTTGGGACTAACATATGGTCCAATTTTATTTCAATTATTCGCGTTTCGGGACTAACATTTGGTCCAATTTTATTTCAATCATTCGCTTGTGCATAGGGGTCTTTAGCAGTGGGGGGAAACCGGAGGACCCGGAGAAAATCCACGAGGTTGAACAGGCGACCCTACTCCTTTTCACGTACAACCTTGGGTTCGAAAACACGCTAGTTGAATCAATGACAGGCCTTATGATACAGCACGTGTAGATATTACAAAAAAAACACCAAAACCTAAACTTCTTTTGATTTATGTGTAAGTTGTGGCGCGGTATTATGGAAAGTTACATTCACCGATATTAATAAAAATCACCTATATTGATGCCAGCTGTTTTAAAATAACTAGTATCCTATTAGTGTTCGGCACGAATATTCGAATATTCGCTCGTCGAATATACTATTCGAATATTCGAATAGCAATCACAATATTCGAATAATTTCGAATACCTGACCAAAGGCCATAACTCTGGCAGTATTTATGGGACATCGCTGAAAATCATTAGTATTCTTTGTCTCATGACCTTAAACAATGTGTATAAATTTAAAGTCAATCGGATATTAACTTTAGCATCAAGAGCGTCCAGTAGATTTTTTGAAGTGATCAAGAGGCATAACTCTGACAGTAATTAATTATCTCTACGGCTTTCTCTATGGCTTTTTTTGTTAAATGTTTGGCGCCCGCCGTTCCCTGCAATTACTAGGCCATGCATGTCTGCGTGTAAGGAGTAGTTATATTAGGTTCATTCTCACCCAGCTAAAAACTTAATAAATAATCAAGTTAGCGTGACTAAGAAGGATTAGCTGTAGTCTGTTTCACATTGGGCACTGTTTAGGTAAAACCTAATAGTAAAACAAAATCACTTGTTGTACATGACAAGGAGAGTAGGAATGTCTGTGCAACATCGTGGGTTTTCTCCGGGTCCTACGGTTTATTCCCACTGCTTTAGACCCCTACGCGCAAGCCAATTATTGAAATAAAATTGAACCATGTTACTCCCGAAATGACCTGGTTTGTGTCTAGTGGACGTTAAACCCCCCTCTCTCTCTCAGTTTGTAAGGTGCTCTCCCTCTCTCCCTCCACCTCTCCCTCTCTGACGAATTTGTTTGGATTGTTCATGAAGAAACAGCTGGGTGACTAGACCACAATGATTTCCGTAAAATGAGGCAGTGCTAGACCCACGAATGAACGAGATGCCCTTTATTTCGGATGCAGCGCGGAAGAATTCCTATACATTGGTGATTGAAAATCTTGTTTTGACGTCGTGGAAGGCCGAGTACTTGTGTACAAATTGGCAGTTTACGTAAAAGATCCACTGGCAATTGCAAAAAGATCCACTGGCAATTGCAAAAATATTTTTTTGTGCGTTGTTCACAGAGATTTCACGTATTTAATAATTGATTGGGAATTATAATACATTGAAAATAAGCCACTTTAAATATATTGAAAATATTCGAATAGTATTCGAATACTATTCGAATACAAATTTTAAGACCCGTCGAATATTCGAATAGTGTTCGTGTTCGAATTTCCGAACACTATATCCTATACCATGTGGGTAGAGGTATAATGTATAGTAACATCACTGATTGACGAACCCTAACGATAAATGTACCGTTAACGTGATTAATATTCACTTGGAAATTATGGAAACCCAACAGATGGGCTATAATATAACCCATAAACAATTGATAATAATGAAATATCTCGCGAAATATCAGACGTCAATATTCATGTAATATGAGTAAATGTAAGCCAAACATCAGTGAGATGATAGTTATTACATGCCCATATTAAAATAAGATAAACTGCAAATAATTATATGCTCATTGTCTATAGCTGCAGTGGTGAAAGTACAGACCAAATTCTATCACTTCCCCTCGATTAGAAGCAGAATATTGGGATTATAAAGTCTCAGCAAATCAAGTATCGTATCTATGATTAGCCTAAGTGACAATGGTCATCCTCGGGTAAAATAATCGCCTAGTCGCTAGGAGACGGCTTCGTATTTACGGAGATGGAATAGTTTGGCGATCGACAAGTTACTTAAAGGGAAATAACCCCGTGGTTACAACTGGGGTGATGTCATTGTTTGTTATTTGTTCAATATGGAACTGATGAAAAGGGTTTAAATGTTGAATTTGTGCGACGTTTCGGTGAAAAATTTAACACACGGTGGGTGGATCAATTTGTAAACGGGCCTCCGTTTCGGTAATTAATCGAGATTATGTGATATAAGGGCGCTCTATGCTGATATAATGGTTAGACTCCCTAAAATGTTTTCGAAAATGTTTTATCTCCAGGAAAATAGTTAGTAGCCTAACTAAATAGTAAAAGGCAGCGTAAGATGAGATATGCCGGCATATACAATGGTAGGCTACATACAAAATTATCGATGACCTTCATAATTTCACTCACTCACTGAGCAGCTCCCAAGTAACCGACAAATATACACGTTGCTCTCTATTCTTTGAAATATATTAATAAAATGTGGTTGCAGTCGAGGTACGAGATTCACCATGTATAATTGGTGAAATAATTAAACCTAACATCGTACCATCAATTTAGAACAGTTTGGATGATCCATTTTTACGTACACCATATTAACTCACCATTATTTTGATTAAGTAATAGTTTTGTGGATTGTTTAAATGAATCCTTCATCGTTATATATGTATATATATATATATGGTTTTTATTATCTACGCTGTCCCACCACTTGATAAATACTTCAAAGTCTGAAATAAAAATTTAAATTATTATAGTTCATAATTCCTATAATGAACATTCATTAAATTTTGTCATAAAATACACAATATTTTTTTTTTAAAAAGTCATTAAATCTTTTCTATGACTCGTGAAATAAATGGATTTTTGGAAGTTGATGTTACCTTGAGGTGGAGAATTCCGTTGGACAAGGAATCTTTTATGCTCCTGATTTGAAAGACCCAAGTTTTATTTTTACGTTAATTACAAGCGGGCTTCAAATAACAAATATAGGAACTAAAGCGTACGACAACAACTGCTCTACATAGTCGAGAAGTAATAGTTAACATTGTAAGTTGTAAGTTCTAAGTTTTAATAGTCTATCATTGTCTTCAATCCCGCCATTTTATTCTTCGGTCTTTATTGCCTTCATTTATTCAAAACTATATATCAACATTAAACTAGAAGTGTTTCAAAGCTTAAACTCCTCATTAATGTTTTATAGCAGTGTCTTCATCGGATAAAATTAATGTACGAGATTATCTAGACAGAACTATGAAGTCCATAATAATTGCTTTTCCACGAAGAGTCCCGTGGGAAGAACTTATCAGTCTATGCCATTCAAGCCTAACATGTCAAAAAAGGAATCAAATATTACCTTAAACGTATAAACTGATTCTTAAACTTTGTAAAAGAGTCATTCTGATGGAGTTGCTAACAACACAACACAATTAAGTCTTTATCTGTATTTTATTTTCCTTGCGTTGTTTTTAAGTCAACTGCATTGTCGTTAGTGTTGTAATGAGGATGGGTAATAATTTTTTCGTGAACGGGGGGGGGGGGTATGTACCGTCACAAGAAAATCCAAACATACAACCCTAATACAGATCTAATCATTTAAACGAACATCCGCCCCAATCCAATGGGCACCACCATCCGAGAAACACTTCCAAACTGCATTCCCAGACATCTAGCACGTCACCACTTGTTATATGTTATATATCATAAGTAGTCGAGTTTTTATACGTTTAAGATGCATAGTTCAGTTACACTACGTTTAAGATACATAGTTCAGTTACACTACGTTTAGTTACAATACGATTAAGATAAATAGTTCAGTTACACTACGGTTAAGTTTAATAGTTCAGTTATACTACGTTTAACATAAATAATTCAGTTATACTACGTTTAACATAAATAGTTCAGTTACACTGCGTTTAACATTAATAGTCCAGTTACACTGCATTTAACATAAATAGCCCAGTTACACTGCGTTTAACATAAATAGTCCAGTTATACTGCGTTTAACATAAATAGTCAAGTTACACTGCGTTTCACATAAATAACCCGATTGATTAATCTTCCTTGGGTATAAGCATCTGCGTTTTATTACGCAATTATCTTTGATAATCGAATGGCTGACATTTAAGAAACTTGGCTAACTACAAAACATTAAAGCAAAAGGGGTCTTTATCGGATCAATCAGTAATATGCGATTACTTTGGCCTTTTATTCAATGTTTACACATCTAAATATGTATAAATGCCTAGGTTTGATGACCCGGGGGTTTGTTTACTTATAGGAAATGAAAGATTACCGTGACATTACGTATACATATGTAACTACTCTACAAACTTTCTCCAAACTGAATAGTCCTGATCACGGAGAAACATGATAGAAACATGTTTCCGACGTATGCACACACATCAAGAGCAGGTATTGATTTGACACAGGTGCAGTTCTACAGGGCTGCCAAAATCTTGATACTTAGACCCATTGTATATATAACTAGCAAGTACAATTCGTGATAAAATGGATTTGTTTGAAATTGATCATGTACACCATGCATGGTGTTCTGTTAAACCCAAATAAAGTCAGATCATTACAATTTACAGGAAGCAATACAGATAATCAACATGTGTATCCCGCATTCGTTGTTCATCTGGAAAATACCGCATTGTATAAACACGATTTCATAAGTAACCAGGAACAATGGTAACTTAAAGTTGGTCATTATAATACCTTTATGATTGGCGGATCACGTGGCTAAGTGGGTGCGGAACTTGCTCGCTGGCCTGGGGGTCGAGTTTTCGATCCCTGCATTGGCTGAGGAAGTTTCTCTTGATTTTCCGGCGTGGTTTCCCCTGGTCAGTGATGCAGAACGGAGGGCCTAGCAAGGACAGCTGTCTAGTCCTTCGGAAAGGACAAAAAACCGAGGTCCCGTGTTCACATTGGCGCGCACGTAAAAGATCCCTTTGCAGTTGGAATTCGATATGCCCGTCTTCCATTAGCCTAGGTTAGGTGCATAACAGTAGGCCTTTAAACACCATTTCATTTCATTTGTGATTGTTTAAAAAATACCCTTGTCGTTATTGTTTTAAATAATAGAGTGCATGCGAAGACTATCTAATGGTATAGTATTATGATAACCAAACAGGGCATCACTTTCCCTGTATAGTTGTATATAAAATATAATCAATGCGAATTATCTAGACATGATAGACATCTTTCATGAAATCATGTGATAACCTAGTCAATTATTAATAGACACTCCGGGCTCGGGTGCGAACAGGTATAAATATGGGTGTATAGATATTGTATTTGAAAGTTGTGAGTACATTTGGAACGAAATTTTGAAATAGTATGACACAATACATCACTGGGACTTTTTTTGTTGATGATAAAATAATTTATTTACTTTTTTTGTCTTCTTTCATCTTTTTCAGTAATACTGAATTTGTATTAGGCCTATAGCAGCAGTGGATGTCGCGCACGAGGAGAAAAAGCAAAAATATAATCTATATTTCACGCTGGATTAACAGATCTTTACATTGAAATAAATTGATTGTTGGATGGTGTGCGAGGTTGGTGGCTTTAGCATGCTGATTGACTCAATAAAGTGGGTCTTTAAAACGGTTGTACATACATTTGCTTTGGGAATTTCTTCTTTTATAGTTTAACTGTCCTCTTTTAAACAGTACAACAGTACATTACTATCGATTAATGAATTTGGTGTCTACATTTTTGTATTTTATTAATTTAATAACACCAAATTATTAAATGCTAAAAATATAGACAAGATATGATAGGCATGTTATCCATTAATCAAGGAGTACTAGGTCTCTTGAATAGTATTACAGTAGTAAGTTCAGTTCAATTTGATATTGCGATCTATTCGGATAGTCCTGAAGTCATTACATTTTATGCGGTTTTATATGATGATACTTACTATATAAAGCATGCAAATGTCTCTCTTTATATAGAACTTTTCCATAAGGTGAATTGCTTTCACGCAAGAACACTAATTTGAAAATTTGGAAAGATGCCAACCAGGGCATGATCAATAATTGTTATCAATGGTTGCTCTGTCTTGGCCGTTTTCCTAAGAAACTGTTCAAATGTCTCAATGAATGAATCTATCTTGGCGGCTGGGCAAAATATAGTGGATATTGGATTGATTCTCACAACAGTTTCGTATCTAAAAATAAATCCACCACTCTTTAACAAATTCCTGACGTCAATAACACCAACCATTTGTTTTTTCTGATAATGATTCCAATAGAATGAGTAAATGTTATATACACATGTGCACTATGGCAATCCATATGTCTATTTTCTCATTATCTATAGTATACTAAGGGGGGGGGGGGGGTAAACAGTACGTGCGCTTTAGATCATAAAGACTGTCGATACTGAACCTAAACTTGAGCGTGACAACTTCGTATTTCCGGATTCTCTCTTTCCTTCCAGGTCCTGCACACAGTAGCGTGTACGTAAAATACCCCATGACAGTTGGAATTCAATTGCTCGGGAGATGAATTTATATAAGCCCTGACTTGTTTTCAGATCCCACAAACAAACATATAGTGTACTTGTATAATATGTAAATATTTATTGAATAAATAGTGTCAGAATTAAAAAAATAAATTGCTACCCGTATAAAATATTTCCCTCGTAGCACACTATACGGCCAATGCCCGTCTGCATTAGCCCGGGTAGAGCGAATAATTATAGACACAGAAAGGCGCAAGTTTATGTGGATGCAGTGCATATTTTAATAATCAAATAAATCTAAATCACGTACTACTGTTGAGTAATCGATCGCAAGCAAGTGTGCAGAGTACATGATTTAAAACGGGTTAAATGTTTTGTACTGGTGTGTTAATTCTTTATCGGTGAAAAATCTAAAAGATTATTGTAATCATAAAAAAATGGCATATACCAACACCTGACCACGTGTTACTGTTTATGCTTCATTACTATTATTAATCTTCCCAGTTTAAACAGCATTTAACATTTTACAGCTGATTATGTTCACTTGATTTACTGAGCATACAGATGATGTATCTAAATAAATAACCATTGGATATATGAGGGGTTTTCTTTGCGGGGGGGGGGGGGCTCTGTTCAAACAGTGCATACTATTGCTTTAAAACTACTTGCTCAGAGACAGAATAGGCACATAAGCTGGGCATGCACTCTAAGTATATGTGTTCTATTACAGAACATACTTTACTGTTACTGAGAACACTAGTTATGTAACAGATTGAGAACACCGGGGACGCGTCCGTTTGGCAATGTGTTCTATGCAGAACACTTCGAGTTCATGTTAGAACATATAGTGTTCTTTGTTAGAACATGTACTGTTCTATGTTAGAACACATAGTGTTCTTTGTTAGAACACGTACTGTTCTATGTTAGAACACATACCATTTTAGGTTTGAACACGTACTGTTCTAGTTTAGAACATAGTCAAAGTGTTCTGAGAGAGCCCGTGAGAACACCAAAATAGTGTGCGTTCAAATGTAACAGATTGAGAACACTTGACACGTGTTCAAGGTAAGAGAGTGTTCTATAGAAGAATACATGAAAATGAAAATTATAAATCTGATTTATTATCAATTATAATATTACAAAAATATTTAATTTTTAAAGTTTTAACGATTTAAAGCAGAATTTTATAGAATAAAAACATGCATTAGGTATGATAAAAAAATAAATGCAAAAATAATGTGCATGTTCACCCATGTATTGTTTTTTGAACCATCATTTGAAAGGTCTATATTTCATCAAATTCCTGCTGCAATGGCTTAACAAATGTCTTGTATCTAGTACTGCTTCCTCGAGTATTTTGCTCATCAATAATACAGTCTTGGGTAAACTAAATCAAAAACTAACAACATATCAGTTTCAATTTCAAATTTATACTTTTTTTTGACTGCTACTAATAAATATATTTCATGTATATCCTCATTTAAAGTTTTGACATTATTATGCTGGGCTCCTTTTCCTTGGTTGTCAAAATTTTATCTTATCGTACATCCTGCAAAGAGAAACGGATATTTCAAGTAGTCAATAAAATATTCACAGATCCTTAGATCTCAATAAAATGTTGTATGTAATATAATATACCGTACTGCAAAGGCAGCAACTTAGGATCGAAAATGTGGATGGAGTAAAGTCCACAAGGCCCTTATCGATGCCCATAATTTAGTTAGTTTACGAATTTTCACCAAACCACAGCTTTAAACGGTGGCCTAAACACGAAATGTAACCTCAAGCCACGGATGCCGACAATATATTCTAACATTTGTTTGAATTTGGACATGTAAAATCTGAATACATATTTGGAAACGAATTAGTAATATGAAATAATAATAACGGAAACATGAATTTGAAGAACACGTCTTCTTTACATTTTCATTCGGC
Source organism: Patella pellucida (assembly GCA_917208275.1). NCBI lineage: Eukaryota > Metazoa > Mollusca > Gastropoda > Patellidae > Patella > Patella pellucida. Next base: position 54,391,526 of record OU795039.1, on the reverse strand, counting down.
AAAGATTCTGATAATTCGAAAAAAGGCTCGAAAATGATTGATAAGATCAGTGATATTCAGCTCTAATTTCATCACAATCATATAATGCCATGAATAACTGGTTTATTTATCAGCTTAATGAACTTGATCACTTACTTTTTTTATTCTCAATACTATTCTTCTTCGTGATTTCCTTCCCCTCGATGTAGTGCTTCGATATACTCATTTAAATTCACCATTCCCAATGGGTCATATTTTGGAGATCATTTTAATTTAAAACCTCATCATCGTTTCATTTTCTACATTGCAATTTTTCTGTTTTCTGTGTAAATGCTCCCGACAATTTACCGACTTTTTAGATGAGGAAGGAATATGGTCCTATTTTTAAGATGCATACAAATTCGGATCATTTTTCATGATATCTTATTTAATCATGTCTCCTGAAAGCAACAACATTTAACAGAATAATATAGATGCACAAGCTGAATAAAAAGTTTGAATTCAACGTGATTAGCCTAATTATCTGTCAGTCGGAGTTCAAACATATTTATGTTGTTGATTTACAACGAAGTAATAATGATTAGAATATTTTATTCACAGAATGGGGAGAAGAACACCACGTGTTCTCAGGAGAACATTGTGCGTTTATTAGGCTAGTAGACCACTGTGCGGTCTCAACAATACCTTCGGCTTCAGAATCCCCCCAAAAAGACACACGATTATCAATATTATATAGGAAGGAGGTATTTACAAGTAAGTGGCCATCAGTCTGGTTCAAACTAAAGTAAAGATGGCCTAACACGAACCAAAATGAATAAGGACCACTGCATAAATAAGCGATCAAGCCTAGAGTTGACTGTTGTTCCATTCATTCTTTGATATACTTACCATTGAATTTTGTGGCTTTCTTACTTTCTTCGTCGGTGACAGTACACTTCAAAAAGAGCAGTTATAAAATGGCGTCCAATATCACAAATGACGTCAATGAGAATGAATGATGTCATTTGAATTATAAGGGAGATAACTGACATCTACACAGAACATGGTATGTTCTAAATAAAACACCCCGTGTTCTGATTAGAACACTGTAGAACACTGTATGTTCAAAATGAACTCAATAGAACGCCAGGGCGTATTTTGTGGAACATTAAGTGTTATCTTTCACGGACAGTGTTCTATGATTCGTGTGTGCAATTTAGAACACGAGTGTTCTGAAAAATACATACATGATCCAAATGATTAAAAACTACAAGATTCGTTCCATTAATTGTGCAGAAGTTTAATAAAAAGATAACATATGGGAGGTAAAATCATTTACCGAAAAGACCCTTCTCAAGAGAAACATTGCAAGTCATTTCATAATGAAACATAAAGTTAGAACAAGCAAACTCACTTTATTGTATTTCCACGTGATTTTTCATTAATAATTTTGGGTAATATATTTGTATCTTTGAAATATTATTGAATTATGCCCCAAACATTTGGCATTTATTTAGATCTAACACCTAGAACACATTCATACAACATATTGTTCTGTTTAGAACACTCGAGTTATGGATATTAGAACACCTTAGAGAATTTCAGAACACATTTTAAAAAAACAGAACGCACTCGACGCGTCCGGGACGCGTCCAGCTTTTAGAGTGTGGGTACAACGTGGAATCGTATCTGCGGTGTGCGCCTAAAGATAAGAGACCTGGTAAGAACATTTTTAATAATGTTGCAGTTAACAACCTTCAATTTGTTGGATAACATTTGAAGAACTTACAATAACTTCAGATATAAAGTGAACTTAGATTCTATTCGTTGACTGTTTTTTATTATTTGTAGGGAGTTTTTTTATATTAAAATTTTGTGTTTATGAACATGATCGTACATTCGATCATATTCGTCTAGCGTTTCGAATTCGATCACAAATATTTTGTTTTCGTTGTCTATTTTATAACTATTATAGCGAGAACTGTCAGCCCTATATCTAATCTTACCTATGTATTCCACATTAATATCAAATGGAATGACATAGCCACCTTTCGAAATTCTGCATTCGAACACCCCTCCATTTGAGCTAGTACCAGCGTACTAAGGACCGGGAACCATATACAACAAGGCGGTGGATGCTTGGGGCCCGATTCCTGCTCTAAAACTATTAGCGCGATTCTCTGCACGGATAAACACATTTGGCAAATTCTCTAAATGTAATACCAGATACGGAAAATTAAATGTTTAAAAACTTAGAACACGACCAGCCAGGTAATACTGTTAGAGATAGCATCGTTAACACCAGGCACGTTTAACTAACATCTATAATTGTAAATAACCTTGAAATAGTTGTCTTTAACCAGTATCAGATATTCAGAGACGAAAATAGAAGTTTCTGTTTATTAGATAATTGTCTGTGGGAGAAATGCCTTGAATGTTTGTAATGTAAGTGATAAAAGATTTGTCTTGTGCCACATTTCAACACTAGATCATAGTAGGCCTATACGTGGTGAAAAACCAGCTACAATATTCCAATAGCATACCTTTCATCGTTTATTTGCGTCATCTAAATCAACACATTTAGAAAAGATATATATATGACTGCCGAAAAATGTAAATTTGAATATCCATATATACAACACGTTTAAATCCATTCAAACACTTGCCTAGTTGTTTCCCTTTTTTTAAAGTCGATTAATAATTTTAATAAGTTAAAAATAGTAATGGACACATATTTTAACACCACGCGTATATGGAAAACAAATTAATTCTTTTTCCCTATTGTTGCCTTACCCATATAAGTCTCAAAGAATGTTTAGTGCTTATGACTTTTGTGAAATGGCTCTCCTATTTGTAATTATCGCTAGAGTGGTAAGCCCTAATAATACTTTGTTATGGTCTACATGGAATCAGTCACGTAGGCATGCTAGTACTCAGCATAGTGACGTAGACCTTCGATCCATATCCTATTAACATTCGTTTAATGTCAATATAGAACGAGCAATAAAATATGATTGCTTGGTGAATTTATTATCTTCATAGCATCAATATTAAAGGGACAATAACACTCTTGTTGGCTTGACAGGTCAAGAAAAAAAAATTAGCCTAATTCTAACTACAACATGTTTAAGTGTCCTACCTGGTGTGTAAATTATCCATTACAACCTATCTTACTTGTCCAGAGATAGGATGCCATCGACTCGACACAAACTAGGTCATTTCGGGACTAACATAAGTTGTTGTTTTTTTTCAATAACTCCCTCGACACAAACTAGGTCATTTCATCTTCGGGACTAACATTGTCTAATTTCATAATACAGTAATTCGCTTGCGCGTATAGGTGTCTTTGGCAGCTTGGGTTGGTGGGGGGGGGGTAAATCGCTAACATTTGGGGCCTAGAAATTGACACAATTGAGTCGCAACGCATTATAATACTGTAATATGAATGTATATAAACTGATTTACATTCAATGGACGGTATCCGTTTTTACTCTAATTTCAAATCAGTAATGTTCGGCGAAATAAGCCAGAAGTCTCAATCGAATGCAAATTTCTAGCGTCTGGTTATCCCAGTCTACATAGTATTATTGCGCATGATCTCCATATAAGAATATGTAGCACTGTTTGAAATGAGACTGGTAAAATGGTAAAATGTTTATTTTGTCTTAAATATGGGATATCAGAAGCCCATCTTTTTCCGGTAAGATCACAGCATCAATCTTGATTTAAATTCATGTTTTCAATGTTGAAGATTTTGAATGACTTAGTCAATTATCTAACGCAAAAGCGTTAAATTACCTAAGAAACCCATGGGGTTTGAAAAAAATACCTTGCTCTTTGCCACGTATTAAGTCAATATATTGGGTCAATTATATTGGCGGAATTATTGAACGTGTATGGGCGCCTTTACCCTCCCGTGAGCAACATGTAAAGATTTATTTAAAGATGTATGATTTAAGATTAAAATATATAGCCGGTCGTTCTTGCCATAATAATGGATAGTAAAAAATGATAAGGCTATATTAAAGTTTTATTCAAATTATTATATTCTGAACGAAGTTTTGACCAGATCTAGGTTAGATTGATTGCTATCGTAGCAACGGTAGGCCTACTTGACAATGGACACTAAGTCTCGATTATCCATTTTATCGTTTAATATTTTTAAATCTCATGGGTATTCTAATTCATTTAAATTTTGGTCATCCAATGTTCTAGATAATTAGCCAGTGGCGGATTAAGCTGGACCAATGCCTGAGGCGGCAGTTGCTGGAGGGCCTTTTTAAAATGACGTGGGCCTAATTAACTTCGGGTAAGGGCCTATGTTGATTCCCGTTGGGCCTCGAGCCCACCCCCTAACATTCATTGTCTATGTGTTTTTAATTGTATCAGGCCGCAGCCTCATCAGCCTCATTGATAATCCGCTACTGGTTATAGCTTTGGCATGCATAAGTGTCTAAATAATAGTTTAAATAACATTTGAAGCCCACTAATCAAGCTAGGAAATAGGGCTAGATAATACCAACCCCCTAAAACAAATAAAAACAAAAAACAAAAACACAGATATTTGATATTGACTGTAAAATCCACTGTTGCGCAAACGGTACAGTCCTTATCTTCTGGATGGCTAAGATATTGAGTGGAATAGATAATGTCCGCTCAGGGCCGGCGGAAGCAATTCTTGATGGGGGGGGGGGGGCTCCCATCCTTAGTAGCTATAGGCGAGGGTCCAGGGGCCGCAATAACCTGAATAAAAGAGTACTTGTGGCCAAATTATTGATGTTATTCTATATGTCTATCTAGAATTACCTAGTACATATATCTAACTAATTAAATGGTATCATGAGGTACGACCTGGCAGTAATATCATATAGGACTACTTTATTATGAAACACTTTTGTTGATCAACCAGAAAGATATCTTTCCGCGTACAAAGTGGGTGATATGATGATATAGGCCCTAGTTGGAGTAAAAATATATTCAAACTAATCAATCTTTCCCAAACATTGTATTCGCGAGGAAATACCCTAATCTATAAAAATAAAATATATTATAAGAGGTAATGTGTGTGTCACGCGACTCGGCAGTCGCGGTACCTATCAACGGCCGCGAAGCCGGGAAGAATTCATTACATATAAGAGACGCTGTCAATTATTAAATTCTCGGATAACCCACTGCCCACGTCGTTTTGTGGTATTTGTTCTTATCTCAGAAACTGTGGTACGTTTAAGTTTAAGTCTCTCATCTTTTCCTAGTCTACTTCCCATCAAGGTCATCAATATAGGCTACACCAAGCGGTCACTTCGCGTGCAACCTTTGACGTCACTCGGGCACCCGAGTCCCGACCCTTAATCGTGACAATTAATGAAACCCTATCACGTACGTAACTAACGTGACGAAATTTATGGTTGCTGGCTTTTTTTTCTCATGTATCCAGTGAAAGGTCATTTTGCTCAGTAATCTCAGCTAGAATTTAGCTATTTTTTAAAATTGCGTTAAAGTTTTAAATTTTTGTTTAGAACTGAAATAAATTAACTATTAGTAAATCCAAACGCTAAAAACATTAGCAGAATTCATTGTATATATGTGAAATAGACCCGACCGAAGCACAAAATAGTGCGGCCCCCGTGTGTGTCATATGTCCGTTTAAACTTGCTAATTCTGTTAAAATCCCATTTTCTTCCGGGGATTTTTATTCAATCTCGAGTTGTGTCCGTGTTATTGCACAGACAACCCTGATACGACGCAGGTTTTCTGTTCGTCGAAGTCATTGTAATTTCGTTGGTTTCTTTACAAACTTACTTCTGTGCGTTGACCTCGCGACCTGTGACGTCTAGCATGTAAATTTCATGGCAGTTCACTGTGTCAGAGTCACTTCTCTGCAGGTAGGATGAGTCTGTCGTTCAGATTGACCCTGTCATTGTCCTGAGCGTATTTTTCGCAGAACAAAGTATTTTTCCAGAATGATTGTGTGTCTCTACTCTTCATATCATACCAAAATTGCCATACTTTTGGGGAGGAAAAAAAACGATAAATACTTTTGGGGAGGGAAAAAAACGATAAATATTTTTGTGGGAAAGTATCTTCATATGCATTAAATTGGTAGACTGGCTGAAATGGGGTTTATAGTCCTACTTTTTTGCACCTAAATATCAATCACCGAATTCCAGTGGTTTAAGCACCCTGGAATACCTGTATCTATTTGAAAGATTGGATGCCTATTTTGGATCAGGGAATTAGTCTAGGAAACGTGTAATTTAGCATTACTTACCAAAAGCGAATAATTTAATGGCAGTCTAGGGGTTGTAAGCCACACCTAAAACAGAAAACCACGTTAAACTTTCAGTTTACAAATAATCATTTGAAACAAAAATTTATCAAGGACAAAATAAATGAAACTAAGTTTAACCTGTAATTACCACAGTGAGCTGTTTATTGCTGTATTTCAAACATTATATTAAATTGTTCATTCGGCAAACTTCAGCAGATTCCAGTACCCTACATCTAGCATCGGCAGTGTGACGAACTCCGTCATTGTATACTTTTAGGTTTCCGGATTATAAACGGCGTTGTCCGTGACGACGCATTTGAAGAATGTTTTATCATACAACGACTTCAAAGTCTGAAGCTATTTTTTCTTTCAAGTTTAGACAAGGACAAGTTTCCACTGAAAATTCTGCACAAGCTTCAAAGGTAGCAATTGTGATAACTTCTTTGTAAAAGCGGCACGTTTTTCTAATAAGTAAACCGTAGTCTCATCGCAATTGTATAGGCTAAAGGTAGGGTACCGGAATATGCCGAGATTTGCCAAGTGTAATATGTTTAGTAAACAGTTGTTTAGTGTGGAGAATACTACTTGACGAATAACAAAAAGACTGGGGAATCTCAGTACATTCAAACTAGGATTATTCAAAAAGCAATGCAGTCGATCGATAAATAGACTGGGCTTGCGTAACAAACTGGAATAATATCTTTCAAATCTATGTGATAAACACCCGCCCCCAATTCCTGTAGGGGCAAAATGTGACTTTTACTGGCTGTATCTGACTGTGAGTCGATGCGAGTTGGGGGTGGGTGTTATATCAATATGTGACGTACTCAAGATGAGTGTGGACAGGGGCAAAGGCAGCAGTTGGAATGCCGTGGGTAGTACTTTGTTAGGGCGATACCTTTGGTGTGTTTCTGTCACTATAGTACAAGTATGCAAGACGACTGACACTTTTTCCCCCACTAAAATACTAGTGTCTCAAATTAAGATCAAAGAGTACTCGCCATGCCAAAATGCACCGGGTTTCTAGTTCTTACACTAAAATATACCATAGCACAGCGTACTTCTTATTAGCATAACTGTTCTTAATAGGAACATTGGCTGTCATACTGATACAAACTTTGTGGAATGCAGTTATTGTTTCTATCAGATACAACATTAGTAACTACACACACTTTCTATACTTAGTTACATACCTGTATGTAATTATCTAGATCTCGGTTAATTACTTATAATACCAGGACTACTTCTTTATATATTATCCTTATTATTCTGTTATTGTTCTCAAATGTATGCATAACTTATTTTAAATGGTACACTTGCTTAACTATATTTATGAAACTTAATTCCTTTACATGTAATGGCATGTTCATATAATATATTACCAACACTATAATTGCTATATATCGGGGAAAGTATAATTTAAACTGATATCCTTGATGATTTAAAAACTGATATGAACCCTTTGGAGTAAATGTATAATAATAATTTATATAATATACAATTTCACTGGTACATCTATAATTTCAATAAATCATGATAAGTATGTCCATATATCTAGTTATCTACAGAGTAATGTGTTGTGTTCTAGTATAGGTTATACAGAATGGTACATACACTCAATACCGGTAAATCAACGTATGAATGCCAATACACCACATGGTCGGAGGATGTTCAATATGTAATGGTATATAAGCATAGCTATGGCGAGTACAATGCGTATTCTTACTGTTCTTACACGGTTTTGTATTAAATATGTTGTAAGAATAAAACGTATAAAACGGAGTATTTACCTGCCCGTATAAACAATAGATTCTGTGAACACCAACATCAGTACAGGTACAGAAGAACAGAAAACTCTCATCCCCATGGAGGGAACATCAAGTGTCGAATTACAGTTACATGCGAGCGACCGTTATTCCCCGATATAGGCAGTCTGAATGACTGATATAATGCGTGTTATGAACTGCGCTGAAGACACAGTGCGTAGTCGGTGGTAAGGCCAATATAAAAATCGTGTTTGAGGAATAGCGTTATCAGCATTATCAGGATGTGCTTATTATAGCCTATAAATAATGCCATAATCAATTTTGCAATAATATGTGAGAAATTCCTAACATAGAATGCGACCGACAGTAAGTTATTGTTGATTTACATCCATCATTCGGAGACATTGTTTGTCAGTAAATGGACATTAAATTTTTTAGATTTAATAATATTATTATTATATGTTTCATTCAATGTAAGCTACAATATTCATGTTACCCTGTGACTGTGTTCAATTAGTGCAGAGGTGTGTGAGAGTCTGTGTTACACTGGGCAGTGCATGACATGCTCAATGTTGTCCTCTCGAATCTTAGAGTGAGAACCAAAATATCTGATAGAAGGAAAACGCGCGGTCCTATTTGCACACAATATGTAGAAGTTATATACAGCGGACAGGGTCATTCTGTATAATTATTTCAGATGACATTAGATATAAAATAATGTTGTTAAGAGTTACCGATGATTCATTTACTTGAACTGAATATCGTTTCTTCCAAGTGTACTTCGTTGTATTTTCCTAAATGTATATACCGTTAAAGTTTAAGTATATATAATAACGGTATCTCCCTTGTCGGAAACCTAAAAAAGAGTTTAACTATATTTTATATTGCGTGTGGTCTGAGGATCTATATTTATTATTGTATGTCTTCTGCCCATCTCGTGGGTTTTCTCCAAGTCACTCCCACTGCGCACAAGTGATTTATTGAAATAAAATTGAACCATATGTTAGTCCCGAAATTACCTAGTTTGTTTCTAGTAAACGTTAAACCCTTGCACACATTTGAAATTACGAATTGTGTTTGTTATTAATAAAATTAAATTAGTTTGGCCTGATTAGAAACAGTCTACGCAATGTCATTCGATCGATTGATTCGTTCTTGACAAATGGGCATTGTTATTGAACAGGTATGTAATTGTATCTACGTAAACCAAAAGTATTGTTGGAGGTTTCAAGAATTTGTCCCAACGACACAATCCGTTGGTCTGCCAATTACAAAATAAAAACACGGGCCGTATTGTTTCCGTGGCTAGACGAACCAGGAGGTCTCTGGTTTTCTCGCTGTGTTGGCCGATCGAGTTCTCTGGGACGGTGTCTTGTTCGGATGGGGTCATTATCCGGGGCCCCGTTTACACATTGACGTATAACTAAAAAAAACCCTGACGACAGTTGAATTCATGATAAGAGTAGGTCGTTGTTAGGGCAAAATTACCCCTCATTATAGTTCACTGTATGGCGCATGTCCGTCTTCATTAGCCCAGTCGGCTTCCCAAAGCAGGACGTTAAACCCCACTGCATTTCAGTAAGATTTTTTTAAAAGTCAAACAGTGTCAGATATTTTAATATTAAAATTGGGTTCAGTGTTACGCGGACACTTTAATAATTAGGCCATATTGAGACTGTGTGTATTTCAATGACTGCATGTAAAATGCGAGCAAGTGATTTTTACCCACGTTTGGACCTACTCTTATTCGAATTCAAACTTCGAGGGCATCTTTTACGTACACTTTCCATTCGGATGTGGTAGTTTCTATTTAGCCCAATACCAATGACTAGACATACTTTACCTGTCAGCCATTTCTGACAAGTGAGAACCGCTCGCCCCTCTTCGAGGACCGCTATTGATCTTTCAATTCAAATTTCAGCACACGTTTCGCCTTCAAATCTGAGCAAAGTTTTTTTCCGTTTTTAGCCGTAAAACTTTTCTTGCAAGGAAGATCAAGTGAGTTTAAAGTAAACCCATGTTCCTGAAGCAACGGCCGCGAGTTTTACAGCATCTAACCGTTGCTTCAATACTGTGCCATTCCCGACATTATAGCTACATTATCTGCAGACACGTCAACCGTATAGTAGCATCTAATCAGGGGTTGTGACATCGCGACCTCTACGGAAACTTTGACATTAAACGAACTTTGAACTTTGGAACTCAATTATCACAGGTATACATTTAAGCTTGAAAATGCGAGACTTGGTATTCGCGACGACCAAGGAATCTGATTGGTCATAGGCTGGGCCTTTACCCAATCAAACTTAGTGCCGAAATATGCAGAGTGTTACATGAAGGGCTAGATAAGATGTTATTTTATTTAATATTATTTAATAAATTTATATAGCGCACATTTCACCGAAATGTTCAGATGCGCTTTAACAATAACAGAGTAAAAATACAATTTATAATAAAATGAAGTTCCTAAAAACACAATTTATAATAAAAAAAAGAAGTTCCTAAAAATACAATTTATAATAAAAGAAGTTCCTAAAAACAGTTCCTAAAAACAGTTCCTAAAAAATAAAAAGTTAAAAGACTTTTGTAGATGTATGTAGTTAAGGCGAGATCAAGCCTTCTGTTGAAGATGGTTTAAACCATAAAACTTCTATTTAACTCGCATGACGACATATTCGGCGCCTATTCAAAAGGAAGACATTTTTCTTTTAGATGAGATAGGCTTTATATTTATATCAGTTCCAACGACCCAATATATTATTGAAATTACTGGGACATCCTTTGACGTATTTTGATGTTTTGGAAATCGAGCACAAAATGGACCCGTAAATAACATGTTCTCATCTCCTCCTCCACCAGCCCTTCCTGTTTGTACGTCACCAATATGAAAACATAAAAACATAGTTCTCAAATTTTCTTGGGATATGGTGACAACATAGAGGGTCGGACCTAAGATGCCCTATTGACACAGACGTTTTGTTATACATTGAGTATATAAAATAGATGTCGCTGTCTAATCAACCATGAAAGATACACTGCACGAGATTTAGAGAAATAGCTGGCCGTTCTTGCAATAACAGTTTAAAAATAGATATTGAAAAAAAAAATATATCGAAAATTTCAGTCTAAGAAAAGATTGAGACTTGTCAAGTCTCCGTTATCAGTCCTTTTAGCATTTAACGCAGATATGGCGGATATTGTCTAACCCACTCAATATCCAAGCCACCCGATGGCCCATAAAGAGTTGATTATAAGCTTGTAGTGTGTGTAAATTTTTAAATGATAATTTATACAGCATATGAAATCATAAACGCGCACGTCATTAGGCAAGTCTTGCTCTCACATAATGTCTCGTTAATAGCAGGTAAAACACTTACATACAATCGATTTCCTGAAATATTGTGCGGCTATTAAATAGAGACCACCAATAAGATCTAAATCTATTTTTAACTTCTAAAACAATTAGTAGGTGATCAAACTACTTAGATTATACTGAATCGGATCTCTGTCAATAAAATCGATCGCGTTTAGTTCTAGGGGAAGAATGTAGACATTGCAAATGTACTAACCTCTTCTCATATTTCATAGAAATTTGTATGAATTGTGTTTATTAAAGTTACATAGTTAAGAGCTAAATCTGCCTATAGCAGGTCTTTCTTGGGCCTGAAATGTTTTCTAAAGTATTAATTAGACATTAATTAACTGACCTACCTTAATCAACTTTGGATGGCGTCAGATTGCTCCGATATTAAACAGATTAAAACGTTTCAGTGATACTGTGATTTAATCAAATATGGCGGACCCAGACGATTCGAGGCTTAGCTTCGATCAACCAAGACCGTGGTTGAAATTATTGCACACGTCTGCCAAATCTTCAAATGCCAATATCTTCGCTTTCAATAGAGTAATTTTATAGCACTAATGGTAGTTCTTATCTTTATCTTGAATAATGTAACTTTAATTAAGATTTGATTCAATCCAGTTAACCGGACACGCAGGTGTTCGGGACAACCGTGAAGGGAAATTTGTGACGTGGTTTGACGAAATATCTACATCGGGCTCGTTCATAATTATTAGACATAAGGTCTGACATTGAGTCAATTAACGTGGTTTCGATTTCCCGGTTGTACATGACATTGTATAGGGTCGACCGTCCAACCTCGTGGGCTCTCTCTCTCCCTCTCGCTCTCTCGCCCTCTCTCTATTTCTGTACAGTACTTGAACAAAAAAAAATTGGCAAGCAGTCCCTGAACTTCACACAATTTACCTTTTAATTTACAAATGGTACAGAAGTTATAGCGGCGAATGCCAAAAGGAACAATGCAATGACAGATGAATAGAGTTTGGCATTTCAATAAAATAGTAAGTTTATAATGATGAAATGAAATGGGGTTTAATGTTCTACCTTACGGACATACGTCACACAATGATGGGGAAAATTTTGCCTGTACAGCGGCTTTAAGTTTTATCTGTTTACCATTATCTCCAGTCTTAATTGGAAGGTCTAGAGCATAAGTGATCTATCAACCAACTAAAACGGTAGGTAGTTAGATCACTTGTGTTCTAGACCCTCCAATTGTTCACGCTAGATTTGAAATAAATCCCTTAAAAACGTTAGCCTCTATCGCATTAACACATTTTTAGGAACTGGATTTAGAGCTTTTAACTGCGGAGGGCGTTTGGTGGCACGTGCGCGCTGTATAATAAGGTCTGTCGCATTGAGTCAACTGGTGTGGTTTCGATTCCCCGGTTGTACGTGACAAGGATTTGGATCGCGTGTCTAACCGCGTGGGTCTTCTCCTGGTCCTTTCCTCCCACTGATATAGACCCCTACTATAGGCGCAAAGGAATTATTGAAATAAAATTTCTGAACCATATGTTAGTCCTGAAAATTGACATAGTTTGTGTCAAGTGGACGTTAAACCCCCTAGCTCTCTCTCTGTCAATGCGTCAAGTGGCGTGGTTCGATTGTCGCTTGTACGTGACAAGAGCTAGGGGCATATACATGTAGGCTACAAGTTAGATTATAGGTTAAAGTTACATTATTCAAGAGCTAAATCGGATTACTGCAAGTCTTAATTTAGGCTTCAGATGTTATAGAAATTATAAATTAGACATTACCTAACTTATTCAGACCATAATAAGCTATCGATGGTAAGGCTAGACTGTGATAATTGTTGAATTGTCCGATTTGCAAGAAAACTTTCCTTCGTGATTAAACAAATACGTGGATAATCGAGACTATTAGTTTCGCATTTATACCGACTTCAGTAATGATGATCGCGGCTAAGCGGAACTTTCATTTGAATCAGCAAATTGCCTTTACATTATTTAGTTTTTAACTATTATAGTGAGAATGCCAACTCGTTATCTCATCTCCCATAATGTATCTTTAAGTTTATAAGTCGGAATAAAATGGTAAACAGATTCTGAGATCGGTCCAAAACTTTTTAACTATCGGAGTAACGTGATTTATATTCTGTCTTGGCCTGACTAGTTCGAGTCTGCTAAAGTGGTTTAATCTATAAAGTCTAGCTTTGGCCATGGCAGATATGTTCGTTATCAATCGATAATTTCTGCTAAGGTTTTCCTTATTTGGCATTCTCCCTTCATCCTTGCTGCCAACGTAATCAGTTTGTAACTGGTTGAATGAGAAGCCATTTTATTCGTCCGCCTCATCCCTTAACCAATAATTGTTTTGGCGGTAATGGATGATAATTCAATTGGAAATGATGACGTATTAGACGAAGTAGACTCTTGAAAATCAAGTCAAACAGATACTCTAGGGATACCGTAAAGAACGTTAGCATTTGAACTCGTATTCTAGAAATAGACAATAAAATGGTATCTCATTGTGTAGGATAAGATTTATGTTTCCAGTGTTTATCCCAATTAGTATGTTTGTAGTGTCGCTTGAAATATGACATGCAATCTATAGGTTTGCGGAACAGTGGAATTTGTTTAATTAAGGACACTAAATGATTATACCTTTATTTGTTTTGACCCGACAATACAACCTCGGTCCACACCTGTTCGTATAATATTATAGCTATAAAGGCTTAGTCACACTAGTGGATTTATCCTGAGGTTTTATATCCATAAGCTCAATCCTTTCATGTGAACGGGAAAATTTGTCCTATAGGCTATAGATTTTCTGACCTACGGACAAATCCTTAGGTTTAGAACAAGTCCTATTTTCGTAGGATTTGTACTGTGAATTGACCAATCAAAATGGCAGACGTCTAACTCAACCGAGCCGAGACAGAGATTTTTTTTTTTCAATCGCCAAAGCGTGCTGTGGTCTATTCAGTCCGAAGATTACCATTAACGAGAGAAAAGATAATCTTTGTAGTTTCCTTCATATTTACATTTCTGGTATTACTGATCACATGACCAAAACCTATAGGATTTTACTTAATGTATAATCATAAAAACCCAGAGGATTTATCCTTTAAGACGTTTGCTAGGATTTGTCTTAAAGGAAAAATCCACTAGTGTGACTCAACCGTTAGGAACCGGGAATGGGGGGCCAGCATAATCGAATTACATCCAAATTCCACCTAACTTTCTTAAATTGCGACAGACCACGGAATTGGATTATTAGTTAGTAGTTAATGTCGGCTTTTAGTTTGTTCGCCAGTTTAGATAAACTATACAAATACCATAAAATACTTGACTTTATTAAAATTTCCTAAATGTTGTAAATTTGACCAGATTATTTCACCATGACTACCCGTCAAGTTTATTAAACAGGCAGATAAGGCAATCTCGTTATGACAGCTCGTGGTCTAATTGAAATACCATATTGTTGTTCCATTGAGTCTTTAATAATTCCATATTTGTTTGATTGTTATTTATATGGGGGGCGCTACAAAAACATAAAGATAGCCACAACAAGTGTGGAAATATGCCAACACAGCAGCTTTAGGTCAACTGCAGCTAATCCAAAAAGAAAACTTGGATGTTAAGTAAATTTGATAAGGATCAAGTTTTTCCAGACAACTATATCGCCGTCACAAGGGGGATAACTCCTGGACGAAAAGTCACAGAACGTTGAACTTGAATATCGATAGTGGTCATCCCCTCATTACCCCAATACTTCTCGACGAAAGATGTGTGTATAATTCCGTGTATGTTTTGTTACATGATTCAAAAAGAAAATTATTTCTCTGTTGATTACTTTGACCATTGAAGGTAAATAATACACTGCGACCGCTTAATTGTGTGTGCAGACATATTTGTTCTTGAATAAGTTGGCGTTAAATTTGAAATATAAAGAATGCTTTATTCGATCATCAGAAAGTTCACACTTCATTTTGCGCAAATTTAAAAACTAAAAATGATTTTACTCCTTCATGACATGATTATATGATAAGACCTGATAGGATCATCACCATTACTCAAAGATTAAACCACGATTTCAGCCGTAGCACGAATTGGGATAGTGGGAACCGGGTATAAAACAACACAAATATTAAGTAAGCTTATATATTAATATGTATATTCTAACGTGGTTATCGTGGCTGTTCTCGATTACAATCCGGGTTTCTTGACGAAGACCAACTATTCTGCCCCGGTTTGATATGAATATCATTTGTTTTTTTGGCGATGGGTGGTAGCACTGTATAACTGCGAAGTTTACAAGCATTAAACTTGGATAATCCCACTTGACCCTTTTGCTTAATATCGTCTTTCTCATTTCTCATACATAATTTCTGTTTAAAGTTTTCACAACTCCTGTCATCCCTATGAGCCCTGAATGTGGTTTCTCGTATATGATTTCCAGAGTAGTTTCCCTTCATTTCGGCGATGTGTGGCTTATAATCTCCACTGGTAATGTTACCAAACTTATTCTCAGTTGTGTCTTCTTCGCTGTAGATAACAAAATTATTTTCATTTCCATAACGTCTAACTTCTGCCTTTGGGGGTTCTCTGTGATTTTCTGGCGTGTTACCTTCTTCCTGTTTCATCCAATTGATTTCATACATACAACTAGCAGTAGGCCTACTACCATATGCTTTATGAGAATAAGAATATTCACTACCAAATTGTCTATCTGAAGTACCCTTTCTATCATCAACCTGCTTCCTCATATAATAACCATGATCATAATTCAGTGTATCTGTATTAGTGCAATCTTTTAAATTGGAGTCGGCACCGGATTCAATACGCGACAGGATTTCATTATAATATGTACTTTGTTGTGGTCGTGTCCGATTTTCCTCACGGTTAACAGTGGTCTCCAAAATTTTATCTTTGAAGCTGATCGGAGAACGATTTTCGCTACTGTTGTTATAAACAATAGAGTTTGATCTTTCGTCTCCAAAATCGTTCTTTTGTTTAAAATCCCCAGTACTTGTATTGTGACCATCCTTAAAACGAAGAGCAAATCCAATATCTCCTAAGCTAAGCGTTTTGTCAACAACTCCTAAACTAAGTGGTTTGTCAATATTTGAACTAAGCTTTTTGTCGGTCACATCAGAACTAAATTTTTTGTCTAAACAAACTGACCCAAACGTAATGCCAGTGGTATCTGAACAAATATTTTTACACATTACATCTACACTTAGCGTTTTGCTCAGGCCATCAGAACTAGATTTACCGTCAATGTTCTCTAAGCTAAGCGTTTTGCTAAGGGGAGGTCTACTAGTATTATATAAACTACCTGTGCTACCAGAATTTGTAATGTTATTCCGAGTATCATGGATTGGCGTAAGATCAGCATGAGCTGTAGATGTATCTCCTCTATCAGCTAAAGAACTAAATCTCTTACCACCAACATCTCCCACAACACCACTTAAACTTAATACACTACCAACTTCGCTTGATTTAAACTCGCGTCCATATTTAGCATTATCTTGGTACAGATCCACTTTATTGCTATCGCCACCTGGACTTATAGCACTTTTCCCATCAAAACAAATATGTGTTTCGCTCGTTGTAATGCTTTCGGTGCTGAAATCCAATCGAGGTACGAAATCATAACCCCATTCGCAAAAAGGTGAATCGTTTAATTTCCTAGACTGTCGATTACTATTGATGCCTCTCGGCTGATCATTATTAGTGTTTCTAAGAAGGTCACCAACTTTATCTAAGCTACAACATGAATCATCAGAACTTATCATACCTTTCGCATCAACGCTAGGATTTTCAATCCTTGAAGTCAAGGCAATCAAGGATTTTGACATCTCCCCTGTAGATGAATATTCCATCTCACGTATGAAGAAAGTTTCACCTGGTTCTGAGGTTTCATTTACTTCTGATTTTTCTTGGAACTGCTTAGCAAGTCCACAACCTCCTTGAGCACTCCCGTGGAGTTGGTCATCTAACTTGTGCACAATTTTCATATACATAGCTTGGTTCGACTCATGATCACTACCTTTTCTGCAAGAATACAAATGAGAATAACCCGGTCTTAAAATAGTAATAAATGTACAATGTATTATGGTCGAATCAGAGTTTAATATTTGGGGATAATAAAGCCGAACTTAACAGTTCTTATCAATTAACGTGGAACACCCGTAGAGAATGTAAGATTGGTATTACCTTTCCTCTATTTCAGTTCGTAACTCTTGTATTTTCTGTTTCACTGTGGCTGTTTTCTGCTCGCAAATATTTTGAAACACGTCCAAGAAATCTTTGGGGCTAGAAATTCCTGTCAAAAAAAAAGACAATAACATTATGGTGTTTAAAATCCTCACAGGAAAGGCGATGTTTCACTTTGAGCTCGTACAGGGCTGACTGACGCTTTGATTATATGCCCCCTCCCCTCCCAATCATTGTCCTACTAAGTGTTTAAGTGTTAAAGTTATGTTTCCAATTGAACCAACCAATCACTTTTTATTGTAACAACATAGGTCTTGTGGCATCTTTTTATAAATATTACCTTTTAATTTACTAATCTATCAATATGAAGGTTTTTTTTTATTAAATAAACGGAAGAACTCCGAAGAACTTCCCATTAAACACAATCAGAGGCGGATTCAAGGGGGGGGTGCGCCCCCCCCCCCCCTAATTTTCGACGGATGCCCTTTTTTACTTCTGAAAGTGCCCTTTCTCAGACCAAAATATGTCCGAAAATGGCTACAGAGCTACAGATGCTAGGAATCCGGGAAGTAAACAAGCTGGGCGGCACTGTTTTTTGCCGACCAGCACAAAGAAAAAATCGAAGAAAGCCGCCCAGTCGTATTTAAACCTCTTCGACTTCGTCCGTCTCTGTGCTCTAAATTTACCACGGCAAACGACAAACGGCAAAGCCATGGTAAAAGCCCACACGAAGCTTGTCTGCCACGGCATTATTTGTTTGTGTTTACCGTAGTAGGCACTATCAACCCAAATTAGTTAAAAGAAATAAGTATTGTTTTTTTTTTTTGTTTATTCATATTAAAGATGTAACTGAATGTCATCGATTTAGGGGTTTAGCGGGCGTACAAAGTCAAAAATCAACATATAAAAAAACAAAAACCCGATTTTATATAACGAGGGTATGTTTTTGTAACGTTTTCTTCTACCGATCAGGCCCATCCAACAATAACGAAATTCTTCGGCAATCTCCGGAAACATTCGGTTTTGACGTCATCTCAGGAAGGAATGGACATCAATATTATCAAAGACACTAGAGTAACTGCGATCGGTTGAATGGCTTTGAACGCTCGCAGAATCGTCGCCAATACCGGCTCTCTCTATGAATCACAGCATAATAATATGCCTGACATTGTTGACGTGTTCCTGAGATGACGTCACGCCAGGCTAGTAGACTGGTTAATTTTGTTTCCGTGAGTGTCGAGAAAATTGAAATTGAAATTCGTATTGTGTCTAAACCGCTGGGCAAATCACATTGAAATTTTATATTCAGCCTATTTGAGGATTAAACTACACATATTTGGTGAAAAAATGGTTTATTGGATTTACATTCAGTTATATCTTTAAGTACGGTCTCTAAATGGTGTCGTACGTTTGGTTTTACGATCAATTTTTAAGGTACTTATTCTACGGTTAATTATACCTAGCCTAATCTATACTAAATCCTAGCCTATCCACAATGTCAATGTTTTTTATTTTATTACTTGTCTGTGTTGACCGTGTATTTGCTACGGCCCGGGAGTAGAACTAGGAGGACGATGAAAGCTTTCTCAAATTCTGTCTGACCTGATTCTCATTCCACCGTAATAATAATATAATTCGTAAGAGTAAGACACAAGTAAAAAAAAAAACGTGTTTTTATTATCAATATCTACCTGTTGCCATAATTCGTTGTACTCAAAAAAACACAAACACCCTTTTAAGAATATGCCTCCATAAATTTGAATATATAGCCTAAATCGAAATTGATTTGCACTGAAGCAAATAAGACAGCAAATGATCTGACAATACACCAATAAGGGTTGAATTTTCATAAAAGACCACGCCCCCTCTAAAATATTTTCTTGTGTGCCCCGTCTCCGCGGTCAGTGCCCTCATTTTCCGGCGCCCCCCCCCCCTTTCAAAATTACTACTAGATCCGCCCCTGAATCTATAGCCTTAAAGGGCCGATTGCAAAATCACATTCTAAAAACAGGAAGCAGCTCCTGCTCTCATGTCTTGTCTACGATATCACTTCTGTGGAAGCAGACGTTTATAGCACCAAGATAGTGCTACTGCTATTTTTTATCATTGTCAAACGTCGTGCTATATAAACCATTGAGTGTTTTCCATATAAATTGCTGGGTATTTTCTAGTCCCTATTTCTTGGTTCATTATAGTATATAGGCTACAGTTGAATCCTGTCATTAATTATTGGGCAGAATATAAATCTGGAATTAAAGGTTAAGAGAACAAAGATCTGACAAACCTTCATCACTGCAACTCTTGTCTTAGACACCCTGCACCGTGGCGTGGTGCGTAAGGGCCGCCTTATCTGATCTTTTGGGGCTGGATTTACAGTTCATAAATTTAATTGCTTACCTTCAGCTTCGTGTTTAGGCTCCACGGGCATTTCTTTCGTTTTGAGATTTATTAATGAATTTTGTAGCCTGATCAAAAAATTGATTCAATAAAAAGTTAAAGAAATTGCAAAATGAGGTCTTTTGTCCCCATGCTTACAGAATTGCCATCGCTAGGTTACTGTCCTGACACAACTTTACTATGACGTCATAGATACATGTACCATGCTGTCTGACCAAATAAGGACAAATTTTCAGTAACGGGTGTTTGACCTCGGCGTATCATGTACTAGCACATGTCAGCCGTTCTGCAATAAGAAGGCCTAACCTGTGAAATAAAAAGTTTTCCTGTTGAAGATTTGGTGTGAATTGGTAGAGAGAGAGAGAGAGAGAGAGAGATGGGGTTTAACGTCCACTCGGCACAAACCAGGTCATTTCGGGACTAACATATGGTTTAATTTTATTTCAATAATTCACTTGTGCGTAGGGGTCTTTAACAGTGGGAGGGAACCGGAGGACCCGGAGAAAAACTAGGAGGTTGGACAGACGACACTACTCTTTGTCATGTACAACCCATGATTCCAAACCACGCCAGTTGACTCAATGGGAGGCTTCATGAAACAGCGCGCACATGCTAATCATTCGGCCTTCCAACCCACCACATTGAACAAGAATGTGTTATTTGGCATAGGCCACATTATGCCCGATCAGTTAGTGCTGACATATGGGGGAGTTATATATATTTATTGTATTTTTTTTCCATCTGGCGTGGTTTCCCCTCGTCAGTGATGCAGACGGAGGGCCTGATAAGGACAGCTGCCTAGTCGTTCTGATGGTACGAAAAACCGAAGTCCCGTGTAAACACTGGTATGCACATAAAAGATCTCTTGGAGGTTGGAATTCAGTTGCTGTCCGGGCAAAATTTCCCTCATAGCACACTGTATGGCGTATTATTATTATTATTATTCAATTTATATAGCGCTTCATTACACATGAGTGTCTCTAAGCGCATTCACAACAAAACAGTTCAAAAACATGTTTGAAATAAGTATGTTTTTAAGTTAGTCTTAAAGCTCTGGATGAAAGAGGACTCTCGAAGAGTTTTTGGAAGATCATTCTACATTTTAGCTGCTCTGACAGATAAAGCATATTCACATGAACGTTTATCCTACGATCACTTGCAGAACGAAAGTTGGATCGCCGGGGAGTATAGAAATCAAAGAGTTCTTTTAAATAAATGGGTGCAGTGTCAGAATAAATTGATTTAAACACATTCACAAGAGCTTTAAATTGAACCCTCGCTCAAACTGGAAGCCAGTGGAGTTTCTGTAATTTAGCTGATATATGATCAAATGTTCGTGTTCTAGTTATGAGACGTGCAGCATTGTTTTGCGCTATTTGTAGTCGGTTTAAAGCTGTTTCTGGTGGTCATAATAGAAGTGAATTTGCATAGTCCATATGCGATGTTACCAATGCTCTACGTAACAACACTCTGACAAGCGTCAGTATTAGGATGAGAGCGTATTCTCGAAATAGCTCTCATTTGAAAATGCATTTTCCGTATCATACTATTGATTTGGGAACTGGGGATAAAAATTCATCGATCTTCAATTAGCCCAGGTTAGGTGTAGAAGCTAGGACCTTAAACCCCATTTCATTCATTCATTCATTGTTTTAACATACCAGTATCTAAAAATGAATGACACAATTTATGATGAGTAGAATTTATTACTATAAAATATACGCCCTTGTTATAAAAATCCAAAAATAGATTTTAAAGAAAATAAAACAACAAAATATAGATAATAACAAAACCACAATAAACAAAAATCAAACGTTAGTGATAGGCTAACGTATGTAGAAAAATCAGAAAAAATATAAATTAGATATTTTCTTAAGACATACTGAGGGAGTTCTCATATGGACAAGTTTTGAATTCAATATCTGTAGTTAACTTCACTCAAGACTTGTCAAGTTTACTGAATAAAACAAAAATAAACACACTTTTTATACTAATTATATAATATGACATTGGAAATTATTTTTGCATTGTTTAATGTTTCTTCATTAGTTTAAAAAAAACAAAGATATCAAAAGAAATTCTTGTTTACCCTGGCAAGATACTGATCGCAAATAACTGGGAATTACCAAAATTCATTGCTTGACCGTTTTACCCTGGTAAGATAACAAATGTGTATTCAAGTATAATAATAAACCTTGAGTAATAAACCACTTATTAATTTTACAAAACCACTTGTAAGCCTCTAACAAATTTATTCTTAAATAAATATGGTGAAAATAAACTATATAGCTTACATTAATGTGTATTTTTCTTTCTCAGTAAAATTGTACAAGGGGAAATAGCTCTTGTGAGTGTGAATTTTCTTCCCACTGACAAATTCTGGAATGTCAATAAAATTTGTCAGTGGGAAGAACATTCTGCACTGTACAATTTTACTGAGAAAGAAAAATACACATTAATATTAATATCAATTTCAATTTGTGCAATCTAAAATATTACAATGTTCTGAACATGCAAATGTGAATCAAAATTCCGCTACTATTTATTCCTTGTTCCATTTGGAAAATTTGGAAAATACACTAACAAGGATAATATAGAATCTCATTGAGGATATAAAACATTAATATGTAATAATATAATAATATCTCTACATGTATTAAATATTGTGCAATAAATTCTAAAAAAACAAATTATTATAGTATTTTAATATAACAAATGTAAACACACAGTGTTTTAAAAACATGTTTAAAATATGTGATAAATAAATATTTACAAGTCAGTAAACTATACAAAAAACATAACAATTTGATACGATTTTTAGCACTTATTAATGCCAGTATGTTATAGTATTATAGTACCCTTCTCCTGTTTCCAGTATTATAGTAAATCTTGAACATAATACAAATATCAAAAAATCTGATTTTATATTTAGCTCCTGAACAATAGAATAGTAACTAGATTTGGCAATTCTTTGTAGCAAGAAGGAATTGGTTTTATCAGCAGACCTGAACAAACCTAAAAACAAACTTACTTAACTGAGGGTTGATATTTTGGTTTTAAACTACGACTGCAAGTCCTTTAGTTAATCTTACAATCTCATTTTGTTTAGTTATGAAAAAATAATCACACCCAGCCCTATGTAACAACATTTGCATAACGCCAAATATCACTAATGAAATTAATTGAGCAGTGTGTTTTCTCTTGCTTTAATGGTTCATTACACATTGCAATCTACGCATATTGTCGATTTTGGAATTTAAATAACAAGTGGTTGCCAGGCAAGAAACGCCCACATTTTTTTGCAAGAGATGTATAAAGAACAAGCTGAGGAAAAAAGCAATTTTGCATACAATCAAGGGCCATCATCCAGGAAATTATGGTCTGAAAGAGCGAATATCGAAAGGGACTAAGATATTTGGGATATAAAGTTATATTTTAAGTGTCAATTAAATCAAATAAAAATTGTGACTTCTTGAGGTTCCAAAACCTTGATATTGCATATATTACTTGCGTAAAAGGAGCAGCATTGCAAGTTTCATCAAAATCGAATGAAAATTGTGACCTCTAGAGTGTCCACAAGCTAAAAACATGATTTTTCGAACAATAAATGACAATAATCCATGACGATATGCCCTGATACATGCCAATATCGAAAGGAACCAAAATTTTGGGAAGACCAACCTACATTTATATTTCAAGTTTCGTCAAAATCAGATAAAATTTTAACCTGTGGACGGACGGACATGCACGATAACATAATACGCCCACATTTCCAAGTGGCCGATAAATATGTCTACCTAGCAAAGATTTGACTACTTCAATTTAAAAGTAACAGAATGCAATGGGCCACAGTTTAATTTAAATTTTGAAGCTAGTCATAAAACATTTAACACATTTCATAGTTTAGAAGGTTTTATCTATGAGGCAATCAAGTCAATAATAAGGATTTTAGAAAAAGATAATAAGCAAGTCTCAGTCTCACCCCCTTCTTCATGTGAACAGATCTAAGTTCTCACAAGTCACTTGCTATATAAACTGGTCGAAAATGTAGTAAATTTGCTTTAACAGGACAGAAATTCAAATAATATTGCAAATCCAGCTTTTAGAAAATACATTAAATCATGAAAAACTAGGTTATTTTTTGTAAATACAACAAAAACTGAATCGAAAAGATTTTAACTGTGTTCAAAGCTTGGCCGGGTATATAATATTTTGAGAAACAAGATCTTCTGATTTGTATTTCAGAAACAATATTGTGTTTTGTAATCCATATTGTGGAGCCATTAGTGAGGTATTTGCTGATACCTGTTTAATGTAAATAAAGTATTGATTAGAAGTTCATAATTTAAACTTACAACATGAAAGATTTCACTTATTTAAGTTCTAACAAAGAAATACTTTTCTATCTCATCACAAAATTAAACCTGCTTGATTTATTCTTACTTTTTAATAGAGCAAAAAGTTGCAAAAAAAACCAGACCATACCTGGTACAGTATTTGATTCCTACCACCAAAAGTCATTATTTGAATGAAAAGATCTTGAAGCTCCATCGCGAATAGCCTCATCATAAGACGGTGGAGGATCTTCATCATATAATGGTGGTGATTCTACATAAGAATTTAGTTGAATATTTCTGGAATAACAATTAAAAGCAATGATGATACATAGATTGGGCCATACTTCAGTGTATGGGCCCCAGCAAAGTAATAGTACCGGTAGTAATGCAAGTCAATTTGTTCTCGGATCATAACTAAATCTGGCCAACGACTGCCATCATACGAGCAGCTTTTGGCCCAATGACATCAGACATTTGATTAAACAAACAGCGTTGATGTTTCAAGTGGGATACCCACACTTCAGGACAACATACACCAAGACCATTTTATTTGGCTAATCCCTCACATCATTAAAGCCCAGTTCTATAACAACTCTTCCAGATCTAAGTGTAGTAAAGACTAGTAACACGAAATTTTGAAGTATAAAAAATGGAATAAAAATAAGATCTGTTTTTTTATAGGATAGGTAAATACGAATCACAAAACCAGGGTGTCCACATTCATCAAAAAGAAAGTCAGATATTTTATTTTTATGTCTTTTGCGCATCAATTCCATTTTACTTGTATGTGTTAAAATTTTAAAGAAATTTCCACTAGAAATAACTCACCAAACATTATGGTTACGGTATCTCAATTCCATTCTTGAACATGTATATATATGTATACATGTATATATTCTGGTCTAAACACAATTATTGGGGTTTTATATGTAATTTAGGGGGTTTTATATATATACAGTAGATACCTGATGTTAGTGCAACGTCTGATATCAAAAGAAATGATTATTTTGCGTGTAGAGAGTTCAGTAGTAGAAAGGGATCAAGAAGCAAAGAGAGAGAGAAAAATCTGCAGATTTGAACCATTTTGCTTTAACAATAAATTGCTGAAATTAAAATTCTCTTTGACAACTCATATTTTGTGCCCGGCAAACAGTCATAACACACCAAATATCTATTACTATATATATAGCCAATAATATGTCCTCCGTCCGACCCTTCAATGTTTGCTATTTCAATCCCATTTTGCAGTTTAATTTGGAATTCTATCCCTAGCTATCAGCATCCTTGGAATCCTAAGTGGTCTCGTTCTGTTCCACTCCACTAACCCCCAGGGGTTACTAACCCCTGGATACAACCATGGGGGAGACATGTTTTCAAATTATCTGCCCTTGATGATTGTGCTATTTTTATTGAACAATATGCTTGTTGGCATAAAGACTTGCTAAGCCTGTTTTGAAATCTGTTATAGAGTACATGATTTTGTGGGCATGTCTTCTTTTTATTATAAGCTATCAGTAAAAGCCCCAAGAACATTTTGCTTATTAAATTCTAAAAACTACTTTTACCAATATTGGGTAACTTGTACATTAAAGCTATCAAAAGTGATGTAGTCATGACTGTTTTCAGTACTGAGCAACTCAGTTGGCATCAAAATTGCAAAGTTATGTTATTCATGTAGCTTCTTCTTTTAGCAGTGGTTAAATTTATAAGTGAGTATAAGATGCTGGCTATCTAACCAGGCGGTCAGGGTTCGATCCCAATGTTGGTATTTTTCAGCATGAGTTCCCCCTTGTCAAAGACAGTGTCTATTCATTTGAAAGGAACAAAAAACCTTGGAGAGTTAGATTAGATAAGAGTAGGCAGCCATAGCACTGCTGTCTAGGCAAAAGCTTATACTTACAAATCATTTAGAATTTCTTCAATTTGACTTCCTGATGAAGAAGATATGGTCAAACTATCTGTGGTGCTGCTTGAACTTGAAGTTGAACTAAATGCTTGTGTACCAGACCCATGATTGTTTAATTCTGCATTAAGGAATGACTCTGGCTGTGCAAACTGATGCAAATGATTCTCTAACCAGCAGTCAGGGGAGAAATTTTCAACACCATCACGTAAAAAAGAAATATAATTCACATTGGGCAAACATTTTGGTCTAAAACTACCAAAACTTAAATGGCTGAAGTTCACATTTTGGACACTGAATAATGATAAATTATTATGACATGTTACACTGTTTGTGGGCCGCCAAAATCTCTGTACCATTCGACGCCAGAAACCCATTATTGATGTTTCTTTATCATTGTAACGCCAACCACATGAAGATCACGATCTATAAGTAAAATAAATATCAAGAGCTTATGTTTATGTGTACATTGCACATTGTTTGGATAAATTTTATAGTTTTACTGAATTAGGAGAACCGCATGCACACAGCACAAGGTTTTTGAAATTGAAATTAAAGTGTGTATTTCTCAAACTCAATACTATCCAGAGTTAAGGAATGCACACTAGTTCGCAGATGTCTATTATTGCAATTTTTATGATTGATAATCATATGGAAATGCACACCCACAACAAACTTTGACAATGATACTATCGCACCCACTCTGACATAAAATGTAAACCACCAACCCTGACAGACAATGAAATGTAATACGCCAACCCCGACAATGCATTGTAATTAATGTTATGCACCATCCCTTGACAATGGTATTGGTATGTAGCCTACACAACCCACTGACAATGGTATACAACCATTTTTCCAAGAATTAATTGAATTCAATATAGAGTAGGCCGGTAGAGTCGCTATTCAGGGCAAAGATTCCCTGACAGTGACAGTACACTGTATGTATAGGGCATCCTATCTTCATTAGCCCACTCAGAGTAGAGCATTAGGATATTAAACCCCAAATCTTTTTTGCCAATCAGACTATTCAAAATAGGGATACGCTATGCAGTATGCTATAAGGAAATTTACTAGGGACAGTGGCATGTCTCCATCAAATTGCAACTGTGACTGTGAATATGAAGGGTTCTTTTATGTGCACTCCAATATTTACAAAGCTAAAGGCAGTAAAGGAGCTTGTGTTTTTGTATAATCTACACAACTAGACAGTGTTCTTTGCCAGGCCGTTCGTCTTCAGGACGGTCTTGCACTACCGACAGTGAGAAACCATGCTGAAAAATCCCGAGGAACTTACTTGACCAACACCAGGATCCGTGTAAAAATGGTATCTACTTTTCTGACTACTGAATGGATCTACTGATGAATGGTCTAGCTTATAATATGTCATTAAAGCCCAAATACCACTCTTGTTGTAACTGAATAATATGCCCCAATCATTATTCTAGTCAACAAATTGTACTATTTTACAATATTCAAATTAATTGATGATACAAATTTCATCTATCTTAACACACCGAATTTAAAAAATTGGAAAAATTCAAATACATGGATAACAACATGGTTTGAAAAAGCTTTACATAAACACTTTCAAATGCAACTTAATTGGATTTAAACATATTTTCTAGCCCTCGCTGGACAAGTAAAGTAGGATGTAATAGATAATTCACACAACAGGTAGGACACTTAAACATATATTAGTTAGAATAAGGCTAATTCTTTTTATGGACCTGTCAAGCCAACAAGAGTGGTATTGTCCCTTTAAATGAAGAAAGAAGAGTAACCTGTCAATTTGATCGTATGTCTCTTGTTGACCTAATATATATATAATTATATTGCACCAAACGATTTCGAACATGTACTGTGTCAACGCAGTTTGTACTTAGAACTTGCGGTATTGGATGGTGTCGAAGTGTTTACAACAAATTTAACGATGAAAAAAACCGGAAGTAAGTATATTATTGCATTGGGGGTGGTCAAATACCGGTCAGATCTATTTCTTAAGGCCACCTTCAGATTTGACAAAGGTCACGAGATGTAAACAGGGTTGACGCTTACACTCATCGGATCCGAACTCTGGACATAGCCCTAACCCAAACCCTTCATCAACAACCGCGTAGGCCTACTCTAATTGGCGACTTTGACGAAATCTGGAGTTGGCCAACTCGGCAAACCTCGGCAGATGTCGGTGTGTCAGTGTGAGCTGGTTCCTTGGGAGAAGGTAATCGAAGTCGGTCCTTAGCATTTTATGACGTCATATGTGGATTATGGAAATACTAGAAGCAATTAACATTAGAAGATATTCACCTGAACTCAATAGGGACACGGGGCTTCACAGTTCTATGGTTAGGATAAGGGCTATATTTTGGCACTAAGTTTGATTGGCTATAAGCTCAGCTTTGAGCCTATCAGATTCCTTGGTCGTCGCGAATGCCAAGTCTTGCGCTTTTCAGCTGAAATGTCTACATCAGTGCTTCTCAACCTTTATGATACAATTCCCCACTTGAGAAATATTTTCTCCGCTATTCACCCCTGCAACTATAAAACATCAAATTATGGTACTAAAAACTGAAACATGCTAATTAGGTATCTTTTCAAACACATATTTAATGAACATATGCCATGGACTTACAGCTAGTCAGTCATTTAGTTTCCAACCAATGGCTACGCGGGTTTGTGTTTGGTAACATTCTGTAATGGCTCCCGGTCAGCAACGCCGGATTAACCATGGTGGGGGCCCTGGGGCCTGGAACATGTGGGGGGCCCCTGGTCACCGACCGCGAGCGGTGAAGGCGCGAAGCCCCGCAAGGGGGGTCTGGGGCGGGGCCGTATGTAGGATTGTAAAAGTGGGGGTGTAGCAGAGTGTTGGGGACGCCAATATAAAGCCAGAGTTACTGAGTGCGGAACGGTGTGTGTGTGTACGTGGGGGTGGGGGTCTGGAAGCCCCTCTCCCAAAAATTTTGAAAATTAGATTGTCACACACGCGTTTTCCACCCACTTGGAGCTGCAATCAACGTCGCTCCCGTGTGTCAATTTCGGCAGTGCTATTTCTCAAGCACACCAAAATGAGAAACTCCTTATCCTCTAAACTAGAACTAGTCTGAAACACCATAAGCCGACGTGGATAGGGCGACCAGAACGAAAATCTCCAATCATGTCATTTGGTGGCGGCGCTCCCAAAGATTAACAAGGTCCTGTCAAATGTGAATAAGGGCGACCAAAACGAAGCCTTTAATTTCATGTGGTGGGTCAGGCGCTGAGCCAGAAAGAATTGATAGGAGAGGCCCTTCGCCTATGGGGGCGGCACCCTTGTCTGGGGCCCTCCCTAAGAAAATTTTGAAAATAAAGATGCAGGAAAAACGTTTTTATGCCATTGGGGTGATATTTGAGTGGCAATTTTGGGGAGAGGCATTAGCTCCTGGTGTCCGCACTTTGGGTCCGCGCCTGTGGTGGCGCCTGATAGCCTCCACATAAGAGATATAAGAAAGTTTGGATCAAGTGTAGGCACCATTAAAATCAACCGATTCATCAGTGCCTTAGGAGCATCACTATGTGATCATAATCAAGTGTATTATTTTATAATTGAAATTTTCTTGAAATTTTTAGAAATTGGAGGCCGGAAACATGATTTCCTGGCATTTCAGGCACTTGTGTTGAGCCATTTAGAAGTACCTCCCCCAGAAAAAAATAAAATTCTGCCACAAAATTAGCGCATTCTGTCGTTATTTCAGTGGACCAATCCATGCGAGTGCTATGAAATGATGGCGCAACTGAGATTTTTTGTGGGGGGCCTAATGTGGGGGCCTGGGCCCTGTACCTCATGGTGCCCCATGGTTAATCCGGCCTGGTGATAAATGCGAGTTATATGAAATGATGGCATTTCTAGAGGAGGGGGCTGGACGCAACTGAGATTTTTTGTGGGGGGCCCCCTAATGTGGGGGGCCCTGGGGCCTGTGCCCCATGGTTAATCCGGCCCTGCCGGTCAGGTGTCTGAAAACTCAATTCAAATTCCCCCCTATTCACAAAATTCACCCCCAATTCCCCCTTTTTCCAAATTTCACCCCGAGCATTTCGAATTCACCACTGGGGGTGCACATGGACCCCGGTTGAGAAGCACTGGTCTACATCCTCAGAGTTGCAATGTTCAAGGTTCGTCCGCTATGTCACAATCTCTGATTGGATGCTACCGTTAACGTGTCTGCAGATATCGTAGCTATCTATAGCCTAAGTGCGAGAATTGTGAAGTACACCAGCAACGGCCAGATGTTGTATTGTTGTAAAACTCGCAGTCGTTGCTTTAGGAACATGAAGTATCAGAATTAAGCTAATCAATCCAGCAATGGCCAGAGACAGAGAGGGATTTATCGGGGGCAAGCTATAAACCATTAAATACAATCGCCAGGAGCGTTAGATTTCAACGTGATATCCAATATGGTCGCCAGAGAGCCGAAAAACTGTCATAACCTTTCAGCAACGCCGGATTAACCATGGTGAGAGCCTCCTGATCAGGGCCGGATTAACCATGGTGCACCATATGGGGCACAGGCCCCAGGGCCCCCCACAAAAAATCTCAGTTGCGTCCAGCCACCACCTCTAGAAATGCCATCATTTCATAGCACTCGCAGTTATCACCAGGACCGGATTAACCATGGGGCACAGGCCTAGGGCCTCCACATTAGCCCCCCCCCCCCCCAAAAAAAAGAAAATAATCTCAGTTGCGTCCAGCCCCCTCCTCTAGAAATGCCATCATTTCATAGCACTCGCATGGATTGGTCCACTACACCCCAATTTTACGATCCTTGCGGGGCTTCGCGGTCGGTGATCAGGGACCCCCGGAAGTTCCAGGCCCCGGGGCCTCAACATGATTTATCCGGCGTTGCCCCTGATCACCGACCGCGAGCGCCGAAGGCAGGAAGCCCCACTAATTGGAGTCCGGAAACGTGATTTCCTGGCATTTCAGGCATTTCTGTGGAGCCATTTTGAAGTACCTCCCCGAGGTAATAATAAAATTCTGCAACAAAATTAGCGTATTCTGGCGTTATTTCAGGTGACTAAACCATGCGAGTGCTATAGAATGATAGCATTTCCTGGCATTTCAGGCACTTTTGTGGAGCCATTTTGAAGTATATTAACCTCCCCCAGATAAAAATAAAATTCTGCAACAAAATTAGCGTATTCTGGTGTTATTTCAGTTGACTAAACCATGCGAGTACTATGGAATGATGGCATGTCTAGATGAGGGGCTGGACGCAACTAAGTTTTATGTGTGGGATCCGCTATGTGGGGGCCCTGGGGCCTGTGCCCCATGGTTAATTCGGCCCTGTCTTTCAGATGAACATGTTCGAACTGTGATTCCAGTCTCTATACATCAGTGGTTCCCAACCTTTTTGTGATAAGAGTACAACTTGGAGGTCCCGTGCACTCGCCGCGTACCACCTGGTTCCAGAGACACTCAATTTGCTCAAATATGACTTTATTTGCATAATTTTACAAGAAGAACACGCAAATTAACTAAACAAAATAAAATATAAATAGGTATACAGAATAATAATAAGAATAGTAACATACACACTGGGAAAATAATGGGTATCATATTTTGTTAGGCAGTAAATATTTTTATGAAGTAAAACAGGACGAAAATTGTTCATGACCCCTGAAAGTGCTCGCGTACCACATGGAAGGCCCTAACACGCGTACCACAGGTTTGGAACACGCAAATTAACTAAACAAAATAAAATATAAATAGGTATACAAAATAATAATAAGAATAGTAACATACACACTGGGAAAATAATGGGTATCATATTTTGTTAGGCAGTAAATATTTTTATGAAGTAAAACAGGACGAAAATTGTTCATGACCCCTGAAAGTGCTCGTGTACCACATGGAAGGCCCTAACACGCGTACCACAGGTTTGGAACCACTGCTGTGCACAGTGCCGGACTGGTGGGCCGAAGGCCCACTTGCCATACCTGTGACAAGGCCCTCGAGCAAATGGCGTGCGAAGCCTGCCTACGAGCGCCGAAGGTACGAGCGCTCGAGGGGGTTTTTGAAAAATAGACAGCCGCCAACCCATTTTCCAAGCACCTCAGGCCAGAGCAGCGGATGGAGATATAATATGGTGACCTGCGAGCACTTTAATCACACATCCTCGAATACGAATAGAGAAATCAAATTTGTTATAGTCAAGAATTCACAGAATTTGTCATATTCAACAGTACAGATAGTATGATAGATATTCACTGTTCAGAAAATTAGTATGATAGATATTCACTGCTCAAGGGTAAAGAATCCTTATCCTATCCTTCAATTAAATATTGCTTGATACTAACCAATAATATGGCAAACATCTCGTAATATGGTCAAAACTACAAATAGTTATTATTAGCAGTTATTGCAGTTTATGAATATGGCACAAAACATTGATAAATGGTAAATGAAGAAAAAAATAAAATTACAACGAAATCTATCTTTCTGCTTTTCTTTCCTTTCCTTTCCTTTCCCTGTTTCCTCTCCTCCCCTCTTTTACTACCCTTTCTTTTTCATTTTTTTACTTTTTTCTTTTTTCTTTGAGGCTTAGGCCCATATTTTTTTTCGGCTTAGGCCCACTTGCCATTGGCAAGTGGGCAAGTGGGCCCAGTCCGGCACTGGCTGTGCATACATTTATTAAAACCATTCGCCATATTAAAAGCATAAGACGGCATTGTCAAATCCAAGATAGTCAACATAACGGTCACTGTAAAATTTAAGATCGCCACCATAAGGGTCATTATCACTAGTTCATACGAATTTTTTTTACCAATACTTACATGTAGCCTTAAGTAAACTTATTTGAGATTTAATTATTGGACTACAAGCTACGTGTATTATTGGCTGCAAATTTAATCATTTTAATTGGTACAGTTGTCTTATTCCTTTCACGAGATGAACTTTAGCAAACATGAGATTTGTTTGTGGATGGTCATTTGCTACACAGAAAGATAATGCTAGCCAGAAAAAAAATCCAGTAAAATGGGATGATTTAGGTTAGGCGGTCAAAAGAAGATTTTAGCCGGATATCTGCTAAAGGGTCGAAAAGGTTAACTAAAAGCATCTGGGCGTTGCTAGATGGTTTTACATTTCCCAAAGTTATAGCTGCGGTGTCTCCATTTACTGTACACACTCTCCAGTGAGAGGATATGACACAAACACACATAAATCAAATAGCTACCTCTGCGGAAACCATGACATTTTAGCTGGAAAGCACGAGACTTGGCATACACCGATGATCGAGGAATTTGATGGGCTCTCAAGTTGGGTCAGGTAAATGATGCACACACATGGAAATTGAATGGCTTCTTCGTTGTCGTCTGGATTACCTTCGGTGTTTCTATCTCCTTATTATGCTGTTCCTCGTTGGTTTTTAGGTTTCTGTTAATGTCCTTTTGTATGTATAAATAAAATAAAAACCAAGTACGAACAATCCAAACCATAAGACAGAATTCGAAGTCCTAAAAACGTTATAGGCAAAATAGTGTATTCAAGCAAAATAGTGTAATCAGCAAATGGACTGCTCCTCGTGTACAAAATACACGACAAGCAGTGGTAACAGGTGTCCGGAAGAGTAAGCTTACCCTGCCTGGCGCCACACCCGCCATAGCTGCATCCAATCTATTAGGCGAAATGTCGGTCAAATAGCGTGATTGGCCAATGAACTATAGTATGCAAAATGCACGTGATGAACTGTCTTAACGATGTAGTAGACATTATCAGGGTGCTAGTAACGGTATACGTGTCAATTAAAAATATCTAGAATAATAGCCGAGAGAGACACGTTATATTTACCAATCAAATAAATATGACGGCCATAAAACTTTTTAAAGGTTTTAATAAGTTTAGTGTGCAAGTATCCTTGTAGTTGAAGCTTAGATGACAAATGCCTCGATCTACTTAAAAAATCAGAATAAAATGAACAAGCTCTCGTGTAACGAATTAGTTGAGACACAAACAGTCCATAAGCTGGTGAAATTGGAATGTTACTACTAATAAATGGAAAGTTAACAATCGGAAAGTCAAAGTCATGCCGTTTATCGTACAATTTAACACTCAGTTTATGGCAATTGTCATAATCGAGACGCAGATCCAAGTAGGAAGCTTAATTGTCACTGTCAGTGGTATTTTTAATTTCGAGCTCACCAGGATATATGAAGTCTACATAATCACTAAATTTAGGATTATTAAGGGCTAAAACATCATCAATATATCGATAAGTGAAATTAAAAAGTCTGACTGATCGTTTGTTTGTTTTTACGAGAATCTGTATGTACTCGGCTTCATACGAATAGAGAAATAGATCAGCAAGCAAAGGAGCACAGTTGGTGCCCATTGGGATGCCAACCTCTTGCTGATATATTTCCCCTCCAAATTCAACAAAGATGTTATCAATTAAAAAATCCAACATTTGAATTATCTTGATGGCCATGTATTTGTTCTTTGAATCACTGTGATACTTAACGAAATATGTAGAATTATAATTTACAACTAAATATTGATATCGAGCAGTACCCGATTTAGACGAAAAGACACTGTGAATAATGTCTTTCAATCGGGCTTTTAATTTACTATGGGGAATTTTAGTGTACAAAGTAGAAAAGTCAAACGTTTGAATAAATGAAACTGAAGCAAGGGATCTAGATTGCAAACCATCAAGTAATTCTTTGGAATTTTTTAATATCCACATTTGATTTATACCACTCCAAGAGTATACTTTGTCACAGTATTTTTGAATACCCTCTTTAACAGCTGTTAGTATAGATGTCAATACCTTTGAAAGTGGTTTTGTGGAACAACGGGGTGAACCTGCTATAAAACGTTGCTTGTAAGGATTTTTATGTAATTTAGGTATCCAATACAACAAGGGCAAATCGGTATAGGTATTTCCACACGGAGTACCAAATGAAGTGAGTACCGATTTGTGATTGGATATACTAAAAGTAGATCGTTTATATGTAGCGCTGTCGATTGGTTTCCCGAAATTAAGTTCTTTGAACAGACAGTCAAAATAATGTCGTTTACAAATAAACACTATGTTATTGGACGCTTTGTCAGCTGGCACAATGACATAATTGTCATGCAAGGCATTCAGATTTTCAACAATGCTAACATCATTGAAAATAGACTTAGGCCTAGTGTCAACTGAAAAACGTTGCATGTATATTCTTCGTTTAAATGACTGATAGACTTAGTCCAATCAGAAAGAGTATCCGAGATAACATCTTCCCTCTTAGCCCATGATCTAGCGTAGTCCTCCACGGTATTTGGGTCCTTTGGACAAAATTTCACGTAGCTTATTATTCTGGACTATGTTCAAATCACCAGTGACCACATGTCCAGCTGGTGGGTAATGGAAGGACGACGTAGAACAAGAACATGGTAGAGGGTTATTGTATAAGTCTTTTGCATTGATGTCAGATAATGCATTTCTGTAATTAAATATTTTGGATGTAATGGGTTTAGTATAAGTATAAGAAATCCTAGGAACAGTAACAGTTTTGAAGTAAGGAGGGATGTGTGCTGTGACTTGCTTATGGTGTAATATTTGGCTTAATCCGATAGCATCAATGCCTTTATTAGCAAATTTCAATTTTAGAAATGAACTATTAGTGGTGTGTTACGCATCATACTCAGTTGCAATGTCCAGACGACGGTGGGCAATGTCAAGAACAATTGATACAACCCTGTATTCAGTGGATGCAGGGTCAGTACAATTTGTTTGGGGTTTAATTGCTTTATTACATGCAAAAGAAGAACAAATAACTAGCTTGTGTTAATCTAGTCATATGGTCAGAGGCACCGAAACTAATTTTGGACGCGGTAGTGTCAACTCCACGGTTGTCGTTTTTTGAACAAACCAGCTGTGTGCCGTACTGAATACCGTGTCAATTTGGTCTATGCCATCTAGTATAGTCCAACTAGAACTCCTGTGAGTTCCCATCGATTTGGTGGATGTACTGCTTCCTATCTCCTGTACTTCGGTTCTTTTGATGTATTCTATATCAGAAAAAGCCTATTGCAGATTCAGGGAAGAATGTTTCTTTTTAAATGTCAAATATGGAAGAACCTTAAAGACAGAAAATGGGAATAGAAAGCAGAATGTTTGTTGTATCATAATGCGTTGTACAGAAGACCATTAGGAACAATCAAATGAAAAATATCTTATTTTTTATCATGTTTCATGTGCGTTAGTTTATATTTGTGTCGCCTAATAATTCATTAAGTATATATGTTTAATTTATGAATAATATTATGATATGAATAAGTTATTTACATAGTATGATACTACTTTATATTTAATTATGGATTTATGTAATGTTTCTTCTGTGCATAATTTTGTAATGTGAAATAGCTTATAGGCTAACTACACTTGTTCACGTAACAGGTCCGGTGGAGTCGGGGGTGGGGGATTACTCTTTTCTCCGTGTAATTGCACGCACGTAACTATTCAATAGAAAACCCCCCAAAGGGGCTTGATTTTAACATGAAAGTGAGTAAAAGTGTGACTTCTGAAACTTCTAGAACGTAGATTCCCAGAAGAAACCCAATCTGTTTTACAGAGTTAATGCGACATCCGCGGCCAAGCGAATATTCACTACGGGTCATTTAAACGACCTGTTGCAAGGGTTGAGATTACATAACGGAACAGTCGATCTTTATTTTCAGTCCATCCCTCTCCCGTTGTATCTATGACATATAGGTAATTAAAATAAACAACGGGATAGAGTTGTATTTATACTCTTTTCTCGTGTCCCTTATCCATCCAATAATTCACTGCTATCAGTTAGGAGCAATTAAAACAATTGGTTGCCAGCCAAGCAGGATATGCCGACATTTTGCAAGAAATGATTGTGGAAGAGGTAAAATCAATAGGGCTTATCCCATTCAAGATTTTTTATCCTTAACATGTTTCTACATAATGTGACAACAATGGTACCCCCCCCCCCCTCCGCCCCCCCATGAAAGGCGTATAAAATCCACGAACATATTTCAAATTCTGCGTCGTGAAAAGCAGGGTCAATATCCAATATCTCTAGAATGAAGGTATGATGCTATACCAAAGTTGAACTCATCCAATAACTGTTGATCCTTAACACACAGTTTAAGTTTCTTCGTGAAAGGTCCATACACTTCTTTCGTGTAAAAGGGAGGTGCAGATACGCACGAATCTCACACAAGAACTAGTGATACTCGTTTTAAGTTTTATCTAATCGAGTATATAATTGCGACCTCTACATGGTCCACAACCTGGGTATTACGCCCTGACTATTTTCGTAAAAGGGAGTGGCTATTTGAAGAGGACGTTTTGGTCCGATTTTGAGAAAATATTATGGTGTAACGGTGGTATATTTAAACAATTTTGAAAATAAGGTACATAACCTACAAAAGCTGCCAACACACGCTCAGAAATGGTCTCCGGCGATCTAGACCCCAAGAGCCTTGGCATATCATGGGTGAAATATATATATTCATACCAAGCAGCAAAAGAAAGGCCCGGTTGGTATGTTACTGTGAATAGAACATAGCATAAAACTTGCCAAATGTTTAATGTTTATTTAGTGATCACATCTCCAACTTTACCTGAGCAATAAGGCTCCTCCCCAAACACAGAATTGAACCCAGGAAATGTTCTCAAAAACGCAACCTGACTTCTGACATGGAAATGTGTTCTACATAATTTTCATGTAACCCATGCTGCACGTGCTGTTCACCGGAACCATACCTAGTTAAATCTTTCATACTACAGCATGATAATAATAATATAATAATAAACATTTTTTTCATATAGCGATTTTCATAAGAAAATCTCAAACCGCTGTACATAACGTCCACGAACAGTTAAAAAGGGGTAAGTTTTGGGAATTTTATCATCTATTACAGTGGTTCCCATTCTTGGAGGCCCCGTACAGTACCACGTACAAACTTGGTTCCAGAGAAACTCAATTCGATCAAATATCAGTTTGTTTAAATAATTTTATAAGTAGAACACGCAAATGAACTAAAAAAAAATTATATAAATAAGTATACAAAATAATAAGAAGAATATAGTAACATAAACACTGAGACTAATGTATATTATATTTGCTGATTACACTATTTTGCTTGAATACACTATTTTGCCTATAACGTTTTTAGGACTTCGAATTCTGAATTATGATTTGGATTGTTCGTACTTGGTTTTTATTTTATTTATATCTTGTGTTATGTAGTAAAGTGCTCGCGTACCCCCTGGGAGGCCCTCGCGTAGCCTACCACTGGTAAGGGAACCACTGATCTATAAAAAGAAAGAAAAAAACAATGTGAAAAAAACATTAAAAAATATTATGTTTTATTCAAAATACCGGTAATTGTTTTGGGTAAATCTATTGACCCTGCTTTTACGGCTATATCTATGTGGTACTGCCACCAGCTCAACTTTCGTTAAGGCTCCTGAGATGTACTGTATGTACATAGATTAGGGCACGTGATTGTTGGTGTGAGAAGGCACCAAACTTGAAATTGGCCTTATCAATTAGACCCAGCCATGCTTTTACGACATTAACTCTCTAGTATTTCGGTTATCCAGTCTTTTGTAATTTTTTTACATTTATCATACTAAGAAAACGAGTCTACATTTTACCGTAAAGCGGCAAGTATAAACACGCTCAGAAAATGTAGAGTTAGCCTTTTTTTCTGAATTAATATTGAGGTGATCTTCTTATGATTATGATAGCTTATCATAACATACTTCCAGGCAAGGCGGCAGAATGTCAGGATAAATACCTTTAGATTTACTCTGAGGTCTCTGACAGTGACACTACACAGAGTAAGTAAAGTAACTCTTGTCAAGTACCGTATCAGTTATCAGTTCTTAAAGTCTAAAAAAGGAACTAATAGTAGTAGGCCTATAGCTACCTGTAGGACTATAGGCCTATATGTATATTATATAATTGTTTAGCTTCGTTATTCAACAGTATTGACTGAGGCAAAATTATATCATATTTGTGTCTTTAATGGCTCGGGTAGGTGACGTTTTGGACTCAGGAATAACTGGAACACGACTGTCAAATCAAATATGCCAAATACGATTTTATTAAAATAACATGCAGGTAAAATTTACCACTTGGCATCAAATACAGCATGTGGAGTTGTGGATCACGCATCATATAGACCTAAAGGAATGACAAAAAAGTCTCTAGAAATGTTTGACGATAACTATTAACTGTCAGCTGCAATAAGGCTTGCCATAGCAGAACTACCAATCGATAAATTAGAACGTACAAAGAAAAGTTTTTTTTAGGAAAATGTTAGAAATGGCAACATAAAGCAGTAATTAAAGCTGATTAACCAAATTCTGGTGTTATTGTAGTATGTGCAAGGAAACATTACCGTTGTTTGGCCACGTGAGTTGTATCATCGATTGCAATTATTCCATTTCTTGTAACAGGCATTTCGGCTCAAAACAGACTTTTCTGTCGAATGGACATGTCTGGTATGTCAGTTCAACAGAATTAGTGATATTATCTTGTGCAAAGAATTTAAATCATATTTTATTTATTCATTTCTAGATTTGATGATTTAATCAAGTGGATTTTACAACCCAAAAACTATGGCAACGTCTTCATTAGATTTATCATCAACAGAGTTATCGCTCATTGATTGTGGTGTATCTAGTCTACTTGATCTTCCTCTCCAAAGTCATTTGCTGAGTCTCAATCTACATAGCAACTACATACAAAGACTGGAAAACCTAAACCGTCTTACATTGCTTCGTCATTTGGATTTATCCTCTAACCAAATAGCCAAAATTGAAGGACTTGATTCTCTGAAATCATTAAGAACATTGAACTTGTCATGCAATTTAATTTGTGTTGTTGAAGGATTGTTTCAATTGAGGTATGTAGGCCTAGTACATGCTTTGTTTATTTTTGAGACCACTGAGAGGACAACAAAGTGAAACTTTTAGGTAGACCTACATGTACAATGTATTTTCTGATTGTTCAATGTAAAATAATTCTATATACACACATTTTCATAAGTGCGTATATTACATCGGTCAGTGTGTATCTCTGTCAGTGTGTCCGCCCACCTGTTCCCATTTTGTTTCTGGACACTCTACCGGTAACAATTTTTATCCGCTTTTAACAAAAGTTGAAATGCATCTCCTAAGTTTCTCATTTTCTTTCGAAATTGGCATGTATTTGACCCTAACTTCACAGATTATGGCCCATGTTTGTACAAAAAATCACATTTGTAGCTTGTGGACACTCTAGAGGTCATGATTTTTATCTGATATTGATGAAACTTAAAATGTATGTTTAAAACCCAATGATCTTGGTTCCTTTTGATATTCGTGCATATCGGACTGTAAATTTCTTGGTTGTGCACCCCTAGAGATCCCAATTTCTATCCGATTTAAAATAAAAACGTTTAAATATATCACTGTCACACCATAAGGATGGTTGAGACTGAATTTCGTAAAAATAGGACTGAAACAGGTGGACAAAATGGCTGCTCATCGAACACAAATACTGTAATGGTCATAATTATGAAACTTTAAATATTTGTTTATATCACAAAGGACTTTACAAATAGTCTAAAAATATGTACAATTTATACAGACACGCCTGACTAGGATAGATTAGTGGGCACTGTTTTCATGGT
Organism: Patella pellucida; assembly: GCA_917208275.1. Lineage (NCBI taxonomy): Eukaryota > Metazoa > Mollusca > Gastropoda > Patellidae > Patella > Patella pellucida. The sequence continues at coordinate 54,350,674 of OU795039.1, read as the reverse complement.
TGAAAGAATAAAAATTGTGCCAGGGTGCGCAGAATACTAAAACCTACATGTAGCACATATAAAAGAGGCGATAAACTGCAGTTGCAAGAAATTGATTTATGGCCAAAAAACATTTTATGGGGCTAAAAATGCATTTTTGAAAACAAATATTGGTCCTGCGGCCTCGATATATCACCTCCCAATCTATCCTAGTTAGAGGCAGTGGCATTTAGGCGTGACTTAGGCGTAACCCACCGCACAAACTGTCTGGCAGTGGTCATTGTACAGATTTCAGCTAATCTAGTCTAGCTGTGGTCTTGAACCAGTGGAAATTAGATAACTCTTGTCGTGATGGATACTCCACCGCTACAAAAATGTGTGGCTGTCATGGGAAGGCCTACCCCACCCCTACAAATGTCTGGCAGAGTGTTTTGTAATACCTGAAGATGTACGCTACAGTGCTGTATGATTTCATGTGGTACACTTTTGAGCTTGTCTGGCCTAGTTGGGGGGCATGGTATTTTGGGCGTTGAATACCACACCCACAACCAGATACCTGGCAGACTTATATTCTGATAATATCAGATATGCATGCATGGATACCATACAGGAACAATTGGTACACTTTTCATCTAGGTTGACGTCCTGAGATCCTGGTCTAATACCTGACCACATGTAATTGGTAATAGGTACATGAAGTAGCAGTTGAAAAATTAATTTTTTAGGTCATTGGTGAAATTAAACTTGAGTTTTAATCAGATTGATGATGTCAGCGGTTTTAAGTTACTTTCTGGTTCAGGTTTTAAATTAACACACATAGAACTACATGGTAACAGAATCCGTTCTGCTGTTAGATTAGCCCATAGTTTAAGTCAGTGTTCAAATGTACAAGATCTAGTTTTATCACAAGAAGGCTCTAGTAATCCAGTATGTCATCAAACAGGTTAGATATTTCTTCTTCTAATATTGATGTGTTGTTAGTGTGGCATTCTACAATCAATAAGTAATATTTTTGTTCACCTGTATGGAGGTAAAAAAAAATTCAGACCAAAACATATCTCTTTGTTTGACATGTTGAAGGAATTTAGGAACACAAACTACATCAGTGGATTTGCGAAAGGAAAATAAATAGCCAAATATGAACACAATGCAGAAAGGATCGCTGCTCAGAAGAGATACATGTACTATAGAAATAACGAAAACATATTTTATTTTGTCACCAATCATTGGATTGTTAATGCAACAGAGGCTACATGGTCAGTCTATATTTCGCTTATAGTTTATTTATAATTTATTGTAATTAGTTTATTGTTATACTGTAATTTGTTATTTTTATACTATAAGGTGTTATTTTTATACTATAAGTTTTTTTTTTTCAGGTTATAGAAGTGATCTATTGTCTCGTTTACCACAGTTGAAATCATTAGATGGGCGTGATCAGTATGGACAGATATGTGTTACTAAGGACATCATTGAAGATATACCAGGTGAAAATTGTTATCATTTTAATATAAAAACTTATTGAAACAAAAACAAGGGATGACTTTAGGTGCATGTAAAAGCCAATACTTTTATTCAGTTCTTTCAAAATATGAGTAACATTGGGAGCCTATTAAACAATAAACATACATTGATATCAAATAATGGATAATCAAGACTATGTTTTTTATCATGCCAACTTTATTAATGATGATCGAGGCTAGGCATAATAATATCAATGCTAATATATCGGTCCAGAGGGGAGCAATTTGTCTGGTATATTCAGTATATTCCCTTTACATTATTCTTATCTTATATGCCAACACTTTTTATCCAACTTTGTTGAAACTTGAATTGTAAGTTTATAACCAAAACAACTTTTTCATTTCGATATTCGCGCACATCGGACCGTAACTTCCTGAATTATGGCCCCTGGTTGTACGAAAATCGCGTTTTTGGCTTGTGGGCCTTATAGAGGTCATAATTTTTGTCCGATTTTAAAAACCACTTAAAAATATCACAGTTATGTCCTACGGAGGGTAGAGGTTGTATTTTGCAAAAATTGGACCAAAATTGTCAGAGGTCACAATTTTTATCCGATTATGATAAAACCTGAAATGCAAATTTATAACCCAAAGATTGTACGAAAAATCGCGTTTAGCGTGTGGGGCCTATAGAGGTCATAATTTTTATCCGATGTAAAAAAAACGGTCGACTATATCACTGTCACACCTAAATGTCTATTGAGTTTAAATTGGGCCAAAATTGCCCCCTCTTGTATGCAAATAGTGTAGCATCTGGTATATCAAGGTTGTGGCCCCTATAAAGGTCAATTTTGATCTGATTTAGATTTTTAACCCAAACATCTGATGTAATTCTTTAGTAGACTTTGTGCTTTTAAGATTAAGGATTAAGATGATTTTATATTTTAATTATTTGGCAAATCTAATATATTCACATAATAAGTGTCATATGTAGTGTGTACTGAGATCAACTTAGAGCAAGTTGACATATTGATGTATAAAAAGAGTAGTTTAGCCAAACATTACTGGCTCTATATGTCAACAACATGATAATTAATATCTAATGGGAATGTTCGTGAGTGAATTTCCATTTTACCATATAAGAGTGGGTGTCGACATCATTCGACGTGTTTGACCAATCTCCATACTTATTTACATCATTCATATCTGGCCAATTAGATAATTGACTGTCAAAATCTAGCAGATACAAAATCATGCTACTGGTGAGAATTCGCCAGACAACATTTGGTTTCAGAAGGAGAAAGATGTGAGAGCTCCTATCAGCAAACTCGCCTAGCGAGTTTAGCTAGGTTTGAGAAGACTTTCGCTAGTATTGACTGTAATCTGTACTTTACTTGTATGTACATGTATACCTATATATGCTACATTAGGTAAAAACGAACTCTTGCATTGTTGTAATTGAGAAGACGAACGTCTTAAGGAACCAGTAAAAATACACAACGTGAAGGAGAAGGAAGACAGCTAGAGACACAATTCTAGACGATCACAAGGCTAACAGAATTATGTAACAAGATGCATGAGTCTAATGTAAGATCTGGCGATCTCCAGCCCCACTCTCCAGGTCAGACAGAAAGATGTCATATTGTTACACTGGGTGTCTTTCGATTGTGGGGGATATCGGATCGCAACTTCCTGAATTATGGTCCCTGATTGTGTGAAAAATTGTGCTTTAGCTTGTGGTCCCTCTAAAACGTAAATCTGTGGTTGATTATTGCCAGTTAATACAAGAATACAGATTTGTATATTTATTTAAATATTGGCGGATTTTAATTATTTTTAGGTTTAGACGAATATATGGAATACCTGGATTCCACATCAACAACTGACACAGTAAGTGTTTAAAGAGTTTATTTGAAATTATAAAGATACATTTCTGTAAACAAATTAGTTTATTTGAAATTTTTATGCACTATTTGATTTGTGTTTTTTGGAATAAATGATTTTTTGTGACAATGAGACATACACAGAAGGTCAGAGTGTAAAATCTTGGTCACCCTAATACACAGGCTCAGTCCCATGTTCTAATAGAGACAATTTAATTAATTAACTAGAAAGTTTACTTTGATTCAAATGTTTGTAGTAAACATAAGAAATAAATGAAACAGATTGAACATTTGGTTTTAGTCTGAGATTTAAAATTTGTATTGGTTGTTCTGTCTTTTCTTGTATTGTCTAAGGATATAAATCTATTTACTTACATGATAAGGTTCAAGAGACACCCGTTATGGATCTTATTACCCCGAAAATAGATGAGGCTATGGAACAGTTTAAACGACGATGTCAAACATCTTATGATACTACTACTAGTGCATCAGATGTTGATAGAAGTCCTTTACAGAGAAATATTCAACAGGTATTGCCAATTTATGATTATATTGATAAAAGCAGAAGGTGACTATAAAGATGAAATTGTGTGTGTCTAGGGCAGTGCTTCTCAACCGGGGTCCATGTGCACCCCCAGTGGTGAATTCGAAATGCTCGGGGTGAAATTTGGAAAAAGAGGGAATTGGGGGTGAATTTTGTGAATAGGGGGGAATTTGAATTGAGTTTTCAGACACCTGACCAGGAGGGCCGGATTAACCATGGGGCACAGGCCCCAGGGCCCCCCACATTAGGGGGCCCCCCACAAAAAATCTCAGTTGCGTTCAGCCCCCTCCTCTAGAAATGCCATCATTTCATATAACTCGCATTTATCACCAGGCCGGATTAACCATGGGGCACCATGAGGTACAGGGCCCAGGCCCCCACATTAGGCCCCCCACAAAAAATCTCAGTTGCGCCATCATTTCATAGCACTCGCATGGATTGGTCCACTGAAATAACGACAGAATGCGCTAATTTTGTGGCAGAATTTTATTTTTTTCTGGGGGAGGTACTTCTAAATGGCTCAACACAAGTGCCTGAAATGCCAGGAAATCATGTTTCCGGCCTCCAATTTCTAAAAATTTCAAGAAAATTTCAATTATAAAATAATACACTTGATTATGATCACATAGTGATGCTCCTAAGGCACTGATGAATCGGTTGATTTTAATGGTGCCTACACTTGATCCAAACTTTCTTATATCTCTTATGTGGAGGCTATCAGGCGCCACCACAGGCGCGGACCCAAAGTGCGGACACCAGGAGCTAATGCCTCTCCCCAAAATTGCCACTCAAATATCACCCCAATGGCATAAAAACGTTTTTCCTGCATCTTTATTTTCAAAATTTTCTTAGGGAGGGCCCCAGACAAGGGTGCCGCCCCCATAGGCGAAGGGCCTCTCCTATCAATTCTTTCTGGCTCAGCGCCTGACCCACCACATGAAATTAAAGGCTTCGTTTTGGTCGCCCTTATTCACATTTGACAGGACCTTGTTAATCTTTGGGAGCGCCGCCACCAAATGACATGATTGGAGATTTTCGTTCTGGTCGCCCTATCCACGTCGGCTTATGGTGTTTCAGACTAGTTCTAGTTTAGAGGATAAGGAGTTTCTCATTTTGGTGTGCTTGAGAAATAGCGCTGCCGAAATTGACACACGGGAGCGACGTTGATTGCAGCTCCAAGTGGGTGGAAAACGCGTGTGTGACAATCTAATTTTCAAAATTTTTGGGAGAGGGGCTTCCAGACCCCCACCCCCACGTACACACACACACACCGTTCCGCACTCAGTAACTCTGGCTTTATATTGGCGTCCCCAACACTCTGCTACACCCCCACTTTTACAATCCTACATACGGCCCCGCCCCAGACCCCCCTTGCGGGGCTTCGCGCCTTCACCGCTCGCGGTCGGTGACCAGGGGCCCCCCACATGTTCCAGGCCCCAGGGCCCCCACCATGGTTAATCCGGCGTTGCTGACCGGGAGCCATTACAGAATGTTACCAAACACAAACCCGCGTAGCCATTGGTTGGAAACTAAATGACTGACTAGCTGTAAGTCCATGGCATATGTTCATTAAATATGTGTTTGAAAAGATACCTAATTAGCATGTTTCAGTTTTTAGTACCATAATTTGATGTTTTATAGTTGCAGGGGTGAATAGCGGAGAAAATATTTCTCAAGTGGGGAATTGTATCATAAAGGTTGAGAAGCACTGGTCTAGGGCCTTCTATCCATTCATTGCAATGTTCGGGGCATAATAACGAAGAAAGCAGGGGACTATTTAAATGGGTTTGTCTGTCTGTCTGTCACACTTTTGGGACACAATAACTCTCCTAATTGAGTTGGAATGTTTAAACTTGTTGTTGGTGTTTTTGATGGAGTTCGAAGATGACCTTTTTCTGCTTAGGGTAAGCAGAGATAAGCAATCTGATTGGTTGATGCTTTAGGGTACTATAACTTTGGTTTTAATTAAGTGAGAGAGATGAAACTCTGAGTATAGATTCATATATAATTACCTTGACTAAGTTCGATGATGAGAATTTTCTGCTTAGGCTAAGGAGCTAATAAGCAATTTGATTGGTCAAGACTTTTGGAACATAACAACTCTTGCTTTAAGTTGAGGTAGAATGTTAAAATTTGTTGTAGATGTTCATTAGGTGAATGTCATAGAGCAATTTCATTGGTTGATGCTTTCGGACGAAATAACTTTAATTCTATCTGATAGTGAGTGATGAAACTTAGTGTAGGTGATATCAGTTTGATTTCTTGATACTTTTGAAAAAAATAAATGTGCTTTTTAATTAATATGTGTCATCTATTCATTTTGAGATTTCAGCAGGGGACATCAGCCTCACTGTTGGCTTGTTTATTCAAGGTGTACACAAAAAATTAAATATTGAAATATTAGTAAGGGTTTTGATAATTATTTATTAATGAAATATTCCCTTTTGGCTACATTACTTGATAATCGAAATAGCTGAATTGGCCATATAAAAATCATTCCAGTACCTTACACCAGGGATGTCACTAACTTTTCAAGTACCGGTACCGCTAACAGGAAACTAAGTAAGGGGCAGCAAATGTTTAGGGCCTCAGGCCTGAATCAGCAGGCAACCTGAAGGGTGGGGAGTGTGTTATGGCGTTAGGTGCATTTTGGGTCAATATTTAAATTGACAGAAAGTTTTTTTAATACATTTAGTGAAAATATATATACAAAAAAATCTATCCAAAAGACTTTAATAATCCAAATAAGTGCTTTTCAGTCATATCCGATGATGTGTAAAGTCTTAAGATAAGCCCTATTATAGAATTGCACGTCTACCAATGTGAATATTAGTTTAGGCTTTGCTAAAACTTATAAAATCGTAACAATTTGAAAAATATATAAAATTATTTTAATCTTCATGATACCAGATAAAAGGCAGGCTGCATTTATTCAGAATTATCAAATTTCAGTATACAAAACCGATAAATCCTGTTTTCTAATTATGGGTGTAATAGCCGAAACGTGACGTCAGAGTTATATTTTCCCCGCATGTCCCAAATCATTTTCCATAGCCACCTGTCTTGACCAGCACATACGACGGACTTGAAACCCATGGAGGACACACATTCTAGATTATTCCATATATTCCCACAAATACTTTCTTTATTTTTTTTTATGGTAAATTTTCAACCCAAACTCAAAACTATATATGATATTCACCTTTCGAGTAATTTTGCAAGTAAAGTATCTATATTCTATTTTGTTTTTAATGGACTATAGATATAATTAGGATCATTTGTATAAAAATTGAGTTTTAGTTTTGTTTGTTTGTGCCCACTTCCTTAACTCACAAGGTATTAGTTTATTAAAAGAATATTAGATAAATGTTATATATTTGCTCATTTGCACATTATGATTTAAAATGACACCTTCAGTATTCGTAATGTTTTGGTTGAAAATAGACATGTACATTCATCACATCCCTCAGTTTATTTATTGGTGTAGCAGAGTAGCTACTTTTGTTATTTTTTGTGTTACGATTTAATATACATGATAACAATATATGCGTGGGTTGAATTGCCAATTGAGTCGACTGGCGTGGTTTGAATCCCTGTTTGTACGTGGCAAGGAGTAGGGTCGCCTGTCCAGCCTCATGGGTTTTCCCGGCCTAGGTCCTCCAGTTTCCTTCCACTGCTAAATACCCCTACGCACAGTGAATTATTGAAATAAAATTTAACCATATGTTAGTCCCCAGCAAATGACCTCTTCTGTGTCGAGTGGATGTTAAACCACATTTCTCTCTCTCTCTCCACATGATAATATACCTCTGGAATATACCTGAAATAAAAAAATAAAGTACTTTGGAATATTATTTTTGTTCCATTTTCTTTTGAATGCTTAAAATATCTATAAATGAAAGCTAGAGTTATACCCCTTTAAGCATGTTGACAAATCTCACACCATACTAAAAATATGTGACTGAAACAGAAGCAGCAGTCTACCATCATTAAATCAATTCTTTTAAATTACTTAATTGATGAAATTATCTTTCTTTCTTTCTTACTCTTTGGAAGGCTGTGGAGGGGGTGCCCAATCTCGAAACAGAAAATTTTTGGAGAAAGAAATTTCTCTGGTGACACTGGGTAGCCATTTTTCCCGGAAGGGCCGAATCACACGACTGTCACGAGACATGTATTTATGTTAAGTGTCTGGATGACCGAATCACTTAAAAATATACACACGCGTAGAAAAATAGATCTTTAAGAAAACTTAAATTTTTACATTTAGGAGCCACTTTTGTTATGTCAGCGAGTTGACTTAGACTCAAGAATCATTTCACAACAAACAAAACGACGATCCGACATCTTGTTTTCGAGAAAAAGACCCCAAAAAGATTGTCCAATCAGAGGTCAGCATGGGCGGGGCTTACACGTTAAAAAATAAGAAGATAATGGACGGTCTTTGGCCCCAGAGGACTCCGGCCCCGGGGCTGACTCTGGGAACGAGATTGGGGGGTGCCACAACTTCTTAGTAGGCATTTTGAATCCAGTTATTCTTGCCCTTTCAGCATACATACATGTAGCTTGTGAATGCAGTAGACTCCATCTCTTCCCTCAGGTGATAATGGAACTTTCTTTGTGGTTTTGTATTCATGAGATCTTCAATTAATATTCAGAAGGTTCACATTTTGAACATTTGACATATGTTAACTGGTGTATTTCCCCCTGACCTATATTTGACATCTCTGTATAGTGATTGTCAAGATGTACAGTAGACGCTCATTCCTTGCTCTAGGTGGGTCAGTGCCAAGAAGTTCAATAATTAAGTGAGTCTGGGGCTATTTGAAACTTGGTTATACAATTATAATAAATTTAATTTCTAATGCCTCAGTAAACTTAAACAACCTGTTGAAAATTGAGTGTTTTTGTTGATGGTCTATGATCATTGTACAACGATGACAGAATAACTTCTGAATTCATTGTTAATCCTGTTCTTCATATATATGCCAGTACTTCATATTCACATAGATCTATATATAGGTACAAAACAGAAATGTCAGATATTTAGCCAATGATGCGAGATGACATTATTTTAGTATTAACTTCTAACAATTTTTCCCAGTTATTCAACTTGATTTTCAAAAACCTTGTTAACCCTCTTAAAGGTCATAATTGTGATTGGATCATTTTGAAATGTTTATTTAGTTGTTGAAAGGAAGACATTTGATAATTTAAATAATTTCTGACAATTACTTCCATAGACGTACAGGCTGATGTTCATTTCATTCACTCAGTTTATGGAAAGTAGTTTACAAGGTTTGTTGTCCCCAACTTACGAAGAAATCATTGAACTATTAAAATGGGTTATTCTGTCCGTCCGTCTGTAACACTTTTTGTCCCCTGCCTTTCAAAGAAAGCAGGGGACTATTAAAATGGGTTTGTCCGTCTGTCCGTCCGTCTGTCACACTTTTTGGTACGGTACACAATAACTCCCTTCCTAATTGAGCAAGAATGTTCAAACTTGGTGTAGATGTTTATTAGGTTAATGCCTTGATGGTGTTTGAAGATGAACATTTTCTACTTAGGGTAAGCAGAGATAAGCAATTTGATTGGTGGATGTTTTGGGACACACTAACTTTAGTTCTAAATAAGTGAGAGTGATGACACTTGGTGTATAGTTTCATTACATCAATACCTTGACTAAGTTCGATAATGAGCATTTTCTGATCAGGGTAAGCAAAACAATAAGCAATTTGATTGGAAGAGACATTGGAACACAATAACTCCCCCTCTAATTGAGATAGAATGTTCAAACTTTGTGTAGGTGTTTATTCGTGAATGTCTTGATGGAGTTCGAAGATGAACATTTTCTGCTCAAGGTAAGCAGAGCGGTAAATACTTTGATTGGCTGACAACTTTTGAACACAACAGCTCTCATTCTAATTGAGGTAGGATGTTCAAACTGATAGAGAGTGATGAAACTTTGTGTATAGTTTGATTGCTCAATGCTTTTGAAAAAAAAAATGTGCGATTAATTGATATGGGTCATCTATTTATTTTGGGATTTTGGCGTGGGACATCAGCTGGCTTGTTTGGACCCAATATGGCTGATTTTAATTGAGGTACAGTGTACAAAGTTGTAGATGTTTTTCAGGTGAAGGCCTTGCTGCCTGGGTTATGAAGAGTGATAAACAAATTGATTGCTGGATACTTTATACAAATATAATGAGCAAGAAATTAATAAGTTTGATCTCTTTTTGGGGGGGGATTGGACCTCACTGTTGACTTGTTAACATTCAAGGTGTCAAATTCATGACTGGATTTTTTTGCTTAGTTCCTTATGAGAATTTCTCCATTGATACACAAGATTATTCCTTTGATTGCTTTTGTTATTACCCCAAGTTTATATTAATTTTACTCCTTATTTTTTTTAGCCTAGTGATAACCCAGACTATACTCATCGCCTAGAACACCTGGAAAGTCAGATATCACAGCTATTGAATAAAAATCAGGTTAGTGAGATTTCTGTGGTAAATAACTATTAGTTAGAATATAGTTGTTATGTTCTTTACTTTTTTAGATTTATTTACCATCATTTGGACATCAGAGCCATGGTGGCTTAGTGAATAAGGTGCTTGCTCACTAACGACAAGATCCAGGGGGTTTGATCCTAGTGTTATGTGAGAATGTGCTACAGGATTTTCCAGCGTGGTTTCCCCTTATCTGTGGTGACCGATGGAAGGATGTCTGGCAAGAAACAGCGTCTAGTTGTTTGGATGTTACAAAAAACTGAGGGAAAGGGTTGGCATGCAAGTTGGTTTAAACAGTATTTATTTAACATATAATGACATTTACAATACATAATAGATAATATGGATTCGGAAACAAGCTATGAAGCTTATATTAATTCGTCTCCAAGATAATAAAAACAAAACATGACATGTCTAAATTGCATGGAAAATATAATACATTGTGTAAAAAAGTACATATATAATATTGTGTCATTCCTGTAACCGTGACTTTAAAATGCACATCGAGTTACAGCATCCTCATCCTTGGGGCGGGGCGGGGGGTGAAGGGGGGGGGGGCAGTTTAAGCGTTTAAGTCAATTTGATCAGTACTTTATCAGTTTAAATCGTTTTGTAGCACTTATGTACGAATGAACAATTTCAAAACAGGCCTGGTTCTCACAATCACTTACGTTCCGGTTCCTGTCAAGTATTGCTGAAATATTGTGAAAATGGTAGGGGAGATTATTGATCGTACGGATTCGTTCTTCCTGCAAGTTAAAGGATTCTTGACCAGTTGGAATGCAAAAGAAGAGTAGACTATAGTGCCGCGAAGAACAAAATTACCATCATGGTGTATTTGCCTTGTGGGTGCAGAAAAGCAGTATGTTAAACCCCATTGGTTTTCATTTGAACTCCATTGAAAATAAGTAATTTGAGGCCACAAAAAAATATATCTTCGTTCTCAGAAAATTCTTATCTAAAATTTAATGCGGGTGGTCGGTTGGCTGCTTTTTCATTTAGATGTTTTATGTCGTCGCCCCTGTCTGACTTGGACGTCTGTCCATAATTTATTTGTGGACACTCTACAGGTCACAAATTTTATTTGATTTTGATGAAACTTGAAATGTATGTTTATAACCAAAAGATCTTGTTTCCTTTCGATATTCTCGCATATCAGATTGTACGAAAAACAACGTGTTAAGCTTGTGGCCCATCAAGAGGTCACATTTTTTTATCTGATTTAAACCCCATTCGATTATAACCTTTATTGTTTAGATGAATGATGGACAGAGACATGGTGACAACAATGTATCACTATTGTGGGCATGTACAAATAATTATTCTTACCAACTTTGTATGTAAGTTGTCACAAATTCTAAGCCATTGATGGAATATCAATGAAGTTATAACAAATATTCTGAAGGCTTGATATCTTGACTCTAAAGTCTAACTGATGTTTTTTTTCATACCTTGGTTGGGTTTTTTATGTAAAAAGTTTTTGACACATTTTACACTTACGGTCTACTGGACAAGGTAGTAGAATATACCATATGGAGCTACGTGAAGTTCAAAGGATTTATATATGTCTGTTTTGCTATAAAACCATTATTCAGAAAAATAAATCAGTTACAGACAGTGTATTTTTTTGATGCCATAACAATTAGAACATAAATAATGGTTAGAGTAACTAGACATTTTCATTTTATAGTATGTGATAGACCGAAAAGTTGCACAAAAAAAAGCTGTATTTGACATTATAACATAAAGAAAAGAAAATCTCTTGGATATTGTTGACTGGATTTTTTTTTTATCTAAACAATATTTTATTGATTATTAGGATAAGGAAACAGGCAAAGTCTGTATACTTCCTTCTAGTCTTATTAAATAAACACCCTCTTTAAAGATTGATGACAAGCTTATCTCTAAACTCTAAAGTCAAAATTATTATTTATTTAAATGCAAAGGCTGTAAATATATACATCCAAGTATAACAAGAACACTTTTATAGGGTCTATTTCTGTACAAACACAGCTGGTGGCATGGTGAAAAATTAACTGAATAGGCATTACGCAATAGCTAGATCTACAGTGTTTTTGAAATGAGTTTTTCCCAGCTCAGAGTGAAGTAATTAGACTGAAAAAGGAATATGCTGAGAATTTCAGTCAAATTACTTCACTCTAGCCCAATTGTGATTGTTAACTTTGTTACGTTAATAAACAAAATCTTGGATAGTTATCCATAGCTTCATTGTAAGCAATTTTCGCACGGCAATTGAGATCGCAGCATAATGCCACTGCAAATGAGAATTTATATATTATGTAGTCTTAAAAGACATAAAAGATATCCCACACAAAATGACTGTCCACTGATTTAGGGTGTTATTTTCTCTTACAAAATGTGACATCTGAGACTAGTTTATACATGCTGTCGGTTGGTGCTTGCTGTGATTAAAATGTTAAAGTCAATGTAGAAACCACAAGTTAATCACTGTTATTGGATTGATGAATGGTCCAACAAAGGGAAAGCGATGACTTCTGTTTGAGATTAGATTGATTAACTCAGCCAATCAAGACAGATTAAGTAGTTAATCAAAGTAGGTGTATAGACAGTTAACACGATTAATACGTTGATAACTTAATTACTTAATCAATTCAGCCTATTATCAACAATAATCAGATTGAGTGGTAGCTATACACTCACTAGACTATATTAATTTTGGAATTTTGAATATTATTTACCATGTCTTGATGTCCTCTTGGGCATATTCTCGGTCAGACAATTTTGGAAGTTTGGAAAATGGCCTTGGACAAGTCCGGAATATACAGGCAAAATCCCCTCACTGGTCTGAAGGCTAATATCCAATTGACTGTAATGAGGAGAAGAGTTCATTTGATTTTCAAATATTTCCAATAATTACTGCTAGAGTTATGGCCCTTGATCACTCTGAAAGATTTTGTGGATGCATGTACATGTAGAGGCTTAAGTTGATATCCAATTGACTTCAAATTTATATATAGTGTTTAAGGTTAGGAGACAAGGAAACCTATTCTCATGTGCAATAGTCCTTGATATTAAATGATTTGTATACTTAGGCAGATCTCGAAGCCAAACAAATTGTTATGATTTCTGATAAATACTTAATGGGTTGTTTATTGTAATCAGATTTACTTTTACTGTGTGAACCATCGTTGTAATAATTAGTTGTGCAATGGATTTTATCGAACGGGAGTTGATTACAAACACACAGGTAAGTTTTTAATAACAATTATTCAGTAGTTTGTTCATAATCGACGAAATGCGTTTAAAATTTACGACAGTTCACACAGTAGTGTGTTGTAAATGTTTTCATTACTGACAAAAGAAAAAATATATATATGCGACTGCCCCGCCGACTTAGCTTCTGTAGCGTATGTGGCAACCTATTTTTAATTAAATCATTAGATGGTGATCATATTTCAATCTGTTTAAATCTCTGCTATCCGATGTTCTAAAGAGTGGATTATTGGCTTGTCCTGTGAAAATGTATAACATTTGAAACCAACATAAAACTCTGACATAAGGCATCTTTAAACTTTAAAAGCTTTATTTAACCATTATTCTGGCATGTTAGTGCTCTCAGTTGGCAAAAAACAAGATCAAACTAAAATGCCTATTGATTTACACCAATTTTCTTAATTGTCTATGTCATAGTTATGACCCTTGATCACTTAGACAAATCATGTGAGTTGTCTATAGATGACTTTAATAAGTGACATTGATTTCCGAAAATTACTTTTTAATATTATTGCCCTTGGCCAGGAGTCTCAGGACAGATGATTTTTCCCCACTACGTAGTTGTTATGAGGGTATACTTCTGAGTGTTTTCTTGATAATTAATGATGAATGTCTGATAGTAGAACATTATTAAGAGTTATGTGAGAATCTTATCAATGACAAATTGACAAGAAGAGGTTCATTTTTCATTATTGTCTATTTGACCACTGCAGAGCTACGACCACATATGGTGTAAAATAGATTAATTTGATCTTCTGAAATAAAGACCCAGTGAATTATATCAAGAGTCAAGGGCCATGACTGATTGACAATCATTGTCCCAGGAAGAACAAAAGGCCTATCAAATATTAATTAGTTCAGGGCCCGATTCCTAGAAAATTCTTGAGCACGTTCTTACACGTAACCTGGGCAACTGGAAGACAGGCATACTCCATACAGTGTGCTAAAAGGGAAATTTTGCCCAAGTAGCGGCGCTACGCGGCTACAGCCTACTCTTATGTCGAATTGCAACTGCCAAGGGATCTTTTAACGTGCACTCCAATGTATACACTGGACCTCGGTTTTTCGTCCCATCCAAACGACTAGGTAGCTGTCCTTGTTAGGCCTTCCTTCTGCATCACTGACAAGGGGAAATCACGCCGGAAAATCGAGATTACTTTTCTCGACCAATGCAGAATCGAACACCTGACCTCCAAGCTAGCGAACCAGGATTTAAGTAAACTTTGCATTAAGTAAACTTACCTTATTTTGTGTTCCCAGAAAATTCTTAAGAACATTCTTGTGCTTAGGTTTTAAGTAGACTTCATTGTAGCACAAGAACGTTATTATGCGTTCCCCCCCAAAATTGGGCAACAACTTTTTTCTTAAATATAGTCAATCTAATCACAAGTCCCAAGCAACCTTAAGTCTGTTTCTGCTTCAAAAAGATGGCTGACCGTAGAGTAAATCAGCGGCATTTCCAACACCTTTTGATACAAAACAGACAATTACAAGACAAAGGAAATCCTTCTCCAAAAGAAATTAAGAATGCTATAGAAAATTTCGCTTCTACCCTGAAACCACATTATTTATTTGCCAATTAGTAAACAATAGGCTACAAACAGACAGGCTACATTAAGATCAGCCGCTCTTACAATTATACAGTTAGTTTGTATGTGTCGGCGTTTTTTTTGTCTTGTAGGCCCTACCACATTTTATGTGTAAAGGGGACATGTCAAATGCATCTTCATCAACCATATATGAAGTCATTGAAGCAGAAGACAAATTCATGACGTAATTCGCATACCAAAGTTGTTTTTATGATATTAAAGCGCGTCATAGTCTCAGTTGATGGTAAACTTGCCACAATATGCTTAGACTTATACTTGACTTGTGCTAACGTAAGAAAGGCCTTGCGAATTTTTTAGGGACGTTTTTTTATAAGTTTCTTATGTAAGAAAAAGTAAAGCATGACTTTGTGCTGATTTTAAGAATTTTCTAGGAACCAGGCCCAGATAATAATTTCATGCGCTATTATGTAAGTGTAGTCTTACATACTGCTGTTGCCTCATTCCGTCTGTCTATCGCCCACAATTTCTACAGTCTATAGTCCTTGGGCTGAGGGGGGTCCTGTGTGCAATCATATGTCCCTTAATTTTGACTCTTGATCCCTGTGGGGTACCCATAGGAGATTGAAAAAAACTTGGGTAGACATTCCAGATATGGGGCAGTAAGGCGTAATTCAAGATGGCGTCAAAAATGGTCGCCGTACCCCTATACCCGATATAACTCCATCTGTTTTTGTCCTAAAGTAATGACTTTGGTGTCTTTACCTAGATTTTGGGGGATCAAGGAATCCATTGAAATCATTTTCATGGTGAAAAATGTAGCCGGTAATGGTGAATTCCAAGATGGCTGCCACGCCCTTTCGGCTAGCCTGTCAAGGTGCATAATTGAGCGAGGAGAATAAACTTGGTGTCTTTTCTAGGGTTTTAGGGGTCAGGGATTTCACACAGACCATTCACTATGTCGGAAGAACAATTTATCATTGTTAATTTCAGTATAGGGCAGCCAGTTGATCAGGATACTGGTTTTACTGAACCAAATTGTCAGAAGAATTTGTCTGACTATGTGACAGAGATTGGATATTTTGTTAACATCAAGAAATACAAGGACAGGAGCGAGTGGCACATTTCACACAGTTACATTTCAAAGACACTTCATCTGGCAAATTACAATGATATTTTTGGGGGACGAGACATTCGTTTTCCATGGTAAACCCATAGACATAGTCTTGTGGGTTCAGTGAGAAGTCAGTCAGGCAATTGACTTATAAATAGAATAGAATGTCCTCTGCATATGACCTGTAGCATAACTGGTTGGGGGAAGGTCGGTAATTATCATTGACTTTCTGTGATGGTACCAGTTGAAACGTAAATTGCCCATCGTTTCAATGCAATGGTTCCCTCTATTCATCAGTTGTACCAGTAATTTCTCAGCGTTTTGCAAACAATTCTGTACATTCGTATGTGCCCCCCCCCCAAGTCCTTCAAGTGCAGAACAGGATCGGCCTTAATGCCAGCAGCTTTCGTGCCAAATTTGCTGGTAATGTCACAGCTGATCAATGCATGTGCCACAGTGAGGACTTCACACATTGGATTTCCCCAACTATTACATGAACAGGGATGAATCTTGTCTTGTCACCAACTCCCCCTCTGAGATGGGACGGTATTTTTATAGTTTCTTACGTAAGAAAAAGTAAAGCATGACTTTGTGCTTACTTTCAGAATTTTCTAGGAATCAGGGCCCAGATAATAATTTCATGCGCTATTATGGAAGTGTAGTCGTATATATTGCTGTTGCCTCATTCCTTCTGTCTATCACCCACAATTTCTTGTGAACACTCTACAGTCTATAGTCCGGGGGCTGAGAAGGGTCCAGTGTGCAATCATATGCCCCTTAATTTTGACTATTGATCCCTGTGGGGTACCTACATGTATGGGTATCCTACAGGTTTCAAGAGTCAAAATTAGGGGACATATGATTGCACACAGGGCCCCCCTCAGCCCGAGAACTACTATAATCATATGGTATATTTTGTTCACATTAGTTTGACAAAGAAGGCCATTCAAGCACATACAGATCACTTTGCAGACTCTTGTAATATTCTATCCAGTTTTTACTAATTTTTATCTTGTGGGCCCTTGAGGGGTCACAATTTTTATCTGTTTAAATATACCAGTATTAAAACCTAACGAGGGTTGAGTTTGAATTTCATGAAAATCTGACCAAAACTGCCTGACAAAATGGCCACTCCTTGTACACAAATAGTGTAAAAGTGTGTAATACGAAGGTTGTAGACCCTCTAGAGGTTAGAATTTTGATCTGATTATCCTAGATTATGTCCCCTGATTGTACAAAAATTCAGGTTTGTTTTAGCTTGTTTTCTGTCCCATATGTTGCATAGCAACCACTTGTTTTATTTATTTATTTATATAACTTTTTATCTTACAGCAGGTATATGTTGCTGAATCTAGTAAACCTACAGATAAAGGAAACAGATCACTTGTGCGTTCTACGAAACTTCAAGCTGAAAGAGGTAATTTACATGTAATTTATTTGATTTACTGCTGTATATCAGAGTTTTGGAGTTGCAAAATTAAAAAAAAACCTCTCTGATCATTTATACTGGTCACAAGAATGATCTAAATAGCTCAGAGGGTATTTATCAAAGTCCTTAAAAATATATGATTGCACAGAGAATTCTTTGAATTGATAACAGTGCTGTTAACTGCTAATGTATGCTAATTAGGTTAAAAAGGATAACAATACGCAAACTTAGGTAATTCATGAGCAAGTACGTAGGGGTTGGAAGTTTTGATTTATATTTGTTTATTCATCATAGTTTCCAAAATTAATATTTAGCCATTTTGGAGATACATGAGAAAGGCGGTTATTTACTTATTAAGCAATTATGACCATAGCTACAGTATTGAACAATATTTATATACTCCAGTTCAATTACTAAATGCCATTAAAACAATATTTATAATTGTCTGGGGGAGAACCCCTATACACCCAGCTGTGTAGGATTATAGTATATGATTTCACTTGGACGCTCTTAAGAACAATAACTGGGTTATTTAGCGGAACTTCACAGGATAAACTAATGCTTAAGTTTACTTGTACTTCCCAAAACATGCAATATTAGTCTTTATATGTTAAAAATGAAAATCCGTATTGTACTGTAAATGTACAATGTGTAATAGTACTCATATAGTAATTTGTTTTCTGCCTTTCTAATCAGATATTCAAATAACTTATACCAGATCACATTAAGGCCTCGATGACACTTCAAAGTTTCTTAATTAAACTATCATCAGGAGACCACAGCGTAATTCCACATTTGACAAAGAACAAATAACCCTCCGTAAACAGCATTTTTCTAAAAGTAATCTTAATTTTCACAATTCTTGACACATTTATCAAACAATCCATCATGTAGGGAGAGGAGTTTAATATAGGCTAAGCCTGTTCCCCAATCCCTATTCAGATACAAATCTGAATAAAAATATTGATTATAAAAAAAAATTGTAGATGGCAACAACTATCAAAAATATTGTATGTGTTGTTCGTGATTTCAAGAACTTTGACATTTAATAATTAGTGATTATCAACTCTAAATAATGAGTTTTTTATCACCCTATTTTACTATTATTTCGAAATAGTTTATTATAAATTAGTTTCAGTGTAGGTTAGTGTTTTAATGAAAATAGGAGAAAGTACATGTCATATTTGGGATATGATAACTTTGGTTCTAATTAAGTGAGAGTAATGAAACTTGGTGTATAGTTTCATCATATCAATACCATGGCCAAGTTTGATAATGAGCATTTTCTGCTCAAGGTAGGCTGGGCGATAAGAAAATGGTTTTATCTGTCCATCTGGTGTAGGTGTTTATTATAATTAGATGAATGCCTTTATGGAGTGCAAAGATAAGCATTTTCTGCTTAGGCAAAGCATAGATAAGCAGTTTGAATGGTTGATGCTTTTTGGGACACAATAACTTTAGTTCTAATTAAGTGAGAGTGGTGATACTTGGTGTACAGTTTCATTATATCAATACCTTGACTAAGATCGATAATGAGCATTTTCTGCTGAGGCTAAGCAGAGTAATAAGTTTCATGATGATTGGTTGAGACTTTGGATCTCAATAACTCGCCTTCTAATTGAGGTAGAATGTTCAAACATGGTGTAGGTGTTTAGTTGAATGCCTTGACAGTGTTCGATCATGTGCATTTTCCACAAAAGCTAAGCAGCTAGATAAGCAATTTGATATGTGGAGACTTTGGAACACAATAACTGTAGTTCTTATTGGGTGAAAGAGGTGACACTCAAGAGTATAGATTAATTTTACCAATACTGTCACTCAAGTCGATGATGATAAATTTCTGCTTACCGGTAGGCTAACTAGCAATAAGCAATTTGATTGGTCGAGACTTTGGAACTAAAAACTTTTAAGGTAGAATGTTCAAACTTGGTGTAGATGTTCATTAAGTGAATGTCTTGACTCAGTTCAATGATTAACATTTTCTGCTAAAGCTAAGCAGAGCTAAACAATTTCATTGATCAATGCTTTGGGACAAGATAGCTGAGGGAAAGTGATGAAACTTGGTGTATAGTTTCACTATCGAAGACATTCTCTGCTGACTAAAAAAAAAATCAGTTTGATTGCTTCAGGTTTTTAAAAAAGATAGATGTCCAATTTATTAGTATTTGTCATCTATTTATTTTGGGATTTCGGCAGGAAACATTTCACTGTTGGCTTGATCTCATTATTTTTATACGCCCACATTGAAATGTGGTTGTATATTGCCGTCGCTGAAATCTGTCCGTCAGTCAGGCATCCACAATTGCTTATGGAGGCTCTAGGGGCTAAAGTTAATAACCAATTGACTTTAAATTCATACACAGTGTCATGAAACAAAGAAGCCTATTGATTTTTTAGCAATTTCCGATAATTACTGTCAGAGTTATGGCCCTTGATCACTTCTTCAAAAATTCTTATGGATGCTCTAGTAGAGGCCAAAGATAATATCCGATTGACTTTAAATTTATACACAGTGTTTAAGGTCATGAGACAAAGAAGCTTATTGATTTTCAGCAATTTCCGATAATAACTGTCAGAGTTATGGCCCTTGATCAATTAAAAAAATCTTGTGCACACTCTAGAAAGTTAATAACCGATTGACTATAAATTTATACGCAGTGTTTAAGGTCATGAAACAAAGAAGCCTTTTGATTTTTAGCGATTTCTGAAAATTACTTTTGGCCCTTTATTACTTCAAACATTCTTGTGGATGTTCTAGAGGCCGAAGTTAATATCCGATTGGCTTTAAATTTATACACAATAATGTTAAAGTTCATGAGACGAAGAAGCCTATTGATTTTCAGCGATTTCCGATACATGCTGTCAGAGTTATGGCCCTTGAACACTTCAGAAAATCTTGTGGACGCTAGAGGCTAAAGTTAATATCCGATTGACACTAAATTTATTCACAGACTTGTTTAAAGTCATGAGACGAAGAAGCTTATTGATTTTCAACGTTTCCGATAATTACTGACAGAGTTGTGGCCCTTGATCACTTTAAAAAATTTCGGGACGCTCTAGAGGCTAAAGTTTAAATTTATACACAGTGTTGAAGGTTATGAGACGAACAAGTATATTGAGTTTCAATGAATTTTGATAACTTGAACAACATGGTGTAGAACTTTATCAAAGCCAAACAAATGCAAATGATTTTCTGATAATTACATAATGAGTTGTTACTTTTAATCAGATTTTAGTGTATTATAAATGTTTCATTACTGAAAAAAGTAAAATATGCGACAACTCTTGTTGACTGCTCAGACGATTTAGCTGCTGTAGGGGTATGTTTCGTTGCCTGGCAACCTATTTTTTCTCATGACATGAAAGAAAAAATTATGCATTTGATTTTTTTCCTGAACAGACATCAATGTGTGACAAGTTAAATTAAAGACATTGATAACAAATTTTTCCAGGCTGTCATTGAATAAAGCATCTTGATGCTTATTTACTACACATGCAATGAACATCTTTAAGAGATAGCTCCTGATTTAATAATCTACTGGCACAGTTTCTAAGCCAGTAGATTATTATTATAACATTTGAAGCAAGGATCTACTGAATAGTAAAGAGTTTCTACAACTCACAGGTTTTGAACCAATTTTAAGAATTCTGTTGTTATCTTGTGAAGTATACATGTGGAAACTTGCATGGAAACTTACACACTTGGTACACAGATAATGAAAATCATCAGATGCAGTTTTTATTCTTCTTCTTCTTTTGGTGTTTAACGTCTGCTTCCACTTAAGTGATATCACAGACAAGACATAGGAGAGCCGAAGCTGCTTCCTGATTTTTAGAATATGATTTTGCAATCTTTCCATTTTGGCCTTAGGCCATGGATTTAGGTTTTAGTGAGAAGTTCTTCCCTTTATTTAATAAAAACACATCGTTGGTAGATGATCTCTTCTGTTTCTGGATTGGTAGATGTCTTCTTTGTGGGATTTGTGTTTAGGTGCCAGGCCTGTCTTCTCGTGGCCTCCCCTTACTCCACTATCCCACTGGTATTTGTTTTGGCAGAATAGTGTTTAGATGCCGAGCCCGTCTGATCATGACTCCCTCTTACTCCACTATCCCGCCAGTTTAGTAGATGTTAGTAGTACATTAAACTAATATAAAATTAAATAAATAAAGAGAGTATAATAAAGTTGTAGTCAAATAAATTGAAGGTAATAAAATAAAGTAAATTAAAGTAAAAGTAAAGTAAAGATAAAGTAAAATGAATTAATTAAAATTTATTAGTTAAAATAAATTAAAGGTAATAAATAAATATAAAGTAAATAAAAATAAAGTAAATAAAAATAAAGTAAATAAAAATAAAGTAAATAAAAATAAGGTAAATTAAAGTAAAATAAAGATAAAATAAATTAAAATAAAGTTGTAAGGTGGTTGGGCTTCCTTCGAGAGGACGTTTTTACTTACCCACCCTACGTCGTATAAAATAAAAAAGTTAAGATAAAAAATAAGTAGAAAAATTAAAAAGATAAAAATAAATGTATAGGATGGTTGGGCTTCCTTCGTGAGGACGTTTTTACTCAACCATCCTACGTTGTATGGAGACGTTATCTAGCCGTGACCCTTTCTTATTTCACTAATCTACTTAGTCCAACTGTGTCCATTAGAGTGTGGATTTCTTCGAAGATTTGTAGCTTCAGATCTGGTCTAGGGAAGAGTAGGTTCTTAGTGTTGAATGGTATGTTGTTGGTCTCCATCATTCTCACTAAGTCCCGTCTCTCTTCCTTGTAAACCTCGCAGTCTACCAGGACATGGTTGGTGGTACACTCTTCTCCGCACTCACAGACGATGATTTGGTGTTTGTAGTCTCGCAGCCGCTCTTTCACCCTTAGTTTTGATATGAGTCTGCATATATCTCGTCTAGGGTGATTGGTCGCTGTCTTGGTGTAGATCTCGTCATCCAGTCAGAATCTGTATGTGTCAAGTTCAACGAGATTTAATTCCCAGATTGAATTGACCTGTCTTTTGACCATACTGTAGATTTCCGTGGTGCTGTAGTCTATAAGGCGGGGTGTAGCTGTGTCCTTGAGACCCTCGTTGGCGAGTCGATCTGCCTCCTCGTTTCCTTTAATGTTGACATGTGATGGAATCCACACGTGCTCTATTTTGCTTCCCTTCTCTAGGACCCTCTGATATAGCTGCCTGATTTCCAAAATGACTTCTGGCCTTGATTCCGAGTTGTCATTTTGGATTGAAATCAGACTGCTCAGAGAATCGCTTGGAATGACGAACTTGCCATTCTTTTGATGGGAGATCCATGAAAAGGCGTCACGAATGGCAACGAGCTCTGCAGTGTACACCGAGCAGTTATTGGGCAGTTTCCTGCTTATTCCCTGTTCCCCGTTTGGCAGGTATATTCCAAACGAGCTGGTGCCCCTTTCAGGGTTGCGTGAGCCATCCGTGTACACATGGTCCCAGTCATCAGACGGCCAGTTGTCCTCCAAATGTTCTAGAGAGGCAGCACTGGGGTTATTTTTCTTGTCGGTTTTCTGTAGTAGATCTAGATTGACCAGTGGTATAGGGAGCGTCCAAGGGGCGACAACTGGGGGGTCGTGTTTATTTATCACAACCTCCCCCAGTCGTAGTTCCTTGATCGTTTCTCTGATACCCTGGCTGAAGGTTTTCTTTTTGGGATCTCTTACATATTTTGTCTTTTGTAGACTGACAAATGTTGGGGATCTTTCACCTAGTTGTGATATCTTGACCCAATACCTTGTCGCCAGTTCTTTTCTTCTTAGGGATAGGGGCAACTCCCCGACTTCTTGTAGTAGTGCCTCTCGCCTAGTCCCGAGCCCTACGCCAGTCGCAATACACAGAGCTTTGTATTGGATGGTGTCAAACTTGCTTAAGAGTTTTGGCGCGCAGTTCATGAAGGCCAAAGAGCCGTAGTCTAATACAGAACGTATTAGAGCACGATATACCATCATTAGTATAACTCTATTGGCGCCCCACGCACTGCCCGTTAATTTTCTCATTAAAGGGGCTAAATCGCTAACATTTGGGACCTAGAAATTGTCAAAAGTGGGTCGAAACGCATATAATACTGTAATATGAATGTATATAAACTGATTTACATTCAATGGTTTCCTTTTTTACCAAATTTCAAATCAGTTACGTTCGGCGAATTAAGCCATGTAGTCTCAATCTTGTGCAAATTTCTATAGCGCCTGGTTAGTCCAGTCAATATACGCCGTATGGTATGTTGCAATATATCTAGCCTCGCTCCTTAAGTCTCTTATTAAAACTGGGGCTGAAGCACACTATGGTACACGACTCGTGTACCAATGTTAAAACATCGGATATCAGAAGCTTATCTTTTCCCGATAAGTTTACATCATCAATGTTGATTTAAAATGGCCAAAAATTCGTGTTTTCGATGTGAAAGATTTTAGAGGATTTTGAGTTACGGACTTAGGTCCTTTAAGTTTAGGATTTTGGAGCATCTATCTACAGTCCAGTCGATGTGCGGTTTCCAGGTCAACCGTCGGTCAAAGATTACGCCAAGGAACTTGGTTTGGTCTTTAAACTCGATGGTTTTCCCGTTCATACACAGAGTCATTCTGTTTATCCCTCTATCCCTGCTCACAAGCATACCGACTGTTTTCTTCTCCGAGACTTTAAATCCCCAATCGTTTGCCCATGTCATGAATTTGTCTAAGGCTTTTTGCATATTCTTTTGTAGTTCACAGAAGCTCGTCCCATTTCTCCATATGGTACTGTCATCGGCAAATTTAGCCAAGTCAGTTCTGGAATCGAGGTAGGACGATTTGTGAATGTCATTGATCATGATGCTGAAGAGAGTGGGACTGATAACAGACCCCTGAGGCGTGCCATTTTCTAATGTTTGCTCGGCACTCAGGAATCTGCCAACATTCACCTGTATCCTTCTATCGCTCAGAAAGCTTTTAATCCACCGAAACATTATGCCCGTTATACCGATACGTCCCAACTTGAAGAGCAGCCCGTCTAACCAATCTAGATTGAAAGCCTTGGTCAGATCTACGAACACGGCACATAACAGGTTTCCCGAGAGAAGTGCCTGCGACATGACTTGCTGTGGCCTAACCAAGTGGTCCATTGTTGATCGTCCTTTCCTGAACCCACTTTGATTTTCGTCGATCAATCGATTGCTCTCCAGATAGAACTGTAATCGGATATTAACCATTGTTTCCAAGGTTTTGCATAGTGTGGATGTCAAACTTACTGGTCGATATGACTCTGCCTTGTTCTTCTCTTTCCCAGCTTTCAGTAGAGGGATGACGTTTGTTTTTCCCATTCTTTAGGTACCTCTCCTGACAGCCAAGATGTGTTGAAGAAGTTTAGTAGTATCGTTTTGGCGTTTCTTGGTAGATGTTTGAGCATGGAGTACTTTACTTTGTCCTCCCCAGCCGCACTGTCCTTCTTGAGGGAAAGAGCCTTATTTAACTCTCCCTCAGAGAAGGGTAGGTTGATTGGTTCAGCCACTTCATTAGATTCAATTACTAATGAAGGGTGCTGCGAGTAAAAGATTTCCTTCCTCTTCAGAAACTCTGGTGATTGGTTTTCGTCTTTGCTTGCGTTAGCAAAAGTTTTTGCTAGTAGGTCTACCTTTTCCTTGCCGTTGGTAACGTACTTAGCTCCATCTTCAAGGTTTGGTATGTTGAATGATCTGCGTTTCCCGTTCATGGCGTTCAGCTTCTTCCAGACGGCACCCGTTTGCGTGTTTTTATTCAACGCATTACAGAATGTCATCCAGTGCCCACTTTGTGCCTTTTTTATTGTGTCTCTTGCAGCGTATTTCAACTTAAGGTAATTTTGGTGGTTGGCTTCATTGTAGTGGCGTTTCCGTAGGCGGAGGGCCTTCCTTCTGTCGTTGACCGCCTTCTGACATTCCGGTGACCACCATGGTTTTCTAGTCCTTGGTTTTCCACCAGAAGTCTTTGGAATGGAGTCATTAGCAGCACCTATAATAGATCTCGTGATGTTGGTAGCGTACACGTCGATGTTGGTATCGATGATATCTTTTTCCTTCCACTCAAGGCAGCCTACACGGAATTTAACCCAATCAGCTTCTTTCATAATCCAATTGGGTCTCCCGTTATAGACTTCCCTGGTTGCTTCGGCCTGAATGCAGAATTCTATCAGGAGATGGTCACTGCCAAGTGTTTCGTCTTCGTGTACTTGCCAGTCGCAGCGGTTTGCCAGACCAAGCGTACAGAACGTGAGATCTAGGTGCGAAGGTGGGCCATTTCCTCCGACAAAAGTAGGGCTCTCATCGTTCAGCATGCATAGGTCGTTTGCTTCTATTATTGAGCATAGGCTAGTCCCCCGGCAGTCATTCCTCGGCGCCCCCCACAGGACGTGTTTTGCGTTGAAATCCCTGCAAAACACTGATTCGCCCTGTGGAAGTTGATCGAGAAGTGACTGGAAGTCAACTGGTTTTTTCGTGACATCTGGGGGTACATAGACATTCACTATTGTCAAATTCGTATTATTGCTCAATGTGATGCCTGATGGCTATGCCCATTGCTTCTAGAGGTCCTTCTACGTCCAGTGAAACAGAAATATAATTTAGGTTATCACGGATATAGATGACAATGCCGCCGCCACGTGTCGTACTTCCTGGTCTGTCCCTTCTCTCACAAGTGTATCCGGGTATGTAGATGTCTTTCGAGGTTGGTAGTAACTTGGTTTCTTGGAGGCAAATTACATCCCTGGGGTTGCGTGTGATGTATTTTCTCAGCTCAGCACATCTGGGGGCCAGTCCATTAACATTAATTTGTAGAACTTTAACCTGGCCCGCCATGGTGACTGTCCGGATGGATGCCTCTATGTATTGTCTTTTTATTGTTCAATTGGCGTTTCACATTCCATAGGAGGTACCTCATTAGTGTTCGTCTTTGGTGTTAAAACCGGCAAGCAACTGGGCATATCGCCAGTGCTGTAGTGACGAACATGGGATATCCTTCTACGGAGTGCGAGGTTTGCCGTTTGATCACTTTTTGTGGTTTCTTCGTCGTCGTCTTCTTCTCTTGATCTTTTTTTTACTATGTTGATTGAGTTAATCATGACACACAGGACATCGGCGTTGACCATGTGTGTCCTTACTTTGCCGAGTAAGCTTTCCATCTTGGTAGTTTGGTCCTCATTGGATACGGCCACCCTGAGGAACTCAATCATGAAGTTCATGAAGCCACTTTCCGTTTTAAATTTAGGAATGAAGTGTTCTTCATGACTCTTCGTTTTCGGTTCCTCTTTTTTTTTTCTTGGGTGTCTTCTGTTTGACCTCTGCAGGTTTGGTTGATATGTTCATCTCTTTCTTCTTCTTGTCTTTACCTTTAGGGGTGGGGGTTGCATCGGAAGTCAAGAGAGTCGGTGCTGGAGTTTGTTTTGGTTCCACCACCGGTTCTCTGACTACTTTTGCTTCCCTCTCCTTGTTTTTTACATGTTGGGTTGCCTCCCTAAAGGTTAGTTTGTCTTTGCTTTGCAGGCGTAGCGCTGCTTTGGCCGCTAGAATTCTTGGGCATTGCGGGGAGTTGGCTGCGTGGCTGCCCTTGCAGTTTGAGCAGTTAATTTTACTACCCACCCTACACTCAGCCACCGCGTGTTCTCCTCCCCATTGGGCGCATATGGCTTTTCCTTTACAGTACTTAACCGTATGTCCCAGTTTCTGGCATTTGGTACACTGTCTCACTCTCTGAACATAGGGGTGGGTACGGCGGTTGAGGTACACTATTTTAAGGGCCTCAGGTGCGGAACCTTTCTTGATGGACAGGGCGACGCTTCCCTGATCCTTCCCCTGGGCCACATTAAACCGGTATACCTCGGTAGCTTGGTACCCCCTCTCTGTTAAATCTTCCAGAATTTCCTCCCCGGTATATTCGGCCGGTATCCCATGAACAACCACCTTATCAATAGACAAGGTGATCGGTTCGGACACCGTCACGGTCATACCGAAAAGTGCGTTTTTATGTGGTCTCATAATATTATATATGGGTTGACTTCACTCATGCTCTGATCTGTAATTAAGACCATGGTTTCTATTTCCTATTTAGGCCAGCCTATCAATCAAAATGCGTGACCAATCAATGAATGGTGTTGTTACTTCATATTTTTCTGGCTTTAGACATGAAACCGTTGACATTATATCCCTTTATTATACCTACCATGCCATTTATCTGTCACAGTAATGACAGAGTCTTCTAACATAAAACCTATACACATACATCTTAATGCATGTCCCTTTATCGAATTGAGGGGCGATGGCAGAACAGTATGATGAATTCTTTTACACGAAACTGCTCATTCTAAAAAAAAATTTAGTTTTTATTATAAATCTTTGGACTATTCGTTGTCCATTTATATAAGCTTGGTGTGAAAGTGAGTATTATTACTATGTCCAAAAACTATTGATGATTTCTGAGATCTCATGGATGAGTAATAATAGCTTTGTGATCAAAATTTTTTTGGTAATATTTTACAAATTTGGTCAAATGAACTTCCATATTCAGTAAAACCTTTCTAGCAAACTGACCGGCATTAATAATTGGAGTGTAGAATATGATTAATTTATGGCCTGAGTAGCTCAGAAGTGATAAAATACCATAGAAGATAAGAGCAAACAACTTCTGTAGGTTGTCATTTGAAATTGTGAAGTAAAATGCATGTATAAAAATGGATCCGTTGAAAGACTGAAGCTGGTCTGCACTTTTTTCTTAAAGTCTGAATACATAAGTACAACAAATAATTGCTAGCTGTGAGGATGTATGAGTCATAGCTGGTTTTATAAATAGACAAAGTATACCCAGCCTCAAATTGCCAAAGTATACCCAGCCTCAAATAGACAAAGTATACCCAGCCTCAAATAGACATATAAAATAGACAAAGTATACTATGTCACTGTATACCCAGCCTCATAAATAGACACTGTGTAGAAAATAGCTTATCGGACTAAAAGCCATTGGCAATTTCACCAGTCCACTTGTTGAATTCAGAAGTACATAAACTTTTAGGAGCATCAACTCTACAAATAGGAAATATTAGGCATACCCTGTCCTGTGTATGACAACCGTAACTGAACTTGTGCGATGGTGTTGACCTAGGTGTCAAATATTCATGGCAACAGATAGAGTCATCAGTTCATTGCCATTGGTTTAAAAACAGAAAGAAACCTGAATATCAGAAACTCTGTAGGAAATAAATTTGAGCCCAAAGGAATAGTTGCAGATAATCATTACAAAAAGTCGGCTAATTCAGTATAATATCTGACATGAGAAAAATGATCAAGTGATCAATCATTAAAAAACTTGACTTGTCCCTTCTCAAATTCACAAGAATCAGAACCTTTTCCAGCTGAAGACAACTTGAGACT
This sequence comes from Patella pellucida, assembly GCA_917208275.1. Lineage (NCBI taxonomy): Eukaryota > Metazoa > Mollusca > Gastropoda > Patellidae > Patella > Patella pellucida. The sequence goes on along the minus strand of OU795039.1, from coordinate 54,321,547 downwards.
TTGATTTTTTCACTTCTAAAGGTCCAAGGCTCCATTCTAAGCTGAAGCAACTGCATATCTACTAGATCAATTAGATGTAAAGTACATGTACCTTGTGTTCATGACATCTATATATTTGCCATATAATATATGATTTTCTAGACAAAATTGTTATCCCTTTGAATAAAGTTTACTCAGCCTATGTCAGCAGGTCAAAAAAGCTAGGAATTCCTGGAAGATATTATAAAAATAATTGGGATTATATGTTTGATGTTTTCATATATCAGTTTTTAGTTAAATCTAAGTAATCACTGAATAAATGAATGTCCCGATAAACAGTCATTAACAGTCAATTTTATGCAACACACCAAAAGTAGATTTAGCTGTTCAACCGTATGGTTGGAATTAGGTCTCCCTGATCCAAATCACCTACCTTCTTGCGATAGGTGTACTAGTTTTTGCTTAATGTTTAGTAATTTGACTTATGACCACAATACTCATGGCTATGTCACACACTTGATAATTCGTTTCTAAATGCAAGAATTAGGCACAGAAATACCGCAAAAATCTTCCATTTCACTCTGTTATAGGCTACTGTTACAGTTTGGAAGTAGCCAATTTTATACCGGTAACCATGAATTTCACACCATTTACTGAGGTATTATTTCTTTAAATAAAAACACAGCCCCAAGTCACCTGAAATAATTCTACCGTAACGACACCACAATAAATATAGTGGTAGCTGCAACAGAAATGCACACGGCTCATTGACTGATGTATTTAATCATGTAAAAAGTTTTATAAAAAATTTATAAAAAAAGGCTGTGATTAATATATTAGAAGACTTGACAAAATCAAATAATAAGGTCGGAAAGATATTTTATATATAAATATCATTTGTAGCGTAAATATAGACAGGAGATGCACCTTATAGGCTTAAAGGTACTGTACTTAAGCATTTCATTCACCTTTAGCTTTGTTATTAACTGGAAGATTTTCCTGCTGAAATTCCATACTTTGAAATTCATCCATGCTATAAGGGAGTTGGAAACATGGTACTTCCAGTTTGACCCTTTGGAGCAAGCGTGACCGCTTAAGTTTACCTGTCAATATTATCTACTTGCCTTTTTCGAGAAACTCTTCGTATGATAGGTAGACCTGGGTCAAAATAGTTCGAGTTGGGTGTCCGATCTCTGGTTCCTTATTGATTCCAGACTACTTAGAGAGTCACCGAGGACAAAATAGTGTGATTTCCTTGGCTGGATATGCAGTCTATTTGTTGCCTGTAACTCTTTCCGTTCACGATCCATCTGTGTATATGTGTGTCCAGTTTGACCAGTTATCCTCAATATGAGCTAAAGAGAGATGCTTGGCCGCCAATTTGTTATTCCCTTTATCTACCCTCAGGACGAGGAAGGGGTCTAGCAGGGGTACTGGAAGAGTCAAATGGGCCCTAATCATATCTTCTATTCTATTAATGATGCACATGATGCAAAAGGCTTTATTTTTAGCATAATCACTGAATTGATGTTCTTATTTATGAATTCTTATAAACAGGATACGGTAACAAGATTATATAGGCATAAGGGAAACACATTTGAATTCTTACATCTTAACTTTCAGAGAGTTATCTTACAATGATTTTGGAGCTAGCACAGAAAATTGTTCTGCTGATGGTCAACAAACATTAAAATCAAGAGACATGCAGCAATTATTGTCCTTCTTATCAAAATTGTATGATCAAATTACAAGGCAGCCAATTTATTGTTTTCACTCTTTCTGAATTTTTTTTTACTATTTTACTAGCAATAAGGATGAACTACTAAACGTCCTGAAAAAATTGTTTGCAGAGTTATTGCTGTTGTCAAAAAAATGAAATCGCACTTAATTTAGAAAAAAATATTTAAAGTTTGCTAATCACAATAATAAATCCTACTGAAATTTAATTTTTACTGGGATTAATTGCCTAGCAACATATCTTGGGAAATTCCAATTGAATCCTTAATATTATAAGCTTATATATTTAATTTTAGATATTGTAACTGAGGAGAGTGAAGATGATATTAATAAAACACCTATAAAGAAATCAATGCGTAAACAACGGAAAACTAAAGTACCAAATTATCAGAGACAGACTGTTGAATCAGGTGTGAAGAAAGACAGCATGAATGTTAGGTCAACAACAAGGTATTTTTGTGAGACATATTGTTTCATAGTTCATTATAATTCAACACTGTCTCATTTTAATGATTAGCCCACATTGTAATGTGGTCTTACATTACTGAATGATAAAACATTTCAGACTTTGTTAAGATGCATGATACATGTATATATACTACCGCTTGCTTAGGAAAATCCGATATGTCATTTGAGGTGATGAGATTAAAAAAGGTAGCCACCTATATTTTGAAACGGAATTTAAGAAACTGGACAATTTAGAATTGAACAATCCAACGATAAACATGCTAGTCTGTTCAATATAGGTAGCTTGAGAATAGCATTTTACTACCAAATTCCAATGATATACATTGAAAGAAAACTCTTGAGAAAGTAACTGGTAGGTGAAATTTAGAGGTATGATGTATTTGGCTAATTCTTGATATCATTTCTGCCACTCAAATTTATAAAACAAAATATTCTGTTTAATCCAAACACCTACATGTACAGGTCTATGCACTCTGGAAGTTTCTATATGATGATGCAACCAATATCTATTATATATTCTTGGGAAATTTCAAACAATTACTATAATTTTGTTTTTAAAATCACATATATTGTTTGCATGATCATGTAACATGCAGTAAAATATTTGGGGTAGGCTTTATTAATCGGCACAAGTTTCAGGAGCAACTAGATCTAGTCTCACCTTCTGAAATGTAATTTATGTAGCCTCACCCTTTAAGGGACACAAATTTGTAAAAACCTATTTTATTCAACTCAACTAAATCAAGTTCTAAACTCACCTTTTGAAATTTAAAATGTTGAGCTTTTTAAAGTACAGTGGATCTGGCACTTTCGACATCTGAATACTACGGCATTCTGTGAAATCTGTCATCATTTTCATGTCCCGATTTATATCCTTTTTACCTTAATCATAGAACTTTCTATGCCTTAACCAAAAACGTTTTGAGTAATCCAGATTCTGATTTTTCCAAATTACAACATTAATCAGCAGTCCTATTCCCGTATTTGAAGGTACAATAATACTTCCGATATGGTTGAGTGTCTAATCCAGCATATTGTATTAATCCTGCGCGATGCCAGAATTGACAGAGTCTACTATATTTAGTTATCAAGATATCACTATCTGAACATAATGCTACATGATTAGAGTTGAGTCTTGTTTACAAGGAAAGGAGTGGTTTTAGAATGATCTTAAATTATTTGTATTCATGTTAACTAAGACAAGTATTTTTCTAACACAAAATTACATTAATAAAACCAATATTAACCAATGTATACAGCTTTTTATTATTTAATGCAATGGTTGGAGAATTATGTTCTGTTGAATAAATTTGAATTCCCAACATTAAAAGATAGATATTCCATTCCCATATACCCCTTTTAATTTTCCTTTTAATTCTAAACATTTTAAAGACAATGCAGGTAATACCAACACTAGATAATTTCCTAGCATGGATTCTATCATATTTAATATTGACTCATAAATTTGGTGCATGACAAATAAAGATGATGGCCATTTTGTTACGTAGAAAGCAGCATGCTGCATAGATCAATGGAATTTTTTAAAAAATACTGATATTTTAGATTCAAATTCCATAATAATGATTTTAATCGATTTTTGAACTGATTCCCATTAAAGAATGAACTTCAACAATATATTGTAGTTTTCGAGGGATTCTATTGCCCTAAGATCACACATAGATTTTGTATTTGTAACTTATAATTTAGTCTTACTACACCTTCCTACTTACAATATAGTGGTCTAGAAGAATTGGCAAATTGAATGTTAAATTTACAAGTAAATTTTTAACTACAGAAGTGACATGATTTCTGCGACACAATAAACCTACTTAAATGGGCACTACTGCAATCATTGTATTATGTCAAGTGATATTAATACTACTTGTACATAATGATTCTAAAGGCGGTAATGTAACTGTACACACTTATTTTGGTGTCAAGATGATGAATCACTTGTTACTGTGTATACATTCCATCCGTTTTTTTTCACTTCCTTTGATCAACTTAATGGAGTTTTATTAAGGCGGCAGGAAGCTTTTTATACTCCCACATTTTCATGTGGACGTTAATTGGGGTTGTCTCTGTACGCTCTACATGTCACAATTTTTATCCAGTTTTAAAGAAACTTAAAATTCAGGCTTATATCTCAATGATCCCGGTTCCTTTTGATATTGGCATGTATCAGAACGTAACTTCATGGCTTAAATTATGACCCCTGATTGTACAAAAAATCATGTTTTTTATCTTGTGGACACTCAAGAGGTATGTTTATAACCCAACGATCTCAGTTTCTTTTGATATTCGCATTCATCAGACCGTAACTTTCTGGATTATGGCTCTGATTGTCCTAAAAATCAAAATTTGAGTTTGTCCCTTTAGTTCTAGAGGTGACATTTTTGATCTGATTTCAATTATATCATCGTTACACTATAATGATTTAGTTCAAACTTCATGAAAATCGGACAAAATGGCCACTCCCTGTATGCAAAGGTTGAAACTGAAAAAAATTAGTTTTTATCCCAAAGATTTCAGTTCCTTTCGATATTCATAAATTTCAAACCATAACTTAATGGATTATTGTCCCCTGATTGTACGAAAAATCGGGTCCTTTTTTTTATCTTGTTCTGTTTCCATCTCTTGCAAAATGTTGGCATATCGTTCAAGGGCAACCACTGGTTACATGTACATATTATGAAATATCGTTAACCTTTGAAAGGCAGGCCCACTAACAGAATTTCATTTATTAGGTCTTCATGTAGCGTTATATGGTTTTATAAAGATGAATAGTTGTATGTGGGATTTTACTACAAATCCCAGTAGGATCCTAATCTGGCTTTCCCAATCCTCTACAAGCCAATCCTAGGCAGAGTATCAAAGGTTTATTCCCGGGAAGGCGCAGTTAGTGACCGTAACGGATTAAAAAAGGTCGTATTCGACGCCTTAACGGAAATCCAGCCCCTAAGGATTAAAATGGATTAAAATGGATTAAAAAACATAACAATGGTGTTATAGAGTGTTATGATAAGAATTTACTCTTTCATAATCCCCACTATAACTAAATAAATATTTTGATGAATGAAGAATAACCCGAAACAGTCCAGGCGCCAATATTATTTAATAAAAGAAGAATTACCTGAAACAGTCTAGGTGCCAGTATAAGACTATGGGTGGTAGCTAAATCACATAGAAGCCGAAACATTCGTCTGTATGTCACTTGGCGTTTATCCGGCAGGAAGAAAAATGCCATGGGAAAAAGTCGGCCATTAATGTCGCCATGTATAGTATATAGCTGGTAAAATATTCTGGGGGTTACATAAAAGGTACCGTCTCCAAAAATGGTATCCGACTGGCAAAGATATTTTAAGCTGGTGGGGGTAACAAAACCAATAATCCGATCATCGGCACCATCATCGATTAGATAAAATGGCTTACCCCAAATGGTATGTCTTAAATTATCTGGTATTTTAAGTTCACGTTTTGTTGCTGGTATTTTGGGAAATATTGATCGTCTGGCGTGATACAGGCTATTTTTCGTAGATGAAAAGGTTGGAAAGTTGGAAAGTACCATTTTAGAATCATCTGTCCATTCACCGCCACGAAGCTTACTCAGTTCTTCGTCAAACAAAATTAAAACAATTATTTGTATATCTGCAGAGAAAGGAACTGGAGTTTTATCGCAGACAAAGGGGGATAAGGAATTGTGACTTACCTTTATATCATGCGTCACAGGTTCATGATTGTGGTTATTATTTAGCTTTACCAGAATGTCGTTCACTGTTATCGCTGTAGTATTACAATTCTTGGCGCTGCATCTCCAAATAGTAGTTTCATCTATTTTTCGTTTACTTACACGGTACATATAACCACCCGAGCAAAGATATTGTCCACCGCGACTTGTAGGTACAAAGCTGAATTCGCCATTGTAGAATATTATCTGAAGTTCGGATAGTATAACGGGATTTTATATCTTTAAAAATGACACTGATTGTGTGAGTGAACTTGATGATATTCATCATTAGTTGCCAATTGAGCGAATAGGTGAACTTACTTGGGTGATTTGATGATATTCATCATTACTTGCCAATTTGGTGAATAAAATTCAGAGTGAACATAATTTCAAAAAATCTTTAACACCGTTAATTGGGTCCTTATAACAACATGTCTCTCTTCAAACGAAAGCTGACAAGTCGATATCTGCGCCAGGAAGGATTAATTTTGGTTACGCTCTCTAACTGCGCCTTCCCGGGAATACACCATATCAAACCCCCAAAATGGTGTTTACAAAAACTTTGGATAAAAAAAGCTCTGAAACACATTTCAATTAGTTTTTATTAATACAGTTCTGTAAATATTGATTTGGTGATCATTTCAAAATGACAATTTTTTTATTTTTCCTAAATGACATATTGGTTTTTTTTTACATTTGACTATTCTTCAAGTTTTTGTTGCTTGAGTTAGTATTGTGATGTAAAAATGGTCCTCTTTAGATAATTAGTTCCATAGACAATGCTCTTGACTGATACAATTGTTGGGATCAAGATTTTGAACTCTTTGGTGAAAGCAGTATATTTTTTGCCCGGCAACCCATCTTTACTAATAGATATCACAAGTGTTGTGGAAGTGAGCATTTTGATTTCAGTCTTTTGTTGATATTTATTGACAGAGTTATCAATTTTATTTGCTTCAATAAATTGTGCCTTGGCATGAGTTAGAGAAGAATAACATGTGAAGAATTGTAATGTGTCCGTGGAACTGTAGTGTAATTAAGTTGACAGACTGTTAAGAGGTAAATTGCGAGCCGGATGAATGCCTGTAGCTCATTGCCATGTTACTTCATGTAATGACATCAGTGGTTCAATGATATATCAAGTTAAAACCACAGCATGATTATAAGAAAGTTTGTTTTTTCTAAAGGATAATTAGAGATTAGAATCACAGATAACCAATATACTATGGTATATCCCCTGACACTGAAGCCTGGTTATGATGTACGCAGGAGAATGTCAGCATATTAACTAGAACCTAATCCCTTTTCCTCAATATTAAAGGATGTATTAACCAGTACCACACTTAAACTTGAGGTTATTAATAATAGATTTAATTATATAGTGATGTTGTTTTAAGTTTTTTCTACCAGGCAATTTATTAGATTTTGTAGTTTTTATACGCCCACATTGAAATTGGTTGTGGACGCTCTAGAGGCTAAAGTTAATATCCGATTGACTTTAAATTTAGACACACTGCTTAAGGTCATGAGACCAGTAAGTGCAGTGGACTCTGTCACATCCGACAGCATAAGGGATTGTTACAATATGTCGAATTACGCAGAGTGTCGGAATACCTAGTTTTCTCAAAACTGGAAATATTGTAACTTAAAAAACCAGAAGTATCATTATAATGAATGTAGTTTCAAATCACCAGAATATTATTCCCTTTAAAAATGATAAACCTTTCTGTACATTCAAGATTTTATTACATTAATTTTTATTTCATTTAACATGCGTAGACATTTTGAATAGGTCTAGTCTGTCGTTAACGTATCTTCTTCGGCGTCTTCAGTTGATCGCACTCTTGTCTTTGCTATCACGTGTTCATTGACAATGGGTGAACTCGATTGAACCATCTTTCACATCAGTCCGGGTTGTACCCCGCTACGCTCTGTTTATGCATGTTTTAAAAATATGAATCATGTTTTATAAATTTCGACACACACACACGAACCATATGATTGTATGTGGTAATTCCCAGTAGATTGGTTACCGAAAATACTATAAAACTACAAAATTAAAGAGCATTAGTAAATTGATATAGACAATTCCCAAGATGCATTGCGTTTCAGAGTGTTTCTATAGGGATGAGGCGATGAGGGTGACCAAACTTATAGGTTATTCAAGTTCAATCGGCATGTGCAATGAATGTTTACAACAGGTGCTAGGAATATTTTTATGACTGTGAATTCGGGAGAAAATTTATGGATATTTTTGAGTATTTGTCACAACTGTCATACAAGATATTAAAATTATCAAAGAAATCAACACAGACCCGCACTAGCGAGTATTAGTCTCATAGATAATTGATTGGAGAAAGCGAGATAGAGAAATGGGGTTTAATGTCCACTCGACCCAAACTCGGTTATTTCAATAATTAGCAGTGGGAGGAAAACGGAGGACCCGGAAAAAACCCACAAGGTTGGACAGGCGTCCCTACTCCTTGCTACGTGTAAACCAGGGTTTCGAAACCATGCCAGTTAACTCAATGACAGGCTTTATGATACAGCGCTCGCACAAACGCTAACCATTCAACCATCGATAATAGATCAGTAAGTGTTTGCTTCACACCCACTGAGTAATGCCAGATAATACAGTGTCGATTCAATGGAGATCGTATGACAGGACGTCTGATTGATGTCGTAATCCGCAACGTACAGAGGTCGAATTACTCAAGAGATTTTTTGGCTGTAGTAATGAGGAGATCTGATGTGGTAACTTGAACAGCTAAAACCATGATATGTTTCGTACTAAAAGTAAATGTAAGCATGGGGCAGAACCCAACAAATTCTTATGATTTTCTGATAATTACTTAATGAGGTGTTGTTCTTAATCAGCTTTTAGTGTCTTATAAAGGTTTCTTTTCCGAAAAAAGTTTTAAAAAAATATGCGACAACTCTTGTTGACTGCTGTGACCGCTGTGGACGTATGTTTTGTTGCCTGGCAACCGATCTTTATATTTATCAGGGATTGACTTTGTTCCGACATATCAGACATTGCGCCCACATGACTTTTTTAATACGTTAGTTGTAGGAGGTAAGTCTTAATAAAGAAGAACGACAAACTGATTACACTTTATTAAGAGTCATCAAGAAAATGATTTTATAAAAGACTGCAGCATTGATTCAATTAGCACTATATTTTACCAGATATCTATAGTAATAAAATTAATAAATCAATATTTTGTGTCTTGTACAGTAGAAGGCTTTCGCTTCAGACTGTTTACTTCATCTGAATATGATAGGGTAGGCTCAAATAACTTACCTTCTCTATGCATTTAATTTAATACCAGACATAAGCTTAATTTGGCAGAAAATGGAATTGCTTTAGATTGAATTCCTGCTTCTTTCTGCATGGAAAATCTAATTTCGCAATAGACTAAAGCGATGGACACCTAGTGTGTCCAATGTCATTTGGCCGTATTTCTATTCACCCGAATCAAACATGTTTAATATATTTGACAAAATTTTTATTTGTTGTGTTTATAGTCGCCAAGCATGTCTTATTGTGGAATTCATTAGCCAATCACCGCTAAGAAGTTACATGATTGTTTGAAGACATGGTTGCTGACTTGTTTAATCATGTGACGTGAAAGGAGATGCAATCGTCTGATAAATCAGACAGAAAATTTGCCTTGTGTGTCCGCTCATTCAGCTACAATTCTGCGCCAGTTGATTCTGATGAATGGTTAGGCTAGTGTGTCTGCAACTTCAAGAAGCATTATGTAATTATAGATAACGAGCTAGCCATTCTTGCAATATTAGTTCAAAAATAGATAATGCAAAATGAATATATTTAAAATTTCATTCAAATTACTTTATTCTGAGCGAAGATATTATTCTTTGAAGGTTTGAAGCTTAGCCTTGCTTCTCTATTTTTAATATAGATCATTAAATGGACGAATCGTTCTAATCTATTCAATCGGAGACATCCGATGGCATCGACATTTGATTATGTTCTGGATAAGTTAATAAATGTTTAATTAATAATTTATTAGATCATATTTTTTAAGCCTAAAGAAAGACCTCAAATAGGCATATTTAGCTCATTATTTTTGCCTCCCACAAAAATTATGAACTTTCAATGTGATTGTGTGTTAAACCCCATAAAATATGCTTCTGATCTCTAAAACGAGTATTCAGCAACTCATCCTCAGTGTGGTAAAACCTTTTACTAAGTACAATGTTGTATAGTCGGATTCTACATACCCCATAAACTGTTTAACCCATTACACAGGAGACAGTTCTCTGAAACACAATAATTACTGTTTATTTTATGATCAGTAGTGGAATAATGCGTTTTACCAATGAAATAAAACTTGTTATTTCACTGGCCGCCGGGACTACAAAGTAGTCCATGTTGTTTTTACCTAAAATGATTGTCTAATCATAAAATAAATAGAAAATTTGTCGTGAATAACGTATTTTATTGTATCTCTAAGCAAGAAAACTTTTATATTCTCACTCTTAAACGACAAATAACCTCTATTTATTACTGACATTTCAACTGTGATTCTCTAGTCCCCATCAAGCAGATAAAACAACTATAAAAAATTGATTTTGAATAATACCCTTTAATGAAAAATTATGCAAGAGCTAAATCAATCTGAACGACAGGCTTGCCCTACCTGCAGAGAAGTGACTCTGACACTTCATGATATCCACATGACATTATTTAAACGTCACAGGTCGCGAGGTCAACGCATAGTACAATGACTTCTACGAACAGAAAACCTGCCTTGAATCAGGGCTGTCTGTGCAATAACACGGACACAACTAGACATTTAATAATGATACCCGGAAGAAAATGGGATTTTAACAGAATTAGCAAGTTTAAACGGACATTTGACACACACGGGGGCCGCACTATTGGCACTATTTTGTGCTTTGGTCGGGTCTATTTCACATATACACAATGAATTCTGCTAATGTTTTTAGCGTGGGCATTGACTAATAGTAAATTTATTTCAGTTCTAAACAAAAATTTAAAACTTTAACGCAATTTTAAAAGGCAGCTGCCATAAATTTCGTCACGTTAGTTACATACGGAGCCAAATGTGCCTATTGGATGTCTTTTTATTTTAGATACGAATGTTATATTTAGTCATTTGTTCACATGACAAAGCCATACCAACTCTATATATCATTTGATGTTCAAGATATTGAATGGATTAGAATGACTACACAATTTGACAATTTAACATTAAAATGAACGAGACTTTGTTTGTAATAGTTATTTTGGATACGAATGTTATATTTAGTCATTTGTTCACATGACAAGCCCTTACCAACTCTATATATCATTGGATGTTCAAGATATTAAATGGATTAGAATGACTACACAATTTGACAATTTAACATTAAAATGAACGGGACTTTGTTTGTAATAGTTATTAGCACACTTTCCTCTGTGTATTGGTAAATATCAGAACAGTTTTGGTTGAGGGGCTTAGCCGAGGCGTCACCCGACCAAAAATGTTCTGATATTCACCGAAACACTGAGGAAAAGGTGCTAATAACTGACATCACATTTCTATCGAATATTGTGTAGGATAATGTGAAAATTGTACTTATTATCGAGTCGTTTCAACAGAAAAGTGACAAATGCTCTTTCTGAGCCTCACGTTACATCTCATGGTAGAGTGATTTCGCAGTGGGGGATGACCAGAGTAGTATTTACACGTGCGTCTTGCAATACCTTGGGCGTAAAACAATCACTTGTTTGTTTAGACCACATCGTCAAAACAACTTGTCTATGGCGTAGAGGACTGCGATATTAATAATATTATTAAATGTAGTGTAAAGGTAATGTGAAACGTGTGTCATTCCTGGTGAAAGTATGCATCAACGAATTATTTGTAATAAAATGTATGTCTTAACTAGGCGGGTTTTTTTTTCACCCTGCTTATTTTCAATGCCTGTGAAGTGTGAGAGAGTATTGAAATTTGATGTATAGTTTCATTACATCAATACCTTGACTGAATTAGGTAATTATGAGCATTTTCTGCACTGATTAAGCATATTGAAAACTGATTTGATGTATTATAAATAGAGGGTAATATATTTATTTTTATACGCCCACATTTTCATGTGGACGTATTATGTCGTCGCCCCTGTCCGTCTGTCCGTCCGTCCACAATTGTTTGTGGACCCTCTACAGGTCACAATTCTTGTCTGATTTTGAAGAAACTTGAAATATAGCTTTATCCCCAAAAGATCTCGGCTGCTTTCGATAATGGCATGTATCGAATCAAAACTTCATGGATTATATGACCCCTTATTGTACGAAAAATCACGTCTATAGCTTGTGGACCCTATAGAGGTCACAATTTTGAGCCGATTTTAATGAAACTTGACGTGCATGTTTATTACCTATAGATCTTGGTTCCTTTCGATATTTGCGCCTATCCGATGGTAATTTCCTGAATTATGGCCCCTGATTGTCCGAAAAATCACCTATTTTAGCTTGTGGTCCCTCTGGAGGTAACAATTATTATCCGATTTGAAAAACCGTTCGATAATATCACTGTTAAACCCTAAGAAAGGTCGAGTTCGAATTTCGGGAAAATCGGACTAAAATTGCCATACAAAATGGCCGCCGTTCGTACGCGAATACTGTTTAAAAATGGTATATCAAGGTTGTGGACCCTGTAGAGGTCACAATTTTAATTCAATTTTGATGAAACTTGAAATGCATGGTTATAAACCATAGATCTTGGTTCCTTTCGATATTTGCGCATATAGGATCGAAACTTCCTGAATTATGGCCCCTGATTATACGCAAAATCGCCTTTGTTTAGCTTGTGGTCCCTCTGGAGGTCACAATTATTATCTGATTTAAAAAAACGTTTGATTATATCACCATTACACCCTAAAGAAGGTTGAGTTTGAATTTCGGAAAAATCGGACCAAAATTGCCATACAAAATGGCCGCCGATCGTACGCGAATACTGTTTAAAATGGTATATCAATGTTGTGGACCCTGTAGAGGTCACAATTTTAATTTGATTTTGATGAAACTTGAAATGCATGGATATAACCCAAAGATCTTGGTTCCTGTCGATATTTGCGCATATCGGATCGTAACGTCCTGAATTATTGCCCCTGATTATACGCAAAATCGCCTTTGTTTAGCTTGTGGTTCCTCTAGGGGTCACAATTATTATCCGATTTAAAAAATCGTTTGCTTATATCACCGTTACACCCTAAGGAAAAGTGAGTTCAAATTTCGGAAAAGTTGGACCAAAATTACCATACAAAATGGCCGCCGTTCGTATGCGAATACTGTTGAAAAATGGTATATCAAGCTCGTCGACCCTGTAGAGGTCCCAATTTTAATTTGATTTTGATGAAACTTGAAATGCATGGATATTACCCAAAGATCTTGGATGCTTTTGATATTTGCGCATATCAGATCGTAACTTCCGGAATTAATGCCCCTGATTATACGCAAAATCGCCTTTGTTTAGCTTGTGGTCCCTCTGAAGGTCACAATTATTATCTGATTTAAAAAATCGTTTGATTATATCACCTTTACAAGCTAAGGAAGGTTGTGTTCACATTTCGGGAAAATAGGACCAAAATTACAATACAAAATGGCTGCTGTTTGTACGCGAATACTGTTAAAAAATGGTATTTCAAGGTTGTGGACCTTGTAGAGGTCACAATTTTAATTTCGATTTTAACGAAACTTAAATTGCGTGTTTATAACCTAGATATCTTGATACTTTTTGATATTTGCGCATATCAAATTGTAACTTAATGAATTATGGCCTTTGATTGTAGGAAAAATCATTTTGGTTTTGCTTGTTCTCTATCCATCTCTCGAAAATGTGGGCGTATCCTGCCTGGCAGCCGCTGGTTTCTTTAGTAGTTTATTGCGTGAAATGTGGTCGTATATTGCCGTCCGTCGGTCCTGTGTCCACAATTGCTTGTGGACGCTCTAGAGACTTAAGTTAATATCCAGGTTATGAGACGAAGAACCCTATTGATTTTCAGCAATTTCCGCTAGTTACTGTCAGAGTTATGTCCCTTGATCACTTCAAAAATTCTTATGGACGCTCTAGAGGCTAAAGTTAATAACCGATTGACTTTAAATTTATACACAGTGTTTAAGGTCATGAGACAAAGAAGCCTATTTATTTTCAGCGATTTCCAATGATTACTATCAGAGTTATGGCCCTTGATCACTTCAAAAAATCTTGTGGACGCTCTAGAGGCTAAAGTTAATATCCAATTGACTTTAAATTTATACACAGTGTTGAAGGTCATGAAACGAAGTCTTTTGAGTTTCAATGAATTATGATAATCAAGAATATTAAATGTTTCGTATACTAATAGCTAGTGCAGGGGGAATGCGCCACATATGATTTACATAAAGGACAAATATAACGACAAGACATCATACTCCGAAACAACAAACAAAACAAACAAAAACAAAACAAACATAAAAACAATTCAAAAAAGAGTGAATGGGTCCGGGGGCTAGCCATAAGCGTCCACTGCGCTGTACAGTCCCGGGTCTGAAGTAACACAGACTTACACAGACTTCACTAAAAATTGAATATGATCAGGAAAAACATTATGTGATGTCTGCTTGAGTCATGGTCTGCCATATGCTACAAGCAATACGAATGTAAGCATACTGTAGACGTAGTAAAAAAATTTAACTATAGGCCTACAAGTAACCATCGGTGAAATGTGTTATAAAAAAAAAGAAAAAAAAAAAAAGTAGCCTTAAAAAGTTAAAACATTAAAGAAGTTTTTAAATAAAATATTCAATTAAATAGATGTATAGTGATCGAATGTATTGAGGGAACATATTACACTCGTACAAGAAAACGCACAAACAACCGAATACAAAGAAGCAAAGAAAATGTAGACTGCCTCAGGAGGCAGTTGTCTGCTAACTGAATGGTGTGACGTAAATACGTCGTTATGTTATCAATGACGTCAATAGAATATATTAACAAAAAGGGCGATAATCAAGTTTAAATAATGCTAAAAGCTATAATTTAAAACAACCAACCAGAATTTTTAAGTTAGAGCCAAACAAATTCCAATGATTTTCTGATAATTACATAATGAGTTGTTACTTTTAACCAGATTTTAGTGTATTATAAAATTTATAATACACTATTTAATCTTTCATTACCGAAAAAAGTAAAATATGCGACAACTCTTGTTGACTGCCCGGACGATTTAGCTGCTGTGGGCGTATGTTTCGTTGCCTGGCAACCTATGTTTGACTTTTGGGGGAATTTCTAAGGTTTCTACCCATCACCGAAGTCCAATCAGGGTCAAACTTACACTGTAAAATTTACAGAATTTTCTTGCAAAAATTGCGACTATATTTAGGATTTGCGGTTGTCATATAGTGGACTGTACATTCTACTTAATCAAGACCATTGTCGCTACTAGCGGAAATTTTTAATTGAATATGTGTATCTACATATATATATATATTATGTAGTTGACAGTATAGTTTATATTGTAGATCAATAACGTGGGGTTCAATGGTTTCGTACATGATCAAGACCATTGTCGCTACTTGCGGAAATTTTTAATTGAATATGTGTATCTACATGTATATATTATGTAGTTGACAGTATAGTTTATATTGTAGATCAATAACGTGGGGTTCATTGGTTTTGCACATGTGGAGTTCAATTTGGTTTGATGCATCTAAATAAATATATATAAAATGTAGTCTTTATATGATACAAACTACGGAGCACTTTAATTGTCATACAATTAGAAACAGGCTAAATTTTGGGATTTATTGGAAAAGTCAACAGGGGACTATTAAAATGGGTCTGTCTGAAACATAATAACTTTATTTCTAATTGAGCTACATTGTAGCTCAAACTTGGTGTTGGTGTTTATAGGTCATTACCTTGATGGAGTTTGAAGATGAGCATTTTCTCCTTAGGGTAAGCAGAGATAAGCAATTTGATTGGTTGATGCTTTGGGACATGATAACTTTAGTTCTAATTAAAGGTCCAATACCACTTTTGTTGTAACTGAATAATATGTCCCAATCATTATTCTGGTCAATAAAATGTACTATTTTACAATATTCCAATTAATTGTTGGTACAAATTTCATCTTAAAACACCTAAGTTAAAAAATTGGAACAATTCAACTGTATGATTTTGAAAGGCCTTACATCAATACATTTAAATGTAACTTGAATATAAACATATTTTCGACAAGTAAAATACATGTAGGATGCAATGGATAATTTACACAACTGGTAGGACAATGTCAAGCCAGCAAGAGTATTATTGTCCCCCTAAGTGAGAGTGATGAAACTTGGTGTAACTTTAGTTCTAGTTAAATGAGAGTGATTCAATTTGGTGTATAGTTTCATTACATCAATACCTTGACTAAGTTTGATAATGAGCATTTTCTGCTTAGGGTAGGCAGAACGATAAGCAATTTGATTGGCCGAGTCATTGGAACACAATAGCTCTACTTCTAATTGAGCTAGAATGTTCAAACTTGGTGTAGGTGTTATTTTGGTCAATACCTTGATGGAGTTTGAAGATGAGCATTTTCTTCTTAAGGTAAGCAGAGATAAGCAAATTGATTGGTTGATGCTTCGGGGCACGATAACTTTAGTTCTAGTTAAGTGAGAGTGATTCAATTTGGTGTATAGTTTCATTACAGCAATACCTTGACTAAGTTCGATAATGAGCATTTTCTGCTCAGGGTAAGCAGAGCGATAAGCAATTTGATTAGTCGAGACTTTGGAACACAATAATTGATTGTGATTGAGGTAGAATGTCCAAACTTGGTGTAGGCTTTCATTAGGTGAATGTCTTGATGGAGTTTGATGATCATTGTCTGCATGCGGTAAGCTGAGATAAGTAATCTGATTGGTTGATCCGTTGGGGCACGATAACTTTGGTTATAATTTAGTGAGAGCGATGAAACTCTGAAGATAGATTTATTATATCATTACCTTGACTAAGTTAGATGGTGCAAATTTTCTGCTTAGACTAAGGAGTGATAAGCAATTTGATTGATCAAGACTTTGGAACATAACAACTCTGCTCTGATCTGAGGTAAAATGATGAAACTTGATGTACATGTTCATTAGGTGAATGTCTTGCCCGAGTAATATTTCAAGCTAAATCTAAGCAGACCTAAGCAATTTCTTTTGTCAATGCTTTGGGACAAGATAATCTTGATTCTATCTGATAGAGAGTGATGAATGAATGAATGAAATGGGGTTTAACGTCCTACGCTTAAGCACCGTACCTGGGCTAATTGAAGACGGGCATACGCCACAGTGTGCAATGAGGGATAATTTTGCCCGGGCAGCGGCGCTACGGCCTACTCTTATATCGAATTCCAACTGCCAAGGGATCTTTTACGTGCACTCCAATTTGTACACGGGACCTCGGTTTTTCGTCCCATCAGAACGACTAGGCAGCTGTCCTTGTCAGGCCCTCCTTCTGCATCACTGACAAGGGGAAATCACGCCGGAAAATCGAGATGAACTTTCTCGGCCAATGCAGGGATCGAACACTCAACCTCCAGGCTAGCGAACCAGCGCCTTATCCACTTAGCCACCGTGATCCCTAGAGAGTGATGAAACTTAGTGTATACTTTTGAAAAAAATAAATGTGCGATTAAGAAATATGTGTCATCTATTTAGTTTGGAATTTCGGCAGGGGACATCAGACTCACTGTTAGCTTGTTGATAACTAATTCAGAATCTTGAAAAAAAATAAAAATCAAAGTAGCTAGTATAACAAAAGAAGATTTATGTATATTTTGATATCTTGGCTTAAAACCTAAGGAGGAGGCTCGTGGAAGGACATGCCCACCAAGACAATTTTGATATTTTGTACAAATAATCAGCCTTTATTACTAGTACTTCACAACAGATCTAACATAACTAAGCATGGGTAGACAGGGTTGAAGAGTAATTTCTCTCATATATTCTGATATTGAAACTGGGTACTGATATTACATATCTTAGCACTAGTTGACAAGAGTTTCTCTCATATTCTGATATTGAAATTGGTTACTGATCTAACATAACTTGGCACTAGTGGGCATGACAATTTAAACAGAGTTACTCTCATATTCTGATATTAAAACTGGTTACTGATCTTATCTAACATAACTTAGCACAATTTAAATTAAACAGCTTCTCCTGTATTTTGGTATTGAAACTAGTTCCTGATCTAACACAACTTGGCGCTAGTAGCTAACGTAGTAACAGAATTCATGCTTGGTGAATTTATCATTTTTGTGAGGATAATTTTTATTAACTAGTGTCGTTTTTATACATGGTCTAATCTGTCATCTTCATTATATGATGCAACTCATGATGTTATTATTTCTAGACACTTTTAGCGCCTACTTAAATGACTATGTGGATATCAAATTACTTAAAGCTATTAGCATGTAAAACTTTAGATTATTCATCAATCCCTGTAATGACATCTTTTCCTCTTTTTATTTGCATAATACATGTATGGTCTGAAAGGTTTACTTCCTGTTTTCAAGATTAACATTTTTGTTGATGGATATCATCATTCTAACTGAAACCACTTTAGGAGATGCATGTTGTCATTACCGACTAACTTCCTGTTGATTTAAGATTAAAGAAAAATGACTGGTTGTGTTTGATTTAAAACATAGTAAAAATTGCGATCAATCATCAGATGTGGGGATATATTGAAATTTTACATCAACAGAGAAAACGTTAAATAGATTAAGCCTTCTATTTATTTTTTTAACACCAACCTTTCAATCTGATAAACTGTGTTTTTGCGTCATACAATACTATAGGGATCAATCAATTTATAGACCATCCATAATCATCAGTCATTACAAATTTCCATTAGACATGTCATATCCTTCTTCATTTCATTTAAAATATATTACAAAATGTAATTGAATTGATATTCTTGAAGGTACATGAATATCTGGGATAAAACTTTTACAGCATTTATAATAACAGATCCAGGTTATATTTTTCATGTACTGCCATTGGAACGTCAAGATTTATTAAAATTACAGGTCATTGAAAATAGGGACTTGTTCACTGCATATTATATATAGAATCTGTCATGTACATGTATACTGGTACTAAACTAATGAACATCACTTAACATTTTATTGTGGCCATGGTTTATTAATTATCTATTTTCTATCGAGTTAGTTTAACCTCTCAAAGGGAATGACATTCAAATTTAGTCAACTTATAATCCCATAAGGGTTTAAGTATCAGGGGGCAAATTTTAACGTGGACCTATTGGAACATGTCATTTTTATATGCCCAGTTTGAAATGTGTTTGTGTATTGCTATTATTAGTCCGGTTTGCTTTTTATGTTAATTGGTTTTGTTTGATGACCATCTCTGTTGAAACTTTTCTTCTGCATATACCACTATCAGCATATATAGTACAGACAAAAATTAGTAAACAAGCCAACTTATAATATTCTTTCAAAATTAAACTTTAATCATATACATGCGGAGCTTGCCCCATCACTAATCAAAAAACACATCAGAATATATAAGCCTAATCAACATTATAACTGTTACCTAAATCAACAAGGTCTTCCTCTTTGAACAGCCAAAGTTATGTTATAAGATAATTATTGATAATATTGTTGAACATCTTAAAAAAAATATAGTGACATTCTGACAATATTTCATTACAACATTCACAACATATAGCTGCTTTAAGCGGACATTTTGATGGCTGACAATCAATCAATTTGTAATTTAGATATTTTTTGTTGATAAAGTAAATTTTATTGTTCATTCAGGAAATATGAAACTGTTTCCTCATCTACCTGATAACTGTTTTGATTTTAAATTTTGTGTTAGAAAATAAATAGGCTACATTTTCAATGTTTTTTTTATTGATGAAATGTTACAAAAATTTATCTTATAAATGTGAATTTACTTCAATAAATGGTATGGTCAGACAAGAGCTTTTTTTAACAGGGTTAAAACAACACTGAATACATTTTAAATTACTGATATATACCGTTTTTTAGGACTCCAATATTTGTCTAATGGTTTGGATTGTTCGTACTTGGTTTTATTTCATCACTATAACTGTCTTTATTATCACACATTCACAATGTGTAATACCGTCTTCATTAGCCCAATGCGGAGCAGAACAGTAGGACATTAAACCCCATTTTATTTCATTACAATATATGATAGATTTTGTTTTGGAGAGAAGATGGATCAAATCATACGTTTACAGATAAATTATGTGCATTAAAATCACATTGAAATGATCTTGTTTGTTTATGATATATCTTTTTGCAACTATAAGCTTAAATATTTGATTTTACAAACATTGTGAGACCGATAATCCAGAATGGGAATTGAGTAGAAATAATATATTTAGTGAACCGATACAGTGCAGGATATAGAGTGCATGGAAAAAAACCCAAAACAAACAGGTATTTTAATGTAACAATTAAAGCATGTAACAATAATAATAAATGTTGAGATCACAAATTTATATACTTATTGGATATGAATAAATGAAACAATATTGATATTTTAGGGGAAAGTTACACAAGAGACACTTCTAGCTCATGTGAATTTCCTTTATTAATTGTTTGAGACCGATATAAGGTACTCCTATACTGAAGTCTTTGACGGAATTTTCTCAATCCAAAGATATGTAAAAACACCAGCCTAAATTTCTTGCCAAACAGGCAATAGAGTATGAAATTCACAGCTGAATTAATTTCAATCATAAATGTACTTATTGTGTAGAATTTTGCATAAGTAAAGGATTCATATCGTCGATTAAGTGGATCTACAGCCACCACGATATTGTCAATGATACTTGGAAATTGACAAACAAGAAACACAAATATAACTGATATAAGCATCACTGTTAAATTGTTCTCATTAGTACGCGAAGTTGAAGATATCTGTTGAAGAGTTTGTCTTGACCGTTTCACAGCCTTCATAAGTGCTATATTTAACACCAGTAAAATAATAAAGGGTATCAAAAACATAAAAAATAGTTGGAAATAGATCAGGTACACATGTCTAAATATAGGATGCTGGCCAAAGTCAGTTTCATTTCGAACAACTTGTGTTATGTTGTTATCAGGATTGAATTTTAGTTGAACTGTATATTGAAAATATCGAGGAATGTTATAAAGCAAAACCCACAGCAGTATAATTGCCATGGTTTTTCTGGCTCTAGATTTAGTGCAGGTATTTGCAGCATGCAATGGACGACAAACAGCAATATATCTTTCCACGGTGAAAGCAACAGTAGTGTAGATTGAACCCATTTGAGCAGCTAAAGAAAGGGGATATCCAATTGGCACAGCATACATATATGTATGAAAATATGATTCCATTTCAGTTACACGAGTAGATAGAAATGGAAGGTTGAAGAATACCACCATAGCTATAAGAATAATATTATCATAAACTGCCAACGTTATTAGATAATAAGATGTTGAGGAACGCATCTTATGGTGACTCAAAACAACAATGGACAATACATTTGCCACTAATCCAAACACGGCTAATAAATTTCCAGCTAATCCATGAATATGAAATTTGAATTCTATGAGATTAAGATATTCTTGTTCTCTACTGGCAGCATTTAGGCTGATGTTGTCACTTATATTTGTACTATTCATCATGTATCTGGCGAGATCCCTGCTTTCATAAACTCATGGTTACTGCTATCCTCTGAAAAAATATATAAAAACGCATTAAATAAAGAATCAATTATAAGTAAATTATACAAAGTCTTGTCAATACCGTATTACCTTGTTCTTTTTCCTATATAGTGAAAAAAGAAATAATACAGTCTAATTAAAATGGACCACATTTGCCGCTTTCTTTTTTCATTTTTTTGTTGTTTATATTTAAACTACAATAATGTTTACCTCAACGTGTAAGAAATTACTAGAACAAAGCCAATAATAAAAGCTATTGAATAGCAAAAAATTAATATTTCATTAATAATATATATAATACTGAGTTTTTATGTAAACCATACTGACAAAGTGTTAGATAGACACATGAATTGACAATACCGTACCATAAATAAAAACATGAAATATTAATTTTATTTGCAACGTTTATGCACGCTCTGAAAATAACTGACATTCAAAATTATGAAAGCCCAACCCGGTAAATACAGATCAATTCATTGAATTTCAGTTTTACAGAATTTATAACGTCTTTACAAATGTGGAATAATATATATTCACAGATCAGCCTCCAATTAACTGCTATTGTTTTCATAGTTATCATGCTGCCAAAATTTAACCTGAAATGTTTGGTTGTTCTTTATAAATCAAAATATTTCATGGTAATACCATTAACGCATGTAAAAAAAATTAAAAATTAGAGTTTAATGATTATTGCACACTAGAGATTTAGAGTATTTGTTGCATCATTTTGTTTGTCTATAAAAGGAAGATAACATCAGTATTTTGAATGTTAACTATAATAATTATTGTCTCTACTATGTTACATTAGAAAATTTCAAAATCACTTTTGAAATACAACAACTCATTTTCTAATTGAGGTAGAATGTTGACACTTGCTGTAGATGTTCATTGAGTGAATGTTATCAAATGATGGGTATTTACTGCTTAGGCTTAAGCAGAATGGTAAACAATGTTATTGTTAAATGCTTTTAGAAACGGGTGAATGAACAAATAGTTCTTGGACTTTTGATGCACGGAACTGTGGGTGAACCACTAGAAACGTCACAGCTGATGTCATAGAGTCAAAAGGCACTTGTTTGACCCCTGAAGTGAAGTCCCACTATAAACTGACAGAACTTCATGTAGTGTAGGCCATCGGAAGTATAAAAAAAAACGAAACAAAATATAGATCTGTATTTTAATCAGCCCCCCCCCCCCTCTCCATCCTTGTACCATAGTGAGTAAGATAAAACGGAGAAAAAATGATCACAAAGTAGTAAGATTTGGAACTATTTCACATCAACGACTGTGATCAAAGGAAGGCCTTTGTTTATTTCATAGTTTATAAATTTTAAATACAAATTCAAGAGCCTAAATGATATTATTGTTCGAGTTTGTGATCTCTTTTCTGGTGTAATGCTACTGCTGTACTGCTTTAACTGTAGTTTTGAAACTTATTAAGCAGGACTTTCTTTACAGAGATAGTACGGTTGAATTTGCTTCTGGCAAGTTTTGGTGAATGTATTGACAGGCTTGTCAGAATTCCAATTAAAATGAAAATTATAGCCATTCTTTATGTCTGGTTCTTTCTATTATTTCCTTCAAACCTTTTGTCAACGTTTTCCTGTTGTTATCAGTGTTTTTTATTATCCAGTAATTTTATGGATAGAGAAAACAAACATTATTGTATTATTAGAATATTTTGCTGAATGCTGTAAACATGGTTGTGCTATTAACCCTTACGTGCCCACCATTTTTTCCAAAAAACGCCATTCATCTTTTTGTAGGAAAAAAATTTGAGGATGCCCGCTATTTTGTTTGAAATTGTCATTGGGTAAAAACATGATAATGAGGTATAACATTTTTGAAGGTCTGTGGCTTTTTTATTTATACAGATACAGTTTTACAATTATTATTTTTTTTTTAGCAAATTGGTTGCTCTATACAATAACAATCGTTAATTTTAAAACATGTAGCATGATTTTGGGATAAAAGTGTGTTTTTTCACGAAAATCGTCAGATTTTGACGATTTGTAACCAAAAAATACCTTTTACGGTAAATATCACGAAACAACATGACATATTTGTTTATACTACTTCTGCATGAAATTGTCTTTCCAATACCCTTTATAACCTACTTTGGTATGATAGATTTCAAAACATAAAATGTCGCATAGCGGGATGTTTGGTTCACAAGTTTTGCACCGTCTCTGGGTCTGTTTTCTGTGCACGTACTTGTTATTGACTCTGATGGTACAAACTGCACAGCTGGGCCTTTGTTTATCTGGTGTTTTATCCATAAAGTGGGCAAGTCCGCCCATCCTACGTGGGGCATCTACTGCAACTGGCCTACAGGGAGGTTGGACACGCCGACGCTGATATCCAACTAGTAAACCATTATCATCTACATTGGCATTGACATTGTCTTCAGTTCCTGACTCATCGCTCTCATTTTGTCTGTCTAAAATTGGTTCATAGTCAGAATAATCCTTATTTGACTCGAGATCTGAGTCCCCTGAATTTCCCTAATTTCTTCTTCAGATAATGTCTTAGTCATCCTGATATCTTAAAATGGCACCAAATAAAAATTACTCTAAAATGTACGGTATAAGTACAAGGCTATTTATAGATCATTGGAAAGCGAGTCGACAGGGCCCGATTCCTTGAAAATTCTTAAGCACGTTCTTGTGCTTAGATTTTAGTCGACTTTGCATTTAAGTAAACTTACCTTATTTTGTGTTGCCAGAAAATTCTTAAGAACGGTCTTGTGCTTAGATTTTAGTAGACTTTATTGTAAGTACAAGAACGTTATTATGCGTTCCAAGAAAAAACTTCAGCACAACTTCATTCTTAAACATAGCCAATCTAAGCACAAGTCCCAAGCAAGGTATAGGGCTTGCTTACCAACCTTAAGTCTGTTTCTGCTTTAAATAAATGGCTGACCGTAGAGTTATTCGACGGCATTTCAGACACCTTTTGATACCAAAGAGACAATTACAAGACAGAGAAAATCTTTCTTCAAAAAAATTAAGAATGCTATAGAAAATTTTGCATCTAGGGCCCACCCTGAAACCAATTTATTTGCCAATTAGTAAACAATAGGCTACAAACACACAGGCTACTTTAAGATTAGGCGCTTTCACAAGTATTCAGTTAGTTTGTATGTATATGTCTGCATTTTTTTTTATATTTGGCACATTTTATAATTATGTGTGGGCCAAATGCATCTAAATCAACCACAATGAAGCAGACCACAAATTTATGACGTAATTCGCATACCAAAGTTGTTTTTATGACGTCAAAGAGCATCGTAGTCTCAGTATATGGTAAGCTTTACCAGTCATAATGTGCTTAGACTTATACTTGACCTGTGCTTACGTAAGAATGGTCTTGAGAATTTTCTAGGAACGGTATTTTTATAAGATTCTTACGTAAGTAAAAGTGAAGCATGACTTTGTGCTTACTTAAGAATTTTTTAGGAACCGGGCCAAGATGTAGAACGTCATAGTGGAGCCAGACTAGGGTGCACAACGACTTTTTTACACAGAATAAAGATTGGAGGCATACACAGCTCTCGCAAAAATGCGAGATTTGGAATTCTCAGCCATCTTTCACCTCTCGCAAAAATGCGAGATAAGGAATTCTCAGTACTTTTTACGTCTCACAAAATTGCAAGATTAGGAATTCTCAATCACTTTGGACTTCTCGCTAAATTGTGAGATTGGGCACTTAAGGATTAAACAAGATTTAAACAATATTAGGTCTTTATGTTATTTAAAATAAGATTAAACAGTTGTATGTTTTTCTAAAATTTTGAATGATTTATGTAAAGATTTTGAGCTCTATTTGATGATTAAAGGTTTTGTCCCTAAAATCCTTGTTAACAAATCTTAGATTGCTTTTCCTTTGAAATTAAGTGTGCATAACAAATTAAAACAATATTAACGAGAACCTCATATTGCTTTTATATAAGAACAAGAATGGACCTTTAGAATATGTAAACACTCTTCCAACTTGTCAGGGGTAGGGCCTGTTAGACTGGCGTGGAAAATGTTACTGGTGTGGGGTGCACATAAAAGAACCCTTAACAGGTGAAATTCGATTAAGTGTAACTGGAAATGTTACACACTGGTCAAACTTCTCATTTCTAGCATTGCAAGTTTAACCCTACAACAAATTAACTAACACAAGGTACAATTTTATGGATACACAATTACTGAGTTTGATACTAAGCGACGGTGCACATAAAAGAACCCTTGACAGGTGAAATTCGATTAAGAGTAACTGGAAATGTTACACACTGGTCAAACTTCTCATTTCTAGCATTGCAAGTTTAACCCTACAACAAATTAACTAACACAAGGTACAATTTTATGGATACACAATTACTGAGTTTGATACTAAGCGACGTTTCGACGAGGATACCGGTACTCTCTTCTTTATCCTTTGCTTGATAAAGACGAGAGTATCCTCGTCGAAACACGCTTAGTATCAAACTCAGTAATTGTGTCCATAAAATTGTACCTTGTGTTATTATGTTCAATTACTAAATGCCAATCAAAGAAAACAAATTAACTGTTTTCAGTGTTAAGTAGCTGTTAAAATCCTTTATATTGACACAAGTCAAGATTGTGTTGCGGGGTAAAAAATTAAAGTTGCTAAGTCTGTAACTCAATATCATCCAAAATCTTCGACATTGAAAACACAACTTTTTTTGCAATTTAAATCAGCAATGTTGCTGCGATCTTACCTAGAAAAGATGGGCTTCTAATCCAATATTTAAGACAAAATAAACATTTTACCATTGGTGCACGAATTGTGTACCACAATGAGTTTCAGCGCCATTTGTAACATGATGCTCAAAGAATGAGGCTAGACATATTTCACATGCCATATTCTTATTTGGAGAGCATGCGCAATGAATACTATCAATGTGTTGACTGGAATAACCAGACATTAGAAACTGACTTTTGGTTGAAACTTCTGGCGTATTCCGGCGAACATAATTGATATCTTCCAAAAATATATCTAAGATTTGCCATCTATTCTTTAGTGAGTATATTCTTGATAAGGACTTGATTGGTTGATGCTTTGGGATACTATAACTTAAGTGAGAGTGATGAAACTTGGTGTACAGTTTCATCACATCTGTACCATGACTAAGTTTGGTTAAAACTATAAGCAATTTGATTGGTCGAGTGATATTATAGTGGTGAAACTTTGTATATACCTGTAGTTTTATTACATCAGTATCATAACAAGGTTCTATGCTGAAAATTTTCTTCTTTGGCAAAGTATAGAGACTTCAATATGATTTGTCAAGACTTTGGAACACAATAATTCACTCTCCTTCTAATTGAGGTAGAATGTTCAAAATTGCTGTAGGCTAGATGTCTATTATGTGAATGCTCATTTTCCACTAAGGCTAAGCAGAGATGAGCAATTTGATTAGTTGAGACTTTAGAACACGATAACTTTGGTTTTAGAATCTAATTGGGGGAGAACATTGATTCGTTATATCAATACGTTGACTAATTTCGATGTTGAGAAGTTTCTGCGTAGTCTTAGTAGCGATAAGCAATTTGATTGGTCAAGCCTTTTAATTGAGGTGTAGATGTTCATTAGGCGAATGTCTTCACTGAGTTCAATGATTAATATTTCCCATTAAAGCTAAGCAATTTCTTTGGTTGATGCTTTGGGACGAGATTACTTTGATTATAACTGATGCTGAGTGATGAAACTTACTACCAGGCACTTTAAAACCAGAGTTTTGAAAAAGATAAATGTGGATTTCGATGAGGGACATATAAGCCTCACTGTTGGCTTGTTTATTGTTTAATATTTAATGATTTATTCTGGTCGATAGGGATCACCTGTTACTTTAACAATACTCTAAATAACCTTTTTTATTACATGGAACAAAGCTGAATGATTAAAAGCAGGAGATTTTAATGCATATCTTGTCAATTCTTACATCGCTTCAATGGTTACAAGACTGATTTCTGGGAATTTATTGCAGGAACAATATGATAGCAAGATAAATCATGATATTTATAACTTTTATAGCTTTAGTAATGAATAATGTCAGTAGTGATTTGAAATGATGTAAACATGTTTTTTTTTTTAACTTGTCAGGAGTGTTTAATAAATGAAGGTTTTGTGGATTCAAATAGAAATACAACTTAATATGGGCATTATTTTTTGCAGCGTGCACTGGAATTAATTCCCAATTGGTAATATATATGACATTTTCAAATGTTATTAATGTTAAGAAAAGCGCAATCATTCCAGACCAGAATTGTCAAATATCCGATTATCGGTGTAATAAAATCAAGAAATTCATCAGAAACATTTTATAATTTAAATAATTTTACTTTGTTTTTCAGTTCTGAAGACATGGAATCTAGAATTTTACAAGAAAATAGATCACTAACTGTTAAAACTAAAACGATGCCAGTTAAATCTGTCAACCTTGATCATAAACTACGACAAGATACAGCAACTACATACACAGTGAGTCACTGATTTAATATTTTATTCACAATAAATCAAGACATTAACCCTTAAGCTGCCTATAGACGTCATTTTAGTAATTGATGTACGTCCCCATATTAAGTATCTACTGTGCCTGGGTCTAACGTTATATCCAGTTATTAGGACGTTTCTCGTACGTCCGATAGGCACATCAGCAATTATAAATTATGTTTACCTAAAATTTCGTCAGATGGTAGCACTTGGATGACTTGATACCTGGATGACCAACAGCATAATTTCACAACAATGGCGTCGTCACGTGCTGACAAAGCAGGTTGGTTTTATGCCGATTTTTCGCTTATTTCTTTACCGATTTCGTTGTAGGTAATTTATAATTTGCATATTCATCACTTGGTAATAACCTTTACAATAATATAGGGTCTATTTTGCCATATTGGCATAAAATCTAAAAAAGCCTATTTTTCCCTAAAAACCCCTGACACACGGGTTACACAAGTGGCCCGGCACTCAAAGGGTTAAGTGTGGTTTAATGGTCGAGAGCTAGACATTAAGTAATATATTTTAACAACACGAGGACCATTAGGTCTGAGTGTTTTTACAATATATTATGCAATGTCTTAAGCTCAAGAGCATTAAAAAACTTAAAATATAGACACTCCGCACGTGCGTTTACAGTGAAATACGTCACTTGAGTCTAATATTTTGATAATGTACAATTGGCAAGTTGCCCGTACATTTTTTTAAATAATGGTACGCCAACATCAAAAGGTGATGTCACATCTGTATTGTAATTAGAAATATGCATTATTGAAGACTCAACAATGCAATGAAAAGATTGGTACATATTTAAATATTTTAATAATAATACATACATACACACAATAAACTCAAATCAGTATAAACTAAATGCAACGTATCAATCATTTAAACATGTAGGATGAAGGTGAGTACATTATATTTCTACAAATTATTTATCAAACACACTTTTATCTGTATGCCCGTTACACGTAAAGGAAAGAGATGACAAGGTGGAAATATTCTGCTATATTTCAATTTGTTCCTAATACATGCTTAATATTTATAATTTGGAAGAAAATTTACAATGATCATAAAAATATGAGAGCAGCTCTCTGAGTTGAATTTATTATTTTTATAATATTATTATCAATTCACTTGCTTGTGATGTCTGTGTATTGTGTATCTTGCCCTTGTATTGGATTTGAGTTTTTTTCGTAGTTTGATTCATTAGTTGCAGTGGGCGCCGAATGTTTACAAATTTTTAATTCATTATAACGTCCTTGTAAAATAATGATCAGAATTGAACAATTCTTTTGTAATATTCCTTTTAGATCCAACTTATACAATATTTATAGTTCATTAGGTATTCCTCAAACCCCGTTATAAATGACATTCAGAGACATTAACTGTCCTCTTTTTTCTTATGATAAAATTGACTAATATAGATTTTTGTAACCAGAGGTATATCATGATTACTTAGATCTTTGTATCATTTCTTCATTGATACGTTAATTACTTTTTGAGGTATTATGGCTTATTAGCTTAAAATTATAATGTCATTTACTTTAGGGCGACTTAATAAAAGGTCAATAAAAGGTCTGGAATATCACCTTAAGATATATTTCCTCGGCCGACTCGATCATAAAATAATAAAAATCAAGGAGAGATGTGTGATTTTAAGGAAATACCCATATAAATATCACATAGTTCTTTTGTAGGATAATTTATTTGTTCAGTTTATTGTTGGGATATTTGACAATTTGATTGGAAGTTCCCCTTTCAGATATTTAAACTATAAATTATAAAATTTAAGGAAAGATGTTATTGTGAGCTTATTTGATTTTTTGTAGTCATTACAAATAATATACCACT
The DNA here is from genome assembly GCA_917208275.1 of Patella pellucida. NCBI lineage: Eukaryota > Metazoa > Mollusca > Gastropoda > Patellidae > Patella > Patella pellucida. The sequence goes on along the minus strand of OU795039.1, from coordinate 54,291,534 downwards.
AATTTAAAAAAAAACACATGTCTTTGAGATGTAATTTGGAAATCTTTAGAAATAACTGTGTTTATTTGCCCATTAACCCTAATACAATTCAAAGTGTAAAATTTCTTTACAACAATTTTAAACTGAAATTCTACACCCCCATTGCACATCTTAAACAGTCAGGAATCATATTTGATGTCAGACGAGGAAGGTAGTCTGCATTGTCAGGGTTTTCTGTAAATTTAGTTTTTATAATGTATATAACTGGGTCTAGAGGTGTAACGATACATCAAACAATCGATGCAACTCGATAGTTTGACTGCCGATAGCCTGTATCGATGGTAAAAAGAAATTATCGATAAAAAATGCAATAGTCAACCAAACTATCGATTGGCACAAATTCCTAAATAATACTCTTGTATTTGTCGAATATTTACTTCCAAACTGAGTGCTTGAGATTGTGTTTTTATATTTTAGTGCAAAGACCTGGCCATTTGTTCGTCTGTCTGTAGTGAACAGCATTCAGCCCAATGAAAATTTGGGGGAAAGTTGGAAGTGGGCAAAGAGGCCAGAATTAAAATTAAGTCAATGGGGAAATTAATGGTGGTCTGCCTCCATACAGCTATAAAAGAATTACCTCCCCCTAAATGAAAAAAGACATACAAAGAATATGGTTAATTATTTACGGAACTTAATACCTAATTTAGCAAATGTCATCGAACCTTTACAAGAATTTTAACTGAAAGTTATGGAAATACATGAAAACTGTTGAATGAATTCACAAATATTTTGATTAATGAAACAGTTTTACTTTTCGATTTGACTGAAGGAATTTAGTAGTGTGATGCATTTATTCAAAGATTAAGATGCTGTTTACAGCAGAAGATACATGATAAATGCCAACCATTAGCCTACCCTTACAGGTGGAGATGCACACAAAAGAGATATGTACAATCGAATATCAACATTATTATGGTGAATCTTATTCAAAATTCCATAAATATTGACTATACTGAGGGTATACAGACCTTGATTATCGCTGATAATAGGCCTGGTTAATTGAGTGATTGACCCAATTATATAGCCTTGATTGACTACTTAATCTGTGTGATTTTTATCTTAATCTTGAAAATGATTTATGTTTCCTCCTTTGTCAGACATTTTATCCCCTTCATGTAGGTCAATAGGATGTAAAAACTAGTCAAAGATGTCACCCATCCTAATTAGTTGATCATGACAGCAATCAAATTGTCAGCTAATCTTTAACTGTCCTTCATAATAATCCCACTTCAAGTAGCCTACTCTAATGCCCAAATTGTTTTCTGTAATCATGTAATTCAAATTGTGATCTAGCAATGAAATCAAAGATTTTGAACCATATTACCATGTAAGGCAAGAAAAGACAGTGTATACTATAAAACGTAGTACAATTTTGGCTCAAAAACTTCACAACTGTCCAAGTCTTGAATAACACACAACAAAACCTTTCATGCCTTTTGACGGGTGATTAAGCTATCAATGTAATTTTGAAAAAACATTTTTTATGAATATTAACCATGTTTAGACGTCATCAACTAATGTCATATTGTTACTTTTATTTTGTTATCTTATAAATGAAGGCGGGTAATTACTGAGGAATGTTATTTGCATGAACTTGAAGCTAGTAGATGAATTAAGACAATTAAATATGTATTTTGCTGTGGTAATCATAAATATTATTCTGAGTATGTAAGCCACAAAGCATAAAATATCTTGGTAGTAAAAGAGTGGAAGCTTATTAACCGTATTTCCTGAAACTGACAACAACCTCTTGTAGGCTAATTCTGGCCTCATTTCATCCCAATTAGAAATGTCCGATGTGCAGAATTTAAAACCTCAATCCTGATTGCGAGTGATACAAAGTTTATATTGACAGTTATCGAAACTGATCATATGAACAGTTTATAAATAATGTGGTAGAGCTAGAAGAAACACTACAGAGTACAGCAAGATTAAGATTGACATGATTTGTGTATTCAGATTAAAATAAGTTGATCAACTGAATGCAATAAAATCAATCCTATTAATATAAACTATTATTTCATATTTGAAGAATGTAATGTTATCTAAAGGAATGTTCAACCTGTTAAGCGGGTGGGGGTGTAAGTGTCCGAATGTTTAACGCGTGTGGCATGTGCATTTGATTATAAGGTCTGTCATTGAGTCAAGTGGCATGGTTCTAATTTCCAGCATGTATGTGATATGGAGTAGTGTTGCTTGCAGGCCCGTATCTAGACACCATTAAGCGGGGGGGCATTACCTTTCGGTAGGGCCTAGGGGGGCGAACATTTTGAGGAAATTTTCGGAAAGGTCATTCAGACAGACTGTTGTAATCATGTAGCTATGTAGCTACTTAGGTGTCTAATAAGCATTTTAAAATAAGTATTCAAACAAACAAAAATTGTGATTTTTTAAATTTATGTAAAACTATTTTAGATGAGTACAAATAAGATAGGTTGCCGGGCAACGAAACATACGCCCACAGCAGCTAAATAGTCCGGGCTGTCAACAAGAGTTGTTGCATATTTTACTTTTTTCGGTAATTTAACATTTATGATACACTAAAATCTGATTAAAAGTAACAACTCATTATGTAATTATCAGAAAATTATTTGAATTTGTTTGGCTTTGATAAAGTTCTCCTCCATGCTAACGTTTAGTATACGAAACATTTAATATTCTGGATTTAGCTGTTCAAGTTTTCAAAATTCATATAGCCTACTTGTTCGTCTCATGAGCTACAACACTGTGTATCAATCTAAAGTCAATCGGTTATTAACTTTAGCCTCTAGAACGTCCACAAGATTTTTTGAAGTGATCAAGGGCCATAACTCTGACAGCAATTAAAAGAAATCTCTGAAAATCAATAGACTTCGTCTCATGACTTTAAACACTGTGTATCAATTTAAAGTCAATCAGATGTTAACTTTAGCCTCTAGAGCGTCCACAAGATTTTTTGAAGTGATCAAGGGCCATATCTCTGACAGTAATTATCGGAAATCTCTGAAAATCAATAGGATTCTTCGTCTCATGATCGACTTTAAACACTGTATAAATTTAAAGTCAGTGGGATATTAACTTTAGCCTCTAGAGCGTCCACAAGATTTTTTAAAGTGATCAATGGCCATAACTCTGATAGCAATGATCAGAAATTGCTGAAAATCAATAGACTTCGTCTCATGACTTCGTCTCATGACTTTAAACACTGTGTATCAATTTAAAGTCAATTGGATATTAACTGTAGCCTCTAGAGCGCCCACAAGAAATTGTTGACAACGTACGTATGGTCGGGTCGACAGCAATATACAACCACATTTCTCATGTGGGCGTATAAAAAATGGTTTATAAAGTAATGAGATACCATCGGATTAATATTCGCATACTGATAGCATGGATGTTTTAAATATATACCGCTAAATATAGGAACTGTGTATACTTTAATGATTGTTAGAAATTTCTGAGCGGGGGGGGGGGGGGGGGGCGAGCATTTCATACATAGAGATTTAAATCCTGGCACTAATAGTAAAAGGCCCCACATCGTCAAGTCGCGATTTCCTGGTCATCGTGGGTGCTAATCTATAAATAGACGCACATTGTTTGATATAGACAACGGTCTTGATGTTTTTCCGGTGTCAAGACGTACACTCTCTCTCTCGTAGTAACCACAGATCTATCTCTCTCTCTCTCGTCCTGGTAGTGTCTCTCTTTCTCTCTCTCTCCTAGTAGCGAACAGATCTCTCTCTTTCCCTCTGGTAGTGTAGTGTAACCAGCTTGGTTCTTAGTGCTGTTGTCAATTCGTCATTGTGGTCTCTTCTTGTTTATAAATCATAAACACATGATTCAGTTAGATGTAGTACTTTATGTAGATACAGTAATAACAATTATAACAGATATTACACAGAACTATATTATAGGTATACAGACTTATGCACAACTAAAGAGGTATAATTTCAAGAGTTGGCATACAGTTAGATGTAGCCTGTTAACTGTATCTATTCCCTAACTTGTCTTTGCTGGGTCCATCTTCACATTTATATATCTGAAGATGTAACCCCTAGCTACCTACATTACAGTTAACATAAACACAACAATTTAGACATAGATTAAAATATTAAAGGACCTAAGTTCGTAACTCAAAATCCTCCAAAATCGCCGACATCGAAAACACAAATTATTGGTCAATTTAAATCAACATTGCTGATGTAAACTTACCGGGAAAAGATGAGCTTCTGATATCCGATATTTAAGATAAAATATTTTTTAACATTGGTACACAAATCGTGTACCATAATGCGCTTCAGCTCCAGTTGTATTGAGAGACTCGAGGGACGAGGCTAGACACATTGCAATAAGTCAGACAGAGTTAGTAGACTGGAATAACTAGACGCTCGACTTTTGCACATGATTGACATTGCTGGCTTATTTCGCCAAACATAACTGATTTGAAATTGGAGTAAACACGGAAATCATTAAATGTAAATCAGTTTATATACATACATTCATATTACAGTATTATATGCGTTGCGAACCACTTTTATGAATTTCTAGGCCCCAAATGTTAGCGATTTAGCTCCTTTAAAAGAATACAAAGAAGATTATAGACATAGCGAATAAGCTTATAATATTAACTATATACATGCATTAAGGTATTACCATTAACATACATTCTTATTAGAATGTCCTTAAGAGGTCTATGCTCTAGTATATTATATTAGTGTTAAGGTAGTCCATAATTAATTAGACAATAGAAAGTTAACTATATAGGGTGGTTATCTATAGTGGTGACAGTAGCCTAACAACAGCAGATCCCTCTCTCTCTCTCTCTCTCTCTCAGTAACAGCAGATCTCCCTCTCTCTCATAGTAACAACAGCAGATCTCTCTCTCTCTCTCTCTCTCTCTCTAGTAACCGCAGATCTTGGTGGAATACAATCTCACTTTTACGATTGCCGATGAAGCCGGCATCATGTTTAAAACAATGTTTCCGGACTCGGGAATGGTTGGATCTTAAAAAATAACGGAGACCAGTAAGGGTTTTCTACTGTTTATTCTTTCCTTTTATTATGGTCCCTATGAGAGTAATGTATTACCCGTAAGTCTAAATAGAAAACCATGCAGTGTGAAAGTCCTATTTTACCCGTAGGTCTAATAATAGCAATGCTTTGTTCATAATTCGGATAATATTTTAAGGTATTTACCAGACCTGTCAACCCCTCAGAGCTGAAATGCAGTATGGTAGTGTAAAAAAGGCAGTAGAAACCATGATTTGGCAGTAGATTTCCAAAAACGCGTAAAACTTCCAAGGGTAATTAATTTGGAAATGTCAAATGATACATTGAATTGTAGGCCTAACAATACAAAAATTGCATTAAATGGGTAATAAATAAAATACACACAGTACATTAGCAATGAACCATATCTAAAATTATTTATTAAACCAAAATTGAATATGTACCCTACAGAAAGAAATAGTTAGTATTTATTTGCAAAGCAAAAATAATTAAAATTAGCAGTCAAGTAGTGCGCCTACACTGGCAGTAGCTATTCTACCATTTTTCTTTTGTTTTAACTTATTACTATTATTAGTATGATTTTTTTTTTAAAAATCCTCGTCTGACGCGGGTTTCCTATTCCGACAGTTTTTGTCAATTTTATTTAATGTAAGATAATTGTACTTTTTATTATATAGATTCTACAGCAATTCTTGATTAGGAATAGAGAGAGGAGGGCCTAAAAAAATAAGTTTTGCATAGCGACTAAATAAGTAAATAATAAAATATTATTGGCATTGAACATGCTTTTCATACTGTGACGTTTATCCTCTAATGCAATTCAGTGTACGGGATTTTTTCTCACGGAATTCCGTAAATCTGCTTTTAAATTTATTCGAGGGAGCCCTCAATGTAAGACGTATTCTCATCTTGAAATTAAAGTTCCAGGTTGTGTTGCATTCGAAGTATTGTATTACATGCTGTACGTACGTATGCGCGCAAACGAAAATGTCAGCCATTGCTGCCGTAAATTGGTCCCTATTTGTTTAGTTTATCGCTACATATTTTAAGAGTATTTGGAACACGTGGCAATAATATATCCACTTTATTGACTCTAAAAAAGGTTGAAACGAATTTGAGAACAAATCTCTTAGCTAAATTACACCTTACAACACCCCAAGTCGATGTTGATAACAGAAAGTCACAATCTTTTTTGTTTACATGCAAAGAGTTGCTTCCCTTAGTTCCAAAGTTTTGGCGAGACAATTTAAAAAACCTTTGTTTAAGAATGCGGTAGAAATCTGTCCAGTGCAGTAGAGCGGTACACGAGGCCATTTTGCGGCATTTTACCGCGTGATGCGGTAGAGTTGACAGGTCTGGTATTTACCGAGTCATTTTGAACAGAAATCGGCAACTCCAATATCTGCAAAATTTGCTCATATCGGTCGATACCGATATCTTTCAATAGGCCAGTTATCGAACCCATCACTAATCCATAATATTCAAAATTAAAACAATATTAGTTGATTTCAATCAATATGATGATATCGTTATCTTACCGTAAAAATATGTGATCTGAATATCTAATATTTAAGACACAATGGACATTTTAAAATCAGTACTATACACAGTCAGGTACTCAGGGATTCAGGTGCCATTTTTAATAGAACAAAGAAAAACGTATCCTCAAAGTAAATAGTAATGGCTGATTAACAAACAGCATAAAAGTAATAAAAAACAACGTGTAGTATGGATTAAACAGGCCTAAATGACTTTCATTCAATTAAGACTGTTCCAAACACAATTGATTAGCAATTTTGAAATAATGTTTCCGATATATTTTCAGTTTTAACATGAACTAATGTTTACCTATAGATATATATATTACTGTTGCCTGAAATGGCATTGTTATACAATAAAAGCTATTTCTGGCGTTGTTATACAATAAAATCTAATCTTGTCTTATCTTATCTATATGCAAATCAAAAAAAGGAGCATTTCCTAAACATAGTATTAATCTAGTGTGTGTCATGTTCGGCTTTGTCTTGACAAGATATTTCGAATGTTATAGTGTCAGAACTATTCAGGTGTGTGATAGCAACGTCTATGATCTCTTGTTCATAGTTGCGAACGCCTGCACTAAACAGAATGGTATTATTATTATTATTATTAAACATTTATATAGCACTAGTTTCACCAACAGTGTTCAGAAGCGCTTTACAAAACAATGAGTACAATCATATACCAGTAAAACAAAAAAATAAAAACACCTAAAAGACCACAAAAAGATGCAATATAATATAATAAAATAATATATAAATAAGCTTATCTAAGTAAAAGATTTTTTGAATAAGTATATAAGCTTTAAGAGCACATTTAAAAGACTGTACTGAAGGGCTGGAACAAATATCAGTATCAGAACCAGACGCCAGACGGTTTTAAATCATTCCACAGGTTTGGGGCTAAAAATGAAAACGATCTTTCACCATATACATGTATAACCATTCTAGAAGGTCTTGGTTTGAGATGATAAATGTCATTTGAACTACGGAGACTGCGAGCAGGTATCAAGAACAATGAAGTATAGAATACCATATAACATCAATATTTTATTCTAACTGAATAATGTATGTAAACTGATCAAAATTGATCATACTAGTCCACAGAGAATAAAGGAATAATAATAACAAATCACATAGTCTATCTGTACATCAGTCTCGTAACAGGAACTGTTCCTGCTTTATTTAAAACTGCTATTGTAAAACCCCTTTTAAAAAAGTCAAACTTAGATAACAACCTTCTTAAGAATTACAGACCTGTATCCAACCTGTCTTTTATATCCAAAGTTCTTGAAGCAGCTGTAAACGTCCGTTTTATGGAGCATTTATATACTCAAAAAATTTGTTGTATAAATTTCAGTCGGCCTATAAACCATTCCATAGAACAGAAACTGCCCTGAATTACATGCTTAATAAAGTTAATACAATTTATCAAAATTAGATTACTGTAACAGTCTTCTTACAGGCATTTCATCTGAATTATTACAAAATCTTCAGAAGATACAAAATTCTGCAGCAAGATTAGTTTCCAAATCATCAAACTGTTCTAGTATATCTCCAGTACTAAATTCTCTGCGTACAAAGGAAAGGATAGAATTCAAAATTTTAACAGTTTTAAAGGAACTTAACATTATATTACAGTGTCAAAGTGGAAACTGAAAAAAATTGGTTTAAATCATTTGAAGTTTCAGGGGCTTTGAAGTGGAATGCCCTCCCGTTGACTTTAAAATCTGCTTCAACATTTCCAATATTTAAATCTAAATTAAAGACATTCCTGTTTTCTAAAACTTAAAAAAACCCTTTAAAGTAACTTAGAATTGACTTGTGTGCGCTTTGAGCAGGCTTTATTGTTTGGAGTTTAGTGCGATATAAGAATCCTATTATTATATATTCTAATATATGCAATCTGTGCGAATCCCTAGAATCTTAATTAATAAATTGTGTTTTTAGTGTCAATCTGAAACACCAAAATACAATAACAATGATAAAAATAAAACAATCGGATGGAATTTTATGTAAACACTTAAAAAGTGTAAATAGTAATATTCAGATACTGCCGTAGCCAAAATAAACCATGCCATTTCTTCATTACCATCAGGTAATAATAACTAGTCACATAACTTGCAAAAGTTTTTATTCATTCTTCGATGATAGACAAATGGTAGAATGATCACGTCACAACCATAACTGAAATTGCTATAAAATAATATTCAGTACGACTAGGATATTGCCTTGAATAATATTTTAAAAATCAAGCATCTGTCAGCATTTTATCAAATAAAATAATAATTTAGAACTGGTTTATTGACCTAATTCCAACAAATATGTCACATGTTATTGGAATTCGACATTGAGATTCTGTTGGGATAATATTCACTGTTTATCTCTCTGTGTATTTGATGCTCTATCAAGGGATTATATTCATGAAGATTTAAATTATTCACCTAACAACTGGTCAGGGAATCCATCAGTGTATGATCCAGCTATATTTTAATATCTAGACCAGTACCTGAAATTCACACGGACGGAGTGTGGAAGACGCAGGATTCACAAACCATGCCTAGGTTGTGGCTTATTAATTATTTTTACTGAACATATTATGAATAATCAGCAAATTATCAAATTCAACGTTAAATGTGCTAATCGGCTAGATTAAACATCAATCAGCTTAAGCCAACAAAATACCAGCGATTAAGAACACTTACTCTGACTGACATCAATAGTCGGACTTGACAATGATATTCTCAAAGACTTCTTTTTCTAAAGCTCTTGTGAGAAACCTTGCGCGAATCAGATTAAGGGATTCACATGAATTTCAAGCCCTGGGAAGTAAACACAAAGTATATATATTAAAAATAAAATTTTGTTTTACAATCAGGTTCATGTATAATCAAGTACTATCCGAGAATAATCTGTTGATACTTATATACCTGAAAAGTTCAGATTATGTATCAATGAAGCGCTGTTAATGTATAATGGAAGTTTACACTGTAACTATATGCGTATTAACATACATACATTTGTTTTTGAGGAGCAGGCATCTTGTATCAATTCTGGCTAAATTAAGTGTTGTTTAATTGTCGAGGGCGACACACTAAGTATTGCTGTATTGATATAGCACAAGGATGACTTAAAATACAAACACGATCCTGCACATGCATTTCAATGAAATTGTAATCTCACATAAATAATTTTTCGATTTGCACATGGCCCATACCAATATTTGATCAAAGGATCATGTCTCATCTGTATTCTTAATTCTCATAGTTTGCAAGAAACAAACAAAAAACTGTACAAGATATGTTTGATAGAGTTAAAAAAAAAAATTATTAATAAAAGTTTTTGTGCCAGTGCATTTGAACTAAACGCAAATAGTTAGGTGAAATGAAATGGGGTGCCTGGTTTAACATCCGACTTTTCATTACAAACCGGGGCTATTTATAATTTTAATGGACATACACCATGCTGTGAATTTCAGCATTTCGCATAATTTTGTTTGTTAGCTCCCTTGAGTCCACAATTTACGATAATGATTGTGATTAATTAGCTTAAATTAGAGGCCACACTTATTCCTTTTAGATAGGCTTGAATTATGGTTATCTTTTTTTCGAGACAAAATTGCAATCTGTTTTACAGAGTTAATTTGACAGCCATCTTTATCTCTGTCCAAGATGACTGACCTTTAAACGGTCAGATCATTATAGTTCTATGGGTTATGTCACATCTTTTTCATTGAAAACCCGGCCAATTAAGTTTAAAAACACAATATGAAGAATCCTTAATCAACATAAACAGTGTTCATGAGTGCAACAGAAAAATAATCTAAATGTTTTAAAAGCTGACAAAAAATGTCAAATTGATGGTCACACGTTTGTTGTTTACATCCAACGTAGTAATATGAACTGGTACGGGCAGAATGATATCTTTTTACCCATTTTATGCCTCTGCATACTATTTTCTGTAACTGTTTACGCTAAATATAGAACATTTTTTTATCCAGATATACTTCAAATATGTTTAATTTTTTTTCTAATACTTTAAAAAGATCTTTATAATTTAATTTGTTGGAGGAAAAAAGTTAATATATTTGATTCATTAAGTCGTATCGATGTCATCCTTATCAGTGACTGTAGCAGCCAAGCGAATATTCACTGCGGATCAGTGTGACAAATTTGGTGTGTGGACATATTTCCACACATTGTGTGGCTATCTTCATTAGTACGGTTGGAGCAGGACGTTAAATCCAATTCCATTTCATTTCTAGATGTTTTTCACTACTCAAGATCATGGGCAATTGAATTTATAAGAGATGATGTTATTATATCAAGATCAGATAATAAATATACTGATACCCCCTTCTCCATCCTGAATTAATAACACCTCCATGAACTAATCATATCTAATATCCTGTTTGTCTACCAACTTACTGATCTCCACATATTGAATAGTCCGAGATTAATTACTGTTTAGTGAATGATCTTCTCATAGAAAAACTAATTATCTGGTCAAATCATTTCATACCTTGCAACCCACAATTTCAAGAGTTCACTGTCCACTGATTGTTTCGTAATAAATGAGATTATCGTATAAACATTTTAGCTTGTCAAAAGCTTACAGTTTCTCCTTGAACACAAACATCATAATCTTGCTCACAGTTGTGCAAAGTACCAGTATTCACAAACATTTTTTACTCTACATACAGTTATGGACTTCTATTAATAATAATTAGTAATAATAATTTATTTATAATGCGCCCATTACCAATATTAAATATTGCTCAATGGCGCGGTTAACATCACACATAGAAAATAAAATAAAATTAATTGGATGATAAAAGAATTAAAATGGCAAATAAAGATTATAATAAAATATGACATGTGTAATAAACAAATTAAAATAGCTAAAGGTAATAAAGCATAACATAGAGCAGCGCCTAAACACAGTATACATGTACAATGAAATCGGATACCTGCTTTAAGCCATAGTAGTCAACAAAAAGGTGTGTTTTTAAATTGCGTTTAAAACTTTCAATGCTATCAGATAGTTTAATATTAAGAGGTAAGGTATTCCACAGAATAGGAGAAACGTAGGAAAAAGAGCGTTTAAATGGTTATATTCTACAAGAAAAAGAAGGATCGTTCTAAAAATTTTATCACTCAAGGTTTAATTTTCAAACCTGACATATAACTGGAATGCAAGTTCTTGTTGAATAAAAATATTTTTATTATTATTTCTTGGATACACATTAATCAGTTTATAATACACAATGTTGTTATTATGATTCAACTTGATATTTATAAATGTCTATATGATCGTCTTCCATATAATTTTCACAGAAGGCTGCCAATGAATAAATGAGAGACTACAGTTACCTTTCTAATTTTAAAGTAGATAAATATTGAAAATATTGAATTCAATTAGAACGAATGAAAAGACTTAGCTAACGTTGTAGCAAAACAAAATTGGTGTCGATTGCTTTCCTGAAACTGGAATTTATTTATTTTAAGCTCCTTGCTGGATGTCTGCTAATTCATCTAAAAATCTAGAATTTTTGACATTTGTATGATGAATATTTATGGGTTGCATTTGTGTTCCCTCATCTGAGAAACATATCAATACCATTCAATTATTTTCAACAAAATGTACGATCACTTGCTGGTTGCTTCAAAAATTACAGATTATAATATTAATATGTGACCCACCACGGCAAAACCAGTCGCATGGCTCTATTTCTATATACACTGCAAAATACCTTATATGGGTCAACAACTTCTCCCAAAAAAATGTTTCAGAAAAGCATCTATTTTTCATTAAATCAATCGTTTTTGTGAAAATATTTAAAAAAAATTGCATAAAAATTGTATTTTGTGGAGGCTGTAAAAAAACAACAACGTAATTATATTGCTAGTTACCTAATATGAGTTTACTTTGTGCGCTAGTATTTTTACCTCGCTTGCTGAGTAACGTCAGTCAAGGTTTCTTTCGTTTTTCACTTTTAAATATGTATAAATTACTTTTTTAGAAAAATGTTGCCATGGTAACCAGCCAAAATTTGTATTTTATAGTTCTTAGATATCAAACACAAATCTAAGCTAATCTGTCTGACCCAAGAAATATTATCGCATAACAAAACAAAACAAATTAAGATGTGCAAAATGATTAAAAATTGCTTTTTTTAAAAAAATGTTGCCATGGTAACCAGCCAAAATCAGTATTTTATAGTTCTTAGCTATCAATCACAAATCTAAGCTTATCTCTCTGACCCAAGAAACATTATCACATAAAAGACAATACAAATTAGGAAGTGCATTAGATTAAAATATTTTTTTTAGAAAAACGTTACCATGGTAACCAGCCAAAATCAGTATTTTATAGTTCTTAGATATCAAACACAAATCTAAGCTAATGTGTCTGACACAAGAAATATTATCACATAAAAAGCAAAACAAATTAAGATGTGCAAAATGGTCTTTTATTGCAAAATCATATTTAAAATGTGAAACGAGGCCTTTGTTGTGGCCATGGCCATAACACAGCCAATTCGAACTAATATGGATTTAAGGTAAATTTTAGGAAAATTCAGATGGCCACAACTCAGCCAATTTGTTTGTGATTTGCATATATTATATATCAACAGAAAGCCGTTCCAGTTCCCTTTAAGATAAGCATTAAATCACAGTTTTTAAAAATTGTGACATGTGACTGGTTTTGCCGTGGTGGGTCACATATGGTGCAAGTAGAATCTCAAACTAAGCTCCCTGTTTCAGAATATTCTATCTAAGATTGATTAATTGAAAATAATTAATCTGAGCTTTGAAGTTTGACTAGTCATTGGTTAGAGCACTGACATAATATGTAAAGGTAAACTTTTCTTATAACAATCCTTACAGTTAAATTGTGTATTTTTGTGAAGTCTGTTATGAGGTATTTGTTCGAGCCTTAGAGAAAGCTATAATTTCTGATTGTAGGAGGAAGCATTCCTCCACCACCACCCTGGAAAAGTTCCCCCAGGTAAAATACCCATTGATAAATTCCCCCCTCAACCCAAATTTATATTTTTCAGCACTATAAAACAACATAGTAAAAAACTATATATTTGTTTATTATAAGCCCACTTTGTGTTAAAATGTGAAAATATATGGTTGGCAATCATGTCCATCTTGGATATCTTTTCAACCTAGTACTTCATTATGAATTGGTGTACACGATGAACAACTACTGATATGATTCATTATGCAATATCATAGTAATACTGTGATGTTACGTGCTATAACAAACTATAATAATACGTTATTGTATGATTTCCATATCAATACAGATGCAGCAATAACCATGCAGGATAAATCTTGTCATATAATAATCTTATGAATGTACACACTTAAAGGAGCTAAACCGCTAATATTTGGGACCTAGAAATTGACACAAATGGGTCACAACACATATCACAATGTAATATGAATGTATATAAACTGATTTACATTCATTTCCAACCAGTAATGTTCCAGGAAATACACCTGATGTCCCAATCGAAAGTAAATCTCATGCGTCTGGTTATTCCAGTCTACATGTTCTATGTCTCCAGATAAGAATGTACATCACCGTCTAGCCCCGTTCTTCAAGTCCCTTGTTAAAAATGGGACTGCAACGCATTATGGTACACGATTTTGGTATTTTGTCTTAAATATTGGTTATCTGAAGCCCATCTTTTCCCGGTAAGACCACAACATCAATGTTGATTTAAATTGTTTTCATTGTCAAAGATTTGGATGATATTGAGTTAGAGACTTAGCCTAAGAGACATACAATTTAAGACAAGGGCAAAAATAACAGTTGTTGACAGAAATTAACTTGCATAATTTAATGAAAGTGGAGGTAGGAGGGGTTTAGGGTAAAAATACAGATGCTCATAAAAACAAACAAACGATCAGTCAGACTTTTTAATTTCACTTATCGATATATTGATGATGTTGTAGCCCTTAATAATCCTAAATTTAGTGATTATGTAGACTTCATATATCCTGATGAGCTCGAAATTAAAAATACCACTGACAGTGACAATTACGCTTCCTACTTGGATCTGCGTCTCGATTATGACAATTGCCATAAACTGAGTGTTAAATTGTACGATAAACGGGATGATTTTGATTTTCCGATTGTTAACTTTCCATTTATTAGTAGTAACATTCCAATTTCACCAGCTTATGGAGTGTTTGTGTCTCAACTAATGTGTTACTCGAGAGCTTGTTCCTTTTATTCTGATTTTTTAAGTAGATCGAGGCATTTGTCATCTAAGCTTCAACTACAAGGATACTTGCACACTAAACTTATTAAAACCTTTAAAAAGTTTTATGGCCGTCATATTGATTTGATTGGTAAATATAACGTGTCTCTCTCAGCTATTATTCTAGATATTTTTAATTGACACGTATACCGTTACTATCACCCTGATAATGTCTACTACATCGTTAAGACAGTTCATCACGTGCATTTTGCATACTATAGTCCATTGGCCAATCACGCTATTTTACCGAGATTTCGTCAAATAGTTTGGATGCAGCTATGGCGGGTGTGGCGCCAGACAGGGTAAGCTTACTCTTCCGGACACCTGTTACCACTGCTTGTCGTGTATTCTGTACACGAGCAGTCCATTTGCTCATTACACTATTTTGCTTGAATACACTATTTTGCCTATAATGTTTTTAGGACTTTGAATTCTGTCTTATGGTTTGGATTGTTCGTACTTAGTTTTTATTTTATTCCATATCCCATAATTTTTAAAATGGGCTATGTATGATGACAGTAGCAAGTACAACACAGATAATTTACTAGAAAAACACCTAGGTTTTCAACATGTCATTGGTTAAAAAGATCGATAGAAAAATACTAATTGTGTCATTGTTAAATTTTGTTTGCCTCCTATACCAGTAATTATCCCTGTGTTCAGTGATATAATGATTTCCAATCTACATGCCAGAAGTTATATTCTGAAACTAATATCAAAGATTAAATGCTTGGTATACAAACATAATAAACATTACAAAGCAATTATCAAAGTAATCACTGAGACCCCATATTCCTGAACACAGATACAAATAATCATTTAGTTTAGGTTTAAAGGACCAAAGTCCGTAACTCAAAACTCTCCAAAAGTTCGACATCGAAAACACTAATTATTGGATAATTTAAATCAACATTGATGATGTAAACTTACCGGGAAAAGATGAGCTTCTGATATCCAATATTTAAGATAAAATTAATTTTTGAACATTGGTACACGAATCGTGTACCATAATGTGCTTCAGCCCAAGCTGTATTGAGAGACTCGTGGGACGAGGCAAGACCCATTGTACCAAGTCAAACGTAGTTATGTAGACTGGAATAACTAGACGCTAGACTTTTGCACATGATTAAAATTTCTGGCTTATTTCGCCAAACATAACTGATTTGATTTTGGAGTAAAAACAGAAACCATTGAATGTAAATCAGTATATACATTCATATTACAGTATTATATGCGTTGCGAACCACTTTTGTGAATATCTAGGTCCCAAATGTTAGCGATTTAGCTCCTTTAAATATTGGTTACCTAGCTAACTAGTGATTTATATAGGTGATAAACATAATTTGGATTCTGTCTAGTCTGATTACTCAAACTAAACACATTTTTTAAGGGCATAATTACTCAAATTAGTAAATAACTATAGAAAATAAAAATAAAAAACTGTATTTTTGTCTCAAAATGACCTAGGTTAATTATACTTGCATCTCTATTACAAACCTGATGATAGATAATGAAAAGTTTCAACAAAGAAGTTTGATACCTTTTCAAACTGTTTTCAACTACATGTAATTGAGGTATACAATTTTGTTTTATGTACAATTATATGTGTTCAGTATTTCTGATATAATTATTTTTAACAACTGATTGGCAATTATTGTACTTGAATGAATCAATGTCTGAAATTCTAATAAGTTCCAATTTCATTCTCGACACTAACCTCAGACAAGTAGTAAAGTCAATGTTCATTGCCTTAGATTAAATGTATATTTAATTGAGAGAACATATAATGAATGAAATGTAATTTGGTTGCAGTAGGAGGATTAACAACTCTAGTGTAATCTCTTTTTTATATTCATAGCATGTGATTTTAGATGCTCATTGAACCATTTTATAAACTATATTATTTTGTGTGGTTGATATGAACGATAGTTCTTTGACCAGAAGTTCTTTGACCACAAGACAAGTGTTTGCCCTGTCCGTAAATTAACGTACACCTAAATTAACACAGTTTTTATTGACTAGGTCTTTGAACCATTATTGATATGATCTGTCTACTAAAGGAAGAATTATACTAATTCTCTGTCTGTTCCCATTTCATGTCCTTAATTTGTTTGGTGATGAGACAATTCTTCACAGCTGTGATGTTGAATCAGTAAACTGATGAACCAATCTTGTAGAATTGTTCTTTTCTTAAATCATGTTGAATACTAGCTGGCATTCAAAGAAAATACGCCCACAAGTGCCATTTTGAGTAAAAGTGTAGAGATTTGATACTTTAGGTATCAATGCCTGCAGAAAAATCAATCCTAACAATCAATAACATCTTTTCATTGACCTAAAACCTTTTAACTAAAAATCACTTAACCAGTTACTGTAATCCTCAGAATATCTCCTGGGAAATTAAATTGAAAGTATTGTATGCTACTTCAATTCTATTTCTAAAATGAAACTGCAGATATTAAATTTTTAAAATAGTAGACCATGTTATTAACTCCCATTGGATATTGGCTACCAATTTTTGTTTTCATTGCTTATGAAATTTCATTTTAACAAAATGTTGCTACCAAACGTTTCAGATACAAGAAAAGGGAGGTGCCAGGAAGGCTTTTGACACCAGCCTCCTTTCAACCAAAAAATATTGCTTCTATAGAACAATTCTATATGATTTCAATTTATTTTATTTATTTTATTTTAATTTATTTTATTTATTTTATTTATTAAGCTTTCATATATTCATATATGAAAGCTTATTGTTTCTGTTAAGATTATTATTCTTATTTTTTTTTTTTGTGTTTTATTCACAAATCGGATTTCTCAGAATCTACTCATAGGATCTTTTTGAAACTTTTACCTACCCCCCAAAAAATGGGTGGTGGCTGTTGGATAAATATATTTTCAAAACGTTTTTCGCATTCGAAATCACCGAATTTTACGAACAAATGCATTTGACCTACTTTGCTGTAACTTTGTGACTATTTCACCTATTTTACTAATTCTTTTTTCTTTGAAAACATTGACTCCTTTACTTCAAATCTGCAATTTCGGATTTTCGAATTTCGAAAATTCGTCGCTGTGATTTCGAACCGGAAGTTTACACCAACTCGACAACTTCTTTAGTAGTTGTACGATTTTCATGAAATTTAATATGTAAGTACACCTTAATGATGCGACTCGAAAAATGACTTTAGAAATTTTCTAACTTATCTCCCCTTGGTGAAATTAAGGATCAAAGTTTTCAAAAAAATCTTCGAAATATAGGTCAGAATGACCTAGTTTTTTTTTTCTATACTAGACAAGGAATTACTGATTCGTACACAAAATATGGAGTTTGTCAATCGAACCGGAAGTGCCACCATCTTAAAACGTGAAAAATCAATAAGGCTTTTTTGCTATTTTACTTACAGACTCGGGAGTTATATTTTCTGAATCCTTGTAGGAAGGCCTAAAAAATGTCGCAATAGAATTCTGATTTAGGTCAACCGGGAGTCACCATGTTGAATTGAAAATGAAAAATAGAAGCAATTTGAAGGGCCGAGACTTTGGAGCACTATAACTCTCATTCTGATTAAGCTAGAATGTTCAAACTTGTTGTAGACGTTCACTAGGTCAATGTTATGATTGAGTTCAAAGATGAGCATTTTCTGCTTAGGGTAAGCAGAGATAAGCATGCTGATTTGTTGATTCTTTAGGGCACGATAACTTCGGTTATAATGAAGGGAGGGCGGTGAAACTTTTGTTAATAGAGAGTCTAATAGCTAGCCTGTTGTGTAAAATCATTGTATCATTTTTTTTAAATATCAGGGATAGCCGAAAAAAAGAGATTGAAAATCCAAAAAGTCGTATTTTTACAATTTGGACCATGTTTAGAGGTCTTTCTCGTAAAGTCAACATACTATTTTTTGGGAACTTCATCTACAAAGAGTCTTATTGGTAGTCTTTTATATGAAACCATCGATCAACAGTCCAACATATCAGGAGTAGAAGAACAAAAAGGATCGAACATTGAAAACGGCACCCTTTCATTGTTAAGCGAAACATGCAGTGTGGGTGACTACAATCTACGCATTTAGTCATCGTATAGAGTTTATTCAACAGTATCGAATTCCAACTGCTTAGGGATATTTTACGTGCACTCCAATGTGTACACGGGACCTTGGTTTTTCGTCCCATCCGAAGGACTAGACAGCTGTACTTCTGCCTCACTGACAAGGGGAACCACGCCGGGAAATCGTGCAGAACTTTCAATTCAGGCCAAACGTTTATTGCATACGATTAAGCTGGTCAGTTGGAGCTTATTTTCAAAAGTTTTGTAATAATCGGTTGGTAATTATTAAAGTACCGTGCACATTAAACTGTTATAACAGAAAATTTCGCCCGGTTGAAATGTTTCTTGCTATAAGTCAGCAATTTTCCGAATTCAGGGAGGCTGGATGGCTGAATGGTTAGAATGTGCTCGCTGTATCGTAACGTTTGTCATTGAGTCAACGGGCGTCGTTTCGATCTCCAGGTTGCACGTGACATGGTGTATGATGTCCAATCTCGTGGGTTTTCTCCGTGTTCTTCGGTTTCCTCCCAACGGCTAAAGACCAGTAAGCGCAAGGGGGGTTTTTAAATAAAATTTAAAAAAACATATGTTAGTCCCGAAATGACCTAGTTTGAGTCGAATGTACATTAGGCCGCATTTCTCTCTTTCTCTTTTTTAAATATCAGGGATAGCCGAAAAAAAGAGATTGAAAATCCAAAAAGTCGTATTTTTACAATTTGGAGCATGTTTAGAGGTCTTTCTCGTAAAGTCAACATACTATTTTTTGGGAACTTCTTCTACAAAGAGTCTTATTGGTTGGTAGTCTTTTATATGAAACCATCGATCAACAGTCCAACATATCGGGAGTAGAAGAACAAAAGGATCGAACATTGAAAACGGCACCCTTTCATTGTTAAGCGAAACATGCAGTGTGGGTGACTACAATCTACGCATTTAGTCATCGTATAGAGTTTATTCAACAGTATCGAGTTCCAACTGCTTAGGGATATTTTACGTGCACTCCAATGTGTACACGGGACCTTGGTTTTTCGTCCCATCCGAAGGACTAGACACCTGTGCTTGTCAGGCCCTGCGTTCTGCCTCACTGACAAGGGGAACCACGCCGGGAAATCGAGATGAACTTTTTCCGTGCAGAACTTTCAATTCAGGCCAAGCGTTTATTGCATACGATTAAGCTGGTCAGTTGGAGCTTATTTTCAAAAGTTTTGTAATAATCGGTTGGTAATTATTAAACTATCGTGCACATTAAACTGTTAAAACAGAAAATTGCGCCCGGTTGAAATGTTTCTTGCTATAAGTAAGCAATTTTCCGAATTCAGGGAGGCTGGATGGCTGAATGGTTAGCATGTGCTCGCTGTATCGTAACGTTTGTCATTGAGTCAACGGGCGTCGTTTCGATCTCCAGGTTGCACGTGACATGGTGTATGATGTCCAATCTCGTGGGTTTTCTCCGTGTTCTTCGGTTTCCTCCCAACGGCTAAAGACCAGTAAGCGCAAGGGGGGTTTTTAAATAAAATTTAAAAAAACATATGTTAGTCCCGAAATGACCTAGTTTGAGTCGAATGTACATTAGGCCGCATTTCTCTCTTTCTCTTTTATTTTTAAAGTTTTGTAATAATCGGTTGGTAATCAAAGGTACTGTAAAAGTGATAAAACAGAAAATTTCGTCCGGTTGTAATGTTTCTCAATTTAAAGTCAGCAATTTGCCGATTTTAAGGGGCAAACGTTTATTGCGAACGATTAAGCTGGTCAGAGGGAGCTTATTTTTTAAAAGTTTTGTAATATTCGGTTGATAACTAAAGGTACCGTGCAAATTAAACTGTTAAAATAGAAAATTTGACCCGGTTGAAATATTTCTCGCTGTAGGTCAGCAATTTGTCGATTTTAGGGAGGCTGCGTGGCTGAATGGTTAGCACGTGCGCTCTGTATCATAACGTCTGTCACTGAGTCAACTGGCGTTGTTTCGATTTCTTGGTTGTACGTGACAAGGAGTATGGTCGCATGTCCAACCTCGTAGGTCGTAACGCCGCTGCCCGGGTAAAATTTCCCTCATTGCACACTTTATGGCGTATGCCCGTCTTCAGTAGCCCATTTTAGGAGCAGCACAGTAGGACGTTAAACCCCATTCAATTTCATTTCATTTTCTCTATCGAAAAAAAGAGATTGAAAATCCAAAAAGTCGTATTTTTACAATTTGGAGCATGTTTAGAGGTCTTTCTCGTAAAGTCAACATACTATTTTTTGGGAACTTCTTCTACAAAGAGTATTATTGGTAGTCTTTTATATGAAACCATCGATCAACAGTCCAACATATCAGGAGTAGAAGAACAAAAGGATCGAACATTGAAAACGGCACCCTTTCATTGTTAAGCGAAACATGCAGTGTGGGTGACTACAATCTACGCATTTAGTCATCGTATAGAGTTTATTCAACAGTATCGAATTCCAACTGCTTAGGGATATTTTACGTGCACTCCAATGTGTACACGGGACCTTGGTTTTTCGTACCATCCGAGGGACTAGACAGCTGTGCTTGTCAGGCCCTGCGTTCTGCCTCACTGACAAGGGGACTCACGCCGGGAAATCGAGATGAACTTTTTCCGTGCAGAACTTTCAATTCAGGCCAAACGTTTATTGCATACGATTAAGCTGGTCAGTTGGAGCTTATTTTCAAAAGTTTTGTAATAATCGGTTGGTAATTATTAAAGTACCGTGCACATTAAACTGTTAAAACAGAAAATTTCGCCCGGTTGAAATGTTTCTTGCTATAAGTCAGCAATTTCCGGAATTCAGGGAGGCTGGATGGCTGAATGGTTAGCATGTGCTCGCTGTATCGTAACGTTTGTCATTGAGTCAACGGGCGTCGTTTCGATCTCCATGTTGCACGTGACATGGTGTATGATGTCCAATCTCGTGGGTTTTCTCCGTGTTCTTCGGTTTCCTCCCAACGGCTAAAGACCAGTAAGCGCAAGGGGAGTTTTTAAATAAAATTAAAAAACATATGTTAGTCCCGAAATGACCTAGTTTGTGTCGAATGGACATTAGGCCGCATTTCTCTCTTTCTCTTTTATTTTTAAAGTTTTGTAATATTCGGTTGGTAATCAAAGGTACTGTAAAAGTGATAAAACAGAAAATTTCGTCCGGTTGTAATGTTTCTCAATTTAAAGTCAGCAATTTGCCGATTTTAAGGGGCAAACGTTTATTGCGAACGATTAAGCTGGTCAGGGGGAGCTTATTTTTAAAAGTTTTGTAATATTCGGTTGATAAATAAAGGTACCGTGCAAATTAAACTGTTAAAATAGAAAATTTGGCCCGGTTGAAATATTTCTCGCTGTAGGTCAGCAATTTGCCGATTTTAGGGAGGCTGCGTGGCTGAATGGTTAGCACGTGCGCTCTGTATCATAACGTCTGTCACTGAGTCAACTTGCGTTGTTTCGATTTCTTGGTTGTACGTGACAAGGAGTATGGTCGCATGTCCAACCTCGTAGGTCGTAACGCCGCTGCCCGGGTAAAATTTCCCTCATTGCACACTTTATGGCGTATGCCCGTCTTCAGTAGCCCATTTTAGGAGCAGCACAGTAGGACGTTAAACCCCATTCAATTTCATTTCATTTTCTCTATCGAAAAAAAGAGATTGAAAATCCAAAAAGTCGTATTTTTACAATTTGGAGCATGTTTAGAGGTCTTTCTCGTAAAGTCAACATACTATTTTTGGGGAACTTCTTCTACAAAGAGTCTTATTGGTAGTCTTTTATATGAAACCATCGATCAACAGTCCAACATATCAGGAGTAGAAGAACAAAAGGATCGAACATTGAAAACGGCACCCTTTCATTGTTAAGCGAAACATGCAGTGTGGGTGACTACAATCTACGCATTTAGTCATCGTATAGAGTTTATTCAACAGTATCGAATTCCAACTGCTTAGGGATATTTTACGTGCACTCCAATGTGTACACGGGACCTTGGTTTTTCGTCCCATCCGAAGGACTAGACAGCTGTGCTTGTCAGGCCCTGTGTTCTGCCTCACTGACAAGGGGAACCACGCCGAGAAATCGAGATGAACTTTTCCGTGCAGAACTTTCAATTTAGGCCAAACGTTTATTGCATACGATTAAGCTGGTCTGTTGGAGCTTATTTTCAAAAGTTTTGTAATAATCGGTTGTTAATTATTAAAGTACCGTGCACATTAAACTGTTAAAAAGGAAATTTCGCCCGGTTGAAATGTTTCTTGCTATAAGTCAGCAATTTTCTGAATTCAGGGAGGCTGGATGGCTGAATGGTTAGAATGTGCTCGCTGTATCGTAACGTTTGTCATTGAGTCAACGGGCGTCGTTTCGATCTCCAGGTTGCACGTGACATGGTGTATGATGTCCAATCTCGTGGGTTTTCTCCGTGTTCTTCGGTTTCCTCCCAACGGCTAAAGACCAGTAAGCGCAAGGGGAGTTTTTAAATAAAATTAAAAAACATATGTTAGTCCCGAAATGACCTAGTTTGTGTCGAATGGACATTAGGCCGCATTTCTCTCTTTCTCTTTATTTTTAAAGTTTTGTAATAATCGGTTGGTAATCAAAGGTACTGTAAAAGTGATAAAACAGAAAATTTCGTCCGGTTGTAATGTTTCTCAATTTAAAGTCAGCAATTTGCCGATTTTAAGGGGCAAACGTTTATTGCGAACGATTAAGCTGGTCAGGGGGAGCTTATTTTTAAAAGTTTTGTAATATTCGGTTGATAACTAAAGGTACCGTGCAAATTAAACTGTTAAAATAGAAAATTTGGCCCAGTTGAAATATTTCTCGCTGTAGGTCAGCAATTTGCCGATTTTAGGGAGGTTGCGTGGCTGAATGGTTAGCACGTGCGCTCTGTATCATAACGTCTGTCACTGAGTCAACTTGCGTTGTTTCGATTTCTTGGTTGTACGTAACAAGGAGTATGGTCGCATGTCCAACCTCATTGCACACTTTATGGCGTATGCCCGTCTTCAGTAGCCCATTTTAGGAGCAGCACAGTAGGACGTTAAACCCCATTCAATTACATTTCATTTTCTCTATTTTGCTTATTTATTATAGTGGATAAATATTTTTCTGGTTCTAGCAATTATTTAATTTCTGCATAGAAATCTTGCTTTGGCCAGTTATTTTTATTGCAGAGTGCCATTCTTGTATATTGCAGTCTATGACCCTTTGTTTAAAACATGCTTAAGAAGTCGTCACGATTTCCTACTTATAACCAAACATATTGGAAATATTAGTCTGGCATTATTAAATCCTAATTTTATTGGTCTTATTTAAAATTAAACTTTCATTTAACTATGAACAACTCTTAACGTGTCTCTTTAAAACTATTAAATACTCTAAAACAGTAGCTCAACCTTTTGACCTAAACTCATTAATTTACCATTTTGTTGTGAGCGACTTCTTATTCTTCCTATATGACATATTGCACGTGTCTGATTTCAAAGGGGGTTGGGTGGCTGAATGGTTAGCACGCGCGCCTGTCATTGAGTTAACTAGCGTGTTTTCGAATGCTCGGTTGTACGTGACAAGGAGTAAGGTCGTCTGTCCAACCTGCCATTTTTAATTTTTTTCCCCCACTTGATACAATCAATGACACGTGACGATAAATATGAAAGCTTTCATATCTGCATGGGACAGTAGCAGATCTAGTTTTATTTATTTTATTTATTTTATTTATTTTATTTATTTTATTTATTTTATTGCAAGTAATTGCTATGGCCAACATATATAGGTACAAAATATATGGTGATTATTACACAACAGATAAGGAATAAGGAACATAATTACAATAGAAAAAACAAAGTAAAATAATTAAAAAAATAAAATATATGTAGGTATAAAGTAGTTTCAATATATTTATATATGTCACAAGGGTAAAAAGTTCCCAAAAGGTTTTTATTTTCATTTTTGATATAGATATTTTCCTAAATTGATAATTTATGTAAAGAAGGAAAGGACCAAAAACTACGATGAAAGAACTTGTAACGTAAATTTATATATGATGGGTAAATTCTATTTTCATGATCCATTCTAATGCTTCCCAATGATTTAAAATATCTGGCAAGTTACACAAACAAAGTTAAAAGACTTTTTATCAAAGCAATTTTTAAATATCACTAATAAGTTTGATTCAATTTGAAATTCTTTTTAAATGTATACCATATACATTATCTACCAGTATTCTTGATACTAATTAGGGGATCACGGTGGCTAAGTGGAAAAGGCGCTGGTTGGCTAGCCTGGAGGTTGGGTGTTCGATCCCTGCATTGGCCGAGAAAGTTCATCTCGATTTTCCGGTCGTGATTTCCCCTTGTCAGTGATGCAGAAGGAGGGCCTGCCAAGGACAGCTGTCTAGTCGTTCAGATGGGACGAAAAACCAAGGTCCCGTGTACACATTGGAGTGCATGTAAAAGATCCCTTGGCAGTTGGAATTCGATAAAAGAGAAGAGTAGGCCGTAGCACCGCTGCCCGGGCAAAATTTCCCTCATAGCACACTGTATTGCGTATGCCTGTCTTCCATTAGCCCAGGTTAGGTGCATAATAGTAGGACGTTAAACCCCATTCCATTCATTATGATACTAGTAACTTTTGGGAGAAGTTTAGATACTTAGATTTGTTATTCCATTAAAAGTGGGTTTTACTCATGAACTTGATTTTTTTGTAATTTCTGATGAAATATATATAATAGTTAAATTTTTAACGTTCTTATTGTGTAATAATAGTGATAATTCTCATTAAAAAATAGCCTACCCTTGAACCAGTTTATTACTGGATCTGCTGAAAAACATAAAATAACTATACATGTAGTATGGAACAGAATGACTATCTTGGAAATTGTATAAGATCCAAAATAATGAATGACGGGTACCTCAGATCAGCAACTTTGTAATGTATTCAACCAAAAAAAACCTAAATAAACAAAATGGTCCAAATTATATTTACAATAACTTGGATATTTTAATATGTATTTAGAAAAGAATATCAAATGTCAATACTTTGGAAAATATACCCATAATATATAAACTAATAGTTTATAAGCTATGTATAATTAAGTAGCTAGATTTAAAAAAAAAAAACAATGTCAACACATTTCTGCTATTTTAATTAAATTACTACTATACTCTATAAGTTGATTTCAAGATTATTCTTTAAACATTTTATATGAGAGATCTATTCTATAATAATAACTTCTACCAATTCCTTATAGATGTTTTTCTTTGCTAACAAAGGAATTAGGTTCAATTTAAGATTCTGTTTATTGCCCCTCACTCTTGTATTCCTATCTTTATAATCTTTGGTATATTCTTTTCGAGTCATCACAAGAGCAGACTGTTTAAAAGAATTATTTTTTCGCTTTGTCTGATAGTGCTTGGAGACACTACAAAAGAGCCTTTCCTTAATTATTTTGTTTTGAAATTAATTGGTATTCCTTAGGCTTTGCCTGATCCTGTACAGACACGACAAAGGATGTATAAGACTATACAAAAGCTTAACTTTTATCCAGATCTACAGGAAACAACCTGGATGTTTGACCTTTATACTATCCATCCGAATGGCTTAATGATGAAATTTGAACCTGTTACATGAAAGGAAATTAAACCTCTTGACGAACAATGCAGGTTCTACTATTATGAAGCCAAATAGAAATATTTGTCTCTAGTTGAAGGAGACAACTATATCTGCATCTGCTCCATATCTGATAAATCTGTCATCGGGAGTTTTATATGAACAGAAATATATATAAGTGCACCATATAACTGGAGAGGCGGTTTACATGAGCTCAGCTTTTCCCCAATCCCATTCAGATTTCCTGGATTAAAAATACATTGCTTTAAAGGGTCAATCCCGATAATGTGGTTGAGAATAAAACTCTTTAATTTTGTGTTAAAATCCATTAAGATCCGATACCTTAGGGCCGAGCAACTAACTAAATATATGTGATACGTTTTCAAAAACTTAAACCCACAGTCTTCATCTTGAAATAGAGTCTGGTGTCCCAAACTGTCTTATGCGGGGATTTGATAAAACCAGAGTTTTATTTTATAAAAATAATGTGTCGGTGAAATTTACGTTTTGTTATCTAGTACATCACATGGACCAATCACCGTGTAGACCTCTGAAGGAACGGGAATCGATTATCGGGTCACCCAACGAAAGAATTGACCCGAAATCTTAAAAAGGTTACGTGCCCAGATAAGCTGTTTTAACGCTCACGTCCAAACGACTCAATATTTTGAGCTGAAATTTTGAGTCAGAGTATATACACCAGTCTTCTATATTTCATACATACTCGGACTTTTATTTTTGAGGCTCTGTTCTATTCGGGACTGTCCCTTTAAAAAAAAGAAAAAAAGTCTTGTTTGCTTCTTCCTTATTAATTTTTATTTTATTCCTAAGTTATTTTAAAAATCATGTCTTATTACGCTAGGATGTGATATAATTTCTAAATTTAGTTTAACACCTGCTAAATCAGGCGGATAATAAGGTAATATTCATTTACATCGAAAATACACAGCAAATTAATTGTTCATATTCATTGAAAATAAGTGCATTACCATGCCATATGTTGTAAATTGATTATCCTCATAAAACCTTAATTCCAGCACACATTACGGTAAACATCTCTGCCATTTCCATGGTGTATATAAGAATAAAATTAGCTAGAACATGCGGTAAGTCCATTTGTAATTTGTATTTTGCAAACTTAAGAGATTATATTATAACCTGGTCCTGAAAAACAATTCAAATATAGTTTGCTCAAATTGCACATGTGACCATAGAAAAAAAGATATTTTAGTTTCAATATGACCGAATTATTATTTTTTCAAGACGTTAACCCCCTTTCCATTTATTAAAACATGCAGAGGTTGAAGCACAAGGAAAACACAATCTTTGTCAAGTTTGTTCTTAAAAATATTACTAGAAGTAATGAAGTCTGAACTATGTCTCTTCATAAAGCTTGATTGAAGAATTTCATTTAGACCTGATATCTTTGTTGTGTTCTGAAATGATCAGTTACTGCTGTTTCAATCAATTTGAGAGAATAGACAATTTTGAATACAGTCTAAAATTTTTAATATGATTTGGGCACAAAGTTAAGTTGCTGAAGTTCTTGCAAGAAACATTCTCTATTTTGGTGTAAAGGTATAAGTTTAGTTTGTAAAGGGCAGACTTTTCAAGTAAGGAGAATATCATTTCTTTGAAATAAAATAAAAACTAAGTACGAACAATCCAAACCATAAGACAGAATTTGAAGTCCTAAAAACGTTATAGGCAAAATAGTGTATTCAAGCAAAATAGTGTAATCAGCAAATGGACTGCTCTTCGTGTACAAAATACACGACAAGCAGTGGTAACAGGTGCCCAGAAGAGTCAGCTTATCCTGCCTGGCGCCACACCCGCCAAAGCTGCATCCAAACTATTAGGCGAAGTGTCGGTAAAATAGCGTGATTGGCCAATGAACTATCGGTATGCAAAATGCACGCGATGAACTATTTTTATTATAAGTGTGGGCATTAGTGTTGTGCGGTTTGTAAATTTTCTTTCGGTTTCGGTTTTCGGTTTTTCTGGGTCAAAAAAACTCGGTTTCGGTTTCGGTTTTCGGTTTTTTATTCATTTAAAAACTGTATTATAAATGTAGTGATTTATAGTTATCTTATACAGCCTATTTGGAAGCCAGAAAATATATCAAACATATTGATGTAAATTGTAAACAACAAGTTTTTTTTACTGTTAAGATGACTTTAATTACGACTAGTAAATACAAAGTTACTGTAAAAAAAAAAAAAAGATTTGACAAACTTATTTTAGGTGCACTTTCAAGTTGGATGTGTTTCCGAATTCAGCAGAAATATGCTCTTCACAAAGATTGCATTATATTTAGTACTGTCCATAGAAATGTACTGTCATCCAATCTTTCGTAGTGAGAAAGCCATGGACTTGGAAGACATTTTACTTCTTGAGGAAGCCATCGTGCCTAATATTGACAACCGGCTAAGGGTTGCATAAAATTTTGGATTATAAACCGAAACGAATTGAGAAAATAAATAGTCTAGGCCATCCAGACTTATTAAACTATTAAACACTCTATACATAGGGGTCCTGGTTGATCTAAAATCAAAACGAAAGTGGGGGTTACATTAAAATTTTGGAATGTATCAAACTTTTCCGAAACGAAAAACGGGTAAATTAAAATTTAGGAATTTGGAAAAATAACCGAAACGCATGGTTAATTTTTTGTTTTATCGGTTCGGTTTTCGGTTTATATGTAAAAACCGCGGTTATTCGGTTAAACCGAAAAACCGCACATCACTAGTGGGCATGTCATTTTTAAATGCTTCAAATTGAGTTTTCCTGTCTTCATTAGTCCAATTAATGTACAAAACTAGAATGTTACACCTCATTTCATTCAATTTTTAGTATTCCAGCCACAAACTTTAGGTCTTGCACTTTTCAGTTTAAATAATGAGAGCTACATGTATATTAAAATGATATTTGGATCTAAATTACAATGATCAACAACACGAAATTGTTCTGTCATGCTATAACTAGATCAAAGAGTATGCTCTTTTATAATTTCTCTAGTTGATTTCGTCGCTGATGTGAAAATGCCAACAGCTAGTTTTTACAGAGGCATAATGATTGAAATGTAATTACTGTGTAGGTTTAATAGGAATAATCTGGTGTTTTGTAAGAACTAATAGAACACTTCCTTTAATTTCCTTTGAGTTGTAAATTCACAAACAAACACAAATGTTCTCACTAACCGACCATACTACAAGTTACTTTTGCCAAAATTTACAACAAAAAAAGAAATCTAAATTTTGACTTAATGTAAATACCTAATACTTTGTTAAAAAAAACAATCCCAAATTCTGCATAAGTAAATTGCATGATGGCAGAGATAAATCTTCTAGATTTGCTATGAGGATTGATATAGCTTGAATGCTGAGGTATAATTCTTTTTTCTTTACATATTTTTGCTTACTTTTTGTAAATTGCTGTTTTAAAGATACTTTCCGACAAAGGTATTCATTGGGTGTTTATTTCCGATGAAAGTATGGCAATTTTGGTACCGGTATATACAGAGAAAGTACAAACATCAATCTTACCAGAAAAATACCAGATTCCCTATAAACACTCAATGGAGCACATTTAGGACAAAAATGTAAAGGTTTCCCTAACCAACAACCCAACGATTAGAAGTTGTCTGATCTCTCAGCGCTTAGGAAGTGCCTATGTTGATAAACTTAATGGTGAGCAGAATAGGAAAAAGTGATCGACATAACACAATTTCTGAGATAAAAAGCACAGAAAGAGATGGCGGTGGATAATCTGAGAATTTAATTTTAGACTTCGATATTTATGAAAAATGGACGGACACTGATTAAAGGAAACATCTAGGTGCTGCATCTGCCAAGTGACGTGACAGAACATGAATTATTTTAATGGAGATTTTATTGCTTGGGGTATTTCCTCATGAATACAAGGATTTGAAGCAAAATATTGATTGATTAATTAATTTAAATAAATTAGTCAAAATATATAATCAGATTTATTTTTATTTTACCCGGTAA
This sequence comes from Patella pellucida, assembly GCA_917208275.1. Classification (NCBI taxonomy): domain Eukaryota; kingdom Metazoa; phylum Mollusca; class Gastropoda; family Patellidae; genus Patella; species Patella pellucida. The sequence goes on along the minus strand of OU795039.1, from coordinate 54,261,049 downwards.
TCAGAAATTGCATCCTAAGCTTGGCATGGTGCAAACTTTTTAACTTTGTAGATTTCGGGGGTTTCTCCGGGAAGGGTTCTAAATCCATTTTGAAACTTCAACAAATATATTAAATGGTAATTTATGAGGAATATCGATTCTAAGGTATGTTATTACCACAAAAATACAACAAATGGGTACATTATTATAAAAAATTTCCATATTCAATTCACATACCAGCTTGAAATATTTTCATGTCAGTAATATTCCTGAATAAATTACAATGGATATTTCTGATACAACATCACGCAATTTCTTCATAACACAATTTGTAGTTTTTGGCATTGGAGATTCTTTTGAAAAAATACATTATTAATGACTGGTATTCAGTGTTGTATCTGAGAATTATATTCAACTAAGATTTAAACTTAACTAAAAACTGTGAAACCATTAAATGTATGATCTAATTATTATTTTAATATCTACTGGTACTTGGAATTCATACAGTTTGTTGAAGACACACAATTCCTGAGCAAGATGCATAATCCGTGTCGAGATCGTCTGCCTAAATTCCTTAAATTGCCTAATGACAATCCACAAAGGCATCTTAATGGATCTGTTATGAATAATCAGCATGCTTAATTGTTTTTGTTTTTTAACGGATTATCCAAATTACCGTTACATATGTGCTAATTACTCAGATTATGAACCAATGGCTCATTCTCACTGAGGTATGACAGTTATATATTCAAGCCGACTTTAAAGTTACTTTATTCAAGATATAGATAAGAACTAGCCATTCTTGCTATAATAGTTCGAAAGTAGGTGATGTAAAATGAACAATTTGAAAATTTCATTCAAATTACTCTATTGTAAGCGAAGATATTGGCATTTAAAGATTTGACCGACGTGTGCAATAATTTCAACCACGGACCCGGTTGATCAGAGCTAAGACTCGAAGCGTCTTGGACCGCCATATTTGATTTATCACTTAAACGTTTTAATCTGTTTAATATCGGAGCAATGTGATGCCATCCAAAGTTGATTAAGGCCTGGATCAGTTAATTAATGTCTAATTAATACTTTAGAAAACACTTCATGCCCAAAAAAAGACCTGCACTAGGCAGATTTAGCTCTTGAATAATGCATGTTTAAGCAAGTTGATTATTTAATGAACAAGTAATAATTAACCTGTTGTAATTTAGTCGAAGGTAGATGATTTAAATTATACCATAGTGGCTGGTTCATTGTTTTACCAATCTGCTTGATTAAACTTCAAGTAGCCGAAGCCAACAAAAAACAGCCGATTAAAATCCCTGCTCAGCGGAATTATTTATTACCGGTAGATATAAATTGGGGCAGTTTTTGACGAACTGGAAGTATTTACAGATGGGGCCAAAATTTATCTCAATTTGACCATATCTTTTTACTTTTTTTGATTTTTTAGACAAATCCCATAGAGGTTTTGGGATAATTTTTTAAATTTTGAATTTTGCTTCATTATCTTAGTCTTTCTTCAGCATATTTTCAACATTTAAAATGACATATTTCCATCACTGTTTGAGGTATCAAGTTTCAACTTTGTATGAAGAAGGAACACATTGATGCCTTTAAACAATGTAGCAAAATTTTCGAGGCCCTCAGATTTGACCAGAGTCCAGAAATCATGAATATTTCTATTTATTTGGAAAATAGACAAAAAAGGACATGTTGATATTAGCCCCAGATATTGTTTTTCAACTTAGGACAAATTGTTAGATAACATTTTCACATACAAAACTTTTAAAATCATGAAATCAGATACAGTTCACAAACTGAGCAACAGTTTTTTTGGTTGTAGTTTAACTCTTTGAGCTTGCCATTAATCTGTTAACTTCTGAATCTTTCATCATTATTTAATAAAAATCATAAAACCTGCTGAAATCACGACATGTATGAAGGTTTATATATACCTGTACTTGTTATTAAATCCACCCGGCATTGAATTAATAAATTCTATTTTGTTTCTGCATTATAATATAGAAACAAAAAGAAAGAATAATTTTGATAGATTTTGAGGAATATTTTGCAAGACAACTTTGAGGGTGTTTTTATGGTTTTCAATATTTTTAAGTAATGCATGAGTGTTTCTAGAAAGATGTTCTATGCATCCAAATAGCTTTCAAAATGATAATTCATTTTCAGTTTGTAACAGAATTAAATTAAAGAGAAGTGACTCCTTGTTGTTGGTCCCTCACCATTTGGTAATAATAAAACATTGTTCAAATCTGTCTTTTCCAATATAACATTGGATTGGTTTTAAGAAATTTTCTATAATCATCATGTTTTTGTTAATTTCATAAATAAATAAATAATAATTCTTAGGTCTTTCCAAGCAATTCTTTTTACAATTCCTTGCTCAGATTTGCTTTGTAAGATTGTAATAACACTATTTCATGTTAACTAATAGTAATAATTTTTTTGGATTTCTAAATATTTAATGACCACCTTGTGATTGGTATTCCTTTCAGCTGATCAGGAACAAATGTCTTAGAGAAGAGAAATTGTAATCAAAGTCTTCACAGAAAAGTTGAAAACTTTTTCAAAAGTTTTAGAATAACCAGATTTTATGTTATATATTAGTTAATAATGGTAACAATTTTTAAAAAGAGAAAAAAAATAACTTACAACTGATGAAAGATGAGCTTAATATTCCAGAGTCCAAATTACATTTGTTCATGTAATGTTTGTCTTATCTTTAAAGTCTTAGTGTTACCGGCACAACTAACTGAGCTCAACTGAACTGTAGGGAAGTGTATATACCAATATCTGATGTATAGTTCTTCTCTCTTGCCAGCATATATATATTGATCTCCAGTTATAGCTGGGATCATCTTTAACACAGCTATAGTTTACAGATTTGTAATACCAAATAAGATCTTGTCGATCATAATTAATAAAATACTGGTAAATTGTCATTAACTTCTTGTGTAATCATGTAATATATTGTCTTCACTTGTCGGGGTGGCTTCTGTGAGGAGGACGGGGAGCATGATCTGTTGATCAGTTGGAAAGAGAAACCAAAGTCCACCAACAGATTTATAGGACTGTGAAATGAAGAATAAAGATTAGGGTCAACAATTTTGGCTTTATTAAATAGGGTCATTCAGGTAAACATAAACACTTGTATTTGGCAGGGGTGGAGGTTATAGAACTGATATTGTCTTTAAGGTTTTATGGTCACCCTAAGGAACTTTCTCGACCTACACCAGAGCCTCCGGGGATGAACCATGACTTCCTTTTTATATAAGTTCATTCTGAGGTGCCCTATAGAAATTGAGAGTCTTGCATTGAATTTATCTGGATTTTATGTTAATCATAATTGTCATCAGCAATTATTAACGAGCGTATTAAAACAGGTATTGACATGACATTTATCACCAAGCATCATGGATTCAAACTATGTCTTCTAAATACCAACAGATTTTACAGTAAATTTGATATTTTAGGTCTAACTGAAACAGTTTTATACTCAAAGATTACAGATTAAATAATTAGAAAAGATAAATGCAATAAAATTTGTGGGGAATTAATTACGTACTTGTATGTTAAGTCTAACATCATATTTAAGAATTATTTAGATCTAAAGATTAGGGAAATTGAAACAATATGGATCGACACTACTTCCAAATAAAAATAATGATTTTTATTTTGTTTGGTCTATGACCTCCTGCCTCCAATCTAAACATAGGCTGGTAGAAAAACTTTGGATTTATGACGTTGGAAGTATGGTATGAATTATTCAAAAAATTACCATATCAACTACAAACTATGGTGGAACAAAACCCAAAATTTAATAACAAGTTCTAAGTCTAAATATATCGGCCAAAATTTTGAGCTGGCTTACAAATGCAATTCCGTTGCAAGGTCCTCGAAGCTAAACTAACTATACATTTTTGGGAAATCTTATTATAATACCAAGAGGAGAACAAATACAAGAGTTCCAAAAAGAATGTTTGCAATATCTTGATACAGAGCCCAATGAAAATTGTCACTATAATGAGTAAATGCTATTCATATAATTAATAATCTGGGGCCGGTTGCTCAAAACTAAGTTATTTTAACGATCCGTTTAACTCTAACGGACCTATATCTTGGTAACATGTTGTTTGTTAAATTTACTACAGAAAACACTATAGAATACTTTTTTTTTTCTTTTAGAAATATTAGCATAAATCTGTTGGATAAATTTGCACCACCGAATGTTTGGGGCCTTTATTTCCAGCAACAATCTTTCTCTCTGTTAAAGTTAACGGATCGTTAAAAGATAACAGAGCTTTGAGCAACCAGCCCCTTAAGTTGCCATAAAATTAACAATTAGTGAAAAAACACCAGATGCCTCCATCCTTGGCAAAGAATAGTATTTTAACAAAAATGCTCAAAACATAAATTTAGAGCTGATGCTGAACAAGGAATTTTGGATATCTGGCTGAAAGAAATAGACTTAAGTATTATGAAGGAAGTTGTTTATCTCAATATTTATAGTAAGGCGTTTGATCTGATAGACCATAGATTAATTTTTCCAAAATTAAAATATATACAAATTTGACTTGAAATCGTATAAACTAATTTCATCCTATCTGGATTTTTGAAAGCAACAAGTAGCCTTAGGGGCAGTCATTCAGCTGTTTTACTGATGTTAAATTTGGGGTCCCACATTGATCCAATATTGGTCCTTTTCATTTAAAGATATTTATAAACGTTCCCCAACTTCATGTCAGTAAATGCCATACTGATCTAGCTAGTTTAGTAATATAGAGATTGCCCTTCAATAGGGTTTACTAAATGTATTTAATTTGTGTAATGATAATGGTATGGTTAATAAATGCTAAAAAGACAAAAGCCTTGCTTATAGCTTCAAAAGACCAACCAAACACAAACAACTGAATTATCATTAAAACTTAATGGAGAATCATCAGAAAATGTACCTGCAGTAGTGTTATTACTTATTGTTGACTGAAATTGAGTCTGGAATCTCAAAATTAACAAAATTTCCTAAATCATATCCTCTAAAAATCTACCTCCTGACAGGTTAAACCCTTCAACATCATCTTAAAATTTTATTTTTCAATAGTAATATTTTAACATACTTTGGGGTAATGCCAATAAAGGTAAACTACATGTAGAGGTCGAGTATAAACTTCAAAAGAAGCATTTTGTTTGGATGAAAAACCTGATTAAAATTCAATACCTTTATTTGAATCTCTAAATTGGCTTACAATTGACTAATGAACCAAGGAATGCTCACATTCAAAATTCTAAGAAACAAATTACCATCATATTTAGAATACATATTCTGTGAAAATTCTATATTGACAGATACTACGTACCATGACGTTGAGATCAGAAAGTCAACTTGAATTAACAATTCAAAAAAGTAAAAATCTCAATGATTTATTTTCAAACGAAAGTTAGTAAAATCTGTAAAATCTTTTAACCCTTGTTAATTATTTTTATTTGCCATTTTTTCTTTCTTGTTAGGTTGATTTTTCACTTTTATCAGATTATATAGCACTTTGTAAGTGTGTGTAGATTTTGTTACTGTGTAGTTGCTAGTTTTATAGAGTAAAAGGGACATTCTGGAGATTAAAGCTCATGTACTAAATATGTTCCCTCAGAAAAAAAGTCATTATTATTATTGCTGCTGTGTCCTTTCCAAACCTCACATGTCATGTGACGAAAGTGTTTTCCACTGCCTTGCAACTCTTGTTTGTCTTTTATATTTTTTTTATAGACAATATTTTTATTCAGGATGTCTGAATGGGATTGGGGAACAGGCTCAGCCTATATCAAACCCCTCTCTCTAGATAATATACAAACATAGAATTAAAATGGGTGTATATAGTAGTATATACACAGTTAAAATGACACACAGATACATATATAATGAGACGAATGAGAATGTACAATACATAGATTACATTGTTACATAAATTTAAAATTAATATTAGGATTTATATTTAACCAATTAGTAAGCAAGGTTAAAATCTGTTTGACATATTGATAAACTTATGGACCTGGCTAAAAATGGTGTTGTTTACATTGATACAGTTGGTTGAGAACCCGAACAGAAGACAGTTAATGTTTTTGAGATTGTATTGTAGTTTGTCTATGATTTCCTTTCGTGCATTTGAATATCAGGAGCATTTCAAGAGGTAGTCTTCAGGATCTTCAAAAATGTTTTTATGTCTGATTTGCCTTTGGAGAGATGATCGGAGAATATTTTAAGAGTTCTTGAGTTTCCCATTGAAATATTGTCACATTATCCTGCAGGCTAGGATAAAGTTCATATCATAGTTCATATCAGTCAGCTACATGGAATATTTTGGATGAATGCTGTCATGTCTTACATATAGCCAAGGTGGAATTGACAGATTTGATATGGTTTCTGTAACATTAATTTAACTTGACTTTTTTTTTAGCTGGTGTCATATGACAGTGACTTACAGCAATGATGTGTTGATACCTCCGTGACTGAAATTTTTGATCATAAAAAAAGGTTATACATTTGGAATTTTATATGGCAGGAGACCATAGCTACACAATTAATTACTAAGTGGACAAATTTAAGCTGGCATTAAAGCTAAAATTTCATATTTTTAAGTTATCTTTATAAAATTTATTAAAATAAAGCCTTAAAAAAGATGGTATCCATAAACAGTCCTACCTTGTTAAAGAATAATCCTATTATTCCTATAATTCACTATTGCCTGCTGAGAAATAGGCAAAAATATCATTTTCAACTTTAAATTCCAACGTTTGAAGATAGCTTTATATGGTGGGAATAGGAAGACATAGACATAGAAATAATTAGGTTTTGACTTTCTTAGAAAATATGAAATTCTCGCTTTAAGTTACTATATAGAGTCGGTAAAATCTGTCATGTATCTTGTCAACGATATCACTCTTGGTTTAAGTGGACATAAAACTCCAGGAACGAACGACTATTATAACCATGTGATGCAAATCAAAGTACGTACAGGTCAAATGCACTTTAAAGATAGTCACGTTTTGAGTCGAGTTGCAAGTTGAATGATTACTTTTTAGCATTGTATAATGCACCACTTTTATTAATAGATGAATGTACATGGAAATCTTGGTTGAGTAATACACTTTAATCTGGCAAAACTGGATATAATAACACCCATCACAATGTTAACTCACACCTCAGATCAGTCTGTTCAAAAATGCTATTTACCCCCTCTTATCTCAGTTTTGCACATAATTCTCCAAGATTTTAAAGACATCAATTATTATTGTCCCCTGCCTTTGGAAGAAAGCAGGGAGCTATTAAAATGGACACAATAACTCTCTTCCTAATTGAGCTAGAAACTTGGTGTAGGTGTTCATTAGGTCAATGCCTTGATGGAGTTCGAAGATGAACATTTTCTGCTTAGGGTAAGCAGAAATAAGCAATTAGATTGGTTGATCCTTTGGACACGATAACTTTAGTTCTAAATAAGTGAGAGTGATGAAACTTAGTGTATAGTTTCATTCCATCAATACCTTGATTAAGTTTGATAATGAGCATTTTCTGCTCAGGGTAAGCAAAGGGATAAGCAATTTGATTGGCCGAGACTTTGGAACACAATAACTGCCTTTCTAATTGAGCTAGAATGTTCAAACTTAGTGTAGGTATTTATTAGGTGAATGTCTTGATGGGGTTTGAAGTTGAGCATTTTCTGCTTAGGGTAAACCAAGATAAGCAAATTGATTGGTTGATGCTTTGGGACACGATAACTTTATTTCTAATTAAGTGAGAGTGTTTAAACTGGGTGTATAGTTTCATTACATCAATACCTTGACTAAGTTCGATAATGAGCATGTTCTGCTCAGGGTAAGCAAAGCGATAAGCAATTTGATTTGTTGAGACTTTTGAGCACAATAACACTCCTTCTTATTGAGGTAGGATGTTCAAATTGATAGAGAGTGATGAAACTTTGTGTATAGTTTGATTGCTCACTGCTTTTGAAAAAAAACAATGTGCGATTAATTAATATGTGTCATCTATTTATTTTGGTATTTTGGCGGGGGACATCAGCCTCACTGTTGGATTGTAAAATCAGTTTCTATAATAATATTCTTTGGAAAAGATGCTATTATAATTTATTGATGATATTTAATTTTCTCAATGACCATTAGAGAGTAGATAATGAGAAATAATATAGTTATTGTCATTGAGAATAAATAAAAAAATAAGTACATTATCATATTCTGAAATATCAAAAGCAAATTTTTTTAAGCTTTAAGCTTGTTTTTGTATCATATCTTTAAAACTGTAATGTATTATATGATATTTTATGAAGAAAAGATTGTTTGAACCATTGTCATTGAGAGTGTGTTTGTCAATTTAACCATTGTGTACGTACTTGATTGATCAGTAACACTAAAACAAAAGATTAAATCTGATGCTAAAACAGCAGTTACTTTATGCAAGCTATAATACTACCGTATTTCCTCGAATACAACCCCGGGGTTCTATTTCGTTCAGGACCCCGGGTTGTAATCGAGGCCGGGGTTTGTATTCGAGGAAATATGGTATGTTGTTGATCAGTAACACTAAAACGAAAGATTAAATCTGATGTTAAAACAGCAGTTACTTTATGCCAGTTATAATACTATGTTGTGGATATTGATATTCTCTATCATATTGTATAGCACCTTTTTGACTGATAGCTCAATTCGGTAGTAGATAAATGACATGTTTTTGTTCATCGTAAATTCATTAGTGCTGAGAAAAATGAATAACAACATACAATTGTTCTGGCTTATTAATTATATATGATCCATATGGATTTTGAGCATTTTCACAAAAGTATTTTCAGAGTTATTGGTCTTGACTAACAATACTGTTGTTAAAGCTCTTAACAGATTCTAAACAGATTTTTAAGAATGATTTATATTGGGGTAATCATCGTCCATATTGATTTGTCAACATATTGAGTTGTCAACAAATTATGTGTAAAATATGAACAGAATATTTAGTCCGGGTTAAAATTGAGGGAGGTGCAACGTTGAGAGGTAGAAATTCTCATGTGGTTTTTCAAGACCAGTTTTTTATTCTGAACAAGAATATATGAAATAAACAGGCCAAATCCTGAACCATTGTCCCTTAGGGCGCTTTTTCGAAATGGCTGCCAAATCTCATATACATAGTGACTATATATGTGTTTAGTAAGTAACAATGATGCATGTTTAACCACTTTTTGCATTAGTTAGTATTAGAGTTATTCCATAAAAAGCTGCGATTGTAGTCCAGACTCTTGAAAGTGATGAAAAGTGAGGGTGCTCTTTACATGGCCGCCAAAAAACGTAAATGAACTGTCTATATCTTTTAATTAGCATTTATTAGGCCATGCAAAGGTCATTAAGCTTTAAATAAGCATTACAAAGTGTAATAATACATGTACATGTATGTTTATATGTCGAGATAGTAAGTTAAAATTTGGTAAGTTGTTTCTATATGATCACTGAAAAAATGTTTTGACATCTCATTCTCATGGGAGGTTAAAGGATGAGGGCTTATACTGAATTGTCCTTACAGTGTATCCTGGTAAATCACTGCATTCTGAATAGTCCCCGCAAGTATTGTCAATAGACTCTGAGAAAAATGCCTTAGCAAACCTGGGCTTGGTCCCCAACAGCTTCCAACAAACCTGCAGCTTCAGACACTCTACCATCACAGGTGTGCGGAGCCTTGAAGAATACGTATCACTGCTGTACGGGGTAAAGACCAAGAACATCAATGAAACAAGCCATCTTTGACTGATAGTTAACAAGGGAACAAATATCAAAGGATATATTATTGATGCCCCCCCCTGTTGTCAAACACTGCAACTTCATAAACTCTGAGCGCATTTCATAGCTCGAGAATGGTGTTCAGCAGGCTTCTACAATTATGAAGGCACCGATGCCTGTGGCAATGGTTGGAATGAAGAAATTGAGCTGAAATGAAATGGGGACAATGACGCCTGAAGATGTGCAAGAACTGTTTATTGACAATGAGTGTGAGGACAATTCAGAATGCAGTGATCTGAGCGACTTTAAAAATGAATGCTTTAACATTGTGAGTGATTTGTCATACCAGGATACATTGTAAGGACAATTCAGTATAAACCTTACCCTAAAGCGCCCTCAAGAACGAGATCCCAGACATCTTTTCAGTGACCATACCAACTTGACATTTAGCGGTAATGCTGGAGAGCACCCACAATTTTCACCTCCATATAGATTATTTGTCCGACTTGTAGATTCCTTTCAAATAACTCTATGTAAAACTAATGCAAAAAGAGGTCAATTACGCCGCAGTAATCTTTTCTTAACCTACACTGGCCCATATCCTTTTCTCGTGAGATGTTAGCGTATATAGCGAAGAGCGCCCCCATAGTTTTATATTGCTATAAAATGTGTGATACATAATAATGAAGAAGCTTTGTAAATAACTCTAATCACAATTAATGCAAAATGTAATCATTGCATGGCCTAATAAATGCTTTTTAAAAGATATAGACAGTTTTTCTACGTTTTTGGCAGCCATGTAAAGAGCGCCCTCACTTTTCATCACTTTCAAGAGTCTTGACTACGATTGCAGATTGTTTTGGAATAACTTTAATACTAACCAATGCAAGTAGTAGTTATTGGCACCCTTTCCGAGGTGTATCGGTGAATATCAGAACAGTTTTGGTCCTGATAGGGTACTAATAAGTCACTTACATTTCTATCGAGTATTGTGAAGGAAAATGTGAAAATAGTATTTATTTTCGAGTCGTTTCAACCGAAAAATGACAAATGCTCTTTCATTTATCCCTTTCTGAGCCTCACGTTACATTTCATGGTAGAATGATTTTGCAGTGGAGAGACGACCACCTGAGTAGTATTTACACGTGCGTCTTGCTATACCCTTGGCGTAGAACAATCAGGTGTGTGTTTAGACCACATCTACAAAATGTTATTAAATGTAGTGTGAAGGAAATTCAAAACGTGGGTCATTCCTGGTATGCATCAATGAATTATTTGTAATAAAATGTATGTCTTTCTAGGCCTTTTTTTTTTCATCCTGCTTATTTTCAATGCCTGTGAAGTGTCCAGCAAGAGAACTGCGCCTTCTATCATCACAATTGAAATAATTATTCAGTATTTTAATATATGTGTTTTGCCTATTAATATAAATCAAACCAAATTATGGAATAGATGCCAAATGATATGTATAATAATTGATTTTTGTAATATGTTGTTATGTTAATTTAATGTCATTGTATATATTTTTGAAACGCCAGGCTGTTCCACCCGGTTTGTTTTGTTACTGTAATTTTGACTAGTTATTTCATGTCATTCTGGCTGCATTGTGTACAGCAATTGTTATCATTGCAATCTGGGCCAGACTAAACGTCTGTTACTTATTACATGTATGGTATCTTAAACAGTGTAGAATGAACAGTACTCTTTTTAAAAAGTGTACTGTTCATTTCTGATACACACTTTTACACCTGTATTGGGAAAAAACAGGCCAGTTTTAACAAAGGTTGCCAATGGCAACGAGGTAGAAGTGGGATGTAAAAATGCATCATTGTTACTTACTTGACTCAAAACAATCACTATGTACATGTATATGAGATTTTGGCAGCCATTTTGAAAAAACGCCCTAATGGAAAATGGCGCAGGATTTGGCCTGTTTATCTCATATATTCTTGTTCAGATTAAAAAACTGGTCTAGAAAAACCACATGAGAATTTCTACCTCTCCAGGTGGCACTTCCCTTAATTTTAACCCGAACTAATTGAAATATGTTTATCTATAAAACTTGCTGAAATCAATATATCACCATATTTTCATTCATTATGTACAAACCTATTTTTTGATAGATGTGTAGGGAAGGCCATCTGCCATGACTTAAATTATAGGCCGATTCACGCTAAAAATGCATGTGCTGCATCTCTGATGTGTAATCACTTGAGAAATTATCATTTGCAGAAGTAAGTTCCTCTCTTAATAAGCCAATTAGCAGTGTTCAGCACTCTAGAATAGGACCCTTGACAGGAATAAGAATGAAATTACAATTTTTTTTATTTTTCTGACAATATTTATTCAATAAATATTTACATAACATAAATAAAATATATATAAATCTTGGATCTGAAAACAAGCCAGGGCTTTTATAAATTCATCTCCCTATTTTGATTGTGTTATTTATAGTTGATTATGGTCTGGATATGTTAATTTATGTCTAATTAATAGTTTATATTATAACATTTCAGGCCCTAAAGAAAGACCTACACAAGGCAGATTTAGCTTTTGGGGAAATAGGGTATGGCACAAGCCCTAGGTGTATTGTCTTTCTTGGACTGTATGTCATGAACATTTTATGACAATCGCTTTGATTAGATTAAAATAAATTCATTAACATGTCCTGTTTACACTTGATTACTTCATTGCCAGAGCAAACAATTGAGACATATTATTGGTTGTACAAGAATAAAATCATTTGGTCTCTTTTTCAAATTCTACTTCACTTCAATCAAACTTGTCTAGACAATAAGTACACATACTATATATATGTATACACTTTAATTTAATGTGTGTTTGTCTTTCATTATGCTCCACACTCCACACTTTAGTCAAATTTTGATGTTTTCAAAGAGAAAAAAGTATTACAACCCTCAATTGTTTATACTCTCCAAGAGAAGATAAATAAGTCAATTTTGACAAATTCTGTCATCAAAATAAATACATACCGGTAAAAGCTCCCAGTGCAGAACATAACAGACTTACACTGCAAGGAAATCACAAAAGCTTTTTGTGTCCTGAAAAGAATGTTTGGAAAATCCACCATTATCTCAACTTATAAGACAATAATTTATATCGATATTTGTCACAAATTGTCATTTTTTAATTTACAGTCGTGACGTTTTGTTGTCAAAATGCTCCTCAAAATGCGATTTCCAAGCAAGTTTGAAAGTAGTAACCAAGGGACATAACTTGTGTAATGCACGAAATCACTTGTTTGGAAATTGCAATTTGAGGGATATTTTTGAAACAAAAACCTTACGATTTTAAATTAAAAATGCAAATTTGGCATAAAGAACCATATATTATCAAATATAGATATAAATTATTATTATATGAGTTGAAACAATGGTGGATTTGGGTAGATTTGGGTGGATTTCGGTGATTTGGGTTGTTTGGCTAAATCGTGCTACCGGGCGAGAAGTAATGCCCATGGTCGTATAATAGTGAGTTGATAACCAATTGAGCTAAAGACATAGAAATAATAATGTTTTGACTTTCTTTGAAAAAATGAAATTCTCGCTTTCTGAACCATAGTGATTCCAAAAATAAATTCACCACCAAGAAGATAATTCAGATGTTGGATTTTTAAATTGATAATATCTTTGTTGATTTTGTAGGGGAAATTTATCAGCAAGTGGTACCATGGGTACCAATTTAGCACCTTTGCTTGCTGATTTGTCTCTCTATTCCCGCGAAGCCGATTACATACAGGCACTTGTAAAATCAAATAAACGATTAGTCAGACATTTTAATTTCACTTATCGATATATGGATGAACTTCTGCCACTGAATAATCCAAATTTAGTGATTATGTAGAATTCATATATCCTGATGAGCTCAAAATTAAAAACACTACTGACAGTGACGATTACGCTTCTTACTTGGATTGTTCGTACTTGGTTTTATTTTATTGGATCTGCGTCTGGATTTTGACAATTGCCATAAACTTAGTGTTAAATTGTACATTAAACGTGATGACTTTGACTTTCAATTGTTAACTTTCCATTTATTAGTAGTAACATTCCAATATCACCAGCTTATTGAGTGTTTGTGTCTTGTCTAATTTGTTAGGCGAGAAGTTGTTCATTTTATTCTGATTTTTTAAGTAGATCGAGGCATTTGTCATCTAAGCTTCAACTACAGGGATACTTGCGAACTAAACTTATTAAAACCTTTAAAAGGTTTTATTGCCGTTATATTGACTTGATTGGTAAATATAACATGTCTCTCTCGGTAATCATTCTAGATATATTTAATTGACGTGTATGCTATTTCCTTGATAATGTCTGTCTACTACAACAGTGCATTTTGCATACCGATAGGCGATAGTGCCTATAGTCCATGGCCAATCACGCTATTTTACAGAGATTTAGCCTAATAGTTTGGATGCAGCTATGGTGGGTGTGACACCAGGCTTGGTAAGCTTATTTTTCTGGACACCTGTTACCACTGTCATGTATTTTGTACACAGTGAATAGTCCATATGCTGATTACACTATTGTACCTGATTACACTTTTTTAACTGATTACACTATTTTGCCTATACTTGTTGTTTTGGGGAATACTACCGGTGTAGACTGATCATTGATAGTCCATTGGCCAATAACGCTAATAGTTTGGATGCAGGTTTGGCAGGTGTGGCTCCAGGCAGGGTAAGCTTACTCTTCTGGACACTGTCATGTATTTTGTACACAGTGAATAGTCCATATGCTGGATTGTTCATACTTGGTTTTAGAGCTGGGCGATATTTAGGTATTTCGATATAAAACCATCACAGAATGAAAAACCATCAAAAATACTGTCTATATCAGTGCTTAATATTAAATAATATTACGTCTATTGATTCCAAAAAGTCAAGTGAATACTCCAGGGGTATTTCCAACTTTTTATGCATGTTTATTTACATTTAAAAAGTGATAAGCTGAAAGTATTGACATTTTATAAAATATCGTGATATAGTGATAATATCGTGATATTTTTTGAAAATATCGCGATATCTGTTTCCAGGGATATCGCCCAGCTCTACTTGGTTTTATTTATTGCAGTACTTCTGCAAGAGAATTAGGAACAGCTCTATTGAGACTTGTGCGACGTTATTCTTTTGCAATAAGCACAATGTTGTAAAGAGAATAGTAACCTCACCAACCCCTATCCCACAGAACTGTGTGTAATTGGCTCAAATCGGCTAGATGTGACCTATCAAAGGACCTCCCTGCCTAGCACATCATACTGGAATATGTCGTGACAGCAAAAAATTCACTTGTCAGATGACAGTTGCTTTATCTAGTAAAGTACGGGTATGAGGACAGGGGGAACATAGCTTATGCACAAATGACTATCGTAGAGCAGGTTCCATTATGCGATGGCTCTATAATGATAAGGGGTGTGGCGCCAGGCAGGGTAAGCTTACTCTTCCGGACACCTGTTACCACTGCTTGTCGTGTATTTTGTACACGAGGAGCAGTCCATTTGCTGATTACACTATTTTGCTTGAATACACTATTTTGCCTTTAACGTTTTTAGGACTTTGAATTCTGTCTTATGGTTTGGATTGTTTATACTTGGTTTTTATTTTATTCATATGACTGTAAATTGTAAACAAAAGTAATCTCAATGGCCAATGGCACCAAAGAGAAATCCTGGACAGGGAGTTAGTGGCCCACTTCAACAATCATCCTCTTCTTGGTGAGTAATATCTATGGACAACAACGCTATGACCTACACTGTGTGCATGCAAAAACTACTTCGGCCAGTGCAGAATCCTTGTTGGAAGTAAAATATTGATGATTTGGATCAGGCACGACACAAGGAATAGAGCAGAGTAACAGAGGCTTAGATGTCTATACTAGCTATTGACTTTTTATATGCCTTTCAAGATTCATGCATATTGGTCCTTAACTCATTCGGTTCTACTCTCGCCAAGTGTCGTCATAATTTGCTACCGAGTTCCACCGAAATACGCCACTTGTCACTGACTAGTGTTTAGTAAGACTCCCTCTCGACGCCAGGTGTCGTCATCTTTATTGTACTTTTATATTGATCAATAAAGTTATAAACAAAAGCCGTTTGACTTCCTAAAGCCATTATCTAGTCAACATATAGTTTGAACTAATGATTGGAATCAAAAAATGTACACGTTACAACAACGGTTTAGGTGCTATAAGGTCGCGAGTTCACGAGAAAATTCTTTTCATATCGGTTGCCATTTTAAACGGCCGTCCGCTAAGTACTATTTTATTGATCAATAATAAGAACCAAGAAGTTATAAACAAAAGTCGTTTGACTTTCCAAAAGTTGTAATCTTATAAAACAATAGTTACAGCTAATGATTGGGGTCATAAAATGTTTAGTTCACAACAAGGTGTTAGGTCGTAAACTCAAGTAAAAAAAATGGATAAAATTTTCAAGTTCAACACCTGCGGTCGGCTTCTTTCATGCACTGTTTTATTGAGCAATAAAGTTATATAAGAAAACTGATTTGCTTTCCAAAAGTAAATTAGCCAATAGAAATATAGTTTAATTTTTCAACTAATGATTGAACTTTATTGAAGTCATAAAATTTACAACACAAGACCGGATTTTGGGGGTTAAGGTCATGAACTCTGACTCTGTGTAGAAAATTATTTTCGAGGCCGCCATTTTAAATGGTAGTAGATTAATTCGTACGCTTTGTTTTATAATAAATTCTTCGTTATGGAAAGTGATTTCGACTCTGACTTCGAATGATTTTTTTTACTGGAACATATATTAGACGTAGACGTAGAAATTAGCAATAATAGCATCCTGAACAACGAATTGACTGACAATTCGAGTGAGGAACAAGACGGCTACCAAATAGCTAAACTAAAATGGCGGATAATCTTTCGAGATTTTATTTGGAATGACACACCGAATTCGGTTATATGCCAATCATTTGTACGTCCAAAGCCAGGGCCAACAGATATATTAAAACGTAAGAAGAACAAATTTGATTTTATTAGTTATTTTTTGGATTGAATATGTTCGCATTGGTGACCGCCGAAACCAATAAATATCCCGCTGAAGTGAAAAAATCAATGAGATTGAGAGGTTCGAAAAAAAAATATTCGAGGGACGTAACGGCTGCAGAAATTCGCGATTGACAACTTTATTTACAGTGCTAATCCTAAAAACGTATTGAGGACTAAAAAAAATAATCAAGTGTGCTTACTGTTCGATGCATGGAGCATAAAAATATAACTTTATAATTCATAAACGAAGCCTCTTATTTATTTTACACAGCTCTTCGTTTTATAATAAAGAATAACTTTATTAATATTTTGTATTTTTATTTATAAAAAATATCCTTGTAAAGCTTGATTTTATTTCTACATTTGGTAATATACACATTTTTTGATTTGAGAAATAGTTTTTGTTCTATTTTTTGTTATCTGCAATAGGTGAGAATAATGGATAATCCTTTAATTAACACTAGGGATAGGGGCTATAGTCTGGTTAATTGGCTTAGGAGATTAAGCAGTAATTAACATAACTAGCTCTAAGGGTCAATGAGTTAACTTCATGGAATATGGCCCCTGATTGTACCCTCCTGACCTCAAATTTTTTTAGCCAGTTTTGGTGAAACTTAAAATATATGTTTATATCCCAAAGATCTTAGTTTCTTTAGATATTGTCGCATGTCGGACCGTAAAACATTCTGAATTATGGGCCATGATTGTACGAAAAATCTTCTTTTAGAATGTTCTCTTGTCAATCTCTTGCAAAATACGAGCATATCCAGGCATGGTTAACACTTGTTTTACTGTTTGACTGCACTATAGACAACTTGAACACAAATGAGATGATCTGGACTGTATGATTTCCTATTGACCAGTAGCCTACCAGCCATAGTGCTTTGGACTTGATTTCACCAATTTTCCGCCTCTGGTTTTGAAGTCAACAGAATCACATAAATGATCTATCTACTTTAACTGTGGTTCAGTGTTTCCTTAAGGGCGTTGAGTAGTCTAAGGTACGCACTCACTTTTCAACACCAATCTTATGACTTTACACACTTATTCCACATGTAAAATAACCCAGAGGACACGTAACAGTCCGACCGTTGGATGCGTAATAATGGAGGTACAAGGGGAGAGAGAAAAACTATTTATAGCAAACGAGAAGGTTTCCTCGACCAAGATCAGTTCTTGAATAAATTATGACGTCATACACACCGTTCAAGTCATCCGCTGTAAACAATCATAGCCATGTCCAGCAGCAGTTTGACACTGGATCATTCACCCCTTTCTAGATATGACGTCAGAAGGAATTCCCTCTACCATCTATCGCGATTGGAACGTGGCTGGATTGAATTTTTTGATGGTCAAAGACTGTCATTTTTTAATTCATAAAATGATTTTTAGACAGGCTGAATAGTGCACTAAAGTAGTTATTTACTTTTCAAGTCTGAATCAATGTATTTTAAAACTTATTGTGGACGTATTCAAAGAAATAACCCCAAATCACAAAATCTCATTTGAAGGTAAATAATGAACAACAATTTTAAAATACTTTGTGTGCCTCAATCAAAGAATCAACAAACACATCTGGGTGTAGTGTAAAATGTCATTTATTATATATAAACATATAAATGACTGTAACAATAAAAAATAAGACATTAATCAACTGAGCATTATACATAAGTAATAATTAACATGCAAGCCACCCCTACCTATGACTCCTGTTGGGCTAAATTAGAGCCCCCATTTATGCCCCTAAGGCATATAAACAAGTCAGCATAGGGAGGAGCGTGGGGAGGCGGAGGTAAGTGTTCCTAAGGCATATAAACAAGTCAGCATAAGGAGGAGCGTGGGGAGGCGGAGGTAAGCACTGCAGAAACACTAACACAAAGCACAATTCTTTCCCCAAACAAGCATGTGTACAACAAAAGCTAGAATGCCAGAGATCCTGTTGTCTCAAGTATGTAAATCTCGTGACCTAATTAATAGCGTCACTTGACTGAGACAACTGATTATAAAGATTTTGATTGGTTGAATCACACAAATTTTATTATTTTCATAATTTGTATTTGTGTGCCTCAATCAAAGAATCAACAAACACATCTGGGTGTAGTGTAAAATGTCATTTATTATATATAAACATATAAATGACTGTAACAATAAAAAATAAGACATTAATCAACTGAGCATTATACATAAGTAATAATTAACATGCAAGCCACCCCTACCTATGACTCCTGTTGGGCTAAATTAGAGCCCCCATTTATGCCAAAAGCATCCACCGCTGGACTCCAGCGTAGGATGTCTAGCCCAACTGAGGACATTGACCACAATAACATGTATTTTGAATTTCGGCCATGATCATGTCTGCCCCACTATGTATTTACAGAATTAGTCATAAACTTCGAAAGCTCAACAGAACAGTGTGATATAAATACTAACCTAACTACTATATATACACTTACTATTTAAAAGAGATGCTATGACTAGTGTAAAATAAGCTAAAGTTCAATATAAAGAGATCTTACACTTTACTTATGCATGCAAAAGGATAAACAAGATAAAGCTAGATAAGCCAACACTGGGCTGATTAACAACACACAAGGCTTCACTAGTCAACGTTGACTGTTAGCGTAGCTAAGCATGCAAAATAATATACAAGGTAAAAGTAAGATAAAACAAACAATGGGTGAAAAATTTAATTATGGATGCATAATGATATACAAACATTTTGGCACTTAAAGACTTTAATACAATGAGATCCAACAAATATGAGTTCATAATGGTATACAAGAGCACATTATAGGGTTAACCAATAACAATAATACAATGAATGGGACACATATGACTTTGTTATCTAAGGATGAGCAAGATAACAAACAAGGAGACACTGCAGCAGCCTACACTGACAACAAATGACTCCTAATAATGTAAAGGTTTCTGATATAACTAGAGTTGGAGGACGGGAAGGCGAATATAAGAACGCACCGCATTACTATGCCACCGCCCAAACAGTCTGATTTGAGCCTCTGATTGTCCGTTCAAAAAGGCTGTGGTTGCAGCCCCAATACGAAAGGAATGCAATTTAACACGGGTGGGGTCTAAACCAATTAATGCTACTAAGCTGGTTAATGAAGAGTTGACAAACTGATAAGATACCGCGGTTCCATTATGCCATTGGAAAACTGGACCAGTAGAGTGGGGGAAAATACGTACATATTTAAGCAATAGACAAGGAGCACACGATTGAACCGATGAACTACATGAACATTTAATATACAATAATACTGGTTGTATGGACGGCTGATGTTTGAAATGGTGTAGCGAGAGTTCTAAAGACATTAATCTATTTTGGTTGAAACTAAATTGAATGTGAGATATTTGTACTACCTGAGATAAGTTCGATTGTGTCTTAACGACTAATTCGCCAATGCGGAAAAACCCTGCAAACGTTAGTGAAAACAAAGCCTGTAACAAAATGTGTTGCGATCGACAGCTAAATACAATTGGTATGGCAATGAGAAGTTTCAACAAAATAGGCAAAGTAATCGGAAGCCGAGACGCGGGAATTGAAGTTTTCAAACGTTTAGCTCCCCTCACGAGACAGTGAACCAAAAAATTATTGCAGGGGTCAGGAAAACCTAACGATTTATGGACAAAGGAAATGACCGAGATGTGCGACGAAATGGTACTTATCGCCAAACCCTTTTCAAATAAGGACGCCAAAAAATTTACGATTACAACATGCGCAACGGGAAAGTTAGGATTGATATTGGTCATTGAACAGAAATTAAGAAACTTATTCCAAGCTCTGGCATAAGATGCGCGAGAGCTAGGAGCCAATGTATGAGCAAGCAAACAGCGAGCTGCAGCGGTTAGAGTGTTAACTTGGTGTGACAAACGGCTTGAGGCTTCAGATCCAACCATGGAGCCCAATCCCTGGCTGTCTGAAAATTGAAAACGAGACAAACGGTCAGCCACTAGATTTGTTTTTCCTTCGATATGCTTGGCCCTGATGAGAATGTTAAATGTTATAGTGGCTGTAACCAGACGTCTGATTAACTTCATGATGTTTGCACATTTTGATGATGCTTTGTTTATAACAAAGGTAACACACTGATTATCTGAAAGAATTAATAGTTTATGATTGCGTAATAACGGACCCCAAGTCTCAATGGCCAGGACGATAGGGAATAACTCCATCACATTAATAGATAAATGTTTCATAGTATCGGGCCAAGAGTAAGCGAACCATTTTGAACCGAAGACTGCCGCAAACCCGGTTGAAGAAGCTGCATCTGTAAACAGTTTCAGCGTATCTGAAGCAAGCCAGCTATCGTTCAAGAACAAGCAACGACCATTAAATTTATCCAAAAATGTGGACCAAACTAAAAGGTCAAGGCGTGCTGCATTTGTGATCCGAATTTTATAATGTGGTTTTGCAACATTTCTTGTTAAATCGTAAAGGCGACGCAGAAAGGTGCGACCTGGTACTATAACTAAGGTAGCAAAATTAAGCAGACCTAACAGTGACTGCAACTGTCGGAGCGTTACTTTACGACATGACTTTAAGGCCGTAATCGCCGCACGAATCTTTACTAACTTGTCATTTGGCAAACGAATTAACATTAACTCAGAATCTACCTCGATACCATAAATGGTCAAAGTAGTCGCAGGTAAAACGGTTTTCGAGGCCTTGATGGGAATACTTAAATGGTCCGCTAACGAAAGGAAGTTATTGAGAGAATCCAAACATTTTGAAGAATTTGCTGGACCAGCAAAGAAAAAATCGTCTATCATGTGACTCATGACCGCATTATATTTAGTTTCCATAATCCATTGGAGAGATGTACTGAAACGTTCAAAAGTTTGGCATCTCATACTCAAGCCCATAGGTAGACACATGTCAGCAAAGTATAATAATTGGTGATCAAGCGAAACTGTAAAGCCAAGGAGCTCATAATCACCAGGATAAATAGGTAATAATCTGTATGCATCCTGGATATCTGATTTGGCCATTAAGGCTCCCCGACCCATACGTTTCACTATGGCAATAACATCATCAATATTATCATACGATACCATGGTATGTTCCTCTGAGATACTAGAATTTATTGAATTATTCAACGGAAAGGACAAATCATGGATTAAACGGAACGCACCCTTCTCTTGTTTCGGAATTACACCTAATGGAGAACATATTAATTTGGGGAAAGGAGGGACAAGAAATGGACCCATTATTCGATTATGCATCAATTCCTGATTTATTTTTTGAAATAATATATCAAAATTCTGGGAGCAAGAAGAATGGTTTCTTGCTACGGAAAAGTCTCGTTTACCTGTATATGGGATACGAAATCCATTAGTGAAACCATCTACCAAAAAGGTACATTCCTCGGGGATATATCCGTCTAGGGCAGATAAGAGTCTAATTGGGTTAATTGGGGTGGGCACTTTTGCTGGCAGAGGCACCACCTTTCCGAAAGGAATAGCGTGAATTCGACGGATTAATATAAGGTGTAGCTCTAGGCTGGATTTGGGGAATTGGTGCAGTATTGGATGGAGGCACGGGGTATGATGGTTGCGTAGACGAATAAAGCGCAGTCGGGAGTTGAGGACGCAGCGGCGGAGGCATAGCAGGGTTTATCCCCGTATTAGACAAGGACGGACGTTTAGAAAAACAAGACATCATAGGATGTTTATACGAACACAATCTACAAACATGCGGGTATTTACAATGGAGACGGTTACACCCCCTGGCTGAATTATAGTTAAAGCACACCGAATTGGCTGAGTTGGGTTGACCCCGTGAAGTGGTAGAACCCTTTGCTTCCACAGTACCATGGGTTTTTGCGGCATACACGGTGGATGCCTTCAGCCACAATTCGGAATGCATTTGATTCCAGGGCAGGTGGTATGCAGAGCGGAGCATACGGAATTGGTGGTCATAGAACTGATAGGCTCTCACACCAAAGGATTAATATAGATCTATAATAGATTGCAAATATGTCAACAAGCTAGATATACATTGGGGAAATTTTTGACAGTAAATATCCATAAAAATTAAAAAGGCTCTGCGCCATTGCTTGAAATTGATTGATTTTGTTTTTGGGGATGATGATATTTGAAAGGTGGAGCTATCATCCCCTTCCGAAATATTTAAGGACAAGGTATTGGACTGTAATCCAGGCAACAGCAACGAAAATTCAATATACTTGTCCAACCAAATATCAGCCTTAACCTTATCCGACACATGGCTGGAAATGGATGTTGGGGGTACAGGCACTTGCGGATCTAAGGGAGCGCCGTTACCTGGATTAAATAATTCATCTGCCCGTACAGAAAAGACTGAAGGGCCTGGAGCAGCTGGGGTGACTTCTGGTGACCAACCAGACGTTGAAGCTGTTGTGGCAGCTGAAGCATTAACAGCTGCTGGTATTGCTGTATCTTCTAACGCCCCCTCTTCAAGTCGCATTTCTGTCGATGAAAGTGGTGTTGGTCCTTTTAAAGTCTGGTCTTTATTTGACGCTGAAGGGCCACTTTTGGTTGTCTGTTTCATAACCATTCCCTTCTTAACTAATTTTCTAAACAAGATGTCTGTCAGACGGTCTTCCGCTGATGTCATTGGTGGAGAGGCATCTGCACATTCTTGTTCTGAATCACTGGAGGGGCATCTACGTTTAGGCATGACTCTGAAATAACAACTATCATGCAGGAGAACTTTACACACATAACAAACACACACGGAAAGCAAAAGTTCCAAAAGGGAAACAAAAAAGGGGAAAATTAAAAGTTCCCAGAGGGAAAGCAAAAAGTTCCCAGAGGGAAAGCATAAAGTTCCACAAGGGAAAGCATAAAGTTCCCAGAGGGAAAGCATAAAGTTCCACAAGGGAAAGCATAAAGTTCCACAAGGGAAAGCATAAAGTTCCCAGAGGGAAAGCATAAAGTTCCACAAGGAAAAGCATAAAGTTCTACATGAAAAGCAGGCATTTTGCACTGACAAGGCAAAGCTTGATTGTATGGTTCAAGGAAAGCCAAAGTTCCAAAGAAACGCACAATTTCCATAGGTTTAGGTAGTTATACTAATTAAGTTGTGGTTATAACAGCAATTGACACCATCTCATGTGTCTTAGCAAAGCGTCCCTGATGCTCTTCATAAACAGGATACATCCCACGGAATCCGACAAATGAATGCCTTGCGAATCGTAAATATATACAATTGGCTGACATAAGCCAGCCCTATGTTTCCAAAAGGTTATTTTCGAAAATTGTTGACACAACAACGACAAACGATAATTAGTTTGAAAAACACGATCATTATATTGTTCATCAACAACGACGTGACGTTTTATCAGTTGCGAGATTATCACACTTTGGGGACCAAACCTATCTAAAATGTCAGAAGCAAAGTCCACAATAGCCTGTGCTAAAACATCTGGCGACACTGACGTATCACACAAATCGTTAGAGCCTAAATGAAGATACACGATATCCGTGCTTAAAAAACGGTCAAAGCCCTTGTACAATCGCTGGAATCTGTCGTTCAAAACGCACAACCCACCAAATCCAAAACACGAAATAGAACACAAATTGAGAGGTAAATGTAAATTAGGATGCACATCGCTTAATTGCGGGATTAAACGTTTTATATACGACGAACCAAACAGAGTTACCTTTATCGGAACCACAGGAATTGTGTCCGTATCTAAATCTAATGACGCAAAGGTCGGGTTGTACGAAGCACCCACTGCCATCTCACCGAGCGGCCATTTTGACAACGAACAAAGGAATCGGCAAATTATAGGCAAGTGAAAGTTTTTTAAAAAACCGACACGGAGCAACACAGAATTAATCGCGTAAACAAAGTTGTGCAACCGACATTATATCTAATTTACCTTTGGAGTACACGTGATTACAATGAATAATCGATGCTGCGATCTATGTTGCTATAAATAAACTCGCCATTGCGAACAGAACAAAGGAATCGTGCCAGTGCCGTGAAAAGGCGACGGACAGAAAAAAGTTTAACGTAACCGACACGGAACTATAAATTATGTAAACAAAAAGTTTGCACCGAGTACGTTATAATAAAGTTACCTCTGAAGTAAGCGAGCAAAGCACAAAAGTTGAGATTAAGCACTGCAGAAACACTAACACAAAGCACAATTCTTTCCCCAAACAAGCATGTGTACAACAAAAGCTAGAATGCCAGAGATCCTGTTGTCTCAAGTATGTAAATCTCGTGACCTAATTAATAGCGTCACTTGACTGAGACAACTGATTATAAAGATTCTGATTGGTTGAATCACACAAATTTTATTATTTTCATAATTTGTATTTGCGTTGATATATCACAAGGTTCTTGGTGTCCAAATGTAGCTTATAACCTCTACTTTCCATCTACGGGTGTTATTATCGATATCTCTTGTTAGCATGTACTAATAGACTTTCCAAGAAAACTCATCATTTTTTGGCATTTCTATAGATACCAGACAAACTATAGCCAAAAATTGACCAGTAGCGTTTTTGGACTTGCAATAAGCATTGTGCTTGCCAAATTTAAAGTAAATCCATGCAGGCATAACTGAGAAAAGTTAACTTTTATTGTCTTGAGCACTGTTTATTATCACACTTTTGGAACATAGTTGGTAAATAAAACAGGTATTATTTGGGTGACTAATATGTAGTTTACCACCCAAAATAACAAAAAATGGCATATCTTATCAACAAAAATTACAGTCCCAGTTTTAAAATGTGCATTTTAGACTGCCCAACGCCCTTCAGGCTGTTTAGGAAGATTGAATAATACCTTTTATAACATAAAATAACTAACATATGTGATCATAAAATGGTTATATATTCAAATAGGGTTGTTGACATTCATTTTTCTCTGTGTATGAGATTATTTAGCATGTATGTGCCTTTAAATATATATACAGGACTTTTAATTACTGATCCATCTTTTATTATGGTATCTTAACTCATATCCTTCCTCCTGATGGCACATTAAAGATATCCTGACATTAAACCCCATAGGAATCTCAGGAAAGTTCAGATGGAATAATAATATAGTTGTAACGTGTGATACACTTTTCAAACTATTTTATTATCAGTTCAGACATGTCATAATGGACTTTCAGAAGTTGTGTCTTGACCAATTTTAGTCATCTTGAAAACCATTCCCTCGAACAACAAATCCCAAAAAGTTGGTGTTTATCGCTGTAGGTTAAATTTGCATACTCTCTAACCTCAATTAACAACCAATAAAAAGAAGAAAAATGTTGATTCTTGGACACAATAACTGGTTCGAATTGAAGGTGAATGATTGACAGTAGAGTTTATAGTTTCATTAAATTGGTACCTTGACTTACATGTATAATGGGGGGGGACTGGGATGGCCTAGTGGTCTAGAATGCCGGGCTTCGACCCCTACTTGGCCGGCCACCTCTGGCTTGCGGCTGTGGTTTCAAGCCCTTGTGTGAGCGTATGTGGCATGGAGATAGGGGAGCCTTCTCAACCTCGTGGATTTCCTACGGGCACTCCGGTTTCCTCCCACTGCTAAAGGCCCCTAAAGTGCAAGCGAATTATTGAAATAAAATTAAACGATATGTTAGTCCCGACTAACGTTGAGTGGACGTTAAACCCCATTTCTCTCTCTCTCTCTCTACATGTATAATGTAAGTTCAATAATTAGCTTTTTTGCAAGGTTATAAGTAGGCCTACAGTGATAAACAATTTGGTTGCTGGATGCAATGTAGAAATAATAAATGAGTGTCATCTATTTTTGGGGGGTTTTGGCTCAGGCCTCGTCTGTTGGTTTTTTGGTTTGTTTGTTTTTACCATTCCTTGGCATAAACTGATCGCAGAAATTTTCCCAGTTACGGTAGGTATTCTCACAGTACCATTGACATAAATTTATAAGTGCTGATGGATTATCTTCAGTTGTGCTAATTAATGTATGATTGGCTTCAATTAAAACAAAAACTATTTTATTATGTTAGTTAATGGTATAAGTAATGTTATATGATTGATTTTGATTATTACATCAAATGTTACCATAAATAGGTAGAATTAAAGATTATATAGCCATATTTATTACATAATTGCTTATGATCAATCTGATTTCTGAAAGTTGATTGACATAAATTTATAAGTGCTGATGGATTATCTTCAGTTGTGCTAATTAATGTATGATTGGCTTCAATTAAAACAAAAACTATTTTATTATGTTAGTTAATGGTATAAGTAATGTTATATGATTGATTTTGATTATTACATCAAATGTTACCATAAATATGTAGAATTAAAGATTATATAGCCATATTTATTACATAATTGCTTATGATCAATCTGATTTCTGAAAGTTGATTGTTATATGGTTAAACTGTTGATGAGATAGACTCATCCTGACAACACCCCTCTCTTGTTGACATTCCAGAGTACTGTGATCTGATCGACCTGTTCATGATAAAATATGTGAATGAAGGATGAACTATAAATGAACCAGAATCATGGACATGTATATTATCCTCAGATTAGTTATACATGTAATAATACCTAAATAACATATCTGTATCATAATATCAACTCTAAAGAGATGGCAGCATCAGAACGGCCTATATATAGATCTTTGATCCAGCACCATGAATAATCATACAAATCAATAGGATTATTAGACCCAAGGATTAATCCCAGTAATAACAAAGCATATAACTTTTGATATTTCTCAGATAGTTTTGATATGCCCTCAAAGGCTAATTTGAATATTCTGTGAGTTTATAATTAGTCATGGTGCCATTTGGAGGAATGCAAGTGGAAGCTTAGAACTTTTCTTCAGTTGCTATAGGTCTTGTAAATGCTTTCATGACAGTACAGATAAATGAAATAACATGATACAACCCTTGTTGACTGCTTGGACAATTTACCTTCTGCGGGCCTATGTTACGTTGCCTGGAAAGGAGCAATGACATCGTGATGCTTACCAATGCCGACAAACACAGAAGAAAAGGCCTAAACCATAGAAGAGAAGGCCCAAGATACAAAATGAGTTATAAATAAACTAGTTGTATATTTGTGGGATTATCAAAACTACAATTTTTATGTCCTAATTTGTTATAAATAGGTTAATTTTTCAAATCTATGAGATAACTTTTTTACTTCTTGCAATATTTAATTGTGAATTGAATTTGATTTAATTTGAGGTCATTTCAAACACACAATCATAATAATATGGGCAAAACTACTAAAATTGTATGGAAGATTGGCAACTTGTTTTATGGATGATCAAATGATTGATGGTTGTAAAAAGCTGAAGCGCCTAATTTCTATCCTAATTATCTCCTTCTTGAGAATAAAAAAGATAACACATATATAAAGACCATATTGGTATTAAGAGATACAAAAGATGCAGACTTAGTGGCAACTATATCTCTAATTAATCGTACAAATAATGTACATCAAGAATAATTATTGAGATGACATGGCACAATGGGGTTTAACATACAGGAGGGCATTTCAAGAGCTAACTGTAACAGGTCGTGTGTACATATTGCACTTTTTGGTGGTGGACAAGAACATGACTACTTAATTCGCTATACCCTTCCAAACTGTTCCACACTGAAAGATAACATGATGTCAAGGTCATGTCTAGTTTTTTTTTATTGTCCCCCGCCTTTCGAAGAAAGCAGGGGACTATTAAAATGGGTTCGTCCGTCCTTCTGGCCATCTGTCACACTTTTTGGGACACAATAACTCTTTTTCTAATTGAGCTAGAATATTCAAACTTGGTGTAGGTATTTATTAGGTCATTACCTTGATCGAGTTCGAAGATAAGCATTTTCCGCTTAGGGTAATCAGAGATAAGCAATTTAATTGGTTGATGCTTTGGGACACGATAACTTAAGTTGAGAGTGATGAAACTTGGTATATTGTTTTATTTCATCAATACCTTGACTTAGTTCGATAATAAGCATTTTCTGCTCAGGGTAAGCAGAGCGATAAGCAATTTGATTGGCTGAGCCTTTGGAACATAATAACTCTCCTTCTAATTGAGCTAGGATATTCAAACTTGGTGTAGGTGTTAAGTAGGTCAATACCTTGATGAATTTCGAAGATGAGCATTAATCGCTTAGGGTAAGCAGAGATAAGCAATTTTATTGGTTGATACTTTGGGACGTGTTAACTAGAGTTGTAATTAAGTTAGAGTACTGTAACTTGGTATATAGTTTCATTTCATCAATACCTTGACTAAGTTCAATAATGCGCATTTTCTGCTCAGGGTAAGCAGAGCAATAAGCAATTTGATTGGCCGAGACTTTGGAACATAAAAACTTTCCTTCTAATTGAGCTAGGATATTCAAACTAAATAGATGTTTATTAGGCCAATACCTTGATGGAGTTCGAAGACGAGCATTTTATATTTAGGGTAAGCAGAGATAAGCAATTTGATTGGTTGATGCTTTGGGATGCAATAACTTTAGGTGTACTTAAGTGAGAGTGATGAAACTTGGTATATAGTTTCATTTCATCAAAAAGTTTAATAATGAACATTTTCTGCTGAGGTTAAGCAGAGCGATAAACAATTTGATAGGTCTAGACTTTGGAACACAATAATTCTCCTTCTAATTAAGGTAGAATATTCGAACTAGGTGTAGGTGAATGCCTTGATGGAGTTCGATGATGAACATAGTCTGATTCTATCTGATAGAGAGTGATGATACTTAGTGTATAGTTTGATTGCTCAATACTTTTGAAAAAAATAAATGTGCAATTAATTAATATGTGTCATCTATTTATTTTGGGATTTCGGCGGGGGACATCAGCCTCACTGTTGGCTTGTTGAATACTATTATGATAACATAACTATTTAGGCTACTTTTATTTGCTAGTACTCATTTTTTTCTCAACATTCCCATGATCTTTTATTATATCCACTAAGAGGGGTCACAATCATCTGATACAAATATTTAAGGGCATTGACCATGTTGATCAAATGAATTTTTCCGCATTGAAATCATTTTAGTAGGCGATCACTGTAATGAATATCTGTTATCTGATTGATCCTGCCATATCAAATGCTTGAATACACTCTATTCACTAAAAACTTGACAGGAAATTGAAATTCAAACACACCTCTTCTGTCTAAACAAAATGTCCACATCATGCAATAGGGGAGAAATGAGGGAAAGAGAAAATAGCTATAGATGCTCTACAAATAGGGGAAGATAAGGGGTGTAATTACTAGTTTGCGTTCATTAAAGCTGACCAGAATAATCATTCTTTTTATACACCCCCATTGAAATGTGGTCTCGTACATTGTCGTCGCCCCCGGCCGGCTGTTGTCCACAATTGCTTAAGGTCATGAGACGAAGAATCCTATAGATTTTCAGCGATTTCCGATAATTACTGTCATAGTCATGGCCCATGATCCCTTCCCAAAAAAGTCTTGTGGACGCTTTAGAGGCTAAAGTTAATATCCGATTGACTTAAAATTGACTTAAATTTATTCAGTGTTAAAGGTCATGTGACGAAGAATCTTTTGATTTTCAGCGATATCCTATAATTACTGCCAGAGTTATGGCCCTTGATCACTTAAAAAAAGCTTTCGGGTACTCTAGAAGTCAAAGTTAATATCCGATTGACTTAAAATGTATACACAGTATTTAAGGTCATGAGACAAAGCAGCCTATTGATTTTCAGCAATTTCCGATAAATACTGCCCGAGTTAAAAATCTTCGGGACACTCTAAAGTTATAATCTGATTGACTTTAGATTAATACAGTTTAAGGTCTTGATCATTCGTCAAATAAGTGTATTGAGTTTCAATAAATTTTGTTAACTTGAACAGCTAAATCCAGGATATTAAACATTATCAATGCCAAACATATTCTAATGATTTTCGGATAATTACTTAATGAGTTGTTACTCTTAATCAGATTTTGGTGTATTATAAATGTTTCATTGTTGACTGCCTGGACGATTTAGCTGCTGTAGGCATATGTTTCATTGCCTGATAATCATGCTTACATATGGAGGATAGGGATCAGTGGTGGGATTTTGCCCGTATATTCCAAACGCCAAAAATTATCTGACCGGGAATATGCCCAATCGGACATCAAGACATGGTGAATAATATTCAAAATTCAGAAATCAATATAGTTTACAGAGTGTATAAAGGGAAAGGTTGCTGTACTGGATATAAAATGGGAATGACCTTGGAATGCTCGATTCATAGTCTGGAACGTCATTGCAATCGAGTGACCCGGAATTCAGTCCCGTCACAGTTCTGTCAGTCCCGACGATGGAGTTGGTGTGAGTAGAATTGTGACGTAATAAAACATGCCGAACAGGTTTCGGCTGCATGGTTGGATGAGATATTTATATATCCAGTCGCCGCATGTGTTATAGTCTGAAGTACACATTTTCACTCGATGGTCACTATTTTTGGGATTGAGAGAATTCAATTGTGGAACGTTCAATCGAGTACGCCCATTATCAATGAACACGTGATAGCAAAGACAAAAGTATGATCAACCGAAGACGGCTGAGAAGATAAATAAACGACAGACTTTACCTATTCAAAATGCCTACGCATGTTAAATGAAATAAAAATTAATGTACAAAAAGGTTTATCATTTTGAATGAGAATAACATTGTGGTGATTACTTTGTATTACATTATAATAATACTTCCAGTTTTCGAAGTTACAGTATTTCCCGTACAATGTCGGATTTGACCGAGTTCACTGTATGTTTATTGAAATTAAGCATGTTCCAGGTTTAAACAGATTTCTTTGATAATTTGATTATCTTGGAGGAGGATTCTAAAATTATGTTATGAATATGGCAGAAATAATTCAATTTTGTCACAGAAAATCTAAATCTTGTTCTCAGGGAAGACTTAACTGCGCTGAGCTATTAAGATGTGGGAAATATGGTAAGAAAGGGCTTCAAAATGTCAATGTAACGAGAAGTCTGTATTTAAACTATTCGATAATATTGTTACAAAAAAACATATAATTGTCTTTTTCAATTACACAAATTACATTATTTACCACAGAGGGATCAGGAGGCTAAGTGGGTAAGATGCTGGCTTGCTAGCCTGGAGGTCGGGTGTTCGATCCTTGCATTGGCCCAGAAAGTCCATCGAGATTTTTCCGGCGTGGTGTTTTTACCTGTTAGTGAGGGAGGACGGAGGGCTGGACAAGGACAGCTGTCTAATTGTTTGGATGGAATGAAAAACTGAGGTCCCGTGTACACATTGACATGCATGTTAAAGATCCTTGGCAGTGGAATTTGATATAATAGTAGGCCGTAGCCCCGCTGCCCCGGCAAAACTTCATAGCCCACTGTATGGCATATCCTCGTCTTCATTAGCCCAGGTTAGGAGCAGAACAGTAGGACCTTAAACCCTATTTCATTTCTCATTTCATTTATTTACCATAATAATTATTAGGGTTCCCAATCCCCAATCACTGCTAAAGATACTACAATCTATAGGTTTGTTAATATAAATGACAAAATACTGTTAAAAAATGGTATATCAAGATTGTGGACCCTGTAAAGGTCACAATTTTAATTCGATTTTAAGGAAACTTAAAATGCATGGTTATAACCCAAAGATCTTGGTTCCTTTCGATATTTGCGCATATCGGATCATAACTAAATTATGGCCCCTGATTGTTCGAAAAATCCCCTATGGTCCCTCTGGAGGTCACGATTAATATCCAATTTAAAAAAACGTTTGACTCTATCACCATTACACCCTACGGAAGGTTGTGTTCGAATTTCTAGAATATCAACCATATTTGCCATACAAATTGGCCGCCGTTTGTATGCGAACAGTGTAAAAATATGGCATATTAAAGTTGTGGGTCCTGTAGAGGTCACAATTGTAATTCGATTTTAATGAAACTTGAAATGCATATTTATAACCTAAAGATCTTGATTCTTTACGATATTTGCCCATATCAAATTGTAACTTAATGAATTATGGCCTTTGATTGTAGGAAAAATCACTTTCGGTATTGCTTGTCCTCTATCCATCTCTCGAAAATGTGGGCGTATCCTGCCTGGCAGTGCCAGCTTACTATCTTTATATTAAACGACATCCCCTTTATCTATCCAGTAAATTCAATATTACATTATCAATAGTATCAATCTGATAGAAAAACTTGTGTGATATTAAAAAATGTGTGTGAATAAGCTTTTTTTTTACATCCCCTTCCACAGAAGTGTATATCGCAGACAAAAAAGAATCTCTGCAGAATTTAAGCCTTTGTACTGTCTCTGAAATCCAATTATCATTGGTTAATTTCCATTTATAGTGTGAAATGTCACCAAGCATACCCATTTTAGTTGAAGACTGCCAGCTAAGTGGCTGAGCTTTGAAAAGAAACTCTTGACACTCTTGGCCTTCTTTAGAATAGGATTATGTCTACCATAGAAAGTGTTATTGTTACTACCATCACAGCCATGCATGGTACTGATAAAATATTCTGATCTCTTTACTCATTTAATCAGAAAGATGTGATTTGTGTATTCAGGATACGCAGATTAGAATGAATGAAATGGGGTTTAACGTCCTACGCTTAAGCACCGTACCTGGGCTAATTGAAGACGGGCATACGCCACAGTGTGCAATGAGGGAAATTTTTGCCCGGGCAGCGGCGCTACGGCCTACTCTTATATCGAATTCCAACTGCCAAGGGATCTTTTACGTGCACTCCAATTTGTACACGGGACCTCGGTTTTTCGTCCCATCCGAACGACTAGGCAGCTGTCCTTGTCAGGCCCTCCTTCTGCATCACTGACAAGGGGAAATCACGCCGGAAAATCGAGATGAACTTTCTCGGCCAATGCAGGGATCGAACACTCAACCTCCAGACTAGCGAACCAGCGCCTTATCCACTTAGCCACCGTGATCCCCACGCAGATTAGACTACTTTGGATTCAAATTGGGTCATCATAACAACATATTACAAGAATCTCGGAAAACGCTAAAATAATACATGTAGTGAGCAAACAGGATCAGTTTAAACAGATTTAGATGTTTAACCTTTTTGTCAAATGTCTTTGAAGCTAAAGAGGACATGATTAAGGGCTTTCACGGACAGTGATGAAAAGGTGTTTCTCTTGTTCATAGTTTTTATTTTGATATTGAAACTTAAAATGAAGCTGATGATAAAAGGAATTTATAGCCTATAATTTATTTGTAAGAAGATGGTTATCGTCAAGGTTGCATGTTAGATTTTATCATTTTGTATACGCCTTCATTGAAATGCTAAAGTTAATATCTGATTGACTTCAAATGTATACTCAGTTTTTAAGGTCATGAGACAAAGAGGCCTTTTGATTTTCATCAATTTCCGATAATTACTGCCAGAGTTATGGCCATTTGATCACATCTAGAGTTATGCCCCTTGTTTCATTTTGTTGGACCTTGTGAACACTCAAATGAAAAATTACAAAAGTTATATGCATTAGTGAAACAAAGGAGCCTATTGAATTGCAGCCATTTATGTTAGTTACTTCTAGAGTTATGACCCTTGTTGCATTTTGTTGAACCTTGTGAACAACAAAAGTTATCATCTGATCAGTATAAAATTTATATGCATCATTTAAATTAGTGAAACGAAGAAGTCTATTGAATTTCAGTTGTTTCATGTTGTAGAACTTTGTAAACCCACAAAGGATGAAAATTATTTTCTGTTCTGCATGAAATTGTCTTGTAAAAGCCCATGTTACCTACAAAAGAATAGATGTGTGGCAACACTTGTCGACCGCTCTAACAATTTAGCTGATGTGGGCGTATGTTTCATTGCCTGACAATCACCGTGACAATCTATCTTTCACTGATTATTGGTTAGAACTAGTACTAGTAGGCATATTCAAATGCCACTGTCTTGACTAAAAATAATTCTTGTGAACAGTAGAGGTATGATGTAAATCGAAGCTCAGATATAATTGTTACTTTGTCATAGCAGCAAACATCAATAATAATCTTAGGTAGATTATAACATATATATGACTATATATATATTATAGTGACAAGTGCTTATGAAATGAGGTTAACATCCTACTTTTCTATAACAACTGGGCTAATGAAGACGGGTATGCACCATGTAATGTGTTATGGAGAAACTTGTGCAATGATCAAATTCCTGTTATTCCAAGGCCCTTTTTATCCAGCACTACTAACAAAAAAAAATTATTAAGGCCCCTGCTGTAGAGACATTGGAATATTACTGGAAATGACCTTTCAATTCGCAAAGTATCCCAGATATTTTCTGTTTGTAAAGGACTGTATTTAAGAGAATTCCACCCACAGTTTGTCTGAAATAAGCATAATAATTAATATGAGGAGGAATTTGACCAAAAAGCGTGAGTTAATTTTTCAGAACCATCAAGTTATTTTTACGTGGCCAAGTAATGCAAATGCAGGTATTGCTTAAAGTTACATTATTCAAGATAAAGATAAGAATTTGCCATTCTTGCTATAATAGTTTGAAAGAAGATGATGTAAAATGAATATTTTGAAAATTTCATTCAAATTACTCTATTGCAAGCGAAGATATTGGCATTTGAAGATTTGGCAGACGTGTGCAATAATTTTAACCACGGTCCTAGTTGATCGAAGCTAAGCCTCGAACCGTTTCGGTCTGCCATATTTGATAAAAGCGAAGTATCACTGAAACATTTTAATCTGTTTAATATCGGAGCAATCTGATGCCATCTAAAGTTGATTAAGGCCTGGATCAGTTAATTAATGTCTAATTAACACTTTAGAAAACATTTCAGGCCCAAATTTAGCTCTTAACTAATGTAACTATTATAATGTGTTTATTCTGTATGCTTGTAGTACATCAATATAGAGAATGATCTTTCAGAGGCAATATAGAGAACTTTGTCATTTTTAATAATAGAAATAACAGGAAATTACATAATAACTATAGGCCTATAAGATTAGAAGCTTCATTTATAATCAAACAAATGAAGTGATTAGATTACATAACACATCCACTTACTTTAGAAATTACATGAATCAATGTCGGAAGAAGCACAATACTAACAAATAACCATTTTTGAATCTGATATATATGAAATCTGATACAATGATTACAGTAGTTAATGGTGAAAGATTTTTAAAAAATATAATGTAATAAAACGGATAATAATATTGTAGTAAAATAAAGAGACCGACAAATTTATACATTGAATAATTTTTATTCATTACATATGTTAAGGTTATTTTTTGTTTTAGCATTTGTAAATTTAGATTATTATAATTTCCATTTCCACTTCAACTGAAACAACACATACAAAAGTAACAAAAAGCCCACATAATGACTAAAAACTTTGGGAAGATGGTTAGGATGCCATGCAACCATTATGGAGTGCTGCAGTTTTGTGTTCATTCGTTTTTTTTCTTGAGTTTAACATCAACTTCCACCTAGGGTGATATCGTAGAGACACTCTGTTTTGTGTATACACAAGTGTTATAAATACTGCATTTTGTTTATTACTTTTGTACTGGTAGTGTACAGTTCTGCTGTTTTAAACAGTACCAGTTTTGTTTTCACATCTGCCTTTACATGTAGGGGACTATTAAAATAAATTTATTGATCTATCTGTCTATCTTGGTACATAATTACAACTTTTTCTCCGATTTCCTCCTAAAAGACCCCTACACGCAGGCAAATTATTGAAATAAAATTAAACCATATGTTAGTCCTGAAATGACCTAATTTGTGTTGAGTGGACGTTAAACCCCATTTCTCTTTCACTCTTACAACTTTATCTAATTATTATTAAGCTAAAATTTGGACACATTATCAAATCATTTTCTGCTTATTTTATTCAGAGTGATAAGCAGTTCGATTTGTCAATGCTTTGGCATCAGGATAACTTCAGTTAGGATTATGAAACTTTTCTGCTTGAGATAAGCAGAGACGACCAATTTAATTGGTCAAGACACAATAAGTCTGTTTCTAGTTATATAGAAAGCTCAAACTTTGTGTGTGTTCATTTTAACTGAGTTTGATTGATGGTTAACTTTTGTCTATGCTTTGAAACAGTGATTCTATTTGACTTTTGAGTTAAAGTGATTGAACTTGCTCTTATTGTTTCAGTTCATCGATGCCTTGACTAAGTTGGATGATGAGAATTTCCTGTCCAGTGATAAGCAATTGGATTGCTTGATGCTTTATAAAAAAATAAATCTACAAATAATCAATTTGTGTCATCTATTTATTTGGGGATGGGTGCAAAGATAATATCAGCCTCAATGTTGACTTGTTTGTTTTCAGTTCTATTAATATCCCTGCTTTGTATTTGGAAATTTGCTGAAATTTGCAAATTAAAAGAAAAATTATAATTCATTCTATAATATAAGCTTATAGTACTTAAACAATCTTACCTTTTGTCCAGATCTACATTCATCTGTTAACTATTTGTTCTTATTTGTGGCTCAAAAGTATATGGCTAATAAATTGATATGAATAATTAGCGGAAATAAATGAAACCCAGAGTGAGCACTGCCACAGACCCAGTTTTTTCTCCAATCCCCTCTCTTGCTATATGCTACTGCATGGAACTGGTTTGTTTATAAACCCTTTTTCCACAAAATTCAAGTGAATATTTATCTCTGAAATACATAATTAAATAAAGGTTTTAGTGTTTACTTGTAGATCAATAGAGAGAGAGAAATGGGGTTTAATGTCCTCTCGACACAAACTAGGCCATTGGTCTTAAAATTAATGAATCAGAAGAAATTTGTTGGACTTGCGTTTGTGAAATAGTTTACATATTTGATTTGTGAATGATTCTACATCAAAGTTATCTAAGACTACTTGAGTAACTTACATAAGACAACGGAAGCCCCCTAAAAATAAGTTCAATTTATTAGATACACTTTGATTTTGTTGATGTGCAAACATATAGACTTCTCCCTTAAATAGGTTGTTGTATTTTATAAAAAGGAGAAGCCATCTTAAATGTTTGAATAAGTTTGCCCTTTTAGAAGACATTTATAGAAGAAGACGTGTTTTGGTGTAATACTTTTGAAGGATACTTGTAAAACTTGAAGGGATTCTTTGATTTATTTGCAAAGGGATCCCTGATTTTTATAATCGTTTAGATTTACTGGTTATTTCCAAATGTGACTATGTGCTCGCTAGGTTTCAAATTTTTGTGTTGAAAGTTTACCTCATTGACATTTTTTGTAAAAAGAGGTTGAGTGTTTCAGTGTAATGTGTGTTTATGACATTCAGATTGAATCCCCATTGGTGTCTTCCCATCCCATTCAAAAATGAATAAAATTAAAATTATATACACAATTGAAATATGAAATTCAAAAATTGAAATTTGATATCCAAAAATTGAAATTTGAAATCCAAAATTGAAATGTGTAATCCAAAATTGAAATTTGAAATCCATAAATGGGGCATATCATAAACCATGCAACATGTCAATTTCATATGTTTGAAACCATTTAATTTTACTGTACTTTTTGTGGAAGTTAATTATAAATTTCATAGTTATACTGAGCTTTGTGGTAAACATGGAAACATAATGCAGAAATATAGTATCATCAATCTTAATTAAAGGGTAAAATAAGTGGAATTGATTACTAATAAAACCCCATATTTTTGGACACCCCTCTTAATTAGTGATAGAGAAAACCCCATTAATATCTTATTTTCCATCGTAATCATTCTACAAAGGTTGTGTAAAGATTTACTGTCTTTCTCACTAAGTTTTATCTTAATGAGGGTAAGATCCATATTGATTTTCTATAATTTGTGATGATCTCTTACAGAGTTATGTACTTTAGTTAAGAAATCATGGTAAAGTGCAATTATGATGTTGAAACAATCTTTCTGAAAATTTTGAGAAATTCAAGATGGTGTCCAAGACAGCCGCCATTTCAAATAATCCCCTATAGCTCCAATAATATTAATCTAGAATGATAATTTTAGTGCCTAACCATATGTTTTGGGGATAGGGGAGTACACTGAAATCATTCATTATTTTGTCGGGTGATTAGATGATAGTAAAATCCGAAATGACAGACAATTCGGCCCTTCAACTCTATAACGGTGGTTGGGAGTCTATTATTTCACCAATCCAAGCTATATCTAGAGACAAACTATACTAAACAGCAAAAAAAAAATTCAGTACGATTTCAAAATCAGAGAGGCACTTTAATCAAATCATTCTAGACAACGACTGGATCAAAGCAATTTTTTGTAAACAGTATGTTGACACATTAGTGATTAATTTATCACTCCAAGACATTTACGAAAAGGTTTAGAGTGTGTATACATCAGTATCTGATGTTTAAGAGTGTCAATAACAGCAGCGCAGCGTCTGTACATGGAGTGGACCAGGGGCCTGTTTCACGAAATGTTAAAACTAAGATAAAATCCGATTTTAGTAACTCGATTGGATATTATTAGAATCATTTTAGCGCTTAGCCAATCAGGTTTAAGTATGTACTAAAATTTGGATTTTATCTTAAGTTAAAATTTCGTGAAACAGGCCCCAGGCCATTGATGCTCGCCATTGGCACCTAGAACCACACTCTCTAAAAAAAGGGGTCCTTTGTACAGGAATTTTAAGAGTCACCGATGTCTGGGCAAAATTTTTCTCATATTATTGTACACTGTATGGCATATGCCTGTCTTCATTAGCCCAGTTCGGAGCAGATCAGTAGGACGTTAGACCCTATTTCATTCCATTTCTTTTGCTGGACATAGGAGCAAATAAGAGATATGATAACACCACATCTATAGGGGGCTCCCGGGCCACAAGTTCCGGTCCTGAAAAGGGGGCACAGGCTGTTTTTTTGAACATTAAGAAAACCAAATTCTACCTGCAAAACATTAAAATAACCGCCATAAAACTAAATAATATTCATGTTTGAGAGGCATTTAGTAACTGGATAGAGCAATAAAACTAACATATACTTATAGAATAAGAGCTACTTATTTATATAAGCGACGTCGCTCAAATAAAAAGTAGCTGTTATTCCATAAGTATGTGTTAGTTTTAAATAATATTCAGTTTAATCCTCTAGTTGTGTTTCTGGCTGCAACCTGTGACAGCACAAGTGCAAAATACTGTACATTCGAAGCCATCCAAAGTGCAGCTACAAGCACACCATTGGATCTAGCAAATTGATGGTTGGCAATTCGGACTAAAAAAATTACTTACAAAAGAATATATTTGTGATCACCTTTGTGGACTGCCTGTGTCGGACGTATATTTCAATGCCTGGTAACCCATCTTTGTTTTTTTTTTTACTGCATGTAGTAGTTTTATGTTTTACAGAATGCCATGAATTGTTTGGGTTATATTCTGGAGTGTGATTGGTCTTATTGACAGCACTTTAACTAACACTTTATGAAGTTTTATGTTTTACAGAAAAGATCTATCATAAATATTTTCTGTTGAGATTATTGGGTACGGTATAACCTTTTCTTGTTTTTAAGAAGAAACTCTAAAATATCAGAATAAATGAGCTGGATCCAGTGGATAATTAATTAAGACCAACATTACAATCTCTAAAAATAATAGTGTCACAGCAAGATATAATCCATAAAAGATGTTTTAATCCACCAGTGTTGGCTATCTATCTATGTAGTTGGTGTTTGACGTCTGCTTCCACTTAAGTGATATCGCAGACAAGACATAGGAGTTCCGAAGCTACTTCCTGTTTTTTAGAATATGATTTTGCAATCTTTCCTTTAAGGCCTTAGGCCATGGATTAGGTTTTAGTGGGAAGTTCTTCCCTTTATTTAATAAAAGCATATCTTTGGTGGATGATCTCTTCTTCTTCTGGATTGGTAGATGTGATCTTTGTGGGATTTGTGTTTAGGTGCCAGGCCTGTCTTCTCGTGACCTCCCCTTACTCCACTATCCCACTCTGTAGATTTTTTGGAGAATAGTGTTTAGATGCCGAACCCGTCTGATCATAACTCCCTCTTACTCCACTATCCCGCCAGTTATTTATATTGTTATTATTGTTAAAAATAAATAAAATAATGGAAATGATTTAAAATAAAAGGAATAAAATAAATTTGTAGGATGGTTGGGCTTCGTTCGAGAGGACATTTTTACTCGGCCACCCTACGTTAAAATAAATAATCTAGAGTAAATAAATTAAAATAAGTAAATTAAAATAAATAGGTGAAAATAAATTAAATTAGGGATATTAATAATAATAAATAGAAATGGGTAAATTAAAAGTAAAATAAAAAGAAATTTGTAGGATGGCTGGGCTTCCTTCGAGAGGACGTTTTACTCAGCCATCCTACGTTGTATTGAAAATTTGTAAAAAAATAAGTTAAGAAAATAAAAATAAGTAAAAAATAAATAAAGAAAATAAAGATAAAAATAGGTTTGGAGGATGGCTGGGCTTCCTTTGAGAGGACGTTTTTACTCAGCCATCCTACGTTGTATTGAAAATTTGTCTAGCCATGACCCTCTCTTATTTTACTATTCTACTTAGTCCAACTGTGTCCAGGAGGGTGTGGATTTCTTCAAAGATTTGCAGTTTCAGATCTGGTCTAGGGAAGAGTAGGTTCTTAGTAGTGAATGGTATGTTGTTGTTCTCCATTATTCTCACTAGTTCCCTTCTCTCCTTCTTGTAAACCTCGCAGTCTACCAGGACATGGTTGGTGGTACACTCTTCTCCGCACTCACAGACGATCACTTGGTGTTTGTAGTCTTGCAGCCACTTTTTCACCCTTAGTTTCGATATAAGTCTACAAATATCTCTTCTAGGGTGATTGAGTGCTGACTTTGTGTAGATCTTGTGATCCAGCCGAAATCTGTATGTGTCAAGTTCAACGAGATTTAATTCCCAGATTGAATTGATTCGTCTTTTAACCATACCGTAGATTTCCGTGGTACTGTAGTCTATGGTGCAGAGTGGTGCTGTGTCCTTGAGACCTTCATTGGCGAGTCGATCTGCTTCTTCGTTTCCTCTAATATTGCTGGTGATGGAATCCACACGAGCTCTACTTTGCTTCCCTTCTCTAAGACTCTGGTTCAGCTGCCTGATTTCCAAAATGACTTCTGGGCCCGATTCCTAGAAAATTCTTAAGCACGTTCTTGTGCTTAGATTTTAGTCGACTTCGCATTTAAGTAAACTTACCTTTTTTTGTGTTCCCAGAAAATTCTTAAGAAAGGCCTTGTGCTTAGATTTTAAGTAGACTTCATTGTAACCACAAGAACGTTATTATGCGTTCCAAGAAAAAACTTAAGCACAACTTCGTCTTAAACATAGCCAATCTAAGCACAAGTCCCAAGCAAGGTAGGGGGCTTGCTTACCAACCTTAAGTCTATTTCTGCTTCAAAAAGATGGCTGACCGTAGACTTATTCAACGGCATTTCCGACACCTTTTGATACCAAATAGACAATTACAAGACAGAGGAAATCCTTCTCCTAAAGAAATTAAGAATGCTATAGGCCTAGAAAATTTCGCATCTAGGGCCTTTTTATAGGCCTACCCTGAAACCAATTCATTTATTTGCCAATTAGTAAACAAACACACTGGCTACTTTAAGATCAGGCGCTCTCACAATTATTCAATTAGTTTGTATGTGTCTGCGTTTTTTTTATATCTTTTGGCAAATTGTATAATTATGTGTAGGCCCAATAGGGGACATGTCAAACGCATCCAAATTAACCACAATGAAGCAGACGACAAATTTATGACATAATTCGCATACCAAAGTTGTTTTATGACGTTAAAGAGCATCGTAGTCTTAGTGTATGGTAAGCTTTACCAGTCACAGTGTGCTTAGACTTGTACTTTACCTGTGCTTACGTAAGAATGGTCTTGAGAATTTTCTAGGAACAGTATTTTTATAAGATTCTTACGTAAGTAAAAGTGAAGTATGACTTTGTGCTTACTTTAAGAATTTTTCTAGGAACGGGGCCCTGGTCTTGATTCCGAGTTGTCATTCTGGATTGAAATCAGGCTGCTCAGAGAGTCACTTGGAATGACGAACTTACTAGTCTTCTGATGGGAAATCCACGATATAGCGTCAC
Organism: Patella pellucida; assembly: GCA_917208275.1. Taxonomy (NCBI): domain Eukaryota; kingdom Metazoa; phylum Mollusca; class Gastropoda; family Patellidae; genus Patella; species Patella pellucida. Next base: position 54,218,210 of record OU795039.1, on the reverse strand, counting down.
GGATGGCCATAAGCTCTGCAGTGTACACCGAACAGTTGTTGGGCAGTTTCCTGCTTATTCCCTGTTCCCCGTTTGGCAGATATATTCCGAACGAGCTGGTGCCCCTTTCAGGATTGCGTGAGCTATCCGTGTACATATGGTCCCAGTCATCAGACGGCCAGTTGTCTTCCAGGTGTTCTAGAGAGAAAGCACGTGCAGCAGTGGGATTGTTTTTCTTGTCGGTTTTCTGTAGTAGATCTAGGTTGACCGGTGGTATAGGTAGTGTCCAAGGGGCGATTGCTGGGGGGTCGTGTTCAGTTATCACGAGCTCCCCCAGTCGCAGTTCCTTAATCGTTTCCCTGATACCCTGGCCAAAGCTTTTCTTTCTGGGATCTCTCACATATCTTGTTTTTTGTAGACTGACGAGGGTTGGGGATCTTTTGCCCAGTTGCGAGATCTTAGCCCAATACTTTGTCGCTAGTTCTTAGGGATAGGGGCAACTCCCCGGCTTCCTGCAGTAGTGCTTCTCTCCTAGTTCCTTGCCCTACGCCAGTCGCAATACACAAGAGCTTTGTATTGGATGGTGTCAAGCTTACTTAAGAGGAATGGCACAGTTCATGAAGGCCAAACAGCCGTAGTCTAATACAGATCGTATTAGAGCACGGTACACCATCATTAGTTTAACTCTGTTTGCCCCCCATGTGCTGCCTGTTATTTTCCTCATTAAGTTTAGGATTTTGGTGCATCTATCTACAGTTTCGCTGATGTGCGATTTCCAGGTCAGCCTTCGGTCAAAGATTACGCCAAGGAACTTGGTTTGGTCTTTAAACTCGATGGTTTTTCCATTCATACACACAGAGTCATTCTGTTTATCTCACTATCCATGCTTACAAGCATGCCGACTGTTTTCTTCTCCGAGACTTTGAATCCCCAGTCGTTTGCCCATGACATGAATTTGTCTAAGGCTTTTTGCATATTCTTTTGGAGTTCACAGAAGCTCCTCCCTTTCCGCCATATGGTACTGTCGTCAGCAAATTTAGCTGACTCAGTTTTGTTGTCGAGGTAGGAAGATTTCTGTATGTCGTTGATCATGATGTTGAAGAGAGTGGGACTGATAACTGACCCCTGAGGCGTGCCATTTTCTAATGTTTGCTCGGCACTCAGGAATCTGCCAACATTCACCTGTATCCTTCTATCGCTCAGAAAGCTTTTGATCCACCGAAACATTATGCCCGTTATACCAATACGTCCTAACTTGAAGAGCAGCCCGTCTAGCCAGACTAAATCGAAAGCCTTGGTCAGATCTACGAACACGACACATAACAGGTTCCCAGAGAAGAGTGCCTGCGACATGACTTTCTGTAGTCTCACTAAGTCGTCCATTGTTGAACGCCCTTTCCTGAATCCGCTTTGATTTTCGTCGATCAGTCGGTTCCTCTCCAGATAGAACTGTAGTCTTATGTAAACCATTGTTTCCAAGGTTTTGCACAGTGTGGATGTCAAGCTCACTGGTCGATAGGACTCTGCCTTTGTTCTTTCTTTACATGGTTTTGGAAGAGGGATGGCGTTGGCTTTCCGCCATTCGTTAGGTACCTCTCCTGCCAACCGGGATGTGTTAAAGAAGTTTAGCAATATTCTTTTGGCATTTCTAGGCAGATGTTTGAGCATGGGGTACTTTACTTTGTCCTCACCAGCCGCACTATCCTTCTTGAGGAAAAGAGCCTTATTTAACTCCTCCTCAGAGAAGGGTAGATTGATTGGTTTAGCCCCTTCATTAGGTTCAATTTCTAAAGAAGGGTGCTGTGATTAAAGATTTCCTTTCTCTTCAGGAACTCTGGTGACTGGTTTTCGTCCCTGCTTGCATCAGCGAAAGCTTTTGCAAGTAGATCTGCCTTTTCATTGCCTTTGGTAATGTACTCATCTCCATTCTTTAGGTTTGGTATGTTGTTTGATCTGCGCTTCCCATTCATGGCGTTCAGCTTCTTCCAGACGACACCTGTTTGCGTGTTTTGGTTCAACGCATTACAGAATGTCATCCAGTGTCTGCTTTGTGCCTTCTGGATGATGTCTCTTGCGGCGTATTTCAACTTAGGTAGTTTTGGTGGTTGACTGCATTGTAGTGGCGTTTCTGTAGGCGTAGTGCCTTCTTTCTTTCGTTAACTGCCTTCTGACATTCTGGTGACCACCAAGGTTTTCTAATCATTGGTTGCCCTCCTGAAGTCTTGGGAATGGAGTCGTCTGCGGCACCTATTATAGCACTTGTGATATTGGCAGCGTACACGTCGATGTTGGCATCGATGATGTCTTCTTCCTTCCATGTTGGCTGAAATAGATATTTTTTATATGTTATTTACGTCATTACTCTGTAAGGTTGATATCATTGACTAAGCAACAAATAACTGATATAAATGAAAATATAAGACACTAATATATCAAACTCATCAGTTTATATACATAATGTGTATTAGCTAGTTAGTTAAAATTGTTAGTAATGAGTCATTAACTATGATTATAAGTAGGTGTTTTGTCACTAAGGTGTTAAAACTGTGAATGATATACACCACTATTGGTTAGGTTTGTGTATTCGATAGTGATTGGTGTTATAAATAGTCACATTTGTTACAGCTAGTTACTATACACCAGTGGATATTACCTGGTGGAAGCAGACATTATAAAACAGCTAGTTACCCACTTGCTAATTAGTCTTCGTACTGACAACACCTAAAGCATTAGAGCTCCATAGCTATCGACTAAATTTATCCTAGATAAAGTAGCCTAGCTAAGACTCCAAAAGACTTCTCAAATCCAGAAAGACTACTAGATACTACAAAGATCATCTAGTCCAAAAGTAGATTTAAGGTTGTCTTTATTTTTATCTTTACACCCTTACAGGGTATAAGGTTTACTTTCTTTATATTTTGCATTCTTCATCAGTCTTTTATTTTATTTTACTTTATTTTCTTGAATTTACTATTTTATTCTACTTTATTTTCTTTGTTTATTTTCTTTGTTTATTTTACTTTATTTATTTTACTTTATTTACTTTCATTTACTATTTTCTTTAATTTACTATTTTCTTTAATTTAATAATTTACTTTAATAAGGTTATTTTCTTAAATTCTCCCTCTATTTCATATTTTTCACTCCTAATATAATCTTTTTTTTTTTACTTATACTTTTTACCCCCTTTTCAGCTATATATTATATAGGATATACCACATTCCTATCTTTATTTATTTTTATATTTCTATTTTACTCTATTTTTTTGTTTGTTTTTTTTTGGTCATTTTACTTTTCTTTCTATTATCAACTAACAAAGAAGCTCAGTGTATAAGCCAATCAACTGATTGAGCTCATCACAAGCTTCTTAAAACAATAAAAAGCTAATTTATTTCTATAGTTAATAAGCCTGATAACTGTTAAGTACACTCATACAAGCAATAGGAACCCATAGTTAATTAGGATTAATCACACTGATTGACTTGCGGTTCTTTGTAGAAAGGGTTAACAACAGGTATATCAACTTGCGTCATTAATTAATATAACCTTAATCAACACTGTTCATTCCCTCCTTTAGTTTTCGATTATATATTTCGGCAGCATAAGAACGATGGAGACAGAGGCTAGCTCACCCATGTCCATGGCTGACGCTTTTAACAGCAGCCCTGCACCAAAGTTCTTTCCTGCAGCAAAAAGGAGTGAGGAACAGACTCACGTCGTACTGGTGAGGCCACTGGAAGGCAAGTCCTTTCAAGGAGCCAAACTAACGGTGGTGGGGAAGGAACTAAAGAGTAAGTGAGGTATTACTAACATACTTAAAGATCACTGTGTCAGGACAACTAAGACTTGCCTTAAAAAGTAAGTCTGAGATGGATCTGGCGCTAGTTCAGAACGCACTTCTCTGTATGACCGTGTTGGTGTCCGAACCGATCACCTTGTCTATTGATAAGTTGTTGTTCATGGGATACTGGCCGAATATACCGGGGAGGAAATTCTGGAAGATTTAACAGAGAGGGGAGGGGGTACCAAGCTACCGAGGTATACCGGTTTAATGTGGCCCAGGGGAAGGATCAGGGAAGCGTCGCCATGTCCTCCAAGAAAGGTTCCGCACCTGAGGCCCTTAAAATCGTGTACCTCAACCGCCGTACCCACCCCTATGTTCAGAGGGTGAGACAGTGTACCAACTGCCAGAAACTGGGACATACGGTAAAGTACTGTAAAGGAAAAGCCATATGCGTCCAATGCGGAGGAGAACACGCGATGGCTGAGTGTAGGGAGGGTAGTAAAATTAACTGCTCAAACTACAAGGGCAGCCACGCAGCCAACTCCCCGCAATGCCCAAGAATTCTAGCGACCAAAGCAGCGCTACGTCTGCAAAGCAAAGACAAACTTACCTTTAGGGAGGCAACCCAACAAGTAAAAAACAAGGAGAGGGAAGCAAAAGTAGTCAGAGAACCGGTGGTGGAACCAAAACAAACTCCAGCACCGACTCTCTTGACTTCCGATGCAACCCCCACCCCTAAAGGTAAAGACAAGAAGAAGAAAGAGAGGAACATATCTACCAAACCTGTAGAGGTCAAACAGAAGACACCCAAGAAAAAAAAAGAGGAACCGAAAACGAAGAGTCATGAAGAACACTTCATTCCTAAATTTAAAACGGAAAGTGGCTTCATGTACTTCATGATCGAGTTCCTCAGGGTGGCCGTATCCAATGAAGACCAAACTACCAAGATGGAAAGCTTACTCGGCAAAGTAAGGACACACATGGTCAACGCCGATGTCCTGTGTTTCATGATTAACTCAATCAACATAGTAAAAAAAAGATCAAGAGAAGAAGACGACGACGAAGAAACCACAAAAGGTGATCAAACGGCAAACCTCGCACTCCGTAGAAGGATATCTCATGTTCGTCACTACAGCACTGGCGATATGCCCAGTTGCTTGCCGGTTTTAACACCAAATGCGAACACTAATGAGGTACCTCCTATGGAATGTGAAACGCCAATTGAACAATAAATAGACAATACATAGAGGCATCCGTCCGGACAGTCATCATGGCGGGCCAGGTTAAAGTTCTACAACTTAATGTTAATGGACTGGTCCCCAGATGTGCTGAGCTGAGAAAATACATCACACGAAATCCCAAAGATGTAATATGCCTCCAAGAAACCAAGCTACTACCAACCAAAAACGACATCTACCTACCCCGATATACTTTGAGAGAAGGGACAGACCGAACAGCACGACACGTGTCGGCGGGCTCGCCATCTATGTCCGTGACAACTTAACTTATATTTCTGTTTCACTGGACAATAGTGAATGTCTATGTTACCCCAGATGTCACGAAAAAAACAGTTGACTTCCAGTCACTTCTCGACCGGCTTCCACAGGGCGAATCTGTGTTTTGCGGAGATTTCAACGCAAAACACGTTCTGTGGGGGTCGTCGAGGAATGACTGTCGGGGGACTAGCCTATGCTCAATAATAGAAGGAAACGACCTATGCATGCTGAACGATGAGAGCCCTACTTTTGTCGGAGGAAATGCCCCAGCTTCGCACCTAGATCTCACGTTCTGTATGCTTGGTCTGGCAAACCGCTGCGACTGGCAAGTACACGAAGATGAAACACTTGGCAGTGACCATCTCCTGATAGAATTCTGCATTCAGGCCGAAGCAACCAGGGAAGTCTATAACGGGAGACCCAATTGGATTATGAAAGAAGCTGATTGGGTTAAATTCCGTGTAAGTTGCCTTGAGTGGAAGGAAGAAGATATCATCGATACCAACATCGACGTGTACGCTACCAACATTACGAGCTCTATTATAAGCGCTGCTAACGACTCCATTCCAAAGACTTCTGGTGGAAAACCAAGGATTAGAAAACCATGGTGGTCACCGGAATGTCAGAAGGCGGTCAACGACAGAAGGAAGGTCCTCCGCCTACGGAAACGCCACTACAATGAAGCCAACCACCAAAATTACCTTAAGTTGAAATACGCTGCAAGAGACACCATAAAGAAGGCACAAAGTGGGCACTGGATGACATTCTGTAATGCGTTGAATAAAAACACGCAAACGGGTGCCGTCTGGAAGAAGCTGAACGCCATGAACGGGAAACGCAGATCTTTCAACATACCAAACCTTGAAGATAGAGATAAGTACGTTACGAACGGCAAGGAAAAGGTAGACCTACTAGCAAAAACTTTTGCTGACGCAAGCAGAGACGAAAACCAATCACCAGAGTTTCTGAAGAGGAAGGAAATATTTTACTCGCAGCACCCTTCATTAGTAATTGAATCTAATGAAGTGGCTGAACCAATCAACCTACCCTTCTCTGAGGGAGAGTTAAATAAGGCTCTTTCCCTCAAGAAGGATAGTGCGGCTGGTGAGGACAAAGTAAAGTACCCCATGCTCAAACATCTACCAAGAAACGCCAAAATGATACTACTAAACTTCCTGGCTGTCAGGAGAGGTACCTAAAGAATGGCGAAAAGCAAACGTCATCCCTCTACTGAAAGCTGGGACCACTTGGTTAGACTACAGCAAGTCATGTCGCAGGCACTTCTCTCGGGAAACCTGTTATGTGCTGTGTTCGTAGATCTGACCAAGGCTTTCGATCTAGTTTGGTTAGACGGGCTGCTCTTCAAGTTAGGACGTATCGGTATAATGGGCATAATGTTTCGGTGGATTAAAAGCTTTCTGAACGTTAGAAGGATACAGGTGAATGTTGGCAGTTTCCTGAGTGCCGAGCAAACATTAGAAAATGGCACGCCTCAGGGATCTGTTATCAGTCACACTCTTTTCAACATCATGAGAAAATTAACGGGCAGTACGTGGGGCGCCAATAGAGTTACACTAATGATGGTATATCGTGCTCTAATAAGCTCTGTATTAGACTACGGCTCTTTGGCCTTCATGAACTGCGTGCCAAAACTCTTAAGCAAGCTTGACACCATCCAATACAAAGCTCTGTGTATTGTGACTGGCGTAGGGCTCGGGACCAGGCGAGAGGCACTACTACAAGAAGTCGGGGAGTTGCCCCTATCCCTAAGAAGAAAAGAACTGGCGACAAGGTATTGGGTCAAGATATCACAACAAAATATGTAAGAGATCCCAAAAAGAAAACCTTCAGCCAGGGTATCAGGGAAACGATCAAGGAAGTACGACTGGAGGAGCTTGTGATAAATAAACACGACCCCCCAGTTGTCGCCCCTTGGACGCTCGCTATACCACTGGTCAATCTAGATCTACTACAGAAAACCGACAAGAAAAATAACCCCAGTGCTGCACGTGCTTTCTCTCTAGAACATTTGGAAGACAACTCTCCGTCTGATGACTGGGACCATGTGTACACGGGTGGCTCACGCAATCCTGAAAAGGGCACCAGCTCATTTGGAATATACCTGCCAAACGGGGAACAGGGAATAAGCAGGAAACTGTCCAATAACTGTTCGGTGTACACTGCAGAGCTTGTTGCCATTTGTGACGCTATTTTATGGATCTCCCATCAAAAGACAGGCAAGTTCGTCATTCCAAGCAATTCTCTGAGCAGTCTGATTTCAATCCAAAATGACAACTCGGAATCAAGACCAGAAGTCATTTTGGAAATCAGGCAGCTATATCATAGCCTAGGGTCCTAGAGAAGGGAAGCAAATTAGAGCTTGTGTGGATCCCATCACATGTCAACATTAAAGGAAACGAGGAGGCAGATCGACTCGCCAACGAGGGTCTCAAGGACACAGCTACACCCCGCCTCATAGACTACAGTACCACGGAAATCTACAGTATGGTCAAAAGACAGGTCAATTCAATCTGGGAATTAAATCTCGTTGAACTTGACACATACAGATTCCGACTGGATGACGAGATCTACACCAAGACAGCGACCAATCACCCTAGACGAGATATATGCAGACTCATAATGAAACTAAGGGTGAAAGAGCGGCTGCGAGACTACAAACACCAAGTCATCGTCTGTGAGTGCAGAGAAGAGTGTACCACCAACCAGAATGATGGAGACCAATAACATACCATTCAACACTAAGAACCTACTCTTCCCTAGACCAGATCTGAAGCTACAAATCTTCGAAGAAATCCACACCCTAATGGACACAGTTGGACTAAGTAAATTAGTGAAATAAGAAAGGGTCACGGCTAGATAATTTCTCCATACAACATAGGATCGTTGAGTAAAAACGTCCTCACGAAGGAAGCCCAACCATCCTATACATTTATTTTTATCTTTTTATTTTTTCTACTTATTTTTTATCTTAACTTATTTTTTTTATACGACGTAGGGTTGGTAAGTAAAAACGTCCTCTTGAAGGAAGCCTATCCACCCTACAACTTTATTTTAATTTATTCATTTTACTTTATCTTTACTTTACTTTTTCTTTGATTTATTTTATTTTTATTTATTACCTTTAATTTATTTAACTAATAAATTTTAATTAATTCATTTTACTTTACTTTACTTTTACTTTAATTTTACTTTAATTTACTTTATTTTATTACCTTTTATTTAACTACAACTTTACTATACTCTCTTTATTTATTCAATTTTATATTAGTTTAATTTACTACTAACATCTACTAAACTGGCGGGATAGTGGAGTAAGAGGGAGTCATGATCAGACGGGCTCAGCATCTAAACACTATTCTGTTAAAACAAATACCAGTGGGATAGTGGAGTAAGGGGAGGCCACGAGAAGACAGGTCTGGCACCTAAACACAAATCCCACAAAGAAGACATCTACCAAAACAGAAACAGAAGAGATCATCTACCAACGATGTGTTTTTATTAAATAAAGGGAAGAACTTCCCACTAAAACCTAATCCATGGCCTAAGGCCAAAATGGAAAGATTGCAAAATCATATTCTAAAAATCAGGAAGCAGCTTCGGCTCTCCTATGTCTTGTCTGTGATATCACTTAAGTGGAAGCAGACGTTAAACACAAAATAAGAAGAAGAACTTGCTAATTAATGATAACTGTATATTTTCTAACCACTTTCTATAAACCTTAGTTTAACATACTGACCACTTATATGTTTTAATGACAAAAAATTGTCATTACTAAAAGGCCTAGTATCATTTGTCAACGGCATCAGCTTACTCGTGTTAATGAGATGAAGAAACCTATTGAATTACAGTTTTTGCCTTTGAATATTGATCACTTTGTATAATCTTAACAACTACAGTTAGTGAAATGAAAAAGATAGTTTAAATTGAACAATTTCCAGTTATTAATCCTATAGTTATGCCTTATTCAATTTGTAACTAAGATCTTGTAAATGTTTAAGGTACAAAAGCTATTATCAGATCTGCTTGAAATCTATACGGTGTTGAATTTTAAAAATTAACATTCATAATTTCTAGAGTTTCAGCACTTGTTCACTTTGGAAAATCTTGTAACAAAAATTAGTCATCTGATCTGTATTAGATTTATAATTATGTTCAAAACCTTCAAAATTATGCATTGGCTCACTTCTTACAACATACTTTATCCAAAGGATATGTTTGATTACAACAAATATAAATTATCTTCTATCCCGTTCAGACGCTGTCGATAACACTGGCACTGTCTGACCCCGATATTTTCACAGGAATGCAACTTACTGCGTACTGCGCATGCTCAAGGCAAACTGGAACAGGATTTTTTAAACCAACCCGTTCAGACGGCTAAGATGAAACAGTTTAAAATAATAAGCCTTCTGGAAGAAAGGTCGCGAGCTGTTTTTTTTAACTGATTTATTTTCCCACATGTGCGGTCAGACTCTTAAGTTAAACTGGTTTAACCATCGCCAGGATATTTAAACCAGTTCAACTTAAGCCTCTGAACGAGCTATTAGTTATCAATAAATGTTAAATGCTAGAATATCACTTTTCTCGGCAAGGACAATTAAATTTGGTATTCCATTTTGACAATAACCATGGCAAAGCTAAGCATTTTAAGCTGGACAAAATAAAACCCAACAGAAAATTGAGAGATTCACTTTAATCTTCACAGTTCCTTAAGATGTAGAAGCCACAAAAGGATAGTATTCACTGGTTATCTTTGAAATTGAGTTGCATTTTTATAGCCTGTAAGATACCTTTCTGTAAATTTAATAACTTATTCTGGTTGATTTATTTCTTTTAAACTACTAAAATTTTAAAAGGACAAATTTGTGCTTGATACTATGATTTGATTCGGTACAGGCAGGCAAATTAAGTTTTCCACATAACAAAGTAGCCCACAGCCATGTTACGTATTTAATCTGATTTCTATGACGGGTAGATTATATATTGAACATCTGTTGTTTTGACAAGTTCCTTGATTCTGCTTTATTCATTATTGTCTTCCCGAATTCCATTATTGTGTCTTGTGTAGGGTATTTAGTGGTCACCTGATAAGTTAGTATTTTAGTTTGAGATAAGTAATATCCAACTCCATATACAATTAATGTCATTAGATATATGTATAAATGTCATTAGATATATGTATAGATGTCATTAGATATATGTATAGATGTCATTAGATATATGTCCTTTGCACTTTATAATTTTCTCCTATAAAACATTACTGTAGATGGGTGTAGTACAGTGTATGCTGTGCAGTGAAGTCACATGAAATTAACCATATGTGTCGTACTTTGGTTTTGACCCCTCTGACTTTGTACCGTTGATAACAGATTAAACATCCATAAGTGTACAAATGTGTTGTTATTGATGTGTTCCCATTTGAATATTGTTCACAATAAAAAGCAAAATAAATAAGATATGTTTACAAGATTATTTTGTCATACGAAAAATTAAGTGATGCGTTTTCTATGGCTCTCAGTATATTTCAATTAGTGTGGGTTTTTTTATTGTCATTTTAACTTGCCATTTTTAAACAAATTTTATTAATATGTCCTCTTTTTTTTAGCAAATGATGAAGGAACTGGAACAAGAGAGAGAAAGACGATGGAAATCTGAGCAAGCAACTAAAAAATTAGCAGACTATATAAAAGAGTTACAAGAAAAAGGTATGAACATTATAGTATGTTTCAAAAGTTGTATTCCCTAGTGGGTACTTGTTTGATTCATAAGAAATATGTTGTCTAATGATAATCACTCCAAGCAAAAAAAAAGCTTAAGAGAATTGTTTAAGGATCTAAATCGTTTTAACAGTACATCTGGCTGGGCAATACTAATGCTTATTTTAAACTTATGACAAAATGAGCATCTGTCTTAGCATTAATTGAATTTGAATGAAATTTAAGCTAAAGAAGATAGCAATATAAAAGCAACAGCAATAGATGCCACATCTCATCTGAAAAATGCTCTGATGAACGAAAAAGAAACCAAAGAAAAATTAAAAGGACAATCAGATAGTTTACAGGTAGAATATATTTGGTATAGTATATATCTTTTTTTGACTGACACAAACGGATGACTAAATTACCCTTGCATTTGGTAGCCACTAAAGGCCAATCCAATATTAATTTCCATTCTTCCGAATCCTGATACATAAATTGGTACTCATTTTTTTGTGTATGATGTTAAGTTTTAGTAATTTTGGAACAAAAAACTTTTGAGAAGAGAAATCAAGTTATTTTTGTTTTTGAATTAGTGTTTTTCCAAAAGAAGTAGGAAACCAAATTTAAAATTCTGCAGTCTAACTAAACAAATAAATATTTGGTTAGAAAAGAAAGAACATCTATATATAATACTCTTCGAAACGTCGCCTAAATAAATTAAGTAGCTGTTATTCCATAAGTATGTGTTTTTGTGTATATATAATATGTACACCAAGTTTGAAAATTCTACCTCAAGTCTTGACCAATCAAATGTCACTTATAGGTCAAGTTATAAATTATAATATAATGCTTTTTTTTATTTATCGCTCCATGAAAGTTGACTGAGCATCTAATTGACTAGCTAAAACATTTTCCATAATTTCTACCACAGATGAGGCAACATGTTTAATTTCAACCTCTTGCATGTATGAGGTTCGCCATGAAAATCTTGAGATGAACAAACTAGTAGCATACTAGTAAACATGCATTTGACCACCCTACATTTCAACAAAACCTTGTCTCAAAATCGTGAATATTTACCAAAACCTGGCCTAAAACATACTCAAACAATTTTTATCATTCTGGAGAAAAATGTCTGATTGCTTGTTGATTTATAAGAAGATAAATTATGTGCAGTTAGTTAATGTGCCATCTATTTATTTCATGGTCTAATAAATAACATGTTATGTAACAGTTCAGCAGGAAAGATCTGTTTAAAATAAAATAACTACACCTTCTAGAAACCACAAAACACTGTTGATAGCTACTATGAATGATAGCTAAAAAATATTAGCACAATATAAGGGTTTGAATAATGAATATTTGTTTTTTTAAAGGATGCTTCTACTGATAAGTACTGATGACATGTAGCTTAGGATAGAATTTTAAACAATTTTTACATTTCAAAATCTCACAAATTTTCAGGAAATTTGTCCCCTAGACCCGTGCAGGAAGTTACAATGAATACCGCCCGGGACCCTAGCTAGTTAACTTTCAACCTTCCAACCTGGATGAAAAATACTATCAAAATGTTAAAGAATTGACACAGCAGTTTTTATATTAACTTATACAGGAGGAGGTCAAACTACTGAAAGAAGAATTATGTAAATCCAGACAACATGAGTCATTACAGAAAGAAGCTATAAAATCTATGGAGGAAACTTTAACTAAACAAGAGAGAGAGAAACTTCAACAAGATGCTCATATTGTAAGATTTCTATGAACTTTTCTTACAAAAGTCACTTAACTTTGCATATATTACCTTCTTTCCTGTGTCAGTTTAAAATCTTGTATTATGACTTATACTTAATATATATTTTAGTTCACTTTTTTCACATTATATTGACATCTGAACAAGAAGACAAATCTTATTGTTGATGTTCATGGCAATGGTCATTAATAGCAAGTTGTCTTGCGTTTTATAAGCCAACATTTAATGGGCAGGTATATCTGTTCATTGCTTTCTTTTGTTTTTCATTCATTAGTTGAAGAGAAAGTATGCTATTACTAGGTTAACCTCTGCATTATTTGTAAACGCTGTGATTTTTGGAAAAGGTGGCATTGGCAAACGCTAGAAAAAACCTTGCCAATATGAAGAAATTTTACTAAATCAGACTTGTTAGTATTGGCTTTATAGATATGCCACCAGAATATAGATTATGTATGTAATTAATGCTAGTTAACAATATAATGCTTATATTTAAACCATATCTTCAGAATAAGAAATATCAAGAAGTGCAAATGAGATGTGCGGCACTGAATAGAGAAGTTGATATGTTACGTCAAGCATCAGAAAAACAGAAACATCAAATCCACCAACTTCAAGAATTACTGGCCAATAGAGAACAAGAACACAGGTAGTTACATTTATACTGCTCCCCCCCACCCCCTTTCCAAAATACCATAAAAAAACTGCATTGCATTATATCCATTGTTTCTTATAATCCCCCTGTTGTGGTCTGATTCCATATAAAAAGCAAGAATCAGTAATTATTGTTAGTTAACGATGTCATTAAATGGTTGTGTCTGTTAGAAAAATAAACTATTATAATATGACCCTAAATACACCATTTGCATTATTTTTGATGGTAACATGTAACACCTCTTTTGATCTATTTCATTTGTTCCTAGACAGTAATAATACAGTTGCTAACCTCCTACTTTACTGCCTAAATGCCTAATCCAGACAAATAAAGCTATATCAAGCTTGGGCCAATCTGATCTTGAAATTATTTAGCCAAATGGGCTGTTGATTTTATAAACAATGCAATAAACAATGCTCAATCTACACACTTAATCACTCTGCCTGCAGTGTATTGTGTAGGAGTAAATCAATTGAGTAACTTTTCTACAAGCAAGAAGTTTCTAGCAGTTGTTTACTAACCTAGTGCTGGTGAATAATTGTCCTATAATTTAATATGAAACCTATTGCTCACCATCAAACATTGATAAATGATAGTTTATAGTTTTATTTTACTTGAATCCACGACTAAAGATGTTCTTGTTCAATAGAGACATAGATCTGATGGTTGAGACTTTGGAACACAATAACGCTCTTCTAATTGAGGTAGAATGTACAACTTGGTGTAGGTGTTTAATTATATGAATGCCTTGACAATGTTCGAATATGTGGATTTTCCACGAAAGCTAAGCAGAGATAAGCAATTTGATTGGCTGAGACTTTGGAACTTAACTTTGGTTCTAATTGGGTTATAGTGTTGATACTCAGTGGCGATTAGTAATTTGATTGGTCAAGACTTTGGAACGTAACAAGTAACGACACTGCTTTTAATTGAGGTAGTATGTTTAAACTTGGTGTAGATAGTAGATGTTCAGTAGTTGAATGTCTTGACTGAGTTCAATGATTAATATTATCGGCTATAGTTAAGCAGGGCTAAGCAATTTCATTCATCAATGCTTTGGGACAAGATGACTCTGATTCTAACGTATTGAGAGTAATGAAACTCAGTGTCAAGTTTCACTACCAGGCACTTTAAAACCTTGACGGAGTTCAATCGCAAAGATTAAGTATCGTTTAATTTTAATGGTCGAAATATATTGATACTGCAATGTCTTTAGCTCAAGACCATTGAAATACTTAAAATACAGACACTATCCCGCATGTGATTTTCAATGAAATACGTCACATGAGTCCAATATGACATCTAGTATTGATAATGTATGATTGGCAAGTTGCCCAAACATCATTGGAAGTAATACTACCCAAAATCAAACCATGATTCACATCTGTAATTAAAGTAAAGATAATCAGTTTCATTGCTCAATACTTTTCATAATGATAAATGTGCAATAAATTGATATGTGTCATCTATTTATTTTGGGATTGCGGTGGAGGACATCAGCGTCACTGTATACTTTTTTTCTAGCAAGTAATCGAATATTGAATGCTATTGTTTCATTTTAAAATTGAATTAAATTTTGGCAAAGTTTGCAAATGATATTGAATAGTTGCATTACTAGTTTTTGATGGATCTTTTTTCAAATTTTGTGGGAATCAGTGGGGTCATGAAAGGATGAAACCCTATTGATAATCAGCTTTTTGTGGGAATCAGTGGGGCCATGAAAGGATGAAACCCTATTGATAATCAGCATTATGGCGGAGTTACCTAGAGTCTATCAATATTCAGAATTCCACAGCTTTATATAAAGTCCCAGAGTTAAAGTCCTCTTTTCCAAAAACACAGCTGATGATAGAGACTACAGTACAATATTTATTAGATTAGTATCAAATATGGTGTGAAGCATTTGTAAGAGAGAACAAGTCCTATAAATATTCATCATTCTACAACCGTCTGTACTGGAAATCAAGTAGATTAAAAATCAATGCTTTATAGATATGTTAGTAAAATATTATGTATAGCTGGGCTATATTTGCTATTTTGAGTGAAGATGTCTACATCAATTATGAATGGATTTAGAAGACTTTTCTATTTTAATGTATAAAAAACACAAAAACTTATTTCGCATTATTTGTTCATTTTATGCTCTCTATAAAAAAAAATATTATTATTCTATGGATATACTGTTGATTTATTAGTGGGTGATTGTTTGCTGGCACCATGACAACTGCACATACAATTTTGTAGTCACATACAATTTTATTTTTAGTTAGAGTGATGGACAACAAATTTGACAGTGTTTCTGCTTGCATTTTTTATTAATTTTGTTCTGCTTAAACCTTGTTCACAATCAACTGTTGCTACTGGTATACACAATAATCGGCAAGCAATTTTATATACATTAACAAAATTTGATTTTTCTTCAATGGCAAGTTTCAATACTGGTACATCACCAATGCTATCCATTAACCCCTGAAAGAAACGATCTCTGATACACATTCATAACATCAACATCAATTGTTTGAAAAAAAACCCCTAATGACTATTGCTGATTTTCAAATTTTCACATATTGAACAAAACGTTTTCTGCGTGTATAGGTTACGTCAAATCTCAGCCAAGGATTGCCAAATTTCCAGTTTTCTTTGAATTTTTGTATAATAAATAGACTTATTGCTGATTTAGGGTACAGTCACGGTATCTGCATCTGAATCATTAATTGTAGTGTCAATTTCATTTCGTCTAGAAGAGCCGACATCAGACTCTTCGTTAACTTTAGACCACTTCGGCGGCGGTAAGGATAAAAATGCTGACAGTTTTCTCACTCCAGAATTGTCCCTATTCAACTTGCTCTTTAATTTTCGACCCATAGTGATAATATAATTTGAAATAATAATTTCCAATTAACCATGCAGTTTTATACATGTCGTATGAACCCACAGTAAACGACATTCAACTATCAAAACATGTAACTCTATTTGAAAAGAGTTGTCGGACAACGATCGTTCGTTTTAATTACTTCCCTTTGATTTAATTACGCTACATCAATAGTACTGCTAATCTATTTGTTAAGGTTAATTAATATGATGAGTACTGCTTAGATATAGGCTTTATTATCGGCAATTATCAATCAGTTGAAACCATTATACCCAGACAATTGTTTAGTATTATTTATCACACGTTCAGGATTTATCAGCAAGTTGATTGATTTATAGTATGCCGCTATGGTCAATTAAGGATAAATACGATTAGAATTTTAAGGATTTTTTTTCTCTTAGTCTAAAAAAAAATCGCCAGTACCCAAAGACTTTATTTCCAAGTAGAAAATTTAATCGCCACTCCCATAATTTTATCGCAAATTGCGACTTTGGCAACCGACAGTGTGAGCCCTGCTTGTCAAGTTGTAGCCAGATCAAAAAATTACTGAATTATAGGCACATTGGTTAATTGGAAATGAATTTGCAAAATACAAAAACAGTTACTTGGAAACTGGTCATGACTGATTTTTCAATCCATTAATTTACACTTAAATACTATATATATGGAAGAGACTATCAAGTTGTAGGCTATATAATCCATTGATTTTACTCTTCCATTATTGGTATTTGTATTGATTATGATCTCTTTAATTCCATTTCTTTTTTGCTATAATATATTTATAATATATTTTACATGTATCCACTTAATTGCTTACATATTGCAATATAAATTTTAGATTTGTTGATCATGTAGAGTCTTGTACTAAATTGAAGTGAAGGTTAAACAACTTGTATTTTCCACCAACAAATATATCACTGCAGGAACGATTCTTTTATAGTGTTTAACAGATACTATAGAATTTCAAGAACAGGATTTTACTGAACAGTCTATTGAATGCCTTTGAATGTGAAAAAGCATACTCCAAAATGTGCATCATTGAAAAAATTCACATTGATTTTAAAATAATGTTTGCCCCCCTTGGTGTTAAATGTTTCAATACATTAAAGATGTCATTTATGTATGATTTCCAGCATAAGGAATAGAATGAATAACTGCTAGTAGTAAAGGCTTTCGCATTATAGTTAACTCCAGGCCATTTCATTAAAATTTGTTAACACGTTGAAATTTTTTTTTATATAATTCTAGATAATGTTTAAATTGAATAAAATGTTTATGTGATAGAAATTTCCAAAGTTTGGAATGGTGTTTTTTTTATAGATTTTTTGCTAGTTGATGCTTCTTATTGAGATAGAATGATCAAACCTGGTGTAATCACTATGGTGAATGTTTCGATGCTGAACATTTTCTGCTTGGGTCAATTCACATACAACCACTGAAAAACTTGTGTTCCCACTTCAGGCTAAATTTTGCAAGATATATTTTGAAAACTGGAATTACTGATTAAAAAAGATTTAATTCATGATTGATTTTATTTTTTAAGGGAGGAACTAAAAAAAAGATATACATTAGACAGCCCACAGCTTCAAAGTGTCATCGAAAAAGAGGTCAAGCAAATAGAAAAAGAATACAAGATAGAAGTTAAAACACAACAAGAAAAGTAAGTAAAAAATGTCCATTAAATCATATGGTATTAAAATCATGTGCCGCCACATATTATTATACCAAATTATTTATAAACAAATTCTATCTTTGACATCACTGAATAAGTATTCCATTTTTAGATCTTTACATAATCATTTGGATACCACTTGCAGTCATAAGCACTTGTTTCATATCCAAATGTGCAAATAAAGTGTATGATGTATATTATATGTGAGAAAGACACATTCCTAATATATAACTCCCATGAAATATGGCACATTGATCTATGTATTTTATTTCCATTTTAGATTTTGAAATTATCTCATTTATGAAAATTATAATTTTATGATAAATTGGATGTGTTTGGAGATTTGAACATAAACTGACTAATAACTTGATAAAGTGTTTGGGAGGAAACAGAAACATAACCTTCCATTAATTGTGGAGTCTGATTCAGCAACTTTACCGCCTTCTCCTAATGCAATGGAAAGGGCATGTGTACTCAGCATTGAACGGGAATCCAAGGGATGTTGTTTATGGTCTACCCTTGGACCACAGCTACTCTTCAGAGAAAATGAGAGCAAGTGTCAACTCAAAAGTGACTATACTCATATACTGCCAGACTCAAAACCCTGAATTTATGTCAAGGTCTTGACATTTAAAGGTCCCCAAATTCTCTTTCTAGTTTCAGTAAGATAAGTACACAAGATTATCCAGGTGATACTTTATAAATTAAAGTGATATAGAGATCAAATTAATTTTATAGACCTTATCTCTGATTGTAAAAAGCCCCAATCAAGACTAAAATGAAAGATCATCTCATGTGTATTGAAGGTAATTGGAGATAGTAGTAAATCAAGATCAAAACACGCTGTACATGGCAATGTTCTTTATTCATCGAAGTTCTATTTGCCATTCTTTGCAGCACTCGATGTTTAATTCAAAATAGATTCTTAATTAAAAAGATCAAACTTAGTGTAGCTCTATTTCTGGGAACATTAAATAGGACATAAATGGGTCTAAAGCTAAAAGCACATAATAATGATTGTAAAATCATAAAATATAGTGATTTCATTCAATGTTCAGTTAAATATGCGAAAAGACCAAATTGAGTGGCAGTCATTTATACTTGCTTAGAGCATTCTACATTGTGTTATTTTTAACAAACTATTTTTGTAAATCAGACATTATGAATTACTCCCATATGGTCCTGAGGGACATTTTTTTTCTCATTACAAATGGCACCAGAGCCAGAGTTTGCGAAACATTGTTTACTGATTTAAATTTTTATTGTGTTTTCAAATTTTTGCTATCAGGATTCCATATTTTTATAGTAAGGTAACAAAACAACATCAGTATTGATTGAAAGGGACCAACATTTAATTCTGTGTCATGTTTTTAATTTTGAATACTATTGATAATTTGATTTTGAAAGACTGCTGAAAGGTTCTACAACTTCTTGCAGTCACTGTCTTCATTGGGACATATTCTCTAGAAATTTGGTGAAATGTTTGGGGACTTCTACATTTTGTAGTTGATCTTATTCTTCCATCAGAAAATAAATGATAAGATATCTACAAATGTTACTAATGAATGTATTTCAGATTTAGTGAAACTAGCCTAATAAGAAATAAACTCAATAAAATGAAATAGTGATGAGACAATGTACGAAACTAAAATGTAGATGAATTAAAATGATTTTGTATTAAGCAAGGCTGTATTTTATTCTATTATGTAAAAGATGTACCATTATTTATCAATGTGATCAACAGATCAATGATGGTGATTTGTCGTCTGCTTGTATTAACAGTTGGATTGTTCATTTGATACTCAATATATTGTTCGAGATGAAGAGAAAATCTGATGTCTGGTGATAAAGTAAATGATCAATGTGGATCTGTGTGCAAATTTACAGACAGATAATAGCTTTATTTATTCCCTCAAAGATTTAGATAGGAATTTGAAAGTTATGTCCCAATCTCATCTCGATAGGCTTCATATAGTTATGAATAGTTTTCATTGACTGGTTTCTATAATTAAACAAATTTGAATGAAAAGGCTGTAACAATACTCTATATTGTCTAACTACCCGTTAGATTATCTATAAGTCAAGTTTTTGTAATTTTAGTATTATGCGACTAGTCATAAGGAGGAAACCTATGGCGCTGGTTCACTAATCAGAGGTCCTGGGTTCAATAAAATTTCTCATAATTTTCCAATAGATTTCCTCTTGTCAGTGGTGAAGTACTGAGGGCCTGACAAAGAAAACTAGCGGTTGCCAGGCAAGATACACCCACATTTGATTTTGCAAGAAATGGATAGAGAACAAGCTAAAAACAAAACTGATTTTCGTACAATCATTGGCCATAATCCTAAAAGTTTGGGTCCGAAATGCACAAATATCGAAAGGGACTGAGATCTTTGTTTGTTTGTTTGTCATCTACAGGCCGCATTTCTTAACGTATCAACTTGAAACTTTGCATACTTATTCTTTTTACCCTAAGGAACATCCCCATCATTTGGGGTGCATGGCAAACCCCCAAGGAACAAAGCCACACTCATTTTCTTTATGTGTCTTGTGTGTCGCCTACAGTCCACAACTGTTAATTGATCTTCTTGTAAACTTCGGGTTGCACCTACAGGCCACAATTGTAAATAGATTTTAGGGTATTGTATATTGTTCCATTTCTTACAAAAGAAAAAATATGTGACAACCCTTTTTGGTTGACTCTGCGGACGACTTAGCCAATGTGGGCATATGTTTTGGAGATACTCTCGTCTTTATCCAAAAAATTTTTAAAATTTTGCTTGATAAAGAAAGACGAGAGTATCCTTGTCGAAACGTCGCTTAGTATTAAACTCAGTAATTATGTATCCATAGAATTGTACCAATTATGTATCCATAGAATTGTACCATGTGTTAAGGCTTTAATGATGTACATATTTTTTCTTTAGTAGTTTATTGCGTGACTAGGTATGTTTTGTAGGTACAAGATGAACAGTATCTCTAACAGAATTAGAACCCAAAGATTTACGCACTGTAGCCATATGTCTTTTAAAAAAAAATCATGCTGACATCCAATTTGTAATTGTAACAGGACCTATCATGCGAATATTTAATCTCTATAAAGTGACAAATTACTTTGTGACACTTAATACCAAAACATGTTATTGATAAAACCCTTGCAATGTCAAATTCGCCTTTATGTAGGCAGTGCAAGCTGTAAGTACTAAAAAAATAAACCACACATTCATTTTTATACGCCCCCATTGAAATGTGATCGTATATTGCTTGTGGACGCTCCAGAGGCTAAAGTTAATATGCGATTTACTGTAAATTCATACACTGTGTTTAAGGTAAGAAGCTAAAGTAAGTATCCGATTGACTTTTTAAAATTTATACACAGTGTTTAAGGTCATGAGACGAAGAAGCCTATTGATTTTCAGCGATTTCCAATTATTACTGCCAGGGTCATGGCCCTTAATCACTTCAAAAATCTTGTGGACGCTCCAGAAGCTAAAGTAAGTATCTGATTGACTTAAAATTTATAAACAGTGTTAAAAGGTCACGAGACGAAGAAGCCTATGTGGATGATCAAGAAGCTAAAGTTAGTATCCGATTGACTTTAAATTTATACACAGTGTTTAAGGTCATGAGACGAAGGAAGAATCCTATTGATTTTCAGTGATTTCGGATAACTACTGCCAGAGTTATGGCCTTGATCACTTCCTAAAATCTTGTGGACCTTCTAGAGACTTAAGTTTACATCCGATTCACTTTACATTTATACACCTGTTTAGTGTCATGAGACGAAAGCCTATTGATTTTCAAACAATTTCGATATTAAATGTTTCGTATACTAAACGTTAGCATGGAGGAGAACTTTATCAAAGCCAAACAAATTCTTATGATTTTCTGATAATTACTAATCAGATTTTAGTGTATTATCTGTGACTAGATTGTATGAAAAATCACGTTATTAGCTTGCTGTCATCTAAAGGTCATCTGTGCTTTAAAGCTAAAATGTCTACCTGTGATTTTGAGTTGCAAAGTTCAAGGTTCATTCATTGTCAAAGTTTACGTGGAGGTCACCATGTCGAAACCCCTGATTGGATGCTACTGTTCACATGTATGTAGATAACGTAGCTATAAAGTTCAGGAATTGTGAAGTAATCTAGCAACCTCCAAATGTTGTAAAACTCACAGTATTTGCTTCGGGAACATGACAATGCCTAGGTGGTGGGCCATATCTCAGTCATTCAGTGGGGTGGGAGGGACACTTTACAAGCACTCGTCCACTTAATATGAAATTACCCTATATAATTAGAAAATGAACTTTGAAATTATGTATAATTACTGCTGTTTATCTGTTGGTATCATGCTCTGCCCTAGTCTGAAATTGATCTATTTGGTATACGTTAACTGACCTTGCAATGCATTAAAGGGACTGTCCCAAATAGAACAGAGCCTCAAAAATAAAAGTCTGAGTAAGTATGAAATTTAAACACCAAAATACAGAAAAATGGTGTATATACCCTGACTCAAAATTTCAGCTCAAAATATTGAGTCGTTTGGACGTGAGCGTTAAAACAGCTTATCCGGACACGTAACCCTTTTAAGATTTCGGGTCAATCTTTTGTTGGGTGATCCAATAATCGATTCCCATTCATTTGGAGGTCTACACGGTGAATGGTCCATGTGTTTTACTTGATAACAAAAGGTAAATTTCACCGACACATTTCAAGATGAAGACTGGTGGGTTTAAGTTGTTTAAAAACGTATCACATATATTGAGTTAGTTGCTCTGCCATAAGGTAGGGGATCTTAATGGATTTTAACACAAAATTAAGCAGTTTTATTCTCGAAAACATTATCGGGATTGACCCTTTAAGGAAAGTGTTGTCTCATTTTTCTCAGAAAGCACTATCTAGCAGTATTTGGTCAGCAAAGGCTTGAGAATACTTTCTAGATGACCAAATTTCTGAAATGTTTTCTGTCAATTGCTTTATACTAATTATTGCCCTTGATCACTGTTAGTATATTGAGAGCATATATGCTAAAGGGCCTAACCTTATCTGGAAATCTAAGCTTATCTACAAGATAGTCTATCAAATTTTATGGATTTCTTATAATTAATTCTGGAGTTATTGCCTTTGTAGATCATTTGATTTACTTGAAATTCATATGTATTGCTTAGGTTTAAATGCATTAATCATAATTAAATGACGCTTGTTATCTACAAAATGATCACATTACGGAAAAAAAATCTACGAAATTTCTCAGATCCTAGCTGTTTTTATGTTTTTTTTCAGACAATATAAAATTTCTAAAGTACTAAGGAAAAATCCAATTTAAAATTTCTTACTCTTTCCCTGGTTTACAGCCGAGTGATAGTCAGTTAATGTGGTCATACATTATTTCCGAGTTGTGAACACTCCAGAGGGCAACATTATCATCTGATTTGACTTTAATTACATAGACATATTATATTCATAAGATGAAGAATCCTATTGATTTTCAACACTTTCTAATTATTACTTTAAGAGTTATTGATTTTGATCACTTTGAAAACTCTTGTTGATGCCCAAGAATGTAAAGTTAACATTAGATTGATTTATTTGAAATGAAGAAGCATTTAAATTAATTTTTTAAAATATTCAATACTTCCTTGGGCCTGTATCATTTTGTAAGATTTTTCAGATAAATGTTCAATAAGTTGTTTGAGCCAGTTATCATCAAATTGACTTGAAATTTTGACAGACTGTTTATGTTCATGAGGCAAAGGAATTTCTAACAATTTTCCAATAATTACTAGTAAAATATTGGCTCTTGGTCACTTTGTCTTTGTCAGATTTTCACACAGATTATCTTCAAGAAAATGTAACGTAATGTGTGTAAGTTGAACTATTTAGCTTTGCTTGCAAACAAGACTTTTGACAATTATTCCTATTCCATTTATATCGTGTCACATATACATACACCTTCTATAAATTGATTTATTAAAGTTACATTATTCCAGAGCTAAATCTGCCTATCGCAGGTCTTAGTTTAGGCTTCAGATGTTATAGAAATTATGAATTAAACAACAAGCCCAAAATCAAATCTGTAGACCCACGGATGGCTAGGCTACAGCTTGGATTTTAATAGGAATTCACTGAGTAATTTAATCAAATGTGGCACCCCAAGCTCTGTAAGTTCACCGTTATGTTGACGTCATTATCCGGAAACTGTCTATAAAAGGCAGTGCTGATCGAGGCTATTTCCGCGTCATTAGATACCTTGATAATCGAGATTATGTAGGTGGCGTTAACGCCTGTCACTCAAACGATCGAGAATTGTCGGAGAGGGTGACGATGCATTTTGCCCCCATTTCTAGTCAAATATTATAACGCTGATAACTCGGTTCAGAATAAAGTAATTTGACTGAAATTTTTTAATATATTCATCTTTCATCATCTATTTTTGAACTGTCATAGCTAGTATGGCCAACTCTTTAGCAAAATATCCCATAATGTAACTTTAAATTACAAGTATAGCCCAGGAGGAGTTTGTTTACATGGTTGGCATACTCCGCGCTTAGAGGTAATCATCCCACTACACACTGCTATTCTGAGTGGATATTGTTGTTTTAAATTTTGATTGGTCAGTAGTCCGTCTACCATTGCAACCAATCACTAGCTTCCCTACAAAAGCTTTACATTTAAAATGAGTGCCAGTATTGGACCAAATATGTTTACATAACGTAAAGTCATGGGTCACAATTTTATTGTGACTAATTAACCCGTGCATAGCAGAATACTGCAGTAAAACTAATTGTGTGACAAACGAGGCTATCAAGTCGAATGAAATGTAAACAATACTGTTTGGAAACGAACATACTTTCACAGTTTTTAATACCTTAAATCACTGTCCAAAGTTTTAGGGAAGACCCAGAATAAACGAAGTACTGTCATGTTGCTGTACTTAAGTGATAGCTTTCATTGAACGGTAAGAATAGACTTATTCCCGAAATAAGTTCAAGAATCAGACGCTATTCCAGCAATGGCCAGAGAGGGATTTCTCGGGTCATTGCTTCAGGAATATGATTATTGGTGACTTCAGATGTTCCAATTTCATTAGCAACATGTATATGCAAACATGTTTTAACTAATTAACGTCTGATCTATAAAAATCATGAAAGTTGATATTGCAATACAGATTGCCATATATATACACTAAGAAGTAGCTATCGTGTGTTCTGTACGGATTGGGGAGGGAAACGAAGAGTCTCGGGTGTTTTAAACGTAACTGGGTAAACTTCTAATTAATGCGAGATATCTAAGAGAAAGAAGTTAAATCTGCAGATACGGTGTGTTAATTAACAGGGGTGAGAGATTGACTAAGGTTGAGTTAATTATCGCTAGGAGTGAAAATCTGTGCGACAGTGTGTTTTCTGTACTGGGTGTGTTAATTAACGGACGGGTTAAAAACGACTGATAAGGTGTGTATTCTGTGCTTGGTGAGTTTTCTCGAAGCCGTGTTATAACTGCAACAAAGGTGATTTATCTTGGGCCAACAGGCTTTATCTGACACGTAGGTGTTAAATATCAACTTTGATAGGAAATATTTTTGTACCGTGCGATTTCTCGTTCGACCGTGTGTTTCGCGAAAGTCTGTCTTTGTATAAGGTAGGTCTTTAAACACAGAGTGAGGCGTAGACTTCTTATAGATGATCAACTTTCCTTCTGTGCGTCTTTTATATTTATTAAAGAATTGTCCAGGTCTATACTGCGTTCCATAGTCGTGCGCGAGTTGCATTTAAAAAGGGGCCGTAATTTGCCGTACGCAAGAAGGCGAACACATAAAATATAAAAAAAAATATCGAGACGCCTGGACCAATTTATGTCCGGACCAAATTCCCTTCTTCCTAATATTTTATTATTTATGCGTCCTGGGTTAATACATCGTACGCAACCTGCTACTCATTTGCAATTTATTGGATGCATAGTTTGATCGTCTTTTCTGTGCGCTTTTCTGTATTTATTTATCATTTGCGCAGCCGATATTTTCAAAATCTTCGTCCCCGTTATACCGCACACATCGGCGTGCGTGTAAATGATTAAAAGTCTTCTCCGAATAATCACGAAGAGTCTGCAAAGGATGCGAGCCGCGCTAAATGACAGGCCTTACCGTATGCGTCTACCTATTCTTGTTATTACGTCCCGCCTTCATTAACAAAGTAGACGCAGACATGCTTTTATCTGTTTTGAAAGTACAATTATAAACAAACAATCTCGCAATAAATGATAACCTGTAAGTTTCGTCGTCGTTATATTTTATAAATGTATTTCTTACCTGGGTCGTGAAAAGCGCTATCCAAGGAAATAGAATTACATCACTATATAACAATAGATAAAGTACATATCAAATAACACTAATCATGTTTAATAATAGGGACCCATATCCGCCTCCAACATGTGGTGCTTTGATTCCGTCACACTTTGTGCAACAAGCTTGTCTTTGCATCTTATAGAAAGCATGCCTTTCACACGAAGTGCTCTTTTGATGTCAGACTGAAAGGCGACATTGTTTTCAGATCTCAGACAGAAAGGCGACACTGATGATACTCTGCATCTAGTGCTGGTCTTATTGCAATGACATAAATGAATCTTTCACTTGTCTATCATATCATTTGAATAAAGCTGGATATGTTATTTAACATGACAATTAATGTGTATACAATTTATTTTGTTTCAATTTATTTTCGGTTGGTAGGCTACTGGTAGGCCTACCTTAAATGAACAAACAACAAAGCCCAAGCCATTATATTATAATCAGAGAAATGTTCAATTCAAACACACAAGCAAAATAGACAAGACAAACATACAAGCGATACCATTATTTATTGTAATATCCAAAATCTATATATTATGACAATAGTATTGTAATGTGTCGGTGCATAGCTTACATGCAGAATATTAGGTTAAATGGGCGTTTAATAAAGTCTATTTATAATTAGCATCGTGTAGAATAGTAAACCTTGTGTCAAGTAAATCGAGTTGTTGAGAACGAACATGTGCGAAAGTGACTGACAGCGTGCTGTTTTCTTCCGCAAACACGCTAAGATTATCTATGTATATGCGGTCATAATTAAATTGTAACGTCTAAATTATCTGCTTTATTTATTTTTTCTTTAATTGGCAGTTGGTTCATGGCATGGGTCGAAGTATTCGCTTCTATACGTATTTACTCTGCTCCAATAATGACTGTCAATTCTTTTCGAAGAGAAATCATCATTTTGATAGTTAACCCGTGTCTTCATACGGCATGTTATATATTATACAAACATGCCTATAGTGTCGGATATTATTATTTCAAATTACCCTATCACCATTGATGGGAAATGCAAGAATGGGTTAAATAGCGACGATTCTCGGGTGAGAATGCTGTCCACCATTTGCTACATATATTATGATTTAAACAAATATGTGATTGAAGTAGGGCCTACATAAAGAATATTTACAATTACAACACTCAACTTGTAATGGATTAGAAAACGAGCCGAAGCTTATATAAATTCCTTTACATATGTTATTACCAGCGCCAAAAAGCTCTAAAAAAGTGATCGATGAGTTTTATTGTATATCAAAATAGAGTATATAACTGTGAGCATATCTTACAACTAATATCAAAATTTATATCCTGTCTGGGTTTTAGATTCCAATACCTTCACGACACCTGAAAGCAACAAATTAAGAGGGATTATGAAGGTTAAAAATATACGATGAAATACTAACTATCATATTATATCATGTGGTACTGAAGTTTTTTTTCTACAGTAATTTCAAAACAAAGTGTCGTCACAGAGTAAGTGGTGTCGTAAAACTATTATCTAGATGTTGAATGTTATTATCAGACTAATTAATTTGAGGTAAATGTTTAACTTAGATTAAAATTATGATTTGCCATGTTTGTAAATTATTATTTGACATATTGCTATATATTTTTCAAGTTCATATTGTATGCTGTCCTCAATGGATGTTTTGATGCAATAAAATCATATCTTATCTTATCTATTGGAAATATGCGTAAATGTGAAGCCTTTGGTTGTTTCCTTTTCGATTTGTTAAATTATAAAACGTATTTCCACGTCATATTACTACACCTACTGTCATCAAAGTAGGAATGTGCGCTTCACTGAACACCAACTTGGATCAGCGTTGACCTAGATGTTATATAACAACTGTAAAATTTACTGCCAATTGCCAGACTTTATTGGGGGTAATTAAATTAATTTGATCACTGCAGCTCAACAATTGTAGTGAATGTGTATTATAAGCCTGCTGCCAATTTTATCTTTGTTAAGATTTTGAAAAAAATGGCACAGATACACTTTATTTATCATAATTTTCTTGAATGAACCATGGTTTATTAAGATTCGAAATGTGACTGCAAATTAATGTTAGGCCTATATAGAATAGATGTGATATGTATCCTATTTCAAACCGTTATTTGTCAAACGAGCAATTAATTACAGCAAAGGTGTATTAGAATTTATTGTTCTGAAATAGTTTTCTTTGTCAAATATATTAATTAAGCTGTTGAAGATTGTTATAATGACGTACTGGGACTCAATTTAGCATAATACGTAACCGGAAATATTGCAGATAAAGCTATTTAAGTTTAAAACCAAGACTTTTTAATAATTTACACGCCCATGTGTACGGCATAGCGGGGACCAAGATCTAGATAATATCGGCGGTGCAAATGATCAATAAATACAGAAAACCACACAAAAAAGACGATCA
This sequence comes from Patella pellucida, assembly GCA_917208275.1. Taxonomy (NCBI): domain Eukaryota; kingdom Metazoa; phylum Mollusca; class Gastropoda; family Patellidae; genus Patella; species Patella pellucida. The sequence continues at coordinate 54,189,525 of OU795039.1, read as the reverse complement.
ACATATACTATGCATCCAATAAATTGAAAATGAGTTGCAGGTTGCGTACGATGTATTAATTCAGGACGCATTAATAATAAAATATTAGGAAGAAAGGAATATGGTCCGGACATAAATTGGTCCAGGCGTCTCGATATTTTTTTATATTTTATGTGTTCGCCTTCTTGCGTACGGCAAATTACGGTCCCTTTTTAAATGCAACTCACGCACGACTATGGAACGCAGTATAGACCTGGACAATTCTTTAATAAATATATAAGACGCACAGAAGGAACGTTGATCATCTATAAGAAGTCTACGCCTCACTCTGTGTTTAAAGACTTATCCTATACAAAGACCGACTTTCGCGAAACACACGAGCTTCGTCTACACTAGGCTAGTAAAAGCCGGCTTTTTCAAAACCCGGGTTTTCAAAACCCGGCTTTTTCAAGTGTAGCGTCTACACTGACTGAGGTTTTGTAACGGTAAATGACGATGAACACCGACCTTCGTTATTTGTGCCAATGTTATGAATGTACGGAAGTTCGGGAAGGATGGCATCCGGACCCGATAAAACCCGGTTTTACCGTCTACACACATAAAATTGCCGGTTTTTTGAGAAAGCCGGCTTTTTGATTTGAAAAATCCCTCAATTATTGCCGGATTATAAAAAGCCGGCTTTTCCGATTGAGAAATTGAAAAAGCCGGCTTTTAGGAAAAAAAACGGCATTTAAAAGGCTAGTGTAGACGGTGAATGGTGCTAGTACGTAGCTATAGTCGAACGAGAAATCGCACGGTACAAAAAGATTTCCTATCAAAGTTGATATGTAACACCTACGTGTCAGATAAAGCCTGTTGGCCCAAGATAAATCACCTTTGTTGCAGTTATAACACGGCTTCGAGAAAACTCACCAAGCATAGAATACACACCTTATCAGTTGTTTTTAACCCGTCCGTTAATTAACACACCCAGTACAGAAAACACACTGTCGCACAGATTTTCACTCTTAGCGATAATTAACTCAACCTTAGTCAATCTCTCACCCCTGTTAATTAACACACCGTATCTGCAGATTTAACATCTTTCTATTAGATATCTCGCATTAATTAGAATTTTACCCAGTTACGTTTAAAACACACGAGACTCTTCGATTCCCTCCCCAATCCGTACAGAACACACGATAGCTACTTCTTAGTGATAGCATGTATAATATGTAAGTTGTTTCTGAGTTGGAAAGCCATAAACAATACTAGGGTAAGAGCCAGAGGTTTTTGATAAAGTCAGTTTACCTATAAATGCAGCTATATCTATTGTGTTTATTGTAAGAATTTAAGCTCTCAGCTATATGATTTATCTGAAATACCATATTTTGCTAGAATGTATAGGATAACTAGAAGATCTATTTGCAGTTGTAAATAAAAAACTAAGATATTTTTGTCTTAGTTATATCATTACCTGGACTCACATATTATGCTCTCTAGAGTAGCATCACATATACACAATGACATTAATATGCAGCTTACAGCAATGTGAGGTATAAATAATAACTGTGTAACACAAACCACATATTTTGATATGTTTGAAATCCTAAATAAGGAATATCAATAAATTATGTACAAAAGCTAAAAATATGTCAAATTTATTGATTAAACCAGTGCCTAAACTTCTTAAATATACTTAAATACAGACATGTAAACAAATTTGGGGAATTGGTCTTGTACATTAGCATATAATTTCATTTTTAAAGCAACCTTTTATAGAGGTTGTAATGTCTTTGTGACTTCAACTATTCTTTTATTTCAGTGCTAATTATCAAATTATATCCCATATTAGTGGTCCAGTGTTGACATTGGTTGTTGGTATATATTTTCTACTGACCTGACAATAGTTGTCATTAGCCAGTCTGTTTCTGATGATCTCTTATCTTATACAAGGCCTTTACTAATCAAGATGTTATATTATAGCAAATAGAAAACAAAATCTGTAACATGAACTGTAAATTATACTTTATTGTGAAACAAATATCGATTTCGGAAGCCAGCTCTATTGCAAGTTTGACTTTTTTTATACTCCAAAATCTGGACAGCATATTTCTTGTTAAATATGCAAATGTTGCATGCATTGTCCATTCGGATGAAAGGATGCTATTGAAAATTTAAAACTTGTAAATGCCTGTAAACATCATAAGAGGACAAAGTTGTTATGTTCATTAGTCAGATTGTTTGTTAGTGTAAGGCAGAATCTAAATGAATTTCACAGTTGTCAATCTTCCCCAGGTCTATCATTAACTAGGTAGGTGATATGTCTTGGGTGTGATGTAAGGACTTGTACATAGTTGATTTTGGACACAATAAATCTCTAAACTGTCTTGATTGATGAGAGAGTCACCATCTGTATTCACATTTGTGTCCCACCCAGTAGCCTTTGACATTTGGAAATCTATATATATATATAATTACTCCTGTATAGTTAGGTTGTTTCTATGAGCCAACATGATGTATTTATTGAATTCAAAAATGATTATATGCTTTCGAAAAATATGTCAGAATTGCTCTGGTGATTAGAAATGAATTCAAAATCTAGAAACATAGCCTATTTTTTTTTATCCATTTGGAGTCTATTATCCAGATCACCCTATTGACCAGATATGAATAGATTAGTGTACATCGGACTAAATAGATGCATAACAGTAAGCACATTCCCTAAAAAACTAACAAAGTGTATTGGATAAAACAGGCAGAAATAGTCATATGGGCTTGAAATGTATTCATTATTCACAAAAATAACATAATATATACCTGTATCGTGTGCTTGATAAAGACAAGAGTATCGTCATCCACAAATTTACTTAATAAATTCAGTAATTCTGTCTCCGTATAATCATACCTTGTTAATATGTTCATTTACTAAATGCCACTTGAAGTTCTGGATTGTTATGTCACTTGCGAAGGTGACATCAATATGGCTAATTCTTTTTGCATCAACAAAGTAATAAATTCAGCATTTTCGGCTGCTGCTTGTATCTCTGGGTGTGATTGCCTAACTAAAAGTACATGTGTTTTCCCAAAGCCATGGTTGATTAGTTGGTATGAAGCTGTTCCACTAACCTGGAGTTCCTAGAAAATTTTCAGCCTGTTTTACCCTATTTCAGTGGTGGTTGATAGGATGCAAAACTGATTGGAAGCATGTTAAAGTTTCCTAGACAATCGGAAGTGTGAATTATAGTAGGTTAAAGCTATAAAGTTGTTGATGCAAAATTGTCCTCATAGTACACTCTACATATATGTGTCTGCATTAGCACTGTGAAACCCCATTTGAATTTATTAATTGAATTTCCCAAAGATGAATTTAACCCACTTCACAATTTATTGACTGAAATGGTGATAAAGAATTAGATTGTGAGTACAGTTAGAAAAGGTTTAGACATATTAATGTATTACTGCTTGGGATTGACTGTTATCTAATGAAAACTTTACCAATTTTAGAAGATAAATTTGAAATAAGGATGTTTTTTCTCTTTTTTTTCAGAATTGATGTTTTGGGTAAACAATATACTGAATTGGAAGATGAATTTCGAATGGCATTGCAAATTGAAGCCTCTCGTTTCCAGCAAGTATGTTTGTTTATTTGTCAGTCAATAGTGATGTCCAATAAAAACATTTCTCCTTGGCATTGTGATAAATTTCAAGAAAAAGTGTATAATCCTTTCACAACACATGTGTCTGCATTGAGAGGTATGCCAGGAAAATAGTGGAGCAAAGAATTTATTCACTCAATTTAAAGAAAAATAATTAAGCTTTCTAAAATTATGTTCGGATTGCTCTGGGGTTTAGAAATAAATTCAAAATTTAGGAACATGGTCTATTTTAGTCAAGTAAGAATATTTCCTAAATATTCAATGTACAGACAAGGATAAAATCACAGGCAGATGAAGTTATTAAAGCCTGTTCTTGCATGGCTTAATCAGATTGGTAATAACATTTCTTGGATAGGACAAACACTCAACACACTTTGCCTGCACTTTAAAGTATGTGCACACTATCAACTATGATTCTTTGCACAGTAAAGGGACAAAACATAGCAATCACTTTACTTGTTGTAAATAAAAATATATGTATATTTGTTATATTTTTGTTATTGTTCTTAATTGATATAAGTCAATATAAAATACCTGCATGGAAATTGTATATTATTTTTTCTCAAAAGGAAAGTTTGAAACCCTCATAATTTTGATGGAGCCAAACTCCTGAAAAATAGTTCCTATAGGATGAAGCTTCAAATTTACAACAAAACTTTGGTGTATGTTTGAATTATCTGGAAAAAATTGTTCTATAATGATTAAATGCTGAATTAGGACAACGCCACAATCATAAGAGACTGTAAAAATATTCTAATATTTTTTTCCAATTTTCCATCTGAGACGACAATGTAACACTCAACATTTTGTTTAGTGTCTAAGTGTTGATGTTTTACAATAAGTCCACTCACATTGGTAAAATTTGGTGGAATTAGGCATAAATAAGTATGTCTTATTTTTGCTGTAACAAAATATCTTAACGTCACGTAAAATTAATTCCATCCTCAAACATTTTGATAAAATATGTTCCAAAACTTTTCGTAACTACTCATAGAGGGAATGTTTTTTTCGCGAAAACGGAAGTGAATAGGACTTATCATTGACGAGAATAAAGATAACAAAAACCAACATTGGTAAATCTATCAATTCCTCATGTTTTCGAATTCCTTCACGTTCTAAAAATATTAACGCTCGATGATCGGAGCTGGCGCATCTATTCTTAATATAAACATCTGGGTTCCTGGTTTTGTCCATACCGAGGCCTTGAGACGGTGTCTGCTATTCTGCTATTTCACTCTATATCACGTTTACACGTGATATGGAATTTGTTGCCCTGTTATTTTCCATCCGTCACATTTTTGATAAAGTTATTTCCACCCAGTTATTGATGACGTTGCTATATATCCATCCAATATAACTAACAAATATTAACATTTATTTTGATGAAAGCTTGGCAACAGATTATTTTGTTATTTGTTTGTTTAATACATATATTCACAGATTGAATAAAAAAAATTGTAAATAATTAAATTAAGAAAATAAATGTTGTAGAGGAACAGGCACAGCCTATATGACCTTTCTCCTAAAGTTATTACCGGTATAAGGTGGAAATACCATACTTAACTTAAAACTATTGAACAGACATTTCTAAACCTCAAATGAGCATTATTTATCATGCAATATCTGAGGTTCTTTTTTGCTATCTTTGGGTGCTGTTACATAAACACTCATATGAAGGAGCAAACCGCTAAGCTATCAAAATAGATATATGGCCTATTATTACATTTATTTTAATCTTCCTGTTGGGAGTAATATGTCCCATTACTGTGCAAATACCCATATCTGAGCAAAATGAAAATTTGTTGGAGAACAATTTCATCAGATCTTCTTTTTGGGGGCTGAAATAAATTACCAGCAGCGGTTATTTGAACAGAGTTTTAAATGGTTAATGTAAACATTTTCAAAATGTTTTAGTTTCCTTTAAAACAATAATGTCTATATTGAGTTAAACATCAAGTAGAATTAATGTAGTTTTCTGTGAAATGGATATATTGTTAGTTTAGATATATTCCATTTGTACTGTATAATATATTAACAGGTTCAAGAGGCTTTTGAAAGAATATCAGAAGAAAATGCAGGAAATAAAACAGAATTAATGGGAGCTTTGAAAAAAGATGGAAAAGCATCAGCAATGCTTAAAGAACTTTCTTTGGTAGTATTATTATTACATTATTATTACAGCATACTTATAGTACTCCCTTTCATAACATTTTCAAGGTGACAAAGTAATCATAAAAAAGAGATTATGTACGGTACATGTTAACAGTTGTATGCACAAAGTCAGTTAAAAGCTTGTTTTAATGCAGTTGAGCGTGTCAATTTTAAAAAAATAAAACCAAGTAGGAACAATCCAAACCATTAGACAAAATTCGAAGTCCTAAAAAAACGGTTTAGGCTAAATAGTGTAATATGGCAAAATAGTGTAATCAGCATATGGACTGTTCACCGTGTACAAACAGTGGTAATATTAATCCATGTAGGGTGGGGTTTTTTTCTCACTGAAGATTGTTAAAAACAATTTGGAATTGAATTTTTATTTAAACAATATATATTCAAATAAGATTAACATTTAAAGATACATATACACATTGTCAAAGGTAAGATTAAAAAAACAAACCAAAAGCTTATATTAATTTGTCTTCTTATTAATAAATATACTACAAAAATGCAGTAACAATATGTACATTTTGTATACAAAACACATGTAGCACTGTGATATTTCATTTTATATTTGCTATTAATCGTGCATGTTAGTAATTTGATAGTTTGTGTCACTTTCACTGCTTTACCATGGTTGTTCCCCATTTGTGTGATCTTTTGAAGACGGATGCATTGGAACAGAGAGAGTAATTAATTCAACTAGTATTTCGTCATGGTTATTGTTGTAGTGTTTTAGATAAATGTATAATATCGTGGACTGTATTAAAAATGTGTGTATTCATTTGCAATGTATTAATAATTATATGCCCATATTTCATGTGGACGTATATTGTCGTCCCCCCTGTCCGTCCGTCCACAATTGTTTGTGAACAGTCTACAGGTCACAATTTTTATCAGATTTCAATGAAACTTAAAATATAGGTTTATCACCATAAGATCTCGGTTCATTGCGGTATTGACACATATCAAACCTTAACTTCATGGATTATGGCCTCTGATTGTACAAAAATCATGTTTTAAGCTTGTGAACACTGTAGAGGTAACAATCAGAACAAATTTTGATGAAACTTGAAATGCATGTTTATAACCCAATGATCTTGGTTCCTTTCGCTATTTGCGCCATCGGAAACATGAATTATGGCCCCTGATTGTCTGAAAAATCACCTTTGTTAGCTTGTGGTGCCTCTGGAGGTCACAATTATTATCCAATTTACCAATATGTTTGATTATATCACTGTTACACCCTAAGGAAAGTTGAGTTCGATAAACTTTGGCCAAAATTGACAGACAAAATGGCTGACGTTTGTATGTGATCGGGCCAAAATTGACAGACAAAATGGTTGACGTTTGTATGCGAATTGTGTAAAAAAAAATGGTATATCAAGGTTGTGCTAGAGGTTACATTTTTATTTGATTTTTATGAAACTTGAAATGCATGTTTTTAATCTAAATATCTTGGTTCCTTTTGATATTTGTGCATATCAGATCGTAACTTTCTGGAGGTCACAATTATTATCCCATTTAAAAAAAACGTTTGATTATATCACCAATACATTGTAATGAAGGTTGAGTTCCAATTTCTTGAAAAACGGACCAAAATTGTAAGACAAAATTGCACTCCTGTCAGTCCACAATTGTTTGTGGACCCTCTACAGGTTACATCTCTTATCCGATTTAGACGAAAATTGAAATATAGGTTTATCCTTAAAAGATCTTGACTGTCGTTAATGGCATGTATCGGATCGAAACTTCATGGATTATGCACCCTGTTGTACAAAAAATAACCTTTTTAGCTTGTACACCCTATAGAGGTCACAATTTTGAAACGATTTTGATGAAACTTGAAATGAAACTTGAATTGCATGTTTTTAACCCAAAGATCTTGGTTCCTTTCGATACTTGCGCATATCAAATTGTAACTTAATGAACTTTGCTGGTTCTCTATCCATCTCTCGAAAATGTGGGCGTATCATGCCTGGCAGCTGCCAGCCTATATTTTCTATCATCGTTGTTTAGAGTTTGTAAAAAAAGTGTTTGGTAATGCATTTTATACTTTGAAATCTGGCATTATGTCAGTTGGCTTGAGTACTGTTATTTGCATGCAATCATATCGAGATTTAATCATTATACTCCTACATTTTCATGTGGGCGTATTATGTCGTTGCCCCTGTCCTTCCGTCCACAATTGTTTGTGGACCCTATACAGGTCACAATTCTTACTTGATCTTGACGAAACTTGAAATATAGGTTTATCCCCAAAAGATCTTGGCTGCTTTCGATATTGGCATGTGTCGGATCAAAACTTTATGGATTATGGCCTCTGATTGTACGAAAAATCACGTTTTTTAGCTTGTGGACCCCATATAGAGGTCGCAATTTTGAACCGATTTTGATGAAACTTGACATGCATGTTTATAACCCAAAGATCTTGGTTCCTTTCGATATTTGGGCTTATGGGAACTTATTTTAGCTTGTGGTACCTCTGGAGGTGACAATTATTATCTGATTTGAAAAACCAGTGGATTATATCACCGTTACACCCTAAGGATGGTTGAGTTTGAATTTTGGGAAAATCGATCAAAATTGCCATACAAAATGGCCGTCGTTTGTACGCGAATAGTGTTAAAAAATGGAATATCAAGGTTGTGGACCCTGTAGAGGTCACAATTTTAATTCGATTTTGATGAAACTTGAATTCATGGTTATAACCCAAAGATCTTGGTTCGTTTCGTTATTTGCGCATACCGGATCGTAACTTCCTGAATTATGGCCAATATGGAAGGCTGAGTTCGAATTTGTCGAAAATCAGACCATAATTGCCAAACAAAATAGCCGCCGTTTGTATGTGATTAGTGTAAAAATATGGTATATCAAAGTTGTGGACCCTGTAGAGGTCACAATTTTAATTCGATTTTGATGAAACTTGAAATGCATGTTTATAACCTAAAGATCTTGATTATTTTTGATATTTGCGCATATCAAATTGTAACTTAATGAATTATGCCTTTGATTGAAGGAAAAATCACTTTCGGTATTTCTTGTTCTCTATCCATCTCTTGAAAATGTGGGGTATCTTGCCTGGCGGTGCCAGCTTACTATCTTTTTATATTTCTAGTTAGTAAAAGAACAGAAGGGAAGAATTGCAGAATTATCTAAATCTAAACAAGAACAGGCGCTAGAGTACAGAGTAAGTTCATTCAGTACATTTAGCTTTCAAATCGGGGCCAATTATAATTTATAGTCGTCAATTATAACATCTGATCGAGGCTCTTTTTCAAGCAAAGCAATGGAGTGATAACACAAAAACTTTAGATCTCAATTTTTAGCTGCACATAATATTTGTCTGGCTCCAGTTTACAGAGTATTCTTAACTTTCAATCCCTGTTTATGAGAAATAACTTTCATCCAGAAACATAAAACTTTGCACCTAGTTTCTTTTGATGTATTTGATTTAAAACAGCAAAAGTTATCTAAAGAGCTATATAGGTGAACCATTTTGAGAAAATTCTTAATGTTTTGTGATATCGTAGCCATGAGTTCTATTAACATATTTTCCAATGTTAAGTTTCAAATATGGGTAAGGCTACAGTACTGGTACACAGGTTACTACATTGAGCAGAACCCTTATAAATTAGTATTCCCTGGATTTTATTATATTTGTTTATTTAGAAAACACTCTGCAGAGATAACATATGCTAGATTTAAGTGTTTTTATAAAAGTCTAAATGAAAAATTGTCTATGTCCAGTAGTAATTTCCCACTTTTTGTAAAAAAATATTTTGCTAATCTCAATGCATCACAAACAGGTAATCGAATTACAGTTACACTGTTAACTTTTAATTTAAATAAAGGGTTTTTGATTTATGTCAAGAGTACGGTAGTATAAAAAGGGTTTCCACAGGCAATGGCCACAATTTCATTTCATTTATTTTAAACTGTCAGACATATTCCTTATTGTCCTTACCTTTTCTGTTTGTCATTTTTATCAGAGTTCCTCAGTGTTCAATAAGCTGACTTGATAAAATAGCCAACAATATTGTAGCCTTCACATTCCTCATACAATCATTTCAACAAGTTCATTGTGTTGATTATTAGTGATTAAATGCGAATATGTTTACGTTAAAACCAACAAAAACTGCAATGAATTTGCTTTCATAGAATGACACAGATAACTACCAGATAAATGTGTATACAATACAAGTTTTGAAAAATAATATCCCTTTTTTTAAGTGTGGAATTAATTGCAGAAGTCATACAGAGTTTATAGAATATGGAAGAGTTGGAAAAATAAATTTGGATTAATGTGCCCTAGATGCCCCTAGACCACAAATTAATAAGAGTTAAGCAAGACTTCACCATTAAATTGGAGCCATTTGTGATATTAAATGGCAATTTATCAAACATGGTTTCATTATTGAAGTGGAATATTCAATAATAATTAACTTCATGGTTGATATTGATCCTTTTTTAAATCCTGATTACTCTATTACAACACAATATGTGAAGTGATCAATTAATATTTTATGATTTATGATATCCAATCCCTTCAATATCTGAAAAATAATCTGTCAAATATTAAAGTTACCTTACCTGCATACAAACTGGGTGATTTGATGATACATTTGGACTAAAAACATATTCAAACTGATTAATCTACTGCCCATGTCTTTTTCTGTGGGTTGTATCTTAGAAATTGATGTACGTTTAAGTCTTTCTTTTTCCTAGTAGGCTACGCTCCCATCAAATTTATCAACATATACATCAAGTGCTCCCTAACGCTGAGAGATCAGACAATTTTCACATGCAACCTTTGACATCACTCGAGCAGACAGCCCTTAGGGACACCCTCCTTCATTTTTTTCCTGTGCGTGCCCCATGTTTATTTTTCAAGGAATCCAGTATTATTCTTGAAAGATTTGGTGTCTCTACTTTCCATATTATATCAAAATTACCATACTTTCATTGGAAATAAAAACCTGATAAATACTGTTGTGGGAAAAGTATCTCTAACTGTCAACTACCTTTAGTAATTGTTCCAGACAGGTTTATGGTATATCTAGTTGATGAAGCAGAAAAGTTGCTTTTAAAATACATTGATTTAATAATAGGCAGGCATTATTAGTTTACTGCCAACAAGGTTTTAAGATAAACATTGTTATCTTGTGATTTTGTTTCAAGAACATATCTCATAAACCATTCAAGATATCCTTGTAAAACATTGAACATACATCAACACATTACAGTAGTTGTGCCTTTTTCTATTTCTGGGATTTATATTTTTTGTGTTTCTTTTCTATGGAAACAAATTTGGCTTTGGTGATTTTGTTTCCAGAGCATATCTCATAAACCATTCAAGATATCCTTGTAAAACATTGAACATACATCAACAAATTTACAGTAGTTGTGCCTTTTTCTATTTCTGGGATTTATATTTTTTGTGTTTCTTTTCCATGGAAACAAATATGGCTTTGGTGATTTTGTTTCCAGAGCATATCTCATAAGCCATTGAAGATATATATCTTTATGAAACTTTGTACAAACACCAACCTATTATAGATGTGCCTTTTGCTAATTAGAAATTTATTAGATTTAATAAATCTTGTGTTTCAATGGAAACAAAATTCGCTGTTGAATGATATTTGAATTTTTACTACCCATTTGAATTAGTTTTTGGTAGCCAATATAATTATTCTCGAGCATATCTCCGAAACTTTTCAGGATACCTTTATTACACTTTTGCATTAATCAACCTATTAATTTTTTTTACAATGTGCAAGCTTAATGCTTAACATACAGTAGCTGATTGTGGTAGGCTACAGGGAGTAGCGACCATGGCTTGCTGAGCTACTGTGATCAGAGTATGAATCTTCTGACTAGTCCCATTGATATTCCAAGAAGTTGTTTTTCCTTATACTTTCCAAACAATGGCAAGGGTGGTGATTTCACTAGTGCATTGTAAACATTTCAGGAGCGGGTTCAAACACTAGAAGCCCATGTTGAAGAAGCCAGAAAACGCATGGTACAGTTTGAACTATTAAAGAAGGTAGGATACATTCATTCTGTAATAATATATTTTCTTAAAGATGCATTCCCGTTTACAAACTTTGTGATTTGATAATATATTTGGACTAAAAACATATTCAAAGTAACCAATCTATCAAAACTTTGCTTCAATTCCCTTTCAAAACATTGTTTTCGCAGTAAATACCTATAGCTACAAGTATAAGCTGTTGTTAGGCGCAATGTCTGCCAACTTAGCTTCATTGTGGGAGGGTCCATTTTTCAGAATGTATCTATCTTTACTTACTGTACATTTACCATACTCATTGAGGCCTGGGTAAATTCTTAATTATTTATGTCAACTTCTTTTTCCAACGTTTAATTGCAGAGTCATTTGTACATTGACAACCCTCAATGTTCCCCAAACCGCCTAGCCATTTGGGCAAGAAATAACAACTGCTCCCTGACCTAATCTAGCAACTAATAAGCCAGCAAAACCTGTCGGGTTGACAGTTAGTGATTCCCTGACAATATTGTTTAGTGCTTGCCCCATGGGCGTTTTTCGCGAAATCCATTATTTTTCTAGTAAGATTGGGATTGGGTGTCTATACTTTCCATATATATATACCAAATTTGCCATACTTTTGTTGGAAATAACTACCCGATAAATACTTTGCTGGGAACCCATCTTTAAAATCCCAAATTTTCTTGAAAAACATCTGTTCCATCTCTGTCCAACATGTATTCAAATAAATTAACTCTAAGAGCTAAATTTGCATATTGCAGGTCTATATTTTTAGCTTCAAATATTATATATAGACTATTATTTAGACTTGGATAATCAAGACTGAGTGCTTTTTCTACCATAATAAACTTTATATTCATTATCTATTGAATAGTTGTTTTAATGTGCGGAATAAAAATGGTAATGATAGGTTGCTGAAATAATTGTTTTGAAGAATTTCTAATTGTAGATTTAGATGTCTTTCTGTACATCTGTTAATGCTATGGCAGTCATATTCTACAGAAATCTAAATTGGCCAGTCTTCTAGATAATATATCTTTGTATGTGCTCACAATGATGGCAGACGCCACAAACAAAAATATTTAAAGATAAATACATTTTCTCTTCAGTTAAATATTAATGATTTAGTATTGTGAATCCGGTTTGTTCAAGCGATTTTGAGATATTATTAATAATAATATTAAGGATATGACGTCACAAATCTTTGAAATTATCACCTATTTTCAAAGATCTATAGTATTGTTGTGCAATACAACCAGGAGCCCAATTAGCACTACTTTATGACTCAGTTAAAAACTTTCAAACTGAAACTAAAAGATAACTTTATATGGTTGGTCTAATACTGGACTTATATATTTAAAGTAATGGTGAATATTTTTTTTCTCATCACAGGAAAAGGGAAGAATTTCTGCTGAATTAGATGCAAAGCAGTCTGTTATTGATGGCTTAAAAGCTGAGAGAAAACTTTGGGGTCGGGAATTAGCTCAACAAGGTGAGTAGAATTGATAAGATTCTATTATTATATAAAGAAACAATAAATCAAGTCAGAATAGTTTGTCACCATAAATCACCATTTAACCGATTAATTGCTAATGCAGAGCTTTTATTGCATTGAATAAAAATTGCATTAATTTTGCAACATGGTTTCAACACATTGTTGAATTCTATCACATGCTATAGTATAAAGGCATTATATACCCATCACTGGGATGAGGCCATATTGGTGTTGACCCTGTCCGTCTGTCCCTTTATCAAAAACATATAATTAATTATCAAATAGATAACCAATAAATATTGACAATTACGTTAAAGCGAGAATTCCATAAGTCAAAACATAATATTTCTATGTCTTTTGCTCAATAGGTTATCAGCTCACTATTATACGACCATGGGCATTATTTCCCACCCTTAAAAATCATTCACACAGGAAATAATAACACAAGTACCTCCCATGTTTTCCCATTCACTCCATGCATAAGCTATATTCAAACGTTGGAATTTGAAGTTGAAAATTATAATTTTGCCAATTTCTCAGCTGGCAATAGTGAATTAAATGAATAATAGGATTATTCTTTAACAAGGTAGGACTGTTTATGGATAACATCTATTTTAAAGAGCACATAAGATCATAATTTTCTATTACATATTATAATAAACAATGATTACTAAATCCATATTACGGAAAGTTCAAATCAATCTGATTAAAATTAACTGAGCTATTTACGTTTTAGTATGGGACAGCCAAAAACGGTTTTCAAATTTTCATGAACGACCTTAATCCGGTTGATTGGCTGATGACGTCACAGGCACTACGCATACTATACACATTATCTATCCAATATATCACTGCCTGTATAATATATCACTGTAATATTTCCGAGTGTATTTCAAGATGCTGAATTATCGTTGTATTATTGAGAGTTGTGGAAATTCCAGCAGAGAAAAGGGGAATAATGTACCGACGTTTCATAAATTTCCCAAAGACGAAATATTACGGAAAGAGTGGATTGCGTTTGTCAACAATTTAATTACGGATTGGCGGATGCGGGTCGTTTCATCCCACGACCGGTTCACCCCGGGCTGTTTCATCCCACACCTGATTTTCTATCGGGCTGTTTCATCCCACTTGTTATTATAGAAGCAGTTAATTAACCGAGTTGTACTTATTGTCGTATAAACTCCATTGTTTATTATTAAATAAACACACCATTAATTGTTATGGAGTAGTAAAAAAAAACATGACGCGAGAGTTGATATCTGTCGTTTGGGTCTCGGATATACGAAGTTTGGGACTCATGTATACGACGTTTGGGAAATATATATATATTCAAAACACGAAAGAAAAAATCAAGAACCACGTGGTTAGTAAAAGGCTCAACCAAACGATAAAACATTAGTTGCACTTACGGTTCTTTGATAATCATCGTTTCTCATGAAATTATATAATATTTATTTAAAACGAATAATATGCTGATGACCTACACAAAAACAAAATAAATATTTACACGACATGCAATCTTTTTTTTTACAAGCCCCTACAAATTGTTAATAGTCAGTGAGCTGCACCTTGACGACATGCTTGTCGTAGATGTCAATACCAATCGATAAATTGGTGCGAACAAGCCACTGGTAAGTGGTAGGTCAATCAAGCTCGTTAACTATTTGATAAAAGAAAAACAATAAAGTATTACTAAATATGCACAAATTTTCAACAATACATTTTGGCAAGTTTTATACTCGCAGATAAATCAAAACAAAGGAGAACTAGCAGTGTTAATCGCGGTCTCAACAACCGCCAATCACCTAATTAAATAAATGCCAATTAAATTCTCAATTGAAATAATAAACGATAACCTGCCTTTTTTTAAATCTGGTGTTGATTATCGAACCCATTCTGCTCAGCGAGTTAAGATTATTGACGACAATTGATTGGTGAATCTGATTGTTAAAGCGCTTAAAAACATTGAATTAATTTAGAATTGCAAAATGCAAAACGTAATTTATTATTCGTTACATATAAAAAAATCGTTCGTCATTTATTATTATTCGTGCACATTTTCTGATATGGTCTGGTTATTTGAGCCTAAAAATAGAACAAAGCAAGTCTCCAATTGGTGCATGCACGCTTCCCTTTGATGACAGTTATATCATGGCATCTCATGGGTCGTATATACGATTATTTCACCGTGAAAGGTGCAAATGCATGCTTTCTGATATGGTCGGATTATTTGAACCTAAAAATAGAACACACCAAGTCTTCTTTGAGGTGTTGTATCATGGACATATACGATTATATCACGAGGTAATTCTGTTATTGAAACCCAAACTGAACGAAAATGGCTCTCGATTATAACTGATGTAAATTTTGTGGAATGCTGAAGCAATTTTAGTTTAAATATCCTTTGTGTGTGAATTACTACTATAGGGCAGGCTGTGTACATGTAATATCAATTCTTTTATTTCTAAAAGCTGTAAATAGATAATTTAATGAAATCAATTTATTTCTAAAAGCTGTAAATAGATAATTTAATGAAATCAATTTATTTCTAAAAGCTGTAAGTAGATAATTTAATGAAATCAATTTATTAATAAAAGCTGTAAATAGATAATTTAATGAAATCAATGAATCTAGTCTCGCAACAATCGGATGGTTTTCATTATTAGATCCGGTATCATCTACATCGCCATCCTCTATGGAGCCACAGTCAGATATATACGGCTCAAACATAATATATGGCGCTATAGTTATCATTTCTCGCGACGTATCTGTATCCGATACATTGCCAGAGCTAAAAGAACTACTGCTACAGGATAACTCTAAATATTCTGCCTCCATTCTCTCGGTGTATGATAGAATGACCAATAACACGTGTTAATGATTTATTTATATGATTACTACTTAAAACCATTTCGTTTCTTAAATGCCGACAATTAATTATTTCAATTGGCTTCATAGATGTCCGTAGCGCCGGCTACACCAATTCTACACCAATCGTGTTTCAATCAGAAGCCAATTGTTAGTTTACGGTCGGCTTATTCTGATTAAAAAGACAATGCTACAGCAATCGGCTTTATAAAACAAATTCTAAATTAAAAAAACAGACTATTCCGTAGTCAGTTGTTTTATTTAATTAGGGGATTAAGGAACCAGTCAGGCGTTAATGAATACACACGCCGGCTGTATATAGGTAATTAAGGAATAAACATTCCGAATATGCATTTGTACACTGTGACGTCACTAGGGACTGAGGGGATTAAGAGTGTTTTGGATAATTGGCCAAGTCGTTTTTACGGGAGGTCTATATTTGCGACTTTGAGTGAAGATAGCTGATTTATTTTTAATCAGATTGATGTTAACTTTCCGTAATGTGCATATAATAACCACTGTCCATCACTACGCCGAGTTTCAGTTTGTCGTCTTATGTGCACTTTAAGGCTTTATTTTTTTTTTAAATTAAAAAATATAACTTAAAAAAATGAAATTGTAGCTTTAAACGTAATATTTGTTTTTAGCTTTATGAATGATTAAGGACCTAAGTCTGTAACTCACAATCCTCCCAAATCTTCGACATCGAAAACACGAATTATTGGTCAATTAAAATCCATATTGATGATGCTAACTTACCAGGAAAAAATGAGCTTCTGATATTCGATATTTAAGATAATCGATATTTAAGATAATCGATATTTAAGATAATCGATATTTAAGATATTGATTTTAAGATAAAATAGTACATCTATCAGTATCAATCTTAATTAGCCCTTTGGAGAGCAAGGCTAAAGTCAATCCTGGACGCAGATTCTACACAGATGCTGTAGTAAAGAACTAGTATGGGTCCATGGCCATACAGGACACTTCCTGTGTAGACTGGAATAACCAGGTGCTAGCAATCACTCATCGATTGATATACCTCGCGTATATCACCGAACATAACCTTTTTAAATTAGAGTAAAAATGGAAACAATTGGATGCAAATCAGGTATACACATGAATCTAGGAAAAAAAGTCACAGGAAAAAAAGTCACAGTAAAAAAGTCACAGAAAAAAAGTCACAGGAAAAAAAGTCACAGGTAAAAAAGTCACAGGTAAAAAAGTCACAATTTATATTGTTGATAAGTGTGAAGAACTTGGCCATGAGATGTTTGTAGAAACGATCATGACTGTTTCCAAAGACAGTATTTTGCGCTCTTTGCTTGTCGTGTTTGGTAGAGACGTGGCAGCCAAAGGATGCTTCTACCACCTGACACAGTCAACCTGGCGACATGTCCAGACACTAGGACTAGTACCCCACTACAAGGCCTAACCCTCTCCATGAGAAGCCCCCCCCCCCCCCATGTTCCCTCCTGAAGTTTGGAACGTACATGACACAACCATGAACAGTGCCCCATGTACCAACGACATCTGCGGGGGATGGAACAACAAGTTCTACAATCTTGTCGGCCATCACCATCCATCCATCTGGAGAGTGGTGGAGTGGTTCCAGAAGGAATCAGCCACAGTCCAGACAGTCACCCAGGATGCCATTGGCAATCGACCCGTCAGAAAGGTCAAAAATAAATTTGTAAAGATGCAGACACAGCTACGAAATCTGTGCAGGGATCGTGTCAGCGGTGCCAAATCCATCCCATTTTTTTGTGACTTTTTTTTACCTGTGACTTTTTTACCTAGGCAAATTTGTGACTTTTTTACTGTGACTTTTTTTCCGCGCACCATACACATTCATATTACATTATTATATGCGTTTCTACCCATTTGTGTCTATTTCTAGGTCCAAAATGTTAGAGCGACTTAGCTCCTTTAATACATTGTGCTGAATCTTTTGTTTACTAGTTTAATGCAAGCTTTCCTTGTATTGTTGTGTTCTGACTTGGGGTTAATGGTTGGTCTGGTACAACTTGAATTTGGCTTATGAGGGAATTAAAAGAAAGGCTTGCATGATATTTACAATTCTTATAGAGCAAAGCCACCACAAAACCAACATTCACCCATAGTAAATTTTGAACTTTACATTAAATTAAATAATCTGTTACAAGAGTTTAGATTTTGTGAACTATGTTTCTTAAACTTGCTTTCTATAATTGGATTGTATTTTTCTGAAGCACGCACATATCTGCATTATACTACTCATTCAAATAAGGAGATTAACTGTCTGGCAGATAGTTTATTGTGTGAATATGAGAGTATCCCGGAGGGATTACTGACTTTGATTTACAACAAAATTATAGAACTTTAATGTCATTTATATCTGCGTAGTAATTTGATTTATTCTGAGAAATATCTGAGAAAAAATATCAACACTTATTTACTGAAAATTCTGAACCAAATAACAGGGAAATTTACTTGATTATTACTCCTCTTCATTCTTTTTTGGAGCCAGGTTTCCAATAAAAATTTCCCATGTCAGTCATTTTTTCACCTAAAAGCACACCATGCTATTGTAATGTTGATAGTGTATAATTGAATATGAAATGTGCAAT
Source organism: Patella pellucida (assembly GCA_917208275.1). Taxonomy (NCBI): domain Eukaryota; kingdom Metazoa; phylum Mollusca; class Gastropoda; family Patellidae; genus Patella; species Patella pellucida. Next base: position 54,170,745 of record OU795039.1, on the reverse strand, counting down.
AATTCGTGTTGAGTAGCTCTTTTTACACATTCCCCCATGAAAATCCTCTCTTGCGGTTCACTCTACTTACTGGTACAACTCCTCCAATCTCCTTCATAAGGTGAATAGGATACTGCTTGGCCAATCCTGCAGTAGTTAAATCCTTTTATACGCCCACATTTTCATGTGGACGTATATTGCCGTTGCCCATTGTTTGTGAACAGTTTATAACAGGTCACATGTAATATACATGTAATCAAAATGGCCGACAGTGCCTTGCGAAGAGAATTATATATTTTGATAGCGGAATTCGTTTTCAATGGCTTCATCTACGGATATCATTATTTCAAATTATATTATCACGACTGGTCGAAACAAGTAAGAACGAGTGTGTGTGAAATAGCTTAATTTTACGTTCGCTTCCAGTGAAGTGATATCGCAGACAACGTAAGAAAATGCTCTTCTTAAAGTTAAACGATTAAAGTTTATCATTCTATAAGGGATTCAGATTCTGATACCTTTGCGGAACTTGAAAATAGCAATGGAAAACCTTGGATGTGATTTGACATGTTAATACTGAAAATATATTGTGCAGTATGGTGTTCAAATAGACTAAAGTCAATTAAAATAAAATCTGATTTTATTAAATCCGAACTTTGCTAATCTATTATGTAAAGACAGATGTTTAAAGTTGTTGTATATTGTATTGTGTATATCAGTAATTGTTTTTTAAGCCTAGCTGAGGCTGAAATTGTTAGGTGTTGTTGTTTTTATCACCCATTTTTGGCAGATAAAATATTCCAGTTTGCGGAACATTTGTTTTTATATAAAAATTATCATCCATTTTGGAGCCCTGGATACCACACATGTGTTGGATGGAGCTTGGTGACGAAGCATGATGGGTGAACATGCATACACACATTATTGAAGATTCTCTCAGGGGCAGTCTGAAGAATAAGAGGCAGAGGAGAAAGAATCAACCAATACCAGCACCATTAGACTATCTTTTTGATATCTTGGGGTCATTTATTTGACACTGTCTGCCAAGTCTAGCTTTCTGTAATTCTGAGAACCACTGACAAAAGCTATTAGGAAAAATGGAAACAATTAGAGTGTATGTGTTGACTCTTAAGACTTAGTGAATTTTAATGCATTTAAACCATTGAATGTTATAAAAATGTCAAGTAAATATACTGATCAATATATAAAACTTGTATTAAAGTTTCTGTAGCTCACATACCATAGACTAGTGGTAGTATGAAGGATTTGCACGTTTTATTGATACAGTGGGCAGTGGTAGGAACAAAAGACATTTGATACTATATAATTACATCATTGTTATTCTAACCCATTGGTTCGCAACCTTATTTGCCAGCGGCACACCTTAAACACATGAAAAAATAGTGGAATACCTAAATATATATGAAAAATATCTGAGTTTTGCAAAATAAAAACATGGCAAGTCATAGAAGGCATACAGCCATAGTGTAGCAGTGAGAATCTTCGGTAATAACTAAAGACTGGAACTATCCTTGAAACTATTTATTACCGGAAAACATTAACATCATATACAGAGAACAGCACGTCCGACAAGCAGAGTAACTGTCCTGGAAACGGGATGAAACCTAGAATACTATATAAATGTACAAATCGGTATTTATAATAAAATGGTATCTAAGGAATTAACAATATACACCAAGGCTACTAATAACAATAAATGAGGAAAGATTAAAATATAAAAGACATTGCACTAAAATAAAACAATAAGATAACAATTAAATCCATTAATGTGTCAGCTGCCAACCGTCTGTCATTAGATTAATAGCTTAACCTCAAATTAAACTGAGGGATTAACAGAAACACAAGAAAAATAGAAATGCTTAATTGAATGAATGAATGCCAAACGAATGAAATATTGAAAGAATAAAATATAAACAATTCATAAATTTATCACCATTATAATTTCCTCTACGGTGAAAATGATTCGTCCTCGGATCATGATAAAATAATAAAATTTAATAACGCTTAAAATACTCTTTTTTTCAATATGTCTATAACAACTACATTAGCTGTTATAGAATCCAAGCGTGCACAATACTGGTGGTCACTTAAGATTAAAACAAAATGTTAAAACTGTCCTTTAAATTTCCAATAAACATATTTTCTTAAAACAAATTATCGCTTTAGGGAATAATTTCTTGGAGGTAACGTATGCTTTATAGTCTTAAAGAATAGTGGGTTCTCCTTAGCAATCACATCCCAGTCTTCCCAGTCTATTCTCGTATATCGATCACCTTTTTGCGGCCCCGGACCTTCCCGTTCTACCTTTAGTTGGACTTTTCCAGTTTTTCCGTCTATCTGGGAACGAAAGACTTTTGAAAGTCTTAAGTTTTCTTTGCGGGGTAATGTCCACATTCCTAATGGAAAAGCACAAATATCAGCCTGGTTTCGATTTTCCACCAACCACGGTTCTGGGCCCGAAATCTTATTCGGGTTAGCCGCAATGTAAGAAATTGCCTTTTGGTCAAGGTTGTCTTCTGCAATCCAAGTGTTCTTTGTTGCCGGCATATTTTGCCATCTAATCAAATATTCCAGTTTATCATTTTTCACACGCCTTTTTAATACCTTGGCTGTTTCATGTGTCTTTGGAATAGTCAAGGCCATGACCTCTGGTTCTCTTAGTTCTATGGCCACGTCAACAGTCTGTGTATTTTTTGAGTAAGTGGTTGGTACTGCTGTGGAACTTTTATTTGACCGTTCTTGGTGAATAGTTTGACACGAACTAGATAGTGTTGTTTTTATCTCGTTCGTCTGGACAGCTTTATTAGTTTTTGTGGCAATTACATTCACTGGGGGTACCGTCGATTCTTTGGCAGCAAGCATCTGTTTGAACCGTTGTCCTCTTATAAAATCTCTGTTTTGCTTACTTGACAATTTTCTATTGTCCACTGAATTCAAACTGGACCAAGTTAAAACAACTGAAGTATTACCTTCTCGTCGATCAATTCGCCATTGGTTGGCCTTAGTATTCATACCAATAGTCTTCAAGATCTTTGTCAGTTCATCGGGGATGACTAAATTTTCCATACTCGCTTGCAAGAGGTTCTGAGATCTTGCCTCACAAAGCACTCCACCAATCTGTAGCAGTGAGAATCTTCGGTAATAACTAAAGACTGGAACTATCCTTGAAACTATTTATTACCGGAAAACATTAACATCATATACAGAGAACAGCACGTCCGACAAGCAGAGTAACTGTCCTGGAAACGGGATGAAACCTAGAATACTATATAAATGTACAAATCGGTATTTATAATAAAATGGTATCTAAGGAATTAACAATATACACCAAGGCTACTAATAACAATAAATGAGGAAAGATTAAAATATAAAAGACATTGCACTAAAATAAAACAATAAGATAATAATTAAATCCATTAATGTGTCAGCTGCCAACCGTCTGTCATTAGATTAATAGCTTAACCTCAAATTAAACTGAGGGATTAACAGAAACACAAGAAAAATAGAAATGCTTAATTGAATGAATGAATGCCAAACGAATGAAATATTGAAAGAATAAAATATAAACAATTCATAAATTTATCACCATTATAATAGACATATTATATTATAGACACAAAGGATGATTCAAACTAAATTAAGAAAAACACAGCTATGAACTTATCAGTCGACACCAGTGAATACTGAATTGGGATCACATGGTATTTTGCATCTTATTGTGTCGTTCAAAATATGAGAATCACTGTTACAACTATATAAATTTACAGTCAATTAATTATTGTTTTCAGGGGTGCTATTTTTTTTTTATAAATATTTCATTATTTATTTTTGCTACCGAATCATGAATTCACATGTCGATACCACTTTGTTGGTATGATGTACACAAAATGTGTATATTGGACTGAAAATATAATTCTTTATTAATGAAATATTCGTTTTTAGCTTTTCAAACTGATTTAATCACTACAGAATTATAACACTATCGAAATCAAAGACATTCATCATTTAGCCCAAAGTTATACTCCTGTCAATTATTCTACAATTCAGATACATTTTTTGCTTTCTACAGAAACTGTTGGTTGTATTTGACATTTTTATTGTGAACCTCTTGGGATTATTTGACTAGTTTACAAGGATGAACCCAGTAAGCTATCAATTATTTTTGGAATTATTGCCATTGTTATTGTTTTTTCACGAACACTTGACATTAATTTAGTAAGGACCTTTAAAAACAGCTTGGATGACAAAGCTGCTGATGGGCATATGTTCATTGCCTGGCAACCTATATTTATTTATAGGTTCCTCCTTGGCACAGGATCGTGGACGATTGGAAGCAAAGATAGAAACCTTACAGTTTGAATTGAATACCATGAAGAAACATTTGGAAGTGAGCATTACTATTATTTACTGAACATTTGCCAGATTTAATTGTCCCAAAAAATGTAGTAAAAGACATATCAAGTTGGGAATTGAGATTATAAACATGTACTATGTAATTGAAGCTTGGTAAGAAGGAATAAAACATTGAGAATTCAATTAACATGTTCCCACTTGATTTGTAATAAAAGGCCCATAAAGATCTGTTATAAAGTGAAACAAAAAAAGGGATATAACATTCAAGATATTATCATCATGTTTTTAGTTGATTTGCAATAAAGTTCTCATAATAAATGTATCGTTCCAGAAAGAAACAGATGTTGTGAAAATTAAAACTAAGATGATCGATGATCAAACAGAAAGTATTAAAAAACTGAAAGAGGTAAGTATTGGAGAAAAGAAGGGCGTCTACTGGTCTTTAAATCTCTATAGTATAGTAAACACACAACTATGATATCACTTGTGTATTTAATTAAGAATCACTTATTTTTATTCTCTATGTGAATAAATTTGACTTCCATATTTATATGATAACCCTCTACCCTGTTCTTGTTCTACGTCATCCTTCATTTACCAACCAGCTGGACATGTAGTCACTGGTGTTTTGAACATAGTCCAGAATAATAAGTTAAGTGAGATTTTATCTTAAAGGACCCAAATACTGGGAACTGCAACCATTTTCATGGTATCAAAATTTCAAACTTTTTTAATTGATAATATCTTTGTTGAATTTGAAGGGGAATTTATCAGCAAGTGGTAGGTATCCCCATGGGCACCAACTGTGCACCTTTGCTTGCTGATTTGTTTCTATATTCCTACGAGGCACTCATAAAATTAAAACAATAATTAGTCACCACTGTTACCACTATTTGTCGTGTATTTTGTCCACGGTGAACAGTCTATTTGCTAATTACACTGTTTTACCTGATTACACTATTTTGCCTATACCCTTTGTTTTGGGAACACAACTGGTGTAGGCTGTCATTGATAGTCCATTGGCCAATCACGTATTATATAGAGATTTCGTCTAATAGTTTGGATGTAGCTATGGTTGGTGTGTTACAATGCAGTGTAAGTTTATTCTTCCAGACACCTGTTACCACTGTCCATATGCTGTTTACAGTATTTTGCCCGATTACACTATTTTGCCTATACCGTTTTTTAGGAATTCAAATTTTGTTTAATGGTTTAGATTGTTGGTACTTGGTTTTATTTTATTAGTGCCGAAAGATGCAGAGTATTACACGAAGGGCTTGATAACATGTACGTAGTTAAAGCGAGATCAAGCCTTCTATTGAAGATGTGTAAAATGAAGGTACTAAGCAAATTTGGATTCATTTTACTTGATTCTTTGTAGCAAGATTGGATTTCTAGTTCCTATGCAAATAAAAATAGTTTTTAGAGATCTCGTAATCATTAATATATTTATAGAATTAAATGACAAACGGACAATCAAGCTGGCATGATAAACCCACTCATGGTCTTAATGTTTATGTTACAAATCCGAAATGTGTAATATAATTCCAGTAGCGGGGGTTCAATATTAAACCCAGTCTTTTTAATTCATTATTAATACTAATGAGTTCTACAATAACATTGGTTCTAATTAAATGAGAGTTTGGTTTATGTTTCATCACATCAACATGTTGACTAAGTTAGATAATTTGATGTAGGTGTCTATTAGGTGAATACCTTGATTAAGTCTGATGATAAGCAATTTGATTGGTCATGACTCTGGAAGATAATAACTCTCTTTTAATTCAGGTAGAATGTTTAAACTTGATGTAGATGTTCATTAGATGAATGTCTTGACTGAGTTTAATGATTAACAGTTCCCACTAAAGCTAAACATAGCTAAACAATTTCATTGGTCAATGCTTGGGGACAAGATAATGATGGAGTGTGATGAAACTTAGTGTATAGTTTCACTACCAATGACTGAGTTTTATCGTGGACATTTTATGCTTAGAATATGTACATGTACATACAGATAATCAGTTTGATTGCTTGATACTTTTGAAAAGATAAATGTGCAAATTATGAATGTGTCATCTATTTCTTTTGGGATTTCAGTGGGGGGCCAGCCTCGCTGTTCGCTTGTTATATGTATGCACTTAAGCAAAGAGTAGTGTCCTAATGGTAAAGGTTTATATATTGTTTATGTAATCCTATACCATCTGATAAATATCAATCTATCAAATTTGTTTTTTATATAGCTGGCCTAATTTATTAAATATTTTACAAAGTGTTGGTGAAATCGAATACGGAATAATTAAATTTTTTATAATTGATTCATTTATTTTATCTTAGATGAACAAAATATTTATTTAATTTTCCATTGTACATACTACAAAGGTAATTAATTGTTGAGGAATATTACAGACTGACGGTGAACTTAAAGCTTGAATATTTAAGGGAGTGGAAGCTTTTTATCCATATTTCCTGAAGAGGACAATAAAATCTGGTGAACTGATTCTGGGTCCTAATTAAACATGACTAAAGTACAAACTTTTGAAATATCATCCCAGGGCTTCACTGAAAAAAGATACATTAGGCCATTCGTTTCTCGCTGGAATTATATTGTTACCAGTTGTAAGGCTTCCAGGGAATTTTCATCTCTGCCTTTTCAATTTCATTTTTACAAGACAAAGGATTTATATCACGTGAATTTTTATTCTTTGATCATGACAGCACAGGTACAGTAGATGGACTGACCTAGTTTCGTAGCACAAATGTTAGATTTCATAATTAAAGGAATATAATTAATATGCCGGATTATTAATGCATGTGTATTCAATATCGGATAAAAACAAATAAGACCGTAAATAAGGCATATTATCGGAGCACAAACTTATCTATTCCACATTTGATCAAAAGGGTTAAATAGTATTCAGCCAAAATGTCGGCCCGCCAAGTTATTTATTGGTGCCGGGCCAACAGACCGACGTAATTTTAAACACTGTTATGTACGGTCAGTTGAACAATTTATTTTGTTGTAACATCCCAATATTCTTCTAAATTCTTTTATAAAGATTGACAATTTATTTCGTCGGCGGTATTTTAAAAAAGGGCAAATTTGAATTTTATTTTTTTTCCAATTTACCAAAAATTACGGTCGGCGGATCTGTAAACCAAGTAAAAAAAAAAGTGTGGCCTTATGGGAGATTAGATAAGGATTTGGCAGTTATCACTATAATACTAAGAACTAGATTATGTGCCTGTTTCCTGCCACTGCTAAAGACCCCTATGCGCAAGCAAATTATTGAAATGACCTAGTTTGTGTTGAGTGACCGTCCATCTCTCTCTCTCTCTCTCTTCTCTCTCTCTCTCTCTCTCTCTGTGACACATTATGTGATTGAAGGTTAAAACAACTGCATTAACTGGAGGAAAATATTTCAAATGTGGATACATATCAAATTGGCACAAATTCTGTAACAAATTAAAGTACTCTATTAGTAAATGCAGGGGGACTGCACCACATATGATTTACGTAAAAGACAAATATAATGACAAGACATCATACTCAAAAACAACAAACAAAGAATTCAAAAAATATAACTTTCATCAAATTGAACAGTCATATAGGTGCTTGGAACTGTACGTATGACCTCAGCTGGTTTTTGATAATATTGATATTGACTTTTCAACTCTATAAAAACTTCTGTTAATGAATTTAACTGATATGTTGTATTATTGGTAGGGTTTATTAGAGAGAGATGAGCAGATAAGAAAATCTAGAGAAGAAGCTTTGAGAATTCAGAAATCCCTAGAAGAACAGTTAGCTGAAGAGAAATCTATCGGTCAAGACAATCAGGTAAAAAAATGGTTGTTTAAAGAGAAATCTATCAGTCAGTTTAATCGGGTTAAACTGATGGGCGACAAGAAATCAGTAATTCAAATAAATTGAGTAGAAGCAGTCTGAAAAGATAACACTATAATCAGTTGAAAAGTCAAGAAGAAATGTAGATATGGTAAAAAAAATCTGATTCCACAAAAAAAAAGCTTTTGGAGATAGTTGGTTAATATCATTAGAACAGATTATATGGATTACCGGTGTTATTAAGATTTTTCTTTTGTGGGTTGCATGTGAAATTCTGATATTGCATCAGTTCATGATCAGAGTGTAAACATCACAAACTACTGTTAGGTTGAGAGTGTTCAGATTGAATCATAGAAAGATATTTCTCACACAATGCATGTGTTCTGATTTATATGCTCAAATTTTAATGTAGTTAAAAACATACTCATACGCATGACTTTGTTTTTAACCACTCCTAAGTGATGGATAATGACCGATAATGACTCTCAATTATGTATTGTTTAATGGCGAGAACGAAATATTAAGTAATATATTGTGAATTAATGAAATGAAATTGAACTATATGTTAGTTCTGAAATTACTTAGTTTGTGTCAAGTGGAGGAGATGTTAAACCCCATATATCCCCCTCTCTCTTTCTCTCCTTTTGATAAAGTTATATTTCAATTGAGTTATTTATTACAAATCGTGTTGGCCCTTTCCTAATATATCTTCCTAAGATGTTGATCACTCTTTGCATAAATACATTAAAGGCGGTTTGATGTTTATTTGAAACTTTGCTAATAATAATTCAATAAATTATAAAATCAGCATTAGTTCTCTTGTCAAAATTCTGGTTAGTGCAAACCCAGATTTTTAATATTTCAGACATAATTTTTTCCTGCTTTAAAGCGAAATTCTGCTTTTTGTCCAGTCCAGTTCTGATTTTTGACATACTTCAGCCCTTGACCCTATCACAGAATGTCACTGTCCCTTGTTACTCCCCCCTCAATATTTTTTAAAGCCCCAATACCACTCTTGTTGTAACTGAATAATATGCCCAAATCATTATTCTGGTCAACAAATTGTACTATTTTACAATATTCCAATTAATTGACGATACAAATTTCATCTTAACACACTGAATTTAATAAATTGGAAAAATTCAACTACATGGTTTGAAAAGCTTTACGTACCGTAAACACTTTCAAATGCAACTTGAATTGGATTTAAACATGTTTTCGAACACCCTCCCTCCTTCCCCCTCAATATTTTTAAAGCCCCAATACCACTCTTGTTGTAACTGAATAATATGCCCAAATCATTATTCTGGTCAACAAATTGTACTATTTTACAATATTCCAATTAATTGACGATACAAATTTCATCTTAACACACTGAATTTAATAAATCGGAAAAATTCAACTACATGGTTTGAAAAGCTTTACGTACCGTAAACACTTTAAAATGCAACTTGGATTGGATTAAAACATGTTTTCAAACCCTCTGGACAAGTCAAATAGAATGTAATGAATAATTTACACAACAGGTAGGACACTTAAACACCTAGTAGTTAGAATAAGGCTAATTTTTTTTCTGTGTTATTGTCCCTTAAAGCTTTATTTTTTAACAACTAAAATAATATTGGACATAAGCTTCCATAGATAAAATCACGCACACATGCAAACTACCACAAACTATACTATTTTTTATTTTTTAACAACTAAAATAATATTGGACATTAGCTCTCATAGATAAAATCACGCACACATGCAAACTACCACAAACTATACTATTTTTTATTTTTTAACAACTAAAATAATATTGGACATTAGCTCTCATAGATAAAATCACGCACACATGCAAACTACCACAAACTATACTCCTCAGGGTACTTTCAATACAAAATGCATCTTGAGACTAGTCTGTTATCATAAATATGTTTGTCCTCTTTGGTAGAAAATATCAGCTTGTCATTATACATCATTAAGTCCAACTTCAGATAAGCTTTTCAAAATAGTAATGTTTATTTCTGTCCAGATAATGACCCTATTATTTTTTGATTAGAAATACAATCATATCATAAAAGCAAAAACATAAAATAAGATAATATATAGGATAAAACATGTAAAGACATAAAATCTATATATGTTTTAGTTGATAGTATGTGTGTGAAATTGCTATATCAAAAATTAACATGCTCAGAAATAAGGTGATATGGTGCAATATATAAAGATTATACATAAAATATATGATGTGGTTTCTGGTTTCTTGTAGATTGAGAAAAATTCATGAAATTGACCTGAAGAATTAATTAATCTATGCCTATTTCCAGAACAAATTTGTGGACACGAAACTTAGGTTTATATTCCAAACGTCTTGATTCATTTCGATAATAATATTAGCATGTATCAAACAGTAAATTATTGTGTGTAAAATCACATTTTGAGCTTTTGGACACTTAGAGGTTACAATTATTATCCGATTTTACCAAAGGTTGTAGACCCTCTAGAGGTTACAATTTTTGTCATTTTGTGATGAAACTTAAAGCATATTTTAAGTTTCATCAAAATCAGATTGAAAAAAAATATGTGTTGAAAGTAGCTTGAGGACTGTAGTTTGCTTATACAACCCTTGATTGTACAAAATATCGCTTTTTTTTTTTGCCTGTTCTCTGTCCATCTGATTCGAAATGTTGGCGACGGCTTGTCATATATGTGACTTGGCGTAGCTAATTGAGTCGCTTGTCACAAATCTAGATTCTGCGAAAGAGTGCAATAATGGCTCAGTAGGTCAAAAGTTTCAAAATTCACATTTCCACATTAAAAGCCACATAAGTACCTCTTTTGATTAAATGTTTAGTTTTCATGAAAATAACATCTTTAGTGTTCAAAAATCACATTTTGTAAATGGTGACCCCTAAAGAAGTAATTAATTATCCCAGAAAAACGCAAAACAATCGTTTATTTACTTGCCGCTCAGTCCAATATTTAATTTCAGCGTCCCAAAGATCCCCGTTTTAGGCACAACACAAACCATATCCTATCAATGCTTCCCCAAATAATAGAAAATCGTGACATTGTGTCCACCATCTTGGATTTCGACCATCTTGATTTTTTAATATTGTATTTTGTGTCCATATTGAATTCGGCGTCTCCAAATATCCCATGTTACACACCATGAAAGCTATGTATACCGCGATGCAGACATGATATAGAGGAATTTTACAATTTTTATTCATCAATTTTGGTCGCCATGCCGCGATGCAGACATTAGAGGAATTTCACAATTTTTATTCATCAATTTTGGTCGCCATCTTGGATTTGTTTATTAGTTTATTTTAGTGCCCATATTTGATGCATGTAGCTGACTATGAAAGCTATGTATACTGCGATCCATACATAGTACAGAGGCATTTTCTTTATTTTTTGTCAATTTTGGTCGCCATCTTGGATTTCCACCTTCTTGATTTTTAATATTATATTTTTTGTCCACATTTTGAATTGGCATATTCAAAAATCCCATGTTACACACCATGAAAGCAATGTATACTGCGATGCAGACATAAAAAAGAGGTATTTGACATTTTTTATTCGTCAATTTTGGTAGCCATCTTCGATTTCCGCCTTCTTGGATTTGTTTAGTTTATTTCAGTGCCCGTGTTACTGACTATGAAAAATCTATGTATACCGCGATCCAGACATAGTACAGAGGCATTTTCATTTTTGTCCATCAATTTTGATTTCCGCCATCTTGATTTTTAGATATTATTTTTTGTGTACATTAAAATTTTGTCGTCTCCAAAAATTCCATGTTACAGACCATGAAAGCTATTATACCGCGATGTAGACATAATATACAGGATTTTTTTTTTTTACGTCAACTTGGCGACTCTCAACGTTCCATTTTAGACACTATGAAAGCTATGTATATCGTGATTTGGACATGATATATAGGAATTTTCATGTATTCTTTCATTTTTTGGGCGCCATTTTAAAAAATGGCACTCCCCCACCATAAGGATAATTATTTTTTCAAAAATTCTTCTATATTCGTATTTTCTAGCCGTTTTCGCATTGGAAAAGCATCTGATATTTCAAAATAAATGTTTATTGTCCAATCCCTTATGAAATGATATTGCAAAAATTCAAGTGTCATTTTTCGAGGCCATTTTCTCCTAATATAGGAAACCAGGGAGGTCCAGAACACCCAACTTTAAATTGCAATTCTTCAGAGACATAAAGCAATATAGCATTGGAAAGCTGAGACCATTCTCTCTTTGGTTATGCTAAAACCTCATTTTTGAATTGTTGGTCACTGTGACTCATTTGGCTATGCCGGGTCACATAATATTGAGTTTAAATTAATTTTATTTGTTTGTAAAGTGAGCATGAAGATGGTTTAATTTGATTTCATTATTTAAAATTTCACGGAGGTCAGGGAATGATTACCGCACTTAAAAGTAAATTGCAGGAAGTAAAAGTCATAGATAAATTATTTCAGTCGGCAGTGTTTGTTGGAGTATATTTTACTAAAATTGATAAATCATGACACAATACCATTTGTTATAGCAATGTTTCCTGGGGGTTGGGATGGCCTAGTGGTCTAGAGTGCCGCGCTTCGACCACTAGCTGGCCGGTCACCTCTGGCTTGCGGCTGTGGTTTCGAGCCCTAGTGTGAGCGTATGTGACATGGAGATAGGGGCGCCTTCTCAACCTCGTGGGTTTCCTCCGGTTTCCTCCCACTGCAAAAGACTCCTACGTGCAAGCGAAGTATTGAAATAAAAATTGAAAAAAACAACATACATTGGTCCCAAAATGACCTAGTTTGTGTCGAGTGGACTTAAACCACATTTCTCTCTCTCTCTATAGCAATGTTTCCCTCTGACTACCTATTACTTGTTTCAATTACTTTTACATCTGTTGGATTTCTTGAAATCAAATACTCTGCTTCCGTAATGTTGTAGACGAATGAAAGATATCAAAGCTCAGAAAAAACAGCTTATTTGATTAAATCTTTTTTTATTTAAACATAGAAATCCACCTGTATATTTTACCTGATCATTTATGACTTTGTTTGATTTACTGATATGTTCTTTTGAAAGCTTTTTTTTTTATCTAATGTTTATAGAAATATATTTCTCTATCTCTCTCTATATATGCCTATACATGGTATGGTGCATGTTCGTTCTTTTTTCGGTGTATGCTTGCTGTGGAAGAGCCAATTGCATGATGTGAGTGATAATGGGGCAAAATCGGTGGGGAAATAACTGAGAAGGCCAGTATACCGGACGTGGAAAAGGGAAGTTTTGACATAATTCATAGCATAAAAGGAGTATGATAAGGCTATTAATTAATATTTTATTGTTCAGTAAGTGCCACATTTTAAAAGATCACTGCAAATAATAGATTTACACCCAAAATGTAAAACATTTGATTAACCTGCAACAGACACATCAGTTTTGGGGTGTGGGCTCATATATGTAACTATTTGTTTGTGCAAAATAAAATGCCTGGTTACAATTCAAGCACAAACTCCAATTACTGTAAATTTGGAGTCAATATATTTTCAATTGGATATCCAAATGTCATGAATAAGAAAAGGGGTGGGGTGGGGAGGGTGAGCCAGTCTGAAGACAGAAATTTCCCTGCAAACACAAAGATTTTGTTTTCATGAGAAGGGAATGCAACACTTTAGGTGTTTAAAAGATTAAAATTGTGTTAAGTCAGAGGAACACAGCAGTAAAATGTAGTTCACTCATGGTTTGGAAATTCTAACATACCTCAGCAGTACATAATTAGACTAAATTTCTTCATTTTTAAATTTCTGACAAACACATGGATACTTTTTCAATATCTGACAGACACATGGATCCTTTCCAAGTTATTTAACAAAGGAAATAAAAACATGCAACACAATTTGTTGTATTTTACAACAGATGAATAATTAAAATTTTGACAGCAGTATTCAGGGTAATCTGAAGAATTTCAGACAACTTTTCATGATTTTTAGACAAAATTGAGTGAAATTATTGTACTTTCTTCCCGTCTAACATTTATGATGCATAAAAAGTAAAAATTATACATTAAAATATTTTCCACTACTTTTGAAAAGTAAATAAACACTGAAAATCACCAAATTTGGACTAAAATCAAAAAAATTTCCTCACACATCTGTCAAATATTTTTGAAATTTACCATTTTGCTTTTTTAATTATCAAAATGTCGTATATAGCATACCCAAAACATGTAACTAGTTGCCGTACATATCACGGTAGCTAACCTGTTTAACTTGTCATCTATCCATCTCATGTAAAATGTGGGCAAATCTTTCAACCACTGGTATAATAATAAATGACTACTTAAATTATAATAATAATAATAATAGTCTATTTATTTTGCGCAATATCCATGCATGAGCATTCTCAAAGCGCAGTCCAAAAATGATCACAACTGTAATAAAGTGAATGCTTTCTTAAACAAAAAAGGTTTTAAGTCTGGATCTAAACACAGCAATACTTGGAGAGTTCTTTATTTCCAGTGGCAGATTATTCCACTCTGTTGGGGCTGAGTAGGAAAAAGTATTTTGTCCAGTACCCAGTATTGGAATAGAATGTATGCAATTTAAAGGACATCTACTTTTGATAAGAACTTAAATATCTTTAAAAACCACATGGTAACTGCCTATGGATAACTAAATGATATTACTAAATCTGCCATCCAATTCCCATATTTAACTGTAATTTTGATAATCCTGAAAAAGTACAAACTGATTGCACACTTTATAGACAAGGGATCTTAATTGGCCACAATCGCATTTAAATTCCGTTAATAACACTTGACCCTTATAGATCTGAGTGAAGGCGTGTTCGATCTCTAGTTTCCCCCATGTCAGTGGTGCAGGAGGACGGTCTGACAACGATATAATAGTAGGCCATAGTGCAGCTGCTGAGGCAAAATTCCCCTCATAGCACACTGTATGGTATATGCCTGTCTTTATTAGCCCAGAACAGTAGGACGCTAAACAATATTGTGAAAGTTGTATCTCTAAATGAATTATCAGTCCCAAAATAGTTAAAGTCTGTTCAGAATTTACAATGATATAATAAATTGAAAATTTTTCATTATTTGGCATAAACAAGAAAGAGGTCATTGCAAAAATATTTGATGGGTCTGTTTTTATCCAGCCTAATCCGAGCCAGGAAATTAAATATTGGTGATATTTTAAGTACATTTTAATGTGGATACGCTGTGGAAATTTAGATATTACTGAAAACTGCAAATGATGATGAGTGGCTTAGAAGATTGATTTACGTTCCATTTAGATAAGGGATTATTTTGCATAGGCTACTCGACATTTTTTAACCACACTGAAATTAAAGAATCCTTGAATTGTACGGCAGTGTGTTCAAGGTCCATTAAGTCCTGGATGACATACAACAGTCAAAAATTGAATGCTGAAAAAACCGAAGCTATGTTTGTTTGAACCTATAATAATTTAAACTACTGAAAATAACAGAACTTCTCTGTCAGCCTTAAAACCCTTTATGTTTTCCTTGAGTCAACACTTTCTATGGAAAAAAACATTGATGAACTGGGCTGTGCTGTATATTTTCCATCTTGCCACAGAGAAATTTGCCACCCCATCATTGCATTAGTACAGGCACTAAAAATACTTTCACGTATTAATTATGCAAACAGTCTGCTTTTTGGACTCGTCTAGACTAACATACAAATTACCAAGAATTAAGAACTTTGCTTCCAGGATTGTAACAAAATATCTATTCATAACAACAGTGTTAAAGTCTCTTCACTGGTTGTCTGTTGAACCCCAGATTCAGTTCTGCCATTAGTATTAATGTCTTTGGCTGCGATACCATGTCAGTGCCAGTGCCAGTGGACATTTGCAAAACTAAATATCATGTGACATGACACAATATTAATTTTAAAAATGATCATGCACCCTTATATTTGTCTGAACTTTTGACAAACTATAAACCTCAACATACTGTAATAGTAAGTGCAGGAGGACCGCACTACATGCAAAACAAAAATCTGCAGACAACACAGAAAATAGACATTGCAAAAAATAAATAATTATCAAGTGAATGGATCCGGAGGTCTGTACTGCACTGTACAGTCCCAGGCCTGCTATGGTACAGGCTTTACTAAAATGATTTACAAAAAAGACGTAACAAAAATAAAGCGACCAATCTTGACAGTGGTCATAACAAAAATATACTTGCTGTTCCACCTCGCCTTTGAAATCGGTTGCCAGTAAATATTAGAGAATCTCCCATTTTCACAATTGTTTCATGGGAGTTGTCTTATTTCCGAAAAGCATTTCAGGCAGCAATATTCCGTCAACTTATTAATTTAAATAGTTTCTCTCTTAACAGATTGTCATTTGAACTGCATGAAGGTATTAAACTTAATAATCTGAATTCAGATTCCATGTTGCTATGTTGAGATAATGAATAACAAATGTTGTTCTTTCTCAATTTTCAGACTCTGTAACAGACCCCATAGCATTTACTTGTTTCACATTCCTAGTTTTATATCCTTTAAAATCATTTTTCACATAAGATAATTCCCTTCTGATACAGACATAATCTGGATAAATCTGCAGAAAAAAATCATTTTCCAAATCAAAACTATTTAATTTGGTTGTCTAAGTATAATAGGCATTTTGATACATATATATACGTAATATATTTGGAAATTTCTTGGTGGTCATTTGAATGCACGTTCTGCTTGTGTATCGAATGTATTCCATGTTGACAATCCCTCTTAATTTGATGAACCTAATTTGCTAATAATAAATGGAATTGATTTTTCAAAATAGAAATTTGGGGAAAGTACAGAAGACTGCCCAGGTATGTTGTTTGAAATGAATGTTTATAACCCAAAGATCTTGATTGCTTTTGATATTTGCGCATATCAAATTGTAACTAAATGAATTATGGTCTTTGATTGTAGGAAAAATCACTTTCCGTATTGCTTTTTCTCTATCCATGTCTCGAAAATGTGGGCGTATCCTGCCTGGCAGTACCAGCCTATTCATTCTATTTTTCATAGACTTATGGTCTCTGAGGTATGCGATTGTTGATAACTCTTATATCTACTTTAGTGCACTATTCGGCCACTCTAAAAAATTATTTTATGCATTAAAAAATGTCAGTCTTTGACCATCAAAAAATTAAATTCAGCCACTTTCTAATCGCGATAGATGGTAGAGGGAATTCCCTCTGAAGTCATATCTAGATAGGCGTGAATAGAATGATCCAGTGTCAAACTGCTGCTGGACACGGCAATGATTGTTTACAGCGGATGACGTGAACAGTGTATAGGACTCATAATTTATTCAAGAACTGATCCAGGTCAGGGAAACCTGCCAGTTTGCTATAAATAGTTTTTCTGTCTCCGCTTGTACCTCCATTATTACAGATCAAATGGTCGGACTGTTACGTGTCCTCTGGGTTATTTTACATATGGAACAAGTGTGCAAACTGCAAAGTCTTAATAAGATTGGTGTTGAAAAGTTAATGCGTATCTTAGACTGCTCAACGCCCTTAATAGATGGAAGTGTGTTTGTGTTGAATTTCTACAGGATGTACATAAGTTTGGTTTCAACCTATATAACATATTCTGTATGTAGACTAATTAACTTTTCTATGTTTAGTTTTAGTTCTATTTTTGATAATTTTACAGGAAACGGTTGAAAGATTGCAAGAACGAAAGACTGATTTAAAACAACAAATAGAAGACTTGAAAATCCAATTAGATGAATCCCAAAATGCTCATAGGTAATAGCTACACTTTGACTATTAAAGTGGTTTAACCCTTTTAACCTTGGCATATATATCTTACATGGCCCTCCCCCTGGCCCATGGGCCAAAATTTGACAATTTTTAGTGACAAAATATAAAATTGCTTATCACCGAAAGTGCCAAAAAAAGGTGTATTCTGCAAGTATGGATCATAATCTACAAGGAAAAACAGTTCTGAAAAATACATTTACATGTGATATGATTTTTCAAGGGCAACATAGGAAATTATCACCGAATAAATCTAATTACATTTACATTAGCTAGATATCAAGAAGGTGAAAACTATAAATCATTGAGTTCTATTAAAGTATATATTTCCATTGAGAAAATATAATTTTTTTTTAATAAATCCTCATTATACATGTCCTGGGGATTATTTTTCAGTGTTCTAAATAACAAATGGAAAGAAAAATCAAATCTGATCAGTAGTTTAGAACAACAGGTTAGACAGATGAAACAATCATGGGAAGATAAAGAAGAGAGATTAACCCAGGAACGTGATCGAGCTGTTGAAGCTACAAGGTAATATACGTCTGTCTATATGACACATTCATTACATCATGATATATATCATAAATAACTATGGTGTTCAATTGCGACAACTATGTGTTAAAACTGTGAAGGAAAATGACCACTTTTTATGCACCTTTTAAGTTTTATGCATCGAAATGTCACCATAATTATATTGTTGTCACCTCAGTCTGTCCAACTGTCCAATGTTATTATCTGATTGTATTTAAATTTATTACTATTATTAGGGGTTATGTTCATTTCAGCAAATTCTGATGTCAGGGTTATGACCCTTGATAAATTTGAAAAATCTTGTGGAAGGTTTAGAGGCAAAAGTTATCACAGTGTTAAAAGTTCATGAGAATTGATTTTTGACAATTTCACAAGTACTGCATGGTATTGACTCCTTTCATGGTATCAACTTCTTTCATGGCTGTAAAATCCTGATCTGAACTAAACAAATTTGCTGTGACAATCATATTTATTTTGGTATTCAAGTCAAACAATTCCTGTATTTTGAGAATGGAACTGGAACTTATTGTTTAAATTAATGTATAAACTTATGTTCATAATAACCCCTACTGGCCATGGGTTATCGATCAAAAAACTGAACAAAAATATGGTTTAGTTATGTTAGAGATAATTAATGAAAATGCCCAGATATCCTGTATAACTACTCAACCAGGTGTATATGCCAAAGAAGCTTGGCATGACTGGAAAATGGTTTCACAAGGCTTAAATCTGAAACTTGTGATTTCTTGTTGAAACTTACACAATCATGTGGATGGCCTGTGCGGTAATTCAATCAGTAATTACACAGTGTAAAGTTTAGTTCAAACAATGTTGAAGTATTTGGAATCCAAACTCTGAAAGGTGAATTAAAATCAACAAAAATTGACTAAGCTTAACACTTAGTTTTTGATACAAAGCATATATTAGTGGCAAGTGCGGGGGAAATAATTATTTTTGTTGAAATCGAATATAACTAAGTGTTATATTTAGAAGATGCATCAAATTTTAATTCAATTTTTAATAGATAGTTTAGTAAAAGAAATTATGTGGGAAGATTGTGAAAACAGTGTGGACATTAAAAAATCATGAACTGATTATGTTTGTATTGGTTATCCTTTTGATTATGTTTACATTACAGTAATCATACAAACATTAGAGTTTTGCTTAAATATTTGTCTATCGAGTGTAATCCTTGAAAGTGTATTACTACAAACATCTCATTGCCCCTACACGCGTGTTGTAACTCAATGGCAATTTCTAAGTACGCAGTAATCTATAAGCTATAGAATGTAAATAATATCCTATAACTTTAATTGTCAATAAGATGATAAATTAGATAGCAGTCGTTGGTACTTTATATAATGCATCTTGATCCATTTCGAAACAAACCATCCAAAGGCCAGAATTGGTTCAATACAATTTACATTTCTACTTGCGTTTCCTGGAAGATGAAAACATAATTTGAACCAGTTTCAGTCCATTATATTTAGTTTCTGCAAATTTTTCTTAGATTCACTTTGAAAACAAGCATGTGTTTTCTCTTTTCCACAAGGAGCAATAGGTAGACTATATTTCTAGCCTGGTAATGTAAAATATTATGACATAGAAATTTCTTGTTAGATTATACCAATACAGTAATGAAATTGGTCAAATTTGCGAAGATATATTGATGTGAGTGTCTTTTTTTAAAGAGTGTATGACGTATTCCTGAATCGGATAATAGATGCCATTTTCTTGGATTAGCTTACTAAATTGAACAATAGTGGGATTATATAGAGAATCTCCTACTTGTCTTTTTTTGATATCAAAAAATATCAACACAAGTTGATCAATTGAAAAAAACCCAAGGCTTTGCCAATTTTTTTTACTTCATCAACGAGTGTTGATATTTTTTGATATAAATTAGTTAAATTTTAATAAAAATTAGTTAAATTTTAATAACAATTAGTTAAATTTTAATAACAATTAGTTATTTTTTTAATAACAATAAGTTATTTTTTTAATAACAATAAGTTATTTTTTTAATAACAATAAGTTAAATTTTAATAACAATTAGTTTAAAAAAATTAATAAAAAGGTAGTTGAATTTAAAAAAAAAAAAATTAGTTAATTTTTTTAAATAAAAATTAGTTAATTTTTTAAAATAAAAATTAGTTAATTTTTTAAAATAAAAATTAGTTAATTTTTTAAAATAAAAATTAGTTAATTTTTTAAAATAAAAATTAGTTAAAAATATTTTAATAAAAATTAGTTAAAAAAACTTTTAATAAAAATTAGTTAAAAAACTTTTAATAAAAATTAGTTAAATTTTTTAAATAAAAATTAGTTAAATTTTTTAAATAAAAATTAGTTAATTTTTTTTAATAAAAATTAGTAATTTTTTTTTAATAAAAATTAGTTAAAATTTTTTTAATAAAAATTAGTTAAATTTTTTTAATAAAAATTAGTTAAAAAATTTTAATAAAAATTAGTTAAAAAATTTTAATAAAAATTAGTTAAAATTTTTTAATATTTTTTTTTTTTTTTTTTTTAGTCAAAATTAGTTCAATTTTTTAAATAAAATTTTTTTAAATTTTTAAAATTAGTTAATTTTTAAAAAAAATTCAGTTATTTTTTTTAATAAAAATTTGTTAAATTTCTTTTAAAGATGGGTTCCCAGCAAAGTATTTATCGGCAGGTTATTTCCAATAAAAGTATGGCAAATTTGGTATTTATGAAAAGTATAGACACTCAATCTTACTAGAAAAATACTAGATTACGCAAAAATCGCCCATGGGGCAAGGACTGGGCAATATTGTCAGGGAATCACTAACTGTCAACCCGACAGGATTTGCTGGCTTATTGTCTGCTAGTTAAGGTCAGGGAGCAGTTGTTATTTCTTGCTCAAATGGTTAGGCGGTTTTGGGAAAATTGCGTACAAAATACTCTGCAATTAAAAGGTGTAAAAAGAAGGTGACAGAAATAATTAAGAATTTATTTAGGCCTCAATAATATGGTAAATGTAAAGTAAGTAATGATAGATACATTTTGAAATATGGACCCTCCCACAATGAAGTTAAGTTGGCAGACATTGCGTTTAACAACAGCTTACTTACAGCTATAGGTATCCCCGGTGAAAACAGAGTTTTGAAAGGGAATTGAAGCAAATTTTTGATAGATTGGTTACTTTAAATATGTGTTTAGTCCAAATATATCGTCAAATCGCAAAGTTTGTACCCAGGAATGCATCTTTAATAAATATAAGTTATAAAATTTTGATAAAAATAAGTTACATTTTTTTAATAAAAATTAGTTAAGATTTTTTAATAAAAATTAGTTAAGATTTTTTAATAAAAATTAGTTAAGATTTTTTAATAAAAATTAGTTAAGATTTTTTAATAAAAATTAGTTAAGATTTTTTAATAAAAATTAGTTAAGATTTTTTAATAAAAATTAGTTAAGATTTTTTAATAAAAATTAGTTAAGATTTTGTAATAAAAATTAGTTAAGATTTTTTAATAAAAATTAGTTAAGATTTTTTAATAAAAATTAGTTAAGATTTTTTAATAAAAATTAGTTAAGATTTTTTAATAAAAATAAGTTAAGATTTTTTAATAAAAATTAGTTAAGATTTTTTAATAAAAATTAGTTAAGATTTTTTAATAAAAATTAGTTAAGATTTTTTAATTAAAATTAGTTAAGATTTTTTAATAAAAATTTAAAAAATTTTTTTTTTAACAAAAGATAATAATCAAAAAAAGTAGTTCTTTTTTAATAAAAAAATAAATAAAAATATTTCATTTTTATACGCCCACATTGAAATGTGGTCGTATATTGCCGTCGCCCCTGTCCGTCCGTCCGTCGGTCCGGCGTCCACAATTGCTTGTGGACGCTCTAGAGACCAAAGTTAATATCCGATTGACTTTAAATTTATACACAGTGTTTAAGGTCATGAGACGAAGAAGCCTATTGATTTTCAGCGATTTCTGATAATAACTGTCAGAGTTATGGCCCTTGATCACTTAAAAAAATCTTGTGGACGCTCTAGAGACCAAAGTTAATATCCGATTGACTTTAAATTTATACACAGTGTTTAAGGTCATGAGACAAAGAAGCCTATTGATTTTCAGCGATTTCCGATAATAACTGTCAGAGTTATGGCCCTTGATCACTTAAAAAAATCTTGTGGACGCTCTAGAGGCCAAAGTTAATATCCGATTGACTTTAGATTTATACATAGTGTTTAAGGTCATGTGACGAAGAAGCCTATTGATTTTCAGCGATTTCCGATAATAACTGTCAGAGTTATGGCCCTTGATCACTTAAAAAAATCGTATGGACGCTCTAGAGGCCAAAGTTAATAGCTGATTGACTTTAAATTTATACACAGTGTTTAAGGTCATGAGACGAAGGAGCCTCTTGATTTTCAGCGATTTCCGATAATAACTGTCAGAGTTATGTCCCTTGATCACTTCAAAAAATCTTGTGGACGCTCTAGAGGCTAAACTTAATAACTGATTGACTTCAAATTTATACACAGTGTTTAAGGTCATAAAATAAAGAAGCCTATTGATTTTCAGCAATTTCCGATAATTACTGTCAGATGGCCCTATCACTTAAAAAAATCTTGTGGACGCTCTAGAGGCCAAAGTTAATAACCGATTGACTTTAAATTTATACACAGTGTTTAAGGTCATGAGACGAAAAATCCTATTGATTTTTAGCAATTTCCGATAATTACAATCAGAGTTATGGCCCTTGATCTCTTTATAAAAATCTTGTGGACGCTCTAGAGGCTAAAGTTAATAACCGATTGACTTTAAATTTATACACAGTGTTTAAGGTCATGAGACGAAGAAGCCTATTGATTTTCAGCAATTTCAGATAATTACTGACTGAGTTATGGCCCTTGATCACTTTCCAAAATCTTGTGGACGCTCTAGAGGCTTAAGTTAATAACCGATTGACTTTAAATTTATACACAGTGTTTAAGGTCATGAGACGAAGAATCCTATTGATTTTCAGCAATTTCAGATAATTACTGACTGAGTTATGGCCCTTGATCACTTTCAAAATTTTGTGGACGCTCTAGAGGCTAAAGTTAATATCCGATTGACTTTAAATTTATATAAATTGTTGAAGGTCATGAGACAAACAAGTATATTGAGTTTCAATGAATTTAAATAACTTGAACAGCATGGAGGAGAACTTTATCAAAGCCAAACAAATTCCAATAATTTTCTGATAATTACATAATGAGTTGTTACTTTTAATCAGATTTTAGTGTATTATAAATGTTTCATTACCGAAAAAAGTAAAATATGCGACAACTCTTGTTGACTGCCCGGACGAATTAGCTGCTGTGGGCGTATGTTTCGTTGCCTGGCAACCTATGTTTAAAAAATAAATAAAATATTTCATTTTTAATAATAATAAAAAAACAATAAATAAAAACAGTTTATTTTTAATAATAAAAAAAAAATAGTTTATTTTTTAATAAAAAAAATAAAATAAAAATAGTTTATTTTTAATAAAAATAGTTTATTTTTAATAAAAATAGTTTATTTTTAATAAAAATAGTTTATTTTTAATAAAAATAGTTTATTTTTAATAAAAATAGTTTATTTTTAATAAAAATAGTTTATTTTTAATAAAAATAGTTTATTTTTAATAAAAATAGTTTATTTTTAATAAAAATAGTTTATTTTTAATAAAAAAAAATAGTTTATTTTAAATTAAAAAAATTAGTTTATTTTAAATAAAAAAAGAAATAGTTAAAAATAGTTTAATAACAAAAATGGTCATAAAAAATAGTTTATTTTTAATAAAAAAAAAGACTGTAGAATGCATTATTGGGTGATAAAATCTGTTATAAAAACGATTGACAGGTGTTTACATCCTCAGAGCATATGACCACATCATTAAATTGTAACACAGTCCCTCTACAGTATTCTCCATGCAACCATATTTAACTTTTTTGGCATTAATCCAGTAAAGAATCCATTGTATATTCCCTACCACATCCCTTATATTTATATGTTCTTAATATGTGATTGTCATATGTTTCAATTATTATCTATAATAATATTCAGCTTATAATTACAGTATTTTATGCATATTTAAATTAATTACAATATCTGAACTCTCACATTTATAATTTTTTAAACGGTTTTTATTATACTATTATATATAGGGTATTCTGTTTAATTTTATCATAATATATACTATAGCTATGTTATTCAAACCTTTCATATATATTCACCCAACTAATACATATATGCAATTTATTACTTAAATATAACCATCAATGTATATTTCATAACTGGTATCACTCCAGTCTGGTTATCCAAATAGTTCCCATATGTTTACTTATTTTTTGAAAATGTTGGGATTTTTTAATGTCCATGCAAATAAACAATTATTTAGCCGTCTTTCAGTTCGTCAATAACAGAAGCAGTTGCTCCAGTGATACAGAACTGCGCTATATAAAGGGAACAGCCAGACAATCTCTCTTAAGCCTGATGAGTTTGAATCGAACCACACTAGTCACTTCATGAGAGAAATCTGGGATGGCTACTCGCCACTTATAGATTTCTAGTCAATATATAGAGGTTTTTGTCAACTGTAAGAAATAGGATCAATAAGCTCCCATTCCCTAATTTATTATTAACTCCAAAAATAACAAATGTAATTAAACCTACACGATATGTTCCATACTTAATTCGTATATACCAAATATTTAAAGAGGTTGGAGTGTGGCTCAGTTAGATTAGCGCTAAATATCCCAAAACAGCATTAAGTTGATAGAAAAATCGACTTCCACAATTTCCATTTATTACGTCTAGAGTTATTTCAGTTATGGCCTTTGTTTCACTTTGTTAAACCTTGTGAGTGCTCTACATGCATTATTTAAATTATAGTAAACAAATCCCCGGTAACAAACTGAGATCAAGTTTGTTACAGGGGATTTGTTTACTATGATTTATCTTCAAGGAAAGTTTCCTGTTTCTCCTCGGATGCATCACTGAGATCCATCTTGCTTGCACTGTTATGGGGACTCTTCCGCCCCCCTTTTATCCGCTTATTGTGTGTAAGTTTTTTTCGTCATCTTCTTGGCATTATTTAAATTAATAATTCAAAGGAGCCTATAGAATTTCAGCAATTTACAATAATAACTTCTAGAGTTGTGGCCCTTGTTTCATTTTGTTCAACCTTATGCTCGATTGATGAGAATTATCATCTGATGTATGGAATTAAAATGCATCGTTTAAATTTGTGAAACTGAAGTCTGTTGATCATTGTCAGCAAAAATTTTCGTCAATTATTATTGGCTCTTGTTTTATATTGTGAACCATGTGAACATTCGGATGATAAAAGTTATCATCCAATCTATATTAAAATTATATCCATTCTTTAAATTAGAAAAAACCAAAAAGCCTTCCAAATTTCAGAACTTTATGTCCAAATTTCAGAACTTTATGTCCAAATTTCAGAACTTTATGTCCAAATTTCAGAACTTTATGTCCAAATTTCAGAACTTTATGTCCAAATTTCAGAACTTTATGTCCAAATTTCAGAACTTTATGTCCAAATGTCAGAACTTTATGTCCAAATGTCAGAACTTTATGTCCAAATTTCAGAACTTTATGTCCAAATTTCAGAACTTTATGTCCAAATTTCAGAACTTTATGTCCAAATTTCAGAACTTTATGTCCAAATTTCAGAACTTTATGTAAATTAGTTAAGGCTCTTTTTTGTTTGTAAATTCTTGTGGACCCCTCAAACGAAAAAAATTATAATCTGATCTGTATGAAATTATCTTGTACATGTATATGCCCCCTGTTACCTACTAAAGAATAAATATGTTTTGACGATCGGACAATTTAGGTGCTGTAGGCGTATGTTTCGTTGCCTGGCACCTTATCTTATCTTGTAGTTTCAATATTTGAAGTTATAGCCAGTTATCAGATAATTACATCATAGACACTGCTTTATATCAATTAACCATCATTTGATCGATTTTAAGAGCTGCTTCATTTTTATATTTTCAACATATATCTTCTTAATTAAAGTCCTGATGCACAATTTGCATTTGTCGCTAATCAATGCTAAAATGCACTACTAAGGTAGTTAAATTAACACTTAATTAAGTAATAATTCAAAATACCAATGCTATATAATGTCACGGTTGGATTCATACTGATTTTAAAAAAGGCATATTAATAAATTTTTACAGACAACAAAATGGCAGTAGTCTTATTGATAAGTGAGCAGCTAGCATAGATAAAATTTCAATTCCACATATCTTTGTAAAAAGGAATTGAACCATTTTGGACTGATATTCCTATTAGACAACAGTACGATTTACCCAATACTAACTAAAAACTACCATATACCACCACATACTACCTTGTTTTTGTGAAATACTGCTAACATATTATAATACTTCAATTATGTAAAAATCTTTTTGGTTAATTTGATAAATTAGCAAATTTACTAAGGTAAACTGGAAAAAATTATTAAGTTATCAGTATAGGCAGCTGAAGAGTCTGAAACACTTACCCAAAATAAATACTACCGATTAGTTAAATCCCTGAACAAGCGCAAAATTTACCCGGTATTCTGAAACATCAATAGATAGTATCAGTGATAAATGAAACCGCAAAACCTTCAATGACTTATTTATTATCAAAATGATTTTACTTTTATCTCATTTTGTCATAAAATTGTTCCGTGACAGAAACCGATTGATTCTAGATGGGTATCTGTTAATATTTGCGTGCTATTATCGGTAGTATTTAATTATCGAGGGAGATAAGTTGTAATGGGCGTCCTCGCTTGAGATAAAGGGACATAATTTATAGGTGAGGCGGTCCCACATGATCTCATTGTTTACCTTATAGCACAGTTTTCCTGCACATTCATTACGAATTTGTGTGTTGACAAACGTTAGTATATGGAATTTAATATCGATACGGTTCTCTTTCCATCGATAAGGTCACTTTGAACAGAGTATTTACTACAATACCTGGTGGGAATTCCTTCAGCAAGACTGCCCTTTAACCCTTCCTTAGCGCATAATAAATATTCACTGAGGTGGCGCAATATTTTTAGGCAAAATGTGCCAAATACTGTATGCATTATTAAAATTAGTCCAGCTAAGTAACTAATGAATATAGGACTACTTATCACTATCTCAGGTTGTACTTGGCAAGTTTTGACCTACTTCTACCAAGTTGCCATGGTAACCAGGTAATCCAAGATGGCCGCTACTTTTTGAAAAAATCATATTTTCAAGATAATCAAATGCTGTAGAGTCTACAGCATTTGATTATCTTGAAAATATGTAGACTATAAAATATATATAAAAATATAGAATTGTATAGAATATGGGGCCTAACATGTTTCCAATATTTTACCACCAAAAAAGGGGGATAACATCCAAAATTTAAAAAATAATTGTGTGATAAAGACAGATTTTTCGAGAATTTTTTTTTTCGCACTAAGACTTACAAAAAACATTTATTTTGTCATCAATAAACTTCTAAATTGTTTTTTGAACAAAATATATAACTATCTCATTGTGAACAAAGAGAAATATAAAATATGTTATGGGACATGTTGGATCATCGCCAAAACTAACCTCATCTTGGGGGGGGGGCAGCAAAGGTAGGCGGGGAAGCGAAGGTCGGCTAATCAACTTGCATCGGTCCAGGAACATTGTCAGCTATGTCATCAAACGCCTCATTATATGAGCTTTCAGGAGATATGTCGTTTGTCGGTATATCGTATTCACTGCCAAAGCTATCGGGCCCTCCATCTTCGTCATCTGAGCTGTTGAAAATGAAATTTCTGGCGTGTTGAAATGCGTAGTATTTGTTGATATTTTAGTCAGATGTTTTGGTTGTGTTAAACCCGGATGTTGGCTATATTCGGTCGCTAGTAATACTAACACTTGTTACACACTCCCGAGTTAGATTTCACGTGATACAAGGTCACTGAACCATGCATTCTAATTTCCCGACATTTGTCGGCAGACACTACCAGCGGTCAAAAACAATGCCAACAAATGTCGGCAGACGCTAAGGAAGGGTTAACACAATTTTGTTATATAATTGAATTATTGTGTTAGTTTTCATAATTTTGTGGTAGTATTGGGAGAGTATTGGGTAATTTGTCCTGCCTTATAAGTTATTCATCTAAATGATGCGTTGTGATTGACTTTAATTGAATTGGGACCAAATTTGATATGCAATTACTTTTATACAGTTAATTCAAATTCAGTTGCTAGAACACATACCACATTACTAGACATTGTTGAATTCTTCTCAACTTTTAAGTGGATTTCAAACAATTTTCAAAGACTTTCTTTTAATGTATATTGATAGTTGACATGTAATCGATAATTTGTAGGCTCCTTGTTACTAGTTACCAGTACCAGATTTTAGGCTATGTTTCTGTAATACAATTGCTTGAAGAATTCTATTGATATTATATTTTTTTATATTAATTAATGAGGCTTTATTTTTATTTGATCTTTTTTAATTTATATGAGTCATTCAGCTTATAATTGTTTGGATGACTTAACTACAGGTGGTTGTATATTTTGTTACCTGGCAGCCTATATCAGTTTTATTCAATATAATACCTGGCTCCTTTAATTAAACTAATTTATAGTACAGGTATATTCCAAGCCACTTTGTAAGTTTGATTTGATTTTAAGTAACGAATACAATAGTGGTAATGTGCATGTCTATTAAAAAAATTCCAATAAGGCTGTGATATTTCCTGGAATCTTAAAAATATAAGTCAAGAAATCTGCAAGTAAAGATCAAGATAGATAGGTTTATACAGGTTTTTAACAAGATGACATTTTACCTTGCAGAAAAACAAATCAACTTTCTCATTAATTCTCCACTATATACACCTAACACATGCATTACCATGACAGTTAAGATCCCAATGTGATTTAAATGAGATTGCAATGTCATTTTTGTTTTTGCATCAACCCCGATTGCATAATGTAAGAGTGTTTTGTTTTTTTTAAAAATATATCAGACAAACATACACCAAATTGGGAGAACCCCTACACAAATCTGAGTCACTTGATTATGTTTAATTCAATTTACCGATAGTCACATTCCCTCCTACGTCCTCAACGTTTGTGATATGTTTGTACCAGGGTTCTTAATACATTTTGAAATAAACCGGCCAAAAGATCAATAGAGGTCATTATCAACTGTAAGAAATAGGGTAATTAAAAAAACTCCCATTCCCTTAATTCATGACCAGGCTACAAAAAAATATAGAACATTAACAATATATAATTTCCACAATAAAAAACAAAATAATAGGTTCACCTGCCCAATGGTTTCCTAATTTACCGGCTTCAAGTTCATTTTAGTAATATTTCCAAATAAATAATGTCATTGAAACAGCCATATCTAAACATTTATCTTCTTTACAGGGGCAGAAATATAGTTAGTTAAAACCCATTTTTATACGCACGCATTTTCATGTTGACGTATATTGTCATTGCCCTGTCTAACCGAACATCCATCAACAGGATTATGTCCCAATGATCTTAGTTCCTTTCAATATTAGCATGTATTCGACAGTAAATTCATTGATTATGAATACTGATTGTCGGAACATCATGTTTCTAGCTTGTGGTCCCTCTAGAGATCACAATTTTTATCCTATTTAAAAAAGGTTCAAATATATCACCGTTACACCATTATGATGGTTAATGTCGAATTTGGTGAAAATCGGACTTATAGTGCCAGACTAAATGGCTACTGATTGTTTGAAACATCGCGTTGTTAGCTTGTGGTCCCTCAAGAGATCACAAATTATACCTATTTAAAAAAGGTTAAAATACAGTTACAGCATTATGATGGTTGAAGTCGAATTTGGTCAAAAACCAACCAAAAGTGCCAGACAAAATGGCTGCTTCCTGTACGCAAATAGTGTGTAATGTCAAGGTTGTGGACCCTCTACATGTCACAATTTTAGTAGATTTTGATGAAACTTTAAAGATGTGTTTATATTGCAAAAATTATGTTTCCTTTCGATTTCGCGCATATCAAACAGTAGCCTCCTGGATTATGGCTCCTGATTGTATGTAAAATTTATGATTTTTAGTTTGTAAAACCCTCTGGAATTCAGAATTTTTATCCGATTTTAAAAATCGTTTAAATATATTTTCGTTACACCCTGATGTTGGTCGAGTACAAATCGGACCAAAACTGCTTGAAAAAATGACTGCTCCTTGAGCACAAGTAGTTGTATACACTCTAGATGTCACAATTTTGATATGATTTTGATGAAACGTAAATATGAAATCTTTGACACGCACATATTTTTAACCAATAAATGATTTAAGGTGCATGAGCCTGTTATTTTTTTTTTATTTATTTTTTTTTTTTCATTATTTGAATAAAATAAGCTTTGAACTGTATTTTTGATTCCAATTATTTTATTTTGTAAAGCCTTGCTGTTCAAAAATTGAAATCAATAGATGAAACTTTCCACCAGCAATTAGAAGCCAAAGATAGATCCTACCATGATCATATTAACCAATTAGAGGAAGAAAAACGCAAGGAAATAGAGCAGGCCAATAGACAGGTAAAGAGATTATTTATTACAAAAGTAATTTTACAAATCAAATGTAATCTTAAAATGAGAATGGAAATCATCGATGTAAATGCCAAGGGCTTACATACTCTTTATTTATTAGAGAAATTCACATTATATTTCAGTGAATAAAACTGGTTAATTATGTGTGGACGGCAATATTTATATGCCCACATTGAAAAGTGATAATATAGTGTTGTCAATCTGTCTGTAGATCTGTCATCCAGAATTGTTTGTGGAAGCTCTATAGACTAGAATAATCATCTGACTGATTTTACTTTCTAAGATTTTAAGTCATTTCTGATAATTACTGATTGTTGATACCCTGCAGCCTAAAGTTATCATGAGATTAACTATGTGTTTTTTTAAATGCCCAATTATCTACAAAAGAATAAATATTCGACAGCATGCCAGTGAGAAAACTTTTGGATAGTGTAC
The DNA here is from genome assembly GCA_917208275.1 of Patella pellucida. Taxonomy (NCBI): domain Eukaryota; kingdom Metazoa; phylum Mollusca; class Gastropoda; family Patellidae; genus Patella; species Patella pellucida. The sequence continues at coordinate 54,139,167 of OU795039.1, read as the reverse complement.
ATAAGCAAAACTAGGTTCATAATTGTTAAATTTATGGTTAAAATATTAATTATTATGAATAATACATTTTTTTTTAAATACATTTAATTAAGAAAACATTTCAAATAAAAAAGTTAAAAGTTATGTCGTCATAAGTTAATAAAAATTGAAATTATTTAATATACACCTTTAAAAATTACAATTTATTATAATTTGTTTAAAATTACAATTAAAGTTTTATGAATGAATATTTAATGTTCTATTTTAATAAATCATTTTTGTTAGATAACTGGCTTCTAAAACTGTTATTTGTAACAATAAAAAACACAACACAATAAACACAAATTATATGTAATTGTGAAACGTGGGGGTGGTAATTAACTCGTATTGCAACCTATCATATATATTATTCTAGCCGATGATTTATTGAATTCGGATTATGAAATATCTGTAATAACATAATTTAATTACATGAACTTTGCGTGGCGGACATCTTTTATGTAACACCCCCTGGAATTCCTTTCTCACGTCCCATCTATATTTACGATAAAAATTGTAATATACTATTCCAAAAAGTAGGGGATATATGATTTTTAAGTGTTATTAAAGTCACCTTATGAAACTGACGAAGAAACAAATGACAAAATGAAATGAAGTTCACATTCATCGATTTATTCCAAATGATCGTTAGACTAAGTAAGGCACAGACTGACCATTATAAGGGTAAAATGATACCCGGGGTCAAACAGCAAAGTTACCACAGCATCACAACAAAGTCAGTTTGCCAAACTTGATTGATCTGACGTGGCATACTCCTAATGAGACGTCTAAGGTCATTTTGGATCAGATTGTCCCATTCCTGTTGCAACGCAGCAGCAAGTTCTTGGACATTGGCAGGACGTTGTTGACGTTGACGTAACCTGTGTCCCAGCATGTCCCAGACATGCTCGATGGGGGAGAGGTCGGGACTCAGTGCTGGCCAAGGTAATGTGGTGATGTTCTGTTGTTGGAGGTAACCTGTAACGATCCTGGCCCTGTGACAACTTGCGTTGCCATCCTGGAAGATAAAACGGTGGCCATGACGTCGAGCACAACATGGACTGCCCATATGTTGTCCCGGTAGGACTGGCCTGTAACACGCCCTGCAACAACATGTAAAGCCGTTCTCCCAGCAACAGTGATGCCTCCCTACACCATAACAGAACCACCCCAAATCGATCATGTCTGATGACATTAACGTCTTGGAAGCGCTCGTTTCGATGACGCCACACCCTCCTACGTCTGTCCAAAAAATCAACATTGAACCTTGACTGCAGCGTCGATTATCCCAGTGTTGACGATCCCTACACCAACGACGTCTTGCCTGAATGTGATGATCTCTCAAACAACGGATCACGCGAGGACGTCTGGCGCTAAGGTTACCCCTATGCAGTCGATTCCGAATCGTCTGGCCACTCACTCTCACACCAGTGTCTGTTTGAAGACGAGAGCTGATTTGATTTGCTGTGATGACATGATTTCTCAAGGCCAAGGTACAGATAAATCGATCCTGGGCTTGGGTTGTCGCCCTTGGTTGACCTGAGTATGGTCTGTCCTGTACAGATTGTATATCACGGTATCTGGACCATAGCTTGCTTATGACAGATTGAGAAACATTCACCGTCCGCGCCACAACCGCCTCTGTAGCATGCCAAGGGCACGTAACCTTTCATTTTGGGTAAGCCGACGCATATCAAATTTTGTTTTCTGGTCACTAAAACAATTAAACTGATGTTTCCACCCTGAAATTCAATGCCACAATGACTGTAACATTCAAAGTCAGAGTGGTGCAAATCTTGGGTTGGACCCCCATGAAGATCCCAAGCATCACCTGCATTGCATGCAGTAGCTATTGGTGCATTTGGGCGTCACATGTAACTGGAAATGTTTCTTCTGTTAGGTTCTATAGTCATTTGCATATTTTAGTATTATGCCCCCAAAATCAAATATCCCCTACTTTTTTTGAATAGTACATGTATGTCTGTCATTGATTCAAGTGGTGTGCTTTTGATCCTCTGCTTGTACCTTGCCTGTCCAACTGCTTGTCAAAAAATAGTATGGCTTTGTTACATTATTATTCATAATGTAAGCACAAAATTACTCAAAACTGTTTTTTTTTACTTTCTCTTCTTTCTTATATTGTGGATATCTGTCCTTCTTATTAATGGATGGTGTCCAGCTGATATTCTCTCACAGTATCGTTTAACAACTCTAGTACTGTCATTGTGCTGAAAGTCCTGTGTGTAGCTATTACCACTCTACTTCAGTCTGTAGCAATACCAAATTTCCTTTTTTCATCTCTTCTGAAATCTTCAATTCATACAGACTCACAGAGTATAGATCTAGCTATGTTAAAATTATTTTTGAAATTCATTCAACGACTTCTATCACATTGTGCTTGAAGTAATTTGTCAAAGAATGTTTTTTTTTATTATAGTAGGCTACAAACTGTCAAAGAACTATTTGTGCTTAAAGTTTGTAAAATCTTCAAAAAGGACCTTTTGTGTTTAGTTGAACGCATGTAATTTCTCCGACCGATATATCAGATGGGAATACCACGCTAGAAAAACAAGAATTAGAAGTCTGGTGTGACAGTATCATTGTTACAGTATTATAGATTCATTAGTTAAAAACTAGCCCAAGGCATTAGTCTTCTTTACTCTCAGGATCTTACTTTAATCAATATTCATTTATACTGCCATTATTTCCACTACCTAACATTTCTTTTTTATTACTTAGTATAGTGCTTATAGTCTAAGCACCGTTATTACGGAATTATTTTAAATGCCATTTGCTGAGGATTTGACCCATGAGTGATTTACATTCAAAGTTCCAGTTTGAGACCAATTTGTTTTGGATTTCTATATGTAAATCGTAAAATGAACGAGATGTGGGATTTAAGATGGAAACTCTCAATGTTGAAATAAAAATTTGTGTTATCAGGTATATACTAAATGCCTCATGTTAACTGTTAGAAAGATTTAAAGGGACAATCCCGAATTAAACAGGGGCTCAAAAATAAAAGTCTGAGAATATATGAAAATAAAACGCCAAAAAATAGGGGAATGGTGTATTTACCTTGTCTCAAAATTTTAACTCAAAATATTGAGTCGTTTGGACGTGAACGCCAAAACTGCTTATCCGAACACGTAAGCCTTTTAATATTTCGTGTCAATTGTTTCGTTGGGTGACTTTATAACCAATTACGGTTACTTGAGAGGGTTATGCAGTGAATAACCCATGTGCCGTACTTGATAGAGAAAGGCAAATTTCAACTACACATTATTTTGGATTAATCCAGATACCACAAAATACACCTTGGGGCACAGGTCTCAAATTCCAGACGAATACTGACCGATTTAAGTCGTTTGAAAACGTATCATAAATACTGAAGTAGTAGCTCGGCCCTTGACTCGAATATTTAAGGGATTTTAACACAAAATTAAGAGGTTTTATTCCCAAAACAAATATCGGGATTAGCCCTTTAAACTGATTACTAGTATAAATAAGAAAATCATTAATAAATAATTGTATGAGAAACAGGAGGAGGAATTGTAACACTCCCTTGAAAGAGTAGAATAGGCAGAACCTGGCCTGTTGATCTGAATAGATATTTGTGTTTTCAGCCCCGTACAACATCCCCCAAGCTTACATATATACAAAAAAGAACTCCAGTTGGTGGTGTAAAATGTCAATTTATTATATTAAATGACTGAAACATGTGCAACACAGTATTTCTTTAGATAATATTACGTTACAAGAAACACTTTCATAGTAATAGAATTCTCAGGAATGAATTTACCGGAAGTTGACATTTCCGCGTACTGTGGTGTCGGTCAGATGCCCATATGTATAACCTCATTGCATCAACACAAATTTGATTTTGTACGTTATCTCTATTAATAAATCCCCACTCAACTACACAAATGGTTTCTGATTATTTGCTAGTTTCCCAGGTCCTTTTCTCTTGGATTTGGTAAGTTGTAACCATGATACTTTTAATTCATCCCTTCTCCAATGTCCTTTGACATTTTAATTCTCAAGTCTTCTCAAAGTATTGGAAAGATGGGTTTAGGTTTTATTTCTGTATAAAATCTCCTTTATTGCTATATTTCAGGTTTTTGTAGTAGAACAGGAGATGAGAGATTTATTAAGAGAAACAGAATCAAATAAAAGAGGAATGGAAGATAAAGTTAAACAAATGACAAAAGCTTTGGGTGAATTACAGTCTGATTTATATTGAATTGTATTAAATCCATCCTTGTCTTCTTTATTTAAAACAAAAAAAAATCTATTTATTTATTTAAAAAAATTTGTTTATGTAATATATTAAATTTATTTTCCTAATTGATTACTTGTTGTTTATATATAACATAGATTGCATTCAGTTATTATATTAATTGATAATCTACAGCTCCAGGACTATGAGTGGCCTTGGAGTTTCAGAATTTCATGTCATTACACAGTTAATTTCTATTATTGTCCCCTGCCTTTTGAAGAAAGTAGGGGAATATTAAAATGAGTTCGTCTGTCTGTCACATTTTTTCGGGACACGAAAACTCTACTTCTAATTGAGCTATAATGTTCAGCTGACCAATTTCAATGATTAACAATTCCCGCTATTAAAGCTAAGCAATTACATTGATCGATGCTTTGGGACAAGATAACTTTGATTCTAACTGGTGTGCAGTTGGAATTTGATATAAGATTAGGGTGTAGTGTCGCTGTCTTGGCAAAACTTCCATCATAGCACACTGTATGGCATATGCCCATCTGCATTATCCTAGTCAGAGCAGAACAGTAGGATGTTAAAGGCAATAACCCCATTTCATTTCACTAATGTGATACAAAACATTTTATTTGTTTTGAACAAGCATATGATTTAACAGTGTTTTTAATCAAAAGTGTACATATCAGGTGTTCAGTTATTGTATAATGTGGTTATAAAAAGATGATGAATTGACAGCAATCCTACTAAAGAGTTATTCTCAGGAATCATGGTTGATGTTTCACACCTGTTTAAAGAGCTTATTAAAGTGGTATGTACTTGAAACTTGTGTTACTACATGTATATTCAGTACACTTTACACCTTTTTATACCAATATGATTACTGATACCTGTCTTCATTATTAAATAGATATCTGAGCGTTCATGTGTCAGACACTTGAAAATTTTCGATAACAGCAATAATTGAGTTGATTGGTAAGGGACTACACATGCTGACACCATATACACATAATCAGCTGGCAACAACATGGTCCAATAAACATGCTGACAGCTCGTGAAATAAAAATATGTTTAAAGACTGGACAATTCCATAAAACAGCCATTCTCCCTAGTATGATTCATAAAGTATAATATTTTTAGCTGAAAACAGACTACATTCTCTAAAAAAGTAGGGGCATGAAATAATTAAATCGCAGAAAATAATAGTAATCTTTACTTGATTATATTGTTACACTTCTAATCATCTAGTGCACCACGTTTGCCTTTGGACCAGAGGTTGCCAATCCCTGGTCTAGACTAACCATTACTTTATAAGCTGTGTCTTGAGTTGTTTATCGATTATAAACATGTGATTGAAATATAATATTAAAATGCCACATTGTGTGGGTGTGTGATTGAGAGAGGTGGAATTTATTGCAAAAATATAGGTTGCCAGGCAATTAAAAATACATCAAAAGCAGCTAAATCGTTGTCACATATTTATTTTTTTGTAGGTAATGTGGGCCAGTCACAGTCCAGTCTGCACATTTAAATTTCTTTTCTGCATGGAATATGTTTAAGTTAGATAAAGTACTGGCTGTTCCTGCTATAATAATAGTTACGAAATAGATAATCAAAATTCATATTTTGTAAACTTCATGCAAATTACTTTATTCGGAGCAATGTTATCACTAAAGTTTTGACATAGATTGTTTATTATGTAACAACGTTACTTGTTAAATAAGACTTGGTCTCGCTTCTACATTTTAAGATCAAATCATTAACTGGTGACAGTATTTCAATCCATTTACATATGTGCCATCCAATGCTCGACTTGATTATAGGTTTGTTATAGGAATAAATGTCATAATGATAATTAATATAACATTTAAAACCAAAATAAAAACCTGAAATAATGCATAAGTAAGCCGTGGAAAATTTTCCAAAATTTATTCTGATCAAAAGCACAAGAAAATATAGTCACAATTACCTATTTATATCAAATTTGAAACTTATCACATGCTAAATTGATTTATTTTATCATGCAAGTTGATAAAGAAATCAGTTCTCTTATTTCTGAAGTGGGGCTTAATGTCATACTGTTCTTCTCCGCCTGGGCTAATGAAGACAGGCATATGGTTTACAGTATTTTATGAGGGAAAGTTTGCCCAGACAGCAGCACTATATGACCCGATGTGTACACAGGACCCCAGCTATCCGTACCATCCAAATGACTATACTTTGTCCCTTGTTGGGCTGTCAATCCTGCACCACTGACAAGGAGGAACCATGACGAAAAATTTCAACGCAGGAATCGAACACAGGACCTCCAGGTTAGTTAGCCATGGTAAATGCCTACTGAGCCTCCGATAAGCGGAGGAATTAACACCCCTTATGAACATTTGGTCACTGTGAGGTCACTAGTATTTGGGAAAATTTAGAATGTTTCACATAATTCACAAATTCATTGTTATAGTAAATCTATATTTGTGACCTTGAAAGAAATTAATGTAAGGATACAAAATCGTTACTGACAGATAGTTTTACTAAAATTATTTGAAATTTGTTTTACCAATAACACCCTTGTTATTAGATCATCTCTAGTTTCAATAGGGAACAAATTAATCTGGTTCGTGATTTTTTTCCAACGTTACTGAATGTAAATGGAAAATTGATAAGCGAAACTTTACTTAGGTATCTACAGAATTGTGAAAGATTTTTATCCGATTTAGTACCTTAAATTTATTTGACAATAAAAAAAAACTTTCACTGTTACTCTGAAATCAGAAAACACGAGACTATCCTTTCTATACATTTTACAACACAATATTCAATTTGGGAGTTGGTCCGTGTTTTCATTCTTTTATGTCCAAACCTAGAGCGACAAGATACTATAATTCTACTGTATGCAGATGACTTAAGTATCTTGTCAGATTCTGTTGGAGACTTACAAAGAAAAATCAACATTGTGCAGTAATTTTAATTTATCAGTCAATTTATCAAAAACAAAAGTGATAGTGTTCAGAAATGGTGGTCAGTCTAAAATACTTACTCAAAATGGTCGGGCTAAATAACGGTATCAGTTGAAATGTCAAGAAAAATAAAAAAAATGTATGAATTTAAAGCTTATAAGAAATATTACAAAACTGTGGTTGGGTCTTTCACCAAATTTCTTTAATAGGAAGATGAAAAGATAAACCTTTTTGTCCATTTTGTAAATGATGAAGATAATATTCATTTTTTATGTCTGTAACAAATTGAGTCATTAGATGTTAAAATAGATATAATTTCAATTTCACATGTTATTAATATGGGATCTCCATGTGTGTTTTTCAATCAGGGTAGATTAAAGATTAGACTGGCCTCGATTAATAATATTGGATGATCGGTCTTCTTAGTTAATTTGGGTTTTATACTTAATAGAAATAAAACCCAAGTGGAGCCATTGTTAATTGATTGCCACGCTCTCTTTTTTATCCCACTACAATTGATATAGATTATCATCCAGACAGAATGGTTAACCTGAAATATTCTACCAATATCTCAGTTCCAATGGCTTCCATGTGTTAGAGTGTTAACTTCCTGTTACCAACTAATAGCTGATAGAAATCTTGGAAGGCTGTTCGCATATTTACAGATTTTACTTTTCCTGTTACCAACATTTCCCTTTAAATATCATCAGTATCACGTGCTATCTGTTTGTTGGTACAGTGATAAACAACCTGTGTTATTGGTAATCAAAAAGCAAATACTAGTAGAGATATAAGATATACAGCAAAGAGAATCAGGCAACACAATAATTGTACTACCTGGTTAAAATGGATAAACATTGAATTAATTACAATCGCTTGAAGCAAGTTTGAAAACAAATTTTCTTCATGCTTCATAAAGATATCTTGAATACTTTTGGGGAGATGGCCCTAGAAAAAAATATTGCATGCAAAATGTATGTTAAATTTGTTTAAATGGAAACACAAAACTTATATAATTGAGAATTTTGAATTAGTGCCTGGCACAGTTATTGTAAATTTGATGAAATGTTTTACAAAGATATCTTTTAATGGGTTATTAATATGGATTATTAGATATTCTCCAGTATACAAGTTTGTGTCTGTGGAACCAAAATGTTATTAAATGCGAGAAATTTCTTATTAGTAAAAAGTACAAATACTATATAATGGGTGATGATATGTGTATAAAGTTTTGTAAGGATATCTTGAACGTTTATGAGCTATGCCCTAAGAAAACAAAACTTGGACGGAAGGACAGACGGACAAAGCTCATTTCAATATCCCTCCCCCGCCTATAATTTCGTATGGCAAGGGATAACTACCCCTGAATCATATTCGTTATTAAAACAAATAGAATTAACTCCTGTGATTCAATATATTATAAGTATTTCTAGACAAAATCATCATTCCCCCCCGGAGCTTTGCCATTAGCTATACATGGATACTGAATATAAATGCATACTCAGTTATACGACAATTTACTTCTTCTAGGTTGTTATTCATATACATTTAATACCAGTGTGTTGCAAGGAGCCATCATAGTAATATTTAGTGTCAGAATCAAAAACTGATAAGTTGTTTGTGCAAGACAAACAGCTAAATCGTCTGGGGTGTTGCACATAGGCGTAGGAGCCGCCCCCCCCCCCAATTATTTTCGGGCAATGAAAAGTTCGAGGACCTTTTTTTTCTATTAAAGCCCCATTACCACTCTTGTTGTAACTGAATAATATGTCCCAATCTTTATTCTGGTAACTAGATTTTACTATTTTACAATTTTACAATATTCCAATTAATAAATGATGCAAATTTCATTTTAAGACACCTAATTTTAAAAATTGGAAAAAATCAACCACATGCCGTAACATGGCTTGAAAAGCTTTACGTAAACACTTTAAAATGCAACTTGGATTTAAACATATTTTCGAACCCTCTGGACAAGTGAGATAGGTTGTAATGGATAAAGTACACAACAGGTAGGACACTTAAACATCTAGTAGTTTGAATAAGGCTAAAAAAAATTCTGGACCTGTCGAGCCAACAAGAGTGCTATTGTCCCTTTAACGTTTAGAGAAAAAAAATAACTAACTTATTTCTATGAGATCCACACTGCCCGAAAATATTTTCTCGTCTTGTTCTTGATCACTGCATGCCCGATAAAATGCCTTATGATAGGTGTGTACAAAAAACGGGCATCAGGCCGGAAAACGGCAGAGGAAACTAGCAGTAAAACGTGTTTGCAACCGTCAAATAATCCAAAATTTTCTTGGGTCATTTGCCTCTTAAAGAAAACCGGCGCCGCTGTCTATAAACCCGAAATTTTACGGGCATTAGTTTTGCTTCCCTAACTGTCATCGAGCCCTAATAAAACACTAATTTTACTTTTCTTGTAATTTGTAGCCTACTGAGTTGACTATGGATTAAAACATTTTGTCTGGAGACACTTTTCGGGCATCGATTATTATTTGTGAATGCAGATGCAACCAGTGGCGGAGCCACGGGGGGGTATGGGGGGGGTAGTTACCCCCCCACTTTTGAAAATCATGGCCATCCCAATTTTGCTAAAAATGACATAAAATTTATGGGGGGGGGGGGGGTAGGATCCTTTTTTTGTGCATTATATTATATTAAAGTACAACATCACATGTTGAATTTTCATAAAAGACCACTCCCCCCTCCCAAATTTTTTTTCGCTCGCTACGCTCGCCATACTTTTTATTACAACTACTCAGCAACTCCTGGCTACATCCCTAGACCAGTAGCAGAGCCACTTTTGAAAATCATGGCCATCCCAATTTTGCTAAAAAAGACATAAAATTTATGGGGGGGGGGGAGGGGTAGGATACTTTTTTTGTGCATTATATTATATTAAAGTGCAACATCACATGTTAGAAAGGGCTTTTCTCGACCTAAAACGGGTGTATCCAATAGCTGGAGAAGGGCGTTTCCCTAAGCAAAAAGGGCGTGGCTAAAAAAAAAATTGGGGGGGCAAAGCCCCCAGACCCCCATAGCTTTTTACCCCCCCACTCAGCACCGGCTGGCGCCGCCGCTGGATGCAACAGTCTGATTGAATGGTTGGATATCAGTGTGGGGTTTCGGTTACAAAACCATTGGATACTGTTGGAGTTGCTTACACAGCTAGAATAGCACAAAACGCATTTGCGGTGATTAAATTTTCCATTTTTTTTTCCATACCGCGCGACGATTGATTGATTGTTTGCAGTGGCGGCGCTAGCCGCCGGTGGTTGGAGGGGCAAGGCTGGGGCAAAGTCCAAGGTTAAGGGGGCAAAGGCACGAGTTTCAACTAGAGGTAGGGGGATCTCCCCCAGAATTTTTTTGAAAAACAGGCCGCCGTAAATGTAGTTCTCGCTAACAGTTCCTCACGGGCCTCATTATCAACTAGTATGAAAATAAGGCTTTTCTCCATCTCGGTTCTAAGGCTATTTTAGATCCTTACCGTCTACTTGCACCGTGAAACTTTTTTGATCACCAAAAAGAAATCATTTCCTGACACAACCGAGACAAATTTATAATAATTCAACACTATTTTCGTGTAGAATTCGATGTTACACAGCTAGAATAGCACAAAAATCACTAGTTTATCCGACCAGAGAGGAAACTGGCAAACCGACGGAGTGAGTGAATTAAATTGAATGAATATTTTCGCCACAATATTTTACTAAATAAACTGCCGGAAATGCAGTCTGGCAGTATTTCAGATACTGGTCTTCGAGATAAATAGAGCTGACCAGATACTGTTCGTCGCCAAATCACCAGCATATCCGAAAAAAGAGGGAGGTGTCAAACGAAAGGATTGAGGATATCAAGTGAATGTATATTCACGCCGCGTTGATCCTATACCCAAAAAACTTTGAGGATCGTAAAAAACACTTTTTAAGTGATTCACATGTTGTATTTTTAGAGTTTTTGATACGTTTCGGTAATCAATACCTTCTACGGTGATTAATTCTAACATCCCTACCCTGTCAGAGAGTGACTTCTTACAAGCCCATGCCCCCTCCCCCTTGGCGCCGCCCCTGGTTGTTTGGAATTCCGGTCAGCCAGGTAGGCTATATTGGTCCAAATTGAAGATGTTGTATTCACAGTCATCTTTCTGAAGCAATGGCCCTAGTATTCCCTCTCTGGCCATTGCTGGATTGGCTTCTATTACTTGAGCTTTTGAAGGAGTGCGTCTAGTATATACTTCCCGTTCAATTAAATCTATCCCAAGTACAGAAACGTGACAGCTCTTCGTTTAATTTGGGTCTTCCCTAAAACTTTGACAGTGATTTAAGGTATTAAAAACGGTTAAAGTATGTTCGTCTCCAAACAGTACTGTTTTCATTGTATTTAAATTGACAGCCTCGTTTGTTACACAATTAGTTTTTCTGCAATATTCTGCTATGCACTGGTTAATTGGACATAAAATCGTGAGTCACGACGTAATGTACCGTTAAACATATTTGGCCCAATGAGCTCTGTTTTAAGCCCCATGTAGTTAGCCGCATGACCTGTCATAATTTTCTTTCGTTAAAGCAGTGTTTAGTGGGATTAGGTATAATCTAATGAAACATTGCGAGGAGTATGAAATTCAACAGGGTTCATTCACTAATTTAAATAATGCACATAAATTTCTAGTCTCTAGACAGTAGTCATGTACAGCTATCTGAAGTTGTGTGAAATACAAACTTTCAGTTTCCACATGTTATTTTCAAGTTGTGTAAATACATGCCATCAAGTCACTCACACAATCGTGAATTTAAATGTGAAATTATGTTTAAGAATAACTGTTCAGTAGGGTGTTTTACTAGGGGTCAAAATTACACTGTAATATTTTCAGAATGTTCTTGCCAAAAATGGCTGCGGACGGCCATTTTTTCCCAAAATTACGGCTATTTTGTGTTTTATGGAAGTTTTGAGCTTGACAGGTCAGTTATGACCTGCAATGTGTCTATTTCATGCTTTGCAGATATGAAGAGTCTATTCCCACTATCTTAAAAGAGGTTGTCAGAATCCAAGATGGCGCCCCAAATCATCTATTTTCGTGAAATGGAAAAGCATATGTTAAAGACTATGTAATTCTGAACATCATTTTAGCCCTGATAATAAAGTTTGGACCATAAAAATTCATTAACAGAGCCAACAAGATGTTCAGAATGACAATGATTTACCTTTGGTTGAAAATGGCAGAAGGTAATGAGTGAAGGTGAAGCTCCGATGGTGTATATTCACCACACTATTAGTCTGGCTGAACTATGGCTGGGCCTGGAAATTATTTACAAAGGTGTTTTTATGATTTATTTTAGTAGCCTAAGGTGTCCTCTTTCAGAATGTACCGGGTGAACCTCGGTAACCTTTGACTTCAGAAATTCAAGATGACATCCGGGACGGCCGACATTTCACTAAATCATTCATTATGTTGTAGGGTGATTAGATGATAGTTAAATCCAAAATGCCAGGTTAGAGGCAGTAGGAGGCGATTATTTCACCATACCAACTTATATCTAGAGACAACCTATATATCTGGACATAGGAGTGATATGCCAACGCCACATACGTGTTCTCAATTTTTCCTCCATTGTGGATTCCATTGTAAGAAGATTGTTATGAACAATGGACAGAGTTCTTGCAAATCGCTGCCTGAAACACCTTGGAGGGTTTTGGCATACAAAACGGGAAATATGTCGTCATAATCCCCAGGAACTATACTGCTGAGTTAAGGACACTAAATTGAGAACATTACAACCGGTTACCATGTTCCGGAGTCTGTCACGTGGCTCATCAGATGTGGATGCGATGCAAGAATGACATGCAGTACGAGTGCTTTTAGCTGCAGTGGGATGGCTTAGAATAAACAATAATTTGCGTCTGTACTTTCACAGGCTGCAGGCAGAAACATGACTAGAAGATTAAACTGATTATTACCTAGTTATTTGCGGGTATAATTTTTTTTTTAGAGCAATGAAAAGCCCCACCCCACCCAATATCAATATCGTTCCGACGGGCCTGTGATTTGTCCCTAGATATAGTTTGGTTTGGTTAAATAATCTCCCCCGATTGCCGCTAACGAGTTAAAGGATCATATTGTCTGGCATGTTGGATTTTACTATCATCTAATCTCCCCAAAACATACTGAACGATCTTGGTGTATTCCTTGACCCCACAAATATACAGCTAGACATCAAAGGTATCATCGTAGACTGAATACAATGTGAGTTATAGGGCATTATTTGAAAAGGATGCCACCTTGGATTTCTCAAAAGCTTAAGGGTGACTAAAGTTCATCGGGCACATTCTGAACGAGGACACCCTTTTTTACTTTGGAATTGGCACAGCTAGTAGTCAGTGATCTTTTCGAGGCATTTTGTAACTGGGTAAAGCAATAAAGTATAACACATACTTATGGAAAAACAATTACTGATTTATTTAGGCGATGTTTCGAAGTAGTGAGCTAGATTGGAAGCTAAATTGTTGAATGTTCAATACTCGGTCAAGCTCTGCAGTGTTAAATACATGTACTTGTGTCTGTGTTCAAGATATTTCATCTCTCTATGCAAATTTACCCAGCTCTTACAAGTATATGGTGTTAGGTCATTGTAATTAAGGCAATGAAAAATACGCCCACAGCATTCCATAGATGATGAATAAGCATCTTTGTTAGTATCTTGACAAGAGTAGTCTAGGGAAATTAATTGATTTACCAAATTTTTAATAAACCAGCAGTCTGAAGAGAGATTAAAATTTTGCCCAAGATAAAGAAAGACATTAATTGGTATATGAATCAACTGTAAGTTTATCAAAAGGTTTATCATTATAATGTTTTCAGAATTTTAAAATCAATTAATAGGAAATTTACTTTTTATCTTTGAAAAATGAAATGCAATTTATACCAGCTTATATCATTGTAATAAATTTTTCATATTTGATGTTCTGTAACCGTTATTCAATTAATGTAATATAAAATTGACTCTTAATCTTTGTATAAATTTTCATGATTCCTGATTCATTTAACATGAAATTTACTGTAGTGTGTGCTAACCTGCAAACGTCCATAGAACTGACAAGTGTGTTCTGGTTTCTTTTACATAATCACATTCATATGATTTAAAGGGCTAATCCCGATATTTGTTTTGGGAATAAAACTGCTTAATTTTGTGTTAAAATCCCTTGAAATATTCGGGTAAAGGGCCGAGCAACTACTTCAGTATTTATGATACGTTTTCAAACAACTTAATCCGTCAGTCTTCATCTGGAATTTGAGACCGGTACCCCGAGGTGTATTTTGTCGTATCTGGATTAAACCAAACATTTTTTTATAAAAATAATGTGTAGTTGAAATTTGCCTTTCTCTATCAAGTACGGCACAAGGGTTATTCACTGAATAACCCTCTCAAGTAACCGTAATCGGTTATAAGGTTACGTGTCCGGATAAGCAGTTTTGGCGTTCACGTCCAAACGACTCAATATTTTTAGTTGAAATTTTGAGACAAGGTAAATACACCATTCCCCTATATTTTGACGTTTTATTTTCATACATTCTCGTACTTTTATTTTTGAGGCTCTGTTTAGTTCGGGATTGTCCCTATAAGAACTGAAATCCAACAAGAATTTAACACAATTTGTTGATACATGTACTTTGGAAAAGGGTTGATTCTAATCGAATAAGATAGATTTACAGGAAAATTATCTGCTCGTAGACTGGTAACTATTTTTTTCACCATCTTTTGTGGCATGTCATTGTTAGTCAATAAATTTCCCTGTAAGTATTTAGTGGATGTCCATTCCCTTTTCTCTCCAGAATATGTTGGTGTCAAAATTATACAGACACTAAAAATCTCACTCTTATGGATGTTCACACAAATATTTATTACATTAAATATTAGCCAATATGCCACAATACTACATACTGGCCCATCAACTAATTACAATACAACTTTTACAAGAGTATTCTTTCTTCTATAAAACTCTATTAAGCAGAAAAGCATGCAATATCCCTGAATTATAATTTGTTTTATATGGATAACTTAAGATGGAGACTGGATTCTTTTTCCTGGAGGTGTCCATTTCAAACAGCCCGAGTCAATTAATTTGTTATCAGTTGGTCTTTTAGCTTTCTTCTCTAAGTAGTCATCAATCACTTCCTGAATAAAAAACCCCCAAGACTCCATATAAATCAATAACACACACAATGACAAAAAATATCAATCAAATAAAATCTTATGATAAAGATGATGTGCCAATTATTCTACATATTCAAAGAAAATTAATAAGGTTAGATTCCTATACCATTATAGTTATAGGAGAGTTCTATCAAACTCATAAATAGACAAACACCCACAGGCAGGAAGTAAGAATATTTTGCTCAAGTTTTATAATTAGCCGATTTTATAGTATCATCAAGAGGTAGTTGAACCAACCACACATTAACTACAAAGAAAAGTTTCTGTGGCACATAAAAGTAATATAGCAAAACTGCTCATAGAAATTCTTTTGATTTTGTCAGGTAAATGGAAATAAAACATTTTTAATCCTGTAACAATATATCATGATATTTTTATATGCCTATATAACTCTGATAAATGAGACCTGTGATAGCTAAATGAGTCACAATGATTTATTGTTATTCTTTATATCTTTAAAATGGGGATTTTTTTTTTAAATCAGGCAAAAACTGACTGAGCTATATACGTTTGAAGTTGCCCAAGTCAGGAAAGGAAGTTTTGAGAAAAAGCAAGTCAAGGTTGTCGGTATGTTCCAAAACAAAATCACATAGGAAAAACACCATTTTCTGTATATTTTGGCATTTAACATTTCTTCCCATAGGTCTTCAGGGATGCTGAACTTGAAAAAGTTACCTATATTTTAAGGAGTATTTATAGCCATGATTACTTTGTGGTGTATAATATGTTTTGAATAGATAACTATAAACAAATCCTATTTACTTGTGTTGTCTGTAACTCATTATTAGACTTTGCACATTCCGACTCATTTTGCCAGCATTGTGTTATGTTACAGTGATTAAAAAAAATTATCACAATATATTCCAATACAATTTCAACTGCAAACTAACCCTAGTAAATATGGCACATGTATAGCAGCGTTCAATAATTACCTTTCGCCTTAATACCAGATGTTTTCCCTTCCAATACTTGAGCATACCAAGTGCCTGAAGGGTACTAACAATATCATTAGCATTTATAGCTGTTTCTTGACTAACATCTACAAAATAAAATCATGTAATAAAATCTTTATTGTCTAGACCACCAAACAATTATGAACAGTTATAAATTAAGTGATTTAGTCAAGTAGGAATAATAACAAAAATCAATTCTCATTAAATGATATTATCTTTAACAGATATCAGCCTATTTAAAAACCATTGCTGGTTAAGATAGTTGTTTTACCAACTAATCAAAAAAATGACTGCATCATCTTTCTATTGTTTTTATTTATCTTCTCTATGCATTATTCAAACATATATTGATTCAGCATTAACAAAATGATGGTTTATTTCATCCTTGATCAGAGCAATTTTGAGTTACTATCTCTTGGGATTTGTATCAGGTCATAACAACATACAGTAGAGATTAATTGGACAACATTCCTAGATAAGTCAGAATTCTACTTAAACAGCAATTTCAATCTTACACAAAAAAGCATAAAATCTATTGCAACATATATTTGATATATATATAGATGACACCAGTCCTTCATGTGTACCAGACCCAATACCATTACTACAGAGCACCACCGCATATCAAAATCTCTTTATTTAGACAACAATGGAGTTTTAATCATTATAATCAAAATGAAGTTGAAACTAGTTTCTTCAGTTGTCTACTATATTTAATAACTTGTGGGGTTTTTTAGCTTACAAATTAATGTCATCTTCTTTATCAAGAAATGAACTGTTGAGCTAAACTGGGTATATTTGGATGATGATATGGTATTTTTTAATGTAACTCAAGCGGTTACCATGCAAGATACACCCACATTTTGCAAGAGATGGACAGAGAACAAGGTGAAAAAGAGTCATTCTTCAGAAAATCAGGGACAATAATTCAGGATGTCACGTTTCAAAATACATCAATCGAATAGAGCTGAGATTCTAAGATAATAAACATTTTAGGTTTCATCAAAAACGGATCGAAATTTTGATCTCTAGAGGGTTCACAAAATTAGCATTGCATACTTGTTATACTATTTGTGCAAAGGGGAGCGCCAATTTTGTCAGACAGTCTCCATACAATTTTCACAAATTTCAAATTTAGTTGTAATTATGTTGTAACTGTGTTATATATTCGAATGGGTTTTAAAATTAATAAAAAATTCTGACCTCTAAGGCCATACAAAATAAATGTCTTGTTTCTCGGGGAACTGACAGCTGAAACTGTAGGGAGGGAGGGCGGTTTCTTTTTTTTTTTTACTCATTGATGGTGCAAAATAAAATTCAGCTATTTCTGAAAATTGTTGGGGCGGGAGGGTGGTCTTTTTTTCTTTTTTTTTTTAAGGAGAAAGTCATTACTTGTCTTCATTTTTGCTTTCCGTGGTATTCAACTTATTGTACTTATTTAAAACATAAATCCAAAATCAAGTCTACTTAAACACTGATACTGAACACTGACTGAAAGGAAAATAATTTTCCATATTTAATTCACGTAATGTAGCTTAGGACGTACTACTAATACTATATAGTATTAGTAATGGCGACAACCATAATTGAAATTGGTTTAAAATAAAATTCCATACGACTATGTAATTATAGCCTTCCATAAAGACAACAATAATTTTTAAAAACTAAGCCTCTATCAACATGTGTATATAAAAAAAATAATCATGGTAAACAGTACTTAAAACTAAATCTAGTATCGCCGGTTTATTTATAATTATTTACCGAATTCCAACCAATGCATGTCACGCCGTGTCATCGGTATCATACTGTTTCTCGGGATATTTGAGTGTTTCTCAGGATATTCGGTGTTCAATCAGGTGTTTATATTGAATGACTATTTAAATCTAACTAACAACTGGTCAGTAAAACCATCAAATGGGTAATCCAATTATTATTTTCCGGATTATCAAAACTACCGTAAATGTGCTAATAATGACCCAGATTCTAAGGTATGCATTATGATATCATCATCGTATCGTATTCTTAGCCGCAAGTAATAATTAACCTGTTCTACGGTTCATTGTTATATCAATAGGATTTTACAAACAAGGACCGACTGAAGCCGGCAATAATGAGCCGATTCAGATCGAATAATTGGAATATTGTCGCCAATGACTTTGGACTTTTAACACGAATCAAATTCTAGTTTATCAGGGGAGGTAATTAATATCACGTGATACAAAATGGAGGTTCTTTCGATATCAATAAAAAAGACAGCATTTTCATCCGAATCAGTTTTAATACACTTGAATGGATGTACGTACATTCGGGATATTTGTATTACGACTTGCTTGTCGATGTGCGGGCGGGCGTTTTTTTTCATTAAGACTAATAAATAGACTGCACTCGCAACCAATTTTGCGTGCGTGCGGTGCCCTAGAAACAAGTTATTTTATTTGTGTTGCCTAAAACTAATAGGTTCACAAGCTAAAAAGGGATAACAGGAATGATACGCCCACATTTTTGAGAGGTAGATAGAGAACAAGCAAAACAGAAAGCATATAAAAAATGTGAAAGTATACAAAATATATATAATACCTTTTATACACAGTTCATTCCCTTTATATTTATGTAAATAATTAAGTAGAACATCCTTCCAGTAGCTACGATATGTAATTAATCCCAGATCAGATAATGGTCTCTCTGGTGAACCAATCTTCTGTTCAACTTGACTTAACAAATAACCTACAAACAATAGGAATTAAAACTTGATTAATTTCTGTTATACAACTTATTTAGACATTTATTCACATGACAAGCCCCATAATCTCTGAGCTATCTGATGACTATAATATTGAGTGGATTAGACAATGTCATGTGTGTTAAACGCTACTATTACTAAGCCAAAATAGTCTGAGAGTGATGTTAAAGGCTTGATAATAGAGTTTTCTCTTCTTATATCAAGTCTCATTTCGATTAAAAGTAATACAAATTTAATTTCACCTTATGTCTAAAATCTAATAAAAGTAGCCATTGATAATACATGTTGCATAATGCCTCTTTAGCGTACCTTATTTAGTGCTCTCACAAGATTACCCAAATCACTAGGCATAACATAGGCAAGACGATGTCACAATGTATAACATTAAAACTTTAGAAATACTTACTAAAATCTATTAACATTTTACCAAAGCCCTGTCTCATATACTGTGGTAGAGTTAAAATACATGACACATTGTAATTTAAAAATGAATTCTTTTCCTGAAAAACAAATAAATTTTATTCCCTCACTGTTTTCAAAAGTTTTCTTGTAATAGTATGTATGATTGGTTCTATTTGTGACGAAATTTAAGTGTTAATTAAACTGTTATTTGAAATTTTGAGAGTTATGAAATCTTTTTCTATTTGTCTTTTTAACATCAGATCTAAAATAAGTGGGAAATCTGAACACTTATAGACTTTTTCTGGCACAAAACCAATCAGCTAATTGAGTTGTCTGGGGAACAAAATTTATGCCTCTGGCTAATACATAAATGTACAAGTATGCTTACTCATCGTGAGAGCCAATCGATTTGGTCAAGAAATTGTATTTTTTTTCCGAATGACTTGACACTTCAGTAATACATGCCCATTGTATAAATTAGATTGCATGCCAAATTTAACATAATTCTTCACTAATCTTTTTGTATACTTCTGTCCAATTTACCAATCCATGTCATGATATTGACACCAATTAACAAGTGGTGGTTTCCCCAGGAGTACAGCAAAAGCTGTGAACAATAACAAGTTACTAGCAGGATTGATTTCACGGACATTTCATCAAGACTTTGCTTGATAAAGATGGGGGAACCTTCATTGAAAAGTCGCTGTTCAAAATGAATCTTTCACACCCTAATGGACACAGTTGGACTATGTAAATTAGTGAGATAAGAAAGGGTCACGGCTGGATAAATTCTCCATACAACGTAGGATGGTTGAGTAAAAACGTCCTCACGAAGGAAGCCCAACCATCCTATACATTTATTTTAATTTATTCATTTTACTTTATCTTTACTTTACTTTTACTTAAATTTATTTTATTTTTATTTATTACCTCAATTTATTTTTTATTTTTTCTACTTATTTTTTATCTTAACTTATTCTATTTTTTTATACGACGTAGGGTGGGGAAGTAAAAACGTCCTCTCGAAGGAAGCCCAACCACTCTACAACTTTATTTTAATGGATTCATTTTACTTTATCTTTACTTTACTTTTACTTTATTTGACTTTATTTTATTTTATTTTATTTTTATTTATTACCTTTAATTTAATTAACTAATAAATTTTAATTAATTCATTTTACTTTATCTTTACTTTACTTTTACTTTAATTTACTTTATTTTATTACCTTTAATTTATTTGACTACAACTTTATTATACTCTCTTTATTTATTTAATTCTATATTAGTTTAATTACTACTAACATCTACTAAACTGGCGGGATAGTGGAGTAAGAGGGAGTCATGATCAGACGGGCTCGGCATCTAAACACTATTCTGCCAATACAAATACCAGTGGGATAGTGGAGGAAGGGGAGGCCACGAGAAGACAGGCCTGGTACCTAAACACAAATCCCACAAAGAAGACATCTACCAATCCAGAAGAAGAGATCATCTACCAACGATGTGTTTTTATTAAATAAAGGGAAGAACTTCCCACTAAAACCTAATCCATGGCCTAAGGCCAAAATGGAAAGATTGCAAAATCATATTCTAAAAATCAGGAAGCAGCTTCGGCTCTCCTATGTCTTGTCTGTGATATCACTTAAGTGGAAGCAGACGTTAAACACCAAAAAGAAGAAGAATGAATCTTTCAAGTAACTTTTATTCCATATAGCTATGCAATGTGTTATTCTCTCTCTCTTTCAATCATTTGTAAGAGAAAAAATACTACCAAGTAATCTCATATTGAATATCTAGTCTTTAATTTGTCTCTTCAATATTGTGATGGTACATGTATATGTACACCATTTAAAGCCTAGATGCAATTGCCTAGGTTTGGTTTTGTTGATTTTTAATCATTCTTCTTTCAACAAATTTAATAATTTAACATGGATGAATTCCCATTCATATCTGGAATCTGATATATAAAATATTGTTTCTGGAATATTATATATCAGATTCCAGATATGAATGGGAATTCATCCATGTTAAATTATTCAATTTGTAATAATTATTCAGCATGATGTTGTTGTTGAAGAAAGAATGTTTAAAAATCAATGGTGTACCATCACAATATCGAAGAGCCATAATAAAAGACTAGATATTCTTGGCTAGGTTATATTCAATGTAAGATTATTGGGTTTAAATTTTGAATAATTGAAAGACTGAAACAACAAGTGTGAACAAGCTAACCCTTCCTTAGCGCATAAACATTCACTGAGGTAGCGCAATATTTTTAGGCAAAATGTGCCAAATACTGTATACATTATTAAAGGGACAATAACACTCTTGCTGGCTTGACAGGTCCAGAAAAAAAATTAAACCTAATTTTAACTACTAGATGTTTAAGTGTCCTACCTGTTGTGTAAATTATCCATTACAACCTATCTTACTTGTCTAGAGGGTTCGAAAATATGTTTAAATCCAAGTTGAATTTGAAAGCGCTTACGTAAGGCTTTTCAAACCATGTTACGGCATGTAGTTAAATTTTTCCAATTTTTAAAATTAGGTGGGTTAGGATGAAATTTGTATCATTTATTAATTGGAATATTGTAAAATAGTACAATTTGTTGACCAGAATAAAGATTGGGTAAAATTATACAGTTACAACAAGAGTGGTATTGGGGCTTTAAAATTAGTTCAGCTAAGTAACTAATGAATATAGAACTTTCAAATTTTCAAGGACTACTTATTACTATCTCAGGTTATACTTGGCAAGTTTTGACCTACTTCTACCAAGTTGCCATGGTAACCAGGTAATCCAAGATGGCCGCCACTTTTTTAAAAAATCATATTTTCAAGATAATCAAGTGCTGTTAGATTTCACGTGATACAAGGTCACTGAACCATGCATTCTAATATCCCGACATTTGTCGGCAGACGCTACCAGCGGTCAAAAACGTTGCCGACAAATGTCGGCAGACGCTAAGGAAGGGTTAAAGTTTATAAAATTTAAAATACATACCTTTGAAAAATAACCCACAATATGACAACCACTACTTTCATTTTCAGTCATAACATAAAACAAAAATGGTTCTACATCAAAATATAAAGTTTTATGATCTAAAAATAACTTGGCTAACAGACACAGATTTTGACAGTAAACCTGAAATAAATGGGAGAAAAAACACATTCATTATCATTTTATCAGGAAAATATTATCATATTATGTTTTATAAGAAGTATACAATAGCAATGTCTCCATTTTAGAAACACCATACATCTTTGATTTAATAATGCAAATTTAGAAGTGAATAGCTAATCTGAAGAATGAGTCCATTCTTAGCTTAGAATATCAATGACAACAGTAAACCAAGACCACAATAACCAATGGCGACAGATCAGGTTACTAGGTCCAATTTATTATTCTATAACTACATGCAAATACAAGCAAATATGATTGAATACAGCTATTGTATAAGCTAAGGTTGTATTCAATTGCTTGGACACACACTACTTTTGTCCAGAGCGATGTCACTTTCAGAATAAAGTCAGACTGTAAAGAAGTCACCACTAGCAACCATAATTTTTGTAAAAAAAAAAGAAAGAAAAAAGATTGAAACCTATGATCAATTTTAACATTATTAGTGATGATTTGTTTTGTGATATGCTGGATAGTACAGTGTATTTTGAGATTTACATGTAGTAAAATAATAAAAACAGAACTGAATGACCATTGAATACTGCTTAGGTTAATCAATGCATCACTTGAGTGTATCCCTGCCACATTCCACTCACTTGCACAGGAATACACTCTCTTGAACAATTGAGTAATCTGAGCAATATTCAGTGGTCATTGGGTTCTATCTATCTATTTATTTATAGAAAAGCTATAGAAGAAATAGGCCTAGTAAACTGGTGATTACAGTGAAAAAAGGGTTACTAGATTAAACTTTCAACATTTTGCATACCTTATTTTTCTTTCCATCGACTTCAAACACAGATATATTATTTTTTCTGTAGATTTCATCACCAGGAGCATGTCGCCATACACACTTTGCCTAGAAGTATATTCAGGATGGTAATAAATTTTACCTCATTGTACATTGGTTGACACATAATATGAACAATTAAATATTATAAATAAAATATGAACAAATAAATGCTAAAAAGAAAAAAGTGCAAACATTCAATCAACTGAGTTTGTGGTCTAAGGGGAGATAATATGAAGTTAAGGTCACAAAGTTGAGTTAGGTCCCTTTAAGACCTTTTCCTTTCTCCCAAAGCCATTTGGATACTGTCAGTTTGGACAAATAAATCTAGTGAATGTTATCCATAAAGCTGTTGTTATTATATATCTCTTTCACTAAATGCCATTCATAGATATTGGACAAACTATCTTTAGAAATCATTCTTTATCTACATCAATTTAATTAATGATAATTAAACAACCCACTTACCATGTGTCGTCTGAGTATAGTTGCCGTTCTCATATATTTCAAACAAAATTCACACAGATAAATTTTTGTAAGACGGGCATACTCATCTGGATATGGGGAAGAATACCAAGTGTCTACCTCCCAGCGACCGATCTCTAATTTTTTAATTCTATACTCCTGTAGATCTGATTTTTGATAATGCTGTGTCATTTCATGTTCCTGAAAAAGTCAACAGTAGGTTGTATATTTCTGTTCAAAACAACAGTTAGAAAGTAATGGGATGAGGTTATTATATCCTATTGAAGATTGTCAAAATATTTAGAACAACTTCTTAAAGGCATTGAACTTCAATGATTGAAATATTTTAAATAAATTTCACTAGATTTATGTATATAATGAGGTATTATTTTTACAATGTTTACATAAAATTTCATAATAAATGATAGGAGTTATAAGTATAGTAATCATATAGTATCTGTGTTGGATCTAAATCAACATCATCTAATCCTGCAGCTAACTTACAATTGAGACCGTATATTGCATTTCAATAGGGCTTTCTCTATGATCAGCTGAAATTTTTTTGATGGACCAATGGACTCCAGTAACAATCAAATACATCCACATTAAATGCGAGCATATAAAAAGTCACTGTTAGATAATAAACAAAAATAAACTGTAAATCTTACAAGTCTCTCACTAGCTTTAGCCTGAGCTTCTCTAAATAACTCTAAATCATAATCTGAAGCTAATCCATTCATTAGTGGTTCTTTAGTTGTTCCATGTTTTTGACGATGTTTTATGTGCTTTTCTTTAAAATCTTCTGATAGTTCTGGTTGTTTACGTCTGATTGAGTTAACCCGATCTAATCTACTCTTCTGTTCATCATTCAGTACCTTAAAAACATTGATCAAGGAGTTAAATCTGTTGTAAACCATCCTTCAACTAGAAATTTTGCTCTATTATTATTTAATATCTTTTATTAAACAATGATGAACTATAAACCATGGCATAAGGTTTGTTATGTAAGTATCTTATGAATTTTTTTCAGAACCACCCAAAATAATTGCTGATAAACATGAGGTAAAGTTTCTTTTATAACAGAATTTCAACAAGTAAAAGCATATACACATGTATTTAGAAAGACTCAAAGAGTTAGTCCATCTCCCTAAATTACTTACTGGACGTCTCATATCTCTTCTTTCATTTAAAACAGCTACAATCTTTTTCCTTTCTTCCATTTTATTTTGACGATCATCAAATTTCTTCTACAAAATATAAGTAAGGTAAGGTAATTATTAAATACATGATGTTGTATCATTGCTCATTTAAAACCTTTACATTTATTTTTTTTATTCAGTTTTTATCATTAGTTTTTAATCTTACCCGACATTCATCAGCTGTTGTATTATGGTATAGAGGACAGGATGTCAGAGTTCGATGACGATCATGACGTCCACTTAAATGACCTTTAAAAATAACAAAAATCAACTATTAAATCGCCAATGTTAAAAGAAGTACATGTATGCGGAACAGTGAGACCTACATTTAAATTAAATCCCTAACACACTATCACTCAGAAATAAATGACAAATTTTGTATCAATATTTTTTGTTGTTTCTTAATTTAGTTATATACTGTCAATGATCAAACCTAGAGTAGAAAATCTGTATAAACACTGTATATAAAAGCATTTTCTTTAAGCTGTATTCTAAATGCTGATAACAGCTTATCATTGATTAAATGTTCTAAAGGCTTCTTAGACTAAGCATAAAATAATACTTATATCTTCCTTTCTTACACCCAAGTTATAATGCTACAAATACTTTTTAAAAAAGTATTTCACCTTTAGAATCACATCCAGGTAGAGGACATCGAGCTGAAGATTCATCATAGTTAGTTTGAGGAATAGATCGTTTCTCATTTAATGCCCAGTCGAGATGATCTATATTATCTTCATCATTTTGAGTATTTGTTGTAATGACATTATTACTAGCTGCTTGGACTAAATTCTCCCGATCAGACGCTCGAGTATTGGCTTTTTTCTTAGGGGTTAGTCGTTCCTTTTTAGCTTGTTTCTCAGGAACTTCTTTTGTTGAGTGATCAGTGTCAGAATCTGAGTGTGATACTGGTTCATGTCTTCTCTTAGGTGGTGAGCGGGTTGGAGATTGCACTGAAATAGAAAGTATATTTTAAGCTTAAAGGGGGTATGACTTAAAAAGTATGTCTAAAAGTACCCCCCAAAAATATAATACATGTATGTGTGTATATGAAGTAATTTAAATTCACTTTAAATTAACAAAAAAAAAGTAATTAATTTCTAATCAATTTTTTGTTATTATTATTTTGTTTGTGAATCAGCCATATTAAATTACTGGTACTATTGTTTTGTCTTTTGGGATGTTTTTCTGTTTATCACAAATGGCGCTCGAAACCATTAGTCCTACGTCCGCAAAATAGCTCAAGAAGAGTTTGTGTTAATTGTGGGTGACATTAGACATGTCGTCAATTTGTACCACAATCACCCACAGAAATAAGAAAATTGTTTCCACAAAATGCTTTCTTGAATATCTGGAAAATGGATTTACAAAAATATTGCAAAACATGTTGTAAAACATCTGCCTGTACTGCAAATGCAACAGGATTTGGGGTCGCGATATTACACAGCCCTAGTAAAAAATCACAGTGAATTATATCAACATTAAGTTATGAAAAAAACATTCACCAAACATTCACCACAAGAAAATACATGTACATGTATCTGCATGTACAGTACATACAGTGTATTTGTCTAACCTGTAAGATGTGAACGACGAGTTACACGAATTATCTTCTCATCTTCACTTTCTGCAGCCACAGCAGATACGTCACTCTCTTCTGATGCAGTTTCAGTTATCTTTCTCTAAAAATTATACACAAATAAAATTAGAAATTTCTGCAGTACAAAATAATCAGTCAGCTTATGTGTGCAGAATTAATTTTCCAGTGGAACAGAAAATTCACTTTTGATAAATAGTGAAGTTAACCCCTAGTACTAAAACATACATGTACTGTTTTTTTTTTCATTGTGAAGTCAACTGTACACTCTGTGGTTAGATCTCCTTGCCAAAGAATTACACGTACATTGTACATGTATTCATCCATATGTTAGCATGATTAAGTTTCCTTGTATGTGTAGGGGTGCAATTTTTGTCTTAAAACTTTTGGCTATGTATTAATCTATTTGTCTCTTGTATGGAGACTCATCAGCTGTGCTGGCCTGTTTTATATTAGGACGGAAGACTAATAAAGTACCGTACTATAGAAGTTTTTTCCTTTAGTACGTTATCTACATGTACATGTAGTAGCGATGTCATCATATACATGACATGTATCATGTCGATGGTTTTAATATACGTACATGTAATGTATTGTCAGAAACTATTTTTTAAGGTATCATGGAGACTTTGGTGTTATGTGATATCATACATGTTCATCTAAATGTAGTTGATAATGTCATCGATTCAATCCTGTCTAATTTTTTTAACATATACATGTAGCTTCTTACGGGTACTTATGTACATGTCAGTCTTTCAGAGAAAAGTTATTGGAATTTATAAGTTATAATAATTTAAAATTAATAAATCATCAGCATAATGAAGAATTATTCGAAATTAATGAACCTTCTTTTTGCAAGGGAATATAAATGTAAATCATATTATTGCAGTTAATATTTTGTAATTGCTGTATTTGAATTGGTTAAATTAAAACATCTCCATTTCTATAAAAAGGTACCGGTAGACCAATTACCTGTATGAGTATATTTAAAAATGTTCACATTGTAATTTAACTGTGAGGATTATTAGTGATACACTGATTAAGGTCAGCACTCATAATACATTCACTTGAAATGGCTAGCAGAAGCCTGTTTATTCCACTTATAAACTGTTATTATTTGAACCAATCATCAAGTCATGTTAATGTACATGTATCAAGTGAAGTATTGTATGGTACCGTAATCAAGCCCTGTAGTGCCCTCGCACTCGCCGACAGTCATCCATACACACACTTATCCACAAACAACGGTTACAATTTAAGTTGTCCAAAAGGTTTTCGATATCATCCACAACTACATGTACAGTAGTTGACTTGTTTACACATGGTAATTGTATGGAATAAATTAGTTTTACTCATGTAGGTTCTTAGTCTTACATGTAAATTGTAGATAATAATCATCAAATTTGATTGACATCTGTCACAGGAGAGAGAGATAAATGGGGTTTACGGTCCACTCAACATAAACTAGGTCATTTCGGGACTAAGGTTCAATCCACTAGGTGAGACAGACAGGTGACCCTACTCCTTGTCACGAACAGGTTGCCAAATGGATCGGTCGAATGGTTGCTAGTCGAGTGGGTGCTAATTTGTGACAGGTGTTATATGTGTCGTCAGCGCATGGTGGCAAGGACAAACTGGAAATGGACGAAAATGATGTAAATATTGGAAACAAATGGCTACGATATCGTTTTGAGGGAGTATTTATGCAAATCAAAACGACTGGATTGAAGAAAAAACATATCTTGAGTGAATCGACAGAAGTTTGATTGCATTTGCCTGACATTACGAATTGTTGAAAAAAGCATGAGTCGAAGCTAGAGGTATCAGGCGTATTCAACACCAGGCTAATTCAACACCAGTAAAATTGGCGTATTCAAGACCAGTATATTATAAGACAAAAGCAGGATTAACAAGATATTTATTATATATCTTAAATAGTCATAATAAATATTTCATATTCGAAGACAATATTTACATAATATAAAACAAGTAATAAATAAAATGGAACCGGTCCCCGAGTCTTCAGTCGAGAGTTGATTCGGTTATGCCAACCCTCAACGTCTTTATTCGGCGAACGGGGCGCATAAACACTGACCATCTCTTCGCACTAAACATTTGGTTTGATATCCATTGGTTCTTGACGTACTCAAGGACATCGGAATTGATTTGAAGTTTAAAATACAAAATAACACTATATAGTATATAATACATGTACTGGTCTTGAATACGCCGATTTTTCTGGTGTTGAATTAGCCTGGTGTTGAATACGCCAGGATTCAAGCTAGAGAGGTAAAATCAAGTCTTCTAAAGGCATTGCATTCCTGTCCTTTTTTTATTTATATATTGTCTGGTACGAATACTACGATATGGTGTATACGGATAGAATAGGTCAGATTGAGATTCCTGTGGTGTTACAAACAATTACACACGACACAGCGGCAGGGCTAATAATATTAATTTTAAAGTAGTAGATCTAGGATTCTTACTGCGATATTTTTTTGGGGTGGAGGGGGGGGGCTCTATGTGGCGGGGTTCTAAACAAAATAGGCTGTTGTTAGTGTTCGATCTGATCTTCTTTAATTTTTAATCTTTATAATTATTAGTATATTAGCTTAGTCCGTGATTTTAAAAACAAAAATAATATGCCCTATAGATTTTTTTACTTATTGGTGTAAGGAAAATTTTAATTGATACTACTAACCTTACGCCTGGGCATGATATCAACTGAATTATTCTGTTGAATATTTATAAATATCACAAACAAATAAACACAGAAAAAAAACAAAAATATTTCCGCTCAATCGCGGTAAATTTTTACTTCCGGTGTCTGAGCTAAAAATAATTTAGGCGCGATAACTCACCATGAAAATATTATTAGTCTCGTTCTACAGGTCGATTAGTTTCCTTGCGAGTCGTATTTTAAAACAACCAAACTATTACCACTGACTGTTTGTCGTGTATTTTGTACACGGGAGTGCCGGACTGGTGGGCCGAAGGCCCACTGACTTGCCATACCATTACCTGTGACAAGGCCCGCGAGCAAACGGCGTGCGAAGCCTGCCTACGAGCGCCGAAGGTATGAGCGCTCGAGGGGAGTTTGGGGGGGGGGGGGTTCTCCCCCCAGAAAATTTTGAAAAATAGACAGCCGCAAACCCATTTTCCAAGCACCTCAGGCCAGAGCAGTGGATGGAGATATATGGTGACCTGCGAGCACTTTAATCACACATCCTCGAATACGAATAGAGAAATCAAATTTGTCATAGTCAAGAATTCACAGAATTTGTCATATTCAACAGTACAGATAGTATGATAGATATTCACTGTTCAGAAAATTAGTATGATAGATATTCACTGTTCAAGGGTAAAGAATCCTTATCCTATCCTTCAATTAAATATTGCTCGATACTAACCAATAATATGGCAAACAAAAAAAGCAGCCTCTCGGCAAGTCATATGACAATTCTCTGTACAATATTAGTGGATGTCTAGTGAAACCAACAGATTGTTATGTAGATAATACAATGATCAACCAGTATAGAAAATGGTAGTCATAATATATCTGACTAAGTCACTATTAGAATGTGATATTAAACAAAAAGATTGATATGAAATAGGAAGAGCTAAGTCTAGGAAACTAAACCATTTATATGTAGAGGTAGCTTTCATTTCTTCGCATAACATCTCGTAATATGGTCAAAACTACAAATAGTTATTATTAGCAGTTATTGCAGTTTATGAATATGGCACAAAACATTGATAAATGGTAAATGAAGATTGGCAAGTGGGCAAGTGGGCCCAGTCCGGCACTGTACACGGTGAACAATCCATATGCTGATTACACTATTTTGCCAATACCATTTTTTATGACATAAGGTCCATTGATAGACAAAAATATTTTGAGTTAAAAACAAAAATTGAAGACAAAAAAAATTTGAGTTAAAAACAAAAATTAATCCAAAAGATGCTACATTCTATTTATAAGAGCTCAAATTCAAGGATGCACTAATAGCTAGCTTAGCCACATTGGATCGAATACTGTAAGTAAATGGATGCAGGATTAAACGTTAAATAAAAAAAATATAGTTGGGCTAACGATTCTGTCTGTCTGTATTTTCACTCACAAGAGTTCACTCTTAAAGGGACAATCCCGAATTAAACCTAGGTTCAAAAATAAAAGTCTGAGAATGTTTGAAAATAAAACGCCAAAATATAGGGGAATGGTGTATTTACCTTGTCTCAAAATTTCAACTCAAAATATTGAGTCGTTTGGATGTGAACGCCAAAACTGCTTATCCGGACACGTAACACGTAATTTCGGGTCAATTGTTTCGTTGGGTGACCTTATAACCGATTACGGTTACTTGAGAGGGTTATGCAGTGAATACCGCATGTGCCGTACTTGATAGAGAAAGGCAAATTTCAACTACACATTATGTTTATAAAAAAAATGTTTGGTTTAATCCAGATACCACAAAATACACCTTCGGGCACCGGTCTCAAATACTAGATGAAGACTGACGGATTTAAGTCGTTTGAAAAAGTATCATAAATACTGAAGTAGTTGTTCGGCCCTTGAATCGAATATTTTAAGGGATTTTAACACAAAATTAAGCAGTTTTATTCCCAAAACAAATATCGGAATTAGCCCTTGAAAATAAAATATCATTCGATAACCTTTTAAACCATGTGCGAATATGTTCTAAACAGAACCCGGCACATTATTGGAAGAAGAAGTAGAAGAAGAATTACAATCAAATGTGCTATCATTTAAAGTACTATCCTTTCTTTATTCTAATAGTTGGCCTAAGTGCAGGAGGAGACTGCACTACACGCAAAACAAAAATATACAAGATAAACCTGCGGACAAGACAGAAAATAGACATTGCAAAAAATAAACAATTATCAAATCAAGTGAGTGAGTCGCCTATATTAGTATAATCAGAAATAACTGTACTGACTTTGCTTTCTATATCTGTCTCTAAACTTATATGTAGCCTTTATACGGATATAAATACATGAAGATTCATGAGGTTTCAGAACTAAACTGGTACCAGTACTGTGAATGGTTCTATATACAAGATAGCACTATATACAGCTAGGTCTACTTTGATATGGTTTAAACTTTTCTAAGTTTTCTATAAATCTGTTATCTATAATTGAATATTTAATAAAGTGTTTGGACAGGAATAGTAGTATAGATTGTGCTGATCTCTCAACCCTCGACTTACAGGATAATGTATAGCCTAGGCTACTACATGTTCCCGAAGCAACGAGTGCAAGTTTCACAACATCTTGCCGCTGCTTCAATACTCTGCAATTCCCCACATTATAGCTAAATTATCTGCATACACGTCAACAGTAGCATCCAATCAGAGGTTTTGACATCGCGACCTCCACGGAAACCTTGACATTGGACGAACTTTGAACTTTGGAACTCGATTATCGCAGGTATACATTTTAGCTTGAAAGCGCGAGACTTGGTATTCGCGACGACAAAAGATGTTGACTTGATTGGTAAATATAAACATGTCTCTCTCGACTTTTATTCTAGACATATTTAATTGACGCGTATACTATCTTCCTGGGGCCTGTTTCACGAAATTTTAACTAAGATAAAATCCGATTTTAGTAATTCGATTGGATAGTATTAGATTGATTTTAGCGCTTAGCCAATCAGATTTAAGTATGTACTAAAATTTGGATTGTATCTTAAGTTAAAATTTCGTGAAACAGGCCCCTGCTAATATATATCTACTACATCACGTGCATTTTGCATGTCGATAGTTCATTGGCCAATCACGCTATTTTACCGAGATTTCGCCTAATAGTTTGGATGCAGCTATGGCATGTCAGGCAGGGTAAGCTTACTCATCGGGACACATGTTACCACTGTTATGTCGTGTATTTTGTACACGGTGAACAGTCCATATGCTGATTACACTATTTTGCCTGATTAGGCCTACACGCCTATACTGATTTTTAGGACTTCGAATTTTGTCTAATGGTTTGGATTGTCCGTACTTGGTTTTATTATTATTGGATCATAAGCTGGGTTTATACCCAGTTAAACTTAGTGCCGATGTATGCAGAGTGTTACGTGAAAGGCTAGATAAGATATACGTTGTTAAAGCGAGATCAAGCCTTCTATTGAACATGAGCCCACTATACAGTCGGCAGACTAGCCCAGAAATTAGCCACTTTTCTTCAAATTAAGGTATGCGACCCCCACGGACAATACAGTTCTGTTGAAGAGAATCCTGTCATCAACTTGTCAAAGACTATATTGTAGCCTAATTATCTGTTACAGATGATATGGTGTTTGGGCCATTTAGGGCATGTTAAGTATCATATTACACTGCTCTATTTTAGATGAGTTTGGGATCAGTTCTATTATAATGAGACTTTTAGTTTACATTCAAATAAAATGTAGATTTTTTTTTTTTAAAAATATAAAAATTTAATAAATAAAAATAGCATTTGATTCAAATATTACATAAAGTTATACTAAGCTTATAATAATTTAAATTAGATGTAATAGAAGAAGCTTACAGGGTTATGTGCATATACAAATAAAAATAATAGACAGATACGTGCAGTAAGCAAAGATACATATGCACATAATTATACACAGATCCCTTGGCAAAAGGAATTCGATATTAGAGTAGGTCATGGTGCAGCTGCCGGGTCAAAATTTCCCTCATAGCCCACTGTATGGCATATGCCCGTCTTCATTAGGTGGACAGAACAAGCTAACAAAATGCGTTTGTTTAAATCACGGTTCATAATCCAGCAAGTTACAGTCTGGAGTATCAATGTTATATAACTGGATGATAATTGTGACCTTTAGAGGATCCACAATCTAAAGACCAGGCCCGGTCCGATACATGCGAATATCGAAAGAAACCAAGATCTTTTTTAATTGTTATCCGATGTTGACGAAACTTGAAAACGGGCACATCTCCCAAAGATCTTGGTTTCTTTCGATCCTGTTGAATGTCCACAAACGAATTATGGGCGGACTTGTAAATGGCAGTGGTGACAGCAGTATACATCCACAAGGAAATGTAGTCGTTTAAAAATCAGGACCGGTTGAAATGAACCCTCTGTCCTCTCACATGTACGTGTTCTTCCTTGAATTTATGAGACCAAGTTTTTCTAGACCATTTTTGGGTGACGTGTTCTTCCTTGAATTTATGAGACCAAGTTTTTCTTAACCATTTTTTTGGTGACGATTCCGAATCTGGATGGTGATCAGGCATTTGAGTTTTCTTTCGAGATATAGGGGGTATATGCTTCAGAAACCAATTCACATTGTATATCTTTATTCCAGCCATGCAGCAAAAGACCACGTATCTGTTATTTTATCACCCAGAAAAAACTCTTTTCTAGCGTCATCTAATGATGTTAGTCGCCTTTCGCGATATTTGCTACCTTGATGTCTATTTCGCCCAAGCAAGAACACAAAGTACAATTTGTTTCAGCACCTCAATTAACTTGCAATGTATTGAAAGATATTTTTGTGTCCTCGATGTTGGTTGTCAGTTCTAGGATATTCTCGACATTTTCAATACTAATCTTGATATTTTTTGATCCAATCCAGATTATAGTATTGAAAGTGTCGAGAATATCTCGGCCTATGGTAAATGCATACAGTGGTAAAGGCTATCTGTCTTTCTTTTTCAAGATAATCCCAACATTCTCACAATTTTTAAAGAGCTGGGAGAGACCAATGATGTTTCTGATGACATAATTGCTGGTTTAGAAAAATAGGTTTGTACCTTGTCCGGTGAAAACCTACTTACACCAGTAGATTACACTAGAAGAAATAACTTCTGGAAGAATTTTAATTGTTATCAAAAATAACCGAACTTTCTTTCTTTTTTACCATCTTGCCTAAAAAAGTCTTGTGTGTACCTTAAATGCAACAAAATTGTGTTGCAACAATATGGAGACAGACTGCAAAATCAATGATCAAACAAGAGTACCCTGCGATACAAGGCTGGAATGAAGATTTTACAATATGAATGGGTATGGATATATGTGAGCTGTTGATCAGCTATCAAGGCGATATCTCACTCGTTCATATTATAAGAATAAACTTATATCTAAACATGTGTTGTTTATGCACATTTCCCCTGGATATCTGCGAAAGTACCATTATAATTTAATATTTTGAATGACGATATTGGTACTGAACGAAAAACTTGAGAAAACACTTTTCATGTCAATTTTGAATACATTTACCAAGCTCTAAGAAAATTAGCATTTAAATCAATTTACCCCCCTTTCCACCAGGCCTGAAAATAACGGCTTTAGATATACCTGACAAACTGTCAGGCACTAATGAAATAGTACCTGACATTTTCAACTTTGTGCCGGACATGTACTAATAATATCAATAAAAAAGACAAATCAGTGCCAGACAAAATGTTAGACACCAGAGGTTTTGTGTGACAGGTGCCTTATTTCCAGGCTTGCTCTCCACAGACACACACCTGCTACCCCCACCCCACAAATCAAACAGTTGTCAGGGTTATCATAAACACTAATTTAGGGATGGGCAGTCCTAAAAAATATGTTTTATTAATATATAACCTGATCATCATTTATGTCATCATTTAAGTAAACATAATGACCCCCCCCCCCACACACACACACACACACGTACACCCAGAGCCCCCCCCCCCCCAATCAAAACAGTTGTCCAGAAATTATACCATTCTGATAAAGAGCTATTTTATTTTATAAATCAAAATGATGTCGTTTGATACTTCCAATAGCAGGCAGGTTTATAGCTGTCAACATATAAGGGTAATAATGCTATCAAGTCGGCCAAATTGTTTACATTAACATACCAGCCAATTAAATGTCAGTGAACTGGACACAAGACAAACATCCAAAATTTAGCTCCTTTTCCTGGGCTAGTCTGCTGACTGTATAGCATAGCTAGCATCTAGGCGCTGTGAATCACAGCGTTATTCGCTGTCATGTTTATCTCCAAACCAACAATTGGTTATTGTTATTTATACCATTTCAACCACACCAAATTAAGCATAATATGACTATCAGCATACATGCACGGACAAGTCATCTGTTTTAAATCGAAGCGGTTACGCTGTATGTTTTAAGGCTAGCCATTTTCGTTCAGGACGACTGCAACTGTAGGCATGTTATGTTCTACCGAGGCGCCCATTTGTTTTTTTTAGACATTTAATTACGTATTTTGTTGACCGCCCAATCCCTTTCACAGACCGAATAATCCGACGACGGAGTTAAGTATGGCATTGGTTTGGAGAATACCGGTAATGTAATGCAAAACATTGATATACAGGCATAGGAGATGAATTGAAATGAGGGTTATCTTTTCCTAATCAAATGCATGGGCTAATGTAGACGTTCATCCGCCATTGATTGTACTATGAGGGGAATTTTGCTCGACAGCGGTGTTTCGTCTGCTTTTCATCACGGTATCTGTTTTTCACACCGTTGAACGACTAGACACGTTGGTGCGATGTCCCATGTCTGCACCATAGACAAAGAGAAACTAAGCATACAACTTCTTCTGGGGCTTACTAGAATGTATTATCTGACAATGGGTATAAACAGATAAGAACAACCATATGTATTTTGTAGCTGTAGATCGCAGGTATTTACATGTGTATTATTATAATATAACGTTTTAGCCATATTCTGACACAAGAACGTGTGTAATACCACTTGATCTTGCGTTTGTACTCATTTACACTTAAACGTACGTGTGTCACCAGATGATTTTAAATCTCATCGGACATTGTCGACCCCGTAAATACTGACCAAGCAATCCGGATGCTAATGTCCACAACACTGTGAGAAAGTTGATGAAAGAAGATACGCCAATGACCGATATATTTTTATTTTAAATATAAATAAATCCAGCCCCCTCAAGCATATGCTAGATTATTCGTCAACTATCGATATTTATAACTATATCTAAGGCAATGGTTTGGACCAGAATTTTTAAAGACGACAACACTTGGTTAGAAGATAAACCCAGGGTTACATTCAGAGTCACCGTGCCCAATATCATTAAAGAACACAAAAACACATAATTTCTTTTATTCAAAATATTTTAATCACACCCACATAATCTTCTCACAACCTCTCTGATTCCAATCCTTTGAATTCAGGATTATCGTAAAATGATTTTTTATTCGATCCCAAATCATAAGAACCCGTTTCAGTTTTCTTGGTGTTAGCAGCACCCCTGAAATGGAATTAAATAAACTATACGTATTTATAAAATTCATCCCTGCCAGCGCTACCACCGCCCACTTTTAAAAACTTTGCAGTGACAGGGTGACTTGAATTTCGCCCTTCATTTAAACTGTTTTAAACATCCGCCATTTGTGGTTTTTAAATAGGGGACAGACGGCTCCTTACATACACACTTGTATCGCCGCTGTATTCAGATGGCCGCAATATCACTTGTTGTTACATGCCCAATGAAGATATATTATTTATTTCGTCTGGTTATTGGGAAATGTATATTTTTAGATAAAAATAATTTCAAATGTTGTGTTAGATGGAGATGACAGACCTTATGTAGCACTTTAGCCCCTAAGACAATACAAGATGTTATAGTATTGTCTTTTGTTTAGACCAGGCAAATAAATTCTCATGTTGGATTCCCATGTACTGAGTGGCCTGGCTATACATGGTTACATAAAAAACAGTGATGTTTTAGTTAAAACTCTTAAATTGTCAAAACTAACCATCAAATAATGGGTGTTTATTAACCTTTGGTTCTTACCCAAATAAGGTATTATTAATCACTTGTTTGCATGAGAATTCGGCAATTTATGATGTAATTTTATGTGAAAGTCGAACAGGTATATATAAGGGTTAGATCCATATTAAAGTTTAGAGATATTCCAACTACCATTATAGAACCAGCCATTATTATTATTTTAAGAACCGGGTTATACTGTATTGTAAGCTTTAATAAAGTTATTTGAAGCTGAACGAACTTGTACTAGTTTATCGACGATCACTAAATACACAACGAGAAGTCCAGGAAAATACGGTATATAGTACTACACTTATCATACAGCGCCCACGTGCTAACCATTCGCTCACCCCTCCCTTATAAATATAAAGAAACACTACATGTATTAATACTTATTACTGATTGATGGTATTTTTGTCTTACCAATAACAGTACTTGTAATAGAAATTAACACCCTACACGACAGTCTTACTCTTAGACCTACCTTTGTTTACAGATAACGATAAAACTAATAATCAGTATAAACCCTAATACACCACAGGCAGCAGCAAGAGCTATAACTGCAGTAGGTACAGCATCATCATCACCCGTTGAGGAAGATTTTAATCTCTGTGCCATGCAAACAGGGTCTGTGAAAGAAACAGTGAAAATATATATTAAATCATCAGTGAGTTGTCTATATAAAAAACTTGTTTTCAATCAAAGTTTAAAAGGCCAATCTCGATTCTATTTTGGAGAATAAAACTGCTTGATTTGGTGCTAAAATCCATCAAAATTGCCTTCCGTAGGGCCGAGCAGCTAACCAAATATACGTGATACCGATACGTTTCAAACAACCCGCCAGTCATTATTTGGAAATGGAGACCGAGGTCCCAAGCTGTATTATACGGTGTCTGGATAAAACCAGATTTTTTTATATATAAAAATAACGTGTAGGTGAAATTTTCTTTTCGTTATCTAGTAAAGAATGTGATCCACGCACTGTATAGACCTCTAAAGGAACGACGATAGATTTTCAAGTCACCCAATGAAAAAAATGACCCGAAATCTTAAAGGGTTACGTGTCCCGATAAGCGGTTTTGACGTTCACATTCAAGTCCAAACGACTTCAAATTTTGAGCTGAAATTTTGCGACACGGTAAATACACTATTTCTCTAAATTTCGGTGCTTAAATTTCCTACGTACAAGGATTATTATTTCTGAGACTCTGTTAAAGCGGGAGCTCTAAAATCCAATGGTTTTATAGAGTATGTACAGGTTAAGAACACGCGCCACATGTCTGCAGAACATACACGAGGACAAGGGTAGAACATACAATAGCATACCCGTATTGGACGACCACAGAAAGCACACAAAAGTATACCTGTATTACAGAACCACAGAAAGCACACAATAGTATACCTGTATTAGAGAACCACATAAAACACACAATAGTATACCTGTATTAGAGAACCACAGAAAGCACACAATAGTATACCTGTATTAGAGGACCATATAAAGCACACAATATTATACATGTATTAGAGGACCACATAAAAAAACACACAATAGTATACTTGTATTAGAGGACCACAGATAGCGCACAATAATATACCTGTATTAGAGGACCACAGAAAACACACAATAGTATACTTGTATTAGAGGACCACAAAAAGCGCACAAAAGTATACCTGTATTAGAGGACCACAACAGTTGAGATTTAGCCGGATCACATATCTGACATTTTTGCGTAGGATTAAGTTGTCCAGCTGCTTGACATACTCCATCAATATAACAAATTTCGTTCTATAATATAAGCAATAAAAAAACAATATAAAATACCGTTTAAAATTTACTTGTTTAAGAAGTATTACTTATAGCCAGTGGCGGAGCCACGGGGGGGTATGGGGGGGTAGTTACCCCCCCACTTTTGAAAATCATGGCCATCCCAATTTTGCTAAAAATGACATAAAATTTATGGGGGGGGGGGTAGGATCCTTTTTTTGTGCATTATATTATATTAAAGTACAACATCACATGTTGAATTTTCATAAAAGACCACTCCCCCCTCCCAAATTTTTTTTCGCTCGCTACGCTCGCCATACTTTTTATTACAACTACTCAGCAACTCCTGGCTACATCCCTAGACCAGTAGCAGAGCCACTTTTGAAAATCATGGCCATCCCAATTTTGCTAAAAAAGACATAAAATTTATGGGGGGGGGGAGGGGTAGGATACTTTTTTTGTGCATTATATTATATTAAAGTGCAACATCACATGTTAGAAAGGGCTTTTCTCGACCTAAAACGGGTGTATCCAATAGCTGGAGAAGGGCGTTTCCCTAAGCAAAAAGGGCGTGGCTAAAAAAAAAATTGGGGGGGCAAAGCCCCCAGACCCCCATAGCTTTTTACCCCCCCACTCAGCACCGGCTGGCGCCGCCGCTGCTTATAGCTCAAGGATTCGATCCGGAGTTCGTAGCTGGCAAGCACTAGGCTCCCCTGACTATCCTGTAGATGTTCTCAGGGTACTTCTAAAGACCCTTGAGTGTAAAATACATATATTACATCACAATTATATAAGTCCCAAAATGACCCAACCAGTGTTAAGTGGGCATTAAATTAAACCACCCGTCCCTCTCTGAAAAACCTGAACACTGAGTTAAATCTCACCTCATTTCATTTCTCTCTGAAAAAATAATTATTTACCTTGCGATTACAGTGGGCGTTTTGTACATCGTCAACAAAACAATCAAAACACTTGGAATCATGTACTAGATGTAGATAACGAACGTCACTAACTGTATGACCATCATTACTTATACCTATATAAGCACTAGATGCTGGGTAAGGTAAAGGGCACCCAATCTGGTATGTGCTAATAAAATT
Organism: Patella pellucida; assembly: GCA_917208275.1. Taxonomy (NCBI): domain Eukaryota; kingdom Metazoa; phylum Mollusca; class Gastropoda; family Patellidae; genus Patella; species Patella pellucida. Next base: position 54,098,797 of record OU795039.1, on the reverse strand, counting down.
AGCTTTCATTGTCGAAGATGCACCTCGTACTTCTATTTTATCTGTTACCTAGAATAATAACGAAACAAGGCAAAACCTGTTATCATTTATTTGCATGGCTAGCCTATCATGAACTCTCTAGACTATTGGATGGCGCAGATATAAACGGATTGAAATACGATCGCCATTTAATGATTTAATATAGACAGATAAACAAAACACAATAAATTGAATGTTTACCCAAACCAAGGAGGTCCAATCATACTAATAAACTGGGTAAAAATCTGTAAAACGGTCATTAACATCTCTCTATGGCGCGCCAGGCAGGGTAAGCTTACTCTTCTTAGGACACCTGTTACCACTGTTCGTCGTGTATTTTGTACACGGTGAACAGTCCATATGCTGATTACACTATTTTGCGTTTTTACACATTTTTGCCTATACCGTTTTTAGGACTTCGAATTTTGTCTAATGGTTTGGATTGTTCGTACTTGGTTTTATTTTATCTGTACATTATTGTGTACAAACCTTGAAAGATTAATTATAGAGATGTAAGCTTTTGCTTATTAGACCAATAAATTATTTATTTGTCCCGGGTAAATAATGTTTGTTTAAGTGTCAAATTAAGTAATTGATCATCATAATTAGCGAGGTTTCGCTTAATTATCAATATTAGACAGATGTTCTCATAATATTATATGTATATAAATTAATTTCCTAACTATGTATTCGGTAGAAGCAGACGTTAAGTGCTATGTGCGTGCGAACAAATTGTATACACATTGTGCTTGATAACAGTACAATTTTACACTTAGCGTGAAGTACTTTTTTTTTTACTTACCACGACTGGCTGATAATGACAAGATAAGTCAGCAGATTCCACAAAGTTAATTCCCATTATATCAACTTCAGAACAGTTCCTGGTATTTATATCACATGGTTCGTTGTCAGCTGATATTGGAATAATTTCTGGTTTGGTAGATTTCCCAACTTCACACGTTGCACCAGTAAATCCATCATCACAAACACAAACTCCTGTAAGTTACGAAGAAAAGACAATAAGCTTCTAAATAGTAATACAAGAAAACTAAAAATTAGTTGAATGAATAACCCCCCCCCCTAAAGTAGAAAATACGTTTAATTGCATGTAACCAATTGTGATATCGCAGCGCTAATCGGTCTACTCCAGGTAGCTATATTTTTGTACCAGGAGCTGGCCCCTTAAGCGCTACTCATCTTCTTGTTCTTCTTCATGGGGAGCGCTGCTCTTCGAAATAAGGTGAACGACACGAAACTGAGCATGCGCGTTCCTTTGAGAACTGCGCGTCGATTGGCAGACTAAGTATTAATGTTGATAAAACGTCACATTCCAATACTCGGTTCCATGGTCAATAGGAGCTTTCTCTTGTAACTTGAAATATTTAATTAGAAAAAATATAGTGGCACCATACCCGCTTCGCATTGGCCATTTTGTCCACATTTTTCAGGGCATAAAGTAGTTAGTATTTTCTGTGTTGGCGTAGATTCATTCAGGTTAGGCCTGGTATATTGGTCCACATCAGCTTTAGCTACAGCCACACACTGGTTTACAATATCATCTATATGAGATGTAGCAAAGCCTTCATCGCCAGTTGCCTAAAAGTATTACAAAAACGCATTTCTTTATACATGTAATTTAGTTTACCGAATAGTTTATATGTTTCCAGTTCAAACGGTAACATGTAATGTAATGGATTTCATCCTCGTTATCCCCAGTGGTCTCATTCCGTTCTACTTCATTACAGTGGAACGGAATGTGACCACTGGGGATACTGAGGATGAATGGATTAATGACATACCTTATAGAAATAATATGCACACTACATACAAGTAGGGGTTCCTTAATGTTGTGTTTTCGTGCAAAGACATTTGGTATACAACTGCATGGAATGCTGTTTTGTTTGCTTGAGGTTGTCATTTAAAAATTGGGTGGCGAAGAAGAACTGAGATTATGCAAGCTTATTATTATAGAATCGGTTTACAACTTACGTGTAGATCATAGACACAGTTAACAATATTCTGGGTATAGTTAGTGGTTTGGGTAATATTTTCACATGATGACACAGCTGTACTGTTGCTTAGATATTCATTACATATTTCTGCAGCCTCTTCCTCTGTTAATGTCACGTTGGTTGCAAACTCTGGGACCTAAATTACATTTCACACATTATCTATCAAAAATCGCAAAATACATTGAACAAATTTGAATATTGGCTGTTATTGTTTGTCAAACATGTCTTGATCACTAAGACTGTCTTTGAAATATAAGGTTAATTTTAGACATATTGTTGACCAGCCAATGTTACCAATTACGTAACTCGCCACTATGCTTATACAAGGCTAAAGTCAATCATGACTTACTAAGGTAGTTGTTGCGTCTGGTAAAGCTCTTCTTCTCCGTCTGCCGGTTATTGGTTTATCAACATGTGGTAATTGGGCTTGTTTAACAATATATTCCGTTATATCATATTCTAAAAGAACAAAGAGCAAGTTTAAGTTAAGATTATTCTACTAATTGATATAATGTTCAAAGAGTTTTCAAACATATCATGCCGGGGGACAGACATCGGGGAACAGTAACCGGGTCTTCAATAACACCAGTAACACCCGTCGCACCTAGTTCAGCTCTAAACGTCGGTCTCATTACACTCACCCTGAACGTTCAGGGATTGTCGCATTCAATCAATGTCGAAAAAAATTGGAGAACAGTCAATTTTGCTGGACAACTTTTCACTGCTAACCGACGGGGTGTCAATCCGTGTGAAAGCATGTACAATGTAACGCCTGTACATTGCGTTTCGTCTTGTATGACCGACATTCCTGAATATGGACATTGACCTGCAGTTAGAGTGCCATGGCAGGGAAATGTAACTTGATGGGAGGGGACGTATTTTTAACAGCGTGTTGTGTCGCTCATACTGTCTCTAGCGAAGTTAGCAAGGTCTTATTTTGTCACTAAGATGTTCGTTTACATTGTACAGGCGTCCACACGGATTGACACCCTATCGTTTGGCAGTGAAAAGTTGCCCAGTAAAATTGACTGGGGTTTCAATTATTTTCGACATTGATTGAATGGAACGGTTCCTGAACGGCCAGGGTGAGTGTAATGAGACCGACGTTCAGAGCTGAACTACCGTCGCACCCACCACTTTCATCTAACTTGGGACAGCTGACGAAGAAACCAATGGAGCGGAAACCTCAACAATCTCCTAACTAAGTAAGAAAATTCCAACAGGCATAATATATCTCTCGAGAATTAAAATTAGCTAGTATGCTTTCTTGTCTTTAGTTATGTTCTCATTTACATTCATGTAGACAAACAACAAATCAAAAATGGAAAGAAACTCAATTTCTATATTCTATACTCACTGTCTTCATGGGCACATCTGAATACATCCATGTTTGTGGTACAGTATTGGTCATAACCTATCACACAGCTACAGTACATAGCTCCGTTTGATTGCGTTATGGAATCTGTTATAGCCATCACACCAGTAAATATACTCACACTTGATCTGTAATTTACGACGAATACTCATACAAGCTTTCTAAATCATATCATCAAAGGTTTTCGAGAACAGTCTCAATACATATCACCATGGACCAAAGAAATTCCCCAATTTGCAATTAAATGAGTCAACCCTGTTATCTTTGAATAAATAACGCGGGGCAATACAGTGAGAAGGGTCCTTTGAAACATTAAAACCTAAGAGCTTATTTCTACGTTTTTCGAAGAAATACAAACAATTAATTTTACCACACGATATACTTGTACAGATTGTGTAAGGTAAGTCGTATATATTGAATGATCCGCCAACAATTGACAAACGTCAACTGATAATAATATTCTAGAATATGTAGAATCAAAGTATGGTAAATAGTTACCTCCAAGATGAGAGGAATTTTAGCATTTCTCTACCAGAAGTATGCACTGTGACATGACCAGATGCATCTGTTAGATCATCATGTTTATTTCTGTTATATACACCACATAATCCTAGATACAAAAATATAACGTTTAATCATACAGTTTAGATTAGTGTATATTTAAAGGTATACCCCTTTGAGATCTGAGGTTCTTAGTACACAACAATCGATACAAAGACACATCTAATCATTAGGAACAATACAATTGCTGCCAAAGACAATACATTTTATTAGTTCTTTCTATTGCATCTTTATCTTTCCAATACACGTGTTAATTGGTGTCCATCATTATGAAGCTAATATTTTTGCATTACCAGACTGATTGGTACCAGGGTTCATGTCGACACGAAGCAAGAACCAAACGACTCAGTCAATATAGTTGCATCTTTAACCGTTGTTTCCAGAATCGCACTTGCTTGTTGTGAATTTCGACCCCCCCCCCCCTTGCTTAAGCTTATATGTATACCGGCATAGTGTCACGTTTATAGCGGTCGACAAATTAGGACTTCAATGTTACGTTACATTACTTACTGACCACGCACCCGATATATCCAGTTCATAAATTTAATCTTCGAATCATAAGAAATACTATATTACCAGCTAAATTGAAACTGAAAGGCATCTTAATAGATGATATATACTCTCAGCAGTGTATTTAACGAATCCGATTGAAAGAGAACTTGATTGAACGAATGCACACAATAATATGTAGAAATCTCATAACACGGAATATAAGGTTGTTACCTTCACACTGTTCATAATCCATAGAAGAAGCGGTAATCCATATATTGATAAATGAGAGATAACTAGATTGAACTGTAATGTAGGTTCCTGATGGTAGTAGCACCTACAAGTAGAAATAGGAGAAACGTATAAAATTGTTCACGGACAGAACGGCGATCGAGACACTTATCCCTAATTGGACGATTGACTTACAACGCATTGATTGGTATAATCTAAACCGAAAATAGTGGAACAGTTTTCTATAAGTCTTGAGCCGTAATTCAATGATATTTAGACATCGATGTGATCTTTTTTTTGAGTAGCAAGACCATGACTTGGCACTAAGTGTTGCTACAAACTTTCCCCAGTAAGGGATACTGGTAATTTATAAATACTTTTAATATCTAAATGAGCAAACTCGATGAGTAAAATACATGACAAACAATGATAAACATTTATTAACAGTACATGTAAGTCGTGTGTCCTTTTGCGTAGAAAACTGACCTAATCACCCCATCCCCAACTCCTGTTCATTTCCTCAATGATATTTTAATCGACGATTGTTATTATAATGACGTAATTATTAACATATTATCTAGAAAGGGTAAAATGTCACCATTGGTATCATGTCCCCTTAGATGTTTATGACCCTTTGTTTTTTTGTATTATATGTGATTACACTAAAGTTAAAACCTCGTATTTTTGTCCACAACCAAGTCGTCTGATACGCGTCCCAGGTGTCAGTTGGCCATTTTTAAACATCTTGATGGTGATAGGGTTGGCTGTATTATGGTAGCGACCATGTCCTCTATTATTATGATGCTTTTGGTATAAGTTGGATGATCCACTTGCACATCCGGTTAATGTTATGACATCATCACCAGACCTGACGGCCACTCCACAGTTGCATGATGGTCCGGTAGGTCTTCTTGAACTACAGGGCTTATACAATGCTCGAACCTTGGAAATAAAACAATTTTACTTGTAAATACACTGTAATTAGCAATCAAAAAGTACGTGTTCTGAATATTTGACTAGCCCAGTTTGATAATAAGAGATTCGATTTATAGACACAAAATATCATTTCCCGAATTTAAAGTGGGTAAACATATTTGTTTGGCCCAAGGAATCCAACCCTTGTAGGTATTTTGTACACAATGAACAAAACATGTGCTGATTACACTATTTTGCCTATACAGTATTTTAGGACTTCGAATTTTGTCTAATGGTTTGAATTGTTCGTACTTGGTTTTATTTTATTTACAAACTACATTCATGGCTACAGAGAGCGAACCAACACTCGTTGCCTGATACGAACGGCTTAGTACAACTCTGTCATTTTGTTCCAGTTTCACTGGTTGTTCGAAGAGCAAACAACTCCCCGACCTATACATACACACTGGGAGAATAATAATTGGACGATATAATAATTCGCTTGTGACACTTACCTCATAAGGTAATGTTTTATGTCGGTACAATATATATTCACCAGTCTGGAAGTTATTATAATGTCTGAAAAGAAGACGGAGAAAACACATGCAAGATGATGTTCAAATAACATATCAGGCACTCCCACAAAGATACCCATAACCAAATATCTCGTTAGATTCCGCAAACGCGTTTTCTCTTCGAATAAATTACGATTGCCACTTCTGGAAGTCATGATAATATAAAAGCAGCAGACCGGCATTACCCTCGCATATATAACAATTGCAATTCTCTGATATGCCTCAGTAAAATATATTTTCTGATACCTGTCAGCAGGGGTGGATCAACGAAGGGGTTGGGCGAGGGTCGTATGCTTTGGCCTTTATCAGCAGATGATGGGATGGGCTAGGCCGATGGGGTGGGTTAGGCATTCAAAGCGCGAGGTAATGATTTAATAATTGAATCACAATGTGATCCTATTAATTCATAATAAAAATTAAAGTCAACGAGGTACTTGGTTTCTCTCTCTAAAAAGATCAGCGTGTAGGTATGCCTACGTAGTTAGGAGACGATGATGACACCATTCAAAGTAAAATGTCAAATTTCCTTAACATGAACGTGGCAAACCCCCTCCTACAAAAATCCCTGAATTTTCCCCTGAGTCAATGGATGTAATTTTGGGACATGTTTTTAACAGTATGTGAGCTAATGGTTACTTACAGACCATCGAATGATGTAATATGTGGATCATTCACAGATCCACAGGTAGCTCTATAGTCCCGATTATATATCTGTACCTGTTTAAATATATAAAAACAAAATAAAAATATAGTTTTTCTAAAACACCTGATGTCACTTATCATATAGCTGACTATTAGCGCTCGGGGCGAATGATACTGTTTCGATTCCTTTGGGTAATGGTTGTAAAAAAAATCATATACATTGATGAAAAAGTCATGAAACCGGTTACAATTTTATAATTGATTAAAAATTGATTTCAAAGTCATAAAATGAATTATTATTGTTAAATATAAATATATGATATACCTTAACTTTCCCAAGGTCATGAGTTTCTGTTTTATGAATTATGCTTCCAGTTATTACAGCTGTTACATGAACATATCGATACATGTCTTTATCATACAGACCATCGACCGTTGCTTTAACAGGTATTGGAATCATACTCTCCCAGTTGCCAACAGTCACAGAGGAGCCACAGAACGGCTTGGTATATCCTAGGGATGGTTTCCAGCCAATAACCAACTGAGGGAAAACTATATTTTCAGAACATCTGCATTCTTTGTTAGCTGTGATGGTGGCGACGAGTTGGACGTGGCATTGTCCTTTGTTGCCGGTTGGGCAGAGTAGCTGTGGTGGAACGTTAGTCTTTATGTCAATATATTCTGCCTTTTGCCCTTCTATCAGTTTGATTGTGGTTGTGGTTTTTAACTGTATAAAAAAATAACATTCAACTTTAATAAATGCTTTTAAATTTAACGAGCAAGACTTCTTTAATTTTGGGCAAAATAAAGTGTTGTGGTAACTTCAACTAAACTTCCGTTTCGAAATATTAAGTGGAAGTCAGATTGGTTTATTAATTTTGATTCTGTTTTGGGGTTAAACTGTCGACCGTTGAACAAGAAGTCATACATATCTTCATTTTAAATAAAGAGCATGTCGAAATTTCAATTGGAAGTAAGTTTGCTTTCTATAATTTGTTCAGTTTTATTTTTAGATTACGGTGTTGACCGTTGGAGAACCATTTTTTTAATTATAAAATTAAGACAACTATTCACTTCGAAAAACAGTCAACATCGGCCACACCTGGACCCTTGCCGATGTGAAGAACGTATTCATTATATTGAGAAATGAAATAGACCATTCGTAATATTTGATGCATGTAATACACACCAACAAAAAGCCTTATACCTCAATCACAGCTACAAACACATTGCTTTTGTTAACCTCCGACCATCTACCGTCAGGTAAATATCTGGCTGTTACTGTACAATATGCCTGAAACACAAATACCATCAATCAAATAGAAAAGGAAACACGTAATTCCACCATTCCAATGTACACTATAATTTAAATTATTGTTGATTTTTTTTACAATCACCTTTGACGATGTTTAAATGATAATATTGTCAGCGATAATACAATAACTTGATATAAGTTAGTTCTCGAATTAACCCTATTCGAGATACATAAAACAATTAATTGCTTTAGAATATGCTTGGACCCACAGCTGGCCGTGAGATGACCCAGGCTCTGTGTACACAGGAAAACATATATATCCTTTCCAAACAAACTGAATTTTGATCAGAATCATCACATTCTGGGAATGATATGTAACATCTATTATGAAAACTAATTAGTTTACCTTTTTGCCCAAGATATTTTCATCAATATCCTTTGCTGACAAACGGTTTTCAAATGTATTACTGATGAAGGATTTTTGAAAGTTCTTGGTTTTATCTAAGATCATATAAGAGTATTTTAACTGTATACTGGATGATGATATGGTGGCCTGCACTTTACACGATAAATGGGCTTCTCCCTTCTCGTCTACAATCGGTGTTAAAGTAACGGAACCGTCGATTGTAGGTATACCCAACGTCGGCGTTGGAGTAGTTGTTGGTGTGGTAGTCGGCCTCGGAGTGGTGGTTGTTGGTTTTGGAGTGGTGGTTGTTGGTTTTGGAGTGGTGGTTGTTGGTCTTGGTGTGGTGGTTGTTGGTTTTGGAGTTGTTGTATGGGGCTTTGGAGTGGTTGTTGTGGGTTTTGGAGTAGGGGTTGCTGGTTTTGGAGTCGTTGGATCTGAAAAAAACAAATAAGAAACAACTTATAAAGCATTATTAGTATAATACCAGCAAAGCATAACTACATGAATATACAAACTCATATCATCGATTACATCCGCATTAGTGAAATTACGAATTATTTCCGAAGAATCCTTTATGGGTTATACAAGCGCTGTCGAGTAATGTGTTTTTCTCTTGTTAGTATGGGTATTCATGGTTTCGTTCAGCAGATTTTCTTCATGCACGTACCTCTACTAATACAGCCAATTGGACAAAATCCACTTGGCGTTGTTGCCTTTTGTGTACTTTTTGTCGGAGCCACTGTGGTTGTCGGTGACCTTGTTGTTGTCGGGATTGGTGTTGTTGTCGGAATCGTCGGTGTTGTAGCTGAAATAAATAGATTTGAAATAACATGTTAAACTTCCTTCATTTTTCATATTTCATTTTTTAATATGTCCATAGTACTACAATTAATGATAAACTAGAATTGCCCTTTAATCTTTTCTGACCTCAATATTTTTTACTTTTCAATTCTATGTCATTAGGTTACAATGAATGAGTATACTCACGTTTTTGACATTTTACGAATCCAAAGTCTATCAATATATCTACTGTCAAATGCCAAATATGGAAAGACTGTATTATGCAGTTTATGGAATGGACATCTTTGCTACCAGAGAAAGAATGGCCGATATACAGGGTACCGGTATATGATGCGGTTATATCCAGGTGACTAACATAATGGCTAACGGAAGTGACGTATTTATCGTTAAGGTAGAGTTGTAAATTTCCAGTTGGAGTCCATGAAATAAGAAACTTGTGCCAATGTTTCAAACTGATGAGGTTATTAGGAATGGTAGCATACCAACTTTTAGTAATTGTTGTAACTACAACCTGAAAAAACGAATAACACAGTTAGAGAATAAGTAAATTTATAATTTTATTAATATTAATAAGAACGTAAAAAGTGGGGGTCTTCGGGCCAAAATTTTGCCGTGAGTTTAAAGATTATATGTCAAAGCCATATATTAGCAATTAAATTGATATAGATTTAACAAATTATAAAAGTTCAATAATGTCGGTCAAACCTGAATTTGCCCAAATCTGTAAACAACAGCTACTCCCGGTTTATTCGGATTTTCACCCCCTGTAGTCATAATTACTGTATTTTCTATTAATTCGAAAAATTTGATTTCGAATTCAAAAGTAAGTCCTTGTGAACAGAGTGCCAAATTTCCAGTACACGACTTTGATAGCTCAAAAACTTCCAGATATTGTTGATTTGTAGTCAAATAAACACCTTCTTTATCTGATGTCAGATTACCTTTAATTTCTATCTGCAAAATAAACGTTGGACCGGAATTTTATGCTATTGTTAATGTTATTAAGTGTGGTTTAATGGTCGAGCGCGAGACATTAAGTAATATATTGATACTGCACGAGGCGATAGCCGAGTGTTGTTTCAATATATTACGCAATGTCTTAAGCGCGAGAGCATTAAACTTCTTAAAATTCAGACACTATCTCGCACGTGCATTTCAATGAAATACGGCACACGAGTTCACTATATTAGATAATGTACTATTGGCAAGATGCCCGTACATTATTGGAAATAATGGTACGCCAACATCAAAGGATTACGTCACATCTGTATTTTAAGCATCATTACTGTAAGATTATGAACCTGATGTATATCAGTTTATATACAATAATATTACATTATGATATCCGTTACAACCCATTTGTGTCAATTTCTAGGTGTCAAAGAGAAGTAATTTAGAGCCTTTAAAATATATTTATTTACAATATATGTACGAGAAGGTTTTACTATAATTATTATACCATTGACTTTACCTCTAAATTGTGATTCATTAATTTATTAGATGTTATCGATGCAAAAGTCCACTCATATTCAATAATACCAGAATTCTTTGTTGTTGTTTGCTCTATTCTAGCAGTAGTCGGCATTGGGGTGGTGGGGACTAAAAATGAAAAAAACCCCACGTGTTGTTATTTTGTCACCTGCAAGGTCAACTAAACAATCAATGCATATAATTAAACAATGGTCGATAGTAGTTGTTGTCACATTATGTAATCAAAGCATATCTTTGAGACCACTGGTAATACATAATTTGTACAATATCCCATTAATTTTCTCCATCCGAAATCAGTAGCCGATATTATTTAGAACCAACACCGTACTTTATTTCAAAGTATTTTCGGGATTCCATAACAATAGGTTATATAGGTTCATAAAAATGTCCTGCAAAACTTTAATTGTTTATAAGCGCAACAAAGGCGGTCAATATTGTTTTAATACGTTATCCCCCTAGGTTAAAAATGGAGTTTACATTAGAAACAGGTTGATTTTCAAATTGATAAGGCATTAGCACTACCAGGTTTTCGAGAACCGGGAGCAATGTAATGACATAGAACTTGGCTATTCGTTGAAGTTCGCTTGTACCGTCGAATATTTCCTGATTCCATTTTTGTTAGCTTACAACTGTAAAGTTGAATACACTGCCAAGAACTGGCATAGCGGTTTAAAAGTTCAAATCTTGAAACAGGGCATATGCCAAGCCCATACTGTATATTAAATTAACATTTACATAATAAATGAACGAAAATCATATTAGTTGAGGGGAGCCCTAAGATTTGTGCAATTTGAGCCTATCAAATTTTCTTAATAAATGAAGTCCTTACCTGGAGTTGTAGGAATAGTAGTTGTTAGTAATTCTGTAAAATGAAATAGTTGTACTAAAAACATGAAATCTTAAAACAACTCAATGTAGGGTCACTAAAATAGCAGAATCACCAAACACGCATTATATAAAACGAACAAGTACATAAATATTGGAGTCCATGGTTACTCTTTGGTATAGTTTTTATTTACAAAGCCCCATATTTATGAACACGTACATAGAACATAAATGATCCCGACGCATAATGTGTCTCCTGTATGCATACATCAAACTCCGTAATGAGTGTCACTTACCCCCCCCCCCCCTCTCCTCTGGCTTAATAATTTGAGCTGAAACTTTCGGAATATGTCACTATGCCATATGTTCACATTTTGGCTATTGATCTGCATTCTTCAGCAAACTTTGATTTTAATACACAATCTTACCTGGTAAAATGTGTTCTTGGACCAAGATATCTCTAGTAGTTGTCCATATCATCAAATCTTTAATACTTAACATCGAGTCCTTACCAATAATTAGGTTTTGTGTGGCATTATTATAAAACATGGGTAAAGTTATTGGTTTTACTGAATTGACCAAATAATTGTCAATAAAAAAGCGTAGTCCATATGTTTGGGACCACGACAGTTGAATTGTGTAAAATTGGTCTTCACGGATGGTGTAATCAGTATTTAACAGCCATTTATTATAGCCAGTCTGAAATACACCCGTGAACTTTCCACCTTCGTAAACCAGCGAAAATCCGGACATGCCCATTTTAATGCCACTATCGAATATTGTAGATTTGTTCACACTGTGAAAATGTACCGCTATTTGGATGGTAAAGCCATTTGTACATGATGTCAGTTCTGACATACACAGGATACAGTCAGTGTCCAGTTCCAGATATTCTTCTTTCCTTTGGAGGTCCACAACAGTGGACTCATTTTCCTTCATAACTTGGACGTGTCCATGCATGTTGATATCCAGATCAGGCGTTACAATTTTGTTGTCCAAGGTTTTGTTGAACGCTAGGTTGTAGGTTTGGAAATGGGTGTTGTTTTCTACATTCTTTTTACAGGGTTTTTCTGTAAGATAAATCAATTTAAATGCTTTATGTACTATGTTTATCAGAGTGGGGAACAGGTTTATCCCATATAAAACCCTTCTCTCTTTGACCAAGACAATCACCGCAAATTAACCGTTATTGATAAAATAAATCTGTATAAAAGAATAATTTCAATCCTGTCTTAATTCGTTAAAGAAGCACATATTTTTACCCTGTTTGTTATCTGTAATGACATTTCCTAATACAATTCACAATACAACAAACCACTATTACCTGTTGTTGGCATTGCGGTTGTTGGCATGGTTGTGGGCATGGTCGTTGGCATAGCGGTTGTTGGCTTTTCAGTTGATGTTGGCGTTGTGGGAACGACGACTGGAAATGCAAACAAAATGTCAATTTAATTTCAACGATGTCTGTCATTTGGAACACTTCTACAAAACATCAATCTGGAGGGGGGGGGGGGGGTGTGTTAATATAAGATTGATAACTTTTAGAATTTTAATTAAGAGATACCTTTACCAAAACGTAATGATTTAACTCACTAGGGAATACATGCAGATTCTGTCTTTATTCACCAAAGAGGTTTCATACATCTAGTACAGTTTATCTGACCCCCTCTCCTCTAACGGGTGTAAGTATAAAGGTCCTACCTCAGTATAGGTTGTGAAAGTTAAACTGTATACTAACAAACAACGTCAATTCCACATTTAAAAATGCGTTGCTCCTAACTTTCTAAATTAATAACCCAAGATTGTTTATACCTTCGGTTATTCCAGCTCGAATTGATTCGCTATAAATCACCGGCACCATTCGCATGGCAGCTACTTTGTAGATGTTTGTACTGCCGTAACCTATCCGGATTTCCATTTGGCTTGATGATTGAGATGGTTTATTTAAGCCAGGCTGCAAGACGTTACCAATAACTTTACCATCTTGAAGTAAAGTCAATCCAAGAGATTTACTCCACGATACTTCGAATCGGTACCAATGTTGAGCCTTAAGATCAACAGGTACCGAAATTTGCCAGATTGACGTTGACGCAGCTATTGTACAGACCAAACGTTTATTGGAATACGTCAGTTCTATACCAGAACCAGTGTTTCGATCACCGCCTTTCAGTATGTAAAAAGCTTTTGTTGGTATACTCTCAAAACTAATACCAACTGCATATGTAAATCCGGAATAGCATGCCGCAAGGTTTGCAAAGCATTTATCTTCTGTTGGAACCGTCAGATAACTTCCAGGTTGAAGTTTCAGTATGGTTGTTGATGATTCTGTCACAAGTTCCACCTTTCCAGAAAAGTTAATATCATATGCTGTGGTTTTGATCATGGTTGCCGTAATCTTTAAATAAGTAAAGTAACGTACAGCAGTGGTTATCTTTGATTCTGGAAAAAAATGATATAATTTTATCATGGTTCTTTTTATATTGGATAAACAAAATACCGTATATAAGCCTTTTATTAATGAACCGTCTATGTTCAATGGTATCAATTGATGCACGTGTTCCAAGTGATACAAGTCTGGTAGCAAACAAGATCAGTATAACAAAGCGCGGATTCAGAAATATTTGCATGGACGTTTTCGATGTTGCAGAAAAGTTGAACATTTTCAAAACCCGAGCGACAAGCGTCCATCAAATTGACAGATTTTAATAAGTAAATCGTTATTTTCTCGTTTAATTGCTTTTATCCTGAACACAATAGATCCGTTCTTGAATCCACTTTCTCGCGCGTAGCGAGATTTAACTATTGTTTATTCTTATAAATCTGACAGTCAGAATAACCCGACACGGGTTTATTTAAGCCATACAATAATTTTGGTTACCTGTTATTTCACACGTCCTTCCAAAGAAACCTTTAGTACACTGACACAATGTCGGACCAACACATTTCCCGCCATTTTTACAGAAATCTGCTGTACACAAACCTGAAAGTAACCAATAACAAACATGTATTATTCATTAAATGCATGCATGCTGAGACGGCAGTTTTAGCTTAAAGTACTTTTTACGGATGTTTTAAATTCTTGAATGTGCCGATTTCGTGTGTTTTCACATAAAAGCAATGGGAATGCAACTATTTTCCAGTACGGCGTATGTGTGGGCCTCTCCTTAAAAAATAACCGAACATTTTCGCCGAAATACGGGATTTTGAGTTCATCCTTAATAAGGAACACAACCAACAGAAATAAAAGCATATTAGCATCAGCAAGAAGGAAAACGGGTCAGCTTGTTTATGACTGTAGATTCGAATGAAATGTATATACAGAAAAGACTTTATTTTTAAGTTTTATTTCGATATACTTTTGACTCGAGAATACCCACCAGTTGGTTCACAACCAAGTAATTCCATTCTAAAACAGGCATTGTTCTGAGATTGTCGAGGAAGAATTCGAATTGTATCGGTGACGATGGTAGGATTCAAACCAACGGTATAAGCCGTACTTTCGTTGTATATTGCCGGTATATTCTGAATAGAAATAAAAAATATAAGAATATTTCGAAAGTAAATATATAATAAGACTTCCCGGTCTCCAGACTTATTAATATTCATTAAGGAGGGGAAACAGATTAAATAAATATTTCTGTGGGATGGAAATACCGAGATCCGTTTAGATTCAGTAATAAGTCAATGCTATAGATGATATTTTAAAGTACTAAAGATCTTGTGCTTGTTCAAGACCTGTACTGCAAGTCCGCTTATTGTTCCCCCTATTTAACACCGAAACCATGTACTATATTTCTTAAATAAGTTGAGAAAGTAAAGACATAAACAACACAACTTCTCTGACCTGGTTGAATTCTATCAAATCATTATTTAATGATAAAGCTGGTTTAAATTGGAGATCAAATGATTTCATGAATGTTTTGCCATAACCCGTCAGTGGGTTTATGGGGTGTTGGAATCTAATGCCTGATATAGCCTTTGGTTCATTCAGATTAATTTCCAAATACGGAGCTCTGTCTTTAGGATCTGGGCACCATGATGCTCCAATATCATCTATAATAGAAATAAAATCACACTGAGACAGGTCAATATACAATTATGTTATAATGTCGTGAAGAGGCAACAAGGATTTCGCGATAAAAATTTGGATACAAATTTCAATTCAAACTTTGTAATAAATTCCAAACTACATACCAATCCGACACAATCCAAGAATGTTAATGAAGAACATTGGAGAACAAGGTGATACTCAATCACATGTATATGCCAAAACCTGTTAGGTTATGACCAATCTTTTTAACTAATACAGTACTGTAGTCACCCCTATTTTAAACAGACTATGTCTGTCACATGGGTTGATTGGGATAGTGTACATTTTTATCTTATATTTGTCGTTACTCGCTGTCAATTCAAAAGAAATATAGAAGCCTAAGTAATTCTTGGAGTACCCTTTGTCGCGAATCACAGTGTCTGCTCTACTTAGGTAGATCTATCTTAAAGTTTGCTTACTATCTGGAGTAACTGTGCAGTCAAATCCGGGTAAATCATAAAATACTTTATTTATTGACAGACCAGTATCTCCAAGTCAGTAACGAAATGAAATAAAATGGGGTTTAACGTCCTACTAGTCTATTGAAGACGGGTAATGCTTCTATAAGTTTCACTGAACATTATTTTTAAAAAAAAAGAAAGTTATATTAAAAAACGAATGTTGTTGAACAAATAAATTGTACAAACTTTAGATTTATTTTGTATATACATGCCCAATATTTTTTTTTTAGATTACTTACTATTGCAGCAGTTGAATCGGACTTTATCTTTTGTTTTGTCAGACGCAGAGGATGAAACTTTGATCATAGAATCTGTTATTCGGCCATCCTCAATACCTTGTGGAATACTACAAGCTGCAAATAAAGGTACTTTTATAAATTAAGTAGTGGTGGGGGTAGTTCATGGTATGCTTACCCTTTCTCACTAAGATAGCTAACAGATATTTTTATATTGAAGTAGTTTGTGTAGACAAAAAGAAAATAATATAATGTCAAAGCGAGAAGCATCCTGAGAGCATAATAATCACACTAACAGTTAAATTCCAACAAAAATCCGATTTTTGCATTCAGTGTTATGCTAGGTTTCCATTGTCGTGCGATGCGTTCCGATTAGATTGTCCCTATTGAGTTGATGATCTGGTACGTGCAGATACGCTCGGGTACGTTTCGATACGATCAACACGATAGCTACGAATGACACCAATATAGGATAATACCTGATAGGATAACAACGATTACTCGACGATTAAAACACGATTTCAATCGCAGCAGGAATCGTGATAGTGGGAACCTAGCATTAAGAAAAATAAATAATGTTTTCTGGAGCTACAATATTTTACCCTACATGAACCAATCCAGTGAACCGAACCGAGTAATTGCCTGAAGTTACAACCCTAAAAATACCCTGGTTACAAGGGCCAAATTGGAAAAAGGCCTCAGGCCTAATTTGCTACCCTTGTAAAATGATGCGATTATTATTATTATTCGTTTGCACATCCCCTTAAGTAAATGGAATAGGGAAGGGGGTGTCCTATGGTTTATAAGATGTAAATATCAGCCGAATATAACAGAAAGTATAGCGAAATTAAATGAAGAATCGAATTCCAACTGTCAAGAGATATTTTACGTGCACGCCAATGTGTACACTGGACCTCGGTTATTCGTCCCATCCGAACAACTAGACAGCTGTCCTTATCAGACCCCCATCCTGCAACACTAGCTAGGAGAAACAACAGAAATTATAACAGCAGTTAAATTTAACAAAATTGTATTTGTTTAAGTTAATGTCCTTGTATGTGTGACAATATTATGTATAAGTATATACGGTGGGGTGTCGGCTGTACTTTATGAATTATCCAACATAAGATAAAACATTCCTTTGTAATCAGGAGGGGAATATTGACTTAACTGAATTTATTGATTGAAAGAAGGCGTGGGTCACCCCTGTTTAATTTTCTCTGTCTGCATTGTTATCTACGTAGCAATTTCTGAACAACATCGTCAATATGTAATCACATAGGGTAAAGATTAACTTTCATGTTTTCATATTATTAGAAATGAATATGGCGTCAGTGGCGAATCAAAAGTGAAGAGGTCATATATAGTCAATTAAATTTATAAAGCAATAAACTTCACATCAATAAGAAATATTGAAAGAAGTTGGGTTTAACGTCCTATGCCAGTTAAGACGTGCGTATGCCAAACAATGTGCTACATATGGGAAATTTTGCCCAGTTATCTTTGCTATTTTGTCTTATTCAATGGTTCTTTTACGTGCACACACGCCAAAGTATACACTGGACCTCGGTTGTTCGTCAAATCCGAACGACTAGACATTGTCCTTCTTCCTGTACCACTGACAAGGGGGACAGCACGCTGGAAAATTCCAAAGAACTTTCTCAACCAGCATTGGGGTCGAAACCAGGAACTCCTTGTAAGTGAGTAAGCACAGTTGGGTTTTTTATAGAGGCTAGAAATCGGGATATTTTGATCTGTAATCTAACAAAATATTATTGTTATTTAATCAGAAATGAATATCACTAAGTACTAAACCTTGCGGTACCCCAAATTTCAAATTAATAGAAAGTAAATTATTATGACATATATTTTTCTATCAAGGACCACCCCAAATTATTATTATTTGCTCAAACTCCTCCACGTTTAACAAAAATCTTTATAAAACCTAAATCAAGGCGATGACATTGATTTTATCAACAATTTATTCGGTGTAAAAAGAAAGAGACCTTCTCGATTAATCTCAGATTTATATGCTATTTGAAATCTTAATCCCATTACATAATTACAATTATTCAACAGAGTTGACTTATTATTAATTTCATATTATAAATTACAATAATAAATACTACATATTATATTTATTGCAATCAAGGCGATGCCATTGATTTATTCGGTGTAGGTGTAAAAAGAAAGAGACCTTCTCGATTAATCTCAGATTTATATGCTATTTGAAATCTTAAGCCAATTACATAATTACAATTATTCAACAGAGTTGACTTATTATTAATTTCATATTATAAATTACAATAATAAATGCTACATATTATATTTATTGCAATAGTATGCTATATATTGTAGAAATTAAATGTTTTTGTCTTGATTCTGAAAGGAATGTTATAAAGCACAGATGAACATAGGAATAATGATGCCTTGGTGAAAAAAATACATCACTCGTAATTTTTTTCAGTTATACATACAGTTACTGGTTAAACATTTTAAAGCAGCTATATTCAAACTCGATTGAAGTGATTTCTAATAGCGATTAGCACCTTTCAAAATGTGGAGTTTACTTCTCGCGCGACCAGCATGGCCGGTATGTTTGCTTGATTGTATGTAACGTCGGCATTTCTATCAGAAGCATATGTAATGATTTCATAATATAGATCATATTAACTGTCAAACATCCAGTCTTTATCCTCAAAAGGGGAATCGAAAGTAAAGGACAGGGCAATGCATTTTCTCAGACTGAATATGCTATAGAAAACCAGTTTCCTCGTTTATGTATGAAATTTTTATAGATCCGTATCAATGCATTTTAAGACCTAAAACATTATTTTGAATTACCTTGTGTGTTCTCAGCACCATTACTACTGACCACTGCCCCAAGAAGAAACAACAGCAGAACAGCAAAATACATGGTCTTCAAATGAGAAAAAGAGAAAATTATGACGAGTCCTAACTGAAGTCTAAAACAAGTTTTACATAATACCATATACCAAAACATTTTAAAGAAAAAAAATAAAAATATTGACATGAATGTGAAATTTTATATTTTTTTGTAGTGTACTCAGTGTACAGATATACGATACCACAATTTTGCAACCATAATTAATTTAAATTACAAATTAAAAAAATAAAACAACATTCCTGTATCAATAGCTATTTATTATAATATATTGACAATGGTTACAGTGACAGGAATTGTTGACAATAGTAAACACCTTTCTGAAATCAACGTGAGTCACTCTTCCGACTTGTGAGTATGACTGAATAAATTCACATTCAAGTTAATGATTACCTACTCTGGGTCAATATAGTTATTGGCCTAATTTTAAATTTGTTTCTTGTATGTATATTAGAAAATATTACGGTCGCAATCCAGTGCTAATTATGAACATTTTACAATTTGTAAATATTGTCCAAATGTTTTTAGGAGTTTCAAATCGACATTGTATATATATTATACACCAACACCAGAAGGAAGCAAATTATAAGCCTATGTACTTGGCTTGTTTTTGTATCCTATTATTTATACTTTTTATAGTGTAAAATATTTTCGAAATAAATACTGTTTAAACAAAAAGCGTTAAAGAAGTATAGCAGTCAACTTATTTAATTTAAAGACTAAAATTTTATTTATTTAATGAACATAATCTTGCTGTTTGAAAACATCTTAAAGATATTACATGAATTGAAATATAATAATAAATGTGCATTTACATGTGACTGAAATAATCATTTACGAATTCCAAATGGATGATGATATTTTCTCCCAGTTGCCTAAAAAGTACTAACACAACAGATTAATATCGATAACAGTTATTATTCTATTATACTTGCTCGATAAAGGCCTCGAAACGTCGCTAGTATGTTATAATATATACAAGTAATTGTTACCCATATAACTAAAAGTATGTTGTGTTATTACAGGAAACGGTTATTAACTACCAATTACTAAAACGCAACTTAAAGTATCACCCAGAATATTTTCAGAAACCAGCGTACATTACTGACCTTATGTTTAACCGCTGGTAATAGAATCCAAACGTATGAACTCTTTATGATACATATCACATAATCTTGAATTACGACTTGGACGATTTAAAAATCAAACAAACTAGAAATGACTTACCAGATCAAAGGATAACAGCACTACTGTATGATAAGCCTATTACATTTTATTAATATAGACTGGGTTAGGAGAGTGGGTGGGTAAGGACAAATATAGGAGATAACCATCAGATTTATTCCATACTGAAAATACTTATTTGCTGATATACCGATATATCCTTGTATATAAATCAGTTATTTTATTAATTATCCGACGCCCTGAACCCATACTTTGTCAAACTGATAAAAAATTGTCAACCATCCATTTAAACACATACAATAAATATATATTTAACATAGATTAAGGGTATAGGGCGTGACATATTCATCAAAGTTTAGAGATAAACAAAATACAGAATTGGGGTAATAATAAATTATCAGTTCTGGTTTACACAACCTTTTTCGCCCTCTCTCATCCGCTTCCCTAAACCTCCTCAAAGTTCATATAAAGTATCATAGATTATCATCCACTCCTTTATGTATACGTAGCAATTATCAATTTAGTGGCACGTCGACAGGATTGACAAAATAAGCAGCGGGTGTCCCAGGGCTATCAAACTTGCAAATCCCATTTAAGAACACCTAGTTTCACATGTCATTATATAGCTTCATTTGAAGAGATTTTTTGTACATGTAGTTTTTCTTCAGAAATTGCTGTCTCGCAAAAAACTGAGCTTAAAATAATGAAAGAAAATTTTCTCATATCTACAGTTAATAATCTTTGTATATGTCTGGGGTGTTAGTTCGCTTTCCTTTTTACCTTCCCTAAATATTGTCACAGCAGGGTGGTTATAAACAGGGGTTGGGTTGGCGCTTAGAAGGCTCATCGGAAGTTTCAGTAGCATCCAATCAGAGACTGTGACATAGCGACCTCCACGGAAACCGCATCCTCCTCGCAGTGTTCCGTTTTGATTAGAGCTAATCCTACTACTCCCTGCTGGTCTGAGTGGGTATTATTGTCACTAATAATGACTGGTCAGTGGTCCTTTTATTGACCAATCACTAACTTCGTTACAAAGGTATTACCTTAAAAACGGAACGTTTAATTAGGGCAACTGTGTTTACATAACGTTACGTCATGGCTGCACGTTTTTTTATGCTATATTAACCAGCGCATAGCAGGATATTGCAGCAAAACTAATTGCGTGACAAACGAGGCTATCGGTATTGACGTAAAGTAAACAATGCTGTATGGTAACGAACAGACTTTCAACGTTTTTAAGAGCTTAAATCTTTGTCCAAAATATTAAGGAAGACCTAAGATTAAACGACGGACTGTCATGTTACTGTACGTAAGTGGTAGATTTTATTGAACGAGAAGAATAGACACACTTACTTAATAATTTTATCTCTATTCTCCAGTCTCCAAAAGGGTTTTAAAGGTGTTTTAAAAGTGCTAAATTAATTTTTCGGGGTGTACCTGGATTACACAAAATATGAACTAATATGGATTGGCTTATAAACTCTTTGACCATTAAATACATAAAGCTTGTAAATAAATCATTTTAACACACAAGTTTGAATAAATATTATTTATTAAATAACTTTGTATGGTTATATCACAGAATTAGTACACACATTACAATGATTATAATAAATACAATACAATAAATAACGTATCTTGCTGCCACGTCTGCCACGCGGGTACCTTATTTGGAATTTTAGTAATAATGTAAAATCCGACAAATCCTTGGCCCTTTTTCCATTGTATGTGGCAGAGTTAGTATAGGTGGTAATACTCTCCGATGAACAACCGAATTCATATGCGTGATAGAAGAAACGATTGGTTCCGAGAAGGTGATACATGAAGCTCTAATAAATATTGTTAAAAAATAAATTGCAATATTTCTATTATGACGCTTTACTTAAATATATGAGCTATTAATTGTATAACATTTAAAAAACAAATCTGTATAGCACAATACTTAATATATAAGCTTTGTTTTGCACATTATTGCACATTAATATATAGCTCTGTATATATAACGCTACTTTTATAAAATAAACACTCGTTTCTCTATTACAATACTAAAAATACCATCATTTTATATTCAGAATGAATCCAATTTCTTTTCTTTTTAGATTGTGTAACATTTATTGTGATTTTCACCAAAATATAAATTTGAACTGTTGTGATATTCTCGTTTGCTAAAACGATAACATATTTTTTATGATCATATCAAAATACAGTTCTATAGAGCAGAACTTCACATAATGAGTACATGACAACAACAATATTAAACAAATTTATCATAAATATATGACACTATTGGTATCCTTTAACAAATATATATTTTATAATAGCTCCCATGTGTCGTTTACAATCTTTTAAAATTATCAGCGACTGTCTTCAAAAATTATTTCAAATGCAAAAATGTTCATACATAAGAGTTTATCAAAGTTTGTTCTGACAACAACAATATTAAACAAATTAATCATAAATATATGACACTATTGGTATCCTTTAACAAATATATATTTTATAATAGCTCCAATGTGTCGTTTACAATCTTTCAAAATTATCAGCGACTGTCTTCAAAAATTATTTCAAATGCAAAAATGTTCATACATAAGAGTTTATCAAAGTTTGTTCTGATCTATAAAAAATTAATTTACTCTTTTAGAAAAAGAAGTAGTTATTAACCGTGTCCTTGTGTGAGTTTTTGCTGCATGGTCTTAGACTGTTGGTCGAAAAAAATACAAACTCTACTTTAAATACCAGCAAGCTTAACGGTACGACCTATATACAGTAACCAGCTACAATAGGAATTAAAAACGAGATTATCATTTATAAGTCACATTGTATTAACAATCAAAATACCATAATAACGAGTAAATAGAGATTACGACCAAGTAAACTCAAAGGTTTTGTTACAAAGTAACATATTGGTTCCAGATTATCCATATAAACCAATTCAACGATAATATATGGCCATTGTGTCTATTGATTTAAAACGGCCATCTGTTTGTGCCACATTCTTCACAAAGTTTTCTTTAAAATTACATAACAACAGTCTTTACATTTTAACATTACATACTTTAACATTACATATTTTCACATTACATATTTTCACATTACATATTTTCACATTACATATTTTCACATTTGAAATATGTTGTAAAAAATCTGGCTAACATATTCTCATATTAAATCGAAGGTAACATATCTTTGAAGGTTTTATCATGGATCGTGTATAGATGGACAGGCAACGTCCACGAAACCTTAAGAATTATGTGTCGCGGCAAAAAAGAGACCGGCCAATCGAGACTAAAAAAAATTACCCCCACCCCTCGCGCAATTACCAAGTATTAAGGTTAAAAGCAAAGAAATAGAAATTAATTCATAATATTTGTATTTATCTTGCTACTCCTTTTTTTCAACCCATACATAGATAGACTACTAACTGACGATTGGGGTTTAAATGTATCAACACATCGTCTTTGTTTACTTCCGACGCGCCCATGTGCATCTAAAAAAAAACCATGTCAAATTTTTGTTAAAACGAACCTACTGAAACAATTTTTTGTACTTCTGCACAATTAATCATCATTCCGGACAGTATTATACCTGAACACTTTATTTTCATAATTCTAAAATCCTTCATACATGCGGGAATTTGGAGTATTAAGCTGCATTTGGAAATTTCAAAGTTCTAAACTGGAGAAATTCGTCACTACCGAATAGGAATACTTATCGGGTTGAAAAATTACCATGTAACTATAAGAATACCGTGAATTCCAAGGAGGGGTTTCGAGAAATTAATCTGTATTAAATCCCGCGATGTAAAAAATCACATCGCTTCATTTGCCGCGTACGTAACTAACGTGACGAAATTTATTGTAGCTGGCCTTTTTTTTGGCACGTATCCAGTGAATGGCCATTTTGCTCAGTAATCCCAAAATTTGGCTATTTTTTTTTAAAATTGCGTTAAAGTTTTAAATTTTTGTTTAGAACTGAAATAAATTAACTATTAGTCAATCCCCACGCTAAAAACATAAATATAATTCATTGATTTTGTGAAATAGACCCGACCGAAGCACAAAATAGTGCCAATAGTTCGGCCCCCGCGTGCGTGAAATGTCCGTTTAAACTTGCCAATTCTGTTAAAATCCCAATCTCGAGTTGTGTCCGTGTTATTAAACAACCCTGATACGACGCAGATTTTCTGTTCGTCGAAAGCATTGTACTTTCGTTGTTTGTTTACAAACTGACTTCTGTGTGTTGACCTCGCGACCTACGACGTTTAGATAACGGCATGTGGATATCATGGCTGTTCACTGTGTCAGAGTCACTTCTCTGCAGGTAGGGTGAGTCTGTCGTTCAGATTGCATTTGCCGTTGACATTGAGATCTCGTCGTGTCTCGCGCGATCGGCAGTGAATCCAACCAACGGGACTTGTTGCCTGTCCATCTATATACGGTCCATGGTTTTATTAATAATATAGTTCAATATTAAATGTTCATTTAAATTTTAAACAGCAATTGAAACAGGCAAAAATTGAGATAAACTACTTAAAATATTTTCCTTTGATTACGATTTATTTTCTGTGTGTCGCTGATTCACAAAAATAATTAGAAACATTTACTTTAACATGAATTTCGGTATGATCAAATATTATTTGCTTGAATTGAATATGAAACGAACTCTTTTTTAATCCAGGTCTAGAATCGACTGGTGGTCTCTTGGTATGTCGGTGCTGACGGTGGGCTGTAGTAGGGTACATGTGAGTATTTTAAGTGATGAGGAATATCTGGTCGAACCCATCCACCACAAATATTATTACATCGATGTGAGGTGAAGAATTCCATGATACCAGGCCACTGTCTATCACATTCACCAAATGAACCAGTCACTGAATGAATAGTGGGTGTCGTAAGATGATAGGTGGCGCCACGGCACACTCCCTGTAAACCGGATATGACGATTTCACGGGTGGAATTCCAAGTGAAATGTGAAAACGCTTCTAGAATACCATCACAGATAGCACTGTTAACTAAACCGGACGGCGTACTGTACCTTTGAAACTTTCCTTCGATAAAATCTTCCATCAAAACCACTTCCTTATTTTTCAATTTGTTCTCGTGTGGTTTGAAAAGGCGGAGAATGGATTGAAAATCTGAAACAGTGTCTAATATAGCGTGTCGTGGGGAGGTGAATTGAACAGCGCGACATTTTACACACGAATTAAATAGATAAGACAGTTGTTGAGCCTTGTTACTTATGGCGGATATTTGATGCCAGGTATTCAGTTTCTGCTTTTTGTTAAGTTTACTTTTTACTACACAAAATTCACCTCTCTTTGGTCCGATACCGTTATATAATCCTTGATAGACGGCGTATTCCTTACCCTCGTGAAAAGGGTAAAGCTCAAAGCTAGCAGTGTAGGCGTTTTCATAATCCTCAGCCGCACACGAGAGTGTTTGGTTATCTCGTTCAAAACCAAAAATCTTCATTCTGCTTGTATATTACATGCACGATCAGGCCTGTCAATCAATTCTGAAAAAAAATATAGTTATTAAAAATGTGTAGACGAAGAGGTGTGATTCGCGGTTCGACTTTGGCTCGGTTCTTTGTGCTCGGTACAATGTGACTGAACAGAAAAATGGTAAAATATGTGCTAAATATTAAAGACAGAAAAATGAACATTTTCTGGTCCACTTTTAATAGTATAGTTAATAGTACAATGTACACTTTCGGAATCCAACCGCCAGTACAATAGCGCAACTGCAAGATATTGACTAATTGAATAGTCTAATACTGACAATATTATTTCTCAATCTGTGTCAATTATCATATTGTCATCGCCTTTATAAAAAAAAAATTACACCAATACCCAGGTATCTTAATTGATTATTATTTAATAGCATGGGCGTCGTTTTCTCACATTAAGAACTACAGAATCGATAAAAATGAAAAAAAAGAGCGATAATATGAACAACATGAGTAATACGTATTTCAAATCGAAATTTGAACCATTCTCTTAAACTTAACGAAGCCACGAACTTGTCAGACACTCACATACGTCCACCAGTAGTGTCCGTGCCGGCTCTAAATTCTATTCCAATTTCATTCCATAAACGAAAACCTCTAATTCCAAGAGAAAACGAAAAATGTGTCCAATAACTATAAACTACCCACATAAAACACTATCATCTATTATAATGGTAAACTGTAAATATTTTCATCATTTCAAATCAGCAAAATACAAATTTTCACAAGACATCTTCTGTTTTCGTTCTGTTTCGAACCAGTAAATCAACAAGCGAGCTAACGTGTTAACCGTACTAATGGAATGTCATCAACGAACGATGAGTGGGTTTATGTATCAAATATACATGTACTTATATGGAAAAAATCAATATTAATGCATGGTATATAGAGATCGTCATATATAAAACATAGATAACAATCATAACATCTGGTGTAGAGATATATGATAATTCACAAAGCTTAATCACTGACGTAACATACTAATTAATATCTTATTAATTATCTTACTGTGAGAAAAATCAATAAAACTCTGAGAATGAAAACATTCAATAACAGCCGTTTTGAAGGAAATCAATAAAAACAATAATAGATTTTAACAATGATTATAAAGATATTCAATAACCGAAACGTGTAATTAAGTACTTTCTGTAATTAGCCATGTTCAAATGATCCATTATTCAGCTTTTTGTAAAGATAGTATCAACAACGCACTTACATTCTAAAACGTGAACAAAAGGGTATGTTGTTTTTTTCGGTTTGTAAATATGCTTGAACTATCAATATGTTTTGGAATATTTTAAACAGTAATTATATGTTGTCAACTTAAATGATATCTTTTAAAAGAGTTTAACATTTGAATCTATTTTAAGCTCAATGAAACGGGTTGATGCATCATTAATTCTACCGGTTACGTAGCTATCTGATGTAGATAAACCTCCTCTATAACACCTACTAATTGTTAGTCTTACCAGCACGTAGGTCCACATATTCCTGAAGCAATGGTGCGAGAAATCCCTCTCTTACTAGTTCTAATCAAACGGAACACTGCGCGGAGTATGGTAGGTCCATTGCTTCGGTGATTTCTCAATTTGAACACGATGTTACCATTATTTTCAACCCAAACTTCAATCAGAAACCAGTGGAATTATAGTTCTAGAAATCTTTAATATAAACTACTCGGAAAGAAATCTATCAGATTGTTAGCCTTGGTTAAATTATAAAACCAAAACTTCTTCAAGGTATAAAGCTGTTATTGAAATGTTATTTAATGAAATAAACATACGTTGACTGTTAACAACCCACTTGAGTCCTGATTAAATGACAGCTCAAAACGCAAAAGAACACAATTCGTGTAAAATCCGGTAGTTACCTATCTTACGCCGACACCATTTTTCAAGTACAAGTATTACCATGGAAACAAGATATATATTACCATACGTAATACTCCTGAAGATGCGATGAGCTCTGTCGAGTATCTCACACTTCGCTCTTACCTCATGATAACCGAATGAACATACCCTTATCGTAATCTAGGTCTGTACCAATATTCCACGTTCTAATTTATAAAGAAGCTATAGTTCCTTACCCACATCTAGATTCTTTAATAGACCGATTCCAGTTTATTCGGTTCTGTCAAATCTTGTTTACCTAAAGTAATGATACATTTGAACTATAGCCTTCACACCAGAATGAGGCTGCTAGTTCTGGAGGTAGTCTTGATTACCATGCGCGAAATGCCTTGTGGCAAATCAATAAATTTGTAGAGTAGTAATTGCTAGTAATAGCAGCTGTAAGATAGTCTGCAGGTCTTAGCGGATATAGTATACTAATTAAGGACTAGAGACTAACTCCATTATTTTAGCTTAAAGGGGAATAAACCAATAAACCTGTTTGCTAATGAGTGTGTGTTCCCTTTGAATATCGATCGGGGCATGCCCCTGTGAGAAAAAAATAAAGATTTTCGCTCTATTTAGTGCGATCTCTGTAAAAAATTTCGAGCCATATATTATAACAAAAAAAAGCAGCCTTACAATTACCAAAAAGCCCATTGATCCAGGAATAATAGGGGGGGGGGGTGTGACCCAGTGGTCTAGAGTGTCGCGCTTCGACCTCTAGTTGGCCGGTCACCTCTGGCTTGTGGCTGTGGTTTCGAGCCCTGGTGTGAGCGTATGTGGCATGGAAATAGCGGCGCCTTCTCAACCTCGTGGGTTTCCCCCGGGCACTCCGGTTTCCTCCCACGGCTCAAGACCCCTACGCCCAAGCGAATAATTGAAATAAAATTAAAATCATCTGTTAGTCCCGAAATGACCTAGTGGACGTTAAACCCCATTTCTCTCTCTCTCCAGGAATAATAAAATTGGTAAGTCAAAACGTAAAATTATAGCGATTGAAATGTCATAATAATTTCTACGCATCTTTTATAATTGTCTGTCAATTTAGAGCGATAACTCATTTATATTCTCAAACACCGAGATCAAGCCACCAAGGTAGTGCCTAATCTACCCTTCTTGTTTTAATTGTACAAATTATTTTGTTATTAGGTAAATGTTTGAAGAAATCAGTAGGCTATTCATCTTTAAAGAAATTATAATGGGAGTTATTTTGACCACAGCTAGAGAAATGGGGTGGGTTGTATAACAATAAAAAAACTGAACTAAATACATGTAAGCCTATATAAACATAGTAAAAAATATGGTTGCAAATAAAATGTGAGGCAAACAAATACACAGTAACCTATATACCTCTATATAAAGTTTTGCAACGCATATTATTTCCATTTGAGAACATTAATACACATTTTTTTTTTAACTTCGTACAAGCGAATACCCCAGGCAGATAGCATTACCTCCACGCCTAAACAAGTGTCTTTGAAATGTCACATCTTGCAGTCAAGGCCAGTCGATCCAAGACCAAACCACGTCTATAAAGTGGGACAGGCATATTAGAGAGGTGTTAGGAAGGGGTGTGTAAGAGCATGTAAATGGAAGTATTTCGCCCTTGCACTCAATTTTACAGATATATCATAAGCATTTCTAAGTCGCAGTTAGATGTCCACTTTTTATGATTCCCTGTCTATGATCGAGTGTCTTAAACTTGATGCTGTACGTCACGACACTGCGCAGTTTTTAATATGCATTAGTCAGATTACTCGGGTATAGTGTCCTTGTAATTTTAAATTCATTGACTTGTGCCATACTGCATGTGCTATGTGGGAAATTTTGCTCGGACAGCGCTACTACGACTTACTCTTATATCGAATACCAACTGTCAAGGGATCTTTTACGTGCACGCCAATGTGTACACGGGGCATTGGTTTTGCATACCTTTTGAACGACTAGACAACTGTCCTGTAACGCCCTCTGTCCTGCATCACTGACAAGGGGAAACCACGCCGGAAAATCTGCATGAACTTTCTCGGCCAATACAGGGAACGAACACGTGTCCAGCAACGTGTCCCAACCCCCAAACGCACCATCGTTCCTCACACTCGCACTTAAAAGCAGCTAAATACCGAAAGTGGTGATAAATAATGGTTGGTATACGACTGAATTTTGTTTATTTAGTTAGACACCAGCTTATTGTTCTCGACGAAACAATACACAGGGTGATAAGCATTTGGCTTTCATTAAAATAGTAAATTTAAACATACATTTATGATTACATACATACTACATAGCCTGTAAGTGCGGTACCTGTATTAAAACAAATGGTAGGAAGAAAATGCGTCCAAATTATTTGATAAAGATTAAAACCATTTTATGTTACGGTCTAGTTCCACAGAATGCCCTGAAACATAGCCTATGCATATGGCCGGGTGTAAAACAAAAGGTGAAACGAAGGAAATGAAATGAAATTGTGTTTAACGTTCTGTTTTGGCTAATGAAGACGGGCATATGCCATGTAGTGTGCTATGGGGAAGTTTTTTCCGGGCAGCGGCGCTATGGCCTACTATTATATCGAATTCCAACTGTCAAGGGATCTTTAACGTGCATGCCAATGTGAACGACAAGACAACTTTACTGTCCTTCATCAACTCAAGGGGGAACCACGCCAAGGGACCTTTTTACGAGCAAGCCAATGTGTACACGGGACCTCGGTTTTTCGTCCAATCCGAACGACTTGACAGCTTTCATTGTCAGTCCCTCCGTCCTGTATCACTGACAAGGGGAAACCACGCCGGAAAAAACTTGATGGACTTTCTCGCCCAATGCAGGGATCGAACACCCAACCTCCGGGCTAGCGAGCCAGCATTTTACCCACTTAGCCACGTGATCCTCGTGAAACGAAGGAAAACGCAGAAGACACTTTTTTGAGAGCCACCCCCCACCCCGTCTCGGTTATTAGGTCTACATCTCTGCTTAACCAAAGCTCCCATAAACTTACCTAAATTATTTGTGCATGGTTATGTGTTCTTAAATTACGATTTTAATATTCAGGTTCATTCCACTACCGTAAAATGATAGAAGACCGGCAGTGGAAACAATAAAAATTGCTAAAACATTGGTTAACTACGTCATATAGTCTGATATCGCAACATAATAATATAGATTAAAGTATGACGTCATTTTCACTAATAAAATCACATCCAAAACCTCTCGTTTCTTTCGAAAATACGATTTACCACGCAAATACAACTTACCTAGCCGTTAGGAAAAAACCGAATGACTAGAAATGACTACTTTTTTAATGATTGGTTTACACTACCGTGGCACAGGGTCCCGTTGTGCACGGGGTCCCCTTGGGAGCTATTTGCTTGAAGTAGGCTTCCTAGCATAGGCCTACCATATTTTCTCTACGGAACTATATTTGACTGGCCTAAACCGTGTGGTAAAATTTGTTTAACATCTGTTCTCCCAATTCCAAGGTTTTAGCCGAAATGGCGTACTTGTTGAATTCTTTGGCAGAGAAAGAGAAAGATTGAGTTAACCGTCGTTAATTATCCCCACGTCGTATATTTTTTGGTGGAAACGGTCTTAGGCCTACTAGAAATATAAATTGGTGAGCCCAATCCAAGTGACAGAGAATGAGGATTGGTGTAGGGTCTATACAATATGTTTCCTCTCCAGAGCAGTACGATTGGCGGACTAAGATTAGTAACAAAACCTGACAGAAAAACTTAATTCAAATCCTCTTCATCTATTCTAGACGAAAAAATCAACAGAAATGGCCACGCAAAAGGCGAGAATAGGGAGACAGAGGGGCTTTCACAAGACGAAACGGTAAAATTCGATGGTGATCTGCATCCTGACAGTGATCACAAGAGTTATCTCCCTTCCAGTCATAGAAAACATACCAACCCGTATTATAACCCCGTGTAAAATGGCCTATCTTAAAGGAGTGAGCTATCGCTAACATCTAAGACCTAGAAATTCACAAAAGTGGGTCGCAACGTATATAATACTGTAATATGAATGTATATAAACTGATTTACATTCTATGGTTTCTGTTTTTACTCAAATTTCAAATTAGTTATGTTCGACGAAATACGCAAGTAGTCGCAATCAAGTGCACATTTATAACGTCTAGTTATTCTAGTCTACATAACTCCGTTTGGTTTGGTGCAGTGTGTCTAGCCTCGTCCCTCAAATCTCTCAATACAACTGGGGCTGAAGCGCATTATGGAACACGATTCGTGTACCAATGTTAAAAAAAATATTTAATCTTAAATATTGGATTTTAGGAGCTCATCTTTTCCCGGTAAGTTTACATCATCAATGTTGATTCAAATTGACCAATAATTCGTGTTTTCGGTGTCGACGATTTTGGAGGATTTTGAGTTACAGACCTAGGTCATTTAATAGAGAAAAGGGAGAGACGGAGAACTGCTTTCAATAAACGAAACGGTGAAATTTAATGGTGATCTGCATCATGACAGTGATGACAAGAGTTACCTCCCTTTCAACCATAGAAAACATACCAACCTGTATTTTAACTCTGTATAAAATTGGCCTACCTTTATAAAGTTCACTCATATTCTACGTGTCCCGTCACATCATACGACTGATCATTAGCTTCGATAACATGCCTGATCCTGACAGAATGGCACCTTCTCGTTGTATACTACATGTATATAGGAGATGTCATCTCTGTCAGTGATTATTGAAAACACACAACAAAAGCGAAAATATAGATTGTCGTGGCTCAACTAACAAAACCTTCCTCATAGATAGTTGAACAAACTTTCTCCAGTAAGACAATAATTGACATGCAGCTCTGCAAATTGTCCTTGTAACTAAAATGAGGTACTCCTGCACCAAGGCACCTCACCATAACATAAAGCTTTGGTCCGTCTTCGCTACGCCAGTCGGAGCAGAAGAGCAGGTGTACTGACGGTTAAACCCAATTTCATTTGATTTTATAAAGCTTTGGAAATTTGTTTAACCCCTTCCATTTTCATTCTTTTGATGTCCACAATGCGGGTACATTTCCTTAACATGCATACTTGACAGCTATAATTATCAAAAGTTGAGTCTTAGTCAGCATGTTATTACATACTAAATTATAACTGTCTTATACAGGTGACAGATGGTCAGATCTTTTTTCTTTAGAAACCAACTGATCCCCCGGTTTCCTCCCACTGCTAAAGACCCCTACGCGCAAGCGAATTATTGAAATAAAATTAAACCATGTGTTAGACCCGAAATGACCTAGTTTGTGTCGAGTGGACGTTAAACCCCTTTTCTCTCTCTCTTCAAGAAAACAAAATACCAGAATAACACAAGCGACACCCAAGGAAGACCATCGGCGCCACCAATACCACAAGACAGCGAAACTAATATGTATATTAATCTAATTTATCACCTAATAATACATATGTACATTCTACAGTAGATATCGCTTGTGTGATAATTATCATAACCTACTGCGATATCTCCTTAGGAGATATCGCTTATACATGAATTTGATTGGTCAATCAAACAGGAACTACTTTTTTTATTTTTCAAAAAACAGTTCATTTTTCATTAAAAGAACTACTTTTATTTAATTGACTTTGATAGAAACACCGGCTAATATAAAGGACTTTGCAATGGTTGAATTGCTGTCAAAAAATTGATGTGTCACTACGCCATAATGTATTCAGATTCAGTTGAAGTGAGATCTATAGTAAAGAATTATATTTATTCATTTCTGCATGTAGAAGGGATTGGGTGATAAATAAAATCTTCTACTCGTCTTAATATAAAAAAAATATCAAAAAGACTCGCAGAAGATTCTCACTGTATTGCGTGCATTTTTTAAAAAAACCTAGGAAATATCACAAACCAAATTTCATCATCCAAGGTCAGTGCTTATGTTGAGACTTAAACATGCATTATTCAAGAGCTAAATCTGCCTAGTGCAGGTCTTTATTTTAAATGTTTTCTAAAGTATTAATTAGACATTAATTAACTGATCCAGGCCTTAATCAACTTTGGATGGCATCAGATTGCTCCGATACTAAACAGATTTAAACGTTTCGAGTCGTAGCTTTGATCAACCAGGTCCGTGGTTGAAATTATTGCACAGGTCGGTCAAATCTTTAAATGCCTATATCTTCGCTTGCAATAGAGTAATTTGAATGAAATTTTCAAATTATTCATTTTACATCATCTACTTTCGAACTACTATAGCAAGAATGGCTAGTTCTTATCTATATCTTGAATAATGTAACTTTAACCTTTCCCCCAAATTCTGAAACCAACCCTTGACCTAGTCCTCATGTCCCAACCCCGACCTTCAATCTCGCCAACAATCATATGTCCTAACCATTTAAATCTCAGCGACCTTGACAAAAATAGAGCTGGCCTTAACAAATAGATGTAGCCGGTGATATACGTATTCCATTCATGTAAATTTGAATCGGGAAACCTGTCGGAAAATATATGATGCTCACTGTTTATCGGGACATTCGGTGTTCTGTCAAGGGTTTATCAGTTGATTTTTCAGATATCTAACACCGTTTGTTTTTAAACATCTGCCCGAGATTCGTGGATTCCGAATGCCGAGATTTTGAGATGTAGTTTATTTTGTTCTAAAAAAGTTTTGACTGACAATATATTATTAAAGGAATAACATATTTGTCTGCACAATGTTTATACAATTACAATGTATTGCGGGACTTCTGAAATTGACGTGATGTTGATAACAATTATTGATGGTTTCAAAAGTATTAATGTTGACATCAAAAGATAACATTTTTTCTTTGATATAAAAATATGTTGTTATATATGAAACTAAAACTACTTCATAAAAGCCGGTACAGAAATAGACATATAGTGTTCTTGCCAGGCCCGTATTTAGCGGGGGGGCAAGGGGGGCAGCTGCCCCCCCTGGGAAAAATCGGCGCCCCACCTCAAAAAATCGGGCGCCCTTTCCATGGAACACAATATGAGGCCATCGATTTACATGCCCATATCAGTATGGGCGCCCCATAGAGCCGAGTGACAGGGCGCCCAACCAATATCACTTGATTTTATGGGAGCGTCATCAATCATGTCGTTATATATGAGGCGCCCCTCAAATGGTGGGGCGCCTCACAATGAGTCACACGATGAACATCACAACTTGATGGGGCGCCAAAACGGTGTGATCTGTGTGCACCTTATCCCAGAGGACCTTCCATAAAGACATGATTGGTGGGGCGCCTTATTATGACAATATATGATTGTTTGGCCGCACATAATGCATAATGCCTTTATCCATTGCGAGAAAAATGTAATGGGCGCCCTTTCTATTGGACGCAATACGAAGCCAGCGACTAACGAGTCCATATTCAGTATGGGCGCCCTTTATAGCCGAGTGACTTTGCTTAGGCTCCTACTACTATAGATTGATGGGACCCCTAACCAATGTCACTTCTATTCATTTCGTTATATATGAGGCGCCCCACCACCCAAATGATGAGGCGCCTCATAATGAATCACACGATTAACACCTAACTTGAGGGGGCGTCTAAACCTGCGAGCTGTGGTGTAACTTATCCCGGAGGGGCGTCAATAATGATATGATTGGTGGGACGCACTCGACGCATTATGGGGAAACAATTCATTTTATCTTGTGTTTATAGACTTGAAGTCGCTTCGTATTTCTTAGCTAGTATCATAGGTCAGCAGGGGCTGTTTATGGTCTGCCACTCGAATTATTAACGAATCTCACCAGTTATTAATATTTCACTGGCATCCTTCGTATATTAGTAAATTCATTACAAAAATTATTCTAGATATTGAACTTGTCAAGGTACAAACCGTACTTGTTGCCGTTTATAGCGCATTAGACAATAGATCTGGCAGGGTTGCGCTCGATCTTTTTCAAAGGTGTCAGATACTGCCGCAAACCTGGGCGCATTGTTTCAAGTATAGATTCAGCGCGCCCCCTTTTCCAGATTTGAAGCGTCCCTTTCGTATTAGTAACTTACTTTAGACTAGAACCGAAGGAGTCCTTACCTGTTCTCCGCAGTATTTTCGGGAATTTTTAGAAGTCGCGTTTATTTTTCTACCCAGAATCTGTCGTTAAGTGTAAAGTAGCAGGAATTAAACTTTTATTAATTTCAAGTATATAACGGTTCCCGATACATACAGCATCGATATTGTTTAACGTGCAATACTAAACATTTTGAAGACATGCCCCCGAAAAAGTGTGGCGTCAGATATCTACAATGACGGAAACGCGACTAAACGACCACACACCGACGCCCGAAGAAATCCACTGTAAGAAAGCCAACTGGAGATTGTAGGAAATGTTCAGGTTAAATTCCCGATGGTGATGAGATTGATTCAAGCCCGCGCCAGGAGTGATAAACTTAAAAAATTCAAACAAGTCGCACTCTAACCCTATTCAAAACTTTTCGTTTTTCTCATTAATTAATATAGGTATGCTGAAGTCGTATTCCTTCCTTCAAATTTTTATAAAGTTCATGATACGCCAATATCGCAAATTAAAATTTCTGACATTTTCATAGTTCCTCAGGTGCAAACCCTATTTTCTTAACTTTTCGGGCGCCTGGGGAGGGGGGGGGGGGCGCTAGACCCTTCTCCGTGGACCGTCAACTGTAGGTACACCGGCGCCCCCAGAAGCCCCATCGGCGCCCCCAGCAGCCCTTGCCCCCTAGCATTTTTGGGCTAGATACGGGCCTGCTTGCTATTAGATAGATAAATATTCCTTTGAAACTTCCTATTGTTAAAACAATCATAGCTCACGTGGGCTAACTAACAAGCTTATTTTCTTAACAATTCAGTTTTTACCACCGCTTGCTAATACTATATAAACTATGAAACATGCATCGTGCAAGGGCTAAACCTGCCTATTGCGGGTTTTTCGTTGAGCCTGAAATGTTATATATATCATTAATTAGACATTAACTAACTTATCCAGACAATACTTCTCGATGCCATAGTTAGCCTGTGATATTTAGTGGATTTGAACACATTTTGTGATGAATAATTTAACGAATAAAAATGGATAATCGAGACTTTGCTATCATACTAACGTCAGTAATGACTACCGAGTCGAAAATCAAATGACTAATATCTCTATTCAGAGTGAAGCAATTCGACTGAAATTCTCAGCATATTTTGTTTTAATTATCTATTTTAACTATTATAGCTCTTTATGTAATCTTACATAATGCCACTTTAATTAGACATTTATTAAATCTTAATCTCGATGTTGTCGTATGTGTCCGATTTCACTGGATTTGAATCCGATATGCTGTTCAATACCCATTGATGATTAACCTGATGTTAATATTATCGTGATAGCGGTAACGATGTTATAGTGAGAACTCTCAGGTCGTTATCTAATCTTCCACAATGTATCTTTAACATCGTAGCTACCAAGCAATGATCATTATTAACGAGATATGATAAATAACCCATTTAAATGTTTTAAAGCACTCCTGGAAAAAGGCATAAAATATCTATACATTTACTATTTTTGGGTAGGTAAGAGAATGACTCAAAACTTGTCTAAAGCACTGTGCAAAAAATAGCCAACGAAAAACAGCCCAAACTTTGCCTACAATCGTCGAATCCAACAATTACCCAGTAAATGATGAGATTGTATTATTTTAGGACAATTATGTTGTATGCAGGAAACGTGCTTTTCATTAGCTTGACAATGATGATCTATTGTGATATTTTCTGTGTGTTTTGTGTGTGTAATCCAGGGTTTTGTGGAGACTAGTGGGTGCCCGAAGGGTGCTCACAATTTTATTTCCGATGACTGGTATTTGCAGTCCACCTTTAACAATGCAGCTCTGTGATGTGAAGTAGTAATAATAAAATATAAAAAAACACCGTTTTTTCCGATGCATCGGCATTTTAAAGGAGCAAAACCTGTCCGGCTGACGTAATCTAATCTTGCGGCTATTGTTCTTCTAGTGCAACTAACCAAATATTATTAAGTTTTTAAGAAACTGCCAACAAAGATTATTTATGCGATGAAAATACCTGACATATAATCATTGATGTGTAGTGGTCTTTACCAAGTATTGTTAAAGGGACAGTCCGATATTATACAGAGTCTCAAAAATAAAAGTCTGAGAATGTATGAAAATAAAACGCCAAAATATAGGGGAATGGTGTATATACCTTGTCTCAAAATTTCAACTAAAAATATTGAGTCATTTGGACGTGAACGCCAAAATTGCTTATCCGGACACGTAACCCTTTTAAGATTGATGGTCATTTTTTTCATTTGGTGACCTTATAATCGATTAACGTTTCTTGAGAGGTCTATACAGTGAATGACCTATGTACTGTTCTTGATAACAAAAGGTAAATTTTACCTACATATTATTTTATACTGTATGATACAAAGGTCTCCATTTCCAGATGCAGACTGTCAGGTTTAAGTTATTTACAAGCGTATCACAAAACTCGGGTTAGTTGATCGGCCTTAGATAATGGGTTTTAAATGATTTTAACACAAAATTAAGCAGTTTTATTCCCCAAAAAGTTATCGGGATTGGCCCTTTAATATGACAGATGAAAGGGTAATGCTACAGGCCACACTTTCATTTGATCAATTATCTACCTCGCATGTAGTAATTTAAATGATCATCAACTTTTATCAAAGAACACCTTAAGGTGAGTGTGGCAACATTGACAAAACACTACCTACCCAGTTTTAACAAAATTCTATTACCATCGTACGTCATCACGGCCATTTTGGAATTGCGATGCCATATCAAAATTAAAAGCCAAGAAACAAGCATGTTGATCGTACTTGAACCAGCCGGAGCCTTAAGTTCCTGGTCCAAAAATATACCGGCGTTGCCTGACATGACATGAGAATGGTTCCATATTCTTCTCAACCTTGACAAACTATTAATTAGAATTTCTGCTTATTTTGGGGGTGGGGGGATAAATATATTAAAATCGCGATAAACTTTGTGAAAGGCTGTGGCAGTGACAGAACCACGAAAAAATTGACCCCCGCCCCACCCCCCTACTAAAAAAAAGTTTCCGACCATAGTTCTAAAATACCCTCTATATACTGTTTTTGTTATATACAACTTTGAAGGGGCGATGTGAGAGTTTTTATGTTATATTTTAAAAAAAACTTACATAATTTAAAGATGATGTATACATTGCATATTATTGGTTATGGTATGATTCTATCTGCCCTATTAAACACGCTTTAGCAATACTATAAGCCGGCAAAATTGCTGACTTTATAAGCTTAATGGTGATTAAACACACAAGATACAATACTTGATGCTTTCTTAGGCAAGCAACGCTGTATGCAACGTACTCTATCTCCACCCTTAACATCTGAGACACGCTTCCTGCGGAGAAGTATATCAGACACAGTCAATAGCCATGATATCCATATCACGCGATCAACTCATCACAGGTCATGTAACCAATAGGTTTACCTTCATCATTGTTTCCTATGCACCCATAAAGACTATATAATTCGTACAGTCCCAACATCTTGACACAAATGACATCTACAACTCATAGAATTGACGTCGTCTTCAATGACAGCGTCTGCGAATGGTTGTTCACAGAGGCTGCCATTTTGACACTATTGTGTGCGTCGGTCGTGTCAATTTCAGATATACACAATCAATTCTGTTGATGTTCTAAACCAAAATATTTTAAACTTTAATGCAAATTGAGAAAATAGTAAAATTCTGACTGGGATTACTGAGCAAAATGGCCATTCACTGTATACGTGCGGAAAAAAGCTAGCCACCGGTTGTTATGTACGACTCTATAGCATGTTATGTTATGGAACGCGAAATTATCGAATCTCTTCTAATTCTACAGTACATTATCATGCCTTGTATTAATGAAACTGCCTTTGGCTTTGTGATTGATATGGGTGATAGTTATAATGGTTGGTTAAAATGTTACGTTAAAAAGTGTAAATATTTAAAACAGAGGCTGCTAGAAAACAACACATGTCCACCAGAAACTGTACCATCGGGGCTGAATCTGAAAACTGTCAAATTATTATTGCTTTTATTATGCGATACATTGAAAAGATTGAGTGCTGGCAAAGATGTATATTGACTATGGCTTGACTTGTTTTCGAAGAAATGATTTTATATGGCTTCCGTTGGTTAATGAACCTGGGGATATATTTTGCTTGACTAATAATGATAATTAGGTTTAGATTATTTATAAAGTCTAAAGGCACAGTTGTTGAAAGTAATTTCGGTACGCCCAATTAGTGGTGGTCTGACCCCACTTTGTACTTATATTTCAATGAGCCTGGATGATAAGACTCGTTAATTTAGACATAGGTTTCAATAGGATTGGCACCCCAAGCGAAAAGTTGAACAGTAAAGATGTATATAGTAATACTGGAACGGCCAAATTAGTAGTGGTCTGACTACAGTGGTGCTTATACCTATCCCAATGCGTTTGTATGTTCGTGTGACGAAATTACTTTCCCGCGAACAAACTGGGTGATTCGATGATATATTTGGACTAAAAACGTATTCAAACTAATTAATCCATCAAAATTTTGCTTAAAGTCGTTTTAAAAACATTGAATTTGTGTGGGAAACCCTGCAATAAAATATTGATTAAAGCGGTCATGTTGTGTTAGGCGTCAACGTATCTAGCAAAATGGACGTGAAGCAGCAGGAGAATTCATTGCATATACAAGACCATGTTGTATTGAATATCTGATTATTTATCATAAATATCGAAGTCTTATCAAATTAACGGATTATCCACTGCCAACGTTCGTTTCCGCGTTATTTCTCAGAAACTGCTTTATGCTTAAGCTCACCATCAATTTTATCAGCACATACATCAAGCGATCACTTACGCTGGGATCTTCTCTATAAGCCTTGACGTCACTCGAGCAGACATCTCTATATACGCTCCATGGGTGTTTTTTCAGGGAATCCATTATTTTTTAGTAAATTTGGATATTTTTACTTTCCATATACACCAAAATTGACATAATATTAATGGAAATAGCCCTCTCCCCCTCAATAAATACTTTTCTGGTAAAGTATCTTTATTGTCATTATGAAAAGTTGAACAGTAAAGATTTATAGTTAAAAGTAAACAATTTGGTCTTTATGGTACTGAAGCCTATTAGGGTCAATCAAATGAAAAAAAAAATCTTGATAGGCTATCTTGTTATTACAAGATAAAGAGAATCCCATGAGTAACTTATTTTAAGGTCGCCATACACCGATTTATCGAATAGCTAGGTCAATGCCTTACTTTATCATAATTATGTTACCCGTCTGCCATTAGCTCAGGTTAGGTGCATAACAGTTGGACGTTAAACCCCATTTCATTTCATTTATTTTATGTTACAGAATCGGCAAATTCATGTCATTCTCCTATAAATATCATTCATTATTTCCATGCCTCCATTAAAATCTTCCGGCGTGGCTTCCCCTTGTCAGGGCCTGACATTGACAGCTGCCTAGTCGTTCGGATAGGACGAAAAACCGAGGTCCTGTGTACACATTGACGTGCACGTAAAAGATCCCTTGGCAGTTGGAATTTGATATAAGAGTAGGCCGTAGCGTCGCTGCCCGGGCAAAAATTTCCCTATTAGCAGTAGCACACTGTATTGCGTATGCCCGTCTTCCAGTATCCCAGGTTAGGCGCAGAAGAGTAGGACGCTAAACGCCATTTCATTTCATTTCCATTAAAATCGTAAAGTTCC
Source organism: Patella pellucida (assembly GCA_917208275.1). Taxonomy (NCBI): domain Eukaryota; kingdom Metazoa; phylum Mollusca; class Gastropoda; family Patellidae; genus Patella; species Patella pellucida. Next base: position 54,057,186 of record OU795039.1, on the reverse strand, counting down.
TACTCTCATTCACTTCATACTCCCACCAACTTCATATTAATATTTTTATAGTCTGTACTGATTGCAGAAGTTGCCGAGTTTAGCGATTTTTATACGTTTCAAATTAAAATCTGTGTGAAGCCTAAATGAACAAAAAACAACAGTATTTTTACGGTTAATCATCAACCGCTATTGAACGGCAGATATGATTCAAATCTGTTGAAAATATGGGTGTAATTACATTTTTTTTTCATTTGGTTGACCCTATTGGTCTTCCGTATTATGGAGATAAAGGACCAATAATACGGTAAAATAGTTTGGCTATCATTTCTATATTATTAGATATGATTATGATTTGAAAGTCTTCGGTCATTTCTGGAGACCTGCTGAAACTGAGATGAACTATGAACGATACAATCATAATTATCATTTGCAAAGTGTAATGATGTCGTTTAGCCGCAGAGGTTGCTTTTAGAACTATTCAAATAAATAAGAAGGGAATCAGGTGTATATAAATTCGTACATACTATCTCTATGGTTACACCATCTCTATATAGTAGACTATTACTAAATTAATACTTTAAATAGCTCGGCAAATGGTCCCTTTAATGTTATAGATTATTTAGCACTTTCGTTATCAATTCAACTTATAAATGTTATAAAAATGATAGTTGTCCAGATAAAGTAACATTACTCCAAATACAACAGTAAACCATGCTTTGATAACCAATCAAATTTTGTTAAAGCCCCAATACCACTCTTGTTGTAACTGAATAATATGTCCCAACTTTTATTTTTTGGTCAACCAATTGTACTATTTCACAATATTCCAATTAATAAATGATACAAATTTCATCTTAACACACCTAATTTTATCTGGACCTGTCAAGCCAGCAAGAGTGTTATTGTCCCTTTAACAAATTGTTTAAAAGCTACGGGGTTAGATAGCTAATGGTTAGCACGTGCGCGCTGTATCATGGGGTATGTCATTGAGTCAACTGGCGTGGTTTCGATTCCACGGTTATACGTGATAATGAGTAATATGCCTGTCCAACCCCGTGGGTTTTATTCGGGTCCTCTGGTTTCCTTCCACTGCTAAAGACCCCTACGTGCAAGCGAATTATTGAAATAATATTGAAAGATGCGTTAGTCTCGAAACGATCTAGTTTGTGTCGAGTGGACGTATTTCTCTCTGTCTCTATCTCTGATGTAAGGTGAACGTTTAGTATGTTAAGGAGTTGCCGAATATATCAATAGTAGGCATTTACAGTATTGAAACATCTATACATATTCGGCCTACTGTTTAAGAAAAAAAAACCAAATATAATAAATAAATAGTCCATTCAATTTTTAAGGGCCTCAACAAAACCATTTGTAGTTTGTTGGATTTATCCAACAGCATTTTTAAAAAGAAAAAAAAATTATAAATTATATAGATCTATATAGGCCTATATAAAAATAATCCAGCACATTGTAGTTTGTTGAATTTACCAAACAGAATTTAAAAAAAAAAAGTTTTTTTTTATATAAAACATATAATATATAAGGCCTATATCAACAAAAATCCTGCACATATTGACACATTGTAGTTTGTTGGAGTTACCCAACAGCATTTTTTAAAAAAAAAAAAAACCCTTTATATATAGTTTATATAGTAGGCCTATATTGACTTAATAAAAAAATCCTGCACATAATGTTTTTGAGTATTGACATATTCGGCAACCCCTAAACAAAAAACTAACGAGGTCTGTCGAATGCGTCTATTTGTGTGACGTCAACGTCAGACCGTCATGGAGTCGCGGACAGAATGAAAACGGTCGAAAATAAGGTAAAGATTGGAAACAATTGGCTATGATATCGTTTTGTGGGAGTATTTATGCAAATCAAAAAGACTGGATTGAAGAAAAAACATATCTGAGTGGATCGGCAGAGGTTTGATTGCCTGACATTACGAATTGTGGAGAAAAAAAAAACCAATTGAGGCGAGAACAGGTAAAATCGAGTCTTCAAAAGGCATTGCATCCTGTTCTTTTTTATTATATTGTCTGGTACGACATTGTGTATGCATATATATACGGATAGAAGGTCAGATTCCTGTGGTTATATCCACTAACTAGGTTATTTGGAGACAAACATATACCAGGGCCTATTTTGAGGATTATTTGACGAAGCACGGTCTCCGGGTCATTGCATTTTTTCTTAAAATTCGGCCACCAGAGAACGCCGGAAACACCATTTCCAAGTAGAGAGTGATCATTTCAATACAATGTAGCTCCTTTAAGCCTCCTTATCTTTCAGAAATTGTGATCAAACAGATCATGAACTATGAACAAAACAATCGGATAAAACTCACCAGAAATAATAACCTCCAGAATTATTACCACACTACTTATTTATGTATATCCGACCGCTTGTCCGGGTACCGGATGTTCAAAGAAAAGTCCGAAGTCGATTCAAAGAATCATCCTTGGGCCCGTATTTTCGATACGAATTTTTAGAAATGAAGGGTCTAACTTCTCTTCTGATAGGGATAAAAGACAGTGTCATATCGCATAATGGAAATGGGCGGTAACCGGTAACAGTACAATATGTCTTTATCACTATCAGAAGAGACGTTCTGACGACTTGAGTTTTTGAAAATCGCTTCGAAAATACGGGCCTAAATCTCTTTTTTACTGTCCGACAAATGCCTTGGGTTCGGACATTTTTCATGCAAAACACGACACTTCTGAAACAGAAAGCGAAATAATGAGACTGGATACCAAGTCGAATGACATGATCGATGATCACAACACAATGACTGAGCTGCTGATGGCGCACTTGCTTATTGCATGATCGCACATTTTACAAGTACACACTCAGATTCACAAAGATGTACACACCTTTTTTCAGAGCACGGATTTTAGATTTTCAAAGCACGGATTTTTCATCCGAAGGCACGTCGGTGCCTGTAGGCACGTTTAAATAGGCCCTGACACTCAATGACAGAGAAGCTAAAGCCCCCTCGTTGCACCACTCGGCTACCTGACCGCTACGGGATGGTCTTGGCCAGAGTTCTTAACCAAGAAGGCGACTCAAGTCTTATTCGTCTGTTAAACTAGTAGTTTTATTGTAGTATCCTGGTATTTAACCCCTGCTTCCACATAAGTGATATCGCAGACAAGAAATAGGAGAGCCGAAGCTGCTTCCTGTTTTTAGAATATAATTTTGCAATCTTATCATTTTCGGCCTTAGGCCATGGATTTGGGTTTTGTGGGAAGTTCTTTCCTTTATTTAAAGGGGCCAGCCCGAATTTCATGAATGTATGAAATGTAAACGTCAAAATATAGAGGAATAGTGTATTTACTTTGTCTAAAAATTTCAGTTCAAAATATTGAGTAGTTTGGACGTGAATGCAAAAAACGCGTAACTGGACACTTGCTCTTTTAAGTTTTTCTTTTAAATTGTTGTGGTCGTTTTACTTGATTATATTACACTTACAATGATTAACCACAAAAATATTTCCTGTCAGTTGCAAATGGTTTTGTAAGATTAGATGGGGTTGGAGCAATGTGATTAATTACAAGACAGACAAATAATTTATAATAGAAGCCATATCGGTAAATGGTTACATAAATAGAATTATACCCAGTTCACAATATTATTTGATTGACACTCCAGACTATTTCTGACATTTAATGTCAATTCAATCCAATTATAAGTACACAGAAACTAAATGCTAGCCAATGTTTAAGAATGAGATAAACACCCCGCCAACTCCAAACAATTGTACCATCACTCAGATAATAGCATGTTTTTATTATTACTCCGTAACAATTAATAAAGTAATCTGTAACAATGCATTGAACAGTTTCTGTACATAAAAAAGAACACCCCTCGTACACGTTTCGGATTAATTCAATATTTACTACCTTAAAGTACATAAGTATACTTTCAGATCCGTTCCATATTTTTCTTGACTCAAGCCTTTAAATACAAATGTACACCTCTCACACATCAAATAAATTTTTTGGGGGGAGATAAAACAGATGTCGGTTTGTATATCAATTGCAGTTTCGTCTGTTTTACATCAAATCGGCCAATACTACCAGACGTAAACACGCCAATCCTCCATTTTATCCATATGGAAAAAAAATACGCAATTAAATTTGCTGCAATATATATCCAGAATCAAACAGGTAATAGGTTACATTGCCATTGGCGAATTAGTACCCAAATTTCTCAACACTCAGATTTTATAAGGACACAATTTGATTGAAAATGATTGACTATAGCAGGAAATTCGAGTTATTTAAGTTAGTGATATATACACGTATAACAGTATAATCTCACGCCATCCGCAATTTGTCAATTATGTTGTCAACGAATGACCGATATTATAGTCGATACATGTAGACCAAGAGCTTATTAAAGCTGATCTATTACCGTAATCTATTTTTACGAACACAGGCCTTTTCATTTGAAGTCAAGATAAATTACTGGCCTCGGGTTTATGACATTTATACAACCATATATGTACTCGAAAATAAGACAAGGAAGGCTGAAACGATGCAATAAAGACCGCACAACCAAAATACCAATTCCACAAAAAGAATATATAATATTGGCCCGAAACAAGTCGGTAGCATTATAATAATCTTATCTATACCACCTATTGCTGACATTAGAGCTTAAAGGACCTAAGTCCGTAACTCAAAATCCTCCAAAATCGTCGACATAGAAAACAAGAATTATTGGTCGATTTAAATCATCATTGATGATGTTAACTCACCGGGAAAAGATGAGCTTCTGATATCCGATATTGAAGATAAAATATATTTTTTTAACATTGGTACGAATCGTGTACCATAATGCGCTTCAGCCCCAGTTGTAATAAGAGACTCGAAGGACGAGGCTAGACACATTACACCAAACCAGACGGCACATGTAGACTGGAATAACCAGACGCTTAAAAAGTGCACTAGATTAAGACTGCATGGCTTATTTCGTCGAACATAACTGATTTGAAATTGGGAGTAAAAAATTAAACCATTGAATGTAAATCAGTTTATATACATTCATATTGGAGTATTCTATGCGTTAAGACCCACTTTTATCAATTTCTAGATCCCAAATGTTAGCGATTTAGCTCCTGTAATATTTTGGTTGGTGTAAAATGCCTCCCCGTTCTTCGTTGCTTCTGCCGAGTATTTTATGAGTTTGGTGAATGAGCCGTCTTTCTGTCTCGGTTGTGTGTGTCTGTGATGTGATTTGCTCTTCAACACCGATCCACCACCCATTACAGTTTCGTTTCATCACATGAGAACTAAGTGCTTCCTATACTTGCCACAATTTATAAACGATTTCCGCTTTCGGACAATCAGGGGCCAGGAAGTTACGATCCGATATACGCAATTATCGAAAGGAACCAAGATATTTAGATTATAACCATGCATTTCAAGTTTCATCAAAATCAAATAAAAATTGTGACCTCTATAGGGTCCACAACCTTGAAATTTTTAACAGTATTCGCGTACAAACAGTGGCCATTAGGGTAGAACGGTGATATAATCAAACGATTTTCGAAATCGGATAATAATTGTGACCTCCAGAGGGACCACAAGCTAAACAAAGGCGATTTTGCGTATAATCAGGGGCAATAATTCAGGAAGTAACGATCCGATGTGTGCAAATATCGAAAGGAACCAAACTCTTTGGGCTATAACCATGCAATTCAAGTTTCATCAAAATCGAATTAAAATTGTGACCTCTACAGGGTCCACAACCGTGATATACCATTTTTAAACAGTATTCGCGTACAAACGGCGGCCATTTTGTATGGCAATTTTGGTCCGATTTTCCACAGATTCGAACTTAACCTTCCTTAGGGTGTAACGGTGATATAATCAAACGTTTTTTTTCAAATCAGATAATAATTGTCACCTCCAAATGTACCCCAAGCTATAATAGGTGATTTTTCGGACAAGCAGGGGCCATAATTCAGGAAATAACGTTCCGATAGGTGCAAATATCGAAAGGAACCAATATCTTTGGGTTATAAACATGCATGTCAAGTTTCATCAAAATCGGTTCAAAATTGTGACCTCTATGGGGTCCACAAGCTAAAAATGTAATTTTTCGTACCATCGGGGGCCATTATCCATGGAGTTTTGATCCGATACATGCCACTATCGAAAGCAGCCGAGAACTTTTGGGGATAAACCTATATTTCAATTTTCTTCAATATCAGGTAAAAATTGTGACCTGTAGAGGGTCCATAAACAATTGTGGGCGGACGGACGGACGGACGTCCGGACGAACAGGGGCGACGTCATAATATGTCCACATGAAAATGTGGGCGTATAAAAAGTATGAAGAACGTTCAATTAAATTTTGTTTCTACTGATTAAAGATTCATAATGTAAGATAATAAACAACGTCTCCATTATCCGTCTCAGCGTTAAATTATTAAATGGCACGGATAATCTAACGCGTTTAATATCTTGGCAATTCGATGGTCCCGGGAGAGTTAAAATGTCTAAATAATAATTTATACCTGAAGCTAGGAGAAGGACCTGCGATAGGCAGATTTATCACTTGCACTATGCATCTTTCAAGTAATCACACTTCATGTCTCTGGCAATGCAATGACCTGTTCGCACTTAACTAGATATTTATAGAAACAGTTTTGCTGCATAAACCATCAATTTTTAAGTTTTAAAATGTCGATAAAGTCAGATTAGGCTCTCTCGCTCTCACTCAATGGGGCTTTACTCAGAAACGTGGTTTCTGGTAAACTTATGGGTTGAGCCAATTAAGAGGCCCGTCTTGCATAGGTTGTAGACGGGTAAGTGATCCCGAAACCTAATCGATCCCGTAGCCTTAGATAGAGACACAAATGCCTGGGGCTTGTTTCACAAAATTTTAACAAAGATAAATCCAGAGTATAGTAATTTGATTATAAGATTGATTTTATTGCTTAGCCAATCAAAATTGAAGTATCTACTAAAATTTGGATTTTATCTTTAGTTAAGATTTCGTGAAACAGGGCTCAGATGAGTAGCAGCGGCCAAGAACCAAGGTGTTATAGACCTACTAAATTATATTAGAAGATTTTGGATTAGTTATGGATTAAGATTGTCTTGCCACGATCACCTTTAAATATTATGATATTACGAGTATTTACATTTGGTCTTCTTTCGACTTTCAGGACAGATTACTTTTCTACATCGAGCGGAATATAACACAGCGTAATACCCAAGAGACCTAGAAGCTCATTACAAGAATGTCCCTTGCCAATCACAAATAAACCACCAGGAGAACAACATTACATACAGAGCCACTGTCCTTGATAAGTATGTAGAACCCTGTAATGCTATAACTAATCCAACATCCATGGATGCGTTATTTTACGCAAATTAGTAAATAGATTTTAAACATCATTTTGTTAGAAACCTCCATTTAGATACCGGCAAGTAGTTTTTACTGAGGTCGCGCACTTTGTCCAATACATGAACGAACAAGTTGACATATCCATAGAACAACATACTCACAACAGAATAAAGATGACAAACATTTTTTTTCAAAAATGACAAGCAGACATGATTATTTTTAACTATAGTTTTGTGTGGCGTATTATATTTAGACTCACGGATTCACGCAAATACAGGGATCTACTCTGGCAATGTTTGTTTACCTCATTAATTTGCCGATGCATAATTTTAAGACCGACCGCAGTGACTGCACTTATTTGCGACCGACTATTTTCTGTCTGTGGGAAATTTTGTTCTTAGACCATCATACTAAGAGCGAAACACAACAAGGTTATTTTATATCAAAGTTTTGCGTCGTGACGTATGCACTGAACACTTAATTTGATACCGACTGCTCTTATTTTGCGACCGACTGCACTGATTTTGCAACTATTTTTTATCTTGCCGGTAGGGTTCTTTAGCTGTGGGAGGAAACTGGAGGACCCGTAGAAAACCCATGAGACTTGACAGGCGACCCTACTCCGCGTCACGTACGACGCCAGTTGACTCAATGACAGACTTTATGATACAGCGCGCACGTGCAACCATTCACCTCCTCCCAATTCTTTAAAAACAAAAACTGTACACTAATAAGGCATATAGATGTGACCTGCCTTGATGGTGTTCGTCTGCTGAATGACCCCATTAACGCAGAACGTCAAAACAGGTGGCTGCGGAAACCGGGCCATAATATCAAAAAGTTTAGACATTAATTTTAGAAAACAAATTTTGTATTCCATAAATCTTAAAAATAAAAAGGTACCCACCTCCCCATTATTATTTGAAAACTGCGTTTACACACATCCACTTGAGGGCAATGTGGTTTAGCGTCCACTCAACACAACTAGGTCATTTCGGGACTAACATGTGGTTTAATTTTATTTCCATAATTCCCTTGCGCGTAGGGGTCTTTAGCAGTGGGAGGAAACTGGAGTACCCGAGGGAAACGCACGAGTTTGAGAAGGCGCCCCTATATTCATGCCACATACGCTCTCAACAGGGCTCGAAACCACAGTCAAAAAGCTTGTGGTCGACTAAATATTTTACGTATACTGAAATATACAATTTTAGAATATGCCGATATTGAATGGTTTAACTGTTCAAACTGGCCTTAGAAAAAATTCATCTAAAACAATTTATACAAAGAGCTTGGTTGTGAATCATTGTCTTATCGGAGAATAAAACACAAATTAATTTATCTATATAAAAAGAATAACCTAAGTCCCATTTATGTGTCTGAAGTTTTTCTAAAAAATTGAACCACCAATATAAAATTATAATCTTCGTAGCGAAAATCTGAACCTCAAACTACCACTTTGTAAAACCAGCTCATATTGTAATAGTTTTTTCACTGCACAATAAAACTTTGGAGTAATTAACCTGAAAATATCAAAACCTCACAAACGTTAAGTAAATTTAAATTGGGCCTCTCACGTGTGTATCCTATGATTAGAACACCCCTTTATTATAATACTGGAAATAGAAAAGAAAATATTATCCATTGTCAATTAAGAAATAAAGCTTGTTACTTAAATAATCACTTATTCTACCCCTTTATTAGTGAAACAAAAATGTGCGCTAGGTGTAATTCTGTGGATGAAGAACAATTCTCAAAAATAACCTATACTACCTTAAACAAAATGTTACAATTGACCTGATCCTATATGGCAACCCTACTCTTCCAGACAATACCAATTCTAGCATATTTGAAATGGTTCAAAAATACATAAAAGACAACAAGAGATTTTGACACTTTAATATTTAAAACTTAAAATTACACTCCAAGTATGTATGTATGTTTGTTACCCACTGCCTGTATATAATATGTCAACCATTGTATTGTAAACATAAGATTTAACTATTTTATAGTGAATAAAATATTGTTTAAACTAATCTGTATTCCACATTTATATTAGGAAATGTTACTCCAAAAGCGGCAAGATTCTTTGGGTTTACTTATAATTAAAATCAAAGTGTCTTTTGGTGTTCTGTTTGGTGTCCAGGTTGCAGGAAAAATCTATAAACCATATAACGTTTTACAAGAAAGCCATTATAACGTTGATGATATGGATTCCATAGAGAGTAATAGTTAGACCAAAACAGGTCCAAAACATAATCATAGTCACACGAATCGGCATTTGTTGGAAACTTATTGTGGTGTAAAAGTCCTATACGCGTCAGTTATAAGATGCCTTATCTAGCTGTGTGGATTGATTCTTGTACTACTATATTATACTCCGTCGCATTGGTAACAGAAAGCCTTTTTCAGACCAATAATAATGTGATGCGCGTGTTATAATCAACCCTCGCCTTTGTAATACGGTGTGAAATGTTGTTTTAATTTACAACAAAGAAGAGAAGGTTTCGGTTCATATCTTGTCAGCTTGTTTAAAATCAATCTGTCAACTAATTCAGTAATATGGAGGAGGCCTGGAGCTCAAGTACTGCTGGTGTAAACTTTACCAATTTTACAAGTAAGTTTTAATTATATTTTTGTCTGCCAATTGTGATAGACGGAATGATTATTTCAAATCAATGCAGCGGACATTCATTTCAATGTTTTATTGTTATGTTTAACATATAGACAAGATGAATTAAAACTAAACCAAGTTTTAGATTTTTACCTTGCAACATCCCTGATGGTGAAAGATGGGAATATCAAATAACACTGTCCATTACTTTGGGGATCCAACATAACATACAATTTGTAGAGGAATATTTTTAGGCACCACGCAGTTGGTGATTTTTTTTGGTTGGTGGTGCTTAAACATATATGACTTACACTAAGTGGGGTAGTGTTTTGGTTTTAAATTGTATGAATCTAACTGGTATTTTTAACAAATATATGACCCCCTTTTTTGTTGACAATTTAACTTTTATATTTGTGAAAACGTATCGTTGTGATATACTTATTTTCTTAGATTATTACATTCTCACAAATAATCATTATTTAATAGTTTTCCGTTTGCATTAAAATCGAAGAGATTTACGACGAGAAAGCGCCCGGGGATTACACGGTGCATGGAAATTGTGCTCGAGGGAATTTTAGGAATCGCACAGGTATATAGCTATCCATGTGATTTCAAATCCAAAGTTTTCAAGTAAACCTAATGCAAGCGAATCTACCTTTTTTTTAGTTGAAGTGGTAGGGAATGAATGACTCTAACGACTGTGTTTTAAGGGCATCCTAACTTTCGTTCGTGGGTGATTAACGTGTCGAGTTTTCTTCCGTCACTCTGGTTTCGAGCTACTTAGTCCCGAAATAACCGGATTAATCATGAATGGAAATTATCGTGCGAGTCTATTATTGAAATAAATTACCATATTATGTTAGTCCTAAAATGTCCGGATTACTGTTGAGTGGAAGATAAACTCATTCTCTGTCTCTCCAGGGGAATAGTGATTAAGACAGACGGGAAGATTGTTTCAGTAAACATCCTGTGTTTATAGGATTTTATTTTAGACTATAAAGGATAGTCACACGCAGATGAATAAAAACAATGCAGTTCGTTATCGGAAAGACTTAACGAAAGGCAACGCCTACAAACTATAGGAATCAAAGGATTATAAATGAAAATAGAGGATTTCTTGTAAATAACGTAAATATATAAACTAATATTTCGGATAAATTAGATAAAAATAATAATTAAAGATAATACCAATCAGGTGTGGTTATACCATATCGGAATAATCACAAAGCTTTAATATCAACCCCATGTGTAAGTTGACACTATTACCGAACTATAAAGGGAATTTCCTTAAAAAGGGGCACATAATAAGAACATTTTGGACTGTCTACGAATTGAAGTCTTCTAACTGTAGTCTTCTTCTCCTCTCTCCCCATTTACCCATTTTGTTTGTGTATGGGTAAGCATCCATGGTTTAACAGAGTTAAGAGGTTGGTTCCGTTGAAATGTTGAGCCGACAGTTGCATGTTTACAAGTATGCTACATCCAGTTTGTGTATCTGAAGATTAACATGGTGAAGCCCAAGGACGTCCTTGAGCACCTGTGGTAGCAAGCGTCCAGCTCATTGAAACTTGGGGAAAAGTTAGAGCCGATAATAAATGGAAAACCAATGGAGACCTGGGGCCAATTAAAGCTGTGGCCAAACAATGCACACATTCTATGTTTTCATTCTTTAGCTGGTTGGTATCCAATAGTTAGCGCAATGGGACTGCGCCATACACCATTTACACAAAACAATACAAATCTACGGACAAGACACCATACGCATAAATCACAAACAAACGTATACAAGTATATCTTAAACTAGTCAAGAAAATATACGATATTTCTTCGAGCTTTCCACGTGGAAGCAAACGTTAAACCACTAAAAAGAAAGGCAGACAGCTCGTCCAGTGTTAAGTGATGTACCCTCAAAATCTTAATGATCTCTCATACTTTCTGGCTTATAACCTCCCGGGTATAAGTTCAAAAACGCAGCAATTTATCGAGGGATGACAATTGGTCCTATTCTGTGGTGCAAATGAAAAGCTTTTAAACTATTAATTGAAGAATACTATTGGGATATGTGTCTAATACTGCTGGACAATCAGTGTTGATGGAAGGACAAGCAATATATAAGACCATGTTGAATGTAATTATAATCCGACCATTTGGAAATCCTAGTTGATAAGCCAATGTCCTAACGTTCCATTAACACGACTGCTATACAATTATAACGTGCGTGATTAAATTAGATTTCAACGACGGCATTTCAAGGAGCTTAAAGCTGCAATTTCATATGTTTAAGTTATAATTTTAAAATTTATTTAAAAAAAGCCTTAAAATAGATGGTATCCAGAAACAGTCCTACCCTGTTAAAGAATAATCGTATAGTCAGTTGAGAAATTGGCAAAGATATCATTTTTAACTTCAAATTCAAACGTTTGAAGTTTGAGCATAGCAATTCCATTCACAGAACAGGAAAACAAGGGAGGTAATTTTGTTATTATTTCCTGTATCAATGATTTTAAAGGATGGGAAATAATGCCCATGATTGTGTAATAGTGAGTTGGTAACCTTTTGAGCGAAGGACATAGCATAAAAAAAAATGTTTGGCTTTCCTAGAAAATATGAAATTATCCCTTTCAAAAACACACTAAGTAGTCAAAACCTTATATTTTCGATAACAAAGTTAATTTTTTATTATTGAAAATTCACTTCATTAATTTTCTTGGTGAGAGTGATAATAACTATTTAATCTTCCATTAACAGATAATTTAGCAGAGTGATAATACCTATTTAATTATACATAAATAGAGAATTCAGCAGATCCAAATTATTTAGCAATCATTACATTTCCGATTCAAGGGAACGTCCGTAAATAACGCCCTTATTTTACCGGGGTCAATGAATATTTTAAAAGAGTCTCCCTGTTAATGCCAATCCATGAAATTTATTCCGTTCTCCGTCCATTCTCTGGCTAACATTCACTCATAAATCAGCCTTAAACTGAATGTAACGCATATCTTGTAATCAGTGGCGAGTTACTAAACTTTGTTGATATTAATGTGTCTGGTTTGACTGAAAGAATAAATCGTTTTACATGTTAAATTGATCATGGAGGAGTGTCATTCGTCTGATTAGTATTAACTTTACGTCCTTGAATAGGATGCAACTTAGGTTTTTAACTAATGCCTTTTTAATAGAGACGAGCAATATAATTGTAGCATTAGAAGAAAGGAACTGGTGGATAATGCTGATCGGTAATCATAATATTTTTTTTGTATGAAATCAATATATTTTAAACATTTGAAGTCTTTATTAATATACTCTCCCAAAAAAGAAACGCAACGTGACATATCATCGTCGGTATACCCTCGCTCTACCATCGCCTTGTCGCAACAGAAACCGCGACACGTCGCTGAACCAAACTGCTCTCCAGTGATACTGTGGCCATACCCCAGTCTCTGAACCCACTGAAGTTAAATTTCACGCTGTCAGTGTATTTCAAAACCGCAGCTCTGTCGGGGACGTCTGGCTCGTTATCCGGTTTCACGTAGTCGTTTACCGACTGCATAATCTGAGATTCTACGTCGTCTAACAAATGCTGTTACAGTAGAGGTCGTTGTTGAGAATTGTTTCCGCCAATGACGTAACCGGAAGTGACGATCCAGGACAGGTGGGGTCACTCTTGTTTGGCCTGAGCTTGTGCGGTCACGTGTTGAACTTCGCTGTCAGTACCTATCCCAAAGACCTGAAATGGAACTCAGTGAAACATTCAGCAGCCTAGTTACAACTGCTAGAGATTCACCTGCTTGTAATCGACCAATAACGTTGTTGTGTTGGTCTTCGTACAGATGTGGCATCACTTGGTTCGTTGAATGTGTACATGTACAACTGATTTGAAAACCGAGAACCCCGGGAATTTGAAGGCCTTAGATTTAGGTTCCGTGCGAAAAGCTCGAGAAGTTGTTAAATTCACGTGTCTTGATGCAATCAAGCGAAAACAAATTTCGACAAAAAGGATGGCCAGTCACAATTAGTGACCCTACATTTAAAACCAATAATGAAATTTTTCATTCTTACATAATGACTTTGAAAACAAGTAACATTTATGGAAATAACACCCTCGTTCAAATAAAAAAAAATGATGAAAAATGGGCTTTACGTTTCTTTTTTTGAAGAGTATATTATCAAAGCCAGTCGGTATAATCAATAAAGTCAAATGTAAATTCATCTGTGTACTGTAACTATCTGTTTGGTATTTGGACGATGAAATATATTCACAAAAAATAATTATTTTCATAGATGTATATGTAAGGATAATTGAATTGAGAAACCTAGTTTCATACTCGCTCGCAAATCTTATATACGCCGCTGGTTGTGTTTTTTAAAAACTAAACAATTGGTTCATATAGCAGAACAATTGGTACATAGCATGGCAGTTCATATTAACGCTGTCTACATATCACCTTAGAGAAATTTAAAATAGTTGCAATTATTTCAGTGCGTGGTGTTATATATCTCAATGTGGTAACGGTCTATTGTGAAATCCCGCAAGTGAAAATCCAGGATAAAACTTCAATTTGTTTCCAAATGGTTTTAAAATTACAGTGCTCAAATCATTCCCATCTTTCTCGATAGACAAAATACATCTGATATTTTAGTGTAAAGACTGTTATTACTGTGTAATTTTAATACAAAGGTCCTTTTAAAAAAATATATTTTGTGCTAGACGTTATCATTGATCGATTCGGATAAGTACCGGTGGAATACATTGAGTGTCACTAATGTAAAGCCGTTTATTAAAAGTCATTTTTGAAATTTTCATGTTTTAATTTCCGATACAAAGTTTTCGGTGTTGCATTTTAAACGATTAAGGTTATTTGATGGGCACTCTAGCACTTGAATATAAATATAACTTTATTCACGTCGGTATTATCTGCTTCTTGAAAGCAATTACGGCCATTTAACTCTATTCTGCTAATTTCCAAGTAATTAATTCTCTACATAACTATTATAAATCGTATTATATGTGTATTATAAAATCTATGGTACATATGTCACTAGACTATCTATTACTTGGATTCGGAAATCAACCTTCCTTAAGAGACCAATTATTATTCTATCGATGTTCTACCACGATCTATAAGTATACTTGAATAAACCATGTTGAATGCTACTTTGCTCCAATGAATTCTACTGACTGAATTATATCGCCAGACCTAAATAACAATACAACAAATCACAAATTAGTAGTACCCCTACATGCCCTTTTCTTACTATAATTACAGTTAGATCATATATTTTTATTTAGCTACAGAAACTGTCAGTTTTGATACAATATGTGCACTGAAGGGTTCTGGTGATCTATTGTGCAAATCTAACATTACTGAGCTGCTGCATGACAGTAGCACAATTTATGTTAGATATCTGGAACATTTCTTTTTTTTTTTAAAAATAGATAGAAGAAATTGCTGAATAATTATTTCAGTGAATCGATGAATATTCATTTGAGTTTTTATAAGCCCACCTGTTCATGTGGACATATATTGTCGTCACCCCTGTCCATCCGTGTTTGTGGACGCTCTACAGGTCACATTTTAAAATCAGATTGTTCATTTAAATATTGGCATGTATCGGACCGTAACTTCATGGATTATGGCCCCTGATTGTATGAAAAGTCATGTTTTTAACTTGTGGCCATTCTCGAGGTCACAATTGTTATCCGATTTTGATGAAACTTGAAATGTATGTTTATAACCCATAGATCTCGGCTCCGTTTGATAATTTACTGGATGGTTATGGCCCCTGGTTGTACAAAGAATCACGTTTTGGCTGATTATTTAGGTGTAAATAATGAAAAAGGAGAGCGAACTGTAGCATCAGGTGTACCCATTTTTTTATTTTTTTTTATTAAAATCCATCTTGATTCTTATCACTATGACTGAGAATCCGCTGAACTTTTCGGCAAACACATGGATGGAACCCGGGACCACCAAGTCAGTGCCTTATTACTCAATTTTGTTAAAAGTAGTTTATAGGCACCCGTATCCATTCACTTGATTTGATAATTGTTTATTTTTTTGCAGTGTCTATATTCTGTCTTGTCCGCAGGTTTATCTTGTAGATTTTTGTTTTACGTGTAGTGCAGTCCTCCTGAAATTACATGTACTATTTCATTATTCCGTATTCATATTTGTTGCTGTTGCTGTGGCATATATTTCACTTTTTAAAATTCGATGCCGTAAATGTTAAGTAATAATAGGAGTCACTAAAAGGTTTCTAACTTTAGCACGCTTTTCAATTTCAGAGTTTTTTCTGTCTTTAATGCTGCGTAAAAGCAAAAGTAACACCATCAATTTTAGCACAAAACAAAAACTGTGCATTAACTAGAACGTTTTAAAAGATTGGACTGGCGTTTAGTGTCTGCGAGAAAATAACCTTATTTAGCGTCGGCCAACATAATTTTAAATTCATTTTGAATTTTTTACCCGTGGTTACTCCTGTTGCTTTTTCCTCTGAAATTTTACTTCAAAACTAGTTAACTCTCCATTATGAATATAACGCGAGCTCTTAAGGTCATGAGGCCTATCATTGGGTCAATTTGCTTAGACCTCAGACTTGCCTCCGAATACTGGGAGGATCCCCCCCCCCCCCGCGCACACACAACCACGCTGCTGGTAGAGCGAATTATTGAAATAAATATATTATGTTGATCCCTCAAATCTTCAGTTGGGTGGATATTAAACCCATTTCTCTCTATATACACATATGTGTTTAGTTGCGTGTAAAGTGTAATATACTATACAAAAGTAAAACCAATGTTTGTTACATATCGCAATGAAATGATATGTTCTGGTGTCTGTATAGAAAGGATGACAGTACTCACACAAAACGCCCATCAGTACTTATTAACAACTTGCGCGTTTCTTTTTCGAAAACCCCGTATCTGTAAATACGTGTAATAGTATGTAGACTGTTGAGTTTCAAAATAATAAAATACGACGTTCCAATGGAATAATTATAAATATATAGATGTATACGAATTTTACACCAGATTTAGGTATACCGTATTTCCTCGAATACAACCCCGGGGTTCTTTTTCGTTCTGCACCCCGCGACCCCAGGGTTCTATTCGAGGCCCAGGTATAATCGAGGCCGGGTTGTATTTTTTCAGACCCGAATTAATTCTTCCAAACTTCTTTAGGAGTGACA
The DNA here is from genome assembly GCA_917208275.1 of Patella pellucida. Lineage (NCBI taxonomy): Eukaryota > Metazoa > Mollusca > Gastropoda > Patellidae > Patella > Patella pellucida. The sequence continues at coordinate 54,040,031 of OU795039.1, read as the reverse complement.
TTTTGGTCAAGTAAAACAAGCAGACAGGGTCGGTCTTGCAAATACGAAGGCTAAACTCTCTGTGCGTGATATGAGACGATTACTTTCTGTGCAGGGATCATCAATTAATTTATATTTTGACAGGGAGTATTCAGTTTTTACTTTAGACCCGGGTTCTATTCGAAACCCGGGTTCTATTCGAGACCCTTGGTTTATTTATCTCAACACCCCCTTAGCACTGGGTTCTATTCAAGACCCGGGTTGTAATCGAGGCCGGGATTGTATTCGAGGAAATACGGAACATGTATTTGCACAAGGTGGTGGTGAACCTATGTTTCTTTACGTGAAAAGAAAACATAAAGTGACTAATATTTGATTTGCGGCTGTGCATATTTATCCCCCAAAGATCTTGTCCATGATTGTTGTTCATCTACTTGTTCAGATGTGAACATTATGCCACGTCACATTAGATTCAAACCAAAATTAGGTTATAGATAATTTTCTGGGATTTACAATAACGCTGTTAGATGCAGTTATTTCATTAAATAAATTGCTTACAACCGGTTAATCATTGTCATAAGTTGACAAACAGATACTGTTGTTTATTAAGATTTATCGTCCAAAACAATAAATATTATATTATTATGGACAAGTTGATATAATCACATTATTTACACTTAAACTTGGTAAAAACACAAAAATAAAAAAAATCCTTGTAAATCAGAAATTCACCTTAAAACACACTATTGTATTTCTGTCGTGAGAGGGGAGGGTGGGTCATCTTCTCTCTTTGTCATAATGAAAACAAGTTAAAACAGGAGGTCCAGCTGGCAGATGTTTGGTGTCATCAGTGCGGATACAGTAAAACCAGTGGGGAAAAAGAATCCGATTGCTTTATGTGGAAAAGCGAAGTGCCCGCAGTAAAAACTGTTTGTGCAATAAGTTCCACGTAGTCAAAATGTATTCAATTCGGTTTACAAATACAGCTATTGAGGGTTACAGACTTTCCATTAGGGTTTTTGTTTCTTTTCTGGAAAAAAAAGAAAAGCCAGCAACAACATAATTATTCGGTTCTGGATGACAAAGCTGGTATAAACTTCGTATAATACTTTTATTATTCTTTAGACATATCATGCACAAGAATTCTTGAACAATACTTAGTTATCAGGTTCCTTGTTTGGTAGCGGTCTTGTTTCAAGCTCGGCTCTCTGGCCTAGATTATACATGTTCGTTTCTTGAGTTTAACGTCCACTTCCACCAAAGGTGATATCGTGGCAAGACTACAATCGTTGTTGTTGTTGTTTATTACATGAATGAGTAATATAGTAGATAGGTAAAAACACCAAAAATAAAATGATGAATGCACAACATAGTGACACATCACTATAACAAAACTGCTTGAAAAGACGAAAGTATCATCGTAGAAACGTTGCATGTTAATAAACCAGTAATTGTTATTACACAAATAGTGTTGGTGTGTTAACTGTTCAATTACTAAATGTTACTTAAAGATGATTCAAGAAACTGCACAATCTCTAGCAGCGGGTATCTAAAAGAAATTATTTTTTTGATGTGCCCTAGAGACCGGTATAAAGGACAAGGATTATGAGTATAAATTACATGCTTACTTTGAGTAAAGGAAAACCCAAATTTAAAAATTTTGTTTACATTGTGTCTTACATTACCAACGCAGAAAAACATGAAGAGGTCAAGCTCAGTGAGGCTGTCCATAGAATTGGTCAAGTTTCATGTCCTGAAGATAATTTAACTGTTCTGACATCTGTGAAATCCAAAGGAATATATGTCAAATCCAACCAGTATCTTCTGTATCATCTCCCTATTCTTAATAACCAAAGTTTTACATCTTGGCCTATAAGAAACACAAATCTTAATCAAGATTTTAGTAGTCCTTCCAAATAGATATACATATTGACTTTTTTGTTCTATTAACATATCTAATTTTCAGATGTGCTCTTCACTGTGATTATTTATGAATTAACTTCCAAGGAGTTCAGTCATTTAACGTCAAAATAAGACGTGGTGACACAATGGAGTTGATTTATGATAATTTCCTGGACCAAACATCAGAGAATATTGGATATGTTGTAGAGAATGATCCATCGAACACTTCGGTACCAAAAAACCTGTTGTGTGATAGCAAGATGGCCACAGGAGAATATCACGCGAAATGTGTAAGCGGAAAAAAATCTTTTTAAGTTGAATTTAACTTGTTTTAAGCATTTAAGAACTTACAAGGATACTGTTTTAAACCGTTGTGAATAACATATGGTCATAATTTATATGTTTAAAAACACTTAGAAGGGGATTAATACTATTATTAACGTTGACAAGTGTACATGACCTCATTAATGAGTAACATGTAATAACAACAAGTCAAACAGTTAGTGAACTTCAAATATCTACACAATAGATAACAATGTCCTTAAATACAAGAGGAGCCACAAAAAAAAAATTACCACAAAAAAAGGTAGAGAAAATTCGTCGCAATCTGAAGGAGACATAAGTATAAATATGGAAGATGACTCTGAACTTAAAAGCAAATTGATCGAAATGAAAAATTGTATGCTTACAAAAGAGGATTTAACATCAATAGTAAGTGATATTACTTAATCGTTTTCACAAACATTTCGTGAGGAATTTCGTTCGATACATAAAAAATTGGACCAAACGATATCCTAAAAGAAGAAAATAAAAAACTAACTCTAGAATTAGCAGAAATTATGTCGATAAACGAGAATGAAAAGTTATGGACAGACGAAGCGAGACGAATGGCCAACTGCAATGAGCAATACTCACGAAAAAACAATTCCGATCTTGATGATAAACAAACATTCATGCAGACTATACAAAGACATGTCGATATTTCAATTATATCTATATAAATTCAAGCCATTCACCCACCAACAGAAATAACCCAGTCACAACATTAGTGAAATTATCGTCGAACACCGATATTAAACGTAAAATCATGATGAACAGAAAAGAACTATCTGAAAAAGGTATAAAATGCTACGACGAGATTACTAAGAAAACTTACTTTAATGAATAGAGCCAACGACACAGATATTTGCGATAAAGCATGGTACTTTAAATTTAAACTCCGATTACAAAGCTACAGAAATAGTTAAATAAAAAAAATATCCGCAATACTTGTTTCCAATTTGTATTACAAGAATGGCGATTGTACCACGTACGAAAACAGAGATAGACCACGCCCACATCCAGTGTGTACCTTGTCAACCACACTGTCTGATTGAGTGTTTTTCAGATTCCTTGCTCCAGTCTCATCTATTCAAACGTTTGACTTTTCTACTTTGTACACTAAAATTCCGCATAGTAAATTAAAAGCCCGGTTGAAAGACATTATTCTCAGTGTCTTTTCGTCTGAATCGGGTACTGCTAGATATCAATATTTAGTTGTAAATTATGATTCTACATATTTCGTTAAGTATCACAGTCATTTAAAAAAGGTATACACTGCCATCAAGATAATTCAGATGTTGGATTTTTTAATTGATAACATCTTTGTTGAATTTGGAGGGGAAATATATCAGTAAGTGGTTGGCATCCCGATGGGCACCAACTGTGCATCTTTGCTTGCTGATCTGTTTCTCTATTCGTACGATGCTCGTAAAAACAAATAAACGATCAGTCAGACTTTTTAATTTCACTTATCGATATATCGATGACGTTTTAGCCCTTAATAATCCTAAATTCAGTGATTATGTAGAATTCATATATCCTGATGAGCTCGAAATAAAAAATACCACTGACAGTGACAATTACGCTTCCTACTTGCATCTGCGTCTCGATTTTGACAATTGCCATAAACTGAGTATTAAATTGTACGATAAACAGGATGATTTTGACTTTTCGATTGTTAACTTACCATTTATAAGTAGTAACATTCCAATATCACCAGCTTATGGAGTGTTTGTGTCTCGGCTAATTCGTTACACGAGAGCTTGCTTGTTCCTTTAATTCTGATTTTTTAAGTAGATCGAGGCATTTGTCATCTAAGCTTCAACTACAAGTATACTTGCGCACGAAACTTATTAAAACCTTTAAAAATTGTATGGCCGAAACTTATTGAAACCTTTAAAATTTTTTATGGCCGTCATATTGATTTGATTGGTAAATATAACGTATCTCTCTCGGCTATTATTATAGATATATTTAATTAACACGTATACTATTACTATCTCCCTTATAATGTCTACTACATCGTTAAACCAGTTCATCGCGTCCATTTTGCACATCGATAGTTCATTGGCCAATCACGCTATTTTACCGACATTTCGCCTAATAGTTTGGATGTAGCTATGGCGGGTGTGGCGCCATGCAGGGTAAGCTTACTCTTCCGGACACCTGTTACCACTGCTTGTCGTGTATTTTGAACCGAGGAGCAGTCCATTTGCTGATTACACTATGTTGCTTAAATAACTATTTTGCCTATAACATTTTTAGGAATTCTGTCTTATGGTTTGGATTGTTCATACTTGGTTTTTATTTTATTTTTACCACTATCAGTTTACTGACAATACTATTGCTACACAATTATTATGTCTGATCAGGTACATATCATTTTACTAATTAGACGAAATAAGTAAACCACTATGTACTCTTGCTCTAAAAATATGGTAAAAACTGCCTCACCTCAATCAATAACAATTCTACCAACACCAAACATTTTTTAAAATTATTTCTTGAAACGTTTTGCACAACAGCGTATTAACACAAAATAATTTATATTATTATAAAGTCTAGTATTATCGTTCAAAAATATATCCAAAGCAGCAATAAAACTGTTGTTCTTTCCATCAAAGAAGTATGTTTTCACTTATTCTTCATCTTGTTATTTATAAGGATCCAGGGACATAAGTAGTTATGTCCCTTGATGTTGTGCCAACATGTTCGTAGATTTGTTATTGTTTGGGATAAGGCCGTTTTCTTTCATTTTTAGAGCAAAAGTTCACCGTGATTTACTTCTATCGTCTAATTAGTAAAACAATATGTACCCGATAAGACATAATAATTGTGTAGCAATAGTATTTACTGTAAACTGATAGTGAAAAACTCCCAATCAGTCAGAAGATTGAAATATTGCTAGCCGGATGTGGACAGTTTGGTTGACAAGGTACACATTGGATATGGGCGTTCCTTTCTCTTGTTTTCATACGCTGTACAATAGCCATGCTTGTTCTATAAATTGGAAAGAAATAGGGTGGTTATTTTTTAAAATTTATTTCTGTAGTTTTGTCATCGGAGTTCAGCTTTAACGGACAAATATATACAAAAGCAGCAAACAAAGTAAAGGTCAAAATAGACCCTTATGACGATCTACAGTATAGAATATCTGCAGCCCAAAATGAGACTTAATATTCAAATAACTTTGGAGAATTAGTCACATGCTATGTATCCCTCTATAATTCAAATTATTATAATCTAATCTAGTCAATGGAGAATTAGTCACATGCTATGTATCCCTCTATAATTCAAATTATTATAATCTAATCTAGTCAATGTAATTTTAACTTTAAACCTATTGTATGACCCTAACTAAAATACCTGATTTCTTTTTAATTGTTGTCTGTAATCAACCCTTTTAATTTGTATTTACAACCTCAGACATATTCGTGTATATAATTGTATTATACATAGCTACGTCCCGCGACGACTTCCCATCAGTCTATTCCACAAGGCTATAAACAGCTCCAATATGCAATGTATCCGGTTCGACAATTGGATGCCATTTCTTTTCAACAGAAAAAATTGTTTGTGACTTCACTTATGTGGAAATGGACGTAAAACATGTCGAAAATTGTCCTCTTATGCGTGTATGCGCATATATACATATACATGAGCAGTGACCCCCTAGACCATCACCAATGGCTATCAACTACTCTATTGGGCTAATAGAAATCAGATTTGACTAAAACTTTTGCTGAAGCAATTTTTACAATTCATACATAAACAATGAAAACAAATGAAAAAATCTAAGAAAAAAAACCTCAAAATGACTAAACCATATTCAAAATGTATTTTGATCTGGCGAACGTTTCGATTCATGAATTATTTTGTCAAGGGCGGTCACTGTATATGGGCATGTTTATTTAGGCTAAAGCCTATGATTTAAACTCGCTTAGTACCCAAAATAAATAGCAATAAAGAGCATTTTTTTAACTCTCCTAACTACTTTACATATGCAATTACTAAAATGTATTGTTTCATTTTGTAGTAAAAATGAACCCTATTACTTATTAAAAACCAATTTGTAAATGCTGTAAATATTTTCTGCTTGCACATATCGAGTAAACAAATGTTTAATGTATCTAACACTAAGTCAATCCAAATGCGTACTTCTGCAAGACATGCATACCATTGATACATACATTAGTAATCGATACATTTCCGTAAACAACAAAAAAACACATTCAGATAAAACACATTTAATGGTGTACAATATTAGTAAATAATTATATACATTACAAAATACAATATACAATTATACGAACTACACAAATAACATATTACATAACTTTATGGTACGTGCTAAACATAAATAGCTATCTACTATACATATACATTAAAAAATATCTATAAACTGAATTTTTACTTGGTTAATATTACAAAACGCAACTTTCTGAAAGACAGAAATTTGTATAAATATACATGACTCTAAACATTCTATCAAATAACATACGAGGTTTACGAGATTCGACCAAACGCAAACACATTTTCATTGGCTTAAAGATTTTAATTATGAAATTAAAAAGAAGGGATTACAAGCTATACGGGACCTATTAGATGACCTAACATTAGTTGATATTTATCAAAAAAGAAACTAAAAGAAACAATGTTATACATCGCGTCAAAAAATCCACTAATACAGAGTGTAATTGATTATTGGCTAATTTCAGCCTATTGTTAAGACTATATATAAAAATGCAGCACAACTCCGTGCCCTTTCAGTGACCACTCCGGAATTAATTTAAGTATTAACATTAACTTATTGTCTTGGGACCAGGACTATGGATATACAACTCATCACTATCCAAAGACAAAACTTACAAAAAATGAAGAATTGACTCCATCTTAGAATGGGGAAAAGAATACTTCAACCAAGAGGACAAAAACTGCCCCTGGAATTACATTAAATTACCAGCGGCTGCCAGGCAGGATACGCCCATATTTTCGAGAGATGGATAGAGAACAAGCAAAACCGAAAGTGATTTTTCCTACAATCAAAGGCCATAATTCATTAAGTTACAATTTGATATGCGCAAATATCGAAAATTATCAAGATTTTTAGGTTATAAACACGCAAGTTTCATCAAAATCGAAATTAAAATTGTGACCTCTACACGGTCCACAAGACCACAACCTTGAAATACCATTTTTTAACAGTATTCGCGTACAAACAGCAGCCATTTTGTATTGTAATTTTGGTCCTATTTTCCCGAAATCTAAACTCAACCTTCCATTGTGACCTCCAGAGAGACCACAAGCTAAACAAAGGTGATTTTGCGTATAATCAGGGGCATTAATTCAGGAAGTTACGATCCGATATGCGCAAATATCAAAAGGACCCAAGATCTTTGGGTAATATCCATGCATTTCAAGTTTCGTCAAAATCGAATTAAAATTGGGACCTCTACAGGGTCGAAGAGCTTGATATACCATTTTTCAACAGTATTCGCATACGAACGGCGGCCATTTTGTATGGTAATTTTGGTCCAATTTTTCCGAAATTCAAACTCACCCTTCCTTAGGGTGTAACGGTGATATAATCAAACGATTTTTTAAATCGGATAATAATTGTGACCTCTAGAGAGACCACAAGCTAAACAAAGGTGATTTTGCGTATAATCAGGGGCATTAATTCAGGAAGTTACGATCCGATATGCGCAAATATCGAAAGGACCCAAGATCTTTGGGTAATATCCATGCATTTCAAGTTTCGTCAAAATCGAATTAAAATTGGGACCTCTACAGGGTTCACAACATTGATATACCATTTTAAACAGTATTCGCGTACGATAGGCGGCCATTTTGTATGGCAATTTTGGTCCGATTTTTCTGAAATTCAAACTCAACCTTCTTTAGGGTGTAACGGTGATATAATCAAACGATTTTTTAAATCGGCTAATAATTGTGACCTCCAGAGAGACCACAAGCTAAACAAAGGCGATTTTGCGTATAATCAGGGGCATTAATTCAGGAAGTTACGATCCGATGTGAGAAAATATCAAAAGGAACAAAGATCTTTGGGTAATATCCATGCATTTCAAGTTTTGTTAAAATCGAATTAAAATTGGGACCTCTACAAGATGGAAGAGCTTGATATACCATTTTTCAACAGTATTCGCATACGAACGGCGGCCATTTTGTATGGTAATTTTGGTCCAATTTTTGCGAAATTCGAACTCACCCTTCCTTAGGGTGTAACAGTGATATAATCAAACGATTTTTTAAATCAGATAATAATTGTGACCTCCAGAGGGACCACAAGCTAAACAAAGGCGACTTTGCGTATAATCAGGGGCCATAATAATTCAGAAAGTTACGATCCGATATGCGCAAATATCGAAAGGAACCAAGATCTATGGGTTATAACCATGCATTTCAAGTTTCATCAAAATTGAATTAAAATTGTGACCTCTACAGGGTCCACAGCCTTCATATACCATTTTTTAACAGTATTCGCGTACGAACGGCGGCCATTTTGTATGGTAATTTTGGCCCGATTTTTCTGAAATTTGAACTCGACCTTCTTTAGGGTGTAACGGTGATATATTGTGACCTCCAGAGGTACCACAAGCTAAAATAGGTGATTTTCGGACAATCAGGGGCAATAATTCAGGAAATTACGTTCCGATAGGCGCAAATATCGAAAGGAACCAAGATCTTAGGGTTATAAACATGAATGTAAAGTTTCATCAAAATCGGTTCAAAATTGTGACCGCTAAAAACATGATTTTTCGTACAATCAGGGGCCATAATCCATGAAGTTTTGATACGATACATGCCAATATCGAAAGCAGCCGAGATCTTTGGGGGATAAACCTATATTTCAAGTTTCGTCAAAATCGGGTAAGAATTGTGACCTGTAGAGAGTCCACAAACAATTGTGGACGGACGTCCGGACGGACGGACGGACAGGGGCGACGACATAATACGTCTACATGAAAATGTGGGCGTATAAAAACAACATCCATCCTGCCAGGCAGGATACGCCCATATTTTCGAGAGATGGATAGAGAACAAGCAATACCGAAAGTGATTTTTCCTACAATCAAAGGCCATAATTCAATAAGTTACAATTTATTATGCGCAAATATCAAAAAGAATAAAGAAATTTAGGTTATAAACATTCATTTCAAGTTTCATCACAATCAAAATTAAAATTGTGACCTCTACAGGGTCCACAACTTTGATATACCATATTTTCACACTATTCGCGTACAAAAGGCCGGCCATTTTGTCTGGCAATTATGGTCTGATTTTCTGGAAATTCTAACTCAACCTTCCGTATAGGGTAGTCTGTGCACCAGCTAAATACTCGCAGATTGCAAATAGTATACTTTAAAGTTACATTTTTATACGCCCACATTTTCATGTGGACGTATTATGTCGTCGCCACTGTCCGTCTGGACTTCCGTCCGTCCACAATTGTTTGTGGACCCTCTACAGGTCACAATTCTTGTCCGATTTTGACGAAACTTGAAATGTAGCTTTATCACCAAAAGATCTCGGCTGCTTTCGATATTGGCATGTATCGGATCGAAACTTCATGGATTATGGCCCCGGACTGTACAAAAAATCACGTTTTTAGCTTGTGGACCCTATAGAGGTCACAATTTTGAGCCGATTGTGATGAAACTTGACGTGCATGTTTATAACCCAGAGATCTTGGTTCCTTTCGATATTTACGCATATCGGATCGTGACTTCCTGAATTATGGTCCTGATTATACGCAAAATCCCCGTGGAGGTCACAATTATTATCCGATTTAAAAAAAACGTTTGTACACAAATACTGTTAAAAAATGGTATATTAAGGTTGTGGACCCTGTTAAGGTCACAATTTTAATTCGATTTTGATGAGACTTGAAATGCATGGTTATAACCCAAAGATCTTCGATATTAGCGCATATCGGATCATAACTAAATTATGGCCCCTGATTGTCCGAAAAATCCCCTATGGTCCCTCTGGAGGTCACGATTAATATCCAATTTAAAAAACGTTTGACCCTATCACCATTACACCCTACGGAAGGTTGAGTTCAAATTTCGAGAATATCGACCATAATTGCCAGACAAAATGGCCGCCGTTTGTACGCGAACAGTGTAAAAATATGGCATATTAAAGTTGTGGGCCCTGTAGAGGTCACAATTTTGTAATTCGATTTTAATGAAATGCATGTTTATAACCTAAAGATCTTGATTCTTTTCGATATTTGCGCATATCAAATTGTAACTTTATGAATTATGGCCTTTGATTGTAGGAAAAATCACTTTCGGTATTGCTTGTCCTCTATCCATCTCTCGAAAACGTGGGCGTATCCTGTCAGGCAGTGCCAGCTTACTATCTTTCAAGATATAGATAAGGACTAGCCATTCTTGCTATAATAATTCAAAAGTACACGTAGATTTAAAATGTATAATTTTAAAATTTCATTCAAATTACTCTATTGCAAGCGAAGATATTGGCATTTGAAGGTTTGGCAGACGTGTGCAATAATTTCAAACACGGTCCTGGTTGATCGAAGCTAAGTCCCGAACCGCCTGGAACCCGACATATTGATTAAATCAAAGTATCGCTGAAACGTTTTAATCTGTTTAATATCGGGGAAATCTGATGCCATCCAGAGTTGATTAAGGCCTGGATCAGTTAATTAATTTCTAATTAATACTTTAGAAAACATTTCAGGCCCAAAGAAAGACCTGCTATAGGCAGATTTAGCTCTTAACTAATGTATCTTTAATGGAAACTGAGAAAGGTTTGATGCACCAAAGACGACAGCCCTTTGAAAAAAATGAAATGAAAAAAATGGGCCCATGCATGTCATCATAGGTAAACACATATCTGAGGATATCTGACCACCAAACCTGATTTCAGAAACTTAAAAGGTCATTATGTAAGATAAGATAAAGAACTAGCCGTTCTTGTTATAATAGTTCGAAAGTAGATGATGTAAAATGAATAATTTGAAAATTTCATTCAAATTACTCTATTGCAAGCGAAGATATTGGCATTAGAAGGTTTGGCAGACGTGTGCAATAATTTCAACCACAGTCCTGGTTGATCTAAGCTAAGTCCCGAACCGCCTGGAACCCGCCATATTGATTAAATCAAACTATCGCTGAAACGTTTTAATCTGTTTAATATCGGAGAAATCTGACGCCATACAAAGTTGATTAAGGCCTTGATGAGTTAATTCATGTCTAATTAATACTATAGAAAACTTTCAGGCCCAAAGAAAGACCCGCAATATGCAGATTTAGCTCTTGAATAATGCCTACATTACACTTTGATAATATATTTAAAAATCTGTCAACTGTCTGTTATAAATGTGATTTTTTTCAACTATATAAAAATAATACTGAACTTTAGGGTACGGCTAATGTTTTTGACAAGCACACGCGCTAATTATGCAATAATTTTGAAAATTAATTTACTACAAAGTCGATAGGGTGCAGGTCATATATTATAGTTACGTCTGACACATTAATTTCATCGCTAAAAACACCGAGGCGTAATCTGCGCAAGGAGGGCACTCTGTGCACAAGCTTAACGTTCGCAGATTGCAATCTGCACTACACGACGAATCCCGTGAACGTATCCTGCCTGGCAGTGCCAGCATATCTTTTGAAGAAATCTTCCCACACACTCTCAACTTATTTTAGCATTCGATGCATCTTTGAGACAAGATTTATTGTAGTTTGGCAAAATATTCAGAATTCAAAATAATATGCTCATTAACAGGCGTGTAATAATTGCAATAGTTGGCTATATTCGGTTAGTTATAACCATTAGTCAAGTTCTAATTTCCAGCAAGATTGAAAATAGAAATATCGTGATCTTAATTTCCGGGTTGTTGTTGAATTTTTTTCCTATATGCTAATTATTCCACTCTGTTGTGTTTATAGGATGCCAAAATATAATACGACCTCTCTAAATCAAAAGGATCCTGTTGTCAAATTACCAGTGGCTATTATCATAAAAATAAACACATATTCAGGAAAAACGCAATTTGTGTCTCCGAACAGTCCCAGCAATTTTGACAATCTTGTGTTAATAATTCAAGGACTGGAAAAAATCAAAGAAGTGAGACAATTGAATTTGCAAGCAGCATAAATATATTTTACACAATAAAGTAATGCATCGTGGTTTAGCCGCCAAGAGCGTGAACAATAAACAAAAACAAGTTTTACAGTCCAACCTACATAATGAAAATAATGACGCCCCGATTGTGGAAAGCTGTATAAAAATATCCCATCTATTTTTTTTGCGGATCCCTTTTACTCATGTCAAGTACGCCCCCTCGCTTACGGAACAGTTTAAATAAACATAACCAATAAAATCCAAGGATTGGAAGTTGTATGTTAATCTTCAAAAATCTAAAGTTATGGCATTTTAAACAAAACACAAAAAAAAATTAAAACCGCCATTAATTTCAATATTGGAAATAACAAAATAGTCCGTGTTTCCTCATACCAATATTAAGGAGCTAACAGTTTTCAAATAAAATGATTCATATAAAGCAGCTATGGCTGATTGGAGCAAGAAAGCACCAATGGCTATATATGCCTCAGAGCTCTGGGCCCTGTTTCACAAAAACTTAAATCTCCTTAAAATCATTGTAAACTAAAATTTCATCCTAACTTACAATAGAAGCGTTTCACAAAACGATTTTAAGCATTGTAGCTAAAATCCACTAAAATAATATTGTAAGTTACAATTGTATCCTAACTTAAAATAGTGGCGTTTCACAAAACTATTTTAAGGACAATTTTAACTAAAATCGATTGTAACTAAGGATAGCTGTCACCCTCTCCTAACTTAAAATCACTACATTAGCAAACATTGATTAGAGCTACATTGTTTGATCTATTGCGACATACATGTATAATTGGCACATAATTTTAATATACAATCATTCACAAAAACAATTTTCATTCAATTTCTTTTCATCGCATGGGATATACAGCTACTGTCCATCCGTTTATTTTATTGAAAGGTAATCTAAGCATTTGGATGGCGCCCCATATTAGAACTCCAAGAAAAAAAACCACCAAAAACTCCAGTAAACTACACACTAAAAGAACATTTATATCCAATGTCATGGAAAGAAGAGCACTCTTATCTATAAAGAAAATATCTTCGTGTTTAATATAGCAAATTTCTTTAAATATAAAGGCCTTAAGGCCTATAATACTAGACATGCCATATGTAGTATTTACTCATGTTTTTTGGGGTTATGATGATTTGTAAAATAATAAATCAATAATCTAGAATGTGTTAATTCAAAAATGTAATAGGCCTATTTGAAATAAAATTTTAATATCATAAATTTATTATTATTTCTTAATGAAGTTACGTTAATAAAACAACATAAATTAAAAATCATTTAATTAAGTTAGATAGATAGACTCTTCTGCCTTTTCAAAGTATCATTGAAAGTGTCTATGAGAATGACATTTCAAATCTAGGCATCGGAACATTGGCTTTTTGGCGTATTTATTTAATTTCAATATTAATATACTTTTAAACTACGACAAAGAATTGCAGCCTAGATTAGTCTTTTGAGTGACGAGTATCATAATTTGTTTGTGAAAATTCTCAATAGTTCCTCTTTTCCAAATTACTATAAAACTGCAAAATTCAAGCGCTTTAGTTTATCGATACACACTATTTCCACAACTCTGTGCTATTTCTACTGAAGCCTGCGAGGAAATCAAATGCCAAGTTCAAGGTCAACCCACCAATACATTTCGAAACTAATAATACGCAATAAACTCATTTATTTCATCTCTCTACGACTTTCTGACCATGTGCAAACATTTCTACAACGTATGAAACCCTCCCTATTGATAATGTAACCGTTAATTCAGTCTGTCAACAGTTTTCAGTTTCGAAGCGTATTTGCTTTCACCGTTAGTGACCAAAGCGGAAATCTGCACTGCGCTGCACTGCGCGGGCGCAAGCGATTTTAACTAAAATCTATTAAAATTGCATTTTAAGTTACAATCGATCTTCGTGAAACGCATAAAATTTAAAATCTCATTTTGATTTTAGTTAAAATCGATTTTAAGGATTTTAGTTTAAGTTTTCGTGAAACAGGGCCCAGGGGATCTTAAATTGATCATACCAAAATACCACAACAAACTGGAACAAATGAATTAAATTGAATAACAAAGAAAACTTCAAAATCAGTATTAATGCAGCCCCCCATCCTTCAAACATTGGCTGCCTGTCGGAACTTGGATCTTTTCCTCTTCATAAATCTGTGAACCTAAGAAATGAAATGTTGTTTAACGGCACGTCAGCTCCAACCGGGCCATATTGCGCCATACATGAAATTTACGAGACAAATTAAAACACAACAATATCCTAGGGATGTATTCATATATGTAAATAAAAACAAATATCACAGTAAATATAATTAAAAATAAATAATAAAAACAAATATCACAGAAAATATAATTAAAAAAAATATAAATTCCTTTACATATATAAATATCTAAAACGCAATATATGATAAATATATACAATTAAAATTTAAAATAAAAGTTTGTTTCTTTTAAAAAAGCTAACAATTTAGCATAAAGCTCCGATTGAGCAAATAGCTGACGTGCTGACTGGCAACGTAACGGTAATATTTAGATCTAATATTCTTGAGATGATTGCACTCAATCAAGATGTGTTTTACTGTCAAAGGAACATGACTGAACACATTCTGGTTGAGGCTCTCGCTTTAAATATGAGTTAAAAAAGTATGACCTATGCGAGAGCGACACAAGACAACTTCATCTCTCCTGCTCGAACGATGGGAGCTTGGCAAGTCTCCTAAGAGAGAATGTTATTATACTTCAAATGACTGTATGGTCTAAAAATTATTCCAACTTGCTCCCACACTATCTTGACTGCATCATTTGATGAAGATATTAAGATTGCGCTGAAACTACCCAAATTTTCCTGGTCAGCCGTGATTCTTAAAATATTAAATGAGCTTGGTATTAACATCATTATATTTCAAAATACAATATAGAAATCTTGTTAGAATCTAAATTGAACTGTGGAAAAAGCGTAGTTCTCGTAGTGCTCTCTTTATCGCGTGGTATTGTAAACAGTCTAATGTAGCAAGAGATGTTTTATTTGCCCATGCAAAAGCAACATATCCAATAGCCATATTGTAATTTAAGGGATATACACTCGTACATAAACTTAATAAAGCTAGATAGTTAGTTTATATAGCTGCATTATATTCGAATTTTATTCTATTAAATTCTTATTAACACATACATCCATTGTGAGGTGTAATGTATTAAACACTTTGTAAAAACCAAAGGTAACAATTTTAATGTATTAAAATTTAAAGTAACGTCGTATTACCACAAAACTATATGGCACCAATGAATGAATGTACGCAATGAGTCAAGTGTGTATTGTTTCTCATTTTAACAAGAAACAAGTTTGTAATCAAGGCTAAATGCATATTCCTGAAGCAATGGCCCGAGAAATCCCTCTCTGGTCATTGCTGGATTGGCTTCTGATACTTGAACTTTTGAGGGAGTGTGTCTATTCTTCCCGTTCAATCAAATCCATTACTTGAGTACAGCAACATGACAGTCCTTCGTTCGTGTTGGCTGAGATGTAACAACCTAAAGTAAACGTTTGATGGAGTTTGAAAAATGCTTTTTATTATTATCAATATATGTACTTTGTTGAGAGTGCAGATCATAGGAGAGGGTGGACGCTTTCAGGTCTCCTGGTGTAAGGTTTGCAGATTGTGAAACATAAGACGGTGGCTTTACAGGGTTATTAGCAGCATAACAGGACGACCATAGGGAAACATCAATTGACATTCTCTTCCTCCCCATTTCCATATCAAAAACCATAACACTTCTAGTGGTATGCAGTGTCGAACCGCCTTAATAACGGTTGTGGTGTTGTTGTAAGAGTTAATGTAGACCGTCTCTTCTGTAGTGGTTTAATTATAAACAGTTGAAACAAGAACCTCCGTTTTGTTGGGGCCGAAATGAATAATTCATACCCCCGCCACCAGTTGCAGGAATACTGGAAGCCAACCCAGATGAACTTGTTGTCACCGAACTGCTATTGCTATCATACAATCTCCTTCTCTTCGGAACAGAAGATCTACTCTTTCACTCCTTCGCCTTCTTCAACGCTCTCTGTTCAACTCTATTAATCCTCCTCTCATCTTGCGAATCACAGACCAAGGGATTTGCTACATACTGGTTGACAGTCCTCCAGTCACCTGCAGATGAATCAGCCATCTTAATCAATATATTTCTTTCACTTTGTTTACTCAAAACATCATCTCGTAAGCCATCTAAAACCCCTCTGTCGTCATTATTAACTGCATTTCTAATATATCGTATCTTATCTCCAATATCTACGTTGAAATAAAACTGAATTTTATTGCCTTTAATTTTCCAGTCATGATCTTGATCTGTCTTGATCTTCTTCATGTCAGATGAGAATTATGTAATTATGCCCGTTACATATCAAACTTCTTTTCTGTCTCGACTCTTTGACTTTTAACTTCATTTAAAATGTCAGCTAGAGATACAGCAGACGGGTTGTTCTCAGTATCGTAGACAAAAAACCTATCTGTCGGATCGTACACGCAGTGACAACAAATCAGTATTTAGTTGTAAAAACGTCTGTTGAATCTGGCGACTTTGACCTGAATGCCCCCGTAACACTATTTACAGACAAATAGTACTTCATACCCAAGATATTACTACGCATATGGAGATAAATTATTTCCCTCCTAATTCGGTTGCCTCAACCGCAGGAAAATATATTTCTGAGTAGCAAAGAAGGTTAATACTTTATTACAAAGGAATTATTTTCTTTATATCCATGCGACTGAATGATTAATGAGGTTTGTCAAATACAACTCGACACTGGTGTCTGCATAATTCAAACTGTTTAGTGGGAATGTGAATAAAATCCCGACTTGTCAAACCTATTAACTGATTTTTCTCTAACAATAAAATCAAAGAAGATATGAATGATATGAGAGAGAGAGAGGGAAGAGAGAGGGGGAGATCATTTCGCGTGGCTCAATCTCATTTCAATAACTCACTTGCGCTTGTCTTTAGCAGTGGGGGAAAACGGAGGACCCGCAGAAAACCCATGAGGCTGGTCAGGCGAAACCGTGCCACTAGATATAATGGCATGTCATAGACTATTCGACCACCCAAATTCCACGACAGACATGAGGGTATAAAAAGAATGAACATTTTTTAGTCCGAGGCTGGGCGAAA
The DNA here is from genome assembly GCA_917208275.1 of Patella pellucida. Taxonomy (NCBI): domain Eukaryota; kingdom Metazoa; phylum Mollusca; class Gastropoda; family Patellidae; genus Patella; species Patella pellucida. The sequence goes on along the minus strand of OU795039.1, from coordinate 54,022,509 downwards.
AGATATTAAAGTAGCATGCGTTGACCTGTATGTTAAGTGGTATTAAGACCATACGGTCCATGTTAAGACAAAAGATCCTCTGTTCAGGACACATTTGGAACATTCTGTTTTTCTATGGGACAGCATTTGGAATGCGACTACGGCCTTTTAATGATCCTTTTCAACCATAATGATACCACCTGGAAGTAATTATGTTAATTTGTTTTAGGTTGGGAGTTTAAAGTCTGTACAAATAAGCACGTTTTGTATAAGACACGTCTTTATGATGATTCTGCTTACCGCAAACAGAGGCAGTGACACAATTAACCACAGATCACTAAAGATTTCCCCATTGACTTTAATGTTAATTCTAGTCTCTTAGATCGGCTCTAACTTTTCCTCCAACTTTCGTTGGGTAAAACGCTTTCTACGACAGATGGAGCAATATGTGGCAAACGTATGAGGTTCTTCATGAAAAACTTGGGTTACACAAGGTCGAGGTAGAGATAATAATAAAATAAAACCAAGTACGAACAATCCAAACCATTAGACAGAATTCGAAGTCCTAAACACGGTATAGGCAAAATAGTCTAAGCTAGCAAAATAGTGAAATCAGCATACGGACTGCTCACCGTGTACAAAATACACGACAAACAGTGGTAACAGGTGTCCGGAACAGTAAGCTTACCCTGCTGGCGCGCCACAATCACCATAGCTGCATTCAAACTATTAGACGAAATCTCAGTAAACTAGCGTGATTGGCCAATGAACTATCAATGACAGCCTGCACCGGTTGTGCTCGAAAACAAACGGTATAAGCAAAATAGTGTAATCAGGTAAAATAGTGTAATTAGCATAATGTGGGGAAGGGACGTCCGGGGCAGGCATGCCTCGAGACGACCGATACGCGACCGAGGTACGCTCTCGAGGAATTTCAGTCGGGCAGAAATACATAGACGAGCGTTTGGCGGTGGAAGGTTGGCCGGTCTCCTCTTGCTCTCGGTGTGTACACGGCAGTTGAGTGAAGGCTAGGGAGTTTGTGTTCAACAGGGGGAAAGGGGAAAGGGAGAGAGACTAAACATAATTTTAGCCATACATTGGGGGAAGGACCAGAATTGTTTGGTGACCTATATATAAATGCAGAGTTTACAAAAGAACGAAACTAGCAGCGTTAACAGTAATCCTTGGACGACTTCCAATAGTATTTTTGTCATTACGGAGTAACCTAAGTAACCTAATATGCTACGAATTTCGTAACCCCGGTCACTACAAACAAGATACTGGACTCTGAGTCGAACCTCACCATAGAAGTCCAGCTTTTACAAGAACGACTCCAGATATAGACTTTCACTCTGGCACTAGACCCAAAGTAGAATCTGTCAACATAACGCGCTGGTTCTGTCATCAGCCATTATACCGGAGTACAAATACTCCATAATTTGAATACAAAATTTAGCCATTTAGTTTTTAGAAACAACACAACACAAAACGGATAAACATATTTCCCCTAAATTGTTCAGATATTTAACATAACAGACCAAAACGGATGGCATAATGGTAAGATCTAGTCCTGAAGAGTCTGCACCCTGTCGATGTAGCCTATGTTAATCGACTTTTAGTTGTCCTCGATGTTCCCTGTCAAATATTATAAAATCGAACCAGACGGATTGTTCGATACTAAATTTGAAAATGAAAACGCCATTATGATTAGGTTTAAACCACATGACAATCAGAAAATCAAGTGGTATAAACACTCAGTTTTAGTTAAAATTAGCGCTAGATTAATCCCCTGTAAACTACAATAATTTTAATCTCTAATGGGAATATCAGCCCGAAAAATGGTTCGATTCCGTTTAGTATTTCTAAAAGTATGATAAATTGAAATTCCATGGATGTATACTGCTTGCAATAGAAAAAGGACCATGTTATCGTTTATTGGTAGTGGGTGAACATGGTGGGCCCAGTTTAACTCAATTTAATCCAAGTCGATGGATTATCTAGCGTTAGTTTGGTTCTTATAGACATGTTAGATGACCAATCTGAGAATATTTTAGTGTAGGTCACGCCATGATAAAGTTAATATTTAGCAAACATGCAAATGACGCAACGAGCCTCTAGGAATCAAAGGTTCCATTAAAGGCGAAATGTCGGTCAAAGAGGTGTAAGAAAGTATTTCATGGATTTTATAATCACGCATCTGACTAATGAGTTTGTCGTGTATTTTGTACACGTTAAACAGTCCATATGCTGATTACACTGTTTCGCCTGATTACACTATTTTGCCTATACCGATTTTTTAGGACTTCGTATTTGCGCTAATGGTTTGGGTTGTTCGTACTTGGTTTAATTTAATTTGATGCCGAGAGGACATTTTCCGCGTCAGAGAAATAATAACTGCGTAGGTGTAATACCCTTTTCGCCTGACTTTCCGGCTTAGTTTCCACATGTCACTTTTCCCCAATAGTATATGTACCCTTATATCCGTCATTTTCAGCCAGGGGGTGGATCGTGGAATGGTTAGTCTATTAGCCCGATAGCCTGAGAGGGGGGGGGCAGAAAATAAAACGTTAAACCCCAATATTATTTATTTTCATAATATGTTGGTCGGTAAAATACATTCTATTGGAAACAATACTACAAAAATTTGCTGACTACACTACTTTTCCTAAATCGTTTTTTAGGTCTTCGAATCTTGTCTAATGGATTGGATTGTTCGTACTTGGTTTTATTTTATTTGAACATAATGCTCCTCTATAATAGATGTGACTATCTTTCGTTGCTCCCTATTTATTTCAAAATACCTCTAATATCTAGTGCCAATAAGTTAGCAATCTAAAGTCCTGTTCTTAAGTATAGGTTTTTCTCTTTCGTTTGATCTTAATGCTCCACAATCTGTTTATTTTCGATATCTGTTGTTGCTGGTAGCCAATACTTAAAAGGTTTCTGAAACCATGTGATATCGTTGTACTGAGTGGCTAATTAGCATACTATTAACGACAACAATGTTTAGTCACCACCTGAGGTCAGCGAGTAAGCGTCTAACTCACCGAGCTATCGCGTCTTCCAGCTAATTGTACGTGGGGACCATGGTCTAAATTCGGTCTAGTAAACACGGATGTTTGCCTTGATAAGTTTCTCGTAATGCCATGACTGATATCAAGTTTTATCCTTTTTGACATTAAGGATTGTTAGCTTCAACGCAACCTTCGACCGTAGCACATATTTTCTAACAGAGAGAGAGAGAGAGAGAGAGAGAGAGAGGGGGGTAACGTCCATTCGACCCAAACTAGCTCATTTCTGGACTAACATATGGTTTCATTTTTTATTTCAATAAGTCGCTTGCGCGTAGGGGTCTTTATCAGTGGGAGGAAACTGGAGAAAACCCACAAGGTTGGACAGGCGACCCTACACCTTGCCACGTACAACCGGAGATTCGAAACCACGCCAGTTGACTCAGTGACAGGCTTTATGTTACAGCACGCTCGAGCTAACCATTCGGCCACCCAACCCACCTATTTACTTACAGGAAATCTATGAAGAATAACAAGCTAAAATAAAATATAAATTTTAATAACTCATCCACTCTTAACTTTAGCCATTTGCCGTAAGACAAGCTAAAGTTTAGAGCTTGTTGTCAGTAATATTAGTAATTAATTTATTATCAAAGTCAATATTTAATGACATTTACGCCCGCCAACTTCTATTAAGATCAGTAAAAAAAACAGCGACGTATTAATGTCTCAAAGACAATGGAATAATGGCGGCTGATTAACTTTTTGTCATACAATATTATAATCTACATGGAAATTCCATTGCAGGAATCGATCAGTATTACAGATTACCACTCCCGGTTGTCAACTATGAAAAGCGAGACGACCGCAAAGCTTTAATTGGCCGGAAGACTTACATTTATTTCCTTTATTTGAATTTAAATTGCTCCCACCTCCTCTATTCACCTTTTCCAAGACAGTTTTTGTTGAGTGTATGGTCTATTATTAAAGAAAACTTTTTGAGTGAATGTATTCTTCACGGTTTGGGAGAGCAGTATGATTTTTGAGGTGGATGCGGTTACCATTAAAATGGATAATCGAGACCTGGTTTATCATCGTTACAACGGTATTAATGATAACCAGGGCTAGCCTCTAATAATGTCGCCGTTTCCTTGTCTTAGAGTAAATTTATTACATTTTGGGTGCTTACGTATTTTGGACTACCCAAGCTGGTTGAAAATGTCACTTGCCCCTTTGCATCAAAAGTGAAAAGGGCCAATACTGGTTATTGTCCGTCACACTCACACACGTGCAATTTGTATGCAGCCCAGTCATATCGAAAACGAAGACGGCTACTAAAAACTTATACCCATGCATACAATTGTTATGTCACTGTCATAACTAAAGATGTGGTGGTATTATTTAATTAAATTATGGGTATCCATGGAACGAGGACACCAAGAATACGTTAATCCGATAAATACCACCACTATTGTTATACTGGTGGACCAGGTCATCTATATGGCTATATTATGTTGTATGTGCACTTATAATATGCTACACAATAATGATTTTCAGAAGCCGTTTTAATTTACTTGATAATTTTATCAGTCATAGCCCTGAGAATTGATTGACGAGCAATAGGCAGAACAAAAAAGTCTGCTGATAGGAAAGTATCGAATTAATTAAGAAATGACTGACAATAAAGTAACGTGGGGTTGTGCACTTTGTATCGACCCTGTGCATGTCTAGACAAAATCGGAAATAGTTTAAAACGAAAACAACCAAGCGTCCATAATATTCAAGCCATTCAGGCTGTTTCTAAAGCTTGTTACTGGAAAAAATTTAAGGGCATCTCAAATTTGTATGCAAACAATTTTTATCACTGGTTTTATTCTAAAAACACGACGTTTCGACAAGTATCCTCTTACCGTTATCGTTAGAATAAAACCAGTGATTGTTTCCCATAAAAATTGTGTTCTGTTAATGTGTTTCCCAATCTCTAAATTCCACTTAAGTTAAACATTAATATTATGGGAAGTTCAGTGTCACCAGCGCGCCTCCACATTACCCCCCTTGTACATGTAACATTCTTCGCAGTTTGAAGCCAATGTCAAACTATAAATCCCTGTCAAATGCAACAACATGTATACCATAATACCAACCAACTAAAATTCAACAACCAAGCGCTCTGCTAAAACATCTCAGAATAAATATAATGCCATAACCATTATCCATCTTCTTCATTGTGACCCGATCACCACAGTACCTGCGGACAAAGCTGTAATAATGGATACACCTGACTACGCCAGCATTGTCAAGACAATCAAAATACACATGCGTAAAGAAAGACCCTATATTTGTTCATCCAATTAAACACCCAAAACACGTCTGCCACCATGTAAAATCACCCATAATGAAATTGAGTTCACAATGGGAATATAAAGATGTCATTGTCTGAAGAAACAACAAATCACTCCAAACTTTATAGGATCTGCCTACAACAATCAGTATGTAAGTTACCAACATCCCACATCAGACCAAGAAAGCCATCATCGCAAAACTCAGAAGACGTTACCGCAACATTTGTTAACATGATCTCCAACATAATGGAATCTTGAACATTTTTTTTCAAAATTTAACCAAGAACGGCTACTCAACAAAACTTGAACCATCACTCATCCGCACCAGCATACAATTCATGGCAGTTCATCCTACAAACCCAGACTTTTTTTTGGAGGTTACTAATATATTTAGAGCGTGTTAAGTTGAGGATAGCTTAAATACGTCGAATTTACAAGGTTCATTCATGTTGAGATCGGATACCAAAACTAAATCGTCATTAAAACATTGCCCAGTACACGGTGAGTTTTTGTCTAGGGGTACTGTGTACATATCTTAAGCGAAAGTCATTTACTTCGTTTTTCCCCACGTTGCGGTGTCTGCTACCAGTCTATACGATATAGAGGGTCGAACATTAGAGACAGAATAAAGGTCCAAACAAATGTTCAAACAAATCTTGAAGGACAATATAATAAGTACTTGGTAAATGTCACAAAATTCATGTTATTATCTTTGAGAGACATTTCGTAACTGGATAGAGCAATAAACTATAACGCATACATGTGGAAAAAACATCTACCTATTTATTTTGACATATTGTTCGGGATTGATTATCTGTTATGTACCTTCATGAAAGGGCTTCCGTGTAGTTTTTCTAACAAATTTATCTTGGTCAATTTGGGTTTTCATGTTTTAATTTTACACCATCCGCATAAAATGAAAAATTCCATATTTTAGAATGCAACATCTTTGACTAGCGTTAATGAATAATGTGGTGTTTCATTTTCTTTACAGACGAAACAGTGACTTGCCAATGTTTTAAATTAGCCAATTTAATTATTTAGTCAGTTTAGTATGTAACTGATGAGTTCCTGACCACATTAGTCAAGTCATTAACTTGTCTGGATATTGTCACAAATGAACCCAAACCTGGTATCTTCAAGTGACATAAAATTAATAAACTGAATAAAAATAACATTTTGGCCAGAAAAGTCTCAGAGATGTCATCCATCTCCAAGAAATAGGAAAATCCACTATTCATAAACATAATCGACAATGTAATCCCTCTTCAGGCCACAATAATGATCTCCAGATTTGTTGAAAAATTTACTGGTGCAAAATTCTCGAACCTCGTTTTGATATAGTACTATTGAATTCTGTAGCAATCGTATTCACCTTGGTATTCTCCAAAGATGCAATACTGTTATTAATTGATAAACACCAGCCACCGAAAAATTTTGGGCGGATTTAAACATGCTCTATCATGGTCATCTGCAAACTTTTTGAATCTTACAAACCTCTTCATTTCTCAAGTAAAATGTTAGAAAACTCTAGGCTGCTCAAATAAGGCTTGTTTATTATCGAAGCCTCTCAAATTTTCACAGCGGGAGTCAAGAGGCACAATTTAGAGAATTAAGAAGACGATTATGAAGGAGTGAGAATTTAAGCTAGCAGAAAGAGCATATTAGGTTTCCATACCTTACAGTAAAGGACATGATTCAATAAGAATACACGTACTAGAGCTTAATCGGTTCGAATCTCTATATTAATAGGCATATTCACCATTTAGTATGATCATACGCCGATTTATGATAAACCAATCATAGTGGCTTGTATATACCTATTATCGCTTTAATATTAGTATGATAAAGGCAGAGATTTTCATCATACAATTCTTTTAAATGAGTTACCAGTAGCAGGCCCGTCGGATTGATATGGGGGGGGGGGGGGGTGGGAGCAAAGTGCTAGCGATTTTCCGTAGTTCATTGCTCGTGAACGGGATAGATCCCGTAAACGGGATATATCAGAGCAAATTATTGGGGGGGGGGGGGTGCTTCCGACGGGCCTGCCAGTAGGAATGTCCATGCATTTTCTTCCCATGAGTGGGGACGTCACTGTGTACGGAGAAAAAATTCGCTCGTAGCACATTGCATCGATCATTTCCGTCCTCATTATCTTAGTTGGTGCAGAAAAGTAGGATGCCTAACCCCATATCAATCACATTTGAATAATCAAAAAGTCTAGATTTCATAGTTTTAGCAAAATATAATCGACTGAATATCTTTAATAAAGAGTATGCAGTATTTATAGCAAAATTTGCTTTCATTACACACACACACACGCGCGCCCGCGCAGGGCATTATACTTACGGATGTTTTTAATTGATATTTTAAAAATGGTGTGATGTTAAGTTCAACTTTCCACTGAGTTATCAATGCACGAAGGTACTTTTAGGCGGTTTAATTTAAATGACAATTCAGTAGAATTTTAAAAAAATATAGTCAATAATAACGATTGAACGGGCATTTATTTCGATTCAGATGGAAAATCTACTTTTTCATTTCTAATCGAAAACATATGTTCGTTGCATTTATTTCGATTCAGATGGGAAGAGATATCAACTTATTTTCAGTGGTTCGCGGCCCCCTTTCTTTGATCATGATTGTCCCTGCTGACAGAATTACAGTGTGGTCCCTGTGACAATGAAAGTTTTGAAATAGAGTAACGTATTATTATGTGACTTACAAGAAACATCACAAAACTCTGCTGGCATTAAGATACTACCACACCAAAACGTTTTTTGAGGACGAGTATTCATTGGCCGATAACGAGCTCTTTTAGTACAAACATCGACAAGAAAGTTATTAATATTCAACTTGCTAATGACTTTTTGATCACATCCTTTTTAATCTCGTGGAACCTTTCTTAGACATCGTAAAAGTATTATCATGTTTTGCAGGCATGTGTTAAAGATTAAAGTCAAAAATATCATCATTTGAATCGTTTTATCTCTTTGCATTTTATAAACTATCACGAACATGTTAATATACATTCTCACGAAAGTATTTATAGGGTAGTTTTTAGTTATTTCTAATAGAAGTGCACTTCCATATATTAGGCTGGTAGGAGAACTTCAGATTTAGGTGAGCTGGGGAAAAAACCGAAACAAATGATTCTTGCTTTTTATGAAAGGTCTATAGGAGTACAACTTCCGGAGAAAATCCACCAAAATCGGCCTTGGGCAAAAAAAGTTACAAACGTCCTGGTGTTCGTGTCCATTCGACTTATAAAATCCACAATTTTCGGTATGCTGATAATAAATTCCATATACAATGTTACATATCACTGAAAAGCACGTTCACTGATCTTTTTAAATATGTAAATAATTTTCTGGCACATTTATATTTTCTTAGCGTACAGAACGATCAATGTTTGGTGGTCATAAACTCTATTACCGTGATTACGGGGGAGGTGGGTTTTCGAGGTAAAAATACATGTCTTAATAACAAATTCCAGATATAATGTTACATATAACTGAAAAGCACGTTCATTGCACATTTCAAATATGTAAATAATTTTCAGGTACATTCATATTTACTTAGCTTACAGAACGATCAAAGTTGGGTGGTCATAAACTCTATTACTATGATTATGGAGTGGGTAGGTGTTTTCAATGTCAATAACAAATTCCAGATATAATGTAACATATCACTGACAAGCGCGTTCATTGCTCTTTTTGGTTTAAACATATTTTATTGCAAATAATTTACAAAGGGATTAGGACAATTTATAAAAATTATGAACCTTCTCCCAGAGAATAGAATAATATAATATGATATAATATGTGATGGCAAAACAAACATTTAACATACAGTAGATACAGCTATATACAATATGTACACTTAGGCCTATTTATAATTATCTATCATCTATTTTATTGTCATTTTACTAAATTAAGCATCTAATATAAACTATAATCTAGACAATATTAGAAATAAATATGAGTGTGTGAATGTGAGGATGTACATTAATTAATAAATAATTAAAACCAAGTTTATAATTTACTATTAAAACGTTTTGTGCTGGAAATATACCGTTGAACCGCAAGAAATATTTTCTTGTTTAAAATGTTGGGTAAAACAGGGCTCCCATTTAGTAAGATATTCAATAATTCGTCAGAGGGAAGGCTATTGAGATAATTAATATCGGACATGAGAATATCTCTTTGAACGGTATAAATAGGACAATTAAAAAAGTAATGGTATATATTTTCCACGGACATTTTACAAGAACATAGAGGAGTGTCAATAATGTTAGATTGAAATAGGTCATTATTAAGGCCACTGGATGAATGACGGAGTCGGTTATGAAGAATTGTTAGTTTACGTATGCCAGTGTTTCTATAATGTGGTGTAGGAAATGAAGTAGAAATGGACTTTTTGAAATTGAGATATGAATTTGCATTTTTTTTATCAGTTGATAGTTTATTATATTCAGAAATAGTTTTAGGAAAAAAGGATTGTTTTTTAAGACTTAATCTACAAAAAGGAGTCGGTATATTATTTTGATTTCTTAGATTATATGGTATATTATTGGTAGAAGGAACTAAATCCGATAAGTAGGAGGGACAATGATCATTTATTATTTTCCAGAGTAAACAAAGTCTGCGGATTTTTCTGCGATCTGATAGTTTTGGCCACCCAGTTTCGGAATATAAAGCTGACCTCGGTGTGTAAATTGTGCATCCTGTGACAACTCTTGTTGCCTTAAGTTGAAATAATTCTAATTTATAAATATTGAAATTTGTACATGAATCCCAAACTTCAGATGCATATTCTAAAATAGGTCTGATAAAGCATTTATACAACTTATTTAAGGAGGATTGGGATAAAATATTTTTTACTTTTCTTAAATGAAATAATTTTAAAGAGGCTTGTTTTAGCATATTATCGATTTGAAAATTCCACTTTGCATCACTTTGAAAAATTACCCCTAAATGTTTGTGGGAATATGAATTAACTAGGAAGGTTTTATGAAATTTAATATTTAATGGATAGCAAATGCTTTTATTTGTAAATATAAGTAAGGATGTTTTTTCAGGATTAAAATTAATCAACCATTTCTTTGACCACGTATACAGAATATCTAGATCTGAATTAAGTTTGTTTTCAATGTTGTTGATAGATATATCAGTTGAAATTAGAGATGTGTCGTCTGCAAATAATCTAGACGTGCTTATTAGACCTTCATATATGTCATTAATATAAATAAGAAAGAGTAACGGACCAAGTACAGAACCTTGTGGGACACCGGCATTGGGAAATCTAATACGAGATTGACAGTTTTCAAGGATGACTTGTTGTTTTCTATTGGTTATATAATCGGAAACTAGCTCAAGTAATTCACCTTTAATTCCATAATTACACATTTTATGAAGTAAGCCGTTATGTGAGACTTTATCAAAGGCTTTAGAAATATCACAAAATATTATTGCTGTAATTTGTTTGTTATCTAACGCGGTACATATGTGATTATACATCTCAATAAGTTGGTGTGATGTGGAAAAGCCGGGTAGAAATCCGGATTGAAATTTATATATTAGACTTTTATTTAATAAAAAGTCTAAAATATGTTGATAGATAATTCTTTCGAATAGTTTTGAGACACTGTTAAGCAGAGAAATTGGCCTATAATTTTTTAATTCTGTCCGGTTACCTTTTTTGTGCAGAGGAATTACATGAGCTAATTTCCAATTGCTAGGAAACGCACGTTTTCTTACTATCAAATTAAATAACTTACTAAGTGGGAGACATATACTTTGGCAGGTTGATTTTAAAAATAAATTGTTAATATTACCAGGTCCATTTGCTTTCGATGTGTTCAATTTTTTAATAAGTGTTTTTATTATGTTAGTGGTTATACTGATTGGCGGACATGTATCGTTACATCGAGATGGAAATTCTGGAAGTTGTACCATATCATTTATAGTAGAAATAGAACTAAAATAATCATTAAGTAAATCTGCTTTATCTTTAGAATCTGTTACATTAACATTTGATGGGGACTGAAGAGATGGTATATTACTTCGGTTAGGTTGTTTGATAAAACTTTTGAGGGTATTCCAATAGTCTCGCTGGGAGTTTGTCTTTAATTTTTTTATATTTTCATTAATTGACTTGTAATATTCTTTTTTTGCATAGTGTTTCATGTTATTAACTTTATTTCTATGTTTTTTGTAGGCAGATAGATGGTCTGTTCGTTTTGATTTCAATGCTTTTTTCCTAAGCCTATCTCTAATACGTATATGTTTTTTAATCTCGGGTGTAAACCAAGCTTTGTCTTTACTTCTTACAGTAATTATTTTTGAAGGGATATATTGTTCTATCAGTTCGTCTAGTTTTGATGTAAACTTGTCGGTTATTTTATCTATAGATTCATCTACATTCCATACTTCGTCCCAATCAATATTAGATATATCATGATTCAACTGGCGAAAATTTGCTCTTTTATATAAATATATTTTACGTTGAAAACTTTTATTATGATAGGTGTGAATATCGAGATGAATAAAGGTAGCAAAGTGATCCGAAATATTGATAGGAACTTCCAGAGTATCCGCCGTGATATAATTAATACCATTAGAGATAATTATAGGATCTAATAATGTACTTGAAGTTTCAGTTATCCTAGTAGGTTTTGTAATAGTATTACTAAGATTATGCATAGTACAGAGTGTGTGTACATATTCACGTGGGTTAAAATAATTGGAATTAAGATCACCTAACAACATGATATTTAGAGATATATCGAAAGCTTTTTCAACTGATTCGTCTAATAAGGTCCAGTAATTCATAGGGGATTCAATTGATCTATAAGTAAGACAAATTAAGATAATATCAGAATTTAAGGTAATTTTTAACCAAATGATATCAAGATGAAACTCTAAAGAGTATAAACGTTCACATAAAATGTCATTGTGTATATAAATAATAACCCCACCCCCATGATTAGTCCGATCATTTCTGAAAACTCTATAGTCATCATCGAATTGTACTTCGCTGTCATTGACGCTATTATCTAGATGTGTTTCTGTGAGACATATTATATGGAAATCAGACAGAAAACTTTCTAAAAAATCTAATTTATGCCGCACGCTTCTAATATTAAGTTGACAAATAGACAAGTTATCAGGATTGTGAATGTTAAATGGACCTGGATTAGGGTGAATACCTTGAGTCGCGAGAAGGTGGTATAATGATATTAAAGCACTAAGCGGAATACAATATTTTAGAAACTTTGAAATATGGATTTTATAGTGTTTATCGATTTTTGAGCTGTAATTATATAGTAAAAACGTATAAATTAGTTTAACATAATGTAGGATACTTAAATTACACACAGCGCTTGAGTTTAAAATATAAAGAACGATCCTCACTTTAAATGAGCTAATAATATGTAATAGAAGACAACTATAAAAATATAGCAAAACACTTATAGGAAAATAATACATGTAGATGATATGTAAAATAAATACAATTACTTGAAAATAGTAACATTTATACATATATACATTTGTATAAACATAAAATAAATACATTTATACAGGGTGAGCATTGGTGTAGCGGTAAGGTTATATCAAAGATTAAGAGTAAACTTTCTCAAATTAATATAAAATTTAGATGATAACAAATAAGTTAATCGATTACATTCACAATTAACGGCACGTGTCTTATATGGTGCACATGTTGTTTGTTGTGTAAGGTGCGGTCTTCCTGCACTTACTAGTTGAAGCATAGCCGAAAAGAAGTTTGAAAACTCGTCGTTAAGAATTATCAATACGATGCTTCGTCACGTGTAAACATTACCAATACTAAAACTGTAGGTTTAAACAGTTATGTTAAAGAGGATATCAATCTATTCGATAACCAAAGATTTAAATAATAACAGCATTACCGTGAAATGAATCTATGTTGACTTTTAATGAAATACAATAATTTATAAATCAACTTTATCATATAGGTTTGAATAAGTACTTTTTTTTTTAGGTAAGTTGGGACCTTGTAGTAGTAATTGTAGCAATCGGACTAAAGTAGTTAGATAAATTAATAGACTGTTGACCTGTTTGACGTGGCGTACTCTTTTTAAATATGTAAATAATTTTCAGGCATATTAATATGAACTTAGCTTACAGAACGATCAAATTTTGGTGGTCATAAACTCTATTACCGTGATTACGGGGGAGGGGGGTATTCAAGGTAAAAAACGTGTCTTAATAACAAATTCGAGATATAATGTTACATATCACCGAAAAGCACGTTCATTGCTCTTTTCAAATTAAATAATTTTCTGGCACATTCATATTTACTTCGATTACAGAACGATTTTATATTCACTTCGCTTACAGAACGATCAAAGTTGGGTGTTCATAAACTCTTTTACCGTGATCACGAGGGGGGGGGGGGTTATTCAAGGTCAAAATACGTGTCTTAAAAACAAATTCCAGATATACTGTTACACAGAACGATGGAAGTTGGGAGGTATTAAACTCTTATTACTAAGATTATGGAGGGGGTATTCAATGTCAAAATACGTTTTTCTTATGTGAATTCTAGGATATTTTCATTTTGCGTGTAAACATAGACGATGTATAAGCAAGATAAAGTCATTGACTTCGGTTATGCTTGGGAAGAAAAGCTTCAGAAAGAAACCTCGACAGAAAAACCTTGGCCTGTCGGCCTCGGTTTTTCTTTTCCCTGGTCATTTTCTTCAGTCTTTCCTTCCCCAACATAACCCCAGTCTCGTGCTTTATCATACACATAATGCAATCTCAAACAGTTGTTTTCGAAATTTAACCAAAATCCTGTTACTCAGCACCACCAAGTCAGCAAAATCTGAGCCATCACCCATCCGCGTCAGCACATAATTTAACGACAGTTCATCGAGTATGGTGGTTATAAATAGTTGCGCTAATAATATTTTTCTTAAATACAAATCACTGTTTTGAGTGTGTTTATGGTTACTTGAATTTGATAATACATTTTTAGAGTGCATAAAGTTGGGATAACCTAAATAATGTGTTTTTACAAGGATCATTCATTTTGAGATCGGAAACCAAAAGTAAATCGTCCATAAAAAAATTGCCGAAGGTAGATTGCGGTGGACTTTTCTCTGTGGGTACTATTTACATACCTCCTTACAAAAAAGCAAAAATAATTTGTTTCGGACTTTGTTCCCCAGGTCGGAGTGTCTCCTACCAGCCTATATGTGTTACGCCCTATTTTTTCATTTTGATTTACCTACTGTGTTCGTTTGACCCCCTCCCTCCCTCTCTGATCGGATAAGCTAGTGATTTGGCGACAGGCAGTATCTGGTCAGTTATATTAATCCCAACAGACTGGTTAAAATACAGGGTCCGTATTCAAAGGATATCTTACGTCTAAGATAGTCACCTAACTACTAGGTTTCACTTAAATATACGTCACTTCCTGTAAATTATGGGCAAGTGATATTCAAAGGCACTGTTATGTATCAAATTTTCCCTTAAGGTTAAGCTGCATTAACTTTTAAGTGTTAAATATCAATTTAACTTTAAGTGACCCATGGGAGGTACCTTAAAGTAAAGTGAGATTACAATGCCCTCTTTTAAGTATGAAGTAGTAGTCCAGTAGTGGCGATTTTAAATGTTAGGGAATTCAGATTAAAATAAAGACAATGTCGCCGAGCGTAGCTGGCCTCAACTTTTTTTCTTCGGCGGCTTTGGTGTCGTGGTGCCATAATAGAGTAAAAGGTTATTACCACCGATCATATATCATGTTCGTATACATACTTAATCATGTTTCCACGATTGTTATGTAATACAGTTAAATTCATCTGTGATGATATGGATTTATAGTTGTTTAGAAATTATTTATTATTATATTTTTGTTTGCTGTTGTCATTTCGGTTCTATTTCAGTAGCGCACCTCTACCAGTTCAGGGGCTGTTAAGGTGGGCTACCGATGACCTCACACTAAATTTCGGCTAAATCGATCAATAACTTTTCATTTTACCGACCTCGATTTATTTTTACAACTCATTCCCATATATACATAATCGGTAGTATTTTTTTGGCAAAATATAATGCAACATACATATTTCGCAACCACAATGCGCCGTCAATGCCAGGCCTTTGAAAATCTAAAATGTAGGTAGTTACACAATGTCTATGATTTTCTATGAATTTCTCAAATGGTAGATTTATAAAAAAAACACTGTATGATTCGTCCAGTCTAACTTAGAAGGCAAAGGTGTATGACTAATAATAAATATGTTCTTTTCTATTCGTGATACATTGTTAAAAAAAATAAAGTTTACAATATTTACCACTATTTATTGTATGTATTAAAATGGAATTCTAAAAAAAAAGTGTATGAAAACAGTCATTCCGGCAAAGGTTGCACACTATCATAATTTATCCTAAATTATAATCATACTATTTTCATTTGTTACAATACAATATAATATTTCAACTTACATTTTCCTAGTAATGTAAACTAAGAATTTAATAGAGTATTAATAGAGCATAGTGATGCTCTTAAGGGGGGATAACTTGCTTGCAATGTTAGAAATTCATGAGTTTTGGCAGTGGAGGGAATTGAAAATTCATGCTATTTGGCGAATGTGAGTTTTCCATAATTAAGTGTGGGGTTAAATTTTCACATAGCCAAGTATATGTAAAATAGAGCCTTTGAATACTGATTTGGTAAGATACTTGGTTAAGTGGAAAAAATGAGTATTTTTACTTAACTTTTAGAAAACCTTTGAATACGGACCCTGATCTATACTTCGTTTCGTTGCGTTTCTTTATGCTTTCGATGGCCTACACTACATGAAGATCTGACCAGTTGTTCTGGTCATACGAGCGACTTTTGACACTATGACGTCAGACATTGATGTTTGTAGTGGATTAACCACAGTTTTGTGCACCTCACGCCAAAAGTTCTTCGTAACAGACAGTTTTATCGGCTGATCCCACACATCATTCAGAACAAAGACAAATAAAAGGAAATTTTGAACTATTAAAAACGAAACGAAATATGATCTGTGTTTTAATCAGATTGTTTATCTCGGCGATAAGTGTCTGAAATATTGCAAGGCTGCATTCCCGGCAGTCTATTTCTCAAAGTATCATGGCGAAATATTCATTCACTTAAGATTAACTCACTCCGTTCGTTTGACAAGTTCGGGAATAGTCGGATGTTGTAAAACATCGTTGTTTCAGGAACATGGATAAACTAGTGATTGGGCGACAGGTGGTATGTGGTCAGCTCTATTCGTCTCGACAATCGGTCCCTGAAATACTATCAGACTGAATTTCCGACTGTCTATTTTTCAAATTTGTCTTGGGATGGAAGCATACCCTCCATAAGGGGCTCGCTATTTTGAGGCCCAGGAGGGGTCTTCGTCGATGTTCGCAAGTCCGTTCTTTGACACTTTCCACTTTGGTCGGTGTAATCAGTGTCTTTGTTTCTGGCATCTTTTCCTCCAAAAATGTATGTGGGAGGTCTCCCACTCAACTAGTTAGTTGAAGCTCGCGCATTTCCCCCTTAACCCCCAGCTTTGAGGACATTTTCCGAAACCGACTTTTTTTATCTGAAGAGCAGATTGTAGTTTCATTAACTTTGTACTGCTATTTTAACAACAGTTTATCTCTTTATTCCAGTATCTTAGTGATTACAGTGCTGGGTTAAGGCGCGCGAATCAAACGTTTATAAGCTTGACCAATTCTACCATATTTTACTTTTGTCCATGGAGTTTCCGACTTATTTTAAAAACATTACAGCTCTTAAACTACATAAAATTGAAAGCCTGCGCTTAACAGTGGCATTCTATATATCAACTCGTCAAAGTATAACCCGTATCGCCCACTCTACGATTAAAGGTACTTTTCTCATAGCACACTGTAAAGCGTGTGCCCATCTTCATTAGCCCAATTCATTTCATTTCCTGTTAAAACTTTTTGAGAAACCACGTATGTCATCCACATTGATTGATTGAGGGAGTGTCCATTTTTCATAATGTATGTTATTTACACCCCTCTTTATTTTCCCCAAACCCCGCCTAACCATTTGATGAAAACAACCCCCGTCTGATTCCTTAGCCTTAGTCAAGCTTGTAGACAATAAGCTGGCAGACAAAACGTCGGGTTGCCAGTTAGTGATACCCATACATATTTGTCCAGTGCTCGCCGCATAGGTTTTTTCCCGGTAATCCAGTATTTTTCTAATAATATTGAGCGTGTTTTCTTCCAATATTTACTACAATTACCATACTTTTATTTGAAATGACCACTAGATAAATACTTTTGTGGGAAGGTGTGTGTAACGGATTGGAACTGTCAAAGTAAAAAGATGTGCTGCAGAAATTGTGAAACACGTCACTACTTACCGCTCCTTCAGTTCTGGCTACAGGTAACTCTGTAATTGTGTGACAATCTTATCCGCAGTCAGTATTCGTGTTCGGATCTACACCAATCCTCAGCATGTCAGTTCCTCCAGCTTCCAGAAGTATTAAGTATCGGGGAGCAATAATGCGATAAATCTGAATGCAAGAGGATCAACACAACTGAAAGGCCGTGGGTGGGGAAAAATCGACTAAAAAGAGGGACAAAGTGTACATATCTCATTTCCACCATTACTACTGACTACCGCCCTCGCTGTCTTAATGAAGAATGAATCATGAATACATCATACTACGTCATCATCGGAAATGTCACGTGAGGATCTAATTGTTTCTCTCTTGCTCGATTGTTTAACATTACGAATTCAATATTTAATATTTTTGTAATTTTCATCATTCAACAAATAATATATCATTTCTGTCGTCTCGTTAATTGATATAATTATTGCTTCTTAAATTAACCATTTTAAGATCAACATCCTTGTAAGGCGTTAACATGTCACCACTTTTCAACGTTAATCCCATCTATCGGTCCTTTTTATTTATTATATTGTTTTATCTGATTTTCCTTAAATATTTCAAAATTTGTACAGTGAAGGCAGTCACTAGTTAGAATCCCTTACTAAGTTCAGTAACTGTCCTGTCAGTACTGTATGACAATATATGTATATTTATGTTCCGGTATATAAAAGAATTGAAGAATCATTCGAAGTCTGTTATATCCGAAGAGAAAATTTACACCTCTTAAACTTTACTGCGGTACAACAGTTATCAAAAGCTCACATGGCTTTAAGTTGTCAAAGAGTAATCCTATTAATCCTAAAATTCACAGGTGTCAGTTGAGAAATTGGTAAATATTAAAAAAATTGTAGAAACTAAAAACGTTGACTTTTGAAAGTGTCGGCCAGCGCCCCGCTTCCATTATATGGGCTATGTTTTCCAGTGAAGTTTATGTAATTTCCAAGTAGCCTACCGTGGACGAGTAGAAATATTTTAAATGCCGGACTGGTGGGCCGAAGGCCCATTTGCCATACCTGTGACAAGGCCCACGAACAAATGGCGGGCGAAGCCCGCCTACGAGCGCTTAAGGCGCGAGCGCTCGAGGGGGGTCTCGAAAAATAGACAGCCGCAAACCCATTTTCCAAGCACCTCAGGCCAGAGCAGCGGATGGAGATATATGGTGACCTGCAAACACTTTAATCACACATCCTCGAATACGAATAGAGAAATCAAATTCGTCATAGTCAAGAATTCACAGAATTTGTCATATTCAACAGTACAGATAGTATGATAGATATTCACTGTTCAGAAAATTAGTATGATAGATATTCACTGTTCAAGGGTAAAGAATCCTATTCTATCCTTCAATTAAATATTGCTCGATACTAACAAATAATATGGCAAACAAAAATAGCAGCGTCAAGCCACATGACAATTCTCTGCACAATATTAGTGGATGTCTAGTGAAACCAACAGATTGTTATGTAGATAATACAAAGATCAACCAGTATAGAAAATGGTAGTCATAATATATCTGACTATTAGAATGTGATATCAAAACAAAAAGATTGATATGAAATAGGAAGTGAGCTGGGAGTGACTGAAGAAAGATTGTCGGTTTATAATGCTGTCACCATCTTGAGGTTAAACTGATGAATTTATGCATAATTTCACCAGGTGGTAGAATTTGTTTCTTCCAACGAAATCTATCTTTCTGCTTTTCTACCTTTCCTTTCCCTGTTTCCTCTCCTCCCCTCTTTTACTACCTTTTCTTTTTCTTGTTTTTACTTTTTTTTTCTTTGAGGCTTAGGCCGGCACTGGCTACAATGATTCCTATAGTTGATCAATAGTATTTTAGCAACATATAAAGCAACACATATGGCATGTAGCTTTAAATTAAATAAGCTAATTAAGACAACCATTTTTCCAAATGTGTCTATATACTTGTACCTGACAAGCGACGCATTGTTAATAGCAATTTCTTCTAATTGTTTGTAATAATTGGGTAAGAGACGGGAGGAGGGGGATGAC
Organism: Patella pellucida; assembly: GCA_917208275.1. NCBI lineage: Eukaryota > Metazoa > Mollusca > Gastropoda > Patellidae > Patella > Patella pellucida. Next base: position 54,002,728 of record OU795039.1, on the reverse strand, counting down.
GGAGACTTATTTTCATTACATTTTCTATCAAAAGCTCTTCCAACCGGGTTAACAGGGCTGAAGGTCCGGAACTTTGACAGACAAATTGATGCGTTTGACGGACCATTACTTTAAATCAATACACAGTAATACATAACACAATAAATTATTGGCTGCACGTAGGGTGATCGAGCCACAGATGTGCGATAGCTTATTAAAACTCCAGCTGTTTTAATCATATAACATCTTATAGCAGACTGTCAAACGATTATATTTGATGGTTTTTGCACTACATGACATTCAGCGCTTGTGCTTACAACGATGTATTGATTGACCCATTTTCAAATCGAATATTGTGTATGAATCCCGAAATCATGTCAATTTAGGAATCATTGTCATTTCAGATATCGAATTGAAAATTACGTTAGAATAAGTTATAAGTCACGACACAAAATAGGAAACTCAGTCCGAATAAACACAGCACCATTCTTAACGAATCTTAAAATATCTATATCTCACCATGAATTTGCAGATATGTCTCAAATTCTCCAAACCAACAAATGAAAGTATCCTCGACGTAATCGGGTTTTTTTTCAGAGAAAAATTGTTATGGAAACTGTCTGAAGAATAAATAGAAATATATATATTTATTACATAAAAAAAAAACATCACATGGCTTATTATTGGCAGTTTCCAAATGTCAAAATTTTTTGTGATTAATTGCTGTATTATTATTATTCAAAACGTCTTTAAAGTGGAAGTATAACACTTTTGCGGTTGGTTTTACAACTTTACAATTTCAAGCAAATAATGTTGCTTTTTAAAACAATATCTCGGTCATTGGGAATTAATTTGCCATATAGAAACAGATAGCATTTGAAAGAAATGTAATTTTAAATAACAACCAGTTTAACGAAAAACCACAAATTTCTGGATGAGGTATTTGATACGAATCAACAATAATGTGTAGCCTACGGTATTTAAAGATAACTACTTTCCCCCATTATCACAAAAGTACGAGAATGCAGAATCACAACTTTTAGGTTTTTGTTGTGAATCGATATCTAATATTTGATTTATCCATGTTCTTCTTATGATCTTTACGCAAATAAACTGAACGAAATGTATATGGTTTAAACAGCGTTATATTCAGGAGAACATTAGTATTTGCAGTTGATCATTTAAGAGAATATAAGTAATTGGATGGAGTAACAGGCAAGACTGCTAAATATATAAAACTATTTCCATAATTATGATCATTATATAGATGTAAATGACGACTAAAAAGATATATCTGTAGGGTCGTGTTATTTAAACCGAAGGTTTGGATAAAATGTGTAAGTTTAAAGTTGGAAGCACGGAAGAGGAAAATGATTATTTAAACATAATCATTTCATTTTGTTATTCCAACTTTGAATCAATCATCAGTTACCAATATCCGGAAGGTCTCAGTTGAAAATATTACGTGTTGCTCAAAGCTCCGTTATCTTTTAACGATCCGTTAACATGGAGAGAAAGATTGTTCTTGGAAGCCCCGTTAACTTTAGGGTGTAGTTAACTTGGTGTTATAGTTAACAGAGGTATTGGGCTCCGTTATCTGTTGAATGATGACATTAGTGGGATGTAGCAAAATGTCACAGATTACCAATGTAATTTTCTATAAAACATTCTAGAGGGTTGGGCGATGTAGGGCTATTCCATTTTCTAAAGAGTGAAATTCTATAGTAATTTACATAATTTTGGTGGCCTGTAGGAAATAAAAGCCCAAACATTCTGTGGTGCAAATTTTTCCTACAGATTTTTGCTAATATTTCTAAAGGAAAAAATAAAGTGTTCTATAGTAAATTATACAGTTATCTTTTTGTCTCTAATCAAGTTTTGTGAACAGACTACACATTTGTCTCACTGTCTTCAGCTTTTTGTTAAGAAGTTGTCATATATGTACATAGAAATATTTAAAAATTTAAAATTCAGCCAATCAGCAAACAGTCTTCTCTTGGATTTACTTTAATGAATCCGTTAGCTATCGGATAGTTAAATTGACTTTCCAGCAATAGAAATTAAACGGACCGTTTTGAGCAACCGGCCCCTGGTCAAGAATCATAATTTACGATTCATTTTTGTTAGTGTATTTAAACTGTGTTTAAACTATTTCCCTTCCGCCTATTATTGATTCATGTTCAATGAGGATTTTCATTTAGCTAACAGCTGATCAGAGAAACTATTAAATGCATGATCCCAATTTTTATTTTACTATCTACATGGGATTTCCACCGTTGACAACATGTCGAACACTTGATAATGTGAAGGTATGCTCTACGTTAATTTCATGCGATGCATCAGAAAGGAATCCTCATTTGAATCTGTTATTGTGTATACGCCCCTCTTCACCACACCACATTATTCATTATTAATGGATTAAATTATTAGATCTACAGATTTCTCTAACCCCCTCTCCCCCCCCTCTCTCTCTCTTTCTCTCGTGTGTTCAGGAGTAAGCTTTGCGTGTGCGTGTAGATGATAAGTTCAGTCGCCAATTGCAGGCACGTAAAAAAATGAATGTTGAATTTTAATGTGACCAAGAACATTAACTCTTTGGGACAAACATTCTACCGCTGTATGGGCAGTGGTGCAGATCAATTTTTGAACAAGTTAAAATTCAAGTAGTTATATCATACACAAATCGAAATTACTTATAAAGGGTGTTTTTTAATGTTAAGTCTTATCATATATGTTAAAATAAGCCCCAAATGCATCCTGTTTATTTTGTATTTATTCTGTTCGTTGATTGATCGCCTTAGTTCCAACAAGGTCCTTGACCAAAAGACAACAACTAATAGAAAGCCAACTTAATGTAGTTTAAAATTAATTTCCTTCTGCAATTTAAATGGAAACTGAAAGTAACACAACCAAAAACCAATGTGATGCAGTTCTTTGTCTGTCTTCGAATGTCCAATTGAAATATGTATTCATTTTTTATGACAATATAAAGCCACATTCATCTATCTTTCAATAACATTATGTAAAATCCCCCAAAAATAACATTTCTATGAATATAATACTCACATTATGAACTCATATGAGTTATTTAATATTTAATTAAGAAAAACAAATCAAATATCAACGGCTTGGATTCAATTGGATTCAAAATAAGATTTCGCGAACACATTTAGATAGTTGAAAGTTGAACTTCGAAGAAACATAGAATTTTTTTGTCGAGAGATTCTCCCAAAAGAAAAGAAAGCGAGAGGAGAAAAAAGTAACTTGTACTATTTACATCATAAGTACCATAGATCGATTTAATTTCGCCCCATATCTGTTGTAAATACATGTAATCCAAATTTTACAATACTCACGTTGACCATATTATTTACGAAGATATTTTTTCTAAATTTAAAAGAAATACAGTAAAAAACAAACCTTTCTTGAATTTAAAAGACAAATTGATCTCTCATGTTTCATTCAAATCATAGACTAAGACAGCATGTTGCTTTATTTTTTATGAGGTGGCTTAACAATATTACGATGTAATTGGTTAGATCGTCACCGAGTGGGGTCCGCGTAGAAAATAAACTACATACAAAGACATTTCCATTTTAATCAGGAAGGATTTTGAAGACTTGTTCATGTGAACGGATGGCTTATGTCATCTTCCGAATATCTAGGTTATTCCACATTCGTTACAATTACTGGTTATTAAAGCGAGAATTTCAAAATTTCTAAGAAAGTCAAAACATAAATATTTCTATTGCTCAATAGGTTATCACTTCACTATTACACGACCATGGGCATTATTTCCGACCCTTAAAAATCATAGACCCAGAAAATAACAAAATTACCTCCCCTGTTCCCCAAGTGACATCATGGACGGCCATTTTCCAACGTTGGAAATGATATTTTTGACAATTAATCAGCTGGCAATAATGAGTTATAGGATTAAAATGATTATTCTTTAACAAGGTAGGACTGTTTATGGATACCATCTATTTTAAGGCTTTATTTTAATCAATTTTAAAAATATAACTTAAAAATTTGAAAATGCAACTTTAAAAACATCGCAAATTTGTTCTTAACTACGGCATTTGTTTTGCTTATTATTTATAACACATCTTGTTGATAATTCACAAAGCTTAACCCACAGTTTTAAAACCCCAGGCAAGCCATATTCAGATATGACATCTGTTCATAATTGTGGATCTTAAAACGATGTGATTTTATTTTAAAAGGACAATTTAAAGCAAAATTAGGAAAGATTAGATAAATAGCTGTCAGTTCTCGCTATAATAGTTGAAAAATAGATAATGAAAAGAAAATATTTTGAAAATTTCAGTTAAATTTCTTCACTCTGAGCCAAGTAATCGGCGATATGATTATATAGCATCGGTTGTCATTAATACTGTTGTTACGATAATACACAAAGTATAGATAATACATTTTTATGATAACCGCATCCCCCACAAAACGACCAAAACGTTTTGAATCTACCAAATATCACAGGCATCCGATGGCACCGAGAATTGATTATGGTCTTCCTTATTAAGTTAATTAATTCTAATAAATAATTTAGATAACATTTCAGGTCTAAAGGAAAGACCTACAATACGCCGATTTAGCTCTGGCATGTTTAACTCTGTATAGGCAAAATAAAAGTGAATCGAGCGATGTTTTTTATTTACAAAACAGGGTTAATGAATTCTTACAGATGTGTCGTGTTGATTAATTAATTGAGTTTTTATTGTGTTTTTGCGTGCACTTTGTTCATTAGTTTCTTCGTGACGTCTGATCTACAATGCCATTTTCAACAACAATCCGAAGCTGTTTTGGGACATCAAATTGAGTAATACATGTAAAATACAAGTGCTTTATAAATGTCCTTTAAAGATGTCTAAACTTACGTTGTACAGTCATTATTGTCACTTAATGATTTTTAAAGCCTTGCTTGTTGTATCAATTCACCCCGGGTGTGTCATAAAATATACTTATAGGCTTCAAAAGCGGACAGACAAGATGAAGGTTTCTATAGAGCAGATGGACAGTCCGTGATTACTAATAATGACACCTTCCCACGTACAAACTTGGTGATTTGAAGATATATTATTGGGGCTAAACAAGTATTCAAACTAATTAATCTATCCAGACTTTCCGGTGTGGTTCCCCTTTGTTTGATGCAGGATGCTGGGCTTCAATATCGACTTTACGTTGTGTTCTTTATTTGTTTTTATTGAAATACTAAAACCAGGGAAAATCGTATTGTTTGAAATAAGTGCTTATATAACAGTAACAAGTTACTAATACGCAATTATTATCACAAAAGCTATGAATAGTCTCTATAAATTCTACATGATGTCTACCCCAGTCTAGCCAAAATATTAAGGAAGAACTGTATGTTTGACGTGGCCGATTAGTAAATTTCCAGTACTAGTAGATACGGAATTATGTATTCCTATGGAAATTGATGGCATATTACACCAATCCGCGGCTGTGAATATGTTTTTCATTGTGATAATTATTGTGATTATCGAAATAAAAATATGTTTTTCTTTGCCTATTTTCAGGTGTGCCGACAGAAACGACGCTGACGATAGAAAAGTGGGGCTGGTGGATAAAACAGATACTGACACCAATCGTTGTGGTTATAGGGCTAGCTGGAAATTGCTTATCATTTATTGTCATGAAGTCTAAAGCCTGGCGTCATAAATCATACAGTCATTACCTGTGTGCTTTGGCTGTGTTCGATTCCTTGACTCTTATAAACAGGGAGATTAAACTAATACATGACATGAAACTATATGCAAATGATCCAGGATTGTACGACAATTTCAGTGACGTAGGATGTTCCGTGTACAATTTTTATCGCCACATTTGCTATCTGATGTCTTCGTGGCTTGTGGTTGCGATGGCAACAGAACGTTTTGTGGCCGTGTATTATCCTTTGCGTAAAGCGTACTTTTGCACTCAAACCGGTGCCGTGATCATTATTATAGCCTTGTTGATGTTGCTGTCATATACACAAATATTTCGTTTCTTTATGATAGGAAATATTATGGGTAACTGTGGGGCAATTGATGATTATCTGAGTATTTATACTTCTCTACATATTTACCTGTATCAATTCAGTCTGATTTGTGGATTGCCCATCGGTGTCATCGTGATTTGTAATGGACTAGTTCTCCATCGAATCTACAGAGTTAAGAAATTAAGAGCCAAGGAGGACCGGAAGTTTTCAAGGTCATCTCGCTCAGCCTCCAAACGACACAAAGCCACGCTCATGTTGATCGCCATTTCATTTTTCTACGTCATAACTCTGATGCCTTCAATCATTATTTCAATCATCGTTCATGTTGCCATTGTATCGAAATCACCAATGTCGATGGTGATTTACATGAAAATAACGCCATATAAGGATTTGTTTGCATTAGTTTCTGATCTTAATTATGCCTGTAACTTTTTCATCTACATTTTATCCGGGAAGGTTTTCCGCTCAGAACTTAAAAAGCTTTTTGCCACAAATAATGGATACAGTACATCGACCACAAAAGTTCGCGAAGAAGCAAATGTTTTGTTTTGAAAGAAAGATGTGAGGTCCCCTAGCTTTTGTTGAAATGTGCTATAATGGTTTTACTCAGCTATTAGCGATGGTTAAATTTGTAAACCATCGGGTGTCCTGAACGTGTCATATTGCACAGCATATCCCTCATCCTCATCCTCTTACCAATCAACCGCTGCTGATAATTGCTTCATTATTATGACCAAAACTAATGTAAATCACACGAAACAATTCAAATAAGAAAAAAAATACCAAAACGGTTTTCATTGGCTGTTACGTTGTTTTAAAGAGATTAACCTCTAGTCTCCGGAACCTGAATGTTTAATAACATTTAGTCTTTTATGGGTCAGCCATTTTTATATTATTCTGGTGTGATATTATGTTTTGCTTTGTAATTGGTTGTTCATCAAGCCTTTTCGTCGGGAACTGATATTTTCACGGTAAGATAGCAACACCAATATTGGTTGAAATGGGACACTATTAAATTCAATTTCGTTTTTTTAATGTCGAAGATTAGGGATAATATTGAGTTACATGTTTAGCTCTTTTTAAATTATGGTCAGCTGACAAATGTCCACAAAACTTCTTAGATATCAGCTTTACATGATAAATGACAACCAATCGATTCCATTTGAAAATCGGTATAATTGTTTCGAAAAGCTGACGCTTAATATTTTCATGTATCACGGTCCGACAAAAAGGCTCCCATGTGTATACGTGTAAATATAACAATATAGAGAGAAGAAGAGACATGGGGTAAACCAACTCGACACAGAATAGGTAATTTCGGGTTTAATTTTATTTCAATAATTCGCTTGCGCGTAGAAGTCTCTGGCAGTGGGAGAAAACAAGGGAACCCGGAGAAAACCAACCAGTTGGATAGGCGACCCTACTCCTTCTCACGTACAAGCGGGAAATCAAACCGATGCCACTTGACTCAATGACAGACCCTGTGATTTAATGCACGCGCGTTGAACAACTAGACCACCCAACGCCCCAGCATACATGTAAGGTGTTTACCATGAAACGAAGTTATGTGATAATGTGTACATTTTATATACCAAGAAAGAGTTTAATATGTGATATGATGTGGAAATAAATTATGTTTTGTTTTACTGCATTGTTTTTTTTTAATGTTTTTGATGTTTGTGTGTATGTGCTGGAGCGACGGCAGTGTGGGTGTGTGCGTTGGGGGCGGGGGGGGGGGGGGCTTATCGCAATATCCATATTTTGGTTCATATGCCTCAAACCCCAATCTTCAATAGGAGGATTTAACTACGTACATCTTACCAAGGCCTTGTCGTATTATCCTGCATATTTCGATTGGGCGCAAGCCCAACTTGTGAGCCTATTAGCTAAAATGTCTACCTGTGATAATCGAGTTGCAAAGTTCAAGGTTCGTTCAATGTCAATGTTTCAATGGTGGTACTGGTGTCACAACCTCTGATTGGTCACGTGTCTGTAAATAACGTAGCTATAAGTTCGGGAATTGTAAAGTAATCTAGCAACACCCAGATGTTGTAAAACTCACAGTCGTTGCGCCAAACAGTATAATAATGGGCACATTAACCATGAAGATGGCGACACAATCAGGGCCGGATTAACCATTGGGGCACAGGCCCCAGGGCCCCCACATTAGAGCCCCCCCTACAAAAATCTCAGTTGCGCCCAGCCCCCTCCTCTAGAAATGCTATCATTTCAAAGCACTCGCATGGATTGGTTCACCGAAATAACGTCAGAATGCGCTAATTTTGTGGCAGAATTTAATTTTTTTTCTGGGGGAGGTTCTTCTAAATGGCTCCACACGAGTGCCTGAAATGCCAGAAAATCACATTTCCGGCCTCCAATTTATGAAAATTTCCAGGGGGAGAATCCCCGACCCACGTTGCGGTCTGTGATCAGGGGCTCTATATGTTCCAGGCCCCAGGGCCCCCACCATGGTTAATCCAGCGTTGGACACAATATATGTCTGTAATGAGGACATTGGATCGTACTAAAATTATTATCTTTGGCCTATGGTCATGGTTATTGACGAAAACAATGAATTTCACTGATAGAGACATATAATTAACCAGCTGTATACAAAAAAAAGAAGGGGCCTTCGCAATATGTATGGAAATAGAGAATATTCAAGTTTTGTATGGATGTTCAGCCGATGAATATGACGTGAAGATGAACGACAGGGTATGCCTAGTGACTATTGCAACACTAACGACGATAATAGTTAACATTGTACTTTTAATAAACTGGCTAATGGTGACAAAAACGGAACAGGTAACGAGACAAATTTACAGGTGGAATGTAGAACATATTATATACATGCTTAGGATTAAAATGATTAATTGATTATATAAAAATATTTGATAAGACATGTTATATAATAATATTTGATAAGACATGTTATATAATAATATTTGATAAGACATGTTATATAATAATATTTGATAAGAAATGTTATATTATACATAGGTATCAAATGCTTAAATACAGAAGATGATAGGTACACAGCAAGAACTGTAATTAGGTAATATATATACTCTTAAAAAAGTGGGGGATATTCCGGGATATTAAAATGCAAATACCCTTGCAGGTTGTGATATGGTAAATAGTCATGGACACGTGACATGCTTTCAAAGTATGTTCACAGATGAAGAACTTATCGCCCCAACTGAAACAGTGAGCTCCGCAATAAATTGCACCAATAGGTGGATAAATCTATACATTTGACATCATGGAATCTACAAAAATCAATGAGAATAGTGTTAAGCTTTACCTCTAGAATAGAGATTTTTGCGGGAGATAATTATAGATTTCGATACAGATTTTTTTGATTGCTATGGTTTCCAGGATTCCTGCAGTAAGTAAACGTCTATTCGTTGCACCCGTTGCCGGTCGAAACCCAAATTTATTCGTCACTTATTTGTCAGTAGTTTATCAAAGTTAAAATGATCTCACTCCCTTATATTTGTCTAAACGTTTGACAAACTATAAAGCCAAATACATACTCATATCGTAAAACAGAATGCACTTGATGTTCCTAAAACAAAAATGAAACAGTGATTTCAGGGCTGCTGCACCTCGCATTTGTAATTAGTTGCCAGTAACCATTAAGGCGCCACAGATCGACCTTACGACGCGACACAACTGGTCGCCGACTGGTTTTCCGACGACTGCCGCCGATCGTCGCACGATTTCCGTCGCCGATTCTACTCGATCTGAGTCTAGCTACGACCGTCGTGCGAAAGTTTTTCACGATCGGCGACTGAGTCGCAGGAGTTGAACATGTTCTACTTCTACGACGCGACGGAACCAGTCGCCGACTCGTCATCGTTGATGTGTGCGTTTCTACGATCGGTTGCCGACTGCGCTATAGATTTGAGGCAATCAGAGCGGCAAATGAAAAATCAACACGGCGACCTCATGTTCCAAATTCGGTTTTTGTTTTGCTTCTTCTCTAGGCCTAGAGAAACGGCCAACGCGACGGCCGTAGCTGCCTGTCGACGTTTTTGTATCATATTGATATAAGGCCTTTGTTTATAAATCTAAAAATTATGAATGTAAATCATATCAAATAGAATCATAAACAAAAATTTGAATCCCTCGAGATAATTTAAATTGCTTTCTCACTATAGATGGAGAGATTATGGAATGATTAGGCACATTTTATATTTTTATTGGGGGAAATTGTGTGCGCGTACCTGTATTCTGTGTGGCGCCATTATGAACGAGTCACATGATCTAAAATTTTAGCCAATCAGAGCGGCGAGTGAAAAATCAAAATGGCGACCTCGTAGACAACCGAAGAAGAAGAAAGCCTGATTGCCACTCCTTCTTCCTAATTAGTTTTTTTTGCTTCTCTTCTAAGCCTAGAGAAACGGCTAACGTGACTGCTGTATAGCTGCCTCTCTACGACGTTTTTGTAATATGTTGTCATAAAGCATTTGATGATAAATCTAAAATTTAGGAATATAAATCATATCAAATAGAATCATAAACAAAAATTTGAATCCCTCGAGTTAATTTAAATTACTTTCTCAAAATAGTTTCGCTAATTAGATTGAGAGATTATGGAATAATTAGGCATATTTTGTGTGGCGCAATTTTAAACGAGTCACATGATCTATTCGTGAGGACGCCACAAGTCGGTGTATCGGTGTCGACGTGAGCACGCTCGCGTTCAATCGTACGACCGTAAGCAACTGGTCGGCGATCATTGCTGAATTCGATCTGAGTGCAATCTACGATAGTCGCGTCGTAAGGTCGATGTTTGGCTGCCATTAGAGCTTCTCAAACTTTCAGAATATTTAAGTCAGAGGCAAAAACTTGTTTAAACACTCTTATCCAGTTTTATGTGTGTTTAATTTATGAGAATCCCTGAATGTAGCGCTTTGAGCTTATTTTTATTATGATAAGTAGTAATTACAAATTATGCAGAATTGTAATTTTGTGGATCTATGCTTGCTCGCGTGTGTAATATGCCCGTCGCCATTATTTTGTCCGCGAAAATATATTGATAGGCCTACTTCAAATTCGATTGAATCCAAGCCGGGGCATTGTTTTGATGTTGCTTTATTAATCAAATGTTAAATAATTAATATGAGTACATATTAGCGTGGATTAAGTCAATGACATATCGTGTTATAGTTAATCATATTTACCGACAATGAACTTAGATACACTACAAGTACATGAAAAAAAAAAGAATATAGATAAACATGTAGAACCATTTAGCATTATAAATAGCAGTGTTATGAATTAACAGGTGTTAAGACTTTACAACTAAGTAAACACCACTGGATGACATCGCGCCTGGTACGTTCGTGCATTTTCTATTACTGGCACGCGCACGGGCACTATTTTTTTTGTTTTACATGTACCAAAATCTGGGATTTCGCGCGTAGGTACTTTTGAGGTATTAGGTCTGTTAAGCATAACACTTGCCACTGTACCTGTGTATCGCTAATTATAAACCACATGTTTGAAGACCGTTCATATTTATTACGCACAGAATTTTCAGTACAGTGTTGATTCATGCTCAAATTGTTCCTAAGCAAACCAACGGGATTATTTTCTCAACAGTGTATGAACTTATTCATAGCGATAATATCCTTACACCGAGAGAAAGTATCTAGTCTCGGTGAATAGAACCATGGTTGTCTGGTAGAAAATTACTTTTGTAATTTTTGGAACGGTAAACAGTGTTTTTAGAAGCAAACTAACCTGCCGCACATGACGAAGTCATTATACTAATAATAAAAAGGCGAGAACTCTTTTTGCAGCGGAGGCTTATCACTGAGTAATAGGTCAAGGTTAAAACATACAGTACGCGCATCGCGGAGGTTTGATAAAACACGATATTACCGTGTTTTTTTATCGTGGAATTCCGTGAATTACCGAGTGAATATGGATTGACATGATACGACTGACAGAGCAGCCCGGAGTCGAACAATCGCCGCCCGAGCTGTCTTCGTCAGCTAGTTTCAAAATGGCGTACAACCAGTGCAAGTGGGAAAAGACGACAATAAAATCAGAAATATGTTATTTATTATTGTCGGACTTATTACATCACTCCTGTCTAACAAATCATAAAGCTGTGGTGTAACGGTGGCGGCATAGTATTTCACCGTAACACCACAGCCATTCATAATACATCTAACTATCACTCCCTACACATTTCCCCTCGTCTACTTTCCCAAACGTCAACAACACATCACATACACCCATTTCGCGGATTAACCCTTGTACAATGTCTACTGGATGACAAGGATCTGGATGTACACGAAACCATAGTGTAGTGTAGAATAAGTAGTATTTAGTCATCAAATTAAAACAGTGCACTAAATAATATGGACAATCATGAGGTAGTGCCATTGTATAAATTGGAATACGGCAATGGCCACAGATCATATGAAATTTCAATCCCAAAAATATTTTGGACTGTGCTGCCGTTCATGAAATTCGTGGGCAGTAATTTATCACAATTTGTACCATTTTAACCATTTCTATCTGCATCATAGACGTTGTTTTCATGTTCAATAATTTAAACTGACATAGGTCGTTTACCTGTCTATTTATTCTTTTTATTCTATTACAGAAAATGGCTTTCTGGCACGTAGGCTACACGTTATTAAATAAAGACAACGGAACCCAGCAGATGGAACCAATTATGAAACCTTATTAGGAAAACATGATTGAATTTTCCATCAATGGCTTTTCTGATTATGAAACGTACTGTCAAATTCACTACAAATTATGTCGTAGCTATAGCGGAAAATCAAAACTGATGTAGCAATTCTAGGTCTGGGATGGTAGAGAACAAATGAGATAATATGTTAGTTCTTGGATTATACATGTGTTCTAAAAGACTACATCCTTAATTAAATTCTCTACGTGTAGACGTCCCAATGTTTCAAGGCAGTTGCAATATTTATCACAACCAATTCAACACGTGTTCAGAATGGAACGCAGTCGTTTATTACTTTAAAAGTTCAATTCAAGGTAGTATCATTATTTACATACTGTATAAATAAAATAACGAAGTAAAGTAGTATAGCCAAAATTATAGTAATCATAGAACTAGTAGTAATCTAGTTCTATGTAGTAATGTACTATCTAAAAAGTACAGTAAAGTAGTGTCCATAAAAGTATTGTAAAGTAGTATCAACATTTCATTTTATATTTTATATACTATTCAAAAAAAGTAGGGGATATTTGATTTTGGGGGCATAATACTAAAATATGCAAATGACTACGAAAAAAGTCACCATAGAACCTGACAGAAAAAACATTTCCAGTTACATGTGACGCCCAAACGCACCAATAGCTACCGCATGGAATGCAGGTGATGCTTGAGATTAGTTGTTTCAATAACGTAAATTGTATCGGCAATGCTCTCTACTACGTTATTGTCGGCTCCTATTGACAACTAGTATGAAATAAGGATTTACCCCACCTCGGTTCTCAGGCTATTTTGGAACCCTTACCGTCTATTTATCACCGTGATTCTTCTTTGGTCGCTAAAATGAATTATTTCTTGCCACCTCGAACACAAACTTATAAAAATCCAACAGTATTTTCATGTAGAATTACACGATACAAAAACATAAAAATCTTTCATTTGAATTTGGCCGCCATGTTTAAACTAACGCTCAGCCAATATTCTAAATTTAGGAATGTCATTTTACAATTACATGAAAATAGTGTTGGATTTTTTTATAAATTTTTCATTTTAGCGACCAAAGAAGAATCACAGTGAAAAATAGACGGTCAGGATTCCAAATATGCTTTAGAACTGAGATACGGGAAAAGCCTTATTTTCATACTAGTTGTCAATAGGAGCTGATACGATTTACGTTACAATTTTTCGAGAGAGAACTAGTTTTCATGGTTCTAATAATTAGTTGCGCAATGGATTTTATTAAACGGGAGTTGATTACAAACACACCGGTAAGTTTATAATAACCAAAATAATTTGTTTGTTCATAATCGAAGAAATCCGTTTATTATTTACCATGGTTCAGACAGTAGTAAATTAGTTTCACTTAGGTCACTTATATCGCTGTGCAGAACTATGAATATTCATATGTTTAATGGTCGAGCTTTAAGGGATAATGAAGGTGAATTCACTTTTGTCTCTCATGTAGAAAAATGTGTTAATGACTATGTTCTGGCATCAACAAAAATTTCACCAAAGTGTCAAATTTTGAAATCTTAAGTAATGACTGCTCTGACCACTTCCCTTTAAACTTTGACATTAATATAAGAGAAGATGTAATAGGACAAAATACACAACCAAAGGTAACTAACAAATGGAATCGACTTAGATGGAACCAAACCAAAGCTGAAGAGTATACAAACTCTATTAATGCAACACTGAATGAAAACTTATAAGAAACATTCTTAGAGCTACACAGAATGAATGAATGAAATGGGGTTTAAGGTCCTACGCTTAAGCACCGTACCTGGGCTAATTGAAGACGGGCATACGCCACAGTGTGCAATGAGGGAAATTTTGCCAGGGCAGCGGCGCTACGGCCTACTCTTATATCGAATTCCAACTGCCAAGGGATCTTTTACGTGCACTCCAATTTGTACACGGGACCTCGGTTTTTCGTCCCATCCGAACTACTAGGCAGCTGTCCTTGTCAGGCCCTCCTTCTGCATCACTGACAAGGGGAAATCACGCCGGAAAATCGAGATGAACTTTCTCGGCCAATGCAGGGATCGAACACTCAACCTCCAGGCTAGCGAACCAGCGCCTTATCCACTTAGCCACCGTGATCCCCGAGCTACACAGAGAGGGTGATGTAAACAGCATGGTTGAAAAAATAAACAAAGTTATAACCAACGCAGCCACAGTTAATGGAATGGTAATGAGAAAAAAACCCAACCTGTTAATGGTATGCATAAACGACAACCTGTATGGTGGGATAGTGAATGCGAACGCAGTAAGTGTTTAAAATACAAATTGTTAGATACCTTGAGAGCATGTTTCAATGATGAAAACTTAGGCATGAACAAAAAAGCTCGACAACAATTTAAGGCTCTATGTGATCGCAAAAAACATCTACCAGAGAACAGGAATAGTATACCGTATTTCCTCGAATACAACCCCGGGGTTCTATTTCGTTCAGCACCCCCCGACCCCCGGGTTCTATTCGAAGCCCGGGTTATAATCGAGGCCGGGTTGTATTTTTCAGACACGGATTGATGCTTCAAAATCTTCTATTGGAGTGACATTTTGGAAAAGTAAAACAAGCAGACAGGGTCGGCTTGCAAATACGAAGGCTAAACTCTCTGTGCGTGACATGAGACAATTCTACTTCCTGTGCAGGGATCATCAATTAATTTATATTTTGACAGGGAGTATTCAGTTTTTACGTTAGACAGGGTTATATTAGAGACCCGGGTTCTATTCGAGACCCGGGTTGTATTTATCTCATCACCCTCTTATCCCCGGGTTCTATTCGAGGCCCGGGTTGTAATCGAGGCCGTAGTTGTATTCGAGGAAATACGGTAGTCTATAATCTACCTTTTAATACCAATAACAATGTTGATTCGTGGAGATGTCTTAAAACCTTCCATTACTCTGGCACTTCGAATTCCTGTAGTATATCATCAGAAGAGTGGTACATCTATTTTAACTCTTTATTAAACATAGTCACAACCACAGTAGATGAAAGTTTTCAACATTAGGTTTTTCAGAAATTAGAAGAATACGATTACCTAGAAAACACAGATGAGGTTTCTGATAATATTTTGAACAAGGTCATTTCAAGCGGAGAAGTTGAAGAAGCCATTAATAGTCTCAATAATGGAAAGGCGCCCGTTTAGCACATGCTCTCATCTAGCTCAACAAGGAGCAAAAGCTATGAATATGCTTTATAAATTTACATGCAAGTTCAATTTAACAACGGAAAAATCCTTATTTTTGTTTGATAGAATGGTAACACCAATTCTTACTTATGGCTCTGAAGTATGGGGCTACGTTGAGTATCCACATATTGAACAAGTACACCTTAAATTTTGTAAGAGGCTTCTACATGTAAACTCAAACACCCCCAGCATAGCAGTTTATAGCGAACTATGGAGGCACCCTATTCATGTCACTCATAAGTTTAGAATGATTAAATATTGGCTCAAAATAACCCGGATGTCTGTTGATAGATACCCTAACGCATGCTACAAACTTCTGTACGATTTGCATTGTATTGGCCGCACAACATGGGCGACACACATCGAAATGTTTCTAGTTATGTTGGGACTACAACACGCCTGGGTAGAACAAAGTGTTGGTAGCATTTCTCGTTTTTTTAAAGTTTAGTTAAGAGTCGTTTATTCGGTATTAGTGAAGAAACATGGAAAGAAAATCTGGAGGCATCTGAAAAGCACTACTTGTATAAACATTATAAGACTAGCTTAGTATTTAAAAATTATCTTAGTTGTATTAATACCAGATTCCACAAATCTCTTATTAATCGATTTAGGTGTGGTAATCACCACCTTGCAGTAGAAACTGGTAGATGGCGGGGTATAGCAAGAGAAGATAGAATTTGCCTTTATTGTTTTGAACAACATAACTTGTGTATATTGGAAGATGAAATCCATTTCATCTGTCAATGCCCATTGTATGAGACTTTAAGAAAAACCGTTATTCCACAAGGATGTATCCTTAATGATTTAAATGCGTTGTTTAGTCAAATTATGTCTGAACCAAACCTTGCCTTAGCGGTATTCATATATAAAACTATGAAAATACGAGAAAACCATGTTGCAAATGTAAAATGAATATTAATGTATTTATGTACCTTATCATGGCATTGAATATTGTTTATATTTTGAGATTGTTATAGAAAATATTTTCCTTTTTATGTTAATTGTCTGTAAATATCACATGTACTATGGGCTGTAGGCCTGATACTGATTTTTCAATAAAAAAAAGTAAAATTGTATCTATATTAATTTTCTTTTACATAAAAAAGTGAAATAGTATCCATTTTCCTTTTTACTTGAAATATAGCAAAGTAGTATCCAATTCCGTTTTACTTAAAATATAGTAAAGTTATATCCATTTTCCCTTGCAAGGGGCAATCATAATCTGTTAATACAAAACACATAAGTTGGTATAATAGTACAGCGACACCATTCACTATTAGAAAGAAATTAGTGCAAAGTAAATGACCTTCCCAAATATCAGACTTTTCGAAATAAGCTATTATTTGCCTCGTTCATGGCACCCACTGTATGAATAAATCTGTGATGACATTGGAGATGTTCATTATGTATTTTTTGGGAATAGGGTTTGTGGGTGGATGGTCGAATGGTTAGCATGTGCGGGCTGTAACGTTGGTATAATAGTACGCCGACACCATTCACTATTAGAAAGAAATTAGTGCAAAGTAAATGACCTTCCCAAATATCAGACTTTTCGAAATGAGCTATTATTTGCCTGTGTGAATAAATCTGTGATGACATTGGAGATGTTCATTATGTATTTTTTGGGAATAGGGCTTGTGGGTGGATGGTGGAATGGTCAGCATGTGCGCGCTGTAACGTAGGGTCTCTCATTGAGTCAACTGGCGTGGTTTCGATTCCCCGGTTGTACGTGACAAGGAGTAGGGTAGCCTGTCCCACCTCGTGGGTTTTATCCAGGTCCTCCGATTACCTCCCATACCCTACGCGCAAGAAAATTATAGAAAAACATTGAACCATATGTTAGTCCCGAAATGGCCTCTCCCTCTCTCTCTCTCGGTTATCTCCCAGTGAAAATCAGTCATGAATCAATTAAAACCGTTTTCGGGTATCCTAAATTATTCGTAACTAGGAAGTGACAGTATGGACAATTTTGTTTTCTTTTTTAGTAGCTTAACTCATCGATGTTTTTTTAATCAATTGGACTTTTTTTTAAATCACGCTTTGATCCAATTCTGACAAACACGATTTGCCTATTAATAAATCATTAATCACAAGGAATCGTTTGAAAATAAAACGAGGGGTTCGAGAACGGCAGCTGAAATAGGCTCAATACACAGGAATTACGCCAAAAATAATTGACATTTGACAACACGTCAGATCAGTATACACAGCTAGAATCTGAAAATAATAATAATTGATTTACTTCGGTCATCCGGAAACGTAAAATTTTAAGTGTATTGATGACCGAATCACTTAAAAATATACACACGCGTAGAAAAATAGATCTTTACGAAAACTTAAATTTTTACATTTAGGATCCACTTTTGTTATGTCAGCGAGTTGACTTTGACCCAAGAATCATTTCACAACAAACAAAACGACGATCCGACATCTTGGTTTCGAGAAAAAGACCCAAAAAAGATTGTCCAATCAGAGGTCAGCATGGGCGGGGCTTACACGTTAAAAATTCAGAAGATAATGGAGGTCTTTGGCCTCAGAGGCCTCCGGCCCCGCGGCTGACTCTGGGAACGAGATTGGCTATGACCTTACCTGATGCCGTTTTGGCATTTAAGCTATCTGATAACGCAGGACTTGCTGTGAAAGAACGCCAGTTAGCTCTCACATCATCGGTAGAACTTTCGTTTGTGTCAATGAAGTCAGCCCTCAAACGTATTTCAGTGAAGCAGACGCCAAAAAGGAGGCAACTGCGAATAACATTCAGTTTAAACAGGAAGTTGATGATGGTGTTTAGTTCATTATTTTTTTACTTATATGCGGCTCAAAGCGGAACAAATCGCCAATTCCAAAGGGAAAATCCACCGAACAAATTCAGTAGAAGGACAAGATGTGCCATATGCCAACCAACCTATCATTGGAAGGGTTGCAAAATTCCCGGGAATTTGGAGGAATTGTCAATTTGGTACCATAAATTGAAACCTGTGTCGCTATTAATGAGTTGCAAGTGACAGTAACATTTTAATAACTAAAAGATACAAAACATATTATCTGGTATTATATACTAAAATCTAATAAATAATAATGAGATTTATAGTTTTGTTAAATTGTTCTTACACGGGTTATACATTGGTCACTTATGGCTAAAAATACACTCCAAAATATACATGGCTTTAGTTCATATCAACTTGTGTCCAAATGTACTTATAAACAAGCCTCCAGCTTTGAAAGGCACGTGTGAACATTGTTTGTGAACATATATCTGCTTTGCACACAGCACGGAAAGCATTCGCTGATGCGGAGAGCTCGGGGAGAATAAAGCGCGCTTTAACACATCAATTTTGAACTTATAATGACAAAATTTACTACAAACAACCAGAAGGAACAGTTTTAGGCTAGGAGGGTGCCGTTGTATTTGTGTGACATGGCGGCACTTATGTTCGAGTTCACGAATGCCGTCTCGTGAAAGCTGATATTCTTAATTTTGAAAAGAACAGGGATGCAAATCAACAGCTTACACACGCGGAACAATCTGTAAATATAATTGCCAACAAAATAAGTCTTAATAATCAAAATATTGATAGTGGTACTGAATTTGAAGTTGCTAATAAGAAAAATTCAAATAATGCCTCAGTCAGTATTATGGCAGCTGACATATGTCTCTGCAAGCACCAATTCGCAGCACGATATCAATAACTCTGTAATTCCTTAAGATTCCCCAACATGTTCAAGGGAAGATCTGCGAACAATACTTACTATCTTTACACAGAAAAATTGGAAACTACATTCAATAGTAGTGGGGCATCTGTTAGACTATAACCATTTTTAAAGATGTCAAACTTACCAGTAATTTTGTTTCTTTAGGAGGTTTAATAAAAAATATAACACGAGATTTCCGATCCTTGTAGGAATGCAGTCTTAATGTCCACTGAATGTACTTTTCAATTTTGTGTGTAATGATAGTAAGTATTGTCCACAGGGCTTCCTTTAAACATGTTGGGAAATCTTTAGGAATATCATCTGTAAATTGGGGGCTAATTTAAAAATTGTTATTTTACTAAGATCAACTGCTTGTTAATAAGCAAGAAATTATTTTAACATTGTAAGTGAAGAAAATGGGATTTTTCGGTACGTGGGTATGGAATTAAAATCTTAAAATGAGGTTGTATCAATGAATCAACATGATTATATAAATCTTTTAAAACCCATCGAAATAACAGGACAAAGAGCTATGCAGCGATCATTAGATTTGTCAAAATGTGAATTGGACACTTTTCGTTCCAAAGTAGGACAATTACTCTGGACAGCAAAACAAAGAAGACCAGACATATTTTTCGATGCCTGCCAGTTAGCGAGCTCAGTGAAACACGCGACAGTCAAGGACAATGTCGAAGCAAATAAACTGTTACGTAAATTAAAATCTGAAAAGTTGGACCTGAAATTAAAAATTTTGGAAATGGAAATGAATTCAATCTTGTGATCTTCAGTGATGCGTCATTAGGAAATGTACCAGATGGAGGGGGGGGGGGTATCTCATTATGTTAATGGGAAAGAATGGACACTTTTTCCTCTCTTGGGATGACAATTTAAACGAATTCGAGTTGTGCAAAGTACTCTATCCAGGGAAACCCTTACAATGTCTGATGGAATAGACAATGGGTCGTTTATTGCCACTTTGTATTGTGAACTAACAAAAGGTCAAGCCAATCCTAATTTGTTACCAATTATTTGTGTGACTGACAACCTTTCTTCACATGATGCCATAAAATCCAATAAATTTGTTTCTGAGACTTTTCGAAATCAGCAGCATTAAAGAATTGATAAATACACAAGTAATAAAGCGGCGGACACACTAGCCGAATGATTCGGCCGAATCAATCAGCGTCGAAATTCGCCTAGATTGTCCACTATCATTCGGCCGAATGATTCGCCCGAATCAAACAGGTTTGATATAAAAAAAACACAACACAATTTATATGGAAATAACAATCACTGGTTTATATATATATATAGCACGACGTTTCGACAAGTATTCTCTTATCGTTTTCAAGCACAACGATAAGAGAATACTTGTCGAAACGTCGTGCTATATATATATATATAAACCAGTGATTGTTATTTCCATATAAATTGTGTTGTGTTTTTTAATGTATTCAATCGCTAAATGCCACTCAAGGATTAAAGGTTTGATATATTCGCCTGGCGTGTCCACTTCGCCTCGGTCGAATGTAGAATTCATCAGCCAATCACCAATCATATCCAGAAGTCACGTGATTGTTTGAAGACGCTGCCATTTTTGATCATGTGACATGAAGGATGATGCAATCGACTGGTAAATCGGGCGAAGCATTCGGCTGGTGTGTCCTCCCATTCGACCGAATAAAATTCGGCGCCGATTGATACGGCCGAACGATTCGGCTAATGTGTCCCCTGCTTTAGGGAGATAGTATAGTCAAGTACTATAAATCAAATAGCCGACTCCTTAACAAAAAAAGGGCGCTTCTTCACTAAAGCTTTTGAATGCCATAGGAACTGGAAAATGCGACTTGTTTGTTTTAAGAATATAGTATTACATTTGTATGAACAATTTACAACTGAGTTTATAACTAAAACTCTGAAACTTTTATTTTGAGAAAAGCAGTGGAATTTGTTTAAACATAGTCATAATATTTACTGTGACTTACCTTATATACATATGCATTTGTACATGCGCAGTGTCCAGGGCGGGAAGAGGCACTTCCGCCTACAGGGTCTAGGAAGAGAATATGGCATCGGCCTCTTTGTATTAATAGTGTATTATTAGTGTTAATAAAACAGTTATTAACTAATTACTCATTTATCATATCCACACGACAACAGTATTAACGATTTAATCGGTGAAGATATTTATGTTGTCCAATTAAAAGCATCCTTACGGGAAAATGGATATAAATTCGCTCCCCGCTTGCTTCCCTTTGGGCCATACTATATACCGGAAAACACCGGAAAACTTCCGGAAAAACACTAAACACTGGAAAACACTCTAAATACCGGAAACACCCTAACAATGTAACCCAGAGCCTAACCCTAACCTGTTTCCACCACCCTAACCCTACACCTTACCTTAACCCTAACCTTAGACACTGTATTTTGACATACCCTTTGTCCTGTACTACCGACAAAGAGAAACCACACTGCAAAATTTAGGGGAAGTTTCTTGGCCAACTTAAGGATCAGGGTATATAATCATAGTATTGGGAGGAATATGGCCGATAACCCGACATCACGAGACCACGACATATTTTTAGGGTGTTTTCCGGTATTTAGTGTGTTTTCCGGTATTTAGTGGTTTTCCGGTGTTTTCCTGTATTCAGTATAAAATGAGGTTTTCCGGTTGTTTTCCGGTATATAGTATTGCCGCTTCCCGTTCATCCGGGCGACTTTGATTTGCTCGGTATTTATTTTAATAATTATTATGTCATACATAAATGTCTGCCAATCGGGTGTGCTGTATCGTGTTCGTTAATTGAGAAATTTTCATGATATTTACTATGCTTAGTTACTTCTAAATCTGAACTGTTCAAATGATTTTATTTCCGCCGGAGCCAGTAATTCCCCAGGATGTTACAGAGTCTCATGAAGGCATTTACAGATGTATACAAGTCTCCGACTGTTATGGTAGAGACGATGAAACTTACGTTTGTAGAATTGAGTATTGATACAAAAAATTATGCAAATAAATATACCAATAGATAAACTTGCCTGCTCGAATCGTGAAAAAACATTGTAATTGTAGTAGGGTGTATTTTGTAAATGTTTTGTGGTTTATATGTTAATAAAGTCTATGTAATATATGGTGTTGTATCCTATGTCAGCTTGGTGTCTTGGAAACTAGCCAAGATGTAATGTCCAGTGTGTGTGTTTTAATTGTGTTCACTGAGTTGTTTTAATTGAGTTTACCTGGTTTGCACCTTCTTGCTTTACACGGCACTTCTATCTTGACATGACAGATGACAAGACCTTAGTGTGTTCTCTTCTACTTCAGCTTCTGTAACTGTAATATATAATTCTTCTCTGGTGTAAATAATATACAATTAAGACACCTTTCCCAGGTGTTTTTGGTTGCTTTTTGCTTCTTGGTTGTTCTTTTGTGTTGTTTCTGTAAATAAACTGTTTATACCTGTACTGCTTCCAGTCTTCAATAACCTATAAAACCCCCTGAGATAAAGCTCCGGCTACATAATCAAAAGTCGAGTGCGATTACCCAAATTTGTGTCAATTACAGGTCTAATGTCATTTTGTTCGAAAGCCATTCCTTGTTCTAAAGCATTTTGATGGCTGATTTTAATGAGATCATTGCTTAATTTGAGTTGGACTCATTTAATGACGGTTGTAATATCTCAGAACAGCCTTGCGGCGTCTACTTTTGGCTTTGTTACATGGTCTTTATACCTTCAAAATAAATATGTCATTATTCATGTTAATCAAGTTTTGGTTTCTGTTATAAAAAAAAGATAGTAAGCTGGCACTGCCAGGCAGGATACGCCCACATTTTCGAGAGATGGATAGAGAACAAGCAAAAACGAAAGTGATTTTTCCTACAATCAAAGGCCATAAATCATTAAGTTACAATTTGATATGCGCAAATATCGAAAAGTATCAAGATCTTTAGGTTATAAACATGCAATTTAAGTTTCATCAAAATCGAAATTAAAATTGTGACCTCTACAGGGTCCACAACCTTGATATACCATTTTTAACAGTATTCACGTACAAACGGCAGCCATTTTCTATGGTAATTTTGGTCCGATTTTCCCGAAATTTGAACTCAACCTTCCTTAGCTTGTAACGGTGATATAATCAAACGATTTTGTTAAATCGGATAATAATTGTGAGAGACCACAAGCTAAACAAAGGCGACTTTGCGTATAATCAGGGGCCATAATTCAGGAAGTTACGATCCGATATGAGCACATATCGACAGGAACCAAGATCTTTGGGTTGCAGCAATGCGTTTAAAGTTTCATCAAAATCGAATTTAAATTGTGACCTCTACAGGGTCCACAACCTTGATATTCCATTTTTTAACAGTATTCGCGTACGAACGGCGGCCATTTTGTATGGTAATTTTAGTCCGATTTTTCCGAAACTCGAACTCAACCTTACTTAGGGTGTAACGGTGATATAATCAAATCGGATAATAATTGTGACCTCCAGAGGGACTACAAGCTAAAATAGGTGATTTTTCGGACAATCAGGGGCCATAATTCAGGAAATTGCGTTCCGATAGGCGCAAATATCAAAAGGAACCAATATCTTTGGGTTATAAACATGCATATCAAGTTTAATCAAAATCGGTTCAAAATTGTGACCTCTATAGGGTCCACAAGCTAAAACGTGATTTTTCGTACAATCAGGGGCCATAATCCATGAAGTTTTGATCCGATAAATGCCAATATCAAAAGAAGTCGAGATCTTTTGGGGATAAACCTATATTTCAAGTTTCGTCAAAATCGGCCAAGAATTGTGACCTGGAGAGAGTCCACAAACAATTGTGGACGGACGTCCCACGTCCGGACGGACAGGGGCGACGACATAATACGTCCACATGAAAATGTGGGCGTATAACAATCGTCTAAATCGACCAGGGGTATGTCACTGTTAAGGCCTCTTGTCTTTCAATTTTTTTGTACAATATCCGTGTTAAGGCCGTATATATCACTTATGCAAACAATGATTAAGCTACTAGTCTTTATCACCCAATAATACATTCTACAGTAGATATCGTTTGTATGATAAATTTACTGTTGGGAGATATCGCTTTAAATGAATTTGATTGGTCAATCAAAACGGAACTACTTCTTTTTTATTTTCAAAGAACAGTTCATTTTTTTGTATTAAAAGTTACTTCTTTCTTATTAAAAAAAGGACTAGGTCAATATAAAGGACTTTGCAATGGTTGAATTGCTGTCAAAAAATTGATGTATCACAACGCCATAATGTATTCAGTTTCAGTAAAAGTGAAATCTATAGCAAAGAATTATAGTTATTTATTTCTGCTTGTAAGAAGGAATTGGGTGATAAATAAAATCTCCTACTCGTCTTTTTGATAACAAAAATATAAACACTCTTTGATAAAGTAAAAAATAACTCGGCAGAGCCTCGTTTTTTAGCAGCGATTCAGGGTTCTAGGCCCGTCTACAGAAAATATATCATAATCCATCCCGATGTTGTTTCTAGAAATTATTTCCAAATGGTTTGAAGACTTATAAAGGAATTCCTTAGTACCAAACACTCTAAATACAAACAACTGTGGCCTTTTGACATGTTTCGTCAATCGTTTGGCATTCCAGCGGTTTTGCAACTACAGATAGCAGATATATATTTTTTACATAATAGTTTTCTGATTGTTGTTGGGTGTCTGCCACTTAACTGTAAAATGTTATTTTTCTTATCTTAGATTCCATAGCCAGATTAATAATCGTCCTGAGCCAACGATTTCCTATTAGAATAAAACAATTCTTGAAGGTTTTAACTTATCCAAAGGTCCGCGTTTGACAATATCCTATCAATTATTAACTTACATAATAGGGTCTCTTGGTTATGTTTGCACGACCGCCCTTTCCTCGGCCTTCTACGTTAGTTATAGGATTGATGAACTCACCTTCAACCCGAGGAATGCCCAAACCCACTACATTACATTAGTGAATATTGGTTCATCAAAAACTGACCAATTCAAAAAAGGGACAAAAACAAAACTTAACAAATTAATGGACCACATCACTTTCCTAGTATCGGGCTATATCAAACAACGACCTCCAGGCCCACGAATTATCCTCAGGTTTATAATAAATCCTAAGATAAGAACGGGTAGTATATTTTTTTAGTGATGATTGAGTTGGAATCGTTTTCACCCTTAATATACCTTTAGTATGATTGCTCACAGTTGCAGTTTCAGGCACAATCAGTTGCAAAACATTCTGTTCTAGATTCCCTTTGATATCTCACTCTGGTTTCTGCATCACAGATTCCAGCGCAATAACAGGTATCAATAAATACATGCCATTTTAGACAATCTGTCGGTGACCATTAATAATTGAATAAGTATATATATATACCAAGATACAGTTTTTGGGTTGGATTGGTATTGCTTTGAAGAGAAAAGTTACTTTCAGAAAATAACACTGTGAATTTTGTGATGCTTGTTTGTTTGTTTTTGGTTTCTAAGTATGATGTCTTGTCTGTTGTTTGTTTGTTTTTTTTGGTGTAAATTATGCGTGGTGCAGTCCCCCTAAAATCACCATTAAATACGTGATTATCAGTAAAAATTAAACTATCAGTAAAAATGCATGTTAATGAGTTATTATCGGTAAATATCAAATTATCAATGAAGACTCATTATCAGTAAATATTGAAGTATAAAGAATGTATGTTAAACTTTAATGTATAATTTATATAGCTATGAGTAAATTTGGCATAATAAGAAAAATTTGATCTATCAAGTTATAATCCACCAATTAATTACGCTTTGACCAATCATGTCAACAACAAACCTATATTCCCAATTCACTCGTTTGTCTTTGATAACCTTATCTATAACCTCATATGTCGCCAAATGATTTTTTTGTAAAAAGAAAAAGATTTAGTTTACCTAAACTTAAATATGCTAAGCGAAAAAATGTGACACAAATAGAAAATGGTATCCATTATCTTATCGCGCGCCCCAAAAAAGGAATGCTTTTCTTCCAGACGACATCCATATTTATCTTATGTCAAGTTTGTCATGCTTTCTCCTGTGCCATGTGTTTATTTTAGGCTCTTGAAAGATAAAACAAGAAAATACAACACCACTGTCATTTTGATTTCAATATCGTTCAAATACATCTAGCAGAGTTTTTTTTAAAAAGATACCTGTGTAATTTGATGATATATTTGGACTAAAACATATTTAAACTAATTAATCTATTACAATTTTGCTTTAAATTCTTCTCCAAACATTGCATTAGCCAGGTAATACCCCAAGCTATACCAATGTATTAAAAGAAGCCATGTTTTATCCCGTGACCCAGCTTTTGCGGTACCTAGTAACGAGTTCAAGCGATGGGAGAAATCCTGGCATGTTGTCTTTAATCTTTAATCGCTGTATATTTATCAAAAATATCAAAGTCTATTTAATTTTTCGGATTATCCACTGCCCACGTCTTTTTCGTAGTTAATATCTGAGAAATTGATGTACATCAAGTTAATCAGCATATACATCAAGAGCTCCCTAATGAGTAGAGATCAGACAATTCTCACGTAAACAAATTAACGTCCCCTGAGCAGACAGCCCAGGCTGCCAATTAGTAACACCTCTCATTTTTTGTCCTATGTATGTTCCATGGGTGTTTTTTAAGGTACCCAGTATTTTTCTAGTAAGATTAGGCGTCACCACGTTCTATAAATTTTCCATAACCACCCGATAACTCATTTTGTGGGAAATGCTTTGCGATATAAATTAATCTTATGGTCAAATCACACAATTTAGGGTTAATAACTAAACAAAACAATCATGTTCTTAGGGCATCAATGGGAAGGGGCACCACCTTCTAGTGAACATATGGTAGTCTTGAAGAACTTGTGGTGTAAATTACGAATCTGCAATCAGATTACAGGTAAGTGGTAGGGTTGGTATGCTTCTTGGCCATACAAACCGACAAAAAATTGGTGTAATTGTATATTTTCTGGATTTTATAGCACTCCAGGAGCTACCGAGATCTATATATTGACCCAAATCTAGACCTATACAGATATTGGCAGCAGTACTATATAAGGAATATGAGAAACGCACCAGTCTTCACTAGATTACCAAAACATTGTCATCAAATATGGCTTCAGATTCAAATTTTCGAAATTTGGCTCGTATTTTCTAACTGATAGAACCCGGTAGATGAGTAGGCTACGTAAAAATCTGAAATTTGATGTGATTATTTAGTTTGTAGTAATGTCTGTCTCCAACATACGGGCCATCTCGATATTTTTCCGATTTTTTCAAAAGGCCAAAAGAAAAGCTAGCAATAGGCAAATTTAAAATACAGATCTTCGACATTCAATGGTCGACATTCCACAGGGGTTCAGGTTTATAAGCTCTTTTTTGTGCCCTGTCCTCCATGATACAATGGACACCTCGCCCAAAGCTCAACTAAAAAGACCATTTCATTGGCTAATATAGCAAAGAGAACGAAGTTTATTTTTAAAATCCGTCCACGTCCCACTGTCGTGTAGACTAATAAATCAAAATTTAATCTATAAAAAACAAAAAGAATTTTTTTTCAAAAAACAAAAAGAATTTTTTTTTCAAAAAACAAAAAGAATTTTTTTTCAAAAAACAAAAAGAAATTTATTTCAAAGAACAGTAATTGCAACTTAAAATCAGTTTGTATCATTGAATAAAATAAATATTTGATCACAACACCTATCAAAGAAAATACACGTTCATGTCGCCTTAAAATATATTACAAATGAGAAAATCTTAATCTTTTACCTTTTTATAGTTATCGGGAGATAGAGAACAAGTAATGTGGTTAAACAGAAAGCAACTTCTTTGGTTATACAGAAGGCAAATACATATAAAAAGACAGCCATACAAAATAGTTTTATCCCGAAACGAATACAGCTGTAGACAGCAACGTATCCAAAACGAAAAGGATCTTTTAAGCTTCAAGAAAACTGATCATTTTCACAAGCTTTTCCGGACACAGAAACCAAATTTTTAAAAAAAAACGTTAAAAACTTTATCACGTCTGCAATCTTACATGCAAAAAGTTTCAAGCTAAAGCCGCTATTTCGTAAAAAATACTAGTATTCATTAAAATCGCCACACTGGTCAGAATGCATATTATAGTATTGGTACTTTACATTATGGTTTACGTGCTTGCGTACGTAACTAACGTGACGAAATTTAATGTAGCTGGGGTTTTTTTTCGCATATATCCAGTGAATGGCCAATTTGCTCAGTAATCCCAGTCAGAATTTGTCTATTTTTTAAAAATTGCGTTCAAGTTTTAAATTTTTGTTTAGAACTGAAATAAATTAACTATTAGTCAATCCCCACGCAAAAAACATTAGCAGAAATCATTGTGTATACGTAAAATAGACCAGACCAAAGCACAAAAAAGTGCGGTCTCCGCGTGTGTAAAATGTCCATTTAAACTTGCTAATTCTGCCAAAATCCCATTTTCTTCCGGGGATAATTATTCAATCTCGAGTTGTGTACGTGCTATTGCACAGACGACCCTGATACGACGCAGATTTTCTGTTCGACGAAGTCATTTTACTTTGGTGTGTTTGTTTACAAGCTGAGTTCTGTGCATTGTCCTCGCGACCTGTGACGTTAAGATAACGTCATATGGATATCATGGTTGTTCACTGTGCCAGAGTCACTTCTCTGCAGGTAGGGTGAGTCTGTCGTTCAGATTGAGGTGCTTGTTCCTAGTGCGAATACCACCCCCTTACCAATTAATTCTACGTCCCTGGAAGTTACTGATAACATTCTATAAATAACAGACAAATAATAATAAAAAAAATATGTTGATTTCAAATATCGATTTTAGTGTTTTATTCCATTTATTATCAACATGCTATTCTCCATGACGTCAAGTCCCAATCTTTAATCAGAGTGTTGAATTCAACAGGTCGATTTTTACTACTACATATCCTTTTTTCCTTAAAGGCTCCCTCACTGTGGTTATCTACATACTCCACATGAAACACGGCCTGAAAAATATCAACAAAAGGTGAATTTATAACTTTGGCTTTAAGCTTTATTTGTGCTATTATATTAGTGTGGAAGATAACGACATAATATCAAGGAAATCACACCACATTGTCCTATTTTATTGACTATTCTGCTTGGACTGGGCTTATATCGAATTCCAACTGCCAAGGGATCTTTTACGCGCACGCTAAAGGGTACACAGGGCCTCTGTCTTTCGTCCCATCGGAACGACAGTCCTCACAGTCGGCCCGTTGATAAAATTCTGTAAAAGAAAACCGAAATTCAAGTGGCCACGTGTTTTTCTTAATAATTAAATGATGCTAAAGGAACCCGTTCTATGTTTCGTGCTCAAGTTTATAAAATATAAATGTCATGCTTTAAATTTAACACAAACTGCAACGTAACCAGTTTCAAACGTCGTTAATTATCCTAACGTTTACGGATCGGTGTGGTCGTAGGCATTATCCCTGTGCTGATCTAATGTATTTAGGGGTTTTGTATTGCTAAATTCCCAAGGTTCCATCAAATTATATTCGACAATGAATATCGGCAATTGTATATATATAGTATCAAAGATCATGCTGCACCATACCGTGTAAAAGATCATGCGCTGGAAGTATGCAGATTACATTTTGTGAATGTTTGGATTAAGTCAAAACTGAAATACATATATATGTATACATATATAATTAAATAATCCCACCCCAACCCATTAGCACAAACAAAAAAGCCGGATTTATACTCATTTGTCATCTCTTTCATAAAGGAAACCTTTTTTTTGTCATGAATCTTTTGTCGTAGAATATAAACATCTAAGTTTAGGATCATCTTAGCACAAGAGAATTATGTAAGAATTCGACTAGACACCATCTTTCGGGAAATCCCTACCTTCCATCGTTCAACGTAAACGCTTGGTCGAGTTATGACAGTTTGTATAAAGAATATTACAAACCACATACATAATTACAATAAAATATCAATGATAATATGATTTTCATAATTATATACTGCTCAAAATGAAGGTTTTATACAATAAATTTTTTATCAAGGAATCAAAAGGCCCGTTCTCACGGTCCGACTTGTAGTAACTACTTGTAGCAATGACGTATATTATATATATACGTCATTGACTTGTAGTATCTACATGTAGATTACAAAAACGTATATAAATGAGTTGATACGACTTGGCATCTCGCGTTAATCTCTTCCTGTCTAATATAATTGCGTCATCAAGCGACGAAGAGACATTGGCTATTATTTCCCTACATTTGATAAATAAGAACAAAACGAAAAAAATAAAACCGAAATCCGTCTGGTTTAGACAGTGGATACTGCCGGTGCGTCCAGTTCCCTTTTACGTGAACTTAAAGGACAAACATTCCAAACATACTTTTAACGCAGAGAGCATGGCAACGATAGCTGAGAATTACACGCTGACTGAATCAGCAGTGACGTAACAACAGTGAAAACACCAGCTACTGCCTTATATAAGTGACTGAAGCGGCGAGCGATAACAGACAAATGGCTAAATTTATGCTCACTCATAATTCCTTCGAAGACCAACATTTGTTATATGGGGCTGTTAGAGAACATCTGACAAATGATTCAATAAAGTAATTGAATGACATTAGATAAGAGAACACGTGCATCTCGACTGTGCGTACCATCCTAACGACGAGACGCTGTTCCTAGTCAGACAATCCGTCATGAATCACTGACATGGGGCAACAAGACTGGAAATCCCGGAGTCGAACCCCGAATCTACTATCTAGTGGTTCAGCTCCTAACTCACAAGGACATCGCCATTTGTATAGCTCTTGTTATAAGATTTGTGACGTAACATAAGGATATGGTACATTCAATTTTGTTCTTGGTGCTATTTTTTTTTATCAGAGATTACGAAAACATGGATTAATACTGTTAGTAAATGTGTCTAAATCTTTATCAGTAGGTTTTATTTCTTGGTGATTATAACAAACAAAACACGATTTCGGTACAATATACACTTTATCATAGATTGAACCCGCAAAGTAATAACAACATCTGCCGATTGTTTCTATGAAACCTTTATAAACCATAAAACAAAATCCATGTCAAGTCCAGTATGGCTTGCATTATATACGGTATTGTTTTTAAAGGATATAATGAGCCGACGTAAAAAAAATGATGTGTTTTATACGCCCACATTTTCATGTGGACGTATTATATCGTCGCCCCTGTCCGTCCGTCCGGACGTCCGTCCGTCCACAATTGTTTGTGGACTCTCTACAGGTCACAATTCTTGTCCGATTATGACGAAACTTGAAATATAGGTTTATCCCCAAAAGATCTCGGCTGCTTTCGATATTGGCGTGTATCGGATCAAAACTTCATGGATTATGTCCCCTGGTTGTACGAAAAATCACGTTTTTAGCTTGTGGACCCTATAGAGGTCACAATTTTGAACCGATTTTGATGAAACTTTACATGCATTTTTATAACCCTAAGATCTTGGTTCCTTTCGACATTTGCGCCTATCGAGACGTAATTTCCTGAATTATGCCCCCTGATTGTCCGAAAAATCCCCTATTTTAGCTCGTGGTACCTCTGGAGGTCACAATTATTATCCGATTTGAAAACCCCTTCGATTATATCACCGTTACACCCTAAGAAAGGTTGATTTCAAATTCTGAAAAATCCGACCAAAATTACCATACAAAATGGCCGCCGTTCGTTCACCAATACTGTTATAAAATGGTATATATATATCAAGGTTGTGGACCCTGTAGAGATCACAATTTTAATTCGATTTTGATGAAACTTGAAATGCAGGGTTATAACCCAAAGATCTTGGTTCCTTTCCATATTTGCGCATATCGGATCGTAACTTTGTGAATTATGGCCCCTGATTATACGCAAAATCGCCTTCGTTTAGCTTCAGGTCCCTCCGGAGGTTACAATTATTATCTAATTAAAAAATCGTTTGATTATATCACCGTTACGCCCTAAGGAAGGTTGAGTTCGAATTTCGGAAAAATTGGACCAAAATTGCCATACAAAATGGCCGCAATTCGTACGCGAATACTGTTAAAAAATGTTATATCAAGGTTGTGGACCCTGTAGAGGTCACAATTTTAATTCTATTTTGATGAAACTTGCAATGCATGGTTATAACCTAAAGATCTTGGTTCCTTTCGATATTTGCGCATATCGGATCATAACTTACTGAATTATGGCCCCTGATTATACGCAAAATCATCTTTGTTTAGCTTGTGGTCCCTCTGGAGGTCACAATTATTATCCGATTTAAAAAATCGTTTGATTATATCACCGTTACACCCTAAGGATGGTAGAGTTCGAATTCCGAAAACAAATTCGGAACAAAATTGCCATACAAAATGGCCGCCGCGTGTACGCGAAGACTGTTATAAATGGGTATATAAAGGTTGTGGACCCAGTATAGGTCACAATTTTGATTCAATTTTGATGAAACTTGAAATGCATGGTTATAACCAAAAGATCTTGGTTCTTTTCGTTATTTGCACATATCAGATCATAACTTCCTGAAATATGGCCCCTGATTGTCCGAAAAATCGCCTATGGTCCCTCTGGAGGTCACGATTATTATCCGACTGACTCTATCACCGTTACACCATACGGAAGGTTGAGTTTGAATTTCAGGGAAATCGGACGATAATTGCCAGACAAAATGGCCGCCGTTTGTACGCTAATAGTGTTAAAATATGGTATATCAAGGTTGTGGACCCGGTATAGGTCACAATTTTAATTCGATTTTGATGAAACTTGAAATGCATGTTTATAACCTAAAGATCTTGATCCTTTAGATATTTGCGCATATCAAATTGTAATTTAATGAATTATAGCCTTTCATTGTTGGAAAAATCACTTTAGGTTTTGCTTGTTCTCTAACCATCTCTCGAAAATGTGGGCGTATCCTGCCTGGCAGTGCCAGCTTACTATCTTTTTAATCGGCAACATCTCAATAACAATGAGACCAAGTATTATATTAAAAGACAGAAATAAACATTTCAGTAAATAATTCAGATATAAATATTTACATCTATGTACATTATTTTAATAATTCTTGTGATTGATAATATCTTTTTAAATTCCAAAAAGGCTTTCTCTTTCCCGTGACTAGCGATTTTCTTCTCTTCTGTAGATTCGACACTTAGAAAGTTCATTGGTCTAAAAAGGATCGGTTGTAGTTGGTCGGATGGTATTTGGTTTGCACGTCAAGGAAAAATATAATGAAAGACAAACCATATTGGAAAACAATCTGAATATTTTCCCGGCTATTCATGAAAACCAAAAGACCCACTTAAATGGAATTTTCAAATAATCTTGCGGTATTTTATAGTTATTTTATAAACCCAAATACATCACATTGTACATTTGATTGGCAGGGAAATAAATAAAGAACGTAGATACCAACTTAAGAAGAGTTAAAGAACTAGCAGGATGCGTAGGTTTATCCATAAGATAACGTACATTTTACTCCATACTGCATCCGTATGGCGGAAACGGTTTGCCGTTGTGTGTAAGAACAAAAAGTAATCTATAAACAGCTAGGGAAACGTTGAGCAGCAAAACGCACATTGCTCTCATCTCAAAATGCTATGTTGCTTTGTTTTATTGTATTGATTTATTTCCCTTACAAACCTTACAAATACCATACAGACAAGCTTGAGTATAATGCGAATACTCCTACGGTAGTTCATTTTGTTGACAAAGTCAGTTGTTTAAGCCTCGCTTATCATGTTGTAATATATTATGTGTATGATTTAGTTAAATGTGTTTATATTACATGTCCTATAAATATGTAATAATAACGTATAAATAATTACTTTATATTACATTATCTTCTCTCGTAACAATAATGTAGTATGTTATTTGATAAATAATATATATTTATATAACGGCGAAGTATATTCAAACCAAGTTAAACATGGGGTTAGCATTAATTGCTTAATTAATTAAAACGTGCATTATAATAATTAATTACTTAATTAAAAAGTCGAGTGTGTTGATACTGTTTTTTCAAATACAGAATAAGACCACTGGGGATACCGGGGGTGATACAAAACCAAAAAAGCTTTATGCTGCTACTGCTCTTTCGCCAGATACATGTTGGATTAGTTGGATTGTACAATCACAACTGCCTATTAGTCGGGTCACAACTCCCAGATCCGTTACCATTTCTAGGGGAACAAGGTGTGACGACTGTTTCCGATAGAAAGGACTATAGTGAAGATATTTGTAGTTTGCAACCTCTGGAAACTACGGGAGAACCGAAAATCCAAGATGGCGGAACAAAATGGTCTGAAATTGACTTTGGCGGTCACCGGAACCATTTTCCGATTCTTGTGACAAACGGTTGCTCCAATATGACCATTATGAAAACTGTTGCTCCAATATAACCATTATGAAAAAGACGTAGATTTGTTAACATATCTTCTATTTGGGAGAGGGGTTTTACATAGGCTAAGCCTGTTCCCCAATCCCATTCAGACAACCTGAATAAAATATTGTTTAAAAAAAAATACCGTTTAAAAAGACTATAAATTTAGAAGTTCAAGCGATCACTAATACTTGAAGAAAGAAAATTCATAAACTTGGAAGCATACGGTTTATATTATGTACATGTACCAGAATGGTGATTTGATATTTTGCACATATATGTTATTAAAAGGGTTTTGATGAAAAAGATAGAACGTCCAGAATGGCTAATATGTATTTTTAAAAAAGCAGAATTTGATGAATGTCCGAAGATTACTGTTCCCTAGGTGTCATAATGCCGAATTTGGAAATTCGTGCAGTCAAACAGGACGTCACAACTAAAAACTCATTTGTTTAAACTCTATTATCCCGATTAGAAACAACTTATTTATGTGTGTTTTATTGAGGAGAGACTCCTTAAATGTAGCGGGGGTTAGGATGCCCCAGTGGTCTAGAGTGCCGCGCTTCGACCTCTAGCTGGCCGACCACCTCTGGCTTGCGGTTGTGGTTTCAAGCCCTGGTGTGAGCGTCTGGGCATGGAGATAGGGGCGCCTTCTCAACCTCGCGGGCTTTCCCTGGGCACTCCGGTTCCATCCCACTGCTAAAGACCTCTACGCGCAAGCGAATTATTGAAATAAAATTAAACCATATGTTAGTCCAGAAATGATCTAGTTGTGTTGAGTGGACGTTAAACCCCATTTCTCTCTCTCTTTTAAATGTAGCACTTTGAGCATGCGTATATGTATATTGATGGACTTTAAAGCACATTATAAATATACATTATTATTATTATTAAATCTTTGCTATGTTCGGGGCATTAGATACCAGACCTGATACGGAGGAGGGGCATCTAAAGGGTATTAATCGTCACCTTCATAATAGCAAGTCTACGTAATCATGATGATGAAAGCTACCCCGACAACGTCACAGCCGACATGTTAATGTTTTAATTATGGATAAATATCGTGACTAGCTATCGTGTTCATGATACAAGATAAATAACTTCATATTACCTTATGTTTGTCTATGAATGGTTTATATCGGTGACATTCATCATAATTCATGCATTCTTCATTTAGCGCCCAATCAAAATACGGTTCCAGATCCTCAATTAAATCAACTGCATTCTTAAGTCCAACAGATAAACCTTTAGAATGGGCGGCTGAAAATATACAAGTGTTAATTGAATCGCTTATCTTTTCTAGACATTATTTTATTAAAATATCTCGATTTACGACGTTCTATCGCCAATCGATTCTCAAAACAAAACTATTATATACTGTGTTCAAGGCCCAGCTGAAACAGAGCGGGGCACTGGGCCTGACTAGAATCGCGGGCCCCTAACGCGACGAAAAGATTATTTCATATCCTTTTGAATGGCATTCATGCGCAACACGCAATTAAACGGTATGTAATACAAGAATAATTACATAATATCTGATCACATACGGAAGCTATTCAGTTCTAAATGGCTGGGACGTTAAACGCCATTTCATTCATACATTCTGAATGGCATACAAGTCTAGAAGCCAAGATCGATCACCGAGTGGAACTTACAGAGAAGGTCGAGGGTAGCTCAGTCTCCGCCATGGCGCCGCCAGGCCTCAGGCCTAATTTGCTACCCTTGTAAAATGACGTGATTATTATTATTATTATTATTATTAGGCCAATTACCGGGAAACTTTCATCTGATATTTAATTTTTTTTTCTCCTTTTGTCATGAACCGCGGGGCCCATCAGGCCCATACCTAAGCTGGGCTTTGACTGTGTTACCAGTCGGCCTGTCGCATAAAAAAACTATTATATACCGTGTTACAAGAAGCTCGACGGTTTTAATTTGAATCATATAAAGTTACATTGTATTGTTATGGATACCTCATCTGAATCTTAACATCTATAAACTATCCACGGTAAGTGACAATCTTAACAGTATATGCTAAACGTTTCCATCTTTGATAGCATTTATTTATTTCTCATTTTATGGTTTAAAGGACGGCGAGACGTTATGGTACAAGATACAGGTCTGAACAAGCCCTGGATAAATATATATTATTGTATTGTTTCGGCAGTTAACCTTAATGTAAATTGTGTCAATAGGTCATACATAGTACATTAAGTAGCCGATGAGATTGAAAGATTGGTTCATCTAAAACACAGATGTTTTAGCAGTTATAATAGCTTTCTTAAAAATTTTTTTAAGTTCTCTTGTGTACTGTTGACGTCACGCACATCAACCGTCGCCATGCCTCGTATATTCAAACTTCATTTGTATTATTCTTACAGATTTCATATTTTTAATTATTTATATATATCCGTATAAGTGTCATTTCAAACGCCGTAATAGAACTGCATAAAACAAATTGCAGCCAAACGGAAATGTCCATTTGTTTTTAAAAATCATTTCCTAAAGTAATTGAAATTATAGGCACTAGAACCACGCGCAAAGTGTACAAAAAGCGGAAACAATCTATCAGAGGAAAGATGTTACGCTATACGCGTGCCTGTTCTGATTGAAGACGTGTCATATTGGGTTTGAATTTAAACAATTCACGAAAAGATGGTACGCTACTTACTTATGGCAAGCCAAATGTTAAAGTCTTTCTGGTCGGAAGACGTTAAACCTACGCCATTTTCATTTTGGTAACCATCCACATTATCTGGTTCAACTGCGTCGCAACCCCGTGACGCTGCCTTGGTCATTCTAGCTTCCATGATGGTTTTAACAGCTGAGCTTCTTATATCCAACCATTTTTCTCCTTCCCAGCCCTCTAATTTATGACCCAGGACAGAAGAGGGAAATGCCTTGGCATCCTCACGCCAGTCTTCATACGATCCAGCCGAAAAGTAACACACCAATATGTGTCCACGGCTGAAAAATAAAGTTAATATCTCATATTATATACCTTTTATCAATTATATGCGCTCCACTACCATTTAGTTATGATACTTAACTAGCAGCTAAGATTGTTCCGCGTACAAATCCCGGCGTGGGCGGTGATGAATCTTCGGGATCTTTCAAGCTATACGTTCAAGCTATAGCCTACGTATCTTCGGGATTTTTCAAGCCGGGTAAGTTTGATTGGTTATTGGCCCAGCTTATGATCAAATCAGATTTCTTGGTCGTCGCGAATACCAAGTCTCGCGCTTTTAAGCTAAAATATATAACTGTGATAATTGAGTTCCAATGTCAAGGTTTCCGTGGATGTCACAACCTCTGATTGGATGCTACTGTTCACGTGTCTGCAGATAATGTAGCTATAATGTCGGGAATTTCACAGTATTGAAACAACGGTTAGATGTTATAAAACTCTCGGCCGTTGCTTCAGTTTCAGGGACATGGCAGATGTCTTCATTTCTCGGTTGATGCAGAAAAGTTGGACGTTCAAACCAATTTCATTTTTTAAAAACCTAATTGGCAGCATGTTACTGGGTTTAAAATATCACGATCGGTAATTTCCACCACGGGATCTTTTATGGACGGGTCTTGCTTTTTCGCTGCATCCCTAAGACGCACTTCCTTTATTGTCCAATAGTGCTGAAATATGCAAAGTGTTACGTAAAGGGCTGGAAAGGATGTATGCAGTTAAAGCGAGATCAAACCTTCTCTTGTTGTTAAACATCAGTCGTTGCTTCGGGGACATGATGTCGACAGTAATTAAGATAGATAACATGTTTAAATAACACATTCCTTTTGTTACGTTGTTAAATTTTGAAGATTCAACAAGATTTATGGAGATAATAAAATTCGTTCAATAAAGACGTAAAGATACAACATACAGCTAACTTGTTGTTATTTCAATACAGGTTATGTATACTATGGTGTTAGAAAAGGAATATATTAAATTTGGATTGGAAAATGATCTATTCCTATGTACAAAATATATACATACATACGTTTTATAGCAACATTTTTATCGGCAGTATATTCAATGATTGCATTCAGGGTTGAAAACAACTTTGGAATTATTTAATGAAGGGTGAGGATTGAAACATTTGACAAATTACTTAGTAATAAATCGATGCACTTCCTGAAATATAAATGGGAATTTCGAGGGTAGGCCTACACACGTACGTAATTGGTTAAAGAAACAAACACTGTCTTCGAAAGTAATAGATACGTGGTAGAATAAGTTACTGAGTTTCCCAAATTCGCCAGGGGCCAAATTCGCCTAGGGCCCAAATTGGTGGCCCAAAGCATTCACAGGGTCCTGTTGGTTAATACCACATATTATGTGGGAGTGGAGCGCGGCGACGAAGCGTGATGGCGAACATACGCGTTCCCGTAGCCAGCTTATACTTTATTTATTTTTTTGGGGGGGGGGGGCTGATGATGTGGCCCAGCTAAGAACACTCCTAAGAAATAATTATTGTTGGCGAAATAATTTTTTTGTGGGGGAGGGGGGTAATTTATAAACAGTTTCAAAGGTTATACTGTGATTCACGTACATCTTACAATTGGCTGAGAGGGAAGTTCCTCACATTTTGTTTCGCCTATGCAGAATAATACGTTATATTGACACAACATTACCACGTTATTACGGGAACCTAAAAGGAGAACAACCAGTGATTATATTGGCAAATCTTGTTAGTTTTTCAAGACAAAGATTCTATTAGTT
The DNA here is from genome assembly GCA_917208275.1 of Patella pellucida. Classification (NCBI taxonomy): domain Eukaryota; kingdom Metazoa; phylum Mollusca; class Gastropoda; family Patellidae; genus Patella; species Patella pellucida. Next base: position 53,962,983 of record OU795039.1, on the reverse strand, counting down.
GTAGTCGATGCGGAGACAATTTAGGCTGGGTTATCGATACACACCCAACCGAGAACAGAAAACAGGCCCGTGTCCAACCGACGGTGGGGTACAAAGTGTCCAAGCCCACAAGAGCATAGTTTTTCTCTACTACATTTATGGAAATAATGTCGAAAAAACTAACGTAAAAATATTACCCCCCGCTTTGCTCACTCTATTGTAATCCTATGCACCTAAATGAGTAGAAATATGGCCCCAAAGCTTCTCATTTTATCAAATTCGCAGTTATATCTTCCAACCTTATATGCCTTAGCTGAAGATCCTTTAAAACACACATGGCGATACTTATTAACAGGAAGCTAACATCGGCTACAGAAAGTAGAATGTGATGTATCAATGTCAATACCCAGTGAATCCAGATACCTCAGCAACAAACAACTGAGTTACTATTTATTCCCACTTGTCTCTTGAATGTGGGTAAAAGTTATTATTTACATCTATAAATGAACTGAAATGAAATGGCGTTTAGCGTTCTACTATACGGTTCTTCTCCGACCGACTGGGGTAATGAAGAAGGGGTATTTACATCCAGACATCAAAGCTGTAAAATAAACCTGTTTCACAATACGATCACATCAATTCAAATTCACTTCTTTTTGGCCCTTAACCAAACATTCTGGATACGCTTCATCAGATGGTTCAAACGTCAACCTTGTAACGCGAACCCGAGGAATCATGATCACATTACCCTAATAAGGAATTGGTTCCATCAATTGCATATTTACCGCGGAATTCAGCTTAAAATACTTTAGCTGACTGATAAATTAAATGAAGAAACAATAAGGGTCACTGTTTCAGGGAACCCTTAATGTAGTGGGGTTTTTTTTCTTTTCTTTTTTAGAACTACATTGATTTTGTTGATTTTAATCGATAATTTAAAATAGTTTTTATTTTATAATACTCCCTCATTAATGTGGGACATGTTTATTATTGCCGATGACACTCTGACACACTGGTGAAAAACCTTGCGAATATGAAAATTTGAAATTCGCGGTAAATTCGCCGAAAATGATAAGATTGGCCTGGAGAAAAAGTAAATGTTTACCAATGCTTCCGAATTTCACACGAATCTTTGCGAATTGCAACTATACCCATTGTCCATACTTTATCTTTTTCGCTTAGTGCTGTTCGCACACTGTGAGAGTATTACTTTCTGTGATTTTGATAACATTGTGCTTTAGGACATTCACATGATTCTACAAAGTGATTAAGGGCAATCACTCTAGAAGATATACAAATCCCAAAAGGGCGCTGAACGCAATTGCTTTACTTTTTTTTCTCAATAATCAGGTGTACCTGGACCGTTTTTTTAGCTTGAGATTAATATTTCTCAGATCTCTAATTGCATCATTTCTAAATAGAACCCTGCAACTCTTTGAGAATCATTTTCCTCAAAGTGCCGGAAATGAAATAATACATGGGTATATTTTATAACAGTGGCGGAAAACGACTTTGACGTTTGCAATATTCCAACAAACCCTGTCTGGGCTCATTACATATTGCTGTCTTTGAAAGTATTTTATTTGCCTGAAAACGTCGCGCTATATTAAACGTTGTATTGTTATATGTGATTGTTTCCCAATCATTGCAAATGAAGACTTTTGAAAATAAAGGTGTTTATGTGTAAGTACGTAAATGTTCCCATTGCGGTTATGTATATATTGTGCCTCATCTTAATCCACGATAGTAGTATAACCAGTTTAACATAATATATTTGTAATCGAAATAACGCCCAAAGGGAATCTGATTTTAACCCTACTCATCTCTTTTAAATCTACCCATCTACCAGCTACAACTCACCTCTTAATAGCATGAAGATCGCTGTCAGTAGCATCGAATAGATCCACGTCATACATTTGAACATCTAAATTTGTATGTATGCTGCTTATGAGTTGCCATTGCCAGGATACTGTTGGTCCAGGTTTCCACCAACTTGATACCAGAGGTAACAAACAAACAAAAACAATAAGCTTCATTGTAAAACCCTCCTAGCTTCCAACAGGTCTACTGCAATTGTTGATATATCAATAAACCAGGGGCCTGTTTTACAAAATTTAAACTAAGTTGAAATCCAAATTTGAGTAATTTGATTGGATAACCTTAGACTAATTTAAGTACTTAGCCAATAAAAGTTGGATGTTATCTTTGGTTAAGATTTCGAGAATCAGGGCCCAGATGTTATATTCTCATGAAAGTGGGGCCAAATAATTCTAACGAGATTATAGATTGTGTGTGTCAATGATCTAGAAAGTTTAATAACTCATAAAATTGAAGCTGACCGCATGGGTTAATTCTTTTGTCTGAAAAACAAACCCGATATTCCGACAGTATAACTGTTACAACATATTTATTCAGCTCTCACTAATTAAAACAATGATAACCCTCCAAATTACATCTCCCTCCCACCTTCGCCTTCTCCCAATAAAATCTGTTTTTGTTCCGAAAATATCGGATTTGTCCACCCTCTTCTATTTATATGCATATCTTCAACCATTTTGGCAAATGTTACTTCCGGAACGGTGGGTGGGGGATTAGGTCTACCGGACCAAGTTCTACCTTGGACCCTGTTTAGCAAGCGCAAATCGAATTATAACGAACAAACTATATCAAATGAAATGGGATATCGTGCTATAAATGGTCTATTCTCTTGAAATATATTGTCACGTCCCAATGTGTTACTGGATGTTATAATCAGTTTTAAGTTTATATAAATTAATTAACCCTTCTTATATCATCTTCGCAAGCCTCTGTGATTTTAAATATCGACAGTTTACTAAACAAACAAGTTGAAGCAACGTATATACAATACGATAGGGTATAAATGCCAAATTGATCAAAACTATAAAATATAACACGTACTTCAAATATTTATTTGGCCGGCGTTTCGAAGGTTATTCTCTTAAAGTACAATAACAAATATGTACGGCAATTATAAATACAGACAAATTAAATCAGACCCCATCCATGACAACAACAACATGATCAAAGGCAGGATCTTCAGACCTTTGGGGATGATGATGTTATCTCTGCATCGCATCAGAATAAAACTGTGGTTTTTATCCCCATCCCAAAAAATCAATGAACGAAGGTCATCGCCGACTGCCGTAAGCAGGAGGAGGTGAGAGCACGAAAATTAGAAGCTGTGAGAGTGAATTTAGGCCTCTATGACATGCAGGTGGCGAATGTGTCGGAAAATTAAGAGTTTCCAGCCGACATGAACTATCTCTCGGCCGAATTTGAGAGGATATGTCGTACTAAAACTCTCTTCCGGCGAAAATGCGAGCATAGCTAACCAGCGATTTTTTTCCGACGCAGACAGAAAAATTACGAAAGGAACAGCCATCCGCCCCCCACTAGCTTCGGGCCTGTGTTCGAGCTGCTAAATTGCAACACCGGTTTTAAACGGGGATTAACTGGATATAAATTACACAATTTGAAGCAGTTCGCTGGGCTCAGGTATCTACCATATTGATGAATTGTTAGCTCTAAATGTTTCCCTATCGTAACTAATGTCTGTTCCAGGTAATACTACGACTCGAAAATTACTTGTCATTTCTTCCAATTTTAATTAAAATGGCTAAAACTTCGCGAAATACCTGGAATGGTCACCCCGTTGCTCTTTGTCTTGTGAGAAATACGTTTAGGACAAGTTTAATAGCCTTTCTCCTTTGAAAAATCGAAGTTTGTTCACATTTTATTACTCGAAACAGCCATGTTTGGTCTAGCGATCTGGGCGAGCCAAAGTGGACAAGGGGTTCTGGGTTTGCTTAAAGTCGTTTCACCCTACTTCGATGTATTGGTGGTCGTATCGGTCCAGTAGAATATAACTATTTTCATAAAATAATTAATTACTGAATTCCAGACCACGTTTGTTTGTCCCACTTACGGAATGCAACAAATTTGTAAAGTACCTTTCTACCCTAACGCGAAATGCAACTTCCTCATTTAACGCATGCGTAGACGAATGTTTATGTTCTCAGAAAGTGACGATGTGGAAATATATGAAATTAACAAGAGAATACTATATTTTATCAGACTTCTAGTCATTTATTTTAAGGGAAGAAATCAAAAGGATGACAGTTCCAGGTATGTCACAAAGTTTTAGGCATTTTAATAAAAAATTGAAGGCATGGTAAGAATTTTTCGAGTCGGAGTATCATCTGGAACAGACAGTAGTTCCGTTTAAGGTGACACAATCCAATTATTGCACTTGGTTTATGCTATCGATAACGTTAACCAATTCTTATACGTCAGCTCAAATTGGGTGTATCGCGTCTCGTGTTCTAATTATTCAAGTTAAATGGACAATAAACCCCCTTGATAAACGCCCTCTAAATACGTAACAGAAATTATACCCATACTTTTATCGACTCTTTGATGAAAATGGGAGGGTATACACCGATACACGGCCATTTTTAACTGATACACGGCCACCATCAGTTGAAAAGGGACAAAAAAACAATATCATGATTTACATATTTATTTTAACATCTCCAACCAGTTTTGAATATGTTATGGCAAAAAAGTCATCATTTCAAACTTTCTCATCATTTTCCGAATGTGCGTAACTCTCCGCATATTCTTACATTTTGTCTCGCATTTCTTACATTTTGTTTAGTCGCACTTTCACATTTTGTCGCACATTCACATTTGGTCGCAGCTTAATGCTCATATAACGTCCGCTCAGAGTATCGCCCGCTATCTCCAGCCGCATCGTTATTTTTTTCGGGGAAATACCGTATTTTAATGACATGCAGAAAAAGTCACGTGATCAAATTTATTTCCGTAATATGCATGGAATAAATCTTGAGTAGAAAATCTGAAGTTGAAAGTCGAATGGTAAAAAATTATTATTGAAAGTAGAAATTATGTTATTGAAAGCAGAATATTTACGACTTAAAGTTAAAAAGGTGGACGTATTAGGTTGAAAATCACGAGCGGTATAATATGTTTCCCACACGAAAATGTCCATTTCGGATAAGAATTTTCTCTTTTGACTTTTGATTTTCTACTTTTTACTCTAGATCGCATTTTGAACCCGATACCCCGCCATAGTTTATTGTCCATTTAACCATGCTTCTATAATTTAAACATGAGACGCGATATCGTCGAGTTGTTCTAATGTTTAATTCAAGCAATATGATGTAAATAAGTATAGAGATTGATCAAACACGCCGAATGATGTAAATAGTAATTTTCCGTCACATGTTTTTCGACACAATCTATCCTTGAACTCAGACCCTCTTTCCTGTTATGGGAGGGTTGGGATGGCCTAGTGGTCTAGAAGGCCGTGATTCGACCTCTAGCTGGCCGGAAAACTCTGGCTTGCGGCTGTGGTTTCGAGATAGGGGCGCCTTCTCAACCTCGTGGGTTTCCTCCGGGCACTCCGGTTTCCTCCCACTGCTAAAGACAACTACGCGCAAGTGAATTATTGAAATAAAATTAAACCATATGTTAGTCCCGAAATGACCTAGTTGTGTTGAGTGGACGTGAAACCCCATATCTCTCCCTCACTTTTCTGTTATGCTCACGCTATTTCCGAAACATTTAGTTTGCGTGTTAAATAAACAATGTCGCCACGACCATATTGCTACATTAATAATTGATTAGAAATTGCAATATAAAACATTAAAAAAAATAATATAAATCACTTGATATCCACTTTACATTACATGTGCTTTTAGACCGTTTTTGTTTATGTTAAAATTCCAAAGAAAAGAGCCGTACGCACTTTAAATCTTGAAAAATATTTCCTCCATAGTGAAGATGACCTTCTTCGTCTGTAACGAGAAGACATAATGCGAAGTCGTGCTTCATCTAAATAAACGCCACACTTGATACACCAAAGAAATGATTAACGTAATCGATAGCATAAAACCAGTGAGTAATATCATGCTTTGCAATAATTGGATTGTGTCATCTGAAACGGAACTAGTTATGGTAGGGAAACATTTATATTAGATCTACATTTAGAGCTAACAATTCATCAATATGGTAGATACCTCAGCTCAGCGAACTGCTTCAAATTGTGTAATTTATATTTAGTTAATTCCCGTCTAAAACCGGTGTTGCGATTTAGCAACTGGAACAGAAATAACTATTGGGATGGGGATAAAACCAAAGCTTTATTCTGATGCGATGAAGAGATAACATCATCATCCCAGAGGTCCGAAGATCCTGCTTTTGACCGTGTTGTTGTTGTCATGGATGGGGTCTGATTTAAATTGTTGTTATTGATGTCTGTATTTATAATTGCCGTACATATTTGTTATTGTACTTGCTTAAACATGTTGAGAGAATAACCTTCGAACGTCGGTCAAGTAAATAATTGAAGTACGTTTTATAGTTTATAGTTTTGACCACTTTGGCATTTATACCCTATCGTATTGAATATGCGTTGCTCGTTTAGTTAACAGTCGATATTTAAAATCACATAGACTTGTAAAGATGATGTACGAAGGGTTAATTAATATATATATAAACTAACTGATTATAACATCCAGTAACACATCGGGACGTGACAATTCATATCAAGAGAACAGACCATTTATAGCACGAAATTCTCATTTCTCTTGATATAGTTTGTTCGTTATAATTTGGTTTACGCTTGCTGAATAGGGGTCCAGGGTAAAACTTGGTCTGGTAGACCAAATCCTCTTGGGAGGTAACATTTGCCAAAATGGTTGAAGATATGCATATGAACAAAAGAGGATGGACAAAAACAGAGATTTTATTGTAAGAAAGAGAAGGTCTGAGGAGGTTGTTATTCGGGGGGAGGGGGTCGTCATTGTTTTAATTAGTGAGAGCTGAATGGATATGTTGTAAACAGTTATACTGTCGGAATATTTGGTTTGTTTTTCAGACGAAATATTACACATGCGGTCAGCTTCAATTTTATGAGTTATTGAACTTTCTAGATCATTGACACACACAATCTTCAGATTACACTCTGATTTATAATCTCGTTAGAATTATGTGGCCCCACTTTGATGAGAATATAACATCTGGGCCCTGATTCTCGAAATCTTAACCAAAGATAACACCCAACTTTTTGTAGATACCATAATTTTGATTGGCTAAGCACTAAATCAGTCTAATGTTATCCAATCAAATTACTAAAATTTGGATTTCAACTTAGTTTAAATTTCGTGAAACAGGCCCCTGGTTTGTTGATATATCAACAATTGTAGTAGACCTGTTGTAAGCTAGGAGGGTTTTTATAATGAAAATTATTGTTTTTGTTTGTTTGTTACCTCTGGTATCAAGTTGGTGGAAACCTGGACCAACAGTATCCTGGCAATGGCAGCTCACAAGGAGCATACATACAAATTTAGATGTTCAAATGTATGACGTGGATCTATTCGATGCTACTGACAGCGATCTTCATGCTATTCAGAGGTGAGTTGTAGCTGGTAGATAGGAAGATTTAAAAGAGATAAGTAGGGTTAAAATCAGATTCCCTTTGGGCGTTATTTCGATAACGAATATATGTTAAACTGGTTATACTACTATCGTGGATTAAGATGAGCCACAATATACATATAACAATCCAACATTAAATACAGCGCGACGTTTTCAGGCAAATAAAATACTTTCAAAGACAGCTATATGTAATGAGCCAAGACAGGGATTGTTGGAATATTGCAAACGTCAAAATCGTTTTCCGCCACTGTTATACATTATAACCATGCATTATTTTATTTCCGGCACATTAAAGTAGATGATTCACAAAGAGTTGCGGGGTTCTATTTAGAAATGATGCAATTAGAGATCTGAGAAATATTAATGTCGAGCGTAAAAACGGTCCACTATTGTTAAAAGCAAACATACAAATAATATACGGATTACCAGGTACACCTGACCATTGAGAAATGAAGCGTTTTTATATCTTCCGGATTTATTGACCTTGATCACTTTGTAGAACCATGTGAATGCCCTAATTCACAATGTTATCAAAATCACAGAAAGTCCAACTCTCATTGTGTGAGAACAGCACTAAGTGAAAAAGTAGAAGTATGGACAAAGGGTATAGTTGCAATTCGCAAGGATTCCAATGATATTTGGAAGCATTGGTAAACATTCACTTTTTCTCCAGGCCAATCCTATCATTTTCGGTGAATTTGCCGCGAATTTCAAAATTTCATATTCGCAAGGTTTTCGCCTGTGTGTGAGAGTGTCATCGGCAATAATAAACTCCCACATTCTTGAGGGAGTATTATAAAATAAAAACTATTTTAAATTATAGATTAAAATCAGCAAAATTAATGTAGGTCTACAAAAAGAAATAAAAAAAAAAATCACCACAGTGAGGGGTTCCTGTAAGAGTGAACATAGCGATATAATTGGAGAGGATACCCTTATTGTTTCTTCATTTAAAAGCCAGCTCAAGTATTTTAAGCTGAATTCCGCGGTGAATATGCAACTAATGGAACCGGTGCCATATTACGGTAATGTGATCATGATTCCTTTGGTTAGCGTTACAAGGTTGACGTTTGATGAAGCGTATCCACAATGTGTGGTTGACGGCCAACAAAAAACCTGAATTCGAATTGATGTGATCGCATCGTAAATCAGGTTCATTTTACATCTTTTGTCAAATTTTTCAATTCTCATTCTTCATTAACGGCCCATTCTCACGGTGCGACTTGTAGCAACTTGTAGTATCGACCCAAGATGTAGCGTGAGAACACCCTAGTCGTACCAACATTTACAAGCTCCAAACCAGTCATCAGATCGTATGTTTTGTTCATATTGAGAACGTGCCCATATCTTGTCTTGGCTGTGACGCAACCCTTGGGTTATTTGTCACTAGTAATAATAAGAATAGATGGTTAACACATAATGTCTTTAATTTCTTCAAGATATAATAATGATACATATACAATATATTGTAAAAATGCAATTATGAATATATGCAATTATGAATATATGCAATTACGAAATATGTAATTATGAACAAATGTAATTATCAATTATGAAAAATATGTTATTACGAAAAATATGCAATTATGCAATACCTTTATATGACATCATGTGTCAGTAATATTTAATTATGAAATACTTATTCTAGAACGCCGATGCGTGACAATTTGAGATGCTTTCTCATTATAAATGATGGTTATGACGTAACCCATTTATTTGAGATCTGAACGTGAACTCGTAAGTTATTTGTTCCTCACATTCGATATGAACACGAAAGGTTATTTTATCGAATGTGAACGATCATTAATACTTCATAACAAGTATAACAATTGATGATAATTAGCATACGGCTATTGTATCAATTATACTTAATATTGCCATTACGAGTATGTAGTTTATACACTACTATTTAAAACAAAATATATTTGGATCTCTAAACGTTAAATCAGCTTAATATTTAGTTGGACATAAACTAACAATATAAATTTACACGAAAGATATAAACAGCGTACTATATAGCTGAGGAATATAATGAAAATGAAATATATTGAACATAGAATGACTCACCTAATAATAAGAATAGATTGTTAACACATAATGTCTTTAATGTCTTCAAGATATAATAATGACTATGCTTCTTGAGTTTCTGGGTTTATATCCTAATTTCGGTTACCATAGATTTGGTTAGCGTGTATTCCAAAGTATTTAATCCGTTTCTAATGGAGAGGATTATAACCCAGACAAAGACAAGACATGTTAACAACCGAAGTTTAACTGGATAAGAGAGATTATCAATTTGAATGCAAGCTAATGACTTAAGCTTTAATTTAATTATTTAATTGTTAGTGTACAACAAATATATGTTTGTTGCACACTATGACAATATTTATCAAATGTAGGACAATAATAGCCAGCGCCTCTTCGTCGCTTGATGACGCCATTATGCTAAGACAAGACGAGATTATCGCGAGATTCCAAGTCGTATCAACTCATTTATTTACGATATACTACATGTAGATTATACAAGTCTCGCCGCGAGATCGGGCAACAGCAATCTCACATGGACTCAGACTATAAGTAATTATTTGCTCGTTGACTTCAATGTTAAATGGCCGGTTCAATATTGTCTTCATCTGTAGGTGGGGTGGGGTCATCAGGTTCAAAATTCCCCAGGAAGCCACGTTTAAGTGTATTCACATTAACTGTGTTGGTAACTTATTTGCCATCTGATTTTCGTCGAATTTTAACATTGATGTTTGACAGTTTCTCTATTGTATAATAAGGGCCGGTCCAGGGACGAAGAAGTTTCTTACACCGACCCTGAGCTAAAACAGGGCGATAAAGAACAACAATGTCACTGACATGAAAAATGGATTCATTTGCTTTAACTAGTAATTTTTCCACCATAGCAGATTTTCGATCGAGCAAATTCTGTTTTGCAACACGACGTAACACTTCAACCGCTTCAAGTAGTTCAACCACATAAGATGTGGCCTTTTTAGGAATGTCAAGAGAGGGTAATCCTACTTCTAACAATGTTTTTGGATGTCGACGGTGAACTAAAAAGAATGGTGTATATTCAATACTGTCCAAACAGGGTGATGTATTATAAGCAGTTTCAACTAATTGTTTTGGAATTGCAATTTGTACAGTCAAACGGTCTTCACGGTGACCTTTACCTTTAGTAGCAAACACATTACATAAAATGTCATTGGAAAAAAAATAATCAGAGTGAAACAATAAGACCATTTTTCGCTGCTGATCGTTCTCGGGTAATACACTATCAAGTAAACTTTTATAAACATCTTATACCACTCATCTTTCTGTTGCAATTGTATTAAAGTTTCTTTAGTCCACAAAGTTGACATTTCAAGCGATACTTGATTAGAATCTGACTGTAAACTGACAATCTTCATTAACTCCACATACTTAACTGGTACTTTATCATTGATTTCTGTGGATTATGTAGATGTGATGTCAGGTATATCACAATATGGCAAAGTGTCCAATGCAGACTCTTCATTGCTCTCTGATGATTCATATTCTCGACGACTGACAGCATCAGCACTAGAATGAGATTTTCCCGGTCTATAAACAATGTCAAACATATGTGGTAAGTATAGCGATTCATATGGCAAATTTTCCGACCGGTTTCTTAATTTGAAATAACCATTTAAGAGCAGAATTGTCTACAACAGCCGTAAAAGTATTGTATCTCAAATAACTATCAAGTCCTTTCACAGCAAAAACTAAGGCTAGAAATTCTTTCTCTGTGATGACATAATTTCTTTCAGCAGCAGAAAGTGAACGACCAATGTAAGAAATGACGCGTTCAACCCCATCTTCTTGAGTTTGGCAAAGTACTGCACAAATAGAAAATGAGCTTGCATCGGTGTATAAAGTATAAGGCCGATTTAATATTGGATACCCTAAGATAGGTGCTGAAGCTAATAATTATTTTAGTGTATTAAAGGCACAATCACAGTTTTCAGTCCAGATAAATTCTACACCTTTTTTATTAAGTTCATAAAGAGGAGCAGCAACACCAGCATAGTTATTAATAAATTTCCTGTAGTATCCAGTTAATCCAAAATAAGCACGTAAACTCTTAAAACAAGTTGGCGTAGGGAAAGTTGATACAGCAACAATCTTTGCAGAGTCGGGTGATATACCCTGAACTGGCAATATGACCGAGGTAACGTATTTGAAAATGAACAAAATAACATTTACCACAATGAAGTTTTAAATTAGCAGATCGGAGTCTATCAAAAACTTCCCGAACATGTTATATATGTGACGAAAAGTTTTTACTAAAAACAATGCAGTCATCAAGGTAGACTAAGCATGTTTTCCAGGATAGGCCACGTAAAACCACTTCCATCATCCGCTGAAATGTGACGGGAGGAATAGGTAGGCCACGATACTGATATAAACCTAAGTGACATCGAAATGCAGTACATTCTTTGGAATCTGGATGAATGGACAACTTATAGAAGCCTGATTTTAAATCTAATGTTGGGAAATATGCTGGCTGATCCGCTGCAAGGCTTCCAAGTGCATCTTTTGTAGTTGGTATAGGATGGGCATCTAATTCCGTACAACAATCGTTAGGACGACGATAGTCAACACAAAACGATCAGAATTGCTGGTTTCTGATTCCCAGTAGAATCATTTGTCTTCTTACCGATCAGCAAACATGGAGCCGCTCAAGGACTTGTAGAGGTTCCATGAACTTCTTGGCTTAATAAACAATCAATGGCCTGTTCCATAACTTTCTTCTGCTTGGGTCAAGTTGATGTGCCCTCTGTCGCTGAGGCTGTACGCCAGGTGATATACATGTATTTTATGCTCTAGAATATCACAGTATCCAAGTTTATTGTCAGAACCAACAAAAATATCGGAATATTCATCAATCATTTTATTGAGGGCACTTTGCTGATGTTTAGAGAAATCATTTGAAATATTTGTAGAAATAGTTTTATTATTACTTTCGCGAGGTGAGTCTCAGTCATTTTCCTGATTACAAAATTGTGTGACACAATCTTTCTTAGAAAGTCCAATTTTTTTAGCAATAACTGTTCCTTTCAAAATAGTAATAGATATGTCATTAAAGTTAGTAATGCCCTGGTAAACAGCTTTATTCTTCACTTCACACAATGATTTGGCAGGCAAAAGACCTGTGAAATGTAAATTAGGTGAACCTGACACCAAACCCAATACACCATTTGGTAAACTTTCGCCTTTAAGTCGGGCTAATGTTATTACTTGAGATCGTGGTGGCACAACAATATCTTTCGTACAGGTCAATTTTCTGTGCGAATTAACAGACACCGATTTCTGTCCAAAATTAACTGTCACATTATTAGCAGTTAAGAAATCTAAACCTAAGATTATTTTCGGCATTAAATTAGGCACAACATAAAATTTGACAGGAATACGCTGATTGCAAATTCCCACCATAAGTTCGATGAATCCTTCAACTTTAACCCTTTCGTTGCAGGCTGTAGTGATATATAAGTCATACTGTAACCGTTGAATGTTAACATCAAACAATGATACCGTTACTGCATTGATTGCACAAAAATCGGCTCCACTATCTATTATGGCTTGAGTTAAATATTTGTTTATTTTCATCCGCACAAAATTTCCTAAAAGTCGACTGTCACCATGATTTAACGTTCAAGTGCCTCCATTTAAACTTTTTCCAACAATAGGAGACTCATTATCGGAAGCTACTGGTTTTCCAGATTCCATGTAGAAGCCATACAATATTTCGCAATGTGATTTATACCTCGGCATTTTCTACAAGTGATAGCCGCATTTTCTGCAAGTTATAGGCCTTTTATATAAAATAGCTGGGTTAGGTTGACTATCTTAACGCGAGTCTTGAAAATGCCCATCGTGGTTCGGTTGATAATTCTAATTTGGTTAATTATAATTATATGGATTGCGATAATAATTAGGGTTCTGACGACGCTCCGATAACACTTTTGAGCAGAATGGCCTAGTTTATTACATATTTGACATTGAATTTGCGATATGCCTATTGTAGGTTTGACGGGTGCCATCATAGGATTCTTGGAATGAAAAGACATAAGTGACAACTGTTCCTGAATTTTACGCAAAGGATCCGAGTCCATGGATAACCCATAATCATGGTCGGTCGGTTCAAATGACTGACGAACCACTCTAGAAATATGACTAGCTTGGTCGAAATTTTCTGGTACCGGTTGCAATACTGGTTGACGAAGCTTTGGTAACAAGCCGCGTAAATATACACACATTTTTTCATTATCAGTTTTAATTAGACGACAGTACATCTCTCTATATCACTAAAGTGGGCAACATTCTTCACTCCAATAATTTATTTTACAGCAACCATGTGGGCTGACGTGTAGGAAACTAGTTCACAAAACTGTAGAATAGTCTCTGGGGACTGGCCGTAGTATGGTGGGGTAGATTCTGAAACCACGTTAAAGCTGATCCCTTAAAACACACGAACATAGTTGGACCGACCTGATCATCCCGCAGTTTGTGCAATTCGGCCCAAGCTATAAATCTCTGCAGCCAAGTCCTATTGTCTTCGGTAGGGAGCCCAGAAAATGGCGGAATTTTCCAGTCACTCATGGCAATTCTATGTTTCTACTTCTACGGCCTAAATCTAATTCTTTTTCATTAATTTCATTACAATTGATGATTCCTCAAAACACGTCAGAGGAATACGAACCGCGGCATCTCCACCATGTGTGGCCTGTGTTGGTGTCTGAACACACACCCGGGGGTCGGGATCTCATATTATAAAACAGGAAACAGCAATCTCACATGTTCGACATTTTATTCTAACCTCAATCCGGGTTACAAACAATACGAAAAAGCGCGGGGGAATCCCGCTTTACATAGAAACAGGTCACATGACCAAACATGTATCAGGTGACCGTGCGACAGTGTAGCCTGTCAAAGACTTATCATAAGGGGGTTACATATAAGGAGACATTTTCCACATTACCCGGGGGCTTCTAAAGGTAAGCTCCACTGATGTTTAACAATATCTAGCAGATGTATGGAGTTAAAGCGAGATCTTAACTTTTATGAAATCGTCGTATTGCCCTTGTCTTCATTGCTCGGTTAGTGCAGAGAAGTTGCACGTTAAAACCATTTTCAATTTTCAAAAACCTGATTGGCAGCATGAAACGGGGTTTAAAATATCACGTTCGGTAATTTTCAACACGGGATCTTTTATGGACGCTGCTAATTCATAAACGGGTCTTGCTTTTGTCGATGCATCCCTAAGGCGCACTTACTTTATTGTCCACCCATGAACGCCGGGATTCGAACGCGGAACAATCTTAGCTGCTAGTTAAGTATCATAACTAAATGTTAATTGAGCGCATATAATTGATAAAAGGTATCTAATATGGTTACGAATAGGATGAGATATTAACTTCATTTTTCAGTAGTGGACATAAATTGGTGTGTTACTTTTCGGCTGGATCCTATGAAAACTGGCGCCCGGATATCGAGGCATTTCCCTCTTCTGTCCTGGGTCATAAATATGTGGGTTGGGAAAGAGAAAAATGGTTAGATATCAGAAGCCCAGTTGTTAAAACCATCATGGAAGCTAGAATGACCAAGGCAGCGTCAAGGGGTTGCGACGCAGTTGAGCCAGATAACGTGGAAGGTTACACAAATAAAAATGGCTTTAATTTAACGTCTTCTGACCAGAAAGACTATAACATTTGGATTGCTAAGAGTAAGTAGCTTATCTATTCAGATTTTGATTTTTCTCGTTTCGTGAATTGTTTATTCAAGCCCAATCAGAGCAGGCACGCGTATAGCGGAACATTTTTCCTCTGGTAGATTGTTCCCACTTTTTGTACACTTTGCACGTTATTCTAGTGCCCATAATTCCAATTTCTTTAGGAAATGATTTTTAAAACAAATGGACATTTCCATTTGACTTCAATTTGTTTTATTCAGTTCCATTCAGGCGTTTTAAATGACAATTTGTGAACATTTCCGATGTGAATAAATTCTAACGGAACATTAATTTACACCAAATGGGATGCAATTTCTCAGTATTTGTAACACAGTGGAAGAAAACTTATATGCATTCAGGGCTTTTTTAGACCTGTATCTTGTATCATAACGTCTCGCCATCCTTTAAAACCATAAAATGAGAAATAAATAAATGCTATCAAAAATGGAAACGTTAAGATTGTCCCTTACCGCGGATAGTTTATAGATGTTAAGATTCAGATTAGGTATCCATAACAATACAACGTAACTTTATATGATTCAAATTAAAACCGTCGAACGTCTGGTAACACGGTATATAGTTTTTTATGCGACGGGCACAGTGGTAACAATCAAAGCCCAGCTTAGGTATGGGCCTGATGGGCCCCGCGGTTCATGACAAAAAGAGAAGAAAATTAAATACCAGATGAACGTTTCGCGGTAATCGATCTAGCGGCGCGATGGCGGAGACTGGGCTCTCCCTCAACCTTCTCTGTAAGTTCCTCTCGGTGATCGGTCTTGGCTTCTAGTCTTGTATGCCATTCGGAACTGAATAAATTCCGTATCAGATATTATGTAATTATTCTTGTATTGCAGACCGTTTAATTGTGTGTCGGGCATGGGTGTCATTCAAAAGGATATGAAATAATAGGGGCCCCGCGATTTTAGTCAGGCCCAGACCACGCTGCAGTTAAGCTACGCATTGAACACAGTATATAATAGTTTCGTTTTGCGAATTGAGTGACGATAGAAGGTCTTAAATTGAGATACTTAAATAAATAATGCCTAGAAAAGATAAGCGATTCAATTATCACTTGTATATTTTCAGCCGCCCATTCTAAAGGTTTATCTGTTGGGCTTAAGAATGCAGTTGATTTAATTAAGGATCTGGAACCGTATTTTGATTGGGCGCTTAATGAAGAATGCGTTGATTTAAATGAATGTGACAAATATAAACCATTCATAGACAAACATAAGGTAATATCAAGTTATATATCTTGTACCATGAACACGATAGCCCGTCACGATGTTTATCCATAATGAAAAACATTAACATGTCGGCTGTGACGTTGGCAGGGTAGCTTTCATCATAATGATTACGTCGACTTGCTATTATGAAGGTGACGAAGATTCCCTTTAGATGTTCCCTGGCCAGGCAAGATTTCCCCCATAGCACACTGGATTGGGTATGCCCGTCTTCATAAGGCTAGACGATGCAGAAAAATAAGCCTAAGTAGAACGTGAAACCCGTTAGCCTTGGCATTTCTGCGAGTAAAATTGATTCTTTGTTGTTATAAAATAAGTTTAACGTAAACACATTGGACCAAGATAAACATCGACAAAGGTGCTAAAAGTAAGATCAGAATAGTGTTTGGAATATAGTAATGGACAGAACTGTGGTAATCGGGGTAATGTCATACTAAACGAACCTGGATGTCGTCCAAAAAGAACAGATGTCGTTCCTGAGGGTAAACATTCCTGTTAAAGTCACAATACCACTCTTGTTGTAACTGAAATCATAATTCTGGTCAACAAATTGTACTATCTTACAATATTCCAATTAATTGGTGATACAAATTTCATCTTAACACAACCGAATTTAAAAATTGGAAAAATTCAACTACATGGTAACAACATGGTTTGAAAATCTTTACGTAAACACTTCCAAATGAAACTTGGATATAAACATATTTTCGAACCCTCTGGACAAGTAAAATAGGATGTAATTGATAATTTACACAACAGGTAGGACACTTAAACATTTAGTAGTTAGAATAAGGCTATTCTTTTCTGGACCTGTGAAGCCAGCAAGAGTGGGAGGGGATGTATTTCATGCTACTTTACTTTAAAAGAATTTCAACGCATGTTCATTCTCCTGTGTCATATTCACCAGACGAACTAAATCCGTTATTGTTTCACTTGCTCGCACCCAAAAGCCCCAAAGTCATCTCGTATCAGAACAAGTTTGAGAAAACAATCACTTATCTACTTGATTACATAATTGCACGTTTATATTCGGGTGCATTCACTTGATTTGATAGTACTTTAATTATTTACTAGCTTAGTTAACCGTAGGGGGAGTGGGGTTCCTCCATTTTCATAGGCATTAATTGTTTTTATACGCCCACATTTTCATGTGGACGTATTATGTCGTCGTCCCTGTCCGTCCGTCCACAATTGTTTGTGGACTCTCTACAGGTCACAATTCTTGTCCAATTTTGACGAAATATAGGTTTATCCCCAACAGATCTCGGCTGCTTTCGATATTGGCATGTAGCGGATCGAAACTTCGTGTATTATGGCCCCTGATTGTACGAAATCACGTTTTTAGCTTGTGGACCCTATAGAGGTCACAATTTTTTAACTTATTTTGATGAAACTTGACATGCATGTTTATAACCCAAAGATATTGGTTCCTTTCGATATTTGCGCCTATCGGAACGTAATTTCCTGAATTACGGCACCTGATTATACTCAAAATCACCTATTTTAGCTTGTGGTCCCTCTTGAGGTCACAATTATTATCCGATTTGAAAAACCGTTTGATTTTATCACCGTTACACCCGAAGGAAGGTTGGGTTCAAATTTCGGGAAAATCGCCTTTATTTAACTGGAGGTCACGATTATTATCCGATTTAAAAAAAAAAAACGTTTAACTATCACCGTTACACCCTACGGAAGGTTGAGTTCGAATTTCTAGAAAATCGGACCATAATTGCCAGGCAAAATGGCCGCCGTTTGTACGCAAATAGTGTAAAAAATATGGTATATCAAAGTTGTGGTCCCTGTACGTAGAGGTCACAATTTTAATTACGATTTTGATGAAACTTGAAATGCATGTTTATAACCTAAAGATCTTGATTATTTTTCGATAATTGCGCATATCAAATTGTAACTTAATGAATTATTTACGATACGATATCATTAGTATGTACCACAAATAAAAGATTTAATCATTTCGGTTTTTCTTTCGCATGATTTTATAAACGGGCTAACTGTTGTGACTGTCTTTCGGATGGGACGGAAAACAGAGGCCTCATGTACCCATTGACGTGCGCGTAAAAGATGGCAGTTGAAATTCGATACTAATAAAGTCACACTGTATGGCGTATGCCTGTCTTCATTATCCCAGTCCGAGCAGAACAGTCAATAAAATAGGACAATGTGGTGTGATTTCCTTGATATTATGCAGTTATCTTCCACACTAATATAGTAGCTCAAATAAAGCATAAAGCCAAAGACATAAATGTGTTAGTAAATTCATTTTGTATTGGTATTTTTCAGGCCGTGTTTCATGTGGAGTATGCAGATAACCTCAGTGAAGGTACCATTAAGGCAAAAACGATATGTAGTAGTCAAGGTCGACCTGATGAATTTAACACTCTGATTAAAGATTTGCACTTGACGTCATGGAGAGTTGCATGTTGATAATAAATGGAATAAGACACTAACATTGATATTTGAAATCAACACATTTCTTTATTATTATTTGTGTTTTATTTATAGAATGTTGTTGGCGGGGAGGCGGGGGAGACTGAATGGTTAGCGTGCGCGCGCTGTATCATAAAGCCTGTCATTGAGTCAACTGGCGTGGTTTCGAATCCCCGGTTGTACGTGACAACGTGTTGGGTCGGCTGTCCAACCTCGTTAGTTTTCTCCGTGTAGTGTCCTCTGGTTTCGTCCCACTGCTAAAGCCCGAAATAAAATTAGAACAATATGTTAGTCCCGAGATGACCTAGTTTGTGTCGAGTGGGTGTTAAAACCTATCTCTCTCTCTTTCAAATGTAGGTTTTCGTTTTGGATACGTTGCTGTCTACAGCAGCTGTATTCGTTTCGGGATGAAACTATTTTGAATAGCTGTCTATTTATATGTATTTGCCTTCTGTGTAACCGAAGTAGTTGCTTTCTGTTTAACCACATTACTTTTTTCTTTTTCTTCTCTATATAACTATATAAAGGTAAAAGATTGGGATTTGAACGTATATTTCCTAGAAAGATTGGGCGTCTCCACCTTTGTGGGAAATCTTTACGATATAATTAATACAGAGCCTCGTTTAACATGGTGATTAGGCGGCACCGCCGCCGCGCACCGGCCAAACTGTGCGGCCTACTGAGCCAAAAAGTTGAAGACTGGGCGGCAACATACACAGGCTGATAATATGTCGATGTTTGATGATTGAAACTACGTAATACCATATCATGGTGCATAGGTTTACAAAATCGTCTTTCTAAATTGTTTTATGGGTATATTTCTGTCTGCGGGTCAGTCGCAGCAGTGTTTTGATCTCGATTATACAGGGTGTTAATCAATCCATGGTTTAACAAGATGCCAAAACTAATAGTGTATCAAATCTCCGAAACTATTTTGTAAGTGCTCAGAAATCGAGTCTAAGAGAGTCAATTTTCATAATTTCACGGAGGAGGGCTTCCAAGACCCCCGCGCTGGCTTACACCTACAGTGTTCGCGGGCCAGGCTTTGCCCAACATTGCCGCGCACGACCAAATCCTTACACGAGGCTCTGAATTAATGTTATTGTCAGATCACAAAACTGAGGGTTAATCACTAAACAAAACAAGCATGTGCTTGGGGCATCAATAGGAAGGGGGCTCCACAGATTTCTTCCCGGTACTCGATTTTACCTTATAGTGAACATAATATGGTAGTCTTGAAGGGTATTGAAGTAGCTTGAATTATCCAAATACTACCTTAGAGTCTAGACTTAGATAAACTCACCCCAAGTTATGTCAGAATCCATTTTGGAAAGTAGGGCACTATCATCCAGTCATCTCGTGAACCGATTAGTACAATTTAAGAGGATAAGGTTGACGTTAAACGATACCCAAAATGGTAATTGTCCCGCCCTATATTTTATAGAGCGGGTTTCGATTTACCTCAGACAATCATTCGGAGCTGAAGGGGAACATACCAATAGCATCCTGGGCTTAGAGTGAACACATCATCCTAGCGTTATCATTATGTAGAACTTTCAAGACGTATGTGGCTATTGCCACGTTTAAGCCTTTAGGTCTGAGTTAGAGAGGATATTATACGCAGACCTTGGATGTTTTAATAACTCGAAAAAGTACTATAATAGATGCTGTAGTTTTCCTGTATTTAACCTTGCCGTTTGCTGTATTCGATATATAAACCTAGTTAATTGAATATTGAAGTAATTAATAAAACAATGTGGAGTCCTAGAAGCAAGTCCTAGAAGATATAGACCGGCAGCCCAGAGCACTTTGGTCAAACGAAGGAGGTACCAATATCTGAGTACCGGAATGGTTACTGTGTAACCTGGCATATTCAGATATGGATGTCTGCCGGGGGCCAGTTGCTGTGTGTGGCCTTTTGGGACCCAAATAGGGCACTCAAAAATGAGCTGGATCAAACATTGTGGATACCACTCAGAAACAATTTGAAATTAACAGATACATCTCTCTGAGTACAAAACAGGCCCCGCCAGACAAATTGTCACATTGCCTTTTTGATTGCCGTGACACAAGATAGTGTCACATTGCCTTTTTGGTGTCAGTGACTCTAGAAGCAATCTTTGAAAGAAGACGAAGTTTCCTGTCGTTTTAGGTAGGTTCATATTTCCTGGTAAACTGACCATGGAAAGCGAAAAAGACCAAGGGGTAGATTTAACAGATTTTAAAGGTTAGGGATTTGCTAAATATAAAGTTTTAAAAAGAATAGTAAATTAGTAGAATAATAAAGTTAAGTAAATAAGGTTTTGATTTAAACATGGGTAATTTTCTATATACGTAGGAATAATAAAAATCCTAAAAGTAAAAATTGAAACAGTAAAGCTTGGTAAAAGAAAAAAAATGATTGTCTCCTGTCTCGACAGGAAGAAAGTTCGGAAATGGAGGGTTTGTGCAGTTGACGTAAGACCCCATAAGAATTATTCGGATGATATAGATCGTAATAACATTTCGGAAGTCTAGAGGAGTGTCTTAAACTCGAATTCTGTAAATGAATGTAATATAGCCAACTGTTTTCGTTCACGTAATATGTGTTTCAACGGGCATGGTTAAAGTATAAACCTGTAAATCGCGAGAAGCGTTTAGGTTAAAGCTAAAGTATAAACCTGTGTGAATTGCGAGATAGTGTGTAGCAGACATGGGAGTGGTGAGAAGTGAAATTGGTCAGAAACCATCAATGCAGCAAGAATTTGTATGTCAAAGTCCATAATGGGCTTAGAATAGATTACCTATGGCGATAATTTTTGTTTAAATCTTTTTATGTGACTTTTTTATTGGTTTGTATTCGAATTTATACAAATTGATTTAGGTTGATTGGCTGAAATCAGCCTTTTGGCTAAAAACTCTCATGTCTGGTATAGATTCAGGGCAAAGGCCTGCCTAAGGTAAATTCAAAACTGAATGATCCTTTGTAAATTCGCGAGTGGCGTATGGGTCGGTTTAAGGTTTTAAATAAAAGGTTCAAAGTGAAACACGATTTCCTGCAATAGCGAGTCGCTTATAAGCAATGTGTCGGTTTAAAGATTATTCTGTTTAGTAAGTTCAAAGTATGTGTTAAGTAAACGGAAAAACCTACCATGGTAAAATGGGTAATTTAAAGTTAGTTTTGAATGTGCGATTAGCTGTCGAATAAATTTTTAATTCTCGGAAATGTCATGCGTAATATATACAAAAAAACATATTTGATATCAAAGAAGAAGTCACGAACTTATTTGTCAATGTTATATGTGTTGAAAGTAAGAAATATAATAACTTACGGTTGTGTTTGGTTATTAGAACCATTAGTATAATCCAATTTGGTAACAATAAATATTGATCACATTTTTTTAAATGCGGTGTTGTTTGAATTCGGAAAGAACTGAATTCGCGAAAAGCGTTTAAATGGTTAAGATGTGGTATATATAGTATATGTTATTTAGAAACATACGGTACCACTGGTGTTGAAAATAGTGGTACCTGTCAAACTAATGATTCATTAAGGCCACTAAATAGACAGCATGGTTCTAGCTGTATAAGTTTGGAAGGGTATACAATGCTGAATATAGTCTTAACGAGACGCAATAATAGGAATGTCAGTACAAAGTCTGGTTTTTGTAATGATTTACTGATGGGTACTGGTGGGGTATAAAACTGTTCACTCTTACTAATAGGCAAAACTTTAGTAGTGTAATGAGTGTTAAGGTAACCATGTAAATTTTTTGGCGGACTTAAAAAATAACGAAAATGGTAAATTAATGAGGTAAATTAAGGTAACCATGCAACATTGCTTATTTAACGCATTGCAAAGGGTCGCAGTATAACACTATAGGGTTATTTTAGGTCTAAGAAAAAGTGTTTTGTTCAAGTTAGACATCTTTACCTACATGATGTGTGACGGAAACTAGGATAATGAAGTAGTTTTGAATTATCCAAATACTACCTTAGAGTCTAGACTTAGACTACCCCCCCCCCCCCCCAGTTATGTCAGAATCTATTTCTGTAATGTCGGGTACTATCGTCCAGTCGTCTCGTGAACTGATTAGTACAATTAAATAGAATGAGGTTGACGGTGACTATATGAAACACGTACCCAATATGGTAATTGTCCCGCCCTAATAGCTGGTGCATTATACTTCAATTTACCTCAGACAATCATTCGGAGCTGAAGGGGGACATTCCAATAGCCTCCTGGGCTTAAAGGCTAGGGTGAACATATCATCCTAGCGCGATCATTATGTAGAACTTTCAGGAAGTGTGTGGCTATTGCCACGTTTAAGTCGTTAGGTCTGAGTTAGAGAGGATATTAACCTCAGAAAAGTATTATCATAGATGCTGTAGTTTTCCTGTATTTAACCTTGTAGTTTGCTGTATTCGATATATAAACCTAGTAAATAACATAAACGGTGTTTTAGACTTAATCGAATATTAGAGTAATTGATCAAACAACGTGAAGTCCTAGAACCAAGTCCGAGACGATAATGTCACACGAAGTTTATTTTAAAAATCTGTCCACGTCCCACTGTCGTTCAGACTAATAAAGGAATATTTAATGCATAACAAACAAAAAGAAACTTATTTCAAAGAACAATAATTGCAACTTTAAAATAAGTTTGTATCGTTGAATAAAATATTTTTTGATCACAACAATATATATTACAAAAGAGAAAATCCCAATTTTTTTATCTTTATACGGTTATAGAGAAGATAAAGAACAAGTACTGTGGTTGAACAGACATTACCTACTTGGGTTATTCAAAAGCCTTATACATACAAAAAGACAGACACACAAAACAGTTATATTCCCAATACATCAACCCAAAACGAAAACCTAGATTTTAAAAGGATTCTTTATGCTTCAAGAAAACTGATCGTTTTCACAAGCTTTTCCTGACACCGAAATCAAATTTTAAAATTTTACATGCAAAAAGTTTCAAGCTAAAGGCACTATTTCGTAAGTAGAAAATAAAATACTGGTATTCATTCAAATCGCTGGTCAGAATGCACATATTATAGTACTTCACATTATGGTTTACGTGCTTGTTCCTAGCGCGAATACCAACCCCATACTAATTAATTCTAATCACTGGAAGTTACTGATAACATTCTGTAAATAAAAGACAAATAATGATAAAAAAATATGTTGAATTCAAATATCGATTTTAGTGTTTTATTCCATTTATTATCAACATGCAATTCTCCATGACGACAAGTCCCAATCTTTAATCAGGGTGTTAAATTCATCAGGTCGACCTTTATTACTACATATCTTTTTTGCCTTACTGGTTCCTTCACTGTGGCTATCTACATACTCCACATGAAACACAGCCTGAAAAATACCAACAAAAGATGAATTTACTAACACATTTAAAACTTTGGCTTTATGCTTTATTTGAGCTACTATATTAGTGTGGAAGATAACTGCATAATATCAAGGAAATCACACCACATTGTCTTATTTCATTGACTGTTCTGCTCGGACTGGGATAATGAAGACGGACATACACCATAAAGTGTGAATTCTCTTATATCGAATTCAAACTGTCAAGGGATCTTTTACGCACACGCCAATGGGTAAACGTGATCCAGATGAACGATTGTTACAGTTATCTGTTTGATTTATACAATTAAAAGATCAGTTGAATGTCATGCACCACCTGCTTTAAATTTAACACAAACAGCAACGTAACCAGTTTCAAACTTCGATAAATTATCCTGTTTACCAATTGATGTTGTCGTAGACATTTAGTTGTCATTTAATCCCTGTGCTGATCTAATGTATTTAGGGGTTTCAAATTTTATTTCGACAATGAATATAGGCAATTGTATATACAGCATCACAGATCATGCTGCACCATACCGTGTCAAAGATCATGCGCTGGAAGTATGCAGATTGCATTTTGTGAATGTTTGGATTAAGTCAAAACTGAAATATAAATACATGTATACATATATAATTAAGTAATCACACCCCAACCCATTAGGACAATCAAAAATAGCCGGATTTGATCTCTTTTGTCATATCTTCCATAAATGAAACCTTTTTTTGTCATGCATTTTCTGTCGTAGAATATAAACATCTAAGTTTAAGATCATCTTAGCACAAGAGAATTGTGTAAGAATTCGACTAGACACCATCTTTCGGTCAATCCCTACCTATCATCGTTCAACGTGAACGTTTGTTTGTGTTCTGTCAGTTGACGTTGTATAAAGAATACAAAATTACAATAAAATATCAATTATAATATGATTTATATAATTATATACTGCTCAAAATGAACGTTTTATACAATAAAAGTGACAAGATATTTATTTTGTATTTGCTGTAATATGTAATGGGGAAAAAACAAGTAATGGAGATGGGTTTTCCCCGGTTAACTAAACTAGTAAATAATTAAAGTAATATCAAATTAAGTGAATGTACCCGGACAATAACGTACATTTATGTAATTAAATAGATAAGTAGATAAGTGATTGTTTTCTCTAACTTGTTCTGATATGAGATGACTTTGGGGCTTTTGGGTGCGAGCCAGTGAAACAATAAGTGATTTAGTAAGTCCTGGTGAATATGACCCAGGAGAATGAACATGCGTTGAAATTCTTCTAAAGTAAAGTAGCATGAAATACAACTCTTTATTTTCCCATTAGATTATATATACAGGAATGTTAACTGTCAGGAACGACATAATATAGTTTTTATTGCAGTCGAGTTTGACTAATCTGTTCTGTTTGGACGACATCCGGGTTCACTTTTATCGCGATTAACACAGTTCTGTCCGTTCCCATATTCCAAACACTATTCTGTTCATACTTTTAGCAACAGTGTCGCTGTTTATCTTGGTCCAATGTTTTCATGTTATATTTTATAACATCAAAGAATCACTTTTACTCGCAGAAAGTGTGGTATACGTTCTACTTAGGCTACTTTATTCCATCGTCTAGCCTAACGAAGACGGGCATACCCAATCCAGTGTGCTGTGGGGGCAAACTTGCCTAGCCAGGAAGCAAGTCTTCGTAATCATGATGATGAAAGCTACCCTGACAACGTCACAGCTGACATGTTAATGTTTTAATTATGGATAAATATCGTGACTAGCTATCGTGTTCATGATACAAGATAAATAACTTCATATTACCTTATGTTTGTCTATGAATGGTTTATATTTGTCACATTCATCATAATTCACGCATTCTTCATTAAGCGCCCAATCAAAATACGGTTCCAGATCCTTAATTAAATCAACTGCATTCTTAAGCCCAACAGATAAACCTTTAGAATGGGCAGCTGAAAATATAAAGTGATAACTGAATCGCTTAATTTTTCTAGACATTATTTTATTAAAATATCTCGATTTAAGACCTTGTATCGTCAATCGATTCGCAAAACAAAACTATTATATACTGTGTTTAAGGTCCAGCTTAACCGGATCGGGGCGCTGGGCCTGACTAGAATCGCGGGGCCCCTAACGCGATGAAAAGATTATTTCATATCCTTGTGAATGGCACTCATGCGCAACACACAATTAAACGGTTTGCAATTCAAGAATAATTACGTCTAGAGGCCAAGACCGATCACCGAGTTGAACTTCACAGAGAAGATTGAGGGAAAGCTCAGTCTCCGCCGTCGCGCTGCCAGATCCATTTCCTCGAAACTTTAATCTGGAATTTAATTTTGTTCTCTTTTTGCGATGAACCGTGGGGCCCTGTGCCTGGACCCATAAGGCCCATGCCAAAGTTTTAATTTGAAACATATAAACAGTTACGTTGTATTGTTATGGATAAGTATACCTCATCTGAATCTTAACATCTATAAACTATCCGCGGTAAGTGACAATCTTAACGTTTCCATCTTTGATAGCATTTATTTATTTCTCATTTAATGGTTTAAAGGACGGCGAGACGTTATGGTACAAGATACAGTCCTGAAAAAGTCCTGGATACATATATATAAGTTTTCTTCCACTGTGTTACAAATACTGAGAAATTGCATCCCATTTGGTGTAAATTAATCAAAATCTGAAATGATAAGATATAAAGGCATTTTGTTTGGTTTGAAATGGGTTCTCAATTCAAGACGGTAAGCTACTTACTTTTGGCAAGCCAAATGTTATACTCTTTCTGGTCAGAAGACGTTAAACCTATTCCATTTTTATTTGAGTAACCATCAACATTATCTGGTTCGATTGCGTCGCAACCCCGTGACACTGCCTTGGCCATTCTAGCTTCCATGATTTTTTTAACATCTGAGCTTCTGATATCTAACCATTTTTCTCCTTCCCAGCCCTCTAACTTATGACCCAGGACAGAAGATGGAAATGACTTGGCATCTGCACGCCAGTTTTCATACGATCCAGCCGAAAAGTAACACACCAATTTGTGTCCATGGCTGAAAAATGAAGTTATTATCTCATCTTATTATGGACCATATTATTAGATACCATTTATCAATTATATGCGCTCCACTACCATGTATGAGTTATGATACTAAATTAGAAGCTAAGATTGCCCCGCGTTCGAATCCCGGCGTGGGCGGTGACGAATCTTCGGGATTTTTCAAGCTATACGTTCATGGATTGACAATAAAGAAACTGCGTCTTATAGATGCACCCAAAACGCAAGACCCGTTTATAAATAAGCAGCGTACATAAAACATCACGTGGTGGAAATTACCGATCGTGATATTTTAAACCCCGTTACATGCTGTCAATTAGGTTTTTTTAATAATGAAATTGGTTTTAACGTCCAACTTTTCTGCACCAACCGAGAAATGAAGACAAGCGCAATTAGACGATTTTATAAAAGTTAAGATCTCGCTTTAACTTCATACAACTGCTAGATGTTGTTAAAACATCAGTCGTTGCTTCGGGAACATGGTGTCCAAGGCAGGATTAACCATAGGGCACAGGCCCCAGGGCCCCCAACATTAGAGGGCCTCCCCACAATAATCTCGGTTGCGTCTAGACCCCTCCTCTAGAAATGGCATCATTCCATAGCACTCGCATGTATTGGTCCACTGAAATAACGCCAGAATGCGCTATCTTTTTTTTAGCAGAATTTTATATTTTCTGGGGAGGTACTTCTAAATGGCCCCACACAAGTGCCTGAAATTCCAGGAAATCACGTTTCCAGCCTACAATTTCTGAATATGTCCAAGACCCTACCATGGTTAATCCGGCGTTGATGATGTCGACAGCAAATAAGATAGATAACATTTTCAAATAACACAAATTCCTTTCGTTACGTTGTTAAATTTTAAAAAATCAACAAGATTTATACAGATAATAAAATTAGTTTTATAAAAAGACGTAAAGATGCAACATACAGCTAACTATTATTTATGGCAAAATATTGGGGGGGGGGGGGCTAATTCGATTTTGGGGAGGGGGGGGCAAATTTGTAAACAGTGTCAAAGATTATACTTGGATTCACGCACATCTTACAATTGGCTGAGAGGGAACTTCCTTCACCTTGTGTTTAGTCTATACATAATAATAGGCCTACCTTGTATTGAATGACACAACATTACCACGTTATTACGAGAACCGAAAATGAGAACAGCCAGTCAACAAATTGGCAAATCTTGTTAATTGTTCAAGACAAAGATTCTATTAGTTGGGCTGGGGTTATCGATACAAACACTATAAAACACAGAAATCAAGCCCGTATCCAGTCGACGGTGGGGTCCAAAGGGTCCAACCCCTCCACTGACGGCGCAAAGCATAATCTTACCCTTCTATATTTAAGGAAATAATGTCGAAAAAACTACCCCCGTTTTTGCTCACTCTATTGTAATCCTTTACATGTATGCACGGAACTGAGCAGAAATATTGTCTCATTGCTTCTCGGTTTATCAAATTCGCTGTTATATCTAGCTTTCAACCCAATGGGTCGAGATAGACACGGAAATTGCTGAAGGTCCTTTTAAACTCACATGACGATACTTATTAACAGGAAGCAAACATCGGCTACAGTGAATCCAGTAGACATGGTACAAGGGTTAATCAGCGAAATAGATGCATGGGATGTGTTGTTGACGTTTGGGAAAGTAGACGAGGGGAAATGTGTAGGGAGTGCCAGTTAGATGTATTATGAATGGTTAGCTGTGGTGTTACGGTGAAATAATATGCCGCCACCGTAACACCACAGCTTTATGATTTGTTAGACAGGAGTGATGTAATAAATCCGACAATAATAAATAACATATTTCTGATTTTATTGTCGTCTTTTCCCACTTGCACTAGTTGTACGCCATTTTGAAACTAGCTGACGAAGACAGCTCGGGCGGCGATTGTTCGACTCCGGGCTGCTCTGTCAGTCGTATTATGTCACTCGATATTCACGCGGTACTTCACGGAATTCCACGATAAAAAACATCAAACCACCGCGTAGCGTGTACTGTATGTTTTAACCTTGACCTATTACTCACTGATAAGCTTCCGCTGCAAAAGGAGTTCTTGCCTTTTCATTATAAGTATAATGACTTCGTCATGTGCGGCAGGTTAGTTTGCTTCTAAAAACATTGTTTACCGTTCGAAAAAATACAAAAGTAATTTTCTACCAGACAACCATGGTTCTATTCACCGAGACTAGATACTTTCTCTCGGTGTAGGGATATTATCGCTATGAATATACGTTCATACACTGTTGAGAAAATAATCCCGTTGGTTTGCTTAGCAACAATTTGAGCATGAATCAACACTGTACTAAAAAAACGTGCGTAATAAATATGAACGGTCTTCAAACATTCGGTTTATAATTAGCGATACACAGGTACAGTGGCAAGTGTTATGCTAAACAGACCTAATACCTCAAAAGTACCTACGCGCGAAATCCCAGATTTTGGTACATGTTAAACAATAAAAAAAAGTGCCCGTGCGCATGCCAGAAATAGAAAAACTAAGAGTTCGCGCATAAAAAATGCACGAACGTACCAAGCGCGATGTCATCCAGTAGACATGGTACAAGGGTTAACCAGCGAAATGAATGTATGAGATGTGTTGTTGACGTTTAGGAAAGTAGACGAGAGGGAAATGTGTAGGGAGCGATAGTTAGATGTATTATGAATGGTTAGAGTGGATGTGGTGTTACGGTGAAATACCATGCCGCCACCGTAGCACCACAGCTTTATGATTTGTTAGACAGGAGTGATGTAATAAGTCAGACAATAATAAATAACATATTTTTGATTTTATTGTCGTCTTTTCCCACTTGCACTGGTTGTACGCCATTTTGAAACTAGCTAACGAAGACAGCTCGGGCGGCTATTTTTCGACCCCGGGCTGCTCTGTCAGTACTATCTTGTCACTCGATATTCACTCAGTAATTCACGGAATTCCACGATAAAAAACACGGTAGTATCGTGTTTCGTCAAAGCTCCGCGATGCGCGTACTGTATGTTTTAACCTTGACCTATTACTCAGTGACAAGCCTCCGCCGCAAAAAGAGTTCTCGCCTTTTATTATTAGTATAATGACTTCCTCATGTGCGGCAGGTTAGTTTGCTTCTAAAAACACTGTTTTCCGTTCCAAAAAATACAAAAGTAATATTCTACCAGATAACCATTATCACCGAGACTAGATAATTTCTCTCGGTGTAAGGATATTATCGCTATGGATAAGTTCATACACTGTTGAGAAAATAATCCCATTGGTTTGCTTAGCAACAAATCGAGCTTGAATCAACTCTGTACTGAAAATTCTGTGCGTGATATATATTAACTGTCTTCACACATTCGGTTTATAATTAGCGATACACAGGTACAGTGGCAAGTGTTCTACTTCACAGACTAATACCTCAAAAATACCTCCGCGCAAAATCCCAGATTTTGGTACATGTAAAATATAAAGAAATAGTGCCCGTGTGCGTGCCAGTAATAGAAAAACTAAGAGTTCGCGCATAATGCACGAACGGTACCCGGCGCGAGGTCATCCATATACAGCTACAAACACCGGAGTTACTATTAATTCTCACTTGTCTCTTGAATGTGGGTGAAAGTTATTATTTACATCTATAAAAAAACTGAACTGAAATGGGGTTTAACGTCCTACTGTACGGTTCTGCTCCGACCGACTGGGGTAATGAGAATGGGTATTTACATCTAGACATCAAAGCTGTGAAATAGACCTGATTCACAATACGATCACATCAAGTCGAATTCACTACTTTCGGCCCTCAACCACACATTCTGGATACGCTTCATCAGATGGTTCAAACGTCAACCTTGTAACGCAAACCAGATAAATCATGATCACATTACCCTAATATGGCATCGGTTACACCAATTGCATATTCACTACGGAATACTTAAAATAGTTTAGCTGGCTTATAAATGAAGAAACAATAAGGTTTTCCTCTCCCAGTATAACGCTAAGGTCACTCTGTCTCGGGAACCCCACACTGTGATGATTTTTTTTCTTTTTTTTTTTGTAGACTTACCTTAATTTTTGTGATTTTATTCAATAATTAAAAACAATTTTTATTTTAAAACACTCCCTCGCCGAGAATGTGGTAGTTTATTGTTGCCAGTGACACTGAAGAATAACCTTAGAATTCGCGGCAAATTCACTGAAAATGATAAGATTGGCCTGGAGAAAAAGTGAAGGTTTACAAATGCTTCCGAATTTCACACGGGTCCTTGCGAATTGCAACTATACCATTTGTCTAAACTTCTACTGTTTAACTAAGTGCTGTTCTCACACAGTGAGAGTAGGGGTTTCTGTGATTTTGTTAACATTTCCGGTCACAAGATTCTACACAGGGATCAAGGGCAATAACCCAGGAAGATATACAAATCCCAATAGGGCGTTGAACGCCATTGCTTTACTTTCTTTTCTTAATGCTCGGATGTACCTGGTAATCCGAATATTATTTGTATTTTTGATTTTAACAATCTTGGACCGTTTTTACGCTTGACATTAATATTTCTCAGATCTCTAATTTTTGTTTGTTACAAAAAGAACCCCGCAACTCTTTGTAAATCATCTACCATAATGTGCCGGAAATGAAATAATGCATGAGTAGATTTTATAACAGTGGCGGAAAACGACTTTGGCGTTTGCAATATTTCAACAACGCCTGTAATGGTTCATTACATGTGGTTGTCTTTGAAAGTCACTGTACATGAACACTGTTATGTCTTTTGAAAACAAGGGTGTTCACGTGTAAGTTTACAAGTACGTAATTGTGCCAATTGTGGTTATGTGTTTATTGTGGCTCAACTTAATCCACGATAGTAGTATAACCAGTTTAACTCTACTCATCTCTTTTAAATATTCCTACCTACCAGCTACAACTCACCTCTTAATAGCATGAAGATCGCTGTCAGTAGCATCGAATAGATCCACGTCATACACTTGAACATTTAAATTTGTATGTATGCTGCTTGTGAGTTGCCATTGCCAGGATACTGTTGGTCCAGGTTTCCACCAACTTGATACCAGAGGTAACAAACAAACAAAAACAATAATTTTCATTTTAAAAACCCTCTTTCCTTACAACAGGTCTACTACAATTGTTGATATATCAACAACCCACGAGCTTATAACTAAGATCAAATCCAATTTAAGTTATTTGATTGGATAATATTAAACTGATTTTAGTGCTTAGCCAATCAAAATTAAAGTATCTACTAAAATTAGGATTTTATCTTTGGTTAAGATTTCGAGAATCAGGGCCCAGATGTTATATTCTCATCAAAGTAGGGCCAAATAATTCTACCGAGATTATAAATCGGAGTGTAATCTGTGGATTGTGTGTGTCAATAATCTAGAAAGTTCAATAAAAATTGAAGCTGACCACATGGGTTAATATTTTGTCTGAAAAACAAACCAAATATTCCGACAGTATAACTGTTTACAACATATCCATTCAGCTCTCACTAATTAAAACAATGCCCCCCCCCCCCTAATTACACTCTCCTCCCACCTTCTCTTTCTCTCAATGAAATATGTTTTTGTTCTGAAAATATCTGATTTGTCCACCCACTTCTATTCATATGCATACCTTCAACCTTTTTGGCAAATGTTGCATCAGGGAGGGTGTGGGTGGGGTGGCCATGGATCGTAAGCGTCCGATAGAAGAATGTCACCACCAAAATGTTGAAGCCATATCAACATCTACAATAGGCCTGAATGTACTAGGCTACCTCAAAAGTTCGCGAAATAGAAAAATGTCGAAAAACCTAAAAAGGGCAATTATGAGAGGTTTGATAAAGAAATGATTAAAAAGGGAAAAGATATATAAATAGAATATGCTGACAATTTCAAATTGCAAATGTATGTTTAAGTGCATTTGAAAACGGTAGGTCTTTTAAGGATGTGTGGGAATTTTCAAAATCCTTGTGATATCACAATTCCTGTGGAACTACAGGCTTCGAAAGATTGTTTAGGTGACAAAATACTAAAAACCCCAACAAATATTCATTAAAAACAAATACACTGTATAATTTAATATTACTAAAAGTGGTTACCCCAGATGTTGAAAAAGCTTTCATAAAATGGGCTTCTGCACAGCAGTGGAGAATTTTGTAAACTGTGATATAATATACATACAAATTACAAGTATTTGTTATTATTTGGCGGAAAAATATATGGCTTATAAATGAAAATGAAAAATTGGCGGAAAAAAAATGAAACCCAGAGTGAACACTGTTTGGACCCCTGTTCAGCAAGCGTAAACCGAATTACAACGTAACGAATAAACTATATAATATCAAGAGAAATGGGATTTCGTGCTATAAATGGTCTATTTTCTTGAAATGAATTGTCACGTCCAAAAGTTTTACTGGATGTTATAATCAGTTTTAAGTTTATATATTAACCCTTCTTATACCATCTTCACAAGCCTATGTGCTTTTAATTTTCGACTGTTAACTAAACAAGCAAGATGAAGCAACGCATATTCAATACGATAAGGTATAAATGCCAACAATGTTCAAAACTATAAACTATAAGACGTACTTCAAATATTTATTTGGCCGACGTTTCGAAGGTTATTCTCTCAACGTGTTTAAGCAAGTACAATAACAATTAATGTGTACGGCAATTATAAATACAGACAGGAAATAGCAACAAATGAATTCAGATCCCATCCACGACGACAACAACACGATCAAAGGCAGGATCTTCAGACCTTTGGGGATGATGATGTTATCTCTGCATCGCATCAAAATAAAGCTGTGGTTTTATCCCCATCCCAATAGTTTTTTCTGTTCAAGTTTATAAATCGCAACACCGGTTTTAAACGTGAATTAACTGGATAATTACACAATTTGAAGCAGTTCGCTGAGCTCAGGTATCTACCATATTGATGAATTGTTAGCTCTAAATGTAGATCTAATATAAATGTTTCCCTACCATAACTAGTTCCGTTTCAGATGACACAATCCAATTATTGCAAAGCATGATATAACTCACTGGTTTTATGCTATCGATTACGTTAGATGAAGCACGACCTCGCATTATGTCTTCTCGTTACAGATGAGGAAGATCATCTTTACTATGTGGGAAATATTTTTCAAGATTTAAAGTGCGTAGGCTCTTATCTTTGGAACTTAAACACAAACAAAGATAGTAAGCTTCGAGAGATGGATAGAGAACAAGCAAAACCGAAAGTGATTTTTCCTATTACAATTTGATATGCGCAAATATCGAAAAGAATTAAGATCTTTAGGTTATAAACATGCATTTCAAGTTTCATCAAAATCGAATTAAAATTGTGACATATACTGGGTCCACAACCTTGATATACCATATTTTAACACTATTCGCGTACAAACGGCGGTCATTTTGTCTGGCAATTATGGTCCGATTTTCCTGAAATTCAAACTAAACCTTCCGTATGGTGTAACGGTGATAGAGTCAAGCGTTTTTTTAAAAATCGGATAATAATCGTGACCTCCAGAGGGACCATAGGCGATTTTTCGGGCAATCAGGGGCCATAATTCAGGAAGTTATAATCTGATATGTGCAAATAACGAAAGGAGCCAAGATCTTTGGGTTATAACCATGCATTTCAAGTTTCATCAAAATCGAATCAAAATTGTGACCTTTACTAGGTCCACAACCTTGATATCTATAACAGTATTCTTGTACACGCGGCGGCCATTTGTATGGCAATTTTGGTCCAAATTTTCCGAAATTCGAACTCCACCTTCCTGATAATCAAACGATTTTTTAAATCGGGTAATAATTGTGACCTCCAGAGGGACAACAAGCTAAACAAAGACGATTTTGCGTATAATCAGGGGCCATAATTCAGGAAGTTACGATTCGATATGCGCAAATATCAAAAGGAACCAAGATCTTTGGGTTATAACCATGCATTTCAAGTTTCATCAAAATCGAAATAAAATTGTGACCTCTACAGGGTCCACAACCTTGATATACCATCTTTTAACATTATTCGCGTACGAATGGTGGCCATTTTGTATGGCAATTTTAGTCCAATTTTTCCGAAATTTAAACTCAACCTTCCTTTTTTTTAAATCGGATAATAATTATGACCTCCAGAAGGACCACAAGCTAAACGAAAGCGATTTTGCGTATAATCCGGGGCCATAATTCAGAAAGTTACGATCCGATATGCGCAAATATCACAACGAACCAAGATCGTTGGGTTATAACCATGCATTTCAAGTTTCATAAAAATCGAATTTAAATTGTGACCTTTACAGGGTCCACAACCTTGATAGACCAATTTTTAACAGTATTCGCGTACGAATGGCGGCCATTTTGTATGGCAATTTTGGTCCAATTTTTCCGAAATTCGAACTCAATCTTCCTTAGGGTGTAACGGTGATATAATCAAACGATTTTTAAAATCGGATAATTATTGTAACCTCCAGAGGGACCACAAGCTAAACAAAGGCGATTTTGCTTATAATCAGGGGCCATAATTCAGAAAGTTACAATCCGATATGCGCAAATATCGAAAGGAACCAAGATCTTTGTGTTATAACCATGCATTTCAAGTGTCATCAAAATCGAATTAAAATTGTGACCTCTACAGGGTCCACAACCTTGATATACCATTTTTTAACAGTATTCGCGTAAGAACGGCGGCCATTTTGCATGGTAATTTTGGTCCGAATTTCCCGAAATTCAAACTCAACCTTTCTTATGGTGTAACGGTGATTCGAACGTTTTTTCAAATCGGATAATAATTGTGACCTCCAGAAGTACCACAAGCTAAAATAGGTGATTTTTCGGACAATCAGGGGCCATAATTCATGAAAATCCGTTCCGATAGATGCAAAAAATCGAAAGGAACCAAGATCTTAAGGTTATAAACATGCATGTCAAGTTTCATGAAAATCGGTTCAAAATTGTGACCTGTATGGGGTCCACAAGCTAAAAACGTGATTTTTCGTACAATCAGGGGCCATAATCCATGAAGTTTTGATTCGATACATGCCAATATCGAAAGCAGCCGAGATCTTTTGGGGATAAACCTATATTTCAAGTTTCGTCAAAATCGGACAAGAATTGTGACCTGTAGGGAGTCCACAAACAATTGTGGACGGACGTCCGGACGGACAGAGGCGACGACATAATACGTCCACATGAAAATGTGGGCGTATAAAAACATGCAGCAGTCAGGCATAAGTAAAGTCACAGGATACAGCTTGTGGCTCGATGTACTACAAAATCGTTTTGAAATCATGGATGCGAAAAAAGAATAGAAAGGTATAATAGAAAAATGGGAAATATACAGGTTCAGTCAAACGTAGAAAAGAGTGGAATTCATCCATACACGGACACGGAGCACAAATCAAATGCAAGAATCGTCACGAAGATTGGAAGTGATATTGACTGTTTAGGAAAAGTCTGCAGTTGTAAAGTGCCGAAAATTCACCTCCGATTGTCATTTAGGTTGACGAAGTCATTAGCAATCTTGACTAAATCCAAGGCGTCAGTTAGCTCTTTATGGATGTCCATAAGGGCTAAACTGTGTATGTCCGAACATAAATATATCCATGATATTGCCTTAACTCCAAAGTATATTCAAAAAGATATATTGAACACAATGTTCTATTCCCCAGAATCCCCAGATAGTTTTCTCTATGTATGGCGAGTACTGAATCGGTTCCTACAATTCACCTCAACTCTGAGAGACTTTATAATAATAATATAATAATTATAATCTCGTCATTTTACAAGGGTAGCAAATTAGCTCTGACGCCTGTTTTCGATTTGGCCCTTGGCACAGATCGTGCGAATGATTTCGATCATTACTGCAGGAAGAAACCGAAGAACTCGGGGAAAACCTGCCTGATCGGACGGGAGACCGAATATCCCTCTTAACTTACAACGATAAATAGTAGGGTTCGAACTCCCAGATCCGTGACCAATTACCGGGGAGGAAGGTTTGACGATTAATTCTGGTAGGGGGAACTGTTCTGAGGATTTGTGCAGTTTGCAACCTCTGGAAAGTGTGGGCAACTCTCAGGAGAGGCAAAAATCCAAGATGGCTGCCGAAATAGCACAGAGACTTATAGTTGGCGGCAAATGTCACCAACCCGTCCTTGTAATATGTCATTTCTATAGTTTTCACGGTCGCTGAATCCATTAAGAACACTCCCACGCCATTTTGATGCAGCCATATTCCAATATGGCGGAAATCTGGCGGAAATGGTGAAAAAACCGAAAATAATGCCATGTATTCTGGTACGGCAAATATGAGCTTGTAATATATTGTTTTTAGGATTTTCACGGAGGCTTAGTTCATTTTTGATGGTCTCATGTCAATGAAATCTACATTAGATGTTTAATATGAAACCAAAGTCAGCGACCAGAAGTAACAGAGGTACAGAAAATATCATTTTATACGCAATACGTCATTCATATAGCACCTCCTAATATTATAATTTCTAAAAATTCATAGGCATATATCTTTCCCATGAATCTTCAAAGACGACAGCCTTAAATCGGAGTCTGTGTCAGAAAGTTCTGAATCTAATGCACTGTCTGACTCAGATGTGTCACTAACAGAGGTATCATTATCCTCATCATCATCACCATCATCAATGTCTACCGGTTGCAAGTTGCAAGGCCGAGTTTATATACCGTACAGGAACACGTATTCCCTCATTCAACTCAAATCCCGAGTGGATCAGCTACGTTACTGACATTGTATATTAGCATGATATTATGCTTGATAGTTCGCTCTGTTTATGTGATGTTCCAGATTATCTTGAAAAGGTAGGATACGGCGTGTGCATTTGTTTATCATCTTTAGCCATTTGGAAAATCACATACACAGAGCGAACTATCAAGCATATATCATGCTAAGTTACAATGTCAGTAACGTAGCTGATCCACTTGGACATGGATGGGAGTTGAATGAGGGAATGTGTGTTCGTGTACTGTATATAAACCCGGGCTTGTCACTTAAGTTCAGATCATCGGTAGACATTGATGATGGGGATGATGAGGAGGATAATGTGCATTAGATTCAGAACTTTCTGTACGGACTCTGATTGAAGGCTGTCGTCTTGAAAGATTCGTGTGAAAGGTATATGCCTACGACTGTTTAGAAATTATGATATTAGTAGGTGCTACACGTATATAAATGATGTATTGCGTATATAATGATATTTTCTGTACCTCTGTATATTCTGGTCGCTGACTTTGGTTTCATATTAAACATCTAATGTAGATTTCATTGACATGAGACCATCAACCAGCGGCTGCCAGGCAGGATACGCCCACATTTTCGAGAGATGGATAGTGAACAAGCAAAACCGAAAGTGATTTTTCCTACAATCAAAGGCCATAATTCATTAAGTTACAATTTGATATGCGCAAATATCGAAGAGTATCAAGATATTTAGGTTATAAACACGCAATTTAAGTTTCATCAAAATCGAAATTAAAATTGTGACCTCTACAGGGTCCACAATCTTGATATACCATTTTTTAACAGTATTCGCGTACGAACGGCGACCATTTTGTATGGTAAATTTGGCCCGATTTTTTTCGAAATTTGAACTCGACCTTCCTTAGGGTGTAACGGTGATATATTCGAACGGTTTTTAAAATCGGATAATAATTGTGACCTCCAGAGGTACCACAAGCTAAAATAGGTGTATTTTCGGACAATCAGGGGCAATAATTCAGGAAATTACGTTCCGATAGGCGCAAATATCGAAAGGAACCAAGATCTTAGGGTTATAAACATGTATGTAAAGTTTCATCAAAATCGGTTCAAAATTGTGACCTCTATAGGGTCCACAAGCTAAAAACATGATTTTTCGTACAACCAGGGGCCATAATCCATGAAGTTTTGATCCGATACATGCCAATATCGAAAGCAGCCGAGATCTTTGGGGGATAAACCTATATTTCAAGTTTCGTCAAAATCGGGTAAGAATTGTGACCTGTAGAGAGCTCACAAACAATTGTGGACGGGCGAACGGACAGGGGCGACGACATAATACGTCCACATGAAAATGTGGGCGTATAAAAATGAGCTAAGCCTCCGTGAAAATCCTAAAAAACAATATATTACAAGCTCATATTTGCCGTACCAGAACACATGGCATTATTTTCCGTTTTTTCACCATTTCCGCCAAATTTCCGCAATATTGGAATATGGCTGCATCAAAATGGCTTGGGAATGCTCTTTTTGGATTCAGCGACCATGAAAACTATAAAAATGACATTATTACAAGGACGGTTTGATGACATTTGACGCCAACTATAAGTCTTTCGGCAGCCATCTTGGATTTTTGCCTCTCCTGAGAGTTGCCTACACTTTCCAGAGGCTGCAAACTGCACAAATCCTCAGAACAGTCCCCCCTACCAGAATCAATCGTCAAACCTTCCTCCCCGGAAATTGATCATGGATCTGGGAGTTCGAACCCTACTAAAAGTTCTTGCCCTGAGCTGGGATTGAACCCTCGATGCATTGGTGAGAAGCTGCCTCTCTATCGCCACGGCTATCCGACCAGCTTTGCCCGGCTTCCTGGCGGACGGACGGATGAGTATATTTGTTATAGTATTTGTTATAGTATTTTTGTATATGATGTGTA
Organism: Patella pellucida; assembly: GCA_917208275.1. NCBI lineage: Eukaryota > Metazoa > Mollusca > Gastropoda > Patellidae > Patella > Patella pellucida. The sequence goes on along the minus strand of OU795039.1, from coordinate 53,923,016 downwards.
TGCAGACTTTGTGTGATCTTGTGACCGCTGAAGCGCCGCACATTCGCTCATGACCAAAGTTACACGGATATGATAAATGATAGTGCGATGCTGACTGCTGACAGTTTTAATTGAATCTTTTTACCGCCGGTTTTATTGCTAAATATTGTAAAAGTCGAGCGAACGGCAGGGTACTGGCGAACGGTTTTAAATCTCTACATATCCATGTTTGAATGAATTCAATGGATGGTGAACAGCTAACAACCAGTCAACTCCCTCCGTACGAAGGTCATGATTTTGAGATTTTGATTCGGGATTGAGTTTTGGCTCGTCTAGTGTCGTGCTCAATTGGACATCAGAGTTCTCACCTCAGAACCCCCCCTAAGCACCCCCCCCCCCCTTAACCTTTTTTCGCTTTTAAGAGCTTTTGGCGACATTTTATTTTTCAATACTAAAAATTATTGCCGGGGCTAAAGCCCCTTAGCCCCCCCCCCCCCCCGGCTCCGCGACCCTAGTGGACGGACGTCCGGACGGACAGGGGTGACGACATAATACGTCAACATGAAAATGTGGGCGTATAAAAAAGGGTCTAAAAGAGCATGTAATGTAATATGGATATAAAGTGATTATATTATTTGTTTTAAATGTTTTATATTGAAATTTCTAATCAATTATGAATAGTAAAATACGTGAACAATCCATATTGAGCGGCACTCGTGGGCAGTTGTTTACGGCTGCTTCATCCATTCTACACGTTTTTAAAGTTATTGTTTATCAGTCATTAACTTCTGCGTTGTCTTGTGGGATATGATTTCGTTTGTTCCGTAGAAATATACGACTGATTTTAAGATATCGGAAATATACACCATGCGAGATCTAAATCTGTCTATTGCAGGTCTTTATTCATTTATTTAGGCCTGAAATGTTTTCTAAATTATAAATTAGACATTAGTTAACTGACCAGGGCCATAATCAACTTTCGATGGTATCGGATTTCTCCGATATTAAATAGATTAGATAATTAGAACGGTTCAGCCATATTTTGGTTTAATATAAAAAAGGAAAAGCGAGACTTAGCTTCCAACACTCAGTACGGTGGTGGAAATTATTGCACACGTCTTGTCAAAGAGAGAGAAATGGGGTTTAACGTCTACGCAACACAGCTAGGTCATTTCGGGACTAACATGGTTTAATTTTATTTCAATAATTTGCTTGTGCGTAGGGGTCTTTGGCAGTGGGAGGAAACCGGAGTGCCCGGAGGGAACCCCCGAGGTTAAGATAGCGTCCCTATATCTATGCCACATACGCTCAAACCAGGGCTGGAAACCACAGCCGCAAGCCAGATTAATTACCGTGAAACCTTCATCTGGAATTTGATGTTTTGTTCTCTGTTTGTCTAAACCGCTCGACCCATGCCTAAGCAGGGCTTTGGTTACAGTTTCTGACGCAATTGATTGTGTAGTACGTAATATGGTCGTGCGACATTGTCTTTTAATTCATAGTTAAGAAGTAGAGAATTAAAATGGTTTACACAATATGTTTTATCTTTACAAATTATTCTCTATTATCAGTATATTAGATATGGTATGAGTTTATTTAAAACACAAATTAAATGTTTGGGAAATAACGTGAGAATAACAGGAAAGAGGGTCTGGGTTCAAGGATAGATTGTGTCGAGAAACATGTGACGGAAAATTACCATTACATTATTCGGCGTGTCTGACATATATCTATACTTATTTACATCATACCTGAACAATAATATTAGATAATTGAATGTTCATATCCAGTAGACACAAAACTAGGATACTCGTGAGAATTTGCCAGACTTCGATTAGATTCCAGAGCGGTTCCATCTGAGTGTAGAAATGACTTTAGTATTGACTGTATTGTAATCAGAACTATGCTTGTATGTACCCAGCTATGCTATATAAAGTGTAGAAACAAACTGTTGCATTGCTATAAGTGAGAAAGAAGACAAACGTCTTAAGAAACCAATAATTAAACACACAACGTGAAGGAGAAGCAAAGGCATCTAGAGGCAAATTCGCGACGATCACTAGGCTACATTTATACTGTAGTATAAGAAAAGATGCATGGGTCCTGTGTAGGATGTGGCGACTGGTTCCCGACACGTCAGACAGAAAGGCCCACGGTGCTACATATATGTGCTTATTAGCCGATACAAACTATTAAAACACTATTTTTCTGTTATTATGTGACTAACATATTATTTTTATTTCTATGTGTGCGTGTTCAATATGAGGGAAATCTTACTCGTCCAAAATTTCAGTTCTCCTTAATGAAGTGTTGCAGTGACAATTCGTACAAATGGGGGGTTGGTGACCTACTTAAGAAAATTTGGAACCTGTATGTGCGATTTCCGACCATTTCATCGGGACACTGCCCCCTCCCCCTCAAACCATGGATCCGTGGCTATAACTATGGACTTCAGATTAAATTCAGTGCATTAAATTCAGTGCATTTAAACTGCACTTATCAGAAACGAAGTACATGTATACAGGTATGTAGACGTTTACAGAAAAAAATCTGGGCTTGACTTATCTAGAAATAGCGAGTGAGATAAGTGACATAAGGAGTTATTTTTTGTACTATAAACTAAATTTGGGTCACATTGATCTGAAGAAAGGCAAAATGCGAGATGGTCAGTCGCCGTTAAAAAGAACTGATAGATATATACAATATTATTTCTGGTTGGGGGATTAATGACGTTTCATTTATCAATTTCTCAACATTATTTCGATTGAATGTACAAGTTAAATGAAAACTAAAACAGTTGCATGTTTGTAGATCATGTTTAATCTCAATTATTTTTTGACGAATCATATTATGAATATGATTTTAAGTTTCTATAGGACTAGAGTGAGGTTAGCTATTGAAGTGTCATAGTGTGCAACAGGCATATTCGTTGTGCACTAAAGCTTCAGCCATTAGGTTGCTTTTAAATTGGTTATTCCTCTTGTCCAGTTAAACTTCGGCTGTTAGCATGTCTTGGTCTGGGTTACAATCCTCTCCATTAGAAATGGATTAAATACTTAAGAATGCACGCTCATCAGAATAATGGTAACCAAAATTAGGATATAAACCCCGGCACTCAAGAGGCATTCAATTATTGTAACTTCTTGAGACAGTAAATACATTATGTATTAACAACCTATTCTATTTCCTTCTTAGACCCTGACCTAAAATTAACTCGGCAAAAGTTGTTTCTTCGTTTGTTTTCTAGTAAGAATAATTATGTACAATTCTAGAGCTGCAATATGGGCTTTCAATTTTATATTTTGTATACACTATACGGGTATTTAATATATGTATGCGTTTTCAAAGTCGATAAATAATGTGACACCTGCCAGCACATACTTAAAGGGACACTACTCTGTTAAGAAACCTCGAGATTATTGGAATCGCACTACTAATTTGTATCTAAATAATTATATGGATTGCCTCTACAACAAAACCTTTGATTAATGCCACTACACTTTCGATGCATAATCCATGACCGTGGGTGTATAGTCTACAACAGTAGCATTTTCTGTGAGGTATATGTAGTCTCGTTCATCGAGTCGCTTCATTACAAATGGCGCTAGAAAACATTCTGGCACACGATTCTTGTGTCAATTTCAAATGTTCATTTTTATCTGAAATATTGGATATTAATAGCCCATCTTTAAACGGTAAGATAACAACATCAATGTTATTCTTTGAATGGCATTTAGTAACTTGGTAGATAAATAAACTAGCACATACGTATGGAAAACAGCTACTGATTTATTTGGGCGACGTTTCGAAGAGTATTAGCTTGAAAACGTTGAGAGAATACTCTTCGAAACGCTGCCCAAATAAATCAGTAGCTGTTTTCCATAAGTATGTGTTAGTTTAAACATCAATGTTGATTTTAATTGACCAATATCGAAGACTGCGGGTGGGTGATATTGAGTTAAGCTTGACTCCTTTAGTGTCTTGTGAAAATAAAAACAAAATATAACATTATATTAAACTTCAACCAATCAAGGGACATAATTCACGATGTTAAAATTTGATACGCGTAAATATCGAAAGGAACCAAAATCTTTGGGTTATAAACATACATTTCAACTTTCATCGAAATCGGATCAAAATTGTGACCTCTACAAGGTCCATAACCTTGATATACCATATTTCTACACTATTCGCGTACACGCGGCGTGCATTTTGTCCGGCAGTTTCGGTTTGATTTCAGGAAATTCAAACTCAACCTTCATACATGAATCCCCCATTTGGAAAACAATGTGCATTGTGGGAGAGAGCTGAGAGAACTTACAGGGAGCGACCATTGCTTTGCATGGGATTTCTCTGACCAAATTTTGAAAAACGCTGATTTTATGTTATATTTAGTGCATCAACCATCTGTGTCTCTATCACAACATATAAAATATAACCCATCACTATAATTAACATAAAATCGGCGTTTTTCAAAATTTGGTCAGAGAAATCCCATGCAAAGCAATGGTCGCTCCCTGTAAGTTCTCTCAGCTGTCTCCCACGATGCACATTGTTTTCCAATAGGGGTCCTATTCTATTTAAAAACATTACAAACAGTGGCGTATTTCGACATGTATGTGTCATTTTAAACGAATGGTATTTTAATTAGTTATTTAATACGTAATTCGCTAATTACTCAAAACCCTCCAGACTGACAGTGATCCAGTAGCGAAAAATGGATTCAGCGGATCCGATTCCATATAAAACCGTTGCGAAAAAAACTTATCTAAAAAAATTTGCGTCCCCAGCTTCGGCCGTCGGACTAATACCCCTAGTGGCTATGGGCAGGTAACCCAGCGACGTGTCACGATGAAAATGTTAAGAGTTATTCGCCTTGTTTCAACCTACCTGTGTTACTTACAACCAACCCCGGTCTCTCCTACATATTAACTTTCAAGATCCTACCGAAATCTTTCTCTTGAAATTCAGTTAGTCCCATATATTCAAATTTCCCACAGCGACCATACCCCATAATATTAATTTCAAGAACAAAATTAATTAGGCCTAGTGGTAAAATTAATAGGCTATCTTAATATGAAATATACAAATAACAAAAATTTAAAAATGTGAACACAGGCCTCTTACATATTACAACAAATTAATGCGAGAATTTTCTAAGAAAGTCAAAACATAATTATTTCTATCGCTTTTGCCCAATAGGGTTGTCAACTCACTATTGTACGACCATTGGCATTATTTCCCACCCTCAATAATCAGTGGCACAGGAAATAACAACATTACCTCCCTAGTTTTCCTATAGACAACATGGACGGCCATTTTCCAACGTTGGAATTTGAAGTTGAAAATTATATTTTTGCCAATTTCTCAGCTGGCAATAGTGAATTATAGGATTAGGCCTAATAGGATTATTCTTTAAAGAGCCAATCCCGATAATATTTTTGGGATTAAAACTGCTTAATTTTGTGTTAAAATCACTTAAAATCCTCTACTCCAGTGCCGAGCAATATATGTGATACGTTTTCAAACAACTTAAACCCATCAGTCTTCATCTGGAAATAGAGACCGATGTCCTAAGCTGTATTATGCGGTGTCTGGATAAAACCAGACTTTATTTTATAAAAATAATGTGTAGGTGAAATTTTCCTTTTGTTATCAAGTACAGCACATGGGTGATTCACTGCATAGACTTCTAAAGGGACCGGAGTGGATTATAAACACACCCAACCCACAAATTGAACAGAAATCTTAAAAGGGTTACGTGTCCGGATTAGCAGTTTTGACGTTCACGTCCAAACGACCCAATATTCTGAGCTGAAATTTTGAGCCACAGTAAATACACCGCTCCTCTATATTTTGGCGTTTCAATTTCATACGTACTCGTACTTTTTTTTTAGACCCTGTTTAAATCGGGATAGTCCTTTTAACAAGGTAGGACTGTTTATGGATACCTTCTATTTTAAGGATTTATTTTAATACATTTTAAAAATATAACTTAAAAATTTGAAATTATAGCTTTAACATAAAGATCATAGGAATAACCTCACCCTAATTTTGATTTACAATAAAATAACAAATATACAAAATTATAAGCATGACGGTGACACACATTGTATTATAAAGACAGCGTGTAAATCAAACATTATATCAAACATGCATAAAAACAGGCTACAGGCTTATTTGATTCAGAATTGAAAAAGCCCCTTTAAGCTAAAAGCATTTTCAATTTAGAGTAATTAACACATTTAAACAATATTGAAACGTAGGCCTATAAGGAAAACGTTATAAATGTACCAACGATGGGAGACGGGTTAAATAAAGAAAATATATAATAATGGAAATAGTAATTTTGGTCTCATTTAGACGTAGGCTACATGCATTGTGTGATTTTATAAGTTTGGGATTAATTGCGAAGCACGAATTCACGAAAACCTCTGAACAGTTGGACGGGTAATATATAAACACAATTTACACAGAGGTCAGCAAAGATCTTTAAACAAAACACATTTTCAATATTTAAAGTAATTTAAATATTATAGAGTTCTCCCCCTTTGGGCCGCACGTGCCAATCAGACGGGCAGACGAAAGGGCGGGAAAATGAAATGATTGGCAATCATAGAGTTATATTCTATATATAACTCTATGTTGGCAATGCAGCTCTGCTGAGCGAATCTTGGATCATAATGTAGGCCTAAGTCGTTTATTGTTGTCGACATTTCATTATTAAATTTAGGCTTACGGTATTAAGCGTTTCTATATCGATGTAGCCTACGTTCGGAATCATTTAGGCCTAGTAGCCTACGATATTGGACAACAGTAAAAGCGTCCTGAAAATAAATCACTGTAAGTTCTGCTACTCGGGCAACTAGTAGTCATGGTACTGCAATGGTAGGCTACATTTATTACGATTCGGGCAAATTGTTCACATCGTTAGGGTACTGAAGTTAGCCTGCTACTCAGATGGATATAATGGTCTATTGCTAAATCTGGTAAATTGGCCGCCCCATAAATGGATAAAATTAATAAAGGGGGTTGTCTTAAAGGGACAGTCCCGTATTATACAGAGGCTCAAAAATAAAAGTCTGAGAATGTATGAAAATAAAACGCCAAATTATAGGGGAATGCGCTGGGGAATGGTGTATATACCTTGTCTCAAAATTTCAACTCAAAATATTGAGTCATTTGGACGTGAACGCCAAAATTGCTTATCCGGACACGTAACCCTTTTAAGATTGATGGTCATTTTTTTCATTTGGTGACCTTATAATCGATTAACGTTTCTTGAGAGGTCTATACAGTGAATGGCCCATGTACTGTACTTGATAACAAAAGGTAAATTTTACCTACATATTATTTTTTATAGAAAATAGTCTGGTTTTATCCAGATACTGTATGATACAAAGGTCTCCATTTCCAGATGCAGATATCAGGTTTAAGTTATTTACAAGCATATCACAAAAATCGGGTTAGTTGATCGGCCTTAGATAATGGGTTTTAAATGATTTTAACACAAAATTAAGCAGTTTTATTCCCCAAAAAGTTATCGGGATTGGCCCTTTAAGCTCATACACACAGGGGCCGCGGAGCGGGCCCGATTTTGGGGGGGGGGGCTACTGACCATACCCCCCCCCCCCTAACCATTTTTCACTATTAAAAATTATTGCCGGGGCTAAAGCCCCCCTAGCCCCCCCGGCTCTGCGGCCCCTGCATACACACAAGAGAATTAGCCTATTCCAGAAAGAACTTCGTAACTTCCTATCCCTAACTTTTTGTGTCAAATTTAATAGGCTACCTTAATACCTAATAATCCTTGGACAACCCCCCCCCCCCACTTGCCCCCACAATTTTAGTAGTAAGTGTCTTCTTATTATTGACCTCCATCATCCTAAAACTAAAAATCAATTCCAATCTGGAAAGTACTTAAACTGTAGTTACATTTATAAACATAAAATTAAATTTAAAACTGAACTGTTCCTTAGATTACGGTAGTTTAATTTTAGAACTTATTTCTTTTTAGCCGTCTTCATTAGCCCAGTCGGAGCAGAACAGTAGGTCGTTAAACCCCATTTCATTTCATTTATTTCTTTTTAAATTCCTTTGGAATCTCCAACTCCCAAAGTTCCTGTAGAGTTGTCAATAAATTTGAATGAAGTCCCATAGTTTTTGAGATAATTGTTTTGAATACCCCCCAGAATGTGTGTCGTTTGTACATAGCCAGTTTGACACTGTGAAAAAATGTTCATTCAATAACCAAACTAAAATACTATCTTTCTTCCAGAGAACTCAGTTACGTGTACATAAAATGACAGGTTACAAACTCCATTCTTGTGTAATGTAGAGGAGTGCTGTGCTGGTACCTAAGGGATTGTCAAGTTAATTTAGCGGGATGACCTTTGTGAGACCTTTACCACTGGAAATGTCCAGAGGACAGGTAGTTAAACACCTTTTTTCTATAAACTTAACACTTGCTTAACAGGCAGACACACGATTCACTGATTATTGACAATAGAAATTGGTGAAAAGATGTTCTGATAACAGATTTACAATTATCCTTCATACTTCATAAAACACAGAACAAACACCTACAAATCGCCGACAACTTTTGATCTTCGCTCAAGAATGAAATGGTTGGTCAGAAAGCAGACGGACATTGAATTGAAACTCAATTGTATGAACTGTTTTTCTTTCTCCCATTTTATTGTTATCATTAATAAGACTTAGTCAGATTACAAATATATATTTATTTTTCTTAAGTTGATAAAGAGTTACTGGACTGGATGATATTTTTCTAATTTTAAAGATATCAAAATATTATCTCAGACAGCGCGACTACAAAAACAATATTTTTGAAAAGGGAGATAGAATTTCACTGAAGCAATTGTTCATAAACTGGAATAATATGATTGTGTTTTGACCAAAAAGAAAATGTTATATAGATCGAATATGATAAACAAATAAGTGCAAAGATAGAATATTATAATGTAGATTGATATTAGTTCTGTTATAGGTCATACAATCATGTAGTCGGCTGCCTTTAATAAAATTTTCAAGTTCATTGGTGAAGGAAATTACTTTTTCTTCTTCTTCTTCTGGTCATATTCTGGTCATCTACGGCAGTTTTGTTCAATCTATGGTCACCCATATTATAAGTCCATTTTTGCCTGTTTTAGTTTAAGGCTGTTTTGTCTATAACCCTTTAAAGCAAACTGGTGCTTTGTTTAAGTTTTACTGAAGTCATATGATGGGCCTTATTTTCTGATTGATTCCAAACTAGGAGATTATCTACATTTGATATTACGTTTCCGTAATGAACTTTATTTGTAAGTGTAGCAATAATTTGTATTCATTGTAATGATGTTCTTGTTTCCCAAACAAAAAAAAGATTAATCTTGTTGTATATCTATAACTTCTATAAGTAAAAAGTTACGATTTGTTTTACAAAAGGTTATCGTTAGATAGTTAAACTAGTACTCCCAACAGTTTTATAATAAATATTGTTTTCTCAATCTATTTTAGAACATGTTGTGGCTGATTTGTAACTTTTTTCATCTGATCGATGTATTCTGGACGTGGTAAAATGTTTGCACCAAAATGGACATCAGGTATTATTTCCTTAAGAGATATTTTCTTTAGAAATGTGGAATGTTTCTGGTTACAAGCAGAGATGCCCCATTGACTACTACACTAGTTCTAACGAGATTAAATGTATTGGCCATTGGTAATAATTCATTTTAAAAAATTGAAAAGGTCATTTGTCAGACTTGAGCCAGTTGTTATAGAGCCTCCAGACAAGGCTAATACCTCTCAATGACCCTTAATACAGTCTGTATTGTGTACCCTCCTCATTGCCAAGTGACCAAAGGCTTTATTGAATCAATGTATAAGACAGCAGGCAACTACTTTATAGCATTTATTGGTGAGAAGAGCTTAAGGGACTTGACCAGATTGCCAGAAAGTTTGCATGAAGAACTTATTGGCTAACACTTCAAAATGATTGATATTACTTTTATATAGCAAACTTGGTATATTGGCTAATCAGTGTTTCATCCATAAATCCAGAGCTATATTTGAAACCCAGCATTCATTCTAATTTGATCTTATATTATTCTCTCCCAAATCATACTTCAGTCCATTTGTATAATGAAAATGAACAACACATTAAAACATTTAAGTTAATGAAAATCACCTTAATCAATTTCATTCGAACACAAATCTTTTAAAGGTGCCTTCCAGTTTATTTGTCTTTATGATGAAATTTCATGTAAGCAAATTATTCTCTGCTAAGTAATGTTTATAGAATTTTATGACTAGTTAAAATGTAAAGAATAATGTCTGATGAACCAAGGAATTCTGTCTACATTTGACTTTAAAAAAAATATACAGGAAATGTTTTCTTGTTATTACAACCTTTTACGTTTGGAGAGTTTCCATTCCATACAAATCTACCGTATTTGCCAAGCAGAAACAAGGGTTTGGCTAATTAGTGCTGCGAAGTTTACGATCTATGCTTTCAATCATTATACAATATATACATGTAAGCAATGTAATAGAATTATAATCTTAAAATGACCTAGTTGTATTGTGTGGATCATTTAAAGATGATTTTATTACTTTGCTAAACATCAACTTTTACATTGCAATTTGTACAATTAATATTAATGAAATGTCTGGTACCTACCGATTTACTAGTATATTGTCCAAAAAAAAAGAAATTTTATCTCTGATTTTGTGGATTTGTGATAAAACTGTTATGACATAATATATATTTTACAAAAGATATTAATTAGTATGTATACTGTGGATAAAAATTTGTTAGCAGATTGTCATTGCTGGTTGTTTTTCGATAAAATGAAATGAAATGTTTAACATCCTACTGTTCTGCTCCTTAACTGGGCTAATGAAAATGTAATTTTTTACTGGCATTTAGCGATGGGGAATAATAAAAATGGGCACAGCCATACAGTGTGCTTGTGGGAAATTTTGCCCGGGCATCAGCGCTAAGGCCTACTCTTATTTTATATTGAATTCCATCAGCCAAGGAATCTTTTACATGTGTACACGGGACCTTGGTTTCCTATCCCATCCAAACGACTAGACAGCTGTCCTTGTCAGGCCCTCCGTCCTGCATCTCGGCCAGTGCAGGGATCGAACACCTGACCTCCAGATTAGCAAGCTAGCGTCTTACCCACTTAGCCATTGTTATCCCCATACTTTGATAATGAGAGAATAAATAGTTTTCAAAAAGTAATAAAATAAAATAATTATTTTGCTGTAAGCTTTTTGGAATTGTTTATAAACTATGAAGTGTACACATTCCAATACTTACAGTCTATTGTTTGAAAGCTATTTTACTTTCAAAAATTCATACTGATAACAAGTGCCTGTGTTATGACCTGAACATCACATGCCTGAAAATGCAAAAGTAAAGTGTTATCAACAGATCTGAGATAGCTTAAGCCTACAATCATTTATTTTATTTTTATTGCTCCTAGTGTTTGAATAGTTTTGATTAAATCTAAACTTGGCGATTATACCTGGATTTTACTGATAATAGCTTCACAGAAAACATTCTTTAAACATGGAAAACTTCTTAGAGAAATGGCAATGTCATCTATTGACGGCTTTTCTGATTGGTAGCAGCATTAAGTATCTAGTCATTACCACAAATTATACAGGTAGCCATATATTTGTAAGTGATTTGTGAATGTGCTGTAAGCCTATTAATTAGCGTATAAAGTGCTTATAGTTAAGGTGTGAAGCTGTCTAACTCTGTTGATAGACAGTTGAGGTGAACAAAAGCTTGAGACAACCACACACTGTGACTTAATCCCTCTTGACCAGGTTAAGTGAAGAAGAATGAGGATTTTGTCAGCTTTGATATTAAATCAGTGACTTTTGTTATTTTTCTGATATTTGAAGAGATTTTTTAAGTGTCGTTTACCAGTCCCTGTAGTTTTATATCCAATTTTACATTAGGTAAGTTTTATATTTTTCTTGATGCACAATTTGTTCATATATTTTCTTTAGATTTTGCAACAATTGAATAGAATTTTATGTCTGGGTCTCCCCCCACCCCTTCATTATTGGGGTGTTATTTTATTTACACACAATTATAGATTTATGTGAGAGTAGTGCATACTGCAGAGGTTTAGTACAAATTGTAAAAAGCAAAAAAAATGAATATAATTTAAAACACCCCACTTCCCACGTTAGTCCATTCTCTGATATCACTTTATCGCTATCCAACATAGTCTTTCCCAGACACCTTTAATTTAATGCATAAGTGTAAGAAACAGATGAACTGTTTTGATTGATTTCTTTGTACACTTAAATTTCAAACATTCCATCCTATCTGATATATTTTTTTCCTGATAAATTTGACATGTGGTAGTATTAGTGTGTTTTAATGTGTCAATGTAGTGTACAAATTTATCTCTTTTATCCACATAGGATACATTACTATGCCAACACCTGCTCTCATTCATATTAATGTATACTAATATTTTACAAATAAAATGGTATTTTTTATGCTACAGCAGCTTTTGGCACCTATGCCCCAATAGGTTTGTTCAATGTACACATACGATATTAACATTTTCTTTTTAAACTTGAAAGCATATCAGATTTCATAAATAAAAAACATAAAAATTTGGATATGTTCATGGCGTAAAATGGATAAAATGAAAGAAAAATAGTCATTAACAATTTTGTAAGATTGCTGATGCAAAATATTCCTCAATGAATGAGTTTTTCCATGGCACATGTAATATACGGTACTAGAAATACCAATGTATAACCTGCTGAGTCTTTTTTAGCTGTTATTTAATATGAGTTTATATTAGTCTCGGGGCCATCCATAAAGTACGTACGCTTGAAGGGGGGTCACGCCAAAAACATACAGGTGCGTAAATTCATTGGCAAAACGTACGTACAGGGGGGACGGGGGGGTCTGAATTTTACCCATTTTGAGCGTACATACTTAATGGATGGCCCCCTCCATCACTATACCAGGAGGCAAATCAAATAATTTGCTGGATTATTATCAATAAACAGCATTGTAAATATTTAGTATCGTTATTCTATTCAACCTCAGGGTTTTTCCCCGGGTCCTCCGGTTTCCTCCACTGCTAAAGACCCCTATGCGCAAGCAAATTATTGAAATAAAATTAAAACCATATAGTCCCAAAATGACCTAGTTTGTGTCGAGTGGAAGTTAAAACCCCTTTCTCTCTCTCTCTTTTATAAATCAGATTTTTTGATTTATTGTATTATACATAGCTGTATAGTCCGAGAGCAGTGTGTGCAGTCCTCCTGTCCTCCATCCTACTAATCACTGTCAAGTGTGTGTCTTTTATCAATTGCAACCTAAGTATCGCAAAAACTGACAGACAAGGAAATATATGTTATAGATATTTGTATTCTAAACAATATCTTTTCATAAAAAATAACAAAAATTATGGTTAACTGAACGTTTGACAAAACTGTCTTACTACTTCACAAACAAGCTTTTTTTGTTAGCAGAGCCCAAAGTATGGAAAAAGAATATGTTATATTAAATATGTAAATTCTACAAATCATGTCCAAAATTTAAAGAATTTCATGAAAAATTGTGGATAATTGAAATTTTGACAAAAACCACCCTACCAATAAACAAGAACAGACAATCATGTCTTTGTTAATTTCACTAATCAAAAGTTTTGTCAATTTCTTATTAAATCTTTTAGATTTTGGATAAGATGTGTAGGATATGAAAATCTACTATGACAGATCTTCTCTTGTTGGTCCCTTGTGTTTGGATGATAGTGAAAACAAACCCCAAAACTCTTGTTGGTGATTAGTAGGACCCCGGTGTCCATAGTCCTGAAAATTCAATTGAAGTCCTGAATTTCATATACATACATAAGATGATTTTCAATCCTCCTAGCACCCACCGCCTCCTCTGGATGGATATAGGCTCATCAATGGAAATCCTTTTTTCACATTTTGAATTTTATATTTTTGGGGTCAATGATTCTAAAAATTAACACTGTTTTGACATACCGCTAAATAATAATTGATATATAAAACTTGTATATAATGTGTGATCATCATGGCTATTAATGTGTAATATAAGACAATTTTTCCTGTTAGGGGGGTCAGAAACAGATAGAAAAACACTAATAGATCTGAAACTAATATTTATTGTTATAGATTGTAGTAAGTATGGGAAACTAATTATTATCTGTCAGTTGAGATTTATTTATGAACCCTTGAATTAACTTCTCACATTGCTTCATCAGTTTTATGAAATAGATTATGAAAAAGTCTCAGATGCATTAAACACAGGATATATTACTGTCAATTATGACATCACACACAGTTCATTAACATAATTTATCTTTTTAATTTCTTTTGAAATGTACTTTTATGAACCGGCTTTTGGACAAATTATCAGTCTAAACAGAACACACTGCAATTTACTGCTTTCATAAGTAAATTAATGAGATAATAATGGTTTAAAAACTGGTAAGAAATGTTTATGTTCAGATATTTTTGGTAATTTTGGAACTATTTATATATGAAAGTGTTTTGGAATATTTATGTTTTGAGACAATTTATCATGTAATGCATAATTTATTTTATTTGCAATTGATGATGTGAGAGTGTTTTTTTTAGTTTCATACAGTAATAATTGGAGAAGAATCACAGAATTGTTTTTAATGCATTGTTATCGAAAGAAAGAAAGAAATGGGGTTTAAAGTCCACTCAACACAACTAACACAATTAGCATTGTTGTCGAACAAGTTGCATTATCGGTGAAATATCTGGTTAAATTCAGTTCAGTATTTATAAAGTTATGATGAATTGAAAATTTGACCTACGTCTGAACGATATAAACAGGATATGTTTAAAACAAGTTAGCGCCAGCTATATTTCAGGACATTTATCATGTTGCCCTTTACTGGGGTTTAAAGCAGATCGTCTCATTATAATAATATTAATCGAAAATTTAATGCATCATGCATTTGTGTAAGAGAATTAGATTTGTCCTTATTGAAACTAGCTTAACACAAAAATAATGTCGGTAAAATGCCAAGCTGATGATTTCACAACCTCATAGAGTTAAACTTCCGTAGCAGGTGCCAAAATACTACCGTAGAACAACACTGGTTTTCTGTTTGGTCAAGTTGTTAGCATTAGTCGACCCTTGTATCATGCCGAGTCCCGTATGTTTGTCCAAAAGATTGTTGGAGTTATGTTGCTACAACTGGCGGCCATTAGAAAAGGATACATCGTACGATATTGAAATTTACATCTCGACTTTGAAGTTCTATCATGGTTTGCTGATGATCCATCAGCTATGTTGGTAATTTGCTTGCCGACAATCAGATGTAAATTGGTATCCCTTGATTGTAACACCAAGTAATTTATGGCAGATTAAGAGGTTTTGAGGTTTTATGTGTTGGGTCTTTACCTATGATTTATTATACAAGTGTGAAATAATGAGTTATATAATTACTGTAATCCACAGCAAAAAGTCACTTTGACATTGATCTTAATTAGGGCAATGTTAACCCAGAAGTGCATAACCATTTTTTGTTCCCAAACCCCTTTCGTGCATAAGCCTAATTCAGGCATTGTGGCGGAAATTGGTGCCAAATACAAAAATGAGGAAAAAAGTATATATAGTTAGAAAGAGTATAAAAAGGGCTTTCTGAATCTGTAAAGAAAATACAGAATTTTTTTGAAAATATCGAATAACTTTCAACAGTTAGGGGACCTGGAGAAACCACAGAAGGTTTGACAGGCGACCTCATCATTCATGTCACTACTGCTACTGTTATACATTTTGTACACTCATCAAACCATAAATTATGATTAAACACGCTGAACTGCAGCTCAAATATCTTCCGATTTCTACGTAAAGCAAAAAAACTGCACAAAAAACACTATTTTGCGTAAAAAGAAAAAACTACAAAAAATCCCACTCTGTACATTATATAACTCACACAGTATTCCTTGGCAACTATGAATGGGATCCTGTACAAATCATGTCTTAAATTGGCCAAAATTCGCTAAAAATTACAGAAATTTTACTCAAAACATTGTCAGGGCGGCCATGCTGGATTTAGACAATGTCGTTACAAGGGGATTTCCCGTGGAACCACCTGTAGCACGGTAAATTCAAGCTGTTAAAAACGATACAAAAAATTCAGTAGCCATGCAATTTCAGCCTTTGTTATTCTTAGTGAGCAGAAATTCGTCCGTGTATCTGTTATCACTCAGGGGGGTTGGATGGCCGAATGGTCAGCATGTGCATGCTGTATCATAAAGCCTGTCATTGAGTCAACTGTGGTGGTTTTGAACCCCCCGTTGTACGTAAAAAGGAGTAGGGTCGCCTGTCAAACTTCGTCGGTAGGACCGGTTTACCCCCACTGCTAAAGACCCCTACGCGTAAGCAAATTATTGGAATAAGATTAACCACATGTTTATCCAGAAATGACCTCGTTTGTGTCTAGCCTCAATTTTCGGGTCCCTTGTTACAAATACTGCTGAAACGCAATTCGTGCACCTATGATAAAATGTTTATTTTGTCTTAAAATTAGATATCAGATCACCTTTGTCTGGTAAGATCAAAACATCAATGTTGATTTAAATTGACTAATAATCTGTGTTGTCAGTGTTGAAGACTTTGGATGATATTGAGTTAAAGACTTTATAGCCGCTTTCAATATATATTGTATCTGGATGTTATGCTACCTATAGAGCCTTTTGAAATTTGTTCTAGCTCTAGCATCAAACAAAATAGCAACTTTTTACATAACTTCAAATGCCACATATAATTTTAAGAATCTGAGCTTTTAGCCCACTGGCATGACGTCATGACATATGCATGTGCATAGCTTGTGAAAAGTCAGTTACAGTGCCTGTGCAGATTGTTGTGAGTGTAGTCATAGAGACACCATATGTCAAAACTGTTTTCATCCATGAATATTCATAGCATTTTTTTATGCTTTGAAGTCTTAGCGATAGAGTAAGATCTACTGTGGACTATGATGTGACAGGTAAATCATCATTCAAATGATTTCATATATTACCACCTACATAGAGAAACACTTGAAGTAGAATAATTTATTAAACATTATCTTCTTTTCCCAGGGTTAATTTTGAATTTTAAATAGTTCACATCACTAATATTCTTACTTTTATAAGGATGTTGAATCTTAATGGTGCATGAACATAACTTTCATGAATAATGGATATGAATGTGAGAAAGTTTTTAAAATTATAAATTTAATGTCAGACATTGATTTCTAATGTAAGTAATCTGGTTGAAAATATTTTCATTACAGACAGAATATATTTTACGTTTTTACTTGCATCCCGCAAATCTGTTCACTAAAATTATTTATGTGTCTGTCTGTGTATACACAGATGGTAAAAGGGGGCAGACTTACTTTGTTAACAAAAATGACACCACTTTATTTAACAATGGATACACCAATATTCTAGGGTCAGATATTTGTATCTTTTGGCAGTTGCCATAAAAAGGTACCTGTATAATATTCATGGACTCTCTATGAATTGAATATATTATTTTTGTATTTCTTGTGTAGACCACAGGAGTTGTCAGAATGAACTAGCCTATCAACCTGAAACCTGAAAATAATATAGCCTCAAGGCAAGGCAATTGTCACAAACTATAATCGTTTTCATTCAAGCAGTAATAAAATGTTCTCAACATTCAAGTGTGCCAATGTTTGTATATGTCAAATTAACTTAAGTGAAAAGGTGAAACCAGGAAAGGGAGATATAAATCTCGGGAATAAATATATTTGTTTTTAAAATCTTTTGTTAAATATTCCTTCATTCAAACTCATTTAAGTCAGAATTTAAATTTATAAGCCCCCCCTCCAAAGAAAACCAAAAAAACAAAAACAAACAAAACATAATAATAAAAAACCCCAACAAACTAATTATGCATAATGGTGCATTATGTACGATAAATTCTATTGACTCAGTAAACTATGGGTTAATAGAAACATTCATTTATCATCTAACTAATGCAATCCACACTTTGTTACCTCTTACTTTAATAGGATACCTACAGTCATATCACTTTGGAGACATTTCTTGAAATTCTATTTGCTTGATCACTCTGATGGCCACTTCCTTGGTTTAAGAATGACATTGAATGACTCATAAAATCTCATAGTGTTATTTTCTATATACCGGTACCATATCATATATCAGCACTCTATATAATATTTTACTCTACTATAAGTCTTCTGTTTTCATATGTTTGATATAATCAATTTCTGTTTTCTATGCTGATGGGAAAAACATGGAATCGGTCAGTGCAAACTGTTATTAGTACTCATTATATAGGTGTCACAGAAAGAACCCACCAACCCTGCCTTGAGCATTACACCCATCACAACATGTAGTTATGAGATCAGGATAATGATAAAGCGCTTATCGGAAAAATGGCTGTCAAAATACACGCAAACACTTGGATTATTGCATTATGTATAGGGATAAAAATGGTGTGAGATTTTACCAAATATTATTCTAACTCGTTTCATATGGTTGCCAAGATTAAATGCCTCAGTGCTTCTTGCTTAGCTTACATTCAAACGTAATTCAACCACATAAACTGATGAATAAGAACTCTTAGTATCTGATTAAGACAGGCATTTACTCCACTGAACATTAAATAAGAGGATTGCATTTCATATCCCATGAAAAATACAATGGGCATAGTGATATCTTTGTACTGGATATTATGACATCAAAAACCTTACAAGTTATTTTGATCAGACATTTTGAATTTATTCACTGAAAAAGCATTGAAATCTGATAGTTTAAAGTTAATGGTTTAAGTACATAGAGGGACGATTTTTTTTCTATGAGTATCAACATTACCATCTTTTAATTTGCATGAATTGAATGAATATATTCTAAATATATAGGGAATATATAAATGAATAAGCCACTGTTCCCAAAAAATTTGAAGATGTGCTTGATATATATTTGGTATAAAAAAATACTTTTTGTCCTTTAATTGACAGATTACATTTTTTTATGGACGAAAAATCAAAATTTACCTGGAAAAAGGTTAAGCATCCCCAAGAAAGTGCATTTAACAAATTATTGAATGAATGATACTGTTTTATAGGGAATGCTGATTGGTCACCAATAGGGTACCACCATTCTGTAGTTACCATACTGGTTAAAAATTTTGGTAAACAGTCGAAAGGTCAGCTGAGGTATAGATGCCGCCATATAGCAATTAAATTGTGACTACATACTTTTATGTCGGACAACAATCAATTACATTCAATTTATGTCCGGTTTTAATTTGGATTGTCAACTTATGCCCCAAACAAATCAAATGGGTTTTAATGTCCTACTTTTCGCAAAGTCGGAACAGTGGAAGGGGGATGCCAACTGACCAACATGGCAGATTGTGTTACTCTAATTGCATGGTGTTTTGCATGGAATTTCAGGAATCTGAATTCATGAATAACCATTGGTCACATAAGTTGTGCTAGATCTACTCTAGATTCAATAACAGAAACTGTACATACACATAGAGAGTCCTATAAATAAGGATATCTATACTTATACAGAAGCATTTGGCAGTACTTTCCTGATACAAAAAATAAAATTGAGCATTGAAATTAAAGAAGAATTTATACCTTTTTTGTAAAGTTCTTGAATGAAGTGGTTCTGAAATTAATTTATATATTATGTCTTTACTTCATATGAAAGAATATTGTCCTCATCTTTGGCACAAGTTCATGTGAGCAATCAATCCATATTTGGGTTCATTTGGGTAATATTAAAAACTAAAATTATTACACAATATTTTGAGCTGAACTTTTGCATGTAAAGATATCTGATTCAAAGCCCCTGCGCACAGTTACCAACAGTATGAGGGCAGTACCGTACCACATCTCAGATTACTAAATATATGAATTCTTCTTCTTCAATCTTTACTAAAGGAGCTCATATTTTGAAAATAAAATCCTTTTTCATCCTTGTATTTTTGGATGTTACAAACAATTTTGTAACAGGAGTTGCAATAGAAGCACTGGTACCTTCTTCTTTGATATAGCTATAAAAAGAAATGGGCTGTTATTATGTACTGTTTAAAAAAGAAGTTGTACTTGATTTATTCATGCTACAATATAAAGGGCTTCATACTGACTTATTGAATACACAGAGATGATGAAGACCACAAACAGTGAGTACATGGGCTCACACTTTCAGTAGCTGTATGTTCACTGTACTGATAGGGTTATTATTAATGATACTATAGTGTAGATTTACTGCTCAACTCTTCGTATTATTTTACTAGTTGGAAACTATTATAGCAGTAGTGTAACTTCTATGAACAGATTGGACAATTAAAACATATTTACAGGTATTATGATTTATTGTTATAATAACCACAAATTAAAAACAATTATTTTGTTTTTGAACTTTTGAATGGTTAATTTCTTTTTAATAGGAAATCGAAAATGGACAATGTTCTTTGTGTATTGTTAAATTAAGAATTAAGGCATTATGAAATCATTTTTAATGTTTCTTCACTGTAAGCTTATAAATTATAAAAATAAAATTTTATACTTTTTTTTCAAGATTTGATTTAATAATTAAAGCATGAGATTTCATTAGTTTTGAACAAAAATAAAAAAAATATATAACAAATTCATTCACTGAAAGTGGATAGATAAACTCGATTCCTGACAATTAAGTACTGGTACCGTTAACAGGAGTTCAGACTATATTGTATTACTGAGATGTCCAATTTGATTTTTGTAAATTTGTATCTGTCATAAGTTTATATTTTTGTTCTTGTTAAAAGAATAGAATGCTACCACGTGCTGAAAAGTATACTGGTCCGTAACTTATACAAAGATCAATGTTATGTTCATTTTAAGTTTACAATATTCTCTGATAATTGCTTCCATTTACCATTATTTTATTTGTAATTATAACTCTCATTTTCTTCATTTTTAAGTTCATGTGTTGAAAAATGAAATGAAACAAGTAACAGCGGGGGCAGGGGTCCACCTTGACACATCGCTTTTATGCACCATTAAATAGTAATCTTGACCCCCCCCCCCTCAAGCGTTCGCCCTTGGGTTGCCATTTAGCTCAATATTTAAGGGTCAAGATTAACCCTGCAATGCACTTGAAGCCAAGACGCATTCACTGAAGATTCACTTTCTAACGCCGGTCCAAAAATAAACATAGCGATCTTGAACTACCTACCCCAAGCAATTTGTAGTTACGATTATCCAGATTACCACTATAACATGATAAAGACAATCGCGTCTACACTTATATACTGGGGTTTGTCTGTTTTCAGGAAAAAAAACACATTTTTAAAAATACAAAACTTACTGAAATATGTGTTGGTTGAAGATTTGACGTCCATTTGTGTTCAGCAACATTTTATTTTGTTCACGATTCACCTTTGGAAAAAAAAATTCTCACCAAAGATTCACAACTCTTTCACATTTAGCTGGCTATTTTGGCGTCAAGATTCAACGCCTACATGGCGTCGAATAGCTGTTGATGCTTGAGGACTGGGGGTAGTACAAGATGCCTATTGACCGGTGCATTATATATATAGTCCACTGCATAAAAAAAATAAGTTGTTTTTCTCCCGGGACAGATGGAGGATATAAGACAGTTTGAATTTTTAAGTGAACGCCACTTTTTTCAACAGGAGGGATGCACAGTACAAACTCTAAATATGCCAATGAATTAAAAAAATAGGTTGTTTTTCTGCCGGGACACATGTAGGATATAAAACAGTTCTATTTTTCAAGTGAAGGGATGCACAGTACAGACTCTAGATATGCCACCGTACCAAACTGGGAGGCAATTGAAAAACACATAATAGCTATAGAGATAGATTGAAAAACATGCAGGTAACAAAGGGTAATCTAAGACCGCAGAAAAAAATAGGTTTTTGGATGCATAATTTTATTCAAATATGATCAAATTACAGTATCATATCAAGCCTGAGTAATATTCAATCAGAGTGAATATAAATATTTGAGGTATTAACAGTGATGATATGAATTTAAAGGTATTTTTGAAAACATACAAATCTACACATAACTTAATTGTGATTTCTATGTAGAATCCGTCTTTCAAATCTAGATAACTAGAATGACCAAAACAATATCATCAGTAAGAAAGATTCAAAATACAAAGCTAACACCGAGCACAGAATAGATTAGAAAACTTTTAACCAGAAAAAAATTGAAAGGAAATGAGAGTGGGGTCCACAAGACCCCTTGTGTAAGGTAATGTAAGACTCGTAATTTCTTGTCAAATGATGAATGATGCCACTGCCTCTCTTCCATTCTATTTACAGAATACTCGACATTAAGTAGCTGACAATGTATAAAATTCTAAGGATAGGGTTGTGGTGTCCCAAAATACCCCTTGTATATGCACAAGGGTTAAGGAATGAAATCAAAAAGCAAAGTTAGCTATAAAGCAGAGTTGAATAGCATGCTCTAAATAATATCAAGATGATATAAGTTATCACAAATATTTGGAGATTTTCATCAGCTGATAAGAATAATGTATATGGCATTCACCTGAAGATTTTTTCCCCCATAAAATTATATCTGTTTTCATTTTATGATCCACACAACATATTATTAATTCACATGTATTTATATACAAGATTATATAATTTACTTTTTAAACAGTATTTTGTTACAGTGCCAAAAATAGAAAATGTTGCAAATAAACTAATTTCATTTGGTATTTTTGAAGGAGTTGGCAAAGATGCAAGAGCTAGTACTAGTCATACATCTTAGCTATAGTATGAGTTGATTCCATTCAACATTAGTAATTATCAGGAAGGTTGTTAAAAATCAGGATGTTTAACTCCATTATATTTTATTCTTCAATATTTTTTTCAATTCGGCATACCTATTCCAAAACAACCTTTTTGACCAAACCTTTCTTGTAGTGTCCACCTCCAAATGAAATGATCCCCTTATAATATATCTACTTTGTGACCAGTGTTATGATAAGGATGTTTTGGTGTTAAATATAAAATCTAAATATTGATTTCAAACCTATGACATTATAAATTGACAAACAATAATATAATGTTTAGGAGATTAGGTGTGGAAATTGGCTAGAAGTCTGTTAGCAGATGTCAAATAAAACTTGTTGACATTTCACTTTATTGCTAGCCTCCTGATAAACAATTTACTCATAGATATTTGTTTTGTCTTGGTGGCTTTTAGGCACGATTAAACAGGTTCCTGTTCATAAAGCAAGTTCCTGTTAATTAAATGTGGTCCAGCATGCTAATAAAACAAATTTTTATTAAAGGCACTAAAAGGTTCAATTTCCTTTCATTAAACATTGTGATAATAATATACATTAGCTTTTTAATTAATCGTACTTCTATGAAGGATTGACTACCATTCAAACCATCTAATAATTGTATTTACTCAAAAAGACAGGTTGAAATTTATAGCATTTTATTAAACAATAGGCCAACATATATAATTGGTGTCTGAAGTGTATTCATTTCTTTGCTTTTAAAATTATACAAAAAAATAAATACTTGACCTTTTAGATAGACACCATATACTACCCAGAGGATCCTGGCTCTTTGAGTTCAAAAGACTTAAACAACAACAATGTAAAACTGGAGATTTCTACATGTACCAATTGTATGTAAAGGGCTGCATTTAAGTAGAGTATTGAGTATGAAATTGACAAAGCATGTATACTTATGTGAGTGTGTTTTTGTATACGGTTCAACTTCGGTCATTTCTCACCCTTTTGAAAAAAAGATCAGTCTCTGTATAGCTAAATGATGTTATCTCCACAACAGTTTATGCTTCACTCCTTTGGGCTGTTTTTCAATAGCAAACTTAAAGATTTATGTTTAGTTATGTAAGGAAAAAATCATTAGAGTTTATTTTTGTCCATTTTATCCTCAAGTCAAATTTAATTAAGCATAAAGTCTCTATCATAGTTATCAATATACTGATATCTGGTTACTGAATAGACTAACAATAAATATACTGGATCAATTGTGACCAGGACAATGGGACTACTTTGAAATTTAAGGTTGAACGAATAGATAGTTGAATTTTACGCTGCTCTGATTGGGAGGATGACAGTCTATCTGATTTACACTTGGTTATCATTACAGTCACGTCTGTTGTTGATATATCATGATTTAATCTCCAGGCAATTAACTTGCAGGGATTTAGAGATTGTATATTTTTTTAATTCAATATGGTAACAAATGTCCTATTTATAATCTCTCTCTGATAAAATTGGTGACACATTGATCTTTATTTGGTAATAAAATATCGATTTGTCTTTCATAAAATCCTAAGCTTGGTAAATGGAAAATTTATACTGAATTACGCTACACTTGCTTATAAACTAATATAAACAACTTTCTTTAATTTAACACAATGTTGTGTTTGCCGAGGCATACTTTTGGAGCAGAAAATGATATTGGTCATCCTCCTAAAAATGATAAAAGTTTCCTGGATCTGAACTTGTTATTGTACTTGTTACATGTCTGTGATGAAAAGCTTATTTCTTATAACATGTCTCCAAAAGAATATTTTAACAATACAATAACATCCTAAGGGGTTTTTGTTTTTCAATATGTGGATAGGATATGACAAGTACAGTAACTACCTTTTTCCTTAGAAAAAAATCTAAATTCCAGAATAACATTAGGTCATGGTAATATATTTCATACATATTATAATCTGTAATATTTGTTTCAATGATTATTAATTATAGTGTATTTATTATCTGTAATATTTGTTTCAATAATAATTAATTACAAAGTATATAATACTTTTTGTTGGCTCTGATTTGGTTTAACTTATATATAATGTAAGTGTTGGTTGGCTACATTTATATTGGGTCTTCAAGTTGGAACACATCTTTGCATTATCTGTTGACTTTTAGCAAGGGGGTGATAAAAGAATGCTGTTATTTATGATGCCTCTTTTTAGTAACCTTTTAAAATTATGCCTTTGGAAGCATATTAATCCACCATTATTGTTTACTGATATGTATTGAAAGAAGAAAATATACAAATAAAAATGTGTTGAATATAGATATTATGTTCTCAAGTACTTGGATATGTCAGAATGAAGATATAATAAATGTACTTGCCAAGGTCTCTTTTGATCACTGATAATGATACAGTAATAACAGTAGACTATGAATCCGAATGTATTTAAACTGTTTAGTCCAGTGTATGTAATAGGTTCAATGTGTCTAAACTTAATCTTCACAAGCAAATAGAAGAATATACAAGAGAAAGAGTGAAAGTATGCCATCTATTATGATTGTTTCTAAAACATGTTTGATCCTCGAGAATGTTGTTAATCTAGTATTTGACATTTAATTCCACCTCACTTCCCACTGGTAAAAGGGTTAACAATGTTCCAGTACTATATAAAGCTTGGATTGACCAAATGTACTAGGTAACATTTAAGTTAACACCTCCCAATCTTAACACCTTTAAAGTCATGTACATGTCTCTTTGGCCTTCTCTCAGTCAATTGAGGGTGGTTGGGTGACTAAAATCTTCGCACTAAGCAAACAACAGAAGAGTCATATTTACTACCTGAGTAGACTGAAAAACTACCTACAACTAAATTAGACTTGAAAATATTTTCAATTTGCCAAAGATGTACATGCATCTTGGTGAAGCAAATGGATGAAATTTGGCTGAACCATTCTTTATAAGAGTATGTCTAATCCTGTGTGTTTTAGAAGGAACCACGTTGTGTTATTTGTTTTTTAGTTTTGTTATTTCCTGTTACAGTCTCTAATTGTCATCTAGTAAACTTATAATACAACTGACAACTTGTCTTTTATTGTTGATTTTTTCTACCAGATGTATTTGCTTGCCTGCTAAAGGTAAATATTACTAGCATTATATTATTGACTCTTGTAACAGTTTTTTTTTACTTCTGCTATTCAAAAATGTATTTTTGGCTTTTCTTATTGTAACACTGTAAAGAAAGCATTTACCATAACAAGATTTATAGTATAATTTTGTTAACATGCGTATTGCAGGAATATGTTTATTTTATGTTAAAAATATTAGATTTAAGGAATGAATGAAATGGGGTTTAACGTCCTATGCTTCTGCACCTAACTTGGGCTAATTGAAGACAGGCATACACCATACAGTGCGCTATGAGGGAAATCTTGCCCATGCAGCAACTGAATTCCAACTGCCGAGGGATCTTTTACGTGCATGCCAATGTGTACACGGGACCTGTGTTTTTTGTACCATCCAAACCACTAGGCAGCTGTCCATGTCAGACCCTCCGTCTGCATCACTGACAAGTGGAAACCACGCTGGAAAGTCGAGATGAACTTTCTCTGCCAATGCAAACAATGTTTCTACAGCAACTTTTTTGTTCTTACAGAAAACTTCAGGAGAATTAGACTTGCTAGATAATAATAGTGTTTCTCTAATTAAGACAAAAATTTCTTAATTATTTCCACTTTCAAACATTTTCTTGATGACTGATATCACAAACATTT
Source organism: Patella pellucida (assembly GCA_917208275.1). Classification (NCBI taxonomy): domain Eukaryota; kingdom Metazoa; phylum Mollusca; class Gastropoda; family Patellidae; genus Patella; species Patella pellucida. The sequence goes on along the minus strand of OU795039.1, from coordinate 53,896,460 downwards.
TCTTGATGACTGATATCACAATCATTTGTTTAACAATTGAAAGTTGTAATTGAAATATTGACTTCAATATTTGTTGACAAAATAAAGTGAAACCTTTTGGTCTCAAAATGATGTATTTTGCATGACAACCTAGTCAATATCCCTGCTGCTAGGAACATTTATTTATTCTCTGATCAAACTTCTTGTCTTTATTATTGGTAGCAGATGTCAAGAATTAATGGCTTCATTTCATGGATTTCAGTGCTTTAGCCGAGTATTAAATATCCTGAGTACATTATCAAAGCTATTCTTGCGATATATTTACATCATAAAGTGATGTTTTATATTGGTGCTAAGAAAGACTGTGGTCTTGATTTTTTAAGATCTTCTCCATAAATCAGATATCTTCAGTAAAAAAACTGGTATGTAACAGAAGATAATCATTTGGGCACAGTTAATGACCAATTCATTTTCTCTTTATTAAGACAAACCTCACAGCAGAAACTAATTGTGTAATTTACTAGGTCATTATTTTAATTCTCAGTTAAAAGGGGTGAAGATAAATCACTCAACAAACTACTTTGTGTTAAGATTTACAAGACAGTGTCTTCACAATTTTTACATTAAAGTATGAAAAAAAGGTAATAATTAAACAAACAGTTATTCAGCTAAAATGCATTTATATTTTTGAAAGATGCAATATGTTTTGTGGTTTGAGTGACAAATAGGTTGTCCTAAATACATGTACCCCTAAAAACTGTTATTTTAAAGATGACTTTTTTAGGGCAGATCTTCCTGAAGTTGAAATTGATTCTCTATATTTCATAACATAACAATTTTCATTATTTAAATATATCAGTTAGATGAAAATTTTGGTAATGTACAGTAATGCAAGGAGACACCCATGGTTAGAGTTTATATATAATTACACTACACAGTCATATTATATATATCCTACATGAAACTGCAAATTTCCACAAAGGGTGATGCAGTGCATACCCTTACATATCTGAAGCTGACAATTGTAAATCTTTGATTGGTCATCATAAAATAAGTATTGTTTTTACACGTATATAAATTATTTTATGTTTTGTGTCATTGCTTAAAGTGGCATTATAGAAGATTAGATAAAGACCTAACAGTTCGCACTATAATGGCATATGAGATTCAAATCGAATCAAAATTGGACCCATCAGATGGCATTGATACTTGATTATGGTCTTGTCAGGTCAATAAATGTCTAATTAATAGTTTGTATAATATTTAACGCCTAAAGATTTAGCTCTTGCATAATGTATGTTCAATGAAGAGTCAAGAAGTCTAGTCGAAATGTCAGCCAGTTATGAAACCGTAATTCTATTCCATAAAATTATGTCCTGTGTATGAATTTTAAGCTCTTCAGATGACCAAGATATGTCAGCTTTACCTTTAATTACACTGGTTTATTTTCATTCAGATGACAAAAGTTAAACTATCTAAATGATCGCTTACATATTTAAACTTGATTAACATAAAAGTCGGACATGGAATAGGTAATATTCTCTGGAAATACAGACTAACACATTGAGTTATGTCCATTTCAATTAAGATGGCTTCATCTCTTTCAGATTAATGATCTTTTAAATATTCATTAAGGAGTTATTTTACTGTCATGATATATGTCTTAAATTCTAAAAGGTATTTACGGCAGTCTTTACTTACAAGGAGGGTGGTCTAGATAAAGCATGATCTTGTCCATTTGTGAATAAGTTGCCTTCTGCTTCGGGTTATGGCCTGGTAGCTAATTACATTCTGATTATATAGATATACATGACTTGTGATGTATGGCTACCTAATTTAGTTAATAGAATTTATACAGGCGCTAACTTTAACCAAATATTTCCATGATTTATTTGGGTTAATTTTTATTATGATAAATAAATGGTGTCCTGCTAAAGTAATTCATCAAGCCAGATCAAAGTTAGGTAATCTACATTTAATTCAAATTTTCTGAAGGATGTTAATTCTGTTGATATGTGGCGAAATGCCTTCCCATTTTCAATACACATCTTTCAAGTTTATTTCTGTCAATTGTCCTGGATTGCATTTAATAATGTCAAAAGTTCTAGATGACATCGCGCCTGGTACGTTCGTGCATTTTTTATGCACGAACTCTTAGTTTTTCTATTACTGGCACGCGCACGGGCACTATTTTTTTTTTATACATGTACCAAAATCTGTGATTTCGCGCGTAGGTACTTTTGAGGTATTAGGTCTGTTAAGCATAATTAACACTTGCCACTGTACCTGTGTATCGCTAATTATAAACCGAATGTTTGAAGACCGTTCATATTTATTACGCACAGAATTTTCAGTACAGTGTTGATTCATGCTCAAATTGTTGCTAAGCAAATCAACAGGATTATTTTCTCAACAGTGTATGAACTTATTCATAGCGATAATATCATTACAACGAGAGAAAGTATCTAGTCTCGGTGAATAGAACCATGGTTGTCTGGTAGAAAATTACTTTTGTATTTTTTGGAACGGTAAACAGTGTTTTTAGAAGCAAACTAACCTGCCGCACATGACGAAGTCATTATACTAATAAGAAAAAGGCGAGGCTTATCACTGAGTAATAGGTCAAGGTTAAAACATACAGTACGCGCATCGCGGAGGTTTGATGAAACACGATATTACCATGTTTTTTATCGTGGAATTCCGTGAATTACCGAGTGAATATTGAGTGACATGATACGACTGACAGAGCAGCCTAGAGTCGAGGGAATCGCCGCCCGAGCTATCTTCGTCAGCTAGTTTCAAAATGTCGTACAACCAGTGCAAGTGGGAAAAGACGACAATAAAATCAGAAATGTGTTATTTATTATTGTCGGACTTATTACATCACTCCCGTCTAACAAATCATAAAGCTGTGGTGTTACGGTGGCGGCATAGTATTTCACCGTAACACCACAGCCACTCTAACCATTCATAATACATCTAACTATCACTCCCTACACATTTCCCCTCGTCTACTTTCCCAAACGTCAACAACACATCTCATACATCCATTTCGCTGAGTAACCCTTGTACCATGTCTACTGGATGCTTATGTTGTAGTAGTAATAGTATGTGATAACTTATAACTCATTGGCTATCCATTTATAAGGCAAATACCAACATTATCCCACCTGAGATAATATGAGAGAAGTCTTAAGGCATGACTATTTTGAATCCTTTATGTGATTATACAGAGACTGTTTAAGAATAAGATGTTTGGCTCTGTATCCTATCTTTTACAATAATCGTTATTAGTAGAGATTGTCTGTTCTTTATGGTATATTGTTAAAAGGCTGAAAGACAAGTCTTCATCAAATAGATTGGATCCACCATATTCTTGTAGGCACTAACCTCTTCCATCATCAGACTTAAATGACAGTTGGAAGGTGCTCATTGACATCAACAACCCGCTGATTGTAATCTCACAAAGGTTATATTTACATCTAGATTTAATCTGGTCTAACATAAAACTCCAAGAGAATGATGGTTTACCAGGAATATCCAAGTAAACTTAAAAACTCCATGTGTATATTTCCGATTTAAAAAAAATAAATAATTTGGTTGTTATCTGTAATCAGTATATGGTGTTACCAAATATCATATACCTGACAAAATGTCAAACTGGAAGAGAAATACATATATTTTTGTACAATTGAAGTTTGTTATTAATTGAACAGGAGATAATAATAGTGTATAACATGTTGGCATTGTATGTCTTCATTAATGTAAATATCATGTATGAATGAATATAAAATTATAATTATTAATGTTTGTTTTCATTGATATAAGATGTAGGACATATTCACATGTTTGTTGAAATTGTTATGGATTAAAAGGTATTTTACTATTACCAAGACAAACTACAGGTCAGACTGTGTACAAGTGAAGATTCTTAAGTAATTTAAAAAAATATTTATTCAAAGCTGTATCTTAAGGAAATAAATATAGATAAAAATGGTGATAAACATCACAGATCAACATGTTAAAAAATGTAGCTGATAATTAGTTTTATTTTCTAGAATATTGAGAAGATGTTTAAGTAAATAAAATTATCACTGTTGGATCTGTACCAATTGGTGGTCCAGTGGGTTATCTTGAATATTTATCAGAATTAATTAGAGCTAATATGTTTGCAGTTAACCTAACCCCAGCTAAAATTATGTTTTCATCCCATAGGGAGAAGGATAGATAAAAATCACTTATGGCCTGATCTTTGCATAGCGTGTCTTTAAGAGTAAACTTTTTTTTTATTTCCAACTTTTTCTTATAAAATAAATTGAGGGAATCGACATACACAATTTTAGGTATGTAATTTAGATTTGTAAGTTTACATGAAAGAATTGACAGTATAATAGAATAAAAATGATAGATTACAGTCTGTTTTAAAATATTCATATTATTCAAACTCCTATAATTTATTAGCTGGAAGTCTAGCTGGTACTCATGCCCTCATGAATTAATAAAATAGCATGTTCTTGATATTCAGGTGTCCACCTTGAATATTCCACAGAACTGAACCTAGCTTTTTTAAAAGCACATTTTATACCCCCAGTTTGCACTATAACATCGTGATTTTCAACTTTTCCATTCTGTCGAATTCAGTTTTTGTGTTGTTTTTAGGAGAATTGTTATGTGATGTGTGTACGCAGTACTGAAAATACGTTTTATATTCCTGTACTGATGTTATATTCACAATTGAAAGATTCAAGTATATTTGGCAAATAGGATTTACAATTATCCATTTATAAAAGTGGGGATTTACATTGTGTCTCAGTATATAGTGTGTGTACAGAATCAACTGGTTGAGATTTCAAGTTTTAGACACCTGTTGTAAAGGATTCAGTGAATTATTTCAATGTTTTTGTATAATAGGTGGTATATATTATATTATGTGACAAAATAGTTAACATTCTTGCTTACAGAGAAAACATTGATAATATTTATATTTATATATCCTTCATAATAGATATGTAGATTACAATAGCTGAGGTTTGTATTAATCATCTTGTTTTCTTTATTCAATACAAAAAAAGAAAGCTGTCTTTATTTTATTCAAATTAGAAACAGAGAATATAATTATACATTTTGAAAATAATTTTTGATTATTAAAAATAAAAATTTGATTATTATCAGGCTATATTATTCAATTATGATGATTAACTTAAGGTTAAATTTAGTGTAACAGGCCTATATTTTTATATACATACACTTACACTTAAACTCAAAGTGAATTGCTCTAAAACTTAACACATAAAAGAACAATAAACAATCTGCAGGTTAGCACTGAATTGAACATATACCTGTTTACCTTTTGGCAAATGTAGATTTGGCCACACATCATATTTATTATCTAAAAACAAATTATAATTGTAAAGACAGGTGAGAAGTTTTTAGCAGAACTTAAAAAACTGATAACATGCTTATAAATTTGATCAAGTTTTAGCCTTAACATATAACACTAGTATTTAAGTTTATGTAAAAGATAAATTTACTTTATTTATAACAAATGCGCTTCTAATAAAAAAAACACCAACAAAACAGCATTTTATAGATTTGGTGAACTAAACCCTTTGAACCCTGAAAATATTTTGGGTGACACATGCAATACCCTGACTTTCCAGCCCGATTTTGCAAAGATGAGGTCATTTTAATTGTTACTACATGTTAGATGTGAATTTAATATTATGTGTCAATAATTGTGTGAAATGGTGGAACAATGATATTTAACTAGAGAATTTAACTTTTATTCAATTTTATCTTAAGTCCATAACCTTGGAGTGCCAATTAGGCCAAAAGTTTTAGAACTCTGCTAATATCGCGACCACGCTCTGTTCCAATATTTCTATTCGTAATTTCGGGTTCTAAGAGTTAAACTAATATTAATATCATTTTATAGTTAGTAAAGATTTTCAAAAGCATTGTCCAAACAATAAATATGCAGTATGTACATTTGTTAACATCATGTGAACAACATGTTAACAATGGTTCCATTGCTTTACAAATATTAAGGCTAATGTCACCAGGTATGAAAATGTGGGACCTTTACAAATCATTTCCATTTAACATGTTAATTGAGCATAATAGTATTAGTGTGACTATCAAGTTCTAAAACAAGTTTTTAGATTTTGCTGTTGAAGGATTGTGTTTGGTTGGGTTTCTTTCAATGTTGAAAACATTGAGCAAGGATGATCTTTATTGTAGGATCTGGTGTAGATTTTTGTCCGATTGTATACATGTATTATTCTGACTGTAATAGTCACTGTACACCTTAGGAATCGATCCGTCCGTGAACTTCTTGTAATAACTAACACAACTAGGTAAGAGTAACTTTGAGTGGTGTTTATTCATAATTGTTTGTTAAAGTTATATGTCCCTACGAAACAGGGAAATTTGTTGTGTAAATAATTGGGTGTAGTTTATAAGTAGAAGGCAAGTAACTTTGGGATTTCTGCCCCATGACTTTAATTTACTGAATGAATACCAGCCTGCATAAAACAACTTAAGATAAACAAACTGAACTGTAAATAGTAAACTATTTCATGCTTCTAAACCTGATATAAATTTTATGATATGAACGCCATCAATCTGTACCTCTAATGGTAAATTGAAATCTCTTACTCAGTGGACAAGGTTCAGCTTGTTTTGGTTTTACCTGCAATGCCCACTGCCATTATTTATTGATATGATTAGATGATTCTATTAGATATATTGATTAGTAAATTATAATGAATTTGAAAACACAGAAATGAGTTTTAAAACACAGAAATGAGTTTTAAAACACAGAAATGAGTTTTAAAACACAGAAATGAGTTTTAAAACACAGAAATGAGTTTTAAAACACAGAAATGAGTTTTAAAACAATGTTAGCAGCAACATAATTAGCTTGTTTAGCTAATATTACAAATAACTATTACCAATTACTACAGTGGTTGGTCATATATGAAGACAATTTTTTGTAACAATCATATGACATATACATGTATGACATGACATGCAGGCTGTGAATGTTCAAATTGACTGGCAGTATGACAAATCTGTGCTCATGCTAGGATTGCTTATATCCTTTGACTTGTCTTTATATACCTTTACTACCAAATACATTGATTTGTCAATGACAAATTCTTTTTTCTTTTCTGGCAAATATGATAGATCTGTGGATTTATTTGTCATTCTTGTTGGATTATAAACAAGAAAGATAGACCAGAAAATTATATTAATGTGGATGTAAGGATTTTTTCTTGTAGAGATATAATATGTATACATGTATGACTTTTAGTTGAAGATGGATATAGATCGTGAAATATAGTAAGACTAATACAGATCTTTTGGGTGTGTAGGTGGGATGGGGCTTAAATTAAGGTTTGCTACACAAAAAAATCATTGAGAGTGAAAAATTGCTGACGAAAAGACAGCTATATGTTTCATGCAGTGATACATGAGGTAAATTTTTCTTAGACAATGGTATTCCCATTCGGGGGATGGATGGCTGAATGGTTAGCATGCGTGCGCTGTATCATAAAGCCTTTCATTGAGTCAACTGGCGTGGTTTCAAATCCCCGATTGTATGTGGCAATGAGTAGTGGCGCCAGTCCAACCTCGTGGGTTTTCCTCAGATCCCCTGGTTTCCTCCCACTGCTAAAGACCCCTATACGCAAGCGAATTATTGAAATAAAATTAAACCATATGTTAGTCCGGAATGATCTAGTTTGTGTTGAGTGGACCTTAAACCCTATTTCTCCCTCTGTCTCTCTCTCTCTCTCAGTATTCCCATTCACCATACTCTTAATAAAATTGCAAATGTGTCCTGCACTAGCTGACAAGGGGGCACACAAGACGCAGCAAACATTTTTAATTTTGAAGTTGATGACCAGTTTGGTACCTAAATAAAAAAAAAGTTATCGATCCCTTGGGATTTGTGGAGGCTTCAATGATTTCTTGAACCTGGTATGTTTCTGCTTTAGATATCCTTGTCGACTATAAGTAGTGATGAGTGTCATACGTGTGGCAGGGTGTACTTATTTCTTTTTTAAACATCATTTTATGCAGGTCACATAGTCGTGTGATGTTAATTTTTATTCTCAAAAGGTATTATTTATATCCTGTATGGACAAGCTAGTGATTGATATTTTTGTTGATCACACATCTATTTCCCTGCTGTCCTGACCAATTTAATTAATTCTTCATCATAGAATGTAATCTCAATATGTCATTTAAAATTCATTTTGATACTAAAAGATATGATTGTTTCTGATTTTTACTTAACTACCAGTAGATGAAAATAGCTTCTTGGGTTGATAAAACACTTCCCCCATTAGTTGACTTCTAAGTCAAATATTTGTCTTGCTTCTATGCATGAACGTACAATTTAATAATGTATAAAAGTGTAAAAGAATATTGAAAAGTATGTTCCCTTAGGAGCAATCAATGTTATGTGGTATTGGTCTAATGAACATGATCAAATATCTTTCTGAAACAGCTATATACATGTATAATGAAACACAATGTAATTTTTGCAATATTCGATGTAATAACTGCCCGGCTCTGATAAGCATCCACCTGCTTAAATTTCATGGAACATTGAACAATATAATAAGTGCCCACCACCAACTCTTTCGGATTATTATAAAATGGGCAATATGTGCATGTACCACCAAGATATTTTAGATGTTAAACTTATATTTCACTGTTGAGTACAGTTGTTTAAAAACAGTAGTATCATATATAAGTGGCTATGTTTTTTTATGTCTGTATCTGTCCATCTCCTTCACCTATAGCTATTATATAAAGACTGCCATCAACAATGTGTGAAACTTCGAATGCATATGAGATAGTCGGTACAAACTGGTGATATTTCAAGACCTCGACCTCTCAGAAGAAGTAGCCTCATCCATCAACATGTTATTTTTGTAAACTATAAAACAATAATTGTATATTTCACTCTTATTGTTGTATTTGATCAAATTAGAAAATACAGATAGTAACTGTATGTAACAATTTTGATCTAAAGATGATCAATTAAACAGGTAAAGGTAGACTGAGCTGACGGGAGAAAGAACTGTAACATTGACCAAAATGTTGATGTGCTGTGTTTCTTCGGACTTTCTCGGGACTAGTCAGTTTCCCCAGAAATGTTAACATCTGTAATCTATCATTAATTGTTTAAAACCTGCTTTTTGATTGACTAATGAGATTTAGTGATTATTGATGTTATGATTTTTGTGTTTAGAATATTCATATTTTATGTAGTGATTCATCATTTGATTCCATTTTTATCATCAATTATGAATTTCATAACTAATGTACATTGAAGGTTACCTTTCATCAATAACTGTAGCACCTCTGAAAATAGTACTCTAAAAGGATACAATCTGCCACTGACCATGTCATTCCATCATTTGTTAGGTGGGAGATATTATTTTTACTCGGTGACAAATCGTTGGCCTTCTCGCGAACCGACGAATCTGATATAAAATTAAGTATTGAGAATTATGTATTGAGAAATTTATACTTTGTTGTTATTTTTGTGGCCATCAAATACTAATATGTATTTATGATTTAATATTTCATACATCAGGACACTGGACGTCATTTAAATAAATATTATTAATTTATGGCCACACAGATAACAACAAAGTATAAATTTCTCAATATGTAATTCTCAATACTTAATTATATATCAGATTCGTTGGTTCGCCGAGAAGGCCGACGAAATGTTCTTGTTATCATCTTTGTTTCTTCTTCTACATTTTCACTATTTCTTTATATGTATATAATGGTAATCTTGTACAAACTTTATTATGTTTATTACAACAACTGATATCTTTCTACAGAAACAGAACACAATAACCTAAGTGTTTAAACTGATAATTTATTATGACTTGACTTATGTATAAAGGTGTTAAACTAGATTGGTCCTTTACCCTTTTAACAATGGCTACCCTAATTTGTAGGAGATCAAGTTTTTTTTATATCCATCAATTTGTACTGGATATCTGTTCTTTCTGACAATTTAACAAGCTAATATTATTTCCATTTATATGATCTAATTATATAAACTCAAAAAGAATATAAATGAGATGCTTATTTCTATTTGTGAATTAGAGAATTTAAAAGAGTTCATGGGTTTTAAAAGTTAAACAATTAAGGAATAGTTTGTCCCCTCATACTTTGAATGCCTGTTATATGATTGTTTGAATTTCAATGTTTGTCAGTGGCTCTTATGTGGACAAATATTCAGTGTAGAGCGTGTATTAACTATAATAATTCATCTAACGATTAGATATTATGAATATGATATTTTGACCTAATATGATTGGAAATGTGTAAAATCAGTTACAAGTCGTGTCTGACAAGATTCCAGCAATAATAATTTCCTATTAAATGTCTTCGCTATAGCCAGCTAGTAAATCTATTACTGTTAGACAAATTTTATTTGATAGATTATGAGCAAGTCTGCAAAGCTCAATTACCATGGGATGAATAGATTGATGTTTACTGATGTAAGGCTGCATGGACTAACACAATCAGAACTTCATTATCAGTTTCTCTTATCAATGTCTGCAAGTTAATCTTATTACATTATATAACACTCTCTTCATTAAACCACCATTGAACCAATAAATGAATTATAGTAGTCATGAGAGAAGAAAGAGAGAAATCTATTTGTACTCAAAACTACATAAAAAACAGTTTCATTCACCATGTAGCCCCTTTAAGAGAATATTTACAGGTAGTTTAGTCGAACTGTTTGTGCACACATGTGAGCTACAATATATATAATACAAGTATTTACCTTGGAGATTAGTTTGGCACAGCAAATTGTTAAAATAGGCTCACTTATTCATTTACTTGTAACCAATCTTATTATTACATATTTGTTCTACAGGGATTAATTGTTTTGTATTAAGTTGTAGTGTTTTTTTTCTTGTTAGAAAAACATATTAGATAACTCCCTGTAATCTATATAATGTGTTATAAGGTTTTTTCTCTATAGATTATATTAGTTATATTTTTGCCATTCTGTAATATTAGTGTTTGGATGTAAGTATGGTAACAGTAGCCTACAATAATTGTATTAATGATAAAATATAATATTTACAAATATACAATATATGTAGTTGAACTTGTGTTGGTATGGTTATAATTGATGTATTCAACAGATAAACTCTATAAAAATTATTTTAGATAAAATATTGTTTCAGGCAACAATTACAATATTAATGTAGATGTAACATAAGATAAAATTCACTTGTCTCTTGTCAAAACAAATATCACTGATGTCAATTTACATAGCCTAAATATAAGTGACTGAAATACAAACCACATTGGAAGAAAAATACCCCAAAACACTGTAGTTTATTCTACCATGACCATTTAAGTTTTACCTATATATGTAAGTATGCTTCTTTCCAGAACATTTTGCAATTTGTGTCATGATTTACTTGTGATGTTTTTTTTATATGTTTAAGGACTGGGTTAAACAATGAAGTAGTTTATTTTAATAGATATAGCCTACAAAATGTTAAAGCCTCTGATAGGCATTTGCATTTTTGACAATATCTAATTTTTCACGACTTATTCCATGTTAAAATGTACTCCCGATTCTTTGAGACTTAAATAGGAAAACAAGAATATCAATGCTAGTTAATCTCACAAGTTGGATTCAATCAGATTTAGAATAGACCCATCAAAAGGTTTTACACAAGAATTGCAGGTTATAATGGGCGTTTAATATCAGCTACATTTTGCAAATTATTCAACTCACCATATCTTTGTAGGCCTACCATACTAAACTGCTAGTTGACTGACATTTAATTCCTAAATCCACGATTTTAGTCGAAAATGCTATGTGCACTTCAATATATTTGAGAAATATTTATTCTGCTTCAATTTAATATTGAAAAAGTTTATTTAGTCTTTTGAGTGTATTATATTATTTTTTGGGGGGCACAGTTCTCGAACTAGATAGTTTGTCTGTGTGTAGAATGATTTAAACTGTTCTTATACTAGAAAAGAAAACCTTATTAAAAAAGTAACAATATATAGGCTTGCATGATATTATTTTCAATTAATAACTCCTGTTTATTCTGTGCTGAGTTTTTTTTAGTTGCGTGTGTTCTACACATGAACATTAAATAATGTTACTGGTCCTCAATGAACCATACACTTATTACAGTAATTCAACCAGAGAAAATTAGGTACACACCAACTGATAAAGTAATCAACTGCAAAACAGTCTTTACATGTGTACAAAACAAGCATATTTCAGTATAACAAACAAAACAGTCTTTACATGTTTACAAAACAAGCTAACTACAGTATAACAAACAAGGAAAAACCAATCAGAACTTTAAAGAAATGAAATGGGGTTTAACGTCCTACTGTTTTGCTCCGACTGGGCTTTAAAAGGAATATTGCCAGATATTAGGAGTTAAGAGAGATTTTGTCAATCTGTGCAAGACCCACAGGTTTAATCAGGGTAACTTATTTCCTAAATATATCCCTGATTATCTGGACTATATATAATATTGAATAACTAGATAAATCAAGCAAAAATTAATCAAAAAATAAGGTCCTGTCATGAAAACCAAAGACACTCAAGGTGTGACACTATGAAGTGAGAGAGCTATGTGCCACAGGTGCATATCTTTTAGAAAAAAAGTAAAACGGAGAAATTATCTTAAAGTGCTCATAAGACGACAAACTGAAACTCGGCGTAGTGATGGACAGTGGTTATTATATGCACATTACGGAAAGTTAACATCAATCTGATTAAAAATAAATCAGCTATCTTCACTCAAAGTCGCAAATATAGACCTCCCGTAAAAACGACTTGGCCAATTATCGAAAACACTCTTAATCCCCTCGGTCCCTAGTGACGTCACAGTGTACAAATGCATATTCGGAATGTTTATTCCTTAATTACCTATATACAGCCGGCGTGTGTATTCATTAACGCCTGACTGGTTCCTTAATCCCCTAATTAAATAAAACAACTGACTACGGAATAATCTGTTTTTTTTAATTTAGAATTTGTTTTATAAAGCCGATTGCTGTAGCATTGTCTTTTTAATCAGAATAAGCCGACCGTAAACTTACAATTGGCTTCTGATTGAAACACGATAGGTGTAGAATTAGTGTAGCCGGCGCTACGGACATCTATGTAGCCAATTGAAATAATTAATTGTCGGCATTTAAGAAACGAAATGGTTTTAAGTAGTAATCATATAAATAAATCATTAACACGTGTTATTGGTCATTCTATCATACACCGAGAGAATGGAAGCAGAATATTTAGAGTTATCCTATAGCAGAAGTTCTTTTAGCTCTGGCAATGTATCGGATACAGATACGTCGCGAGAAATGATAACTATAGCGCCATATATTATGTTTGAGCCGTATCTATCTGACTGTGGCTCCATAGAGGATGGCGATGTAGATGATACCGGATCTAATAATGAAAACCATCCGATTGTTGCGAGACTAGATTCATTGATTTCATTAAATTATCTATTTACAGCTTTTATAAATAAATTGATTTCATTAAATTATCTTTTTAGCTGTAAATAAATTGATTTCATTAAATTATCTATTTACAGCTTTTATAAATAAAAGAATTGATATTACATGTACACAGCCTGCCCTATAGTAGTAATTTACACACAAAGGATATTTAAACTAAAATTGCTTCAGCATTCCACAAAATTTACATCCGTTATAATCGAGAGCCGTTTTCGTTCAGTTTGGGTTTCAATAACAGAATTACCTCGTGATATAATCGTATATGTCCATGATACAACACCTCAAAGAAGACTTGCTGTGTTCTATTTTTAGGTTCAAATAATCCGACCATATCAGAAAGCATGCATTTGCACCTTGCACGGTGAAATAATCGTATATACGACCCATGAGATGCCATGATATAACTGTCATCAAAGGGAAGCGTGCATGCACCAATTGGGATGTGTTCTATTTTTAGGCTCAAATAACCAGACCATATCAGAAAATGTGCACGAATAATAATAAATGACTAACGATTTTTTTTATATGTAACGAATAATAAATTACGTTTTGCATTTTGCAATTCTAAATTAATTCAATGTTTTTAAGCGCTTTAACAATCAGATTCACCAATCAATTGTCGTCAATAATCTTAACTCGCTGAGCAGAATGGGTTCGATAATCAACACCAGATTTAAAAAAAAGGCAGGTTATCGTTTATTATTTCAATTGGGAATTTAATTGGCATTTATTTAATTAGGTGATTGGCGGTTGTTGAGACCGCGATTAACACTGCTAGTTCTCCTTTGTTTTGTTTATCTGCGAGTATAAAACTTGCCAAAATGTATTGTTGAAAATTTGTGCATATTTAGTAATACTTTGTTGTTTTTCTTTTATCAAATAGTTAACGAACTTGATTGACCTTCCACTTACCAGTGGCTTGTTCGCACCAATTTATCTACGACAAGCATGTCGTCAAGGTGTAGCTCACTGATTATTAACAATTTGTAGGGGCTTGTAAAAACAAAAGATTGCATGTCGTGTAAATATTTATTTTGTTTTTGTGTAGGTCATCAGCATATTATTCGTTTTAAATAAATATTTTATAATTTCATGAGAAACGATGGTTATCAAAGAACCGTAAGTGCAACTAATGTTTTATCGTTTGGTTGAGCCTTTTACTAACCACGTGGTTCTTGATTTTTTCTTTCGTGTTTTGAATATATATATATTTCCCAAACGTCGTATACCAGAGTCCCAAACTTCGTATATCCGAGACCCAAACGACAGATATCAACTCTCGCGTCATCTTTTTTTTACTACTCCATAACAATTAATGGTGTGTTAATTTCATAATAAACAATGAAGTTTATTCGACAATAAGTACAACTCGGTTAATTAACTGCTTCTATAATAACAAGTGGGATGAAACAGCCCGATAGCAAATCAGGTGTGGGATGAAACAGCCCGGGGTGAACCAGTCGTGGGATAAAACGACCCGCATCCGCCAATCCGTAATTAAATTGTTGACAAACGCAATCCACTCTTTCCGTAATATTTCGTCTTTGGGAAATTTATGAAACGTCGGTACATTATTCCCCTTTTCTCTGCTGGAATTTCCACAACTCTCAATAATACAACGATAATTCGGCATCGTGAAATACACTCGGAAATATTATAGTAACAAATAAAATCTATTACAATTCAAGACGAGAAAGGTCTGCGTTTGAAAATGCTTTGAATTATATAGTGATGTGTAGCTTACATAATTACGAGCTAATGATTACCGACAATACACACTTGTTAACTGTTGGTATGTTGATACAGTGATATATTATACAGGCAGTGATATATTGGATAGATAATGTGTATAGTATGTGTAGTGCCTGTGACGTCATCAGCCAATCAACCGGATTAAGGTCGTTCATGAAAATTTGAAAACCGTTTTTGGCTGTCCCATACTAAAACGTAAATAGCTCAGTTAATTTTAATCAGATTGATTTGAACTTTCCGTAATATGGATTAAGTAATCATTGTTTATTATAATATGTAATAGAACATTATGATCTTATGTGCACTTTAATTAAAATGACAATAGTTTTTATTTCATGCACTGTGTGGTGAAGGAGCCACATTGTTAAAGCAGACTCAGGGTTCATGTAAGATCTCTTTGTAAGCATTTCAAAATGTGGTAGGTAAAGTAATACATCTCCATAAGATGTTTTATTTATTTGAATAAATAGTTTGCCTGACTTTTGAATAGTAGATACTGTTTGACCAATGGTTTTTCTAACAAGCTGTCTACTGATATGGACTTCAGGAATACTCAAATCACACAAAAGTTATTCTTTAGGAATAGGTTTTAAGATCTCTGTTTTGATTAAAGCCTTATTTAATGGTTGGCTTTCGAAAATTTATTACTCACCAGCAAAGTTCATTTTATGAAACAGTACTAAAAAATTATCAGTTATATGAAATGAGAAGTGGTATATCTAGTACAGCAGCCTTGCGAATCTTGCATCACTACTTAATAGATGTAACCATCTATGTAAAGTGATATAAGGTGTTCTTGAAATGATAAAGTATTTCCTGCCTTGTACATGACATACACCAGTACTTCTAACTAGTTTGAGTGAGCTTTTGGACCTCTTAAGACAGTATAATCTTCTAATGGTCATCATACAAAAGTTGTCATGTGGACTTCCTAATTAGAATTTGAAGTGGTTTCCATAGATGTTCTGATGGAAACAGCTTTATAATTAAAAGGTTAAGAAAAAATATGAACTGATTTTAGATTCGTGATGTGGTCAGTAATGTTTGTTGCATAAATTTTGATAAATTTAGAGGATAATGAAGGAAATGAAAGGAAGGCTACATATGTGACATAAAAAAAAGGCTTGGGATCACGTGGTGAAGTGGTTAAGGTGCTGGCTCGCTAGCTTAGGGGTCAGGTGTTGAATCCCTGCATTGGCCGAGAAAGTTCATCTCGATTGTCTGGCTTGGTTTCCCCTTTTCAATGATGCAGACGGGAGGGCCTGACAAGGACAGCTGCCTATTTGGATGGGACAAAAACCATGGTCCTGTGTACACATTGGCGTGCACGTAAAAAGATCCCCTGGCAGATGGAATTCAGTTGCTGCCCAGGCATATGCCTGTCTTCTATTAGCCCAGGTTAGGTGCAGAAGCGTAGGACGTTAAACCCCATTTCATTCATTCATTCATAAGAAAAGGATTTTGATGTTTTAAATTTAATCAGAATAGTTATCATCAAAGACAATCAAAATATAAGTCAGTGCATTGGGAGATTGGCTTATTTGTTGTTTCTAATTATTTCCTTACAAACATACCAACACGACTATTTTTTATAGCAAGCATTATGTGTTATGTTTTTTTTCAATTCCATTCATAAGATGAAAGTGAATAGAATAGTGTCATATTGTTTAAATATGGTGTACCTAGAAAAAGTTGATTACATTACAAGGTTTTAATAATCTACACAATCTGATATTTTCATATTGTCACTACATCTGTGTATTTGGTAATACTATATAACCAATTGTTGTTCCATTAATGTTAAGATATATAAATATTTTCTGACATACAAATATAGACCATCTGGTTCACAGCTTCTTCAATCTACAATACATCCTGTTTTATTATAACTTTCAGAAAGAACAAAATGTATCAAAAAATTTTCAGGCTCAAATCAATTGAAATGAAAAATTTCTCCAGACTAACATTTATAAAAATATGCAGAAATGTTGTCCATTGTATTCTAAATGTTGTTTTCTTTTTTCTTTTTTTTTTAACAGTGCATGTATCGTTTTTATATGACTCCATTCCAGTCATTTTCATTAGTAACTTCTCGATCTGTATGAAATTTATATGTATTATTTAAATTATTCGAACAAAGAAGCCTATTGAATTTCAGTAATATCCGTTAAACCTTGTGAATGCTCTATTGATAAAAGTTATCCGATCTGTATCAAATTCATATGCATTATTTAGATTAGTAAAACAAAGAATCCTACTAAATTTCAGCAATTTTCATATTTCTCTAGTTATGACATTCCACTTTATTAAACCTTGTGAATGCTCTAAGTCTGATCTGTATAAATTATATACATTATTTGGATTAGCAAAATGAAGAAGCCTTTTGAATTTCAGCAAGTTCCGTATATAACTTCTAGACCTATGGCCCTTGTTTCATATGGTGAACCTCGTGAACCTTTTATGTTGTCATCCAATCTGTACCTAAGAAAGAATAAATATATGACAACCCTTATTGACTCCCCGGACACATTAGCTGCTATGGACGCATGTTTTGTTGCCTGGTAAACTATCTTTACAAATTGCTTTCTTTTGGTACTTCCACTAAGAGTAAGCCTTTTGTTTAAATAAAGAATTTTAAGTGTCAACAAATGGGAGACACAAAAATTATTTCTTTTATTTTACAGTGAAAGTTATCATAGAAATTAATTTAAAAATAGTGAACAATAATATTGTGATATTAAAGGTAACCAAATCTGTTTTTTGACTATAGGTGTAAAGCCTGTGGATATTGTAGAACATGATACATCAGTGATATTGTATATACAGTTAACTAGGGTGGAATAACACTAACAATAGAATGAATTTAGATGAGGATTTGCCTTTATTTAGATTACAGTAATTTATCACAACGAAATTTTTGAGTCACAAACAAAAAATTTCGCAAATTATACAGTATACCTGATATGGTTGAACATTCAAATTTATCAAACCTGATGTATAAAGTATACAATTGACATTCAAATTATAATATTTATATCTTTATGTACATATACCAAATATGTGGAATTTTGTGGAATAGGCATTGATTGATTGTTTGGAATATCGGCTAATATATGTTGGATTGATCTATTTATAAATTAATTATAATAAAATATTTGGTAGATTTAAATGGGAAACTCAACATTGAATCATTATCTTTCAAAGGATGTTGGATTAAAGGTATTAAGACCACTCAAAAACGTCCGAAATGCTTTGCTACTAAAAAAAGTGAATAGTTAACAAGAAAAAATGTGTTTTTATAAAATCAAAATTTCAATCATCCCTACTCGACTTAAACTGTAGTTTTTTTAATGATAAATGTAAAATTTATTATGGAAATAAGTAAACATGGTATAATTTTATTTTCATGGAATACTACCAGAGTCTAGCATATAGAAATGAAATTATTATTTTATGAATGGTCTGTGTTCATTTTAGACTGAATGAACGAAAAGTGTGAAATTTGAGCTGTCTGTATATGGTGTGTATAGCTTTAGGGAGAAATAGGGCAGAAAGATTTTCTGTTTATCACAATTTACTTCTATTCAAATTATAATTGGTAGATTGTAGGAGGGAGGGTGTCTGCTGTAGCTGTGATTGTTTGTGCATTATAGAATGAGTTTCAGTGTGTGTTGAGATCTGCTAAGATACCACAGGCTGAAAAAGGAGAAGTGATGATTTTATTAAGCAGCTGGGATTAAGTTTTGAAAGGTGTTATAGTGGAACAAAACTAATTATATTGTGTGAAAGATCTCCAGGATATGATATTCAATTGTGGATGACTTAGTGTGGCATTGAAAATTAAACTAGCATCAAAAAAAGGAATATCTATCCATCTATTAATGAGAAGTTCATAAAATATAGTTAAGGTGGTGTATTTAAATATTTAAATATATTAAAATAGTGTTACATGTGACATGACATTGTGTGAATTATATATATTCTTATACGTGTAGACATAAGTAAGTATAAATAAATAGTAAGGAGGAAACAGTTTTTCTTACACCTTCTTTTAATGTGTTGTTTGACACCAAATAGTTCTATGTATTCATTGAGTCGTAATTGACTCAATTTGCTTTTGAAATCGCAGTTTTTCGCATCTGCTCGTCATTAAAAAGAGGGACATGTCAATTTACCTTTTATATTTTGTTGTACACGAATCAGTTTAATTTTCTATTGAAGGCATCAATGTGTGATTGGAGTGTGCTCAAAGGAGTATTGAGACTAAACAAATATATCATGGTAACCACAATTCTAACGTATAAATTCAATCAAGCCGATGTGTCTAGTCTTTAATCTAAGTGTACCATTAGATTTTGTTGAGAATGGACTACCCTCAACCTTCCCATCCCATATTTCGTTTGCTCGCATACAACAGATTGTTTGCATGATTTATACTTTCTTTATAATAAATTAATGTCCTCTGTAATGCTCTAGTGATTAATCTAAACATAATTATCTTCCCTTTTCTCATATCTCATTCAATTAAAGGAACATGTCCAATATTTTAGTTGTTAAACAATGATACTTTGTTTACCTGTAAATAATATGTCTTGAATCTTGATAAAGCTATGGTAAAACATAAAGTTGCAGAAGCATTTGGACAGACAGGTAAAAAATAAAATGGCATAATTTGTGTA
This sequence comes from Patella pellucida, assembly GCA_917208275.1. Taxonomy (NCBI): domain Eukaryota; kingdom Metazoa; phylum Mollusca; class Gastropoda; family Patellidae; genus Patella; species Patella pellucida. Next base: position 53,876,490 of record OU795039.1, on the reverse strand, counting down.
TCTAAAAAATGATATTGCAGAAGAAAATGGAATAGAGATGGTATACCTTTATTTCTTATTGAACTTTCCATTCCAAGAGGGGGGTTGGGATGACCTAGTGGTCTAGAGTGCCCCGCTACGACCTCTAGCTGGCTGGTCATCTCTGACTTGCGGCCGTGGTTTCGAGCCCTAGTGTGAGCGTATGTGACATGGACAGACGAAAATGGAATAGAGATGGTATACCTTTATTTCTTATTGAACTTTCCATTCCAAGAGGGGGGTTGGGATGACCTAGTGGTCTAGAGTGCCCCGCTACGACCTCTAGCTGGCTGGTCATCTCTGACTTGCGGCCGTGGTTTCGAGCCCTAGTGTGAGCGTATGTGACATGGACATAGGGGCGCCTTCTGAACCTCGTGGGTTACCTCCGGGCACTCCGGTTTCCTCCAACTGCTAAAGACCCCTACGCGTAAGCAAATTATTGAAATAAAAATTGAAAACCATACATTAGTCCCAAAATTACCTAGTTTGTGTCGAGTGGAAGTTAAACCCCATTTCTCTCTTTCCTCTCTGTTACAAGAATAGAAGTTGTAAAACTCTTACAAAAGTTATATAGATTTTGTCAGCATATATTTATATCAAATGAGTTTAAATTGTCAATGTCCCTTTAATAGTATGTAAAAGAAAATCCAGGTGGAGTGGTTCAAAACTAGACAATGAATGAATACATTGATATTATAATATATAAAATTATATTGATAAAAACTAATACTGTCTCCTATATAAATACACTGCTTAGTTTATAGTGTTTATTATATAGATAAATTTCACGCCTCTCTATATACTTTACCTTTGTTACAAGTCTATTTAAAATTCATTTTTCCTCTTATCAAACCTGCCATATCTCTTTAGTCTAGACTCAAGATGGTAATATGACATCCCATCAGTAATAACAAGTTATCAAATAAAAACTGTCATACAAGGGATGAAATTGGATTTAATTTATTGGTTTTAACCAATAAATTAATAAATAGTGTCATATTTAAATATACAAGTAATTAACCTACCACTGATATAGAATAACTCTGGTTTACATATACTTGTTGTTATGTGTTATACTTTAACTTAACAAAATCAGAAAAATATTTTTGTACCAGTTCTTCGGAAATGAAATGAATTGAGAACAATTATTGATATCAGGTGATAAAATGGTCCTTCAGCAAAACTGTTTAACAGGGCATGATTCTGAAATGTTGTCTAAATTGGACCCTGTTTTTAGTATTAATTTCCCGGAGTTTAGTTTTTGTGTTAACATTTCAACGCTATATAATTGAGCATGGACTCTTATAGCCCCCACCTTCCAAAGAAAGCAGGGGACTGTGGGTTTAATCGACTGTCTTGTCGATTCATCCTTTAGACCATCTCACTTTTTAGAACACAATAACTCTGCCTCTGATTGAGCTATAAAGTTAAAACTTTGTTTGGTGTTTATTAGGCCTTGACTGAGTTCAATGATGAAGATTTTCTGCTTAGGTTAAGCAGTGATACATAATCTGTGATGAAACTAAGTGAATAGCAGGGACGTGGTGATGTGATACGATAACGAGGCCCCATATTGTACCATTGATCCAGGTTTTTTTTTTCAGTCATACTGAGTATAATACTGACATTTTCAACCATAAAATTGTTTAAGATGATATTTGTTGGTGAGGGTTTGCCCCGGTCTGAGGTCGATCTGCGCTGGTCTTCAATCTCAATTAGAATATATGTGGCTGTATTCGCTTGTGGATGGAGATATGTGGACCGGTGCTCGTAATCAGTAATCATATGAGAGTGGCACCGGTTTTGGTGACTCTGGATTTGCAATGGTTTTGATTATTTACCAATAACGATGCTAGTTTTAGGTTGACCATGTATTGGTTTTTAGCCCCACATCAATCCTGGTGTAGTTTCACAACATCAAAGCCGTGACAGAAGTGTTTTCTGCTCAGACTCAATATAGGTACCCGGTATGCTGTTTGAATGTTCAATCTTACAAAAAGATGAAGGTGCAATTAGTTAATTAATGTGTCATCTATTTATTTGGGATTGAGTCTGGGGACAACATCCTCACAATTTCACACTTATATTTAATGAAACATTTTACAATATTTTTAATTCGGGAAAGAATTGGTCTTTAAAAATCTACAACACAAAATCAGCTAATATTTTTGTCTCCCTTTCCATACCATACCAATGTGGTACATTGTATCAAATGTTTATTTTACAGTGGGGTATCCACCTTTAAAGCAGTTCTTCTTTCCTTATTTATTAGTGTTAGGAAACTGATAATTTAATTTGACTTAAATCAAGATAAAAATCCTTCAGTTATTTGAAAAATACATAAATTCTTTAACTGTATAGCCAAGAATATTTCAAATCTGAGATGTCAGGTAATGATAGAACTGACAGAAAAAAAACATGATTTTACTCTCAAACAAGATTAGAACCTAGTTCAACTGTCAGTTGGTAGTCAGCATGGAGGGAGCTGTATAGATATGACAAACATAGTTTGATGGCTGCTACCATAAAAATACTGTGTGACAAGGCGTCTAGTTTGTGTTAGATATGTTAGATATTATGTATGATTATATTTTTGTGATATATGGTTGTTTCTGCTGCTTTCTGTCTGACCCATCAGTGTCTAAATTGATTAAAATCTTTTTTTAGTGGCTGGGAATGAGGCAGACCCAAACCATTATTGGATTTTTAAGCTCTTTTCTTTAACCAGATGGAAATCAGATATGATACTGGCCAATTTTTTATACACATGCAAAAACATTTTTTTCTTACACTCTTCTTGTGAATTTCATGTAAAACAGCAGGTTGCCATTTTGTTTACACCTTTTTAAGATAATTCCTTCAGGCATCATATACAGTAGAGAATTTTACGCTATAGTATGGTTTTAAATATTTTACGCATAAATTGTCAAGACTGCTTCTCTAATGGATTTTATTGTCAATTAAGTGATAGATGTGATATTTTTGTTTGTAGATTATTCCACTTATATGAAATATGATATATAATAGATAAACATGATGATAAGCAAATCCCAAGTATACAATGCAGTTCCTCACATAAGGCTGCTGTTTACTAGGCTATTTATTAATTGTTTTACAAACCCACAAATACATCTGAATTAGAATAAAACTATTTATTGAAATTTTTCTTTCACTTTTTAGATATAATCTTCTACAACTTAAATTGATCTTGAAATTTAAAAATTAAATTAAAACGATAATCAGTCATACTGATTGATTGATTTTGTCATTATCATCCATGTTATCCTTTCTTCCATGACCTTGAATTCTCAAAGGTTATATTATGATATCTACATTATCATGCCTGATTTATACCTATAAATATTTAAATCAGGATAATCTTACTATTCCTAGTTCTACAAGTAAATTTTATATTACAATTTTAACATTAAAAGTCTGTAAATCAATTAATAAAACACAAAGGGCCTAATTTTATAGATACATGCATTTAAGTGGAAATATGAACTGAAACATAAAAGCTTCATTTATAAATGTGTATTTGATATAAAAAGAAAAGAAAAAAGGTTCTATTGATAGGTGTTACATACTTTGCCTACACTTGCATAACTGTCATTCTTTCTTTCTTTCTTTTTTAATATATACACCTACTAGTTGTTAGTCAACAGTAGATACAAATTATTCATCATGTTCATCTAGAGTGCTGTAGAGTCATGAATTAAACATAATGATATAGTCAGTATTACTAATTTAAAGTTTTATCTAATTACTTCTGTTCATTGTTTGTCACTTCATGACTCAGGTGATATTCGATGTTGAATTAAGAACATTGCTTATAAAGAAAACTATTTATTGGTGGACATTTTCATTCTTTAGACATTTATGCTAATTTTGGATGGATAAGAAATCTGATTATTTGTGAATTAGACAGAGGTATAACCTGAAGACAATATTAGAAATTTCCGGTGAAAAATTATACTTATTTCTCATTTGAAATTCATTTAAAGAGGTTTTTATTCAATTTTTTTTCCAGAAGTAAATGAAACCATGGTGGCCACATGATGGTGAGATCTGGTAGAAACGACCAATGGAAGCCAGGAATATTAACCACAGTAACAGTCTTGATCTTTCTGAATATATTTGGAAAAATCAGAGCAGGTAGGCCAAATATGTAATAATACTGTAAAAGTCCAAAACTATTGCATTTAAATGTTCGTCTTTATTTTTTTATTTTTAGAAACATTGGCTAGTTTAGCATAAATATAGGATGGGGGTATGAGATCTTGTTGCAGCTATGATTTGGGACTAAGCAGGACAAAAAACTATGTTTTCCTACAAAACATACAGAAATCAAAACATTTTGTGTCCTGTGACTTTTATTCTGAACCTGTATATAAAGTAAATAATATGTTGAATGGGGCTAAGCAAAAATCACCCTAATCCTTTTTGTATTTTGTATGCATGTAAAAAAACAACCCGACAAATTGTACAGAAAATTGTCTGTCGTGGTGAGTTCTTGTCGTGTGGGTAGACATTCACAACAAAGACAAAGCAAAAGTTGAATGTTCAAATACCCATTGAAACATCAAATGTCTGATGTCATAGTGTTAAAAGCTGCTCGTATCACCCTTGATACATCCTCCCATTACAAGTTGTCAGATCTTCATGTAGTGGAAGAGGCCATCGAAAGTAAAAAAAATCGGAACAAAATATGGATCTGTATTTTTAAGCAGATTGTCAAATTAGATGGTCAGAGGTAATAGTTAAGTAGGCAAGAAATCACAAATTCCCACCAAAAGCAATAAATGTGCATGCCATCACCAAAGCTACCTGAAGCAGACCTACTCTTGACTGCGAAGATGAGTCAGCTTAGCAATAAAAAAGCTTTTTTGAAGATGTCGAACTCCATGTGTGATGGATTTATTTTTAAATTTTAGTTAATGAATCTTTTCAGAAGCCATAAATATATTTTTTAAAATTTGATATTTAACTATGTCCAAATAAAAATTCTGTCTGTATTACCTAGGATTTTTTCTCCAGGGTTATTGTAAGATTATGTAGGTAGACAAAATTGTTCTGCTTGTCTAATCATTAAAGCCAGGGATGTCATATCTTTAGAATATGAAAAGCCAGTTATAATGATTAATTGCTCTAAGGAAAAGATAAATATTATTGTACTTAAGTGTATGTCTTGTCTCAGGATGTGGCCTTTTACTCACAATAAAATCATTTTGCCTCCATTTTGTCAGTGAATCGTAGATCTAAGGTAGAATATATCTGAAGCATGAAATGATCCTAAAGATCATTGAATTGTGAAAATGACTGGCTAAAGACATAATTAGGTTTTTTTAAATAGAGATTAGCGGACTGCAGTCCGGAAGACCCCCAATGTGAATGATAAGCCCAGGTTAAATAAGTCAATGGGTCCTGCTCGGTTAAGTATATAAGTAAGATCAATTTCACCTGACTTTTGATGGAATATTGATCAGATAACTACAGACAGAAAGGTTTTATTAACTTGTTTAAAACAGATAGAGATCAGATTTAATCAAGAGTGAGCAATAAATGACCAATTACTTGAATACTAGGGCTTGTTATTACCTTCTTTTTATGATGCTTGTCTGAGCGTGAATTGTTCAGATGAGCAGGCCTGCTAGATAAAATCTATTAAGAATCTATAAGTTAAACTGAGAAGATTCTGTTCATTTCATTCAGTAAATATCAAACAATGTATCTATCTATACTTGCTGATTAATCAATTGGCCAACTGATTAACATGCTAGAGATTTTGATTATTAAGAACTCTATCTACAAATAGTAACATTAAACATTTATTATGGCTACAGTTTTGTGAAACTTTTAAAACAATGAAATTATCTCCACTGCTCAAAATTACAAGAAAAATGTGATCTGCTGATTTGATTTCTGTCACAAATTTTGTGTAATTGACATTCTGATGAAAGGTAAAATATGATACATGAAGTGTTCAAACCTACACAATAATTTCTATTTATTTGAAAATGTATATATTTTTTTAGGATCAGGCTGTGCTAATGGGAAGCATTCAGCTTTATCTGGTTTCAGTGATTTGGCAGCTTGTGATGGGAATTGGACAGGTCACATAAGGAATGGCAGCACTGTCTGTGCTGCAGGGTGGAGAGTATGTTCATGGTATGATGCTGATCTCCTAAAACAATTAACCTGGGATGATGCCATATCGTTTAGTGGGTGCTATGCTTACAATGCAGCACAAGATGGCGGCAGGTGCAAAGAATGCAGAGATGATATGGGACAGGTATGTTTGATGACTGTGAATTATAGAATGATTGTAGAATGAATGTAATAATTTCATTATTCAACATGGAAGACAAAGCTGCTTGTGGGATTTTGAGATTGAAGTTTGATTGTAAAGTCCTTGACATAGCGGGGATCACGGTGGGTAAGACACTGGTTCGCTCACCTGGAGGTCAGTTGTTCGATGCCTGCATTGGCCTGGAAAGTTCATCCTGATTTTCTGGTGTGGTTCCCCCTTGTTAGTGATGCAGGACAGAGTACCTGACCAGGACAGCTGTCTAGTTGTTCAGATGATATGGAAAAGGAGGTTTTGTGTACACATTGGCATGCATGTAAAAGATCCCTTCACAGTTTGAATTCGATATAAGAGTGTAAAGTTTCCTTAACATAGAGTGTAATTTTGTTTTGGATTTCTTATGAATAAACACATCTGTGAGATTCATGCATTTAATTTAAACTATATTCACATGACAGGGTGAGAACTATTGTACTTGACCCATTCAAACACAGAATGACAATTGATCTAAAGATTAAATTCATTTGTTTTTGTTACTCGAACATGTCAATCAGATATAGACACTGATATCTTGTTTGTATAATTCATATACTCCCATTGGCAATATATAAAATTATAAATGTGTTATGAAAACGCTCCAGATTTAAATAGATGGGAAAATTTGTGAAAAGTGTTTACTGATCATTCTCTTCACAGATATATTCTGAAATATTATATTGTGACTATATTTTATTTCAACCTGAACAATAAACCTACTGGTGTGAAATCTGGTTGCTTATATTTTCCTCCATGTTGTGTCGATGTATATATTAGTGTATTTTAGAAAGGCATGACTTTCATGGCTTTTACTGATCATTAGAGTTTGCTATTGTGATTTAATGTATTATAATACATTCAGAACTGATTTGTTGCTCCCACATATATATTGGATAAACCATAAAACACATAAACATACACAAATACATATTTACAAAACAACAACAAACATTTACAATCAGATATAACTAAACTTTTCAGCAATTCGTTACAAATAAACCTTCTTTTACAGATGAACTATATGTAAAAGCTAAAACTGTCTATTGCCAGTTTTTCATTTGTCGTCAAACTTATATATTATCATGCAAAGCCTATAATCAATTCTTTACGATCAAATGGTTGAGATCAAAATGGATTAGAAATAGAATACCAGCAAGAATTTAAAATTAAAGATAAATTGGATAATCAAGACTTTCTTTTGCTAATAATGGACAATCTACACTACATCTTGTCAAACCATCATACACTATATAACTTCGACCAGAATAAACTAATTGGAATAAAATTTTCAATATATTAGTTTTTCATTGTCTGTTTTTTAACTATCATATCTAGAATGACCAGCTCTTTATCTAAATTGTATATAATGCATCTTTTAGGGAATTAGGTTTACAGCAATTAGGGTTAATTATGATAGAACATACAGAGATGTATAGAGTTAGACTTGTTGTGACTCCTATAAATGTCTTACAATATTAAAACAAGAGTAGCACTGACATTAATAGCTTTTTTATTGCCACATTTATGTAAATTCTAATTGAAAATAAGTATGTGTGTAATTCTCTTTGACAAAAAAGCTAATTTTATGACAGATAATGCTTGATTTGTGAATGTAAAAGATATTCAAGTTTTTAAAATATATTTTATGACAAATTTACTAGTATAAGATTTTTTATCACACTTTGAGCAACTTAATTACTGGAATGTTTTTTTTTTAAATGTACATTTAATGTGGGAGTATATTAATATTTTTTTATTAACCTATTTAAACTAGCTAACCATAATGAGTCCTATCAAATTTAAGAGTCATTCACTGAGTTATTGCCCCTGTCACCAAACTTTGTAAATACTTTACAAGCCAGTATTTCATGCTTTTTTTGTAGGCTTGCAACTGTTGTCCGATGAGTCATGCATCCTTTTTTAAGCCAAATTATTCCTCCTTTCAATTAAACTGTCTAAATAAATTAATTAATTGTAAAGGATTATAAGACAATTTGTTGACAGTGGGGAACTTTTTTTTTGTTGCTATGTTATTTGCATTTAGTTGTTATTTTTCTATACTTAAAGTAAGTATATGTGTTCATATTTGAAAATGGTATTGTTTGACTAGCTTCAGATGTCCAGGGTTTTAAAGGGACAATAACACTCTTGCTGGCTTGACAGGTCCAGAAAAAAAATAGCTTTATTCTAACTACTAGATGTTTAAGTGTCCTACCTGTTGTGTAAGTTATCCATTACAACCTATCTTACTTGTCCAGAGAGTTCGAAAATATGTTTAAATAAATCCAAGTTGCATTTGAAAGTGTTTATGTAAAGCTTTTCAAACCATGTTATGGCATGTGGTTGAATTTTTCCAATTTTTAAAATTAGGTGTGTTAAGATGAAATTTGTATCATTTATTAATTGGAATATTGTAAAATAGTACAATTTGTTGACCAGAATAAAGATTGGGACATATTATTCAGTTACAACAAGAGTGGTATTGGGGCTTTAAATAATCAGTATGATGGTCAGTGTGGTAGTAAACTATTATATTTTCAATTGGTCTGGTTTTAGAATGACAAACTACATTAAATGATAACAGATAAGTAGGGATTACCTGTTGCTTTATGGTAATAAAATGGGTCCAGCTACTTTACCATTGCTTGATCATGTCGCTCCAATATAGAGTCAAGTCAATTTGTAATGTGTTTTAAAGCAGACAGGTAGCAAATATCCTTGTTCATTTTATAGTAGTCATGACAGATATTATTAGCATTGTAGTCAGGCTCTCATCTATCATGGACATAAAATGGTCATCTACTACAATAGAGGGATGATAACCCCACAGGGAGCAATAGACCCACCACTAATCTTTTAACGCCATAAAATAACAAAATCTTAAAAAAGGTGTTTAGAGTATTAGATAAGTTAGACGGAATAGTTTATGTTTCACAGGTGAACAATACATTACATTGTATCTTCTATAAAGGCAGTAATAGTATTGTTGTTGAGATACTTGGATTTTGGGATACAAAGGGTTAATTTTAAACATCGTTTAATAGCAAAACTTTGTAATGTAAAAAAGATATTGTTCATTGAATTCGTGATCCTTAAGTAGATTTCCTATGAAAATTGCAAGTAGCAATTTAGCGAAATCGCAAGTAGCAATTTAGCAAGTTGTAAGAAATGTGGAATTTTAGAGAGACCACTTGTCACAATACAAATGCTGAGATGATTTAGGTATCCAAAAATCCAACTCTTGACTCTAGGAAGAAAGAATTTGAAATATATCTGCATTTGGAGCTAATCTTGATCTTGGCATCTATAAACTTAACTTCGTGTCTGGGTGCATTTGCATGTAGGATAAAAGATTTATAGCTATATAACTTATCACCACTCAGGATATGATAAATTATTTTAATATTACTAACCTTTTTGTTAGAAGAAAATACATTTAAATCAACCTAACCTGTCAACATTATACATCATTTAAAATACCCCCTACATGTACATGGGATGTAACTTCAGTTTATCCTTGTCAACTGTGCATAATAGGAAATAATATACGGTTGAAGTTTAACAACTACACTGTGCATTCATAACAAAATCTGTTAGAATTCGCAGACATATAGTGTACATCATCAACATATGAACAAGGATCTTCAACAGGTTGTCCAGAGTCCTTAATTGTATCATTACATTTTTTGGGCGTGACAAGAAGTAGGGTCGCCTGTCCAATCTCGTGGGTTCTATTCGGGTACTCTAGTTTCCTCCCACTGCTAAACACCCATATGTGCAAGCAATGTTTTAGTCTCAAAATGACCTAGTTTGTGTGGAATGGATGGTAAATCCTCTGTCTCTCTCACCTGTCACTCTCTCTCCCTCCTTCCCCATCCATCTTTTGGGAATTATTGATTATCAGTAATTTCTTAAAATGTAATTAGTGTCCAACACTTGTGATTAAACAGATGCAATTGAGAGAATTTAACAATCTTTTCTTGAACAATTAGAAATAATATTAGGGGTGGGCAAATGGAGAACCGAATTTTGGTGACAAGTGTTTTCTATGGCGATTTGGGCTGCTGAATCAGAATCTGGCGAAATTTTTGTTCTGTGACGTCATTTTATGTTGGTTCAGTGGCCGTTTTCAAAATGACTTTTTTTCAGTTATTACCCTCATATCGATATATGATGTTATCAAATCATATATCGAGTGCAATTTTAGAATCCACGGCCATGAAAACATATATTTTAACATATTGGACAACTAGTTTCAATATTATCTTGCTTTTATGACAAAAAAAGTTATTTTTCGGCCTCCATTTTGAAAACCACTGAACCAACCTAAAATGACGTCACAGAACAGAAATCTCATCGGATTCGGATTCAGCAGCCAAAATCGCCTTAGAAAACACTTGTCACCAAAATTTGACGTCCATTTGCCCACCCCTAATAATATAGTAGTTTAACAAAACCATCTGATTAACTTCCAGTATAGTAATCTGGTAGAACTCACAAAATATAATGGTGATCTATTGGCTACTGAAGGCTTATGGTACATTCACAATTAAATTAAGTTACATGGTTAATTATTATTAGCTCGATTTTAACATCATGTACCGCGAACAATTGCTTGCAGTCTTGCCTTTTCCATACTTCTATCGTCAGTGAGTAGGACCTGTATTATCTGGACTATTAACTTGAAGAACCTCTTGTAAACTTATTTTTATTACCAATCCTCCAGCATTAAAACATCAATACCGTTTATAAGCAAATGTGCAGTCCCGGGATATGTAATGATGAATAAATCTATAGAGCATAATTACACTAACATACCATAGTACAATAATCTGTGGAACACAGACATACATTTAACCAACAATACCATACACTGTTAACAAACAAAAACAAAATCAGGGAAAAATGAAAAAAAACCAACACCTATTAACCAACAAAAACAAAATTAAATATAAATAATAAGTTAAAAGCCGTTTTTTTTCCAGAATTTTACAAATGCCCAGTTTTTTTTTTGTGTAGGAATTTCCTTTTAATATTTAATAATAAGATCTCGGTTTCTCTCTGTTTACAATAATATATGTTATTAAAGATACTTAGTTTATACTTACAGGATGATATGGCAGGTATCGGTCAAGGATGTGCTCATCAAAATATTGGCCAGACATCCTGTATACCTGGTGGTAGAATTGATGCTAGCTGTTGTGTTGATTCTCACTTTCATAGAGCATGTCAGCACCAACCAGGTTTAACCAATGGTGTCTTTTGTTGCAAAATGCCAGGTACCTATAAGTAATAAGTCATACCATTCTCTACATTCATTATTCAAATTTAATACATCTTGACTTCGTCAGATTATGTTATAGTTTAAATTTCTCCCCTAACATTAATAATTCATTTGCTTTTTCAGTTTAAATTGTATTTGATACTTTACGAAAATCTGAAAAGGTTATGTAATACAATTTAAGAATTATTCAATACTTTATAACAATCCAAATATCTATGTAATGATTGAATTGGATTCTTGTTTTAGTTTTATATGGCTGTTGATATTTTTATTTCAGTAAAACTACCTCGAATTGTGGTAAAACCACCAGAAAAGATGCATGTATATACTGGTTTGATATTTTTATTAGCCTGTCAGGCTACAGGCATGCCACCTCCTAGGGTACAATGGTATAAAGATGGTACTCAGTTGTCAGAGGAGAATTCTAGAATCTCAGTTTTATCATCAGGTGAACACATAGTAGTATATTACTTGTACATCTATTAAAGATACTTTACCACAAAAGTATTTATTGGGTGGTTATTTCCAATAAAAGTATGGCAAATTGGGTATATATGGAAAGTGGAAACATCCAATCTTACCAGAAAAATACTGGATCCCCTGAAAAACACCCATGGACACATACAACAAGACACAAGTGTAAGGGATTCTCTAACTAGCAACCGGACATCTGCTCCAGTGACTTCAAAGGTTGCACGCTAAGATTGTCGGATTTCTCAGCATTTGTGACCACTTGATGTGTATGTTGATAAACTAGATGGTGAGCTTAAGCGTACAGCGGTTTCTGAGATAAAAAACATGGAAAAGGACGTGGGTTGTGGATAATTCAAGAATTTAATTTAAGCAAAATTTTGGATAGCTTAATTAGTAATTAATAAGTTGGAATTTGATTTAAGTCCAAATTTATCATCAAGTCACCCAGTTTGTACATAGGAATGTATCTTTAAATTCTGTATATAATACAAATATGAAAGAATTTTTGATAGTTATGATTTATCCCCAATAATCAAATGGAATGGGGTTTCACATCCTTTTGTTCTTTACCGACTGGGCTAATGATTTAAGGCATAAGCCATACAGTGTGCTATAAGGGAAGTTTCACTAAGATAGGGGCGCTATGGCCCACTCTTATTACAACTATGTTGTCCCTTGTTAGACAATCATAAGGTCTGTCATGGAGTCATGTGGTGTTGGTTTGATTCCCCACTTGTACGTGACAAGAAGTGGGATCAGCTTTCCAGCCTCATGTATTTTCGAAGGGTCCTCCTGTTTCCTCCCACTGCTAAAGACCCCTACGCGCAAGCAAATTATTAAATAAAATTGAATCATTATATTTTAGTCCCAAAATGACCTAGTTTGTGTCAAGTGGATGGTAAACCCCATTTCCCTTTAACTCTCTTCCATCCTGCATTGAACACAGGATCTCTAGGTTAGCTAGCCAATGTCTTACTCACTGAGTCACCATGCCCCCCTCCCCACCTAGAATTGTATTTCAAGGAATAATAATGAAGGAAGATAAGTAGGAAAAGTCAAGTCTAATATAATAAATTCTAACAATTATTAGAATACATTTTGTAACTTTTATTATTTTACATGAATATATTTCATTCGATGCAGAATATTTATAGGAATGTTTGTATTTCAGGTGATTTAATAGTTACGCTGGCTCGTAAATCAGATAGTGGTTTATATACATGTGAAGTTATTAATGAAGAAGGTATTGATATGGCCAGTTCTTATGTTGTTGTAGCAGGTAAGTCTAATCATTAATTATACTCAATATGCCAACATGTTACAAATATCGTAAGAAAAAAAGCCCCGGGGATTTTGTTTTACTATGATTTATCTGCAAGGAATGGTTCCTGTTTTTCCTTGGATGCATGACTGAGATCCAAACTTACTCTTCCGCCCCTCTTTTCCGCTTGGTGTGTAAGGTTTTTTCGTCATTTTCTTGGGATTATTTTTGTTACAAAAATCTTGGTTTGAATTTGAACTGTGAATCATTTTCAAGGAAAGAACCAAGCCTTCAATTTGACAGTTTCACTTCAAAATTAAAGCTACACACGTACACAGTTAAGGTAAATATGTCAATTTTTGTACATGCCTGAATTTTTCAAATTGTGATAACCTTTTAGACAGTTGACATTGACTGGTGATGAGGTATGGTTTAAATGCCTTTTACTAAAATGACAATTCTTAGTACTATTTCAAAAAATGAAATTAAAGAGAAGAGCTTGTTAATTTTTTGATGATGCAAATATTTACAGAGTATGACTCCGGTTGTGTGGATGGTACAACGGAGGGTCTACATATACATAAAAATATACATGCCTGTGGAGGATCATGGAAGGGTCATGTAAGACGTGGACGTAGTTTATGTCGAAAGGGTTGGAGAGTATGTAATCCTAAAGATAGAAATAGTTTAGAGGAATTAACTTGGTTAGATATGTTTGACTTGGCAGGATGTTATGCTTATAATGCTGCAACATATAAAGGTGCTTGTAAAAAGTAAGTACATAACTCTAACCTGGATTTATTGAATTCTCTTTAAATTCAAATTGAAATTTAAAAAAAACATACAAAACACTGAGGTTTCTCTGAAGACTAAAGGGAGATAACTTTATATTATTAAAGAATTCGGACTGGTAATTCTTTCCCCATCAATTCAATGCTGAATGTTTTCTATTTGTTGGCCTATCAAAATATGTATTTGATATTAATCTTTATAACTGTTAGAAGCCCAAACATGTAACAATCATCTGATAAGAATATTGAAGGGTGTATTTCTTTAGTGATTTCCCCAATTCATTCACTTCTTTGATTCTAATCTCGATCTCAGAGATAAGGTAACTTTTTGTTTATCTCTGCTAAAACTTGCGCCAGACATTTTATATGTCTAGTGAGGAATCTAAAAGATATAAATTGACATTGATGCTACTTGTATGTGCTTTCTGAATGTAAGATAATTATATTCTTTGTTATGATGGGCAGTTTGAATCCTAACCTTGAAGACTAAAGGGAGATAATCAAAAGTTTATGAAGAGTAAACAAGTTTTCATATCAATTATATTGATTTTGCTATTCAGATGTGTCGATAGTCGAATGGCAGGAGTAGGAAGGCAGTGTGGGTTGATACGTTATTCTCAGAAATCCTGTTTATCTCATGGTCGAGTTGATGTATATAACCCTAGGAAGAGTATAGCTTGTGAATATAAAGAAGGTGATGTCTCAGGTGTACTTTGCTGTAAGAAGAAGAAGAAAAATCACAAGAAAAAACTTGGTAAAGAATAAAATATGATATAATTAACTTCACCTTCCTCAAATTTTATATGTTTGAAATATATAGAGGATATTCTTTGGAAAATAAAATGAAATGGCTGGATAATTCTGGGATAAAATATGATATAATTAACATCATCTTCCTTGAATTTTATATGTTTGAAATATATCGAGAATATTCTTTGGAAAATCAAATGAAATGGCTGGATAATTCTGGGATAAAATATGATATTATTAACATCATCTTCCTTGAATTTTATATGTTTGAAATATATCGAGAATATTCTTTGGAAAATCAAATGAAATGGCTGGATAATTCTGGGATAAAATATGATATTATTAACATCATCTTCCTTGAATTTTATATGTTTGAAATATATCGAGAATATTCTTTGGAAAATAAAATGAAATGGCTGGATAATTGTGTTATTTTCAGAAAGGAGACGCTATTGTCGAGATGAGTGTAAAAATGGAGGAGTTTGTGTTGGTCATAATCGATGTCATTGTGCTATTGGTTATAAAGGAGCAAGTTGTCAAAATGGTAAGTCATGCTTTGGGTTGTTTTATCAGTAAGAAAACTTTTCAGAACTAAAAATGTAATGTTAAAAAAATATTCTTAATTTTGATTGAGCATTGTTTCCGCCATAACAACTGGCAGGTTTGGCTCATAGCTAAAAATTGTGATGTAGGTTGTCCATGGGCCAGTTATACTTTCACTTTCTGGATTACTTGCTGCTTGATTTATTTGGAATGTTCTTGAATTAAGTTTTCATTGGATTTTTAGTGTCAACACTTTTTGTACGGTTGTTTATTTTTGTTAGCTTTTAAATTATTTTCAACACTGTTTATTTTATTAATTTTTCTGTGTCTACCTTATTGAGAAATTATCTGGGATTGAATATTACACATTGTAAATGATTTTCAGATTTGAATAATTTCTTCATCAAAAAAGGGGGGTTAAATGACAGAATAGTTAGCATGTGCATGCTGTATCATAGGGTTTATCATTTAGTCAACTGGCGCAGTTTCGATTCCCCAGTTGTATGTTGGATTTCTCCAGGCCCTACTGCTAAAGACCCTTTGGAAAACCAAACTATTGACAAACATTAAACCATGTGTTAGTCCCGAAATGACCAAGTTTATGTCGAATGGACATTAAACCCCATTTCTCTCTCTCACTCATTAAAAAAAGTAATAAGAAATATGTTTAAATATGTATATAATTATTGATGTATATTTTTTGTAGCTATCTGTAAACCAGGATGTGGTAGTAAAGGTCATTGTATCAAACCAAATAAATGTAAATGTCAGCTTGGTTATTCTGGTAAACACTGCAACAAAAAATCAAAGGGATGTAAACGACCATGTTTAAATGGTGGTAGATGTCTGAAAAGGAAATGTCAGTGTCCCCAAACACATTGGGGAAATTCCTGCCAATACTGTAAGTTGAGGATATTATGCAAATTGATATGAAGCTATATCATATAAAATTTGAATTTGATAAAGTTATTTATGTTGAAGTTGAAACATGTATTAAGCTCTTTAATTAAAAGGTGTGACAGAAAGGGCAAATTTTTCATTTTTTCATCCGTTTAAATGTATTATGTGTAATGTTGTTTTTATTTTCTTGCAGTACTACAGCATATTATACTCTCTAAGCTAAACAGAACAGAAAGATAATTTTAATACTGCCAATTTTTGGTATTTCATAGAAACTATTGGTCGTTTTTAAACGTAGTATAAGCTTGAATGACAAAATATATCTAGTTATGCATATTTTCAGTGAATAAATCTTATTCCAAAAAGCAATTTAAACTTAATATTATTGCAATAATGTATCATACTGGAAGTTGTAGTAAATTTTACATGGTTGTTTTGATGTTAGTGATGTAATTTTTATTGACTTATATCTGTCATATTATATATGTTGTTGTTCGTATTTGTTTAAGATACAGAAAAAGAAAGAAGGTTATTTTGGTGTAATTAATTTTGAAGTTATTGTTATTGTTTTTCTATGTTTATGGTAAATTTTAAAAATTCATTGAAATCTAAAAAATTGCTAAGTTTTACATCTTAGTATGCTGTTCACTATTTTTTATTTTTATCTCGCATTGTACTGCAGATTAAAAGTTTGTCTTCAGTTTCCAAGTCGACTGTCTACTATCAAATGTAACACAACCACAACTTTAATAAAATAGTTATTTGTGTGTATTGCTCTTACAAAGATATAATCTATAGCAAAATATCAATTTGTTCAGTAAGCTGGGAAAAGGGAGACAACTAAAGCATATCACCTCCCTTTGCCTGTTAAATTATGTTATAATTAATTTATCAAATAAATATTGAGTAGGCCTACAATAAATTACATTTTTATAAGGTTTTCGATTCTGTTATTTAAAACATTTTGCTTATTCAAACAGTTTTTGAAGATATTATCGTATGAATATCCACTGACCCATTGGAAACTAATCATGAATAAATTTAATGATGTTGGTATGTAAATACTGTTGTGTGAATCAAACACATCATGCCAGTCAGTGACTTAGTTGAGATAAAGTAAAACATAGTCAATATGTCTCCACAATACTAACAGACCAAAATGCTTGCCAATTTAAAACTATTGTACCTTAAAATCAAATCACTGTAACAAAAAGGCACTGAAATAATGGTTAGAAAATTTGGTTATATTTAAAGTTACTTTCCTGCGAACAAACTGGGAGATTTCATGATATATGTGGACTAAAAAAATATTGAAACTAATTAATCTATCCCAATTTTGCTTAAAATCTTTTTCAAAACATTGAATTTGCTAGGTGAACCCTGCTATAAAAAAATCATTTAAAAGAGGTCATGTGTCACAGCACCTAGCAACAGGTACGTGAAGCCAGAGGAGAATTTATTGCATATACAAGACGATGTTGTCTTTAATCATTGATCATTTATCATAAATATTGAAGTCTTATTAAATCCACTACCTACGTCTTTTTGTTGCTATTTTTATCTAAGAAACTGTTGTATGCTTAAGCTCACTATCAATTTTATCAACACATACATCAAGCGCTCACAAGCAGACATCCTTAATCGTGCAGACATCCCTTATCGTTGGGTTGTCGATTAGGGGAAACCTTACATTTTTGTCCTGTACACTACGCTCCATGAGTGTTTTTCAGGGAATCCCAATATTTTTCTAGTAAGATTTGATATTTCTACTTTCCATATATACCAAATTTGCCATACTTTTATTGAAAATCCCCCCCCCCCACCCCGATAAATACTTGTTTTGGAAAGTATCTTTAAGATGTTTTAACATTAATTGGAATCACAGTCTGAACAAATAATACAACCTTTAATAAGTATTCAAAGATGTAAATGCATTATTGATTTTTTATTACTTTATTGTAATTTAAACTTTGTTTGCTACTTTGTCATATTTTGATGTAAATAATAGTCCAGACATTTTTTTATTATTCTATACAAATAAAACCTCTAGATTTGTAGATATATGTATTTAATATTATATTGTTTTAAAAAAGAAGAACAATGGTTTCAGTAATATTTTGAGATATTATATCTTGTATCAGTAATAAAGATTAATAAAAGAAATATCTACAACTCGGAAGTCGTTTTCCTGGAGTTTGTATATGCTCAGAAATAATGTAGTGGAAGATATGTCTAGCAAATCAGCATTTTGAAGTATGTTTGTCATGTTTACAGGACAGGAATAATAGCTATGCTTAAAATACAGATGTGACGTCATCCTTTGATGTTGGAGTACCATTATTTCAAATAATGTACGGGCAACATGCCTAGGGTAAATTATAACAATATCCGACTGGCATGACCCTTTTCACTGTAAACGCACGTGCGGAATGTCTGTATTTTATGTAGTTTATAATCATCTCAGGCTTAGACATTGTTAATAAATTGTAACAACAGACCGTTAGGTCTCGCCCTCGACCATTAAACCACACATAATTTGAAATAATATACGATGTATGCCAAAATTTGGTGACGAGCACAATAACTCAATTTTTTTTAATTTCGATAGGGTTCCCGTTTAGCAAGAACAAAATATTTTGATAGGGTCTCCTCTTGTTTCAAGTCCAATTAACAATCTAAGCAAGTTTGATATAAACAAAAAACAAAAAAAATCTCTGACCTGTAGGCCTACAGCGTTTTGAAGGGTGCCTCTTTATAACTAGCCGAAAAATCTTTGAGGTTTTCTTTATAAAGAGCATAAGCTTTTATTTCGATGGTTAATGTAAATCCGTCGGCTTTACGGATAGAAATTGTGGAATAAGCTTTATTTTGTAGGTTCTGATGTTTGATAACAAAAAAACAATGTTAACATTTTATTTGAGTAGCCTAGGTCTTCCAAGTTTCGGAGGCCATTATTTGAGTGTAGCCATTGCGATAATATTCCAAATTATTTTTTTATTTTCACCTTTCTGTCCCCCGCCTTTCGAAGAAAGCAGGGGACTATTAAAATGGGTTTGTTAACTTTCATTACATCAATTGACTAAGTTCGATAATGGGCATTTTCTGCTCATGGTAAGCAGAGCGATAAGCAATTTGATTGGTCAAGACTTTGGAACTGAATAACTCTCATTCTAATTGAGTTAGAATGTTCAAACTTAGTGTGAGTGTTTATTAGGTCAATTTCTTGATGGAATTTGAAGATGAGCATTTTCTGCTTAGGGTAAGCAGAGGCAAGCAATCTGATTGGTTGATGCTTTGGGGCACGATAACTTAAATTCTAATGAAGTGAGAGTGATGAAACTTGGTGTGTAGTTACATTACAGCAATACCTTGACTGAGTTCGATAATGAGCATGTTAATAATCGCGTCATTTTACAAGGGTAGCAAATTAGGCCTGAGGCCTTTTTTCAATTTGGCCCTTGGCACAGATCGTGCGAATGATTTCGATCATTACTGCAGGAAGAAAGCGAAGAACTCAGGGGAAACCTGCCTGGTCGGACGGGAGACAGAATACCCCTCTCACTTACAACGATAAAGTTCTTGTCCTGAGCTGGGATTGAACCCTCGTTGCATTGGTGAGAAGCCGCCTCTCTATCGCCACAGCTATCCGACCAGCTCTGCTCATGGTAAGCAGGGCAATAAGCAATTTGATTGGTCGAGACTCTGGAACACAATATCTCTCATTCTAATTGAGTTAGAATGTTTACACTTGGTGTAGGTGTTTATTATGTCAATACCTTGATGGAATTCGAAGGTGAGCATTTTCTGCTTAGGGTAAGCAGAGATAAGCAATTTGATTGGTTGATGCTTATTAAGTTCTGATTAAGTGAGAGTGAGGACACTTGTTGTATAGCTTTAGCTTTATTACACCGATACATTGACCAAGTTCGATAATCAACATTTTCTGCTGAGGGTAAGCAGAACGATAAGCAATCTGATTGGTTGATGCTTTGGGCACGATAACTTTAGTTGTAATGAAGTTATGTATGAATATAGATTCATTTTATTATTACCTTGTTGACTAAGTTCTATGGTGCAAATTTTCTGCTTAGGCTAAGAAGTGATTAGCAATTTTATTGGTCAAGACTTTGGAACATAACTCTGCTTTTAATTTAGGTAGAATTTTGAACTTAATGTAGAGGATCATTAGGCGAATGTCTTGACTAAGTTCAATAATAAACATTTTGAGCAAAAGCTAATTTTTGAAAAAATAAATGTTCTATTAATTAATATGTGTCATCTTATTATTTTGGGATTTCACTGTTGGCTTCTTTATAATGTTATCGACATATCAACAGTAATTTTGGCAATGTATAAATATTGGCGGCATTTCACGATGGCGCCCATTTTTAGCGGGAAAATCGGTCGATGTGCTGATTTCGACTATGTAGTAGTGTTTGGTGTCAATAATATGTTTTCGGGGTCACAGATTCCATTCCTGACATTTACAAGTTTGAAGAGAGAGAGAAATGGGGTTTAACGTCCACTCGACACAAACTAGGTCATTTTGGGACTAACGTATGATTTTCAATTTTTATTTCGATAATTCGCATGCGCGTAGGAGTCTTTAGCAGTGGGAGGAAACCGGTGTGCCTGGAGGAAACCCACGAGGTTGAGAAGGCGCCCCTATTTCCATGTCACATTTACGCTCACACTAGGGCTCGAAACCACAGTCGCAAGCCAGAGGTTACCGTCCAGCTAGGGGTCGAAGCGCGGCACTCTAGACTACAAGTTTGAATGAGACATCTCAAAACCTTTGTTCCGTAGAGCTTCATGGGCGGGTCCAGTAATTTTTTTCAGGAGGGGGTGTGGCTAGAAAACGAACCTTATATCTTCACCACCCTCCGTGGTTCGAGATAAGCTTTGATGCCATTCATTACCTCCGACGTTGCAATGTCCGTCGTGGATCACTCCCGCTAAGATTACACAAAATTGACAGCATTTTTCATCGAAACAACGATTGATTATTGTAATTTTTAATATTTCCGCCACACACAACTACAATTAAGGACTTTATCTTACCTGAAACGGGTACAAATCGTCGTATTTAAAATCGAGGCGTTAAGCCGTTATTCTCCATTTTGACGGCTGTCATGAACGCGGGGCTAAATATAACAGCCATAGAAATCTAGACAAAAAGGCAATTTTGGACTTTATCGTATCCGCCAGGATATCTTTAAAGGGGCATGTACTAAAGGGATGTGTATAGTTGGCGCATGCGTAAATGAGTGTAATTATGAAAGAAAGTTGATATCGATCAATGTCGAACAAAATCGCCGCTTCATAACTTTAAACGCGAATATTTAGAGTTAGGCCTCTGTAAGTTTAATTAGTCATAATAGCACAAACTTATCTTATTTTAAATATGTTACATGACGCCAAACTGATGGGTGCAAATCGCAGCTAAAAATAACACATAAATATATCTCAACGTTTTTAGCTACGTTCTCGTAGCTTGGGTTTGGCAGGCTCCTGTTTTTTCTACAGTTTGTGTCTATTTCCTTTTCTGTGGATGCTGTCCTATTTGCTTACTGTGTGTTATGTGCCACGACCTCTGATTGGACAACGCTAATTAGTCACGTGTAAATATAACGAGCGCGAAAGTTCGGGAATTGTCCAGTACTGAAGCAACGGTTAGACGTTGTTAAACTCGCGGCCGTTGCTTCAGGAACATGACGGAATTTAGAGACGATAATGGCATCATGCATTGTCAACAAGTTGACAGCCGATGAAAGTTTTTCTTTAATTGAGAAAGCAAAAAAAAAAGGCAATTGAAGCAAAAGGAAATTCTTTGTTGGTCAGCCACGATTTACAACAACCTTGACATTGATGGAACCTTGAACTTTGCAAATCGTTTGTCACATGTAGACATTTCAGCTAGAAGCGCGAGACTTAATAATCGTAACGATATTTTTAACGAAGGAATCTGATTAGATCACAAGCTGGGCTAATACCAAATCAAACTTAGTGCCGAATTATACAGAGTATTACGTCAATGGCTTGATAAGATGTACTTAGTTAAGGCTAGATCAATCCTTCTATTGAAGATGAATTTCCGTAGGCATTTATATACACTCCAATACCCCGTTTGTCGTCAATTTTTATAATGAATAAATATGATCACATTGTGATATCACACATGTCTATAGCATCATTTCGATGTCAATCCCATCCCACAATTAATCTGATGATACCGGATAAAGCACACGACCGTTACACTTTTTCTTATAAAGCTCTGGGCCCACTCTTGATCTTGTACAAGGTTTCAGTTACAGGTGCATTAAATCATTGCAACAATATACGCCGATGTGTAAAATATTGACTGGGGCGGCTCCACATGCCAAAATAACGTACATTATGCAATAGGTAAATCTGTCTATTGCGGGTTGATTATGGGAGTGTCATGTGGATATTTGTCTAAATTATGATTATATAACATTTGAAGCTAACAAAAAGCTCCGGAATAGACATAATTAGTTCTTACATAATGCATCGTTATAGGGTCTAATATAGTCTAAAGATAGTATGAGATATTCGGGGATCAGGTTTTCTAAAAATCATTTAAAACAATAAATTACTTATATCTGAAATGACATATTGTATTAAAGAAACACTACGTTGTATTTGCAAAAAAGAATGATAAAATTATCACAATTATTTCTTTCAGGTTAACTTTAATTCTTTATTCATTTTCATCTTCTTCTTCAAGCTCGCCTCTTTCTTTTGTCTTTACCACCCTTTTGGCCATTAGATCTTCTTTGGTCTCTCTGTCGCCGAGCGTCTCCTTTCTCGTGTTTACCTCTGTTGCTTCGGCGTCTATTTTTTGTGTGACCAGCAGCTTTCCTAGCAGCTGCTGTAATACCAGCTCTCACAGCTATCCCTTCCAATGGCACCAATGCATCAGCCCCTGATATTAAACTATGGGAATTTCTTGACAACTGTAAGTTAAAATAAATTTAAATGTCATATTTGTCATAGTTCGTCAAGTTGTGAGAAGAATTTTGCTAGGACAACGGCTTATTGAAATTGTTTCCAATTTACTGTCACTTACTAAATTCCGTACTAGGATCAGCTATTGGTTAAAAACGTGAATGATACTTGTCAAAACGTCGTGTGTTCCCCGGTCGCTAGATGCCACTTAAAGATTATGTCCATGTAGGAACTATCCGAGAAAACGGCCGAAAATCATCCAATATGGTCCACTCACAGGTAGAAAAGGATGGATTGGAATATCATGATCACCAGCTTTATAATAATTATGATTATATTACCGTATCATTAAATAGAACGTATAAATAAAACGTACATATATATAGGTCACACACATCAGTAACTGTTTGTCGTCGTTTTTCTTTCCCACAAATAGTCATTGGTCTTCGGTGAATTATAGAGCCCGACGTATTTTCTCCATGAAAAACTTGTTGTAATTGTAAATGTAAAAACAGCAAAAAGTGTGAGTTCTTAAGACAGGACTATAAAAAAGAGAATCACTTACCTCACTGCCTGGAGAAGCCGAGAGAGATTGGAAAAAATGACCAACATCTCCGATAACAGAAATGATCACCAGGGATAGAAACATAGCTTGGTAGACCTTCATTTTTATATTAGCTTTATTAACCTGCAATAAAGAAAACAAATATAGAAAATGAAATCATTTTAAAGGGGATTTCGCTTAATAAACTAAAAAAAATCTATATATTTGTCTTTTGCCATCAGTGTATGTATAACAAGATAACAAGTTATTAATACTATTCCTCCGTATAGGACTTCAACCTCGGACTGCTAAATTGATAATTTTCATCCTATCATGTAATATAACGACAATAATTATTCCCAAACTAATGTTTTACTTACCTGCTAATACCCTTTATCTTGCTGCTGTAGCTTGTAATGATGTTTTATATACAATATGTGCCCCTCCCGGCTGAAAAACATCCGGGTTACAGTGGATAATTCATAACATTCTGGGAAATTTCCCACTCAGTACGCTTTGACGTCTTTAATAGACGGATATGAATGACATTATGCATGCAACCTTCAGGTGGACATGAAAGATATGTCATGTTTTTTTTATCGTGTGAAGTTTAGACAGACGTTAACCAGTTCAACTGATCTTATTAGATCTGAGTGCTTCGTTCGACACGATTGATCAACCGACCCTCTTTGAGAGACTTGGAGATCGCTACGGCATATCTGCAGGAACCGCTCTGGGTCCAGTCATACTTAAATGGCCGAACACAGGGGGTCCAGATTGATTCCCTACAGTCGAGTCCTAAGATTCTTGAATACCGTGTTCCCCAAGGATCAGCAGTTCTTGGTTATGTTGTATTAACAGCCTGCACTGCTCCAATCAGTGACATCATTATTTTCTAAGTAAGCCTCAATTACAACCTCTATGTCGACGACACGCAACTTTATGTAGAACTTGGCCTCTTTCCAAACACCAATATCAAGGACCTAGAAAACTGTATCGAAAAGTAAGACTGTGGATGCACTGTAACTATTTAGAATTAAATGATGATAAAACAGAGAGCATAACCATTGGCAACAAAAAAAACCATTGATTTAAATTCTGTAACCATTGGAAACACAAATATTCCGTTAACCGGTTGTGTTAGAAACCTTGGTGTATATTCGACTAGAAAGATAAAAAACAAGTTTCCAACATCAGCAAAAAAAGCAAACTTTCATTTGTACACTATTGGAAAGATTCGATCATTTATAAAACTTAATACCACATAATTTAAATTAAAGCTCTTGTTATATCATCTCTTGATTATTGTAACTCGTTGTTATACTCTCTGCCAAATTCCTACTTGATCAACTACAAAATTTCAAAATAAGGCTGCCAGAATTGTGACCAGGACTAAACTATCTGAACATATTGCACCCGTTTTAAAATAAAGATTAACACTGCGGCTACCTATAGCTATTAAACACCGGATTAATTTTGAGATAACTTTTAACTGTATCAACGACCCTCTGCACCGGCTTATTAAAGATACATTATGTAAGATTTAGATACAGAACTAGCAATTCTTGCTACAATAGTTCGAAAGTAGATGGTGTAAAATAAATTATTTGAAATTTCCCTTTAAATTACTCCATTGCAAGCGAAGATATTAGCCTTTGAAGGTTTGACAGACGTGTGCAATAATTTCAACCACAGTATCCTGGATGATCAAAACTAAGTCTCGTACCTCCATATTTGATTAAATCAAAGTATCGCTGAACCGTTTTAATCTGCTTAATATCGGAGAAATCTGATGCCATCGAGAGTTGATTAAGGTCTGGATCAGTTAATTAATGTCTAATTAATACTTCAGAAAAGAAAGACCTCTGGTTTGTTTATCTTTTCCGTGCTACGATCATGGTTATATTAGATGGTTTTACACATGAGAAAAAACGAAATAAAATGGGGTTTAACTTCCTACTGTTCTGCTCCGACTGGGCTAATGATATAATGAACATGGGCATATCATCTCTTGATTATTGTAACTCGTTGTTATACTCTCTGCCAAATTCCTACTTGATCAACTACAAAAATTCAAAATAAGGCTGCCAGAATTGTGACCAGGACTAAACTATCTGAACATATTGCACCCGTTTTAAAAAAAAGATTAACACTGCGGCTACCTATAGCTATTAAACACCGGATTAATTTTGAGATAACTTTTAACTGTATCAACGACCCTCTGCACCGGCTTATTAAAGATACATTATGTAAGATTTAGATACAGAACTAGCAATTCTTGCTACAATAGTTCGAAAGTAGATGGTGTAAAATAAATTATTTGAAATTTCCCTTTACATTACTTTATTGCAAGCGAAGATATTAGCCTTTGAAGGTTTGACAGACGTGTGCAATAATTTCAACCACAGTATCCTGGATGATCAAAACTAAGTCTCGTACCTCCATATTTGATTAAATCAAAGTATCGCTGAACCGTTTTAATCTGCTTAATATCGGAGAAATCTGATGCCATCGAGAGTTGATTAAGGTCTGGATCAGTTAATTAATGTCTAATTAATACTTCAGAAAAGAAAGACCTCTGGTTTGTTTATCTTTTCCGTGCTACGATCATGGTTATATTAGATGGTTTTACACATGAGAAAAAACGAAATAAAATGGGGTTTAACTTCCTACTGTTCTGCTCCGACTGGGCTAATGATATAATGAACATGGGCATACGCCACACAGTGTGCTATGAGCGCAATTTTGCCCGGACAGCGGCACTATGGCCTACTCTTATATCGAACTCCAACTGCCAATGTATACACGGGACCTCTGTTTTTCGTCCCATTCGAACGACTTGACAGCTGTTCTTGCCAGGCCCTCCAGTAGGTTTGTAATAAACAAATTGAAATTCAAAGAATATAATTGTTTTGTCTCGTCGGGTCTTCCGATTTGAAAGGGTTTTGGTGACAGTCATGGTTTAGGATATTCCGCTTGCGTACGATTTTACTTGGAGCCACTGTGACACTCTTGAGGTCGGACGGCCAAATCGTCTGGGTGACACTGTCGTGTGTCTAGGTAGGACTGGCGTTGATATTAAAGAAGACTTCAAACTCTTTCCTGTTCTTTGAAGATAGCTTTATATGTGACAATAATAACTATTTTACAACTTCGAGACAGCTATAGTTCTATAGGTATTTAGATGTTAACCACAAATAAAATTAACCTATTATGTCCACCCTAGCCTCTAGCCGTGGAGGCTATAGGTCTTGTGATCCCCTTGAGATCTGAATGATTGTCTGAAGTAAATCGAACGCGCTCTATACTATATAGAAAATATAATACGTCGGCTATTAGGGCGGGAAAATTACCATTTTTTGGGTAAGTGTTTCGTAAAGGCACCGGTTTACGTCAACACTATTCTAGATAATTGCACTAATCCGTGCACGAGATAGCTGGACCATAAATCCTACTTTTAACAATGGATACTGTTAGTTAGATGGTTAATGTAACGCGGCTTTACGGGTAGAAATTTTGGAATAAACTTTATTTTGTAGGTTTTGATGTTTGATGACAAAAAAACAATGTTGACATTTTATTTGAGTAGCCTAGGTCTTCCAAGTTTGGGAGGCCATTATTTGAGGGTAGCCATTTTCCAATAATATCCCAATTTTTTTTTATTTTCACCTTTTTTATAATGTTATCGACAAATCAACAGTGATTTTGGCAATGTATAAATATTGGCGGCATTTCACGATGATATTTTCAAGATGGCGCCCATTTTTAGCGGGAAAATCGGTCGATGTGCTGATTTTGATTAAGTAGTAGTGTTTGGTGTCAATATATGTTATCGGGGTTACAGATTCCATTCCTGACATTTACAGGTTTGAAAGAGACATCTCAAAAACTATGTTCCGTAAAGTTTCATGGTCGGATCCAGTAATTGTTTTCAGGAGGGGATTTGGCTAAATAACAAACCTTATCTCTTCACCCTTCGTGGTTCGAGCTAAGCTTTGATTCCATTACCTACAACGTTGCAATGCCCGTCGTGGATCACTCCCGCTAAGATCACACAAAATTGACAGCATTTTCATCGAAACAACAATTGATTATTGTTATTTTTAATATTTCCGCCACACACAACTACAATCAAGGACTTTATCTTACCTGAAACGAGTACAAATCGTCGTATTTAAAATCGAGGCGTTAAGCCGTTACTAAGACCGCCATCTTTTTTAAGGCAAATTTTGGCGGCTGTCATGAATGCGGGGCTTAATATAACAGCCATAGAAATCTAGACAAAAAGGCAATTTTGGACTTGATCGTATCCGTCCGGATATTTTATGTCTTGTTCGCAGGTTTTTTTGTTTTTTGTTTTTGTTTTTGTTTGTGTGTAGTGCAGTCCCCCTGCATTTACTATTAAAGGGGCGTGTACTAAAGGAATGTGTAGTGTTGGCGCATGCGTTAATGAGTGTCATTATGAAAGAATGTTGATATCGGTCAATGTCGAACAAAACCGCCGCTTCATAAGTTTAAACGCGAATATTTAGAGTTAGGCGATAGTTGTACCACTACATTGACCTCTGTAAGCTTAATTAGTCATAATAGCACAAATTTATCTTATTTTAAAGATGTTACATGACGCCAAACTGATGGGTTCAAATCGTAGCTAAAAACAAACACATAAGTATATCTCAACGTTTTTAGCTACGTTCTCGTAGCTAGGGTTTGGCAGGCTCCTGTTATGGATACTTTACAGTTTGTGTCTATTTCTATTTCTGTTCACGCTGTCACATTTGCTTACTGTGTGTTATGTGCCACGACCTCTGATTGGACAACGCTAATTAGTCACGTGTAAACACAACGAGCGCAAAAGTTCGGGAATTGTCCAGTATTGAAGCAACGGTTAGACGTTGTAAAACTCGCGGTCGTTGCTTCAGGAACATGACGGAATTTAGAGACGATACTGGCATCATAGTTGACAGCCGTTGGAAGGGTTTTTTTTAATTGAGAAACTTACGGAAAACCAAAAAAAGGGCAATTTAAGCAGAAGGAAACTCTTTGTTGGTCAGCCACGATTTCCAACAACCTTGACATGGAACCTTGAACTTTGCAAATCGATTGTCACATATAGACATTTCAGCTAGAAGCGCGAGACTTGATAATCGTAACGATATTTTTAACGAATGAATCTGATTAGATCACAAGCTGGGTTTATACCCAATCAAACTTAGTGCCGAAATATACAGAGTATTACGTCAAGGGCTTGATAAGATGTACTTATTTAAGGCGAGACCAACCCTTCTATTGAAGATGAATTTCCGTAGGCATATACATACACTCTGAGCTTTTTTAAGAGAAAACTCCAACACCCCGTTTGTCGTCAATATTTATAATGAATAGATATGATCACATTGTGATATCACACATGTCTATATCATTATTTCAATGTCAATCCCATCCCACAATTAATCTGATGATACCGGATAAAGCACATGACCGTTTCACTTTTCTCATAAAGTGTTGTTTTACAAATTTGTTTATGTAGCTGAGCAGGGAGGGGTTTGGACCCTCCAAACAACCCCTCTGGACCCACCCTTGAGCTTGTGCAAAGTTATTAGTTACAGGTGCATTAAATCATTGCAACAATATACGCTAATGTGTATAATTTTGACTGGGGTGGATCGACATGCCAAAAATTCAAACTTCAACGTACATTATGCAAGAGGTAAATCTGTCTATTTCGGGTTGATTATGGGAGTGTCATGTGGATAAATGTCTAAATTATGATTTATATAACATTTGAAGCTAAAAAAAAGCTCCGGAATAGACATAATTAATTCTTACATAATGCATCGTTATAAGGTCTAATATAGTCTAAACATAGTATGAGATATTCGGGGATCAGGTTTTCTAAAAATTCATTTAAAACAATAAATTACTTATATCTTAAATGACATTTTGTATTAAAGAAACATTACGTTGTATTTGCAAAGAAGAATGATAAAATTATCACAACTATTTCTTTCAGGTTAACTTTAATTCTTTATTCCTTTTCATCTTCCTCTTCCACCTCGTCTCTTACTTTTGCCTTTACCACCCTTTTGTCCATCAGATCTGCTTTGGTCTCTCTGTCGTCGAGCGTCTCCTTTCTGGTGTTTACCTCTGTTGCTTGGGCGTCTATTTTTTGTGTGACCAGCAGCTTTCCTAGCAGCTGCTCTCCCAGCAGCTCTCCTAGCAGCTGCACTGATACCAGCTCTCACAACTAGCCCCACCAATGGCGCAAATGCATCAGCCCCTGATATTAAACTGTGAAGGTGCGAGAAGAATTTTGCTAGGACAACGGCTTATTAAAATTGTTCCTAATTTACTGTCACTTACTAAATCTCGTACTAGGATCAGGCTTTTACTATTGGTTGAAAACGTGAATGATACTTGTCGAAACGTCGTGCTTTTAGAATAAACCAGTGATTGGTATCCCTTAAAAATTGTATTCTGTTTCATGTGTTACCCGGTCGCTAAATGCCATTAGATTATGTTCATGAAGGAACTATCCGAGAAAACGGCCGAAAATTATTCAATATGTTCTACTCACAATTAGAAAAGTATGGGCTATCATGATCCCCAGCTTTATAATAATTATGATTATACTAATAAAACGTATAAATAAAACTTATATATATATAAACCTTTATACATTGTATAATTAAAGCGAGGTCTGATTCATTAGGTCACACACATCAGGAACTGTTTTAAGTCGTTTTTCTTTCCGACAAAAAGTCATTGGTCTTCGGTGAATTATAGAGCCCGACGTATTTTCCCTTATGGACAAATTTTCGTAATTGCAAATCTAAAAACAGCAAAAAGTGTGAGTTTTTAAGACATGACTATAAAAAAGAGAGTCACTTACCTCACTGCCTGGAGAAGCCGAGAGAGACTGGAAAAAATGACCCACGTCGCCGATAACAGATATGATCACAAGGGACACAAACATAGCTTGATAGACCTTCATTTTTATATTAGCTTTATTAACCTGCAATATAGAAAACAAATATTTTCTATAGAAAATGAAATCAATTTAAAGGGGATTTCGCTTTAAAAACTAGGAAAAAAATCTATATATTTGTCTTTTGTCATCAGTGTATGTATACAAGATAACAAGTTATTAATAATATTCCTCCGTACAGGACTTCAACCTCGGACTGCTAAATTGAAAATTTTCATCCTATCATGTAATATAACGACAATAATTATTCCCAAACTAATGTTTTACTCACCTGCTAATACCCTTTATCTTGCTGCTGTAGCTTGTAATGATGCTGTAAGCTATTATAGTGCTGTTTTATATACAAAATAAGCCCCTCCCCATTAAAAAAAACCCGGATTACAGGATATAAGATATTGAATAATTCATAACATTCTGGGAAATTTCCCACTGAGTACGCTTTGACGTATTTAATAGACGGATATGATTGACATTATGCATGCAACCTTCAGGTGGATATGAAAGATATGTCAGACGTTTAGACAGACGTTAACCAGTTAAACTGATCTGATTAGATCTGGGTGCTTCGTTCCACGCGATTGATCAACCGATCCTCTTTGAGAGACTTGGGGATCGTTACGCCATATCTGCAGGGACCGCACTGAGTTGGGTCCAGTCCTACTTAAATGGCCGAACACAGGGGGTCCAGATGGATTCCGAACGGTCGAGTCCTAAGATTCTTAAATACGGTGTTCCCCAAGGATCAGTTTTGGGTTATGTTGTATTAACAGCCTGCACTGCTCCAATCATGAGGCCGAATAATTTGTGTTGAGTAGACGTTAAACCCCATTTCTCTCTCTCATTAGCCTGAATTGTGTAAATAAGTTAAAGAATATTTCAATTGGACCAATGGTGAGAAGATAACAAATTAATATATTATTATGTTATAGTATATGGCCTTAAACTACCGAATCCGAAATTGTACCGCTCCAGGTCAACAACTCGCTGAGATTTGGTCATTTGAAATATAAATATTTTAGCCAATAAAATGCATTTGTCTTATGCCGTCCTGTTAGAGTTATCTGTCTTGAAGTACTCAAGTAGTTCCATGAGGTGGCGCTGTATTTCTCATATGGCGGGATTCTAAGTAATGTGCCAAAATATTTAATACTAATGTTTTATGATAATTATATGTGTTAAAAACTTCAAAGGGCTATTCTTTTAAGGGCTTTCTTTGTGTGGCGTTGTGGCGAGTGTTTCATTCCCCGTAATGAGGTTTGATTAAGTGATTTCTTCTACTGCAAAAAACATCGTTAATGCGAGTCGCATGGCGGTCGGTGCCGTGTGCAGCGCAATAATATGTCAGATACGAAGGTTTTGGTATTAGGCAGTTCTCACATTCGTCGGCTGCACGAATTCATGACTATCAATGCAGAATATTCTGAATTTAATTGGCGCCCACATTTAGGACGCATCTCTACGTATATGTATGGAATTGGTGGAGGTAAAGTGTTAAATGGAGGTCATTGCAGGCGGTGGGAGAATATGATTTCCACACAACGCCCTGATCATTTGCTTGTACAATTGCTAGGCAATGACCTCGACCATAGAAATCTAAGTGTTGATTTGGTGCATGATAGGGTTGATAGGATGATAGCCTTATTAAGCATGTGGATGACACGTTACCGTTTGCAAAAAATTACATGTTGTAAACTAATGCCACGTTCATCAGTACGCCATACGAGAAGTGCATCATATTACAATTCCATGGTGCTTGAATGCAATATTTATTTAAAGGAGCGCATTACTGAATTTCCTAATTGGTCTTTGGCTAGATTGCGTGGAGTGTCGGCTCAACATCTACCCAATCATTTGTTCTATGATGGAATTCATTTCAATGATATTGGCTTAAAGCTGTATTATAGGTGTATTCGAGGAGCCATATTACGCATGTTAGCTTAGGTAAGCAGCTATTGAATGTTATCTTACCTACATTCCTGTTGGAATTGTTCACTCATGCAAAGCAAGAGTAATGGTTGATTCAAAAAAAAAAAAAAAAAAAAGCGAGTTTGGTGGTTGACTTGCATAGTAATTTGCTTAACATAAAGCGATTTTGGTGGTTGCCTCGTATACAAAGTGAGTTTGGTGGTTGACTCGAATACAAAGCAAGTTTGGTGGTTGACTTGTATACAAAGCAAAGTGGTGGGTTACTCACATATATAATAAAGCGAGTTTGGTGGTTGACTCGCACAGTAAATTGCTGAATATAAAGCGAATTTGGTGGTTGACTTGTATACAAAGCAAGGTGGTGGGTTACTCAAATATATATAAAGCGAGTTTGGTGGTTGACTCGCACAGTAAATTGCTTAATATAAAGCGAGTTTGGTGGTTGACTCGAATACAAAGCAAAGTAGTTAGTAACTCACATATAAAGCGACAGTGAGTTTGGTGGTTAACTTGCACAGTGGGTGACTCAGATATCAGAGTAATAAAATGCCATTTGGGTTACTGACTCTCCATAAGGTATCGGGCAGTGGTCATTTGGATGGCTGACTCCATAAGGTACCGGGCAATGGTCTCTTCCTTGTTACACAGATGTTTCAATATGGTACACTCACACTGTCCTTATCCGCTTTATTTTTCAGAATAAGATGGAAGGTGTAACTAATTTGGAGCCCAGCCCAGCTAAACGTATTAGAATACCGACACAAAGAGCAGCTGAAAGTCAGCCAACTCAACCTGCAAAAAAGGCAGTTACATCCTTCCGCAGGAAAAACAACCTTCAAGCTAAAAGATCAACCACACGTTTAACCAAGGCATCTGATCCGGAAATATCACCATTGGGTTCATCGCCAGTCCCATCCTGTTCAACAAAAGTACCATCATGTTCAGCAAAAGTACAATCAACAAATAAAGAGACACAAATAAATAAAGACACACAAATGAAGAATTTTATTATGCAGACAGTTCGTGGTATTGTACCCGACATCACAAGTTCTGTGCTTGATGCTGTGAAACAACATTTGGCGGCGAATGAAAAGACCCAAAACAACGATTGTCAAAATCAACAGATTCATGAAGGTATTTGGGCTAATGAAAATTTATCAGATGATGGACATTCTGTCGATCAGGCTAGTGATAATAGCGATGATGTCCAGGCCTTTAATCCTAATCCTGGTTCATGTCTTCCACCTACCCATGCAGTTGGTCAGATGCCAGGCTTTCCCTTGTTAAATCATTCTGGTCTCCCTTCCACATATACAAATCCACAGGTCACAACACAGTCTTTGTCCCATGGCAAATTAATTACTCCTAAAATTAAGGCCCAGATTTGGACAAATGAATACGTGGACTTTAATCTCTTATTGGGTAAACAAGAAGCCCAAAAATTTGTTATGAGGCAATCTGGTGAAGGGTTGACATTTTGTAGGGAAGAGGAGCGAACTAAGCCATTGGAGGGCATGACTCAGTGGGTCAGGGCATTCTTTACTTTTGTGAGTATATACTCTGAAAGATATCCAGCTGAAACCCCTAGTCTTATGAAATATGGTTCGTTAATTTTTGATTTAAAAAATCAAACATGTGAACAGGCCGCCATTGCATATGATGAGTCATTCAGACGCCAACGGCAAACCACTAGAACTCCATGGAATGTCATTCATCCTGAATTTTACCAGGTTGCTTTGGCTTCAGGCATTGAATTTAAACTGAGGGCGTCAGTAAATAAATCGTCATTTCGTGCAAATACCTTTCGATTTGGCTCCGGTAGAAAGGAAGAAATTGGTAAGATCTGTTGGCAATTCAATAATACAGGGGCCTGTCCTTGGGGAACAACATGTTCCTATAGACATTGTTGCCAACGCTGTCGTGGACCCCATAGTAGGTCAATATGCCCCATTGTCACCCGTGGATCAACTCGACAGTCGAGTGGATCAAGCCAGCCGGCAAAAATTTCAAACACAACAAATTCCATTACCAACAAGTCCCCTGCTTCAATGCCAACAAAATTCTCATTCAAGAAATAATCTCGCATTCAATTTCCAATCTATAACAGATTCAGATAGATATGCATTGCAATTGTTAAATGAAAAAATTGTTACACCAATTAATTCATGTAGTTTAAAAAAATGGTTAGTGGGTCATGCGGATCAACAATTTTTGGTGGATGGGTTTTCTAATTTAACCAGTGAGATGTTTTAAGTGATTTATTAATAGTGAGATATTAAAGAAGCTTGTGTACTCTAACCAGGTGGTATCTAATAGAGATGCTACATCTGGTAATATGTACCAATACCTACGCGATTGTATACAAGGATAAGAGAGATAGACAGAGAGAGAGAGAGAGGGGTGAGAGAGAAAGAGAGAGAGATAAAGACGTCCAATCGATACAAACTAGGTCATTTCAGGACTAACATAGGGTTTAATTTTATTTCAATAATTCGGTTGCGCGTAGGGGTCTTTAGCAGTGGGAGGCAACCGAATAAAACTCACGAGGTTGGACAGGCGGTCCTATTCCTTGCCACGTACAACCGGGGATTCAAAACCACGCCAGTTGACAGGGTTAGTGACACAGCTAACCATTAGGCCATCCGACCCCCCCCCCCTACAAGGATGGGATATTTGTTGTTTTTTTCTTGATTTCAGATAAATGTCCTTGGTTTATATTCTTTTGTGCATTTATTATGTAACAAAATACCTCAACCTATTTCTATTCTTAGTGAAATTCCTTCGTATATAAAATGCATGAAGTGACACGGAACGAGTTCATACTCCGTTTTATGTGAGAAAAACTAAACCCTGTTATTGTAAAACTATACGGTGATGAAGCTATTTCTACGAAAAAAAATTAAATGACTTCGTTCATAAAGTGCGTTCATAAAGTGTGTTGGGGTCTTTAGCAGTGGGACGAAAAAAAACGAAAAATAGAAACAAGACACCCTGTCCTAACACTGTAAATATCCGTAGATAATAGTGTAGAAACAGATTTGACCGCAAGAAAATCACCGGGAGTAAGATATACAGCGCACACGTGCTAAATTTTATTTCCGTTCCTTTCATAATTTATATAGAAGAAATAACTATCATGAGAAATGGTCTCTGGTGGTGAGTGACCGTTTAGCCCATGCCCAGTTGTAAGAGAGAGAGAGAGAGAGAGAGATAGAGCGAGAGAGAGAGAGAGATTCACACCAACTCGACACAAACTAACATATGGTTTAATTTCATTTCAATTATTCGCTTGCGCGTAGTGGTCTTTAGCAGTGAGACGGAAAAAACGAAAGAGAGAGAGAGAGGGATGGGGGTTGGGTGTAACGCCCACTCGACACAAACTAGGTCATTTTGGGACTAACATATGGTTTAATTTCATTTCAATAATTCGCTTGCGCGTAGGGGTCTTTAGCAGTGGAACGAACAAAACCGAAAAATAGAAACAAGACACCCTGTCCTAACACTGTAAATACCGGTAGATAATAGTGTAGAAACAGATTTTCATCGGGAGTAAGTGATACAGCGCGCACGTGCTAACCTTTCGGCCACCCCCTCCCCTACTATCGTTAAACACAGGGGTATTTAGCAGTGGAACGAACAAAACCGAAAAATAGAAACAAGACACCCTGTCCTAACACTGTAAATACCGGTAGATAATAGTGTAGAAACAGATTTTCATCGGGAGTAAGTGATACAGCGCGCACGTGCTAACCTTTCGGCCACCCCCTCCCCTACTATCGTTAAACACACGACGGGAGGATACTGATATCGCTGTGGGTTTCGTTATTTACACCAGTTTTATAGATTCTTAGAGATACATTATGGGAGGTGTTTATAGAGAGTTGGCCATTCTTGCTATAACAGTTCAAAAGTAAATGATGAAAGTAGAATATATTAAAAATATCAGTCAAATTACTTACATAGTTATCTTTTTAATATTTGACTAGAAATGGTAGTGAAATTGGTCTTCACCTTCGCCTATCGTTTCATTGACAGGCGTTAACTCCACCTACATAATCTCGATTATCAAGTAAAGTTTTCAATTGGCCACAGGTCAATAATTGTTTCCCCATTGACTTTAATGTTAATTCTCGTCTCTTTGAGCGGCTCTAACGGTTCCCCAAATTTCCGTTGGCTAGAACGCCTTCTGTCACAGATGGAGCAACATGTGACAAACTCTTGCCCAAAAGCATGTATGAGGTTCACCATAAAAAACTTGAGATACACAATCTGGAAGTAGAGACAAATAAACATGCAATTTCAGGCCCTACATTTCAACGTAACTAACCTTCCGCATCTTGTATCCTTCCGCATGAAAATCATGAATACTCACCGAACCCTGGCAGAAAATGTATTTTCAAACCCTTTTTTCGATTCTACACCAAAAAGTCAACAAAAACCGCCATGCAAAAGGGGGAAAAGGGAAAGGGAGAGAGAGACTAAAAATAACATTTGCCCTACTGTGTCCTATATAGGGGGGGGGGACTTCAGGTATCACCAAAAGGCTGGGAGGGACAGACCAAAAGAGCCAATATTTGCCTCATAAAAAAATATGATCAGGTTTAAAATTTCGAAATCTGATTGGAAAAAGTAGGACACATCTTCTATCTGACTGCCCCAAAAGGTGGCAATAGAGGCCCAAATTTGTCTCATAAGGAATATGGCTGAAATTGGTATCAAGTATTAGCAATTTATGAGTAGATGCTAGAAATACAAAACCTGATTGGTTTCAGTGGGACAAACTCCTATCTGACATAAAGTTTGCACAATCTGCCACGCCCACAAATATTAGCTTCATGATCAGAACTATTTCTAAAATGTTGTGATGCCATATCTGAATCTAATGGGGACATTTGTCTCATAAGTAATATGAGTGAAATTGGTGCCAAATGTTAGCTATGTATGAGTCGGTTTGAAAAATACATGTATCTAATCTTACTAGTTTCGGTGGGGCAAGCCACTAATCTGACCACCTCAATGTGCCTTATTTGGCACGCCCACAAAATTTAATGTGTCCAAAATTTGCCTCATAAGAAATATGACTTAAATTGGTGCCAAATTATGTTAGCTATGTATTAGTCGGTTCCAAGAGTATTAAATCTGTTTGGTTTTAATGGGGCAAACTCCTAATCTGACCAAAGAAACATCATTACCCACCGCACCGACAGGGTTACGTTTGCTATAAGTTAAAGAAGCAAAGTCTCTAACTCAAAACCATTCAAAATCTTCAACATTGATGCTGTGATCTTACCGGGAAAACTTTGGACTCTGGTAGCCAATATTTAAGACAAAAAAAACATTTTACCAACGGTACACGAATCGTGTACCATAATGCGTTTCAGCCCCAGTTCTAGAGACAGACTCGAGGTACGAGGCTAGACATTTAGTACCAAACCAAACGGCGTATGTCTACTGGAATAATCAGACTCTAGAAATTTGCATTAGATTGGCACTGTTGGCTTATTTCGCGGAACATAACTGATTTGAAATTAGAGTAAAAACGGAAACCATTGAATGTAAATCAGTTTATATACATTCATATTACAGTATTATATGAGTTGCGACCCACTTGTTTCAATTTCTAGGTCCCAAATGTTAGCGATTTAGGTACAGACTGACTATATAGTTTCACATATGATTCAAATGCATGTCAAACGTAAGATTTCTATGGGCAGTTTATAAAACTATACAATCTGACTTGGTTTGGGGGGGGGGGGGTCGAGGATACTTATTTTGCTCCAGTATGCAGTGCAATGTTTTAGCTCATATCAAAATAAGAGTAATTTCGTTTGATTCTGAAACCAGTTTAGAGCATGTGTATGACGTTCAGATCTTTAGTCATACGTGTCTTATGACATCTCCTCGAAAAGCCATTTTCCTGCACAGTGCATGTACATTCTAATTATCTAAATATTTAATGGTTTTCAAGATATTTTATCCAACTTGTATATAGTTAGAGTCGAAACATTAATTGCGGTTTCCTGCAACTATAGCTTCAGACAACGTTTAGAAACTAAGAGGATTACAAATTACTTAACACTGACGATAAGGGTAAGCACCGTTAGGATGGGAGTGAGTCTCTTCTCTCTTTACTCACACACTGTATATACCAGCACCCGCAATAAACGTCAGTTGTTCTTAAAGTATTCCTTTTCTCTAGTTTGTAGACGCCCCAGTACCACGGTCACCCCCTAACGATAATGAATCATCTTATATTTAGTATTGCTGTGGGACAAGGGTTTCCAGTTATGACAAAGTGAAGTTAAGTGATGTTGACGTAAAAAAACTCTTGATAACTCCGATGAAGTGATATTATGATGTTGACGTATAAACTCTTGAAAACTCCTATGAAGACACGATTTTGATCAACTTCTAATTATCCAATTATTATTAATAAGCTACATATGAACACTAGATATAACTTCAAAGAGAACGTGTTGATGTATACCATGACACGGCAGTGACATTCACAGCTATATGCAGTGTAATTACAAACACCATAATTTAATAATAAACAATATTATCATATATGATTATCATCTCAGCTAATTGTTGAAGGCTTTATAAGCAGGAGTTCACTGACACTAAATCAGACTTGAATTAGGGCTTCCTAGCCGACGTATGTCTTATTCCATGTACTCAATAAAGGTTTCATATACACTATGCCTTCCTCCTATTATTTGTAACATATAGTGTTACACAGTTGTGCACTATCGGAAGACGCCTCTGAATCATACCATTTACGATTTGCCGAAAACTTGTTTAAAACAAAAAAATGTTGTATCTGCAATGATATTTTATTTTACAGAAATACTACGTTGAATATCAAAATAAGATTGATAAAAAACGAAATAACAACATTTGTAAATGTAAAATTTTAACAAAAATAGTATTATGCGTTCGTGCACTAAGTATCACAATTATTTCTTTGCGGCTTTATTTCTGTATTTCTTTTCATCTTTCTTTTCACGTTTAACTTCTTCTTCAACCTCGTTTCTTACTTTTGCCTTTACCACCCTTTTGTCCATCAGAGTTTTTTTGATCTTTCTGTCGTCGAGCGTCTCCTTTCTCGTGTTTACCTTTGCTGCTTGGTCTTCTATTTTTTGTGTGACCAGCAGCACTCTTAACTGCTCTACCGATAGCTCTGGCAGCTGCTCCTACCCATGCATCAGCCCCTGAGATTAAACTGAAGGAATTTCTAGTCAACTGTAAGTTAAAATACATTTAAATGTTATATTTTTTAAAAATAGTTCGCGAAGGTGCAAGACGAATTTTACTGTTGGTTGAAAACGTAAAGGATACTTGTGGAAATATTGGGATATCATGAACGCCAGCTTTAAAATAATTATGATTACAGTACTGTTTTATTAATATAACTAGATATCAAATTTAAATAAAATGTAAAGATAAAACTTTAAACGTTGTATAATTTAAGCTAGATATCATTCGTTAGGTTAAACACACCGCAGGGACTATTTTTCGTTGTTTTCGTTTTCCGGCAAATAGTCATTGTTCTTCGGTGAATTATAGAGCCCTGCACATTGTCCCTTTGCAAAACGTGTATTTATTGCATTTTTAGAAATTGCAAAAGTGTGTGTTTTCAAGACAGAACTATAAAAAAGAGAATCACTTACCTCACTGCCTGGAGAAGCCGAGAGAGACTGGAAAAAATGACCCACATCACCGATAACAGAAATGACCACAAGGGACACAAACATGGCTTGATAGTCCTTCATTTTTATTTTAGTTTTATTAACCTACATTATAGAAATAAAATATTTGACAAATCTATAGAAAATAAAATCAACAAGAAATTAATTTTCTATATTAATTTCCATGCTAACAGAATGCTTTGTCTCTTTACTTTTGAAAATAAATTCTGTCTTATTGTACATGTATATTGAAATATAAATGTGTGGATGGTTAGAAAACAATTTAAAGGTGATTTCGTTTTATAAACTAAAACTAAAACAAATAAACAAAATAAAATTATTACGTGTATATATTAATTGCAAAGAAGTAATTATAATAATATTCCTCCTCACAGAACTTCAATCTATGCAAACAAATTGGACTGCTAAATTGATAATTTTCATCCTATCATGTAAATATAACGACAATAATTATTCCATAACTAATGTTACTCACCTGCTAATACCCTTTATCTTGCTGCTGTAGCTTGTAATGATGCTGTAAGCTATTAGTGCTGTTTTATATACAATATGAGCCCTTCCCCCTAGAAAAATATCCGGGAATACATGAGATTAGATACGGAATGATTAATAACATTCCGGGGAATTCTTCACTCTGTACGTCATGACGTAATATAAACGGATCATGATATTGCGAGTGTATCGGTCAACGTAAAACGGACATGAAAGATAATGTGTAACCTATTTATGCAGTCCACTTCAAGTTATAACCTTATAACACACTAGATTGTGTCACATATAAAAGTCACATGTCTTATTGTAATGTAAAAGATTGGTTGTATTTATTTTAGACACAGACATAATAATAATATGGAGTCAATAGAAACCAACGTAATCTTTAACTGGCCATAACTTAATAAATATATTTGTTTGTGTTGTCAGAGGCGGATCAATGAGGGGGGGGGGGAGTTCAAACCCACCTGACTTAGCTACACATTTTTCTTTTGTCAAATGTAACGGCCGTGTGCTTTATCCTTATCATTAATGCTTTGCATCAGAAAAACCCCCTCCCGCAAAAATTCCTGGATCCGCCCCTGGGTGTATGTTTTTAAACTATATATTTAATCTATACAGCTGTTTTAATAACGAAGGCGAGAGAAACAGGAATCCAGTGAAACTTTTTATTCTACCAAAATAACGAAACAACATGCGCCAAAGCCAACAAGAGACGAATTCGAATGTTTGATTGGCCTGGATGAAACCCGGATAATTCAATAAAAATAAAACAACGCAATTTAATTACTGAATTGTTTTTATACAACATGGGATGACTGTTAACATCCTA
The DNA here is from genome assembly GCA_917208275.1 of Patella pellucida. Classification (NCBI taxonomy): domain Eukaryota; kingdom Metazoa; phylum Mollusca; class Gastropoda; family Patellidae; genus Patella; species Patella pellucida. Next base: position 53,834,663 of record OU795039.1, on the reverse strand, counting down.
TATAGATTCAGCGTATTTATCTTTTCGGGGAATATAGGCCTCACCTGTATAACTGGTGAGTAACATGACAGACTGTCAAGTTGTGTCAACATAAAGTAGGCAATCAACCTAATTTATATTGTTAGAACAGGTCACACAGTGAATTTATAGCCCTATAAATGAAACTAATTTAAAATGAAATGAAATGAGGTTTGACATCTAGCTGTTTTGTTCCTTCAGGGTTGATAAAGACGGACTTACCTGCTTACGCCAACCAGTATATGATGGTGGTGTGTGGGTGTGGTGTGTGTGTGTGTGTGTGTGGGGGGGGTGCTCATTCAGCGACGCTACGGCCTCTTCTTACATTTTTATATCGAAGTCGAACTGCTATGGGTTCTTGTTAGTGCACATTAGCTATGACACGAATGTGTTCGCGGGGTCTCGGTTTTTAGACCCCACGCCCCCCGAATGACTATATGTTGTTCCTTGACAGGTCGTTCGTCCTGCACCACTGAAAAGAGGGAACAAAGCCTGAAAACTTTCTTGGCCGAGGTTAGCAAGACATTACCATAGAGTCACCGTGGCTCCGACACTCCTTTATTGCTTGTACATTCATCTTTTCAAATACCATCTCGCAATCAAATGTTTATCACTCTTACTAGCTACTAATCACCTAAGCAGAAACAAATGTCCATTATCTAACTTATAGTCTCAGATTTTGTTTTTGACTAATCAGATAGAGTATAAAAACAATATTCCAGATAGGTTGCCAGGCAACGAAACATAGGGCCTACGCCCACAGCAGCTAAATCGTCCGGGCAGTCAACAAGAGTCGTTTTTGCATATTTTTACTTTTTTCGGTATATAATGAAATATTTATAATACACTAAAATCTGATTAAGGGTAACAACTCATTATCAGAAAAAAGAATTTGTTTGGCTTTTATAAAGTTCTGCCCAATGCTAACGTTTAGTATACGAATGTTTTAATACCATGGATTTTGCTGTTCACGTTGTCAAAATTTATTTGAAAATAAGTAGGCAAGTTTTTGCTCGTCTCAAGGCCTTCAACTCTGTGTATCAATCTAAAGTCAATCGGATGATAACTTTCTAGAGAGGCCACAAGATTTTCCAAAGTGATCAAGGGCTATCACTCTGGCAGTAATTATTGGAAATCGTTGAAAATCAACAGGTCTCTTCGTCTCAAATGCGGGCGTATCTTGCTTGCAGGGAAACCGCTTGTTTAGACACTAGTCATAAATGATAGCATTGAATTATTTGACGGATAAGGGATACAAGGAAGGAGAGTGAGAAAAACTCTACCCGTCGTTTTTCTAATTGCCTTATCTGTCATAGATACAACAGACGTGACTTGGATTTGAATTAAAGATCGACTGTACAGATGTCTAACTGATACCCTCGTCTTCGTGGGTCTCTTAAGCCAGAAAGAGCAGTGGTTCTCAACCTTTATATGGCAACGGCACACCTCAGAAGACATACAAAATAGCGGCACCAAATATTTTAATTTTGCAAAATAAAAACATGAAAGTCATAGACTACATACAACCGTAAAGACACGGATTTTAGAACAACCCCAACTAAATAAAGTAGAACACAGTTATGAAATGAAATAAAACCAGGTATAGGCTAAAAAGTGTAATCTTGCAAAATAGTGGAATCAGCATATGGACTGTTCACCGTGTACAAAATACACGACAAACTAAGCTGGCTTATTTAGTTAGATATTTTCTTTGTATGCCCGATCAAAATATCGCTGAACACTTAGAAAGATCTATTCATATTTGTATCCGAATACGGATTTGGGAAAAATATTCATTACTTCACAGCATATTTTCTTGTCATATAAACTCCGACGTTTAAAACTTACTGAATATCAAATATTCATGAATTTCTCCAATATTTCCTTTCATAAGGCATTAGAAGCACTATATATAGCTATACAATCTCTCCCACGCGTCGACATGCTCACATCGAAACAAAATCCTCCTACACAATTTTAAGATACATGAAAACATACGGTAAAAGTTTAGCATTGTAATAAATTAGACAATACCACGTGGAAAAAATATACTTCAGGAACATGACGGACCATCTTGTCTTCCTTTTACGCAATATATTTTCAAAAAAGATCTCAGCCATATAAGTGCATTCGATAGGACAGGCCATTGTTCAGGCAGCTCGGCCACGATTAGCAATTGGGCCATTACAGATTGGTCTTGCCGTTCAATTGCATCATATGGTTGGATCATGATTTCTAATTGACACTCTTTGTAGCGTGGGTTTTTGTTCCTCGTATTCTGAAGTGCAGAAGTTTGAATCATTAGCAGCTGTTGCCATATATCAAAAACCAACCGATTCACTTGATCAAAACTATTTCATACAATTTGTGGCGGACAACGTAGACCATAATATCGACACAATTAATTGATGGCAATAATACATTTCATGGCATTTGAATTATTGTATGTACAACCCCGGGATAACGAAATTCACCAAAATAAATCTCCAGAATTGAGGTAACTAAGGATGATATAATATCGATTGATCAAATTCTGATCAACGTGGTAATTCCTTTACATCATTAAGATTTAAAAAAACTCAAAGATATTAGAACTTTTAACTCGACATGGAAACTTGATATTCCGATGAAGCATTGCGGTCGTTAAAGTCACCAATACCAGGATGGTCAGGCATAATGCAGATGGCGTGCACTGTAAATAACCCTCGACTGTCAAATATAACATTTCTTCCAATGATAGATTTAAACCCTGGTAACATGTCATGCGTTCGTTTATTCAACATTAAAGTTTGTTACAAAAGTAGCCTGTGATCACAACAGAACACCCGTCATCACATTCGGCCAACTTTTATACTGGAAAGCTTTGATGGTAACTTCTGGTGAGAAATGCAAAAATGTGATTCTTAAACTAGGTGGTTTCCATACTGAAATGAGCTTTTTAGGGAGTATAGGTCGACTTATGCCTGGGACCGGTCTGAAGGAACTCTTGGAGTTAATTAATGCGCCTAACGCAGTTACTCAAATGATGGCCGGAAAAGCTGTTTCGCGTGCTGTTCGAGCATTCATGCTTGTTGACATCGCCTTACACTGGTTGATTACAGAGGAACTATTCTGCACAACGGAAGATGAATTAGAACGCTCCGAATTTCCGCAAACCAACACTGTTTTGACTGAGGCAGACCAATTGTTTGACAAATTAATGAATAAACAGGAAACAGTCGGAAATGTAATAATTATCATGAGGTTCTGAAAGTAAGCGAGGGGGAATTTATATTACCGTATTTCCTCTAATAAGCGCCCGGGCGCTTATTTTTTCAGCACCCCTTGACCCCCCGGCGCTCATTAGAGGCCCGGCGCTCTTTGGAGGCCAGGCGCTTATTTCTTTAATAGCAAATTGAATTTAGGGTAAAGCCGTCATTTACCATGGACATTGGGCCGGGAATCTTTTGAATTACGGCATTTGATCAAAAGCAATCTAATGTCTATTAGAGACCCGGCGCTTATTGGAGGCCCGGCGCTTATTTTCTCAACTACCCTTGACCCCCCGGCGCTTATTAGAGGCCCGGCGCTTATTGGAGACCCGGCGCTCATTAGAGGAAATACGGTACATAGAAAACACTGTCTTGAATCACGGACTGCCAAATTATGGTTCTCATTTTGTGAAATGATTTCTATTCTTAAAAGATCCCTTTTAGCCGAAATAACCGGTGATTGGAAACTGCATTTGGTGTCTTTTCAAGAAATGCTACCATACTTGGCTGCTGCGGGTCAGTCTTTACACCAAATCCGCTCAAGTTTATATGTCACACATGCATAACATTGAAACAAAGTATCAAGAGGTACAGTACTGGACAAATTAATAGCAACAAATTCATAATTGCGATGGAAATGGAATCTTTAATAATGAACTGTTGATCAAATGATGACATTTGAACATATTCGCATGGAATTTTGCACACATGCCCATATGGTCTCACTCTTTGCAGTGAATGTACGATCGACGTCGCTCATGACGTAATGACGTCATAGCGACTGATGACGTCATTAACGAGCTATATGATGTTTTTTTTCAGTTTTTGAACATAAGCATTATATAATTATTATAAGGTAGAAATACCAAGTAACACTTGGGTGGTAGTCGACCCTGATGATATGATCTATTTCTAATATTTGGTCTGTTCTCCTTTGGCTTTTATCAAGGCATCCACGCATCGTGCATGGCATTCCATGAATTAGACTCTTGCACTGTCTTTTGATGTTTTCGGAATGGAACCAGACCATGATTAGGCAGGCTATCAATACACTTTATTAGTTATGGGGGAATCATGTATTTCGCCCTTAAGTGTGTCCCAAAACATTTCGATTGGGGACATCTCAAGTGAACTGCCCGGCCAATCAAGAACCATAATCTTTATTTTCTGGAATCAGGCTTTAGAGCATTTGATGACGTCATACAGCCGTCATGACATCACGCACGTTCAATGTCTTCATCGTCATTCGATTGTCTCATGGTCATGTCAACTACCACCCAGGTGTTACTTGGTATTTCTATCTTATAATATTTCTATAAACCCCATGTTAAAAACTGCAAGAAAACATCATTGTGGTCGTTAATGACGTCATCATCAGGGATGACGTCATTACGTCATGAACGACGTCGATCGTACATTCACTGCAAAGGGTGAGGCCATGTTGGCATGTGTGCAAAATTTCACGCAAATGTGTTTAAACGTCATCATTTGATCAACAGTTCATTCTAAAAGATTCGATTTTCTCCGCAATTATGAATTTGTTGCTATTAATTTGTCCAAGTACTGTATATGCTCATTTTATGCGAGGACACCATGAGAAGTGTAAAATATACAGGAGGGTTAACAAGCGGACGCGGAATGGGAGCAGCTCAAAGAACACAGTGGCTGTTAGCACTGTCAACATGACTGTGCCGAAAATAATAATGTCATGCAGTATAAATCAAGTGACCAGCATATGGAGTCAACGAGAAATCCTTTCACAGAAAACAAATCACTGGGGAATATTGCGACTGGTATGATTGCCAATGATGATGCTAACACTGATAAAGCGAAGGAAATTGTCTTATTTTTCATTCAAAAAGAAAGATAGTAAGCTGGCACTGCCAGGCAGGATACGCCCACATTTTCGAGAGATGGATAGAGAACAAGCAGTATCGAAATGGATTTTTTCCTACAATCAAAGGCTATAATTATAATTCATTAAAGTTACATTATTCAAGATAAAGATAAGAACTAGCCATTCTTGCTATATAAGTTCGAAAGTAGATGATTTAAAGGGACAATAACACTCTTGACTACAAGATGTTTAAGTGTCCTACCTGTTGTGTAAATTATCCATTACAACCTATCTTACTTGTCCAGAGGGTTCGAAAATATGTTTAAATCCAAGTTGCATTTGAAAGTGCTTACGTAAGGCTTTTCAAACCATGTTACGGCATGTAGTGGAATTTTTCCAATTTTTAAAATTAGGTGTGTTAAGATGAAATTTGTATCATTTTTTAATTGAAATATTGTAAAATAGTATAAATTGTTAACCAGAATAAAGATTGAAACATATTATTCGGTTACAACAAGAGTGGTATTGGGGCTTTAAAATGAATATTTTGAAAATTTCATTCAAATTACTCTATTGCAAGCGAAGATTAATTAGGCAGACGTGTGCAATAATTTCAACCACGGTCCTGGTTGAACGAAGCTAAGTCTCGAACCGTCTGGGTCCGCCATATTTGATTAAATCGAAGTATCACTGAAACGTTTTAATCTGTTTAATATCGGGGCAATCTGATGACATCCAAAGTTGATTTAGGCCTGGATCAATTAATTAATGTCTAATTAATACTTTAGAAAACATTTCAGGCCCAAAGAAAGACCTGCTATAGGCAGATTTAGCTCTTAACTAATGTAACTTTAAGTTACAATTTGATATGCGCAAATATCGAAAAGAATCAAGATCTTTAGGTTATAAACATGCATTTCAAGTTTCATCAAAATCGAAATTAAAATTGTGACCTCTACAGGGTCCACAACTTTGATATACCATATTTTTTACACTATTCGCGTACAAACGGCGGCCATTTAGTCGCCCCCCCCCCCCCCCATGGCCGTTCCTATCGGAATTTTTCTCTCTGCGTCCGAAAAAAATCTCTTAATTGTCCCACACATTCGCCACCTGCATGTCATAGAGGCCTAAATTCACCCTCACAGCTTTTTAATTTACGTGTTCCCCCCTCCTCCTGCCGTCCGCGATGACCTTCGTTCATTGTTTTTTTGTTGTTGGAAATTTATCTTCCTCGCCCCCCTATGTCGGCTAAATTTTGGTTTCTGGCTTCGGGCCTCACTGTTTTATCGAAAAAGAAAGTACAAGACATTTTTTTGATAATTTTTTTAAAATGTAACTATTTGACTTATAAAGGGGGGAGGGTATAATATAAAACATCCACCAAATAAAAATGTGCATTTCTCCAAAAACATTTACCACAAATTATATATTTATTTATATTTTACTAATTTTAATATGTTGTGGATGTTAATAGGCTAAGTCTATTCCCCAATAACTATTTGCCTTTCTCTCACAATTCATAGATTTTAAAGATCTGTAGATACAACAGCATCTTTCCGCTTATTTGACGATTTTCTTTTAAAAACACCCCGAAAAAAACTTTATTTAACAATTTTATTTTTTTATGTTTATAATTTTCTGTTAATACAAGTCTATGCTCAAATAAAAATTACATTTTCCTCTCAAAATTCATACCCCCCCCCCCCCGAATTTTCCGTTTTTATCCACTTATTTTTTTATTAAAAACATTCCAAAAATACCTATTTTAAAAAGGGCATTGCATATTTTTTCAATGCATTTTGAACAGTATTGTATTCTCAAAATGTTAGAATTGCTGGTATTTCTACCCTTCTGATATCCGCCAGCATGACACTGTCGTTACGATTATTGTTGTTAGCGATAATGAACAATTTCGGTTCGTTCTATTTCTCTATCCAATTCCCAATTTTTGAGTTTTGTTTTTATTTGTAGCTGCTTTCGACTGATTAAACAGCGGTAAGCACATCTTCTTCTGCTGCGCAGACGCCGAAATATTTCTTAAACCCTATCCACACTACAAATAACTATGGTGAACAAATTTTTCACCATAATGTACTGCATTATAAATGATCAAATTTAGTAGTCCTGTAGGATAATTCATTAGTAAAAAATCATAGTCGACTGATATATTTGATTATAGGTCAAAACATGTGTGAAGAATAAATAATAAATAATGTATCTTGGATGCTCTAATCGAACCGATTGTTGACGGAAGTGATTCTGAAAGTGACACGCTTAAAATTGTAATTGTCAATGTGTTGGTTTATCAGTTTATAATGAATGTTACTAAACTTTGGACCACATAATTCATAAGTGAATAAGAATCAATATGGATTCAACCGCACTATTTTATTCCCTTATTTATATATTTATTTGTGTCTGTTTTCTGGTCCCACCAACAGAATTTGTATCCTGTGGTTTGACAATTCAGAATCTCCTTTCAAACTTTTTGGGAAGTGAAGACCTGAATTTTATTTATTATCACATTCGTCGAACAAGTGTTACTGTTGTCATCCATTCATTCCTGTTACTAGGTAATAATTTAATTAATTATTATTAATATCAGGCTACCTCCGTGATTTTGGCAGCAACTCTGCAGGTGTCTAGAAAACCAGTCATTGGCATGGTATAATAAAATAAAGAACTGTGAAATACCCCTCATAGAACACAACACTGCATAACCTTTTTTGTTCCACCCACTTTTAAAATGTAATTATCAGGCTGACAGACGGATGTTCGTCCGGGGGACATGTCGGCATAGGACATTTAGGCCAGTTTTACAAAAATATAATTTTTATTAAGAAAAACGTTTTCAAAGTAATAAAGTAAGATTTTGAAGCACCGCGTCCAGAACTTTGCAGATTCCAATACTTGGTGCATGGACGATAACTATCACTATGCAATGTCACTCAGTAGTTTTATGTAGTTATGTCATCCAGGATCATGTATCAGAGTTTTTGTTCCATTAGTGTACATACATAACTTTTACAAAAAAGACTTAAATAAACAACTTATGAATATGAATTAATATTTCATTTGTTAGAGGAGCATGGTGACCCATCAACTGTTATTAGACTTTGTTGAATGCTCTATAGATCTGTAGAATGGGGTAACTTTCACATGTTTTTGTTTTAATGTCATTGCCCTCCAGTCATTCTAGGAGATTTCAATATCCACTATGATGAACCTCACAACTCTGATGTGAAAAAATGTAAGAAATTACTGACGTCTACTGGTCTCGTTCAACATGTTTCACAGACCACACACAAAAGTGGACATATCCTCGTTTGGATCATCACCAAAGAAATGGACTCAGTTGTGAAGACCATCCATGTCGAAGACCGACAGATGTCGGATCACTTTTGGTTGCTTTTTACGCTAGATCTAGAAAGATCGGCACCTGAGAAGAAAACAATCACCTCCCGGAATATCAAAGGCATGTCTTTGGGGGAATTCAAGCAGGATCTGATAGATTCAAGACTTATCAAAGACCCCTCCTCTGATCTAAATGAGCTTACAGGGTTATACAACACAACTCTGACTGGACTACTAGATAAGCATGCCCCTCCTGTGTCGAAGAGCTTGCATGTTAAACCCAATGCTCAATGGTACTCTAAGGAAATACAGACTGCAAAGACCCAAAGGCGCATCGCGGAACGCAATGGCGAAAGTCAAAATTGGAGGTCCATCGCCAGATCTACCGGCAAGCAGAAAAGATGTAAACAGACCAATTGCTAAAACCAAGTCGCAATATTACAATGATGTTATCTGTTCCAATCTTCAGAATCCCAAAGCTGTATGGTCGCACATATCTAAGCTTCTCGGCAAAACCAATGATACAACCTTTCCGGATGCTGATAGTGACGATGTATTGGCCGGATCTTTCAACCAGTTCTTCATGGACAAGATTTCTACCATCAGACGGAATCTTAAAGCGAGCGGGGACCAATTATCCAAATCTGTCACTCACGAATTCAAAGGCGGAGAGCTGAGACAGTTCCACCCACTCACCAAAACAGGGGTCCTCACACTTGTGAGCTTGATCCCATTCCGACAAAGCTGATGCTTCAATTTTGTGATACTCTGCTGCCAGTCATAACGAGATCACTCAATGAATTTTGATATTAAAGATCAAAGATGTGTCAGAGTTACCCCACTTTACCTTACAGATTCATTACTGTTTTCATCACCTTACTCAATCAATTTTCTAAAAAAAAAAAGTGACCGAAAAGTCCTAGGCCGAGATATCGCAGTGTAAAATGTCCAATGGACGAAATGTCCTTTAGTTGTGTAATTTACATGCTGTCCGAGGAGCTTGCCTGTTTTATGTAATAAAATCTAAATCTATCTATATAGTGTATGATTGCCTGTCTTCATTAGCTCAGTCAGTGCCAAAAAGTAGCTCTTTAAAAAACCTATTTCATTCCATTGACTGTGAGGAAAAAGGCCTATATCTTTATTTTATTGATAAATAAAGAGTACATTATGTTAAATTTTATTTTTCAGGTTATTACATTGGTTTAGCAGTATGTGCACCAGAGTTGAAACTATTCTACATTAATACTCTACCCACACTGTGGCAGATATATTTATTGGTTGCTGTTATAGTACCTATCATAGCATGTATTACAGCTTTTTATTGGTCACGAAAAAAGTGGAATTATCATCCGATAGCCAATGAATTAAGATTTCTGTCAAGTGATGGAAATTGGAGGTCAGTTGCATCTGCTATAGACATTGAATTCCGGCGTATTGATAAATTTACTACTGGTAGTTTTGGTAGAAGAGTAATAGTTACAGATTCATGGGTTATGAAGACATCAACGTATTATGTACATGTTGCCAGACAAAGTGATATACATCTTACGCTCTCTTACTCAGAAGAACATGCAATATCATATGAAAACAATTTAACAGCACAATTTCTATCAATATTAGTTTCAGGAATAAATCCGAATCTGAAACCATTTTATATAAGGTAATGTATTCCTTATTTTTGTTTTAGACTGGTTTTTTTTTTTATACTCATTTTATTTCTCCAAGTAACTTTTCAAATCATACTCCATGGAAAAAAACAAAACAAAATTTTTTATGAACATGCCCTCCTGGCAATGGCCTTAAAGATGGGTTCCAAGATAAATATTTATTGGGTGGTTATTTCTTACGAGAAAAATACGGGATCCCCTGAAAAACACCCATGGGGTAAGTACTTGGCAAAAATGTCAGGGTATCCCAAATTGACAACCCAACAATTAATGAAACACCCATGCGTGAAGCCAAGGGATGCGCACGCAGGTTGTATGAGGTCATTGTAACAGTATTGTTGATAAACGTAATGGCGAGTGATCGTCTTTTATATATTCAACAAATTCTCCCCTGGCTTGCTTCCCTTCCGTGACATTCAATCACGTGACAAACATGGACTCTTAAAATAGATTTTTTACAGCTTCTGGTGTTTCCTGTGGACAACAGTTTTTTGAGAGCGATTTAGAGCAAAATTTTGATTAATTATCTGGAGTATGTTTTTAGTCCAATTATGTCACCAAATCACCTGGTTCGTACACTGGAATGTATCTTTAAATATGCAGTTGGTGTAAGGTGATCTGATCAATTATTTACATTTGATCATTTTTATTTTGTAAATTTTATTTTAATGTTTAGATTAAATGCCTTAGAATATGGTGATTTGAAAGAAAAACTCCATTTACCTGTTAGAAATGTAAGAAGTATTGTGATACAACAGTCATTAAGTGATAAATTTATTGAAGCTTTTAGACAACAAGTATCCGAAAATGCTGTTTATACATTACCATCTGATATGGTAAGTTATTTATCTTTCAAAAAACTCTTTAATAATAATACTACATGAAGGGGTCGCATAAGACACAGCACTACAGCATTGAGCAATATAAAACCTTGTTGAAATTGCCATAGATTGTAAGTTAATCATATGTAACATAATATGTTGTAGTTGCTTTGTATAAAGTTTAGCAAATACAATGAGATTTATTTGTTCAGTATTTCAAAGCAATCCACAAAAATAGACGATCTGTATGTTCTTAGGGCTTGATGTTTGCTTCCGAAGGTCACGAAAGTTCATCCAGATTTTCCCGTGAGGTTCCCTGTTGTCAGTGATACAGGATGCAGGGCCTGACAAGGACAGCTGTCTAGTCGTTAAGATTGGATGAAAAACCGAGGTCCTGTGTAGGCCCTACACATTGGCATGCACGTAAAAGATCCCTTGACAGTTGAAACTCGATATAAGAGTAGACCGTTGTGCTGCTGTCTGAGCAAAATTTACCTCACAGCACACTGTATGGTTAATGCCCGTCTTCATTATCCCACTTGGGAGCAGAACAGTAGGACGTTACACCCATTTCATTTCACATCTGCATCCACTGAGAGTGATACCGTTAATTTAAATGGCATAGCACTGTTCTACCTACCGTACTGTCATATATGTTAACTTTATTGAATAGATTGTTTTTTATTTGCAGGAGGTAGAGAATTGTATTGGATGTATGTTGAAACTTTCTAATATTAAATTAAGAAAACAATGTGATGACTTATCTAATGGTGAATGTCAACAGTGTTATTGTAGACCTATGTGGTGTTTAGAGTGTATGGGTAAATGGTTTGCCAGTAGACAGAATCAACAGGAACCAGAAACATGGCTTGGTAGTATCTCACCTTGTCCTACCTGTCGGGCCAAGTTTTGTGTTCTGGATGTCTGTCCTATCATGGGAAGTAACTTGTAGACATTATTATCAAGTGCCTTGACATATTATCTACAATGGAGTAAAACTGTAATATGTTATTGTGAAGTGTCACCTGTAAATAGACATGTTAAATTTGAGAAATCATGTAGTGAGCATAATCATGTCCTATTTTTATACTCCCACATTAAAATGTAGTTGTATATTGTCGTCGCCCCTTACCGTCCGGCGTCCACAATAGTTTCTGAACACTTTAGAGGCTGACGTTAATATCCGATCGACTATAAAAATTTTTTTACTGAAACAAGTAAAAATATGCGACAACTCTTGTGGTCTTACCATTTACTTGTGAACACTTATTTCTTCTATATTTCTTGACTTTATTCCAATGTCCTCATATTGTATGTGAGAATACAACTACAATTCAAATCACCCTTAATCCAAGGTAAGTTTTTACTCTCACTGTAAATGAACTTGGACTTTCATTTCTGAATGATAATATGCTGGTCTGTAGTTTACATCATTAATAATACTATAACACAACACAGTTCTATGGATAACAATCACTATATTATATTAATAATACTGTATCATATGGTGCATATATGTTTACATTAAATTGCGGATTGGTTATAAGCATTAACAGCAGTAATATAATATGAGTGTGTTATCTGTTAACTACATGTTGAAAACATGAAATGATGTCCAAATTAATTGTGGGGGTCTCGGTGGCTAAGTGGGTGAGACGCGGCTAGCTAGCCGGGAGCTTGCATTTTTCGATCCCTGCATTGGCCCAAAAAGGTTTATCAGGATTTTCCAGCATGGTTCCCCTTGTCAGTGGTGCAGGATGGAGGGACTGGCAAAGACCACTGCCTAGTCATTCGATGTTACAAAAAACCAATGTACATACATTGGCATGCAGGTAAAGGATCCCTTGGCAGTTGGAATTTGATACAAGATTAGGCAGGCAAATTTCTTCATAGCACACTGTATGGAAAGAGAGAGAGAAATGGAGTTTAACATCGACTCGACACCAACTAGGTCATTTCGGGAACAACATATGGTTTAATTTTAAATCAATAATTTGCTTGCACGTAGGGGTCTTAAGCAGTGGGAGGAAACCAGAGGACCCGGAGAAAGCCCACGAGGTAGAACATGCGACCCTACTCCTTGTAACGTACAACACACACACACACTGTATTGGGTATGCTCGTTTTCATTAGCCCAGTCAGAGAGAGAGAAATGTGGTCTATGTCCACTCAAAATACTAACAAGGTCATTTTGGGACTAACATGGTTTAATTTTATGCCCATAATTCACTTGCGAGTAGGTTTTTTTAGCAGTGGGCTGGACCCGGAGAAAACCCACATGGTTGAACAGGCGATCCTACACCTTGTCAGGTACATCCGGGTATTCAAAATCTTGCCAGTTGACTCAATGACAGGCTCTATGATACATTGTGCATGTGCTACCCATTCGGCAATCCATCCCCCCTTAGCCCAGTCGAAGCAGAACAGTAGGACGTTAAACCCTATTTCATTTCCAAATTAATTGTGTTAAAGCCAGTGTTGCCATAATTTGTGGTAAAGAAATGTTGTCCATAAATGTTGGCTTGAATTTGTGTAAATGGCCTTAAGTAGGGGGTGGTGTTAAATATGAATTTTTTCGGGGCCCTCTCTTAAAGTTGTAGTTACCCTAACCATGTTTGAACATATTCTTAAAAAAAATTTCGGACCCTCCTAACCCACCTGTACATACCCCCTGAAGATAGCAAGGGTTAAACTGAAGGTGATAATTTAGATTACATTAAAAATCTTCATTACTTCCCCTGTATAAACCTAATCTTGACTATATCTTAAGGTTTTTGGGGTCGCTGAGCTCATCGGTCATGTTAAATTGAAGATTTGATATCCAAAATGGCGGTAATATTTCCATATGTGTTGGTATTTCCTCAGTGTCTTAACATTTTACTGTTACAGTCTCTTGTTCATAAAACTTTTTATGTATATTTATGTATATTTGTCTACATATATACTCACCTATGTGTGCTTATTGTGTGCTTGCAGACTAAATCAATACCATAATGACCACGCCAAAACCTAAAGCAACTCGCTTTTTGGTGCGAAAACAGTTAGCGGGGGAATTGTATATAGAAACAGCTGGATCTTCCAGTGGACTCCTACCTTTTAAAAAAGATATCATAACTAATCTGATGCGATCAACTAGGGCTGGTTAAAGTGGACCTTCTAAAAATAATGCAGCTCTAATTTTGGCATATGTGCTTTCAGAACATTGGTTATTTTGCAACGTAGTATTATACTATCACTACCAAATATATCAAAACGAATATACTAACTCCTTACCGAAGATTTCGAAATCTCACCCAAACGCGCCAGGCAAAGAAAAATGAAAAATATAAAAGTGTGTTAAACTATTTAACATTGAATATTCTGAACTGTTTACCGCAGCTAAATTGACGCATATGTATTCATTTGTAGGTAATCGGGGGCATTTACAAGACAATTGCATACAGATCGGGTCATATTTTCGTCGTTTGATGGTGCACAAGGCTCTACAAATTGAAACAAGGGCCTTAACTATTGAAGTAACTTACAGAAATTGTTTTCAGTAACGGAAATTGTTGAAATTCATCTCAGTTTCTTTGTTAGACTAATTTAAATGAGGCATATATATTTCATAGAGATGATCAGATGATAACTATCGTCATTCCAGGATTCAAAACAGGATTTAACAAGGGCCATGATATGAACAGAAATTGCTGAAATTCAACAAGCTTATTTTGTTTTAATAATCCAAATGATGCATATAAATTTCGCACAGATCAGATGATAACTTTTGTCATTAGAGCATTCACAAGGATCAACAAAATTAACCAAGGGCCATAACTACAGACATAATTAACGGAAATTGCTGAAATTTAATAAGCGTCTTTGTTTCACCGGTTAAAATGATGCGTATATATATTTCATACAGATAACATTTGACGCTAAAGGGGAAACAAGGGTCATAACTCCAGAATAAATTAACAGAAATTATTGAAATTAAAATATATCACGACATTTCCATGTAGGTGTGTAATTAAAAAGTGTGTGGATATAATGATTGGCTAATTGTTTTTTGATACATTTTACAAAATATTCAGTTTGACTTCTTTGATATGTTAATTATAGTTTACATTTGCCCTAAAACATACAGACAATCATTAGTTATGCCACAGTTTTAAACCTTTTCAACCTAGCTTTCTTTGCAATTATAAGAGAGTTGGGATGACCTAGTGGTCTAGAGTACCGCGCTTCGACCTCTAGCTGGCCGGCCACCTCTGGCTTGCGGCTGTGGTTTTGAACCCTGGTGTAAGCGTATGTGGCATGGAGATAGGGGCGCCTTCTCAACCTCGTGGGTTTCCTTCAGGCACTCCGGTTTCCTCCCACTGCTAAAGACCCCAACGCGCAAGCGAATTATTGAAATAAAATTAAAACCATATGTTAGTCCCGAAATGACCTAGTTGTTGAGTGAACCTTTAAAAAACCCATTTCTCTCTCTCTCCTTCTCTCTCTTGTAACTATAAGGTGTACTTGAGGTATCAAAAACTTGACATAAATTAATGACTTGAGGAGTAAATACTATAAAAAGAAGTTTCGTATTACCAGATTAACTGTATAAAATATTAAGACTATTTCTATATAAAAAAAACCCAATCAATATACAGAGCTCAAGTGATGTAGGTCCACTAATCAGATTTCATACATTTTTAATTACCTTCAACAATACTCACACAATCAAGTATTTTAAGGCCAGGGACCGAGCAATCAAGGTGTTAGATCTCTGTAAGTACTTTTCAATTTATATTTTGTATAATATTGACTTTTCTGCACTCTGATTTTTGGATCTGTATTTTGTATCTAAATGTTGGAAGTTTTAAAATAAATATCCATTGAATCACATATAGTACAATTACCTTTAAAATGAACACATTTGACTAATATGATATTTAGTATACCAGGAGAAAAAATACTTACGGTTTAACGTCCACTTGACACCAACTAGGTCATTCCATGACTAACATGGTTCAATTTTATTTCAATAATTCACTTGCGCATAGGAATCTTTATCAGTGGAAGGTAACTGGAGGACCCGAAGACTATATTAATTTCCATCATAAAGTTCAATCCAATGTAATTTAATGACTGATTCTCATTACGGTTCATCCATATAAAATAATAATAACAAGCAGCTGCCAGGCAGGATACGCCCACATACGAGAGATGGATAGAGAACAAGCTAAAAAGAAAGTGATTTTTCCTTCAATTAAGGGTCATAATTCATGAATTTACAATTCGATATGCACAAATATTGAAAGGAACCACGATCTTTGGGTTATTACCATGCATTTAAAGTTTCATCAAAATCAGTTGATGAATTTATATAAGCCCCGGCTTGTTTTCAGATCCCACAATCATATAGTGTACTTTTATTATGTAAAATATTTATTGAATAAATAGTGTCAGAAAAAAAAAAATCAGTTAAAAATTGTGACTTCTACATAATCCATGCAGTTACGGTCCCATATATGCCATGAATATCGAAAGGAACCGAGATTTTATGGTGATAAGCCTATATTTCAAGTTTCAAATCGGGTGAAAATGTGACCTGTAGAGTGTTCACAAACAATTGTGGACAGACGGACAGGGGCGATGACAATATACGTCCAAATGAAAATTGAAAGTTTCACATGAAAATGTGGGCGCATAAAAATGTTTACGTTGAACGATTACAGTTTTTCTATGAAGTGGGTATTAAAGTTGCATTATAAAGAGCTAAATCTGCCTATAGCAGGTCTTTCTTTGGGCCTGAAATGTTTATTAGACATAAATTAACTGATACAGGCCTTAATCAACTCTGGATGGCATTAGATTTCTCCGATATTAAACAGATTAAAACGTTTCAGCGATACTCTGATTTAACCAAATATGGCGGACCCAGACTTAGCTTCGATCAACCACGACCGTGGTTGAAATTATTGCACACGTCTGCAAAACTTTCAAATGCCAATATCTTCGCTTGCAATAGAGTAATTTGAATGAAATTTTCAAATTATTCATATTACATCATCTACTTTCGAACTATTATAGCCAGAATGGCTAGTTCTTTATCTATATCTTGAATAATGTAACTTTAACTCTGCAAATACTTGTGATGCATGCCTCTTAATTTAAATAAGGCCTTTATTTTTATGTCCATGCGTAGTTAAACAAGCTAATATGCCAAGGGGTTCAAGTCCAACCGAATAGAAACGCTTCTAGACATCCGAATAAAACTTGAAATGTTTGGAGATTAAAGGTAAATAACTCTGTAAATAATAAATGTGCAACTTGAAATTTTGCTAGAGTTTATTCTTAGACCAACACAATTTATATTCTTATTTCAGAACCAATATATACTTTTGAAATATTCATTATGGACCCTGTTGATAAAGTAATGAAAGCTAATGGAGTTCATTCAAGAAGGGAGAATGTTTACAAGGTTGAAGAAGCTAAGAAGACAGAAAAGTCTGCAGACTCTCCACTGGAGTACAAAGTAATCACCACCCAGCGTAACAAATTGTTACGCCGTACCTTTAATCTTAACCCCACAACAAGTGGCCCAACTCTCGTCAACAGAGATTCAAGGGTTAGACTGCAGAGGGAAAATCTAAAATTGATGAAATTTCAACAACATGTGACAAAGAATGAAAAAACTGCAGTTAGAAATCAACATGCTTCTATGAATAGAATGAGGGCCAAATTAGCTACTTATCAAAGATGTACCGCAGGTATGCCTGAACCAGATATTTAACATACATACAGAGAATCTCAAATTTTCAGTTTTTAAGTCACAGCTTAAAACTCATTTGTTTAGATTCCCTTATCCAGATTGGAAATGGATTGTTTTATGTGTTAAAAATGAACCATTGTCTTCAAGAAAGAGAAAATATATATTATTGCAGTGATTTGAATGTCAAGGACTAAATTAAAATAAACACAGTTTCGATATTAATTAGATTTTATTGTTTTATTTGATCTACAGTAGAGCTTGTATTAAGCAAGCACCAAAGGGAAATTTAAAAATGGTTGCTTAATGGAGGTGCTCTTTGACTAGAGGTATCCAATATTGCCCCAACCCCTACCACAAACATTTTTTGGGTGCTCCTTGAAGCAAGTGTTCGCTGATTAGGAGTGCATGCCCGAGCAAGTTCTACTGTATTTACAGTACTCCCAGAATTTTGATGTTAATGTAATTCCTGACCTTATTCAGAGAATATACACTATATTATCAATGAAATATTATGTACAAATACACATATTCCTTGTACATGTTTACTAGCTAAATACAACCACAAGTTAAACAATATTTTTATCATTTTTGACATACAATCATATGTTTAAACATACATCATAGAGGAGCTGACTGCCTATTGCAGGTCTTTCTTTAGGCCTGAAATGTTATCTTAATTATTAATTAGACATTAACTTATCCAGAAAATAGTCAACTCTCGATGTCAATGCTAGCCTGCGATATTGACTGGATTAGGATCCAATTTGCTGCTTAAATTTCATCAATGATTTTATCATGAAATGGATAATCAAATTAAGACTATGTTTTTATCGTACCGATTTTAGAAAATATGATCATGATAATCGAGGCTAGACAGATAATTCAATCGCTAAAGTCTTGATTCAGAGTGGATCAATTTGATTGAAATTCCCTTTACATTATCTAGTTTTTAACTATTATAGTGAGAACTGCCAGCTCTTTATCTAATCTCCCATAATGTATCTTTAAGTCAGATGTCTATTTAGTAGCAGGTGAATGAAACTCAACATATTTCAACAGTTTGATTTGGATTAAAACAGATGATGTTGCTCTATTTGCCTTTTTTGTGTAATTTTGTTTTGTAAAATGACAATCTGTGTTCATTCAAAATTTTACATCTGTAGACCAAGCCAACGTTGAGATAAGCCAGTCTAACTGAAATGAAGACTCTGTTCTCAACATCAAATGGCCTTGGTCATTTTTTATTGGTAATCAACAACAGAATACTAGTAGTGTACTAAATACAATTGTCATGCTTTCCCATAATGCCAGCAGTGTTCATTTTTTAAAAAGATAAATTTAACCACATCGCAGCAACATATCAGATTTACCCTATTCAATATTTACTTAAGATATAAATGTTAAAGTAAACAATAACTTTTAATTCGCAATTTAAAAAAAATCATGAAAGAGTCAGTTTCATAAATTCTTATGTGTTTATATATTTGAGGACTAGATTTTACATACAGCCAATATCAGCTACCATATAATTATATAATTGAGGAACAATCACTATAAAATAAAATTTTAAACAGTGCCATCTGTTAAAATGATTAAAGTTGAATTAATCACCATGATTTGTAAAATGTTTACGAAACTAGAATAAATTGGTAAATTCTGCTCCATATCAACCACTTTGATTTAGGATATATTATGGATAATTCTACATGCACTAAAATATTGTAAAAAGAAAATTTTGCTTATATAAAATATATACATGTTATGGGTTCCAATACATTTTATGAAAATTCATGCAGGTTTGTTATATTTACATATCAACATATTTTCTCCCAAATAATTTGTTTTAAAAACCAGAATAAATGTACCGGTAATTGAGTAATTTTACAATTGCAAGTCTATAATGGTTTTAATACCATAACCGGTTATAAATATTGTCAGTAAAATAGTATCCCGTTTAAGTTAATAAATAATATACCAATATACATTTCATATAATATATACATATTGAATTTTTAATACCATATAAATTAATGAGAGAAAAATACAGAACTGTAATTCTGCACATACTGGTGGGGCCACAGTCGCCACACCAATTTGATATCCTGTTCTTAAGGATCACCTGTAAAACAATTCTTATTTTTTTGAGCAAAAGATTTATTTAGAAACCATCTTTGACATGAATCAAGTGGTTATTCATTTATCAAGACCCTGAAGAAGAGGAAATCAAATTGGTGAGGCTTGTCTCATATAATTATGCATTCCATTTTGTGGGGTCATTGTTGCCTCTCTAATCCATGTCTCATATTGGAGAACATAATTACAAGCCCTAAGATCTTTCCACTTTCCTCCATTAAACATGGTGAAGAAAGCACACTTTTAATTTTGTTTTCCCTCCACAATACACAGATCATCAACCAATTATTCTCTGCCATATATATATATATATTGATAGGTATTTTGGCAAGTTGTAGCCATCCATTGTATTTAATTTTATGGCGTTAAATGTAGAAATAAATTGGTCTACAGGTTACTACATGTATATTTTATTTTCAGAACACATTCTCTAGTCCCCTGCTAATTTAATTTTGTGTATTGTCCAATTACAGTATACACACCATAATTTATACAAAAAAACAACTACCAACAACTGATAAATTACATGTAGTATAATATTAATACAGTAATAACTATTTAACATTATACCTAAATTAACAAGCATGACAAAAAATTTCTTATTACACATTCATACAAATGATTTCCTTAAAATACTACACACCTGTGGAGAAATTGTAACCAATGCTAGTCATTTAGCTTTTCAAATACATGCATAATACCACCATTTACACACAGCAATAAAACATACATTCTCTCTGAGCCAAATTACAATTAGCCATTAAACATTTCTTACTCTCTCTCTCTCTGTATCTGACAATTAAACTCATACATTCAAACTGCTTGCCACTCTGTCGACAACCTTTGTCTCTAGTAGGAACAATCAGATGTTGAGGCCATCATATTTTGTTACAGGGAAGTCTTTAAATGTCATAGAAATTTTTATATAAGTAAAACAATCGAACCATATTCAGAAGCTTGCATAAATATAATTCTGCTACTTCCATCATCATTTTACTCCGATCATAACGTTTTTTTCCACTCATCCTATGATAAGCCAGTATATATGATTCCAGGCAGTACTCATACATTATCAATTGCACATTTAACAACTATTATATCAATAAAATAGTTTAATTGAACACACAAGGAGTTACATGGACATCTAATCACTCCACAATACTGCCTGGAATTAGACATCTCACGTTCGTCGGGCAGCACGTTCATCTTTGTTAAATGCTATACTGTATGCTTGTGACTAATAATGAAAGACATCATCGATCATAACTAGACTGATAGTTTTGAAAAGTTTTATTTAGGATACGTGTGACAGTTCCATTAACATATCGTGATGCTGTGCTGATAAATTAGAGACACTTTTTCTCACATCACAATTTATTGAACGCACCTAAAAGATGAAAGAAAATAGACACATAGACAATCATGTATGGAAAAGTCTATAAGCTAATTTATTCAAACCAGTACTTTTATTATTAATAAATATTGATACACTCAAGCATATAATATTAAATGTGTAAAATTATAAACTACATTAGAAATGTATAAGAGCCATTTCATTAAAATTAGTTGGAGAGAGAAGATTGGTGCAACTCATTAACAAGACACCCCTTCTAGTTAAATTTCAGTAGAATATTTTATTCATAAAAACCGCATACTAAACATAGGGGGTGAATATTGAAATCAGTCATGAAAATTAATGCTTCACTTTATTTTATTTTCTAAAACATACAGAATAATTAACTTACCAATTGCGTAAAAAAGGGTGTTTCTTTTGGTTTTTCTGAATATCTTTCAAACTGATCTAAATTATCTTGTAGTTTTAATGTTAATGTATCATAATTACTCCTAACAACTTCCAATACCTAAAACATACACACATTGTTATTTTATTATTACAGGCTTAAACAGGTCCATTATGTTATTTTTCAAGTCATTTGAAACATCACATTTTCAGATTGCAAGATTAAAAGTTTGACTTGATTAACCCCAAGGGAACATATATTCGTCCTGTCAACCCATACTCTTTAGAGATCCCAGGGCATGCTACTAGAGTACCACTGGCAACCACACCTTATCTCACCCCTCAAGTATTATTGAGTCAATCTTTAACACTGAACCATAATTTTTCTTGCCAACACCATTTATAATATAAAAACAAAATGAAATGGGGTTTACGTCCTATTGTTCTGCTCTGATTGGGCTAATGAAGACAAGCATATGCCATACAGTGTCATATGAGAGAAATTTTGCCTGGACAATGGCACTATTGAATCCCAACTGCCAATGGATCTTTTACGTGGATGCCAATGTGTACACGGAACCTCATTTTTTTGTACCATCCACACAACTAGACAGCTGTCCTTGTCAAGCAATCTGTCCTTCATCACTGACAAGAGGAATCCATGCCGGAAAATCCTGATGAACTTTATCAGCCAACGCCGGGGTCGAACCGTGACCTTTAGGCTAGCGATCAAGCTTCTTATTCACTTAGCCACTGTGGCTCCTGCATATAATACATGTACATCCATGTATCCTATTCAATATTTGGAAAACATAATTACCTGATCTTCTGTTAAAGAAGACAGATTATTAGCAGCTGTCCACGAATCAACCTTTGGTGTAAAATGATTTATAATTGCTCTGAAATGAATCAGTGAAATAGATTTATACTATAGCTAAACTACAGTTATATATAATTGGAAGTAAATTACACTAGATTAATGGGTTTGGGGGGGAAGAAAACATTTCTTTAAACTATTTTAACTAGTAGTTTGGGGGGAAAAAAGGAAATTATTTGATAAAAAATATATAAAAACGAAAATCAAAACTAAACTGAAAAAAAAAAAAATTTTGTGATAGACAAGAGAGAGAGAGAGAAATGGGGTTCAACATCCACTCGACACAAACTATGTCATTTCGGGACTAACACATGATTCAACTTTATTTCAATAATTCACTTGCAAAAATTTGTGACAGACAAGAGAGAGAGAGAGAGAAATGGGGTTCAACATCCACTCGACACAATCTATGTCATTTCGGGACTAACACATGGTTCAACTTTATTTCAATAATTCACTTGCATTTAGGGCTCTTTAGCAGTGGGGGGGAAACTGGCGGACTCAGAGAAAACACATGAGATTGGTCAGGCGACCCTACTCCTTGTCATGTACAACTAGGGAATCTAAAACACACCAGTTGACTAATTACAGACTTTATTATATAGCATGCACAGGCCCGTCGGAAGCTGGGGGGCTGCAGCCCCCCCACCAACAATCTGCTCGTATATATCCTGTGAACCGTTTAAGGGATCTATCCCGTTCACGAGCAATGAACAGCCCCCCCAATATCAATACCGTTCCGATGGGCCTGATGCACATGCTAACCATTGAGCCATCCAACCCTCCTTGTAAAAGACAAACCAGCTGGTATAAGTCCCCGGTATGAGATATAAGATAAGACTAGAATATATACCTGACGTTTACTAGATTATTAGTTAGTCTGGCAGCTGAATCTTTATATTCACCTTCTGTAGTAGTATACCTCAATGCTAAAAAAAAAACCATAAATATAAATTACAATCAAATACATCATTTGTTTATTTCACAAAATTGTCAGGGTGAAATATTAAATAAAAATTATTATCAGTTCTACAAATATATTTCCTTCAATAAACACACTTCCTAACTTGCTGAATCCAGATGAAATTTATTAGCTATTAATTTCAGCTGCTCTTTGTTAGCATTCGCTGGATTTCCTACAATTCCATTCATCAATACCAGAGAATGAGTTAGAGGTTTAAAACAGATGAAATCCCTGGTCACATACAAGTACAATCAATGACAGAACTTTTGATCAAAAGCCCAACCCAACCTTGCTTTCATCTGTCCGTCATAAGCAATAATAAACAAAAGTTGCATTCCATGGAATTGTGACCTGTATATCTAAGATTACTAAACGCCATTGAAACAATCCTTCTCACAAATTGTTGATTTTTCTTAAAGCCTAACATTCCTGCTTGCACACTGCCTTTAGGAGAATAAAGATTTATCTATATTATATGGTATATGTACATACCCATAGAGTATAGATTATCAAATACTTGATGCATTCGAATTATTTCATAATATAATTCATCATAACTGTTAGGATTAGGAAGAAAGGTATCACCATATGTTACAAATAAGTTAAATACATTCACTACCTGAAAGTATCAAATAACAGTAATATTATACATATTTAATCATTCTAATAGTCCAAGACTGTGACAAATTTGCTCCTTACTTCTAAGTACCATAAATTGGTGAAAGAATTGTCTTCTTTTGGAGATAATTCAATGTTTTTGACCAATCACGATCAGTATTCAAAATCAACTGTCTATATTAACCCTTTGAGACCGTAGCACCGGTAAACCGGTGGAGTTCTTATTTCTCTATAGGCCGTAGCACCGGTATACCGGTGTGAGGTCATGCATTGAACTATGAACTACATAACTTCATTTCTTTTTAACCAATCACAATGCTTTTCCGTATTTAGCTCTCGCACATGTAAACAAAGATGTCAGCGCCCATGAAAATTGTTTTCGTTTGATATTTATGCGACAATTCGTTGATTGTTGGCATGAAACGAGCGAATCCAGAACCCAGAAGCTCGAGAGGAAAACAGCCTTATAAGCAACGGTTTACTACGACACAGGTTCTTGATCAATTCGAAGATTTTTCGGAATTAGACGCTGCAAACGATCAAGATTACCCAGAAAGTGATTTAGAATAGCAGTGAAGAAAGCGAAGATAGTGATGTAGAATCGGCTGGCCCATCAAGTGGGTGTGTCCGCCCTGGTCTTTCTGGCGATGCAACCAACACACGTTTTACTCCAGGTTGGAGTAAAACCTACAAAGCTGCTAATGTCTCTTTTGATAATTCTGTTTGTGGGCCTAAGAATATTCCTCCAGAAATCACAACAATCTAGGCCTTGAAATGTTTAAAAGTATTTTATTTGTGTTTTCCTTAATTTGACGTCATATAGCCCAGGAGCCTAGGCCTGACGTCAAATAAGCTCCAGGAGGTCAGGGCTCTAAGGGTTAAAGCCCAAGAGTGCACAATACACCAGACAATTTTATTGGATAAATGAACAGACAGCAACATATATAGATAATATCATTATTATATATAATTAGTACATAATTACCTTAGAAGATAGAATAAAGATGTCATGTTTTTTTATAAGTGCGGTTTCATGTGACATTACAAACTTTAATAGATTGATTAATGCTGAAATATAATTAGAAAATAATCTCACAAAACATGTTATTAAACCAGTATTCTTCACAAAGTTTGGTAGCTAGCTAGTGTGAATAAAATTATCAATCTGTTTAAATTCAAGTATATTCATGTACAGTAAAATAAACACTAACAATTGCATTAACTGTCAAGTAAAAGGTTTAGATTATAGATATTGATTAGAATATATAAGGTACTGATTCCTACCTGTCCATAATTCTTTCCAGGGATATTGTAATCTAACTCGACATTTCTTCTGATAACATAATACACGATGTATAATACCAAGACTTCTTCTACAATATTATATTCAGTTTAATTATAACAACACAATACACAAAGTACAATTAGCTTAATAATTACACACTTCTTTATTCAGTACTGGTAACAAAATAGGACTGGGTTCTTATCACCAATATTCTTAGGTTTAACAGAGACCATAATTAGGTCCCCAACTTCAGGAAATAGGAAATGAAATGGGGTTTAACGTCCTACTATTTTGCCCCTAAACTGGGCTAATGAAGACGGGCATCTATAAGCTTCTATTCCAATTCATATACACATGTCTTTATTCAATATTTTTGTTCATGTAGCAAGGGAATGGTTTTTAACATCTCCACACAATTCTTGAATTAGGACTCCTTAGTCTGTCCAATCCCTTGCCCAGCTGCCACACCTATGCGTATTAGTAAATGGTCCTATTATGGAAAGCTACCAGTATTAATATATAAGTTTTCTCTAATTTTCATCAAGACACTGGGGCGCTAATAAAGGCAAGGTTAATGTCTTTATTTAGTAGTTTTGACATGTTTTAATGTCTCATGATCAGTAAAACACTATATTTAGTATTATTAATAACAAAACAATTCAGTCATTCTAGGATGTACATATTGTAGATATGATATGATTATTGTTGTATGGTTAAATGACATGAAGAAGGTAGGAAAATGATGGTGCTTGCAAATCAGGTTGGGATTTGAACCAGCTAGTCATTAAATCAAGCTAAATTAGATCACAATTATTTCAATATCATATTAAAGTTACATTATTCAAGATGTAGATAAGAACTAGCCATTCTTGCTATAATAGTTCGAAAGTAGGTAATGTAAAATAAATAATTTGAAAATTTCATTCAAATTACTCTATTGTAAGCGAAGATATTGGCATTTGAAGATTTGGCCGAAGTGTGCAATAATTTCAACCACGGTCCTGGTTGATCAAAGCTAAGACTCGAAGCGTCTGGGGCCGCCATATTTGATTTATCACTGAAACGTTTTAATCTGTTTAATATCGGAGCAATCTAAAGCCATCCAAAGTTGATTAAGGCCTGGATCAGATAATCAATGTCTAATTAATACTTTAGAAAATATTTTATGCCCAAATAAAGACCTGCACTAGGCAGATTTAGCTCTTGAATAATGCATGTTTAAATTTTGCACAGTTAATATAACAATAAGCATTTCTATTTGCATAAGGGTATGGACATTGGCTACCATTGGTAGGGTTTCCTACTGAGGCGCAGTATTACAAGTTATAATGACTATTGTCACTTATTACTAATAAAATATACTTACAAATAGAGTTCCATAGGGAATAACTTCATCATATGACTCATTGTAAATTCAACCATTAAATCTGTCAAGAGAGGAATTGGAATATTATTGTTGGGACCAAAAAAAAAGAGATTAACATAAATCTTCTAAATCAAAAGTATTAATCTTCTAAATCAAAAGTATTAATCTTCTAAATCAAAAGTATTAATCTGCTTAATCAAAAGTATTATCTGCTAAATCAAAAGTATTAACAGTAAAAGTCTGGAAATACAAGAAATGATGGAACGTCAGGAATTATACAATACCAATGTAATCAATACACACACATACACACATTAGTTATAATTTACCTAATAAGGAAGCCACCAATGGTCTAGATGTCAGATACTTTTCTATTTTTACTTTACGATGTCTCATTGGCTAAAATAAAACAAAAAAAAAACATATATAATTGCTAAATTTGGAAACGTAATATATTATGTAAATGATGAAAAAAAATCAGAAAGATAATTAAGGACATTTAAATAAATTGTATAATTATCAAACATCTTCATTTTATTCATCAAATGATCTTAAAAAATTATGCTATGTTAGTGTTAGACTTACCATGCGATGTAATGGTACTCTAAACGTCATATTGACATCATGCATCAAGGAATTGGCATATTGATCCTAAAATAGCAAATTCAGTTGTTACACAAACTCATAATTTCAAATTAGCTGTATGTCATTTATCCATTTAAAATAACTTTCCTTAATAATAAATTACGGGTAACATATGGTCTATGAATACAGGCATCAAATATTTGCTCACCAGGAGTTATGTGAAATGAAATGGAGGTTAGCAACTAATTTTCTGCACCAATCGGTAAACAGAAGGTGGGCATATATTATGTAATAAATGTGCTACAGCCTACTCTTTTTGCATTTTCCAACTGTCAAAAGATTTTCTGTGTGCTGCCAATGGTATACACACAATGCCACAGATTTCTGTTCAATTTGAATGACAAGACTTGACACTAAGTTCTTCAGAATGTAATGATGGTGTATACAAATTATTAAAGCTGATCTTACCTCTGCTATACAAGTTAATATTACCAAACACAGTTTAGCATTATTATGGCGTACTGTATCTATAATAGAAAATTTACAAGAAATATATAAGAGAAATGAAATGGGGTTTAATGTCCTACTATTCTGCTTCTAAACTGGGCTAATGAAGACAGGCATATGCCATACAGTGTGTTATGAGGGACCTTGGTTTTATGTCCCATCCGAACGACTAGACAGCTGTTCTTATCAGGTGCTTCGTCCTGCATCAGTGAGTGACAAGGGAAAACCAGAAATATCTAAGACATTTACATAGTATTAAATTAACAAGCCAAAAGTGAGGCTGATGTCCCCCGCCAAAATCCCAATATAATAAGATGACACATATTAATTAATCGAACATAAGCTAATATTCAAAATATTAGCTTTAGCTCAAAATATTAATTATTGACTTAGTTAAGACATTCGTCTAATGAGTTATGTTCCAAAGTCTTGACCAATAAAAGTGCTTATCGCTCCAGTCCTTAGCCAAAGCAGAAAATTTGCAACATTAAACTTAGTCAAGATAATGATAAAAATGAATCTATACTCTGAGTTCTGAGTTACATTGCTATCACTTCATTACAACTAAAGTTATCGTGCCCCAAAGCATCAACCAATCAGATTTCTTATCGTTCTGCTTACCCTCAGCAGAAAAAGTTGATTAACGAACTTGGTCAATATATCGGTGTTATAAAGCTAAAGCTATACACCTAGTGTCCTCACTCTCACTTAATCAGAACCTAATAAGCATCAACCAATCAAATTGCTTATCTCTGCCTACCCTAAGCAGAAAATGCTCACCTTCGAACCCCATCAAGGTATTCATCTAATAGACACCTATGCCAAGTGTGAACATTCTAACTCAATTAGAACGAGAGTTATTGTGTTCCAAAATCTCGACCAATCAAATTGCTTATCAGCCATCTTACCAAGAGCAGAACATGCTCATTATCAAACTCAGTCAAGGTATTGATGTAATGAAACTACACACCAAGTTTCTTTATTTCACCTAACTAAAATTAAAGTTATCGTGCCCCAAAGCATCAACTAATCAAATTGCTTGCCTCTGCTTAAACTAACGGTAAGCAAAAAATGCTCATCTTCAAATTCCATCAATACATTGACCCAATAAACACTCACACGAAGTTTGAACATTCTAACTCAATTAGAATGAGAGTTATTCAGTTCCAAAGTCTCGACCAATCAAATTGCTTATCGCTCTGCTTAGCCTGAGCAGAAAATGCTCATTATCGAACTTAGTCAAGGTATTGATGTAATGAAACTATACACCAAGTTTCATCACTCTCACTTAATTAGAACTAAAGTTATCGTGTCCCAAAGCATCAACCAATCAAAATGCTTATCTCTGATTACCCTAAGCAGAAAATGCTCATCTTCGAACTCCATCAAGGTATGGCCATAATAAACACCTACACTAAGTTTGAACATTCTAGCTCAATTAGAACGAGAGTTATTGTGTCCCAAAAAGTGGGACGGACGGACGGAGGGACGGACGGACGGACGGAGGGACGGACGGACGGACGGACGGACGGAGGGACGGACGGACGGACGGACGGAGGGACGGACGGACGGACGGACGGACGGACGGACGGACGGACGGACGGACGGACGGACGGACGGACGGACGGACGGACGGACGGACAGACAGACAGACAGACAGACAGACAGACAGACAGACAGACAGACAGACAGACAGACAGACAGACAGACAGACAGACAGACAGACAGACAGACAGACAGACAGACAGACAGACAGACAGACAGACAGACAGACAGACAGACAGACAGACAGACAGACAGACAGACAGACAGACAGACAGACAGACAGACAGACAGACAGACAGACAGACAGACAGACAGACAGACAGACGAACCCAACAGACAGACAGACAGACAGACGAACCCATTTTAATAGTCCCCTGCTTTCTTCGAAAGGCGGGGGACAAAAAAATATATATATTTCAACAGCTTTTAGTTCAATATAAAAAAATTAATTTAGCCTACAACAGAAACATTAGCATTAAGCAACTTATCTGTACTGTATTTTGTTATGTTAGATACAAAATAGGTATGTGTACAGAATTTAATAAAACTATTACAATTGTTTTAAAAATTCTTCCTTGGTAGTATTTACCTTTTGTATCTTGCATAACTATAGAACTATATTCTAGAAATGTGACCAATAAATTAGTTGGTTGTGTAGCATTACTTTCATCTCCATTACCATTTTCTGTAACTAAACCAACAATAGAAATGTTAGAAATAAAATAAAACAACTTTAACACCTGATGCCAGAATGGACTGAAAATTATATAAGCATAAAAGTCATTACATATCTTGAACCAGATATCATCTTTTTGTACTAAAACACATAGTATAGTCTCCCGAAATAATTTGTCTCCTATTTTTAAAATGTTGTGTTCATCATAGTACAATGTGAATAAATAATTACCTTGTAGATCTAATACTGGAGGTTTTGAAAGAACGGGTGATGATGGTGGGGTGGTTGCTGTTGATGGTGTATGTGACTACAATAATAACAATATCTAAATTCAACTCAAGTAGCTAAATAATTAAAATGAGTTTTAATATGCTAACCAATTGTTAAATAT
This sequence comes from Patella pellucida, assembly GCA_917208275.1. Taxonomy (NCBI): domain Eukaryota; kingdom Metazoa; phylum Mollusca; class Gastropoda; family Patellidae; genus Patella; species Patella pellucida. The sequence continues at coordinate 53,804,279 of OU795039.1, read as the reverse complement.
ACATGAAATATACAAGTATTCATGTCATGTTGTTTATGAAACAGCTCTCCCACAAGGATTACACCCACACAAGGAGTACATATATAATTATCTGTAGCATGTGAGTATATCTATAAGATGTGAAAAAGCTCTCTCAGAAGGAGTGCATGTACCAGTATATATGTCATCTGCAGAATGTAAAAAAACTCTCCCAGAAGGAGTGCATACATACTATCTACAGTATGTAAAAGAGCTCTCATAGAAGTACATGTATGTCTGTGGTTTTGAAGAAATGTATCTTGATACTATCGGTTAACGCTAGGGTTCCAAAATTCTTAGGAATTTTCAAACAGGGTAAATTTCCTGGGAATTTTATGAATCTTTTTCTAACTTTTGTATAAGTTGTACCAAACAGAGACCAAATGCGTTCTGATGCTGCTAATGAAGGTGGTATTGCAAGAATTAATGAAGCTATACTCGAAACAGCTGTTGATGCACACAGTCCCTTTACATAAATTTATCTCTTTAGTTTTACCATTTGGAAAACAACTAACATGGTTAAATAAGTTTTAATAGTTTATATAGATGAAAGTTAACAGAGAAAAAGGAAATTCCAGTAAATAATTATAATTTTATAATTTGAAAATTCCTGAAAAGTTTCCCAACCTTTCCCACCCTAGTCAGCGCATCAAAATGAAAGAATATTTTTAAAAGACTTACATGAGTTAAAGCTGTTATAAAATTTCGATTGAGATGTATTGCTTCATACAGAGATAATAGAATTAAATCGTTGGCTCTAAAAATTATAAATATACACATATTATATAAAGATACTATTCTTGCTATAATAGTTCAAAAATAGGCCATGCAAAATGAATATTGAAAATTTCATTAAAATTGCTTTATTCTGAGCGAAGATATTAGCCTTGGGAGGTTTGACAAGATGTGTGCACTAGTTGTTTCAGACTAAGCCTCGATTCACCATTTTTGGGTAAATCATTGAACAGCTGAATCTGAACTGTTATAATCTGCTTAAAATCGGACCCATCCAATGGCATGAAGAGTGGATTATGGTCTTGCCATGTTAATAAATGTCTAATTAATAGTTTATATAACATTTAAATCCCAAAGAAAGACCAGCAATTGGCATATTTAGCTCTGGCTTAATTAATACAGAAAATAACAGACAATACAATAACACACTCATCCATCCAAAAACTACAGTATTAAAGAGCCCATCCGAACAACAAAAGGACACCCCACAAAAAATCTGGAAGAACTTTCTCGGTCAACAGTGAGGGCGAACCCAAGACCTCTTAGTTAGGGAGCCAACATCTTACTCACTGAGCTACTGTGTCTCCCTATTTTACAAAAAATATGGTCTTACTTTACAGATTCAATTTTCTTTTCTTCAGGTACAAACATATTTCCAACCATATTTGCTAATGATGAGAACCAGCCAGATTGTTGTTCATTGGTCTGTGTCTGATAATCTCTAAAAACAATATATTATATAACATTAATCTTTAATAAACGCTAACAATATAAACAGTATATATAACATTATTCGTTAATAAACTTGTTCAATATAAACAATATATATAACATTAATCTTTACCACAATCTCTATCAATATAAACAATATATTATAGGTCTCATAATCTCTATAGATAAAAACATATGTATATTTTAATATGTAATATCTAAAAAAAACACAATTTTTAACTAGTAACTATTCATAAAAACTAATAAATTTATCACAATCCGCCAAGTACTTTTGACCGTTGAAGTTTCTTCAGGGCCAATAATATGTATAATCAGATATTCATTCATATCATTACAGTTTGATTGCTTTGTCTTTCAACATCAATAGTAACAACATTGAATAATATATTATAAATTGTGTTTATTTACCTATTAAAATCTGACAAGAGAAGTGAAACACTTTGAGCATAACCCTGTAAGATAAACAAAACAATAATCATATATTATAATACTGTGATAATCATTAAAAAAATCTATTTTTATCAAAACTGTGAAAAAGTCCCAGATATTAAAAAAACTTTAATTGGGGTTATTGGTTATCAACTTTTGAAAACCTCAACCTATTTATAGTTAGTTTGGAATAAATACAGACTTTCTGTTCCATGCAAGTTTAGTCATAACTCCTCGAATTCCATGCAATGTTAGTGCCCTGTCTAGGGGTTCAGTCTTTATGTTTGCCAAAGTTTAAAAAGTTACACTGTCCCTTTAAAGTACCATGTTTACAAAGCACATTATTGTTTTTTGGTATAATAAAATTAGTGTTTCTGCGCACTACAACTACAGAGAGAGAGAGAGAAATGTGGTTTAACGTCCACACAAACTAGGTCATTTCGGGACTACCAGATGGTTTAAGTTTATTTCAATAATTTGCTTGCTAGTAGGGGTCTTGCAGTGGGAATAAAGCGGAGGACTCGGAGAAAAACCCATTAGGCTGGACAGGTGAGCGTACTCCTTGTCACGTACAACCTGAGCTTCAAAACGAAGCCAGTTGACTCAATGACACAGCAAGCACATGCTAACCATTCAGCCATCCCCACCCCCTACATCTACAGAGTAAAATGACTGTTACAAAATCTGTCCCTGTGGTGCACAAGCTCTAGCTATCTTATAGGTTCTACCACTTTATTTATTCAATAATCAAATGTATATTATAGTATCAGGGAATTATCTCTGTGATTGTATGACTTATTGTAACCGTCAAAAACTGTTTCACTTTTATATTGACCAACCAGAAAAGCAATATACATTTATGTATCACTACTCAAATTGTTTAAATTAATATACAAGGATATAAGTAATTATATATACTCACAGTAAGAGCCAGTTCATCATCTAAAATGGATAACTTCACAATATATGGATTAGCTGACTGAAAAATAAAAGATTTAATAATATAATTATAATTCTGAACAATTCTTATCAAACAATAACTTGATTTCAGCCTTGACTTAAATTATAATACTGCTGTTATTAGCCATGCACTACACTATAATCTGTGTTTTAATCTATATTGAGTTCTTACCTCATATTTTCTGTACTGAACCAACATAGTGAGAACCAATACAGCATCATGACCTAACTGTAACCGAAACAACTGATTTCCTAAATTCTGAAATTACATAAATATTCACGGTCACTTTTAGCAGCTATTTATATTGGATGACTACATCAAAAATATTCATGTAAATGCTTCAGACCTTTAAATTGTATTTTACTAAAGTTGTTTATCTAAAGGCATCTCTGCTAATTCAAGGGTAGCTTTAGAAACTGAACAATTGTTTATGTTTGTATTTACATTCTAATGTCTGTATTTTGATTGAGTTTTTAACATTCTATTATTAGGTCAAATCAACCAACCAATAAAAAAAGGAAAAGATTATATATACATCCAATATTAATAACTTACCAGGATAAGGGACTCGAAAACACTATTATTCATAATATATTCTAACATAGTATTCTGACTGATATTATCTGTTGCCTGAAAAAGACATACCATGCAATATAAGTACAATTACTGGAGCAATAATGGTTATAAATAATTTGTGAAAATCTGATATAATATAAAACTTACTGTTATAAGAACCAAAAGAAATTTTAGTGAAAACTGTTTCAAACTGCATGGAAAATCGCCAGTTAAAAAATGATTGATACTCTCCACTAAATCCTGAAAGTAGAAAGAAAAGAAATCCATCAAATTAAACATGGGTCCAAATTCCACAAGTCAGTTATCATTTAGCATTCACAGATAAACACAATATGTATTTTAATACTGAAATACATGAACAATGAAAAACAGTTAGCTGTTTACTTCAGAAAAATAAAAAGTTGTATAAGATGTTCTTTAACTATAATTAATAAAATTTGAAAGTATCCAATGTAAGATTCCCCATATTCAGAAAAATATTTGAGAAAAAGAAACAGAAAATGAAATTTGTATAATCAGTTACTGAAAAAATGAAATAAAAGAAAAAATTTAAACTAACATATGGGACTCACATATGGCTTTAATTTTATTTTAATAATTTGCTTGAGCGTAGCAGTCTTTAGCAGTGGTAGGAAACCGGAGCCTGAGAAAACCCACAAGGTTGGACAGGCGACCCTACTCCTTGTTATGTACAACTGGGGATTCGAAACCAGGCCGGTTGACCCAATGACAGGCTTTATGATACAGCACGCACATGCTAACCAATCAGCCATCCAACACCCCAAGAATGGAATGAAAATGTACTAATAATATATACCTGCATTACTGAATCAGCTGCATCAAAACCAATAAGGAGATTAATAATATCAAAACCATAATTACCAGTACTCTTTCTAAATATACCTCGAATTAAAGCACACAACGTCTGCAACAAAAACATATCAACATCAATACATTAGTTTTACATGTAAACCATCAATACAATTAACTTTAACTGATATTTCCACATTGATTACTGTGATTATGTTTCATTTATCAAAAATCTGTCTTATTAGCTCAGGTGGTGCATGAAAAGAGGATGATTAACCCCATTTCATTCATTCATTCATTATCAAGAATTAGTTATATACAAACCTGTAAAGCATTAATAATTCTGATTGGATTTTCTTGGTTTAAACTCTCTACAGCTTTATAAAACAATAAGTTGAAATTCTCCTGAAATAAAATAAACAAATACTATATACAACATAGGTTGCCAGGCAACGAAACATACGCCCACAGCAGCTATTTCGTCCGGGCAGTCAACAAGAGTTGTAGCATATTTTACTATTTTTGGTAATGAAACATATAATACACTAAAATCTGATTAAAAGTAACAACTCATTATGTAATTATCAGAAAATCATTGGAATTTGTTTGGCTTTGATAAAGTTCTCCTCCATGCTGTTCAAGTTATCTAAATTCTTTGAAACTCAATATACTTGTTCGTCTCATGACCTTCAACACTGTGTATAAATTTAAAGTCAATCGGATATTAACTTTAGCCTCTAGAGCGTCCACAAAATTTTGAAAGTGATCAAGGGCCATAACTCAGTCAGTAATTATCGGAAACGCTGAAAATCAATAGGCCTCTTCATCTCATGACTTTAAACACTGTGTATAAATTTAAAGTCAATCGGATATTAACTTTGGCCTATAGAGCATCCACAAGAATTTTTGGAGTGATCAAGGGCCATAACTCTGACAGTTATTATCGAAAATCGATGAAAATCAATAGGCTTCTTTGTCTCATGACCTTAAACACTGTGTAAAAATTTAAAGTCAATCGGGTATTAACTTTGGCCTCTAGAGCGTCCACAAGATTTTTTTAAGTGATCAAGGGCCACAACTCCGACAGTAATTATCGAAAATTGCTGAAAATCAATAGGCTTCTTCATTTTATGACCTTAAACACTGTGTATAAATTTAAAGTCAATCAGTTATTAACTTTAGCCTCTAGAGCGTCCACAAGATTTTTTGAAGTGATCAAGGGCCATAACTCTGACAGTTATTATCGGAAATCGATAAAAATCAATAGGCTTCTTCGTCTCATGACCTTAAACACTGCGTAAAAATTTAAAGTCAATCGCATATTAACTTTGGCCTCTAGAGCGTCCACAAGATTTTTTAAAGTGATCAAGGGCCATAACTCTGACAGTTATTATCGGAAATCGCTGAAAATCAATAGGCTTCTTCGTCTCATGACCTTAAACACTGTGTATAAATTTAAAGTCAATCAGTTATTAACTTTAGCCTCTAGAGCGTCCACATGATTTTTTGAAGTGATCAAGGGCCATAACTCTGACAGTTATTATCGGAAATCGCTGAAAATCAATAGGCTTCTTCGTCTCATGACCTTAAACACTGTGTATAAATTTCAAGTCAATCGGGTATTAACTTTGTCCTCTAGAGCGTCCACAAGCAATTGTGGACGCCGGACAGACGGACGGGGGTGACGGCAATATACGACCACATTTCAATGTGGGCGTATAAAAATGATTCACATAGGGGTTAACAGTTAAGTTTGCCCTAAAAGAAATAAATTATTTTATTATATATATAGAGAGAGAGAAATGGGGTTTAATGTCCACTCAACACAACTAGGTTGTTTCGGGACTAAAATATGGTTTAATTTTATTTCAATAATACGCGCAGTGGGAGGAAACCGGTGTGCCCGGAGGAAACCAACGAGGTTTAGATCTATTATATATTGTAGTGGATAAGAAGGCTTCCTACAAAAACAATAATTAAAGCATAATAACTTAGTATATATATACTCTCATAGTAAATCAATTATTGAAAGCTAAGTGCCTAAGTTAACGTCAAGTGCCAATAAAGATAAACACGAATCTGAGTCACCTCATTCAAGTAGTAAATTCATAAATGTGAACACTTTATAATATGTGTAGAAAATATGGTAATTTAAGAACCATTTAGTTATAACCAAATTCTGCTCATAGTTTACAGCTTATTTACTATTGAGATTACAACTATAAAATCTTACATATTGAACAATGACAATAACATAACGTACCTTCAAATTGAGTAAACCTTCACCACTTAACTTCTCTATCTCAGCCTCAATAAACTGGGTATTTACCTATATAAATAAATGATATTATAACTATAAATATTTTCCCTAAGATAACTAATTATAGATTCCAAACTTACTGGTTATACACTTTTCTATCCTTAATAAATATCTTATAAATTTATAACGAGCAGACCATATATTTTTCTATTCTCTCTTGGTTCACATGATCTCATTCAAGCAAGCACAGGTTTGTGGTTCCCAGTCTACTATAGCTCAGTAGAAAACATCACATGGACACATCTGACAAATTAAAAGATTTTGAAAAAGAAATATATTTATTACCTTGAGTAAAAATAATTCATCCCAGAAATTAGCGTTTCCTCTGGAAGGATCTTCTCCCTATATATGAAGTAAAATAAAATAATGTAGACAGTTCAAAGATTATGAATGTTTTGTTATCTAATCACAATGTGTACATGATGGGACCTCGGTTTTCCATCCCATCCGAATGACTAGACGGCTGTCCTTGTCAGACTCTCTGTCCTGCATCATTGAAATGGGGAAACCATGCGGGAAAATCTGGATGAACTTTTTCTGCCAATGCAGGGATCGAACACCTGACCTCCAGGCTAGCCAGCCAGCATCTTACCCACTTAGCATTATCCCCCAGTTTTTTTGGACCATGTGTGATTTTTGAGACAAATGTGCCAATTTAATATTGGGATACAGATGTCCATTCATATATGCCTTGAGTTTGGATGTCATATAGGTTTGAAAGCACTTCATTAAATACTACTACAGTGGACTCTGTCACATCCGATGTCTGATCACTCCGGATTTCTGTGACATCCGACATAATTTTCATGTCCCGATTTATTTCCCTATTACTTCAGCCAAAAATAATCTGATAAGTCTGGATTCTGTCAGTTTCGGATTTCGACAACAATCACTATAATTTCCATTGAATCGACACCGCATAATCCGTCCTTCAAACGGTGGGTGTGAAGCACCCAATTATCAGTGAGATTAAAATTCAATGAGTGTGAAGCCACTAAGTAAACAAGCAATCACCAATCAATTATCTGTGAGATTAATACTCGCTGTATACGGCGCCAGTCTGTGTTGATTACTTTGATAATTTTAATCTCTTGAACGACACTTGTGACAAATACTCAAGAATATCCACGAATTTTCCATTCATAACTTGTGTCAGATATCTCGTGCTGACCATATGTGTCGAAAGGTGGTGCTATTTATAGTAACTTCGATATATGACTGTTTCTTCCGTCTTCAAGATCGTTGCTCAATGTTTGTATGATCTTCACAAAATGGCTCCAAAAAAGGCAGACGAATCTTTCGTCTTTTAACGGGGGTGGTGATACATGCATCAAACACAAAAGAAATATCGTTAAATCTTTCGTAGTTCCCGTGAATAGTGTACCAGCAGAGGAAAATCCGGTTTACATCTGCTGCGCAATAGTTTTTATTCATTCAACAATGATAGACAGACGGCTTTAAACACAAAAGAAATATCGTTAAATCTTTCGTAGATCCCATGAAAAGTGTACCAGCAGAGGAAAGACCGGTTAACGTCTGCTGCGCAATAGTTTTTATTCATTCAACAATGATAGACAGACGGCACAAACTAAAGCTACCACCGCTGACGTGTTTACGTCTGCTGCGCAATAGTTTTTATTCATTCAACAATGATAGACAGACGGCACAAACTAAAGCTAACATTGCTAATTCATTGACCTATTTCCAATGATGTCACGTGCCATCGGCATTCAGCATTGAAGATTCTTTCGGAAAAATATATTATTATATTAATGACTGTTTCTCGGAGTACATGTATTCGGTGTTATATCAGTGGATTATATTCAATGGAGATTAAAATTTAACGGGTCTACCTGCAGTTCATATGGAGCATCAATGACGTGAGATTCTGAACTGGTAAAATTACGAGTTGACCGGTACTTTTAACCTCTATCGGTACGTACACGGTGTACCGGTAAATTTTGAAGCTAGTGGAAACAATGATAGCATTCTGGTGATTCGAAGCTACAATATAAAAATACTTCCAGTTTTCGAAGTTACAGTATTTCCCGTTTTGGAGAAAACTCGGTACTCCGACACGCTGTACAATCCGACATATTGTAACGATCCCGTACGATGTCGGATGTGACCGTGTCCACTGTAGTTCAAAGTGTTAGCTCTAAATCCGCTAGTGCTTGGATTTTCAATACCGGTTATTTTTCATATAGAATCAATAATATTTTCTTGTGTTTAAAGTGGTAATGCCTCTTTCCAGAACTTTTATTTTATGCTACCCATGACAAATACACATGGTATGTGTCATGGACTAGGAGTAGAAAATTTGTATCAATCGAGTCGACTACAGATAATACCATTTCACATAGAAACATATGCAGTTGTTATACAGTACCTGAAAAAATGCTTCATATATTTGAACTATCTTTTCTTTTAAGGCCATTCTACTGTTTGACCCCTTCCTCAACAAGATAACATGTGTTTTCTCTTTAATACCACTGCTCGCCTCGTTACTCATTTTGCTTATTAATGATATTTAATCTAATTCTAATACTTAAAATAACTTGGACTGGTCTTTATTATTTTATCTGAAATAAAAAATAAAGTTAGATGTGATGGGGGATAAACTGGGACAATCCAGCTCGAACATAATGATTTAAAAAATGAGCCATCACAATGTTTGCAGTACTGACACTAGACCAGTCAAAGCTTAAAGGTGAAATGGTTTTAAAATTGTTCATTGAATAATATGGAGAAAATTGATATTAACAATTTAAAATCTACAAGGTTAATGTAGGATATATGCAAACACTTTGGATAAGAATTCTGGGTTGTAAGTTTACTTTATCTTTAATGATCTGCCTAAATATAAGTGCAGATAAATAAATACATTATCCTACGAACTGTACTCAAGCGTTAAGCAATCTTTGGCGCATTGCATATTAGAAGTGGCACATTGGATCCCTGTGATAATAATAAAGTAAGGCAGCACATTCCTACCGGTACTGTTTATTTTTACTTTAGCGATTCTATTATTTATTCATATCCTGCTTAACGAACGTTATTTTCTTTCTCATTATTCTGTTCAGTCAGTTAAAACAATATAGAATATATGCTTAACCTTTATGAATGATATTACTATTACTAGGTCGCTAAGTTTCTACAAATGTACGGGAACGTAAAAATGCTATTCATGTCATGCCTATTTTTAACATATTATTCTTTTTACGATAATAATTATTGACAATGATAATGTGCCACTGCCAGCACAGCACTGTCAGCCAGTGTTGAACATATTATTACGCATTAGGGGTTTCACGTCACGTGACTTTAGGTTGAAATCGGGACAGTCAGCAGCTGAAATATAGCCCACTTCAATCTTCGATTCTGAATTACTAACTGATGTAAATGCATTCCTAACAATTGTATTGCAATAGTTTAATATCAATCTCAATATCTGCAAAGATTCGGGCTAAAAAAGTATCGATATGTTAGCGAAATTACCGTTTGTTTACAGGAGACGCTAGCGGGAAAATTACGCTCTGACGTCACGCGGCCGGTAAATTTCCACTGACGGCATTGCTACGGCCCACTTCATTGGTGATTCCGATCGTTAGTTTTCAGGGGATTTCCATATAGAACCAATCAAACGATAGATAACATTTTTGTGATTATTATTCTGGGTGAAACCTCGAGATCGGACAATTAGAGACGTAGAAAATGGGATTTATCTGTTTTGATGACTGAAAATTGCTAAATTTCGACTAAATATATAAAAAATTTCGTGAGGTTTCATCGAGATTATAAATATTTGACATATTATCATTCAAATTATTACGATTTTAATAAATCTTAGCTGACAATAACGATCGGATTTCAGTTTTAAAATTAGTACCAGCGATTCTGAAGGGGAAATACCGCTTACGACGTCACTCAAATATGACTGAAAAGCACTTAGTTTGGTGCCGTGCTACGCATTGACGGGTATAGAGCAGTTTGATTACATTATTGACGTCGATCTCGCATTTTAAAATTCCATAACTTTGGATCTAATTAGAATATTTTGATGAAATAAAAAATATTGGGTAGCATTTTATGTATATTTTCAAAATATATTTAAAATATTTTTTTTTCTCTCATTTAAAACTATGACCTGAAACCCCTATACGCATCTGAATTATTTTTTGGTTTTGCGTCCCCCTGCATTTACTATTAGTATGTGAACAAAGTAATGCAGTGTAAATAAAAGGTTAGACACCCTTGTTTTAGGCCTCACAAAACCCAACCAAGAAAGGAGTATAAATATGTTTCCGATCACATTTAATAAAATTTATAAAATAGGCCAACAACAGACTTGAACAGTAACTTGACTTGAGTCTTTGAGACTTGACTTGAGACCTGGCTTGTTGAGTCTTGGTTGAGTAATTAACTTAGTTAGTAGAGTCTCTAGTAATTGACAAGTAGGCCTACTAGCAACTGTCAGTGGTTTTGCATGTTTTACCTTTCCAATAAAAACAACAATCATAATTGCTTATATTTAATTAATATTAAGTTTAGAATGGTGACAAATAATCGCATTCCGATTTTGACTGCTCGACTTTTTTGCCAACACAATTTCTTGGATAGACAATTTCCGTTTCCGGTATGGCAGGAGAGAAGAATCGATCTTGTTTTTGATCTCTTAAAAAAAAACACTTCTGGTTTAACACATTGTAATTAAATTCCGTGTATACATCGATTTAACCTCAGATGTTCGACAAACCGAATATCATAACTATTTAGCCAAGATATTTTCCAATAAATCGTAAATTCATTCTTAGTTGCTATTGACAACGTTATGATTTACCGAAGGGGGAGAACTCTGTCAAAATCAAGAACTTTAATTTTATCATGAACTGTAAACGAGTGTTTACGTGTTTGGAGTTTTATTCTTTTTATTAATTATAGTTGGCGACTTCCACAACTTCTTTCGGTAAATACTGCATTTACTTTTTCTTTTTTTAGAAGGGGGGGGGGAGATTTTGAGATTTGTCAGCAGTGTGAACTAAAAAAAAATTAAACCGTGACATACAATGATACATATAGCCTACTAAGTTAACTATACTTAGAGTCAGACTATAGTACAAATACAAACATTTAATGATTATTAACAAATATTGCATAGGGGATCACCATGGCTAAGTGGATAAGGCGCTGGTTCGTTATCCTGGAGGTCTAGTGTTCGATCCCTGCATTGGCCAAGAAAGTTCATCTTGATTTTCCGACATGATATTCCCTTGTCACTGTCAGTGATGCAGAAGGAGGGCCTGACAAGGACAGTTGCCTAGTCGTTCGGATGGAGTGCACGTAAAAGATCCCTTGGCAGTCGGAATTCGATATAAGTAGGCCTACTATAAGCGTAGGACGTTAAACCCCATTTCATTCATTCATTCAAATATTGCATAATTATTATTATTCGTTATTATTAAATTTATATAATAATAATAGCCTATAATATTATAATTATTATTTTTTTATTACTCCAGAAACTCTTAAAGCCCCAATACCACTCTTGTTGTAACTGAATAATATGCCCCAATCATTATTCTGGTCAACAAATTGTACTATTTTACAATATTTCAATTAATTGAGGATACAAATTTCATCTTTAACACACCTATTTAAAAACTTGGAAAAATTCAACTACATGCTGTAACATGGTTTGAAGAGCTTTACGTAAACACTTTCAAATGCAACTTGGATTTATACATATATTCGAACCCTCTGGACAAGTAAGATAGGTTGTAATAGATAATTTACACAACAGGTAGGACACTTAAACATCTAGTAGTTAGAATAAGGCTAATTTTTTTTCTGGACCTGTCAAGCCAGCAAGAGTGTTATTGTCCCTTTAAGGTTTTGTTTTTCACACGTAACCTCAAGATTCCTGAAGCTGTACCTATTCGGAGCAGGGTCTGACTGAATTTAGCGAAATGTCATTAATGAAGTAGGCCTACACAGTCACAGTTACACTTCCGCTTATGTTACATGTAAATGTAAGTGTAGGCTAACTGTTAAGTTGTGAAACCTCTCTATTGTTAAAATGTAGTGTTAAAATACTTATTGAATGTGAACTATGATAAATAATAAACGGATTTCTTCGATTATGAACAAACTATTCAACTTTGGTTATCATAAACTGACCTGTGTGTTTGAAATCAACTCCGGTTAAATAAAATCCATTGCACAGTTAAATACCACAACTAATTAACTAGGTTCTCTCTTGAAAAATTGAGCTCGAGCTAACTTGACATCTAAAAATGGTGGCGAAACCCAAGGTGAAGGCTGTTGTTACGTCACCGAACACAATTTGGCGACCTATTCGCCTAGCGAGCTATTCGACCAATCCAGCTGGCAAGGTATTCATGGTTCCGACCTCTCAATCACCGTAAAGAGATTGACCAATCAGAGAGCCAGATTATATTGGCACAATCATATTAAAGGGATGCGCTCTCATCCTAAACATAGCCAATTTTTCAAATTTAGAATATTAAAAAAAATAACAATGTTTAGGATGAGAGCGCACCCCTTTAATATAATTATGCCAACTTTTACTAATAATTTTTGGAAAGCTTATTTAATCACCTTTTTGAATATACATAGCCGGGTGCTCTGAATTTTGTACGATGGTCCAAATTTTGACTCGGAACATTACCGTTCTTTACAATTAGAATATTGAAAAATTGGCTATGTTTAGGATGAGAGCGCACCCGTTTAATATGATTGTGCCAACTTTTACTAATAGTTTTTGGAAAGCTTATTTAATTATCTTTCAGATTATATATAGCTGAATGCTCAGAATTTTGTACGATCTTTGAATTTATTCTGAATAGGTTACCAACGAATTCATACTTCCGAGATTTGCAGATAAGCTCCGCCCCCTGGCTTAGATACTGTTACCAGGTCCCACAAATTTGACCACATCAACCTGTTCAATATGGCGATCCAGCAGTCTGTACCGTAATGTTAAATCTCATACAAATGTTTTTAAATCCTAAATTATGACGAACTCTCACTAGTGTCAAAAACAAGCAGTCCTGCGTAAATTGTTTTTTAATGCCAGTATTTTTGGCCCGCGTAGGTCAAGATTGGCTGCCAGTTCTGTCACACAAACAAACAAGGCTGTTCTTTGTGGGAAGTTAGATATTTCTACATTTATCGTCAAAATAGTATTACGCTGCGCATGGGGGACTTGTAACATGGACGAACGTCACCCGGACTGCCTTCATGGTGCAACATTTATACTTTTTCCGAAACCAAAGAACCAAAAACAGGGGTAAAAATTCACGACGGCACCCGTAGTATTTTCAAGTTTTTAAACTTTAAAATACTACGGTTGCCGTCGTGATTAAAGTATTTAGCGAAATCGCAGTAGAAAACCAGTAATAACTACGGCATCTTTAGCCGTGGTATTTTATTTAAAGAATACCACGACGCAAATTGCCATTGTCCACGGCATAGTCGAAAGAAAGAATTTATTATTTTGTTTCTTTTACGAGTCCTTGTGACTGCATTGTTCTATTGAGTTAGATCTCGAGCCCGACAACTAAAAATAGATCGAACGGTGTGGAATTTTTATTGGTTATTTTATAACAATGAATTTCATACCATCTACCCGGATTCTCATCTGTTTGACACTAGTATTTAACAACATGAAGTATTTATATCTACATAAATAAAACACGTATCCCCCAAGTCACCTGACCTAATTCAACCGTAAAATCGCATGCTGATGGTTAGCTAAAATTGAAATGCACACGTCTCGTTGTCCAGTGTATTTAATTATTCAAGAAGTTCAAAACAGTATTTTCCCCACCTAATCACTTGATCTGGACATATTTTTCAGTAAACTATTCATAATATATTGTCTTTATTTCTGGAAATTGTTACGATATAATTTTTAGTGTAAATATGGACGGGATGTGAGAATGGAATTTCAGGGGGCTTTACATGTCCGCCGCACGAGGTACATCATGCGCAGGTGTGAAGTTGTATTTTGATAATCATGAATTCACGGTATTACATGTACATATATTTTAGAATCGAAATTCAACACCTCAACGGCGAGGTACTCATTTAAAACGCAAGTCTGGTACTATGATACTTATTTGGTGGAATTCACGTGGATACGGATAACAGAATTGCACGAATAATGTTTAGTTCCATCGGGATTTTCTCTGAACTATTAGAAAGGGAGAACTGGCATTAAAAAACTATTTACGCAGGACTGCTTGTTTTTATACGCCCACATTTTCATGTGGACGTATTATGTCGTCGCCCCTGTCCGTCTGTCCGTCCGTCCACAATTGTTTGTGGACTCTCTACAGGTCACAATTCTTGTCGGATTTTGACGAAACTTGAAATATAGGTTAATCCCCAAAAGATCTCGGCTGCTTTCGATATTGGCATGTATCGGATCAAAACTTCATGGATTATGGCCCCTGATTGTACGAAAAATCACGTTTTTAGCTTGTGGACCCTATAGAGGTCACAATTTTGAACCGATTTTGATGAAACTTGACATGCATGTTTATAACCCAAAGATCTTGGTTCCTTTCGATATTTGCGCCTATCGGAACGTAATTTCCTGAATTATGGCCCCTGATTGTCCGAAAAATCACCTATTTTAGCTCGTGGTACCTCTGGAGGTCACAGTTATTATCCGATTTGAAAAACCGTTCGATTATGTCACCGTTGCACCCTAAGGAAGGTTGAGTTCAAATTTCGGAAAAATCGGACCAAATTTACCATACAAAATGGCCGCCGTTCGTACGCGAATACTGTTAAAAAATGGTATATCAAGGTTGTGGACCCTGTAGAGATCACAATTTTAATTCGATTTAAGATGAAACTTGAAATGCATGGTTATAACCCAAAGATCTTGGTTCCTTTTGATATTTGCGCATATCGGATCGTAACTTTCTGAATTATGGCCTCTGATTATATGCAAAATCACCTTTGTTTAGCTTGTGGTCCCTCTGGAGGTCACAATTATTATCTGATTAAAAAAATCGTTTGATTATATCACCCTAAGAAAGGTTGAGTTCGAATTTCGGTAAAATTCGGAACAAAATTGCCATACAAAATGGTCGCCGCGTGTACGGGAATACTGTTATAAAATGGTATATCAAGGTTGTGGACCCAGTATAGGTCACAATTTTGATTCAATTTTGATGAAACTTGAAATGCATGGTTATAACCCAAAGATCTTGGTTCCTTTCGTTATTTGCACATATCAGATCATAACTTCCTGAATTATAGCCCCTGATTGTCCGAAAAATCGCCTATGGTCCCTCTGGAGGTCACGATTATTATCCGATTTAAAAAAACGCTTGACTCTATCACCGTTACACCATACGGAAGGTTGAGTTTGAATTTCAATGAAATCGGACCATAATTGCCAGACAAAATGGCCGCCGTTTGTACGCTAATAGTGTTAAAATATGGTATATCAAGGTTGTGGACCCAGTATAGGTCACAATTTTAATTCGATTTTGTTGAAAGTTGAAATGCATGTTTATAACCTAAAGATCTTGATTCTTTTCGATATTTGCGCATATCAAATTGTGATTTAATGAATTATAGCCTTTGATTGTAGGAAATATCACTTTCGGTTTTGCTTTTTCTCTATCCATGTCTCGAAAATGTGGGCGTATCCTGCCTGGCAGTGCCAGCTTACTATCTTTGACACTAGTGAGAGTTCGTCATAATTTAGGATTTAAAAACATTTGTATGAGGTTTAACATTACGGTACAGACTGCTGGATCGCCATATTGAACAGGTTGATGTGGTCAAATTTGTGGACATAGTAACAGTATCTAAGGGGGCGGAGCTTATTTGCAAATCTCGGAAGCATGAATTCGTTGGTAAGCTATTCAGAATAAATTCAAAGATCGAACAAACTCATCTATTTTTATCAACCAATAAAATCCATCGTAACGTCTTATCAAGCGAAAGTAGAATATATTGGGTTTTTTTAAAGTGGAAATACGGTAATATTTCGAGTCAAAATTCGGGTCATCGTACAAAATTCTGAGCATCCAGCTATATATAATCTGAAAGGTAATTAAATAAGCTTTCCAAAAACTATTAGTAAAAGTTGGCATAATCATATTAAAGGGGTGCGCTTTAATATTCTAAATTTGAAAAATTGGCTATGTTTAGGATGAGGGCGCATCCCTTTAATATGATTGTGCCAATATAATCTGGCTCTCTGATTGGTCAATCTCTTTACGGTGATTGACAGGTCGGAACCATGAATACCTTGCCAGCTGGATTGGTCGAATAGCTCGCTAGCCGAATAGGTCGCCAAAATGTGTTCGGTGACGTAACAGCCTTCACCTTGGGTTTCGCCACCATTTTTAGATGTCAAGTTAGGTCAAGCTCAATTTTTCAAGAGAGAACCTAGTTAATTAGTTGTGGTATTTAACTGTACAATGGATTTTATTTAACCGGAGTTGATTTCAAACACACAGGTTAGTTTATGATAACCAAAGTTGAATAGTTTGTTCATAATCGAAGAAATCCGTTTATTATTTATCATAGTTCACACAATAGCCTATACTATATTATTTGTTAAAGTAGCTAAGTTACTAAGTCTCTAACTCTATAGGGGAGAGTCGGGTCCGACGGGCCGTTTTTTTTTTATTTTTCAAATAACTTTAGTTACAAATCAACAAGGATAACTAATCTTTGCTACTTCATTCATCAGGTAATTTATTACAAAGCCACCATTTTTATCACCATTCTTGATAAAACCAATGTAGTCAGCAGCGAGGGGCTGGGTTGAGAGGTGTGAAAATGAAGCCTTAGATCCATAAGATCTGTCATTGTGTCAAGTAGCCTGTATTGATTCCCAACTTACACGTGAAAAGTAGGGTCACCCGTCCAACATTGTGATATAGGGATTTGTTCATAAAAATTACATAGCCTATCTCCAGGCATTGTTTCGACATCAATCATTCTCCAGTCTGTTGTTCCCGTTCTATTTCTTGGCATTATAAAACTCTAGATTATAAATTAGAAACCTACGGTAATATACGCACAATTTTCATAACGATATGATCAATATCTATGGACCATGCCCCTGCCCCTGGGAACTCATGGGCCATGCCCATAGGAACCGACCTGCAGGTGGTCCATCGGTCCCAACAACATTAAAATATATATTTAGCTTAATTTACAGTTGAAGTGCAAAGTCTAGATAACTACTAGGCTTATGTGTTGGTCTAAAGCACATCTTGTTGACACTTAATTAATTCGGGATATGAAAAATATTGCAAAATATGAAAAAAAAACTTTTACTATGGTTAAATGTACTTGTGAGGCTGTAAAGTAATGTGTTCATAGCAATCTAGGCAAATCAACAATGCATTCCAGGCTAGGTCATGGTTACATAATGAAGGCCGATAGAATTCGATTTTGCTATTCACATGTCTGATACAAGGGGTGGCCCATCGGTCCCATATGCCCATTGGTTCCCACTCTCCCCCTATCCTATCATTCAAAATCTTCATAATTGAAAACCTAAATTTGCATTCGATTGAGACTGCTGACATTTTTCGCTGAACATAACTGATTCGAAGTTAGAGTAAAAATGTAAACCATTGAATGTAAATCAGTTTAGACATTCATATTTAGCTCCTTTAAATAAACATGTGTATCCTAATTAATTGTTGTTGAATAATAAATAAAACAAATAAATAACTGTTAATAATGTATTATTGAACATCAATTTAATTTGCAATAAACAATAACACCTACATGTAAAGCATAATCTAGCATAAATATGATCAAAAATTGTAGAATTATTAATATCACTGTCAGGAGGGTGGTTGGGATGTCCGATGACTTACTTATTGTATGCCAGGTTGATTGCAGCAATATAAAAAAGGTGCCATGTAAACTAATTTGGGTCCTGGTAATATAAGACCACTTGGACCAAGTTAAGAAGACTACTGGTAGCCTATTTATTCCACAAGAGCCTATAGATATATGTCTCTATACTTTATATGCTTTGGCATTTACTTTAGATTTCTAAACAAGACCTACTTTGCCTTTAGACTAAGAAACTGTATTAAATATTTACACACTCTAATTATAGACCTATAAAGTTTTTTTTCTCATATTTCAAGAATTATGGAGCTTCCAAAAGAAATCACTGCTGAAAAAGTACATTTTTCTAGAGACAGTAAAATTTTAAATGACATTGCACAAGAGACAAGCTGTGATTCAGAATTGAAAACCTTAACAGAAGATGAATTACTAGAAAGAATAGAAACAGTTTTAAATGAAAAAATAATTAATGGTGAAAAAACAGCCTTTTTCCAATTAGGATTATTTTATTTAGAACAGGTAAGCATATATTTTAATTTAAGTTCTTGAAGATTGTTCATATTTTGTATGGAGAAAAAAAAGGGATTATTGAAAGAAATCTGATTTCTCAATTACTCAATTTAGCTCTTGGCTTCAAATTATTATATGTTTGGAAATTACTCAATTAGTATTATTACTCTTCTGAATAGCTCTTGGCTTCAAATTGTTTTGAAGTTTAGAAATTTAAAAAAAAGTATTTGCTGGTAGTGTATAATCTTATTTCATTGCTTTATTAACCATTATTGGAAATGTTTATTTGCTCTTGTTTGTTGTTCAGCAATTTGTCTGCCAACTGAACAAATATAATTGTAATATATGACTTTTCATGACTTAGAATTAGAATTGATTGTTGTTTTACAGGAACTGTTTGAAAAAGCTTATTCTTGTTTTGAAAAGTCTAAAGATTTTGACAGTCAGTCTATGTATCAGTATGGTGTCATGTTATTTGATGGCATTGGCTGTGAACAGAATACGGTATGTTATCATACATTTTAGATCAAAACACAATTTAAATATAATCTGGTCATTAAAGGCAGAGGGGATCATGTGGCTAAGTAGGTAAGGTGCTGGCACGATAGCCTGGAGGTCGGGTGTTCTATCCCTGCATTGGCTGAGAAAGTTCATCTCGATTTTCCAGCGTGGTTTCCTCTTGTCAATGATGCAGACGGAGGGTCTGACAAGGACAGCTGCCTAGTTGTTCGGATGGTACGGAAAAACCGATGTCCTGTGTACACATTGGCATGCACGTAAAGGATCCCCCAGCAGTTGGAATTCAGTTTCTGCCCGGCAAAATCTCCCTCATAGCACACTGTATGGCGTATGGCCATCTTCAATTAGCCCAGGTTAGGTGCAGAAGCGTAGGAAATTAAACCCCATTTCTTTCATTCATTCATTCATTAAAGGCAGCTGCTCAAAATGTTGCTAACAAGCGATTTTCAATATTTAATAAATTAGCTTCAGATCAGAATAATCGCATTTCATCTTTATAGTTTTTTCTTTCCAAAATCTGATGTAAGAATTTTAGATAATATTATATATTTAGTGTTTTATAGTTTTCTTATCATTATTTGTGTTTGGTTTCTGTTTTTTTAGGAGAAAGGTGTAGAATGTTTATTACAAGTAGCACACAACCCGTCTAACTATACTAAACATTTAATGTCAGCTTTACAGTATAATATTGGTAGAGCATATTTTCAAGGGTTTGGTGTCAAGAGACAATCAGATACAGAAGCAGAAAGGTATGGTGTATGTTTAATGTATGTTTAATGTATGTCTATACAGCATGAGGAGAAGAAATAATGTTGTGCCTGTTAAAGGAGAAACCTGGGTACAGTGAATAAAACTGGATGATTCTGTGTCGAATTAGAACCCCTTATCCTAATCCCAATCAACTCTCTGAAGCACTTTGATATATTTTTCAATAAAAATAATATTCAGTTGTGAGAAGTGCATTTTGATAATAATCACCTTGTGCCTACATAAATATGTCGACAACTCATGCGTGTACTGTGACAACATTCTACTATATACTTTCGCGAAGAAGACCCTGTAAAAAGTAGGACATCTCTGTTGAAACTTTCACAAATGCATCAGGATAAGTAACAAAATATATTATAGAATTTAGGCCTACCTGTGATTAGTATATAATTGAGGGGAGTAGATGATATAATTGATTCCCATTTTAGGGATTCCAATTATCTGTTATTTTAATAAATTTAATCAAGTCAAGAAAATGTTTATCATAAAATGACAGACATACTGTTAGATATTTGAATGACATGATATACCAAGCATTTATAAAATGCATATATCAATATGTGTTTTCACCTACCACTACAGGTTAGGATGTTGTATGTTATAGGTGGTGGCTATTAGCAGCAGATGATGGTAATCCTAAGGCTAGTGTTAAAGCACAGAGTTCATTAGGCATGTTTTATTCTAGAGAAGAATCTTTAGATTTAAAAAAAGCTTTCTTCTGGCATTCAGAGGCTTGTGGTAATGGCAGTCTAGAATCACAAGGTGAGATTTATCCCTCTCAATACAGTAACAAGTAGGATTGATACCCAATCTGATTTTTAAAAAATACACACCTGGTCTATATTTTGTTGGCTTTTGTTTTTTTAACTTTGGCATCCATTGCATGAAGGTCGGACCGGTTGTGGTGGGCGAATTTTGTCAGGGGTCATACAAGCGACCTTGATTAACAAATCAGTGTCAGTGTTTCAATTTCAATCAGCATGTCCACTTTGCAGACTATAACACAATTCAACACACAATTTGATTGGCTCCTCCCTCACATCAACTAGAATGTTATTTATTTAGAAACTCTTCCAGATCCTAGTGTAATAAAGACAAGTAAAACAAAAATTTTAACTGTTTTCTAAACAGATTGGATTGATACCCAAATATTTAAGTGCATCTACCTTCCAGGTCTCTATCACATGGTATGAAATATCCTCCATCCTTAACAGTAAAATAGGCGTTTTTCGCAATTAAGTCAGAGAAATCCCATACAAAGCAATGTGGTCTCCTTGTTTGTTTTCTCACAGATCTGACAATGCAACAACGAGACACCATTTTTTGGACGTATGATGGGTTTTTTTACTACTGCCCCCAGAATGGGTGATTCATGTTTATTATAGCTAGAATGACCAGGACCCTGTTTCTCGAAATCTTATCTAAAGATAAAATACAATTTTTATACGCCCACATTTTCATGTGGACGTATTATGTCGTCGCCCCTGTCCGTCCGTCTGTCCGTCCGTCCGTCCACAATTGTTTGTGGACTCTCTACAGGTCACAATTCTTGTCCGATTTTGACGAAACTTAAAATATAGGTTTATCCCCAAAATATCTCGGCTGCTTTCGATATTGGCATGTATCGGATCAAAACTTCATGGATTATGGCCCCTGATTGTACGAAAAATCACGTTTTTAGCTTGTGGACCCTATAGAGGTCACAATTTTGAACCGATTTTGATGAAACTTTATATGCATGTTTATAACCTAAAGATCTTGGTTCCTTTCGATATTTGCACCTATCGGAACGTAAATTCCTGAATTATGGCCCCTGATTGTCCGAAAATTCACCTATTTTAGCTCGTGGTACCTCTGGAGGTTACAATTATTATCCGATTTGAAAAACCGTTCGATTATATCACCGTTACACCCTAAGGAAGGTTGAGTTCAAATTTTGGAAAAATCGGACCAAAATTACCATACAAAATGGCCGCCGTTCGTACGCAAATACTGTTAAAAAATGGTATATCAAGGTTGTGGACCCTGTAGAGATCACAATTTTAATTCGATTTTGATGAAACTTGAAATGCATGGTTATAACCCAAAGATCTTGGTTCCTTTTGATATTTGCGCATATCGGATCGTAACTTCCTGAATTATGGCCCCTGATTATACGCAAAATCGTCTTGGTTTAAACTGTGGTCCCTCTGGAGGTTATATTTATTATCCTATTTAAAAAATCGTTTGATTATATCACCGTTACACCTTAAGGAAGGTTGAGTTTGAATTTCAGAAAAATGGGACCAAAATTGCCATACTAAATGGCCGCCATTCGTACGCAAATACTGTTATAAAATGGTATATCAAGGTTGTGGATCCTGTAGAGGTCAAAATTTTAATTCGATTTTGATGAAACTTAAAATGCATGGTTATAACCCAAAGATCTTGGTTCCTTTCAATATTTGCGCATATCGGATCGTAACTTCCTGAATTATGGCCCCTGATTATACGCAAAATCGTCTTGGTTTAGCTTGTGGTCCCTCTGGAGGTTACAATAATTAACCGATTTAAAAAATCGTTTGATAATATCACCGTTACACCCTAAGGAAGGTTGAGTTCAAATTTCGGAAAAATTGGACCAAAATTACCATACAAAATGGCCGCCGTTCGTACGCGAATACTGTTAAAAAATGGTATATCAAGGTTGTGGACCCTCTAGAGATCACAATTTTAATTCAATTTTGATGAAACTTGAAATGCACGGTTATAACCCAAAGATCTTGGTTCCTTTTGATATTTGCGCATATCTGATCGTAACTTCCTGAATTACGGCCCCTGATTATACGCAAAATCGTCTTTGTTTAGCTTGTGGTCCCTCTGGAGGTCACAATTATTATCTGATTTAAAAAATCGTTTGATTATATCACCGTTACACCCTAAGGAAGGTTGAGTTTGAATTTCGGGAAAATTCGGAACAAAATTGCCATACAAAATGGCTGCCGTTCGTACGCAAATACTGTTAAAAAATGGTATATCAAGGTTGTGGATCCTGTAGAGGTCACAATTTTAATTCGATTTTGATGAAACTTAAAATGCATGGTTATAACCTAAAGATCTTGGTTCCTTTCAATATTTGTGCATATCGGATCGTAACTTCCTGAATTTTGGCCCCTGATTATACGCAAAATCGTCTTGGTTTAGCTTGTGGTCCCTCTGGAGGTTACAATAATTAACCGATTTAAAAAATCGTTTGATTATATCACCGTTACACCCTAAGGAAGGTTGAGTTCAAATTTCGGAAAAATCGGACCAAAATTACCATACAAAATAGCCGCCGTTCGTACGCGAATACGTTAAAAAATGGTATATCAAGGTTGTGGACCCAGTATAGGTCACAATTTTAATTCGATTTTGATGAAACTTGAAATGCATGTTTATAACCTAAAGATCTTGATTCTTTTCGATATTTGCGCATATCAAATTGTAATTTAATGAATTATAGCCTTTGATTGTAGGAAAAATCACTTTCGATTTTGCTTGTTCTCTAACCATCTCTCGAAAATGTGGGCGTATCCTGCCTGGCAGTGCCAGCTTACTATCTTTATTAGATACATGTACTTCAACTTTGATTGGCTAAGCAATAAAATCAAAGTAATATTAACCAATCAAATTACTAAAATTTGGATTTTATCTTAGTTAAAATTTTGTGAAACGGTCCTAGCTCTTTTTCTAAATCTTACATGATGCCCCTTTAAATTACTCTCAAAATAAAATGTTGGGATGTTGAAAGTTATTTTGTGCCCCTTGAAGCACATATTAAATATGTAAATATTTTAATTGTATATAAGATTATAAGGGCTTAGATAAAACATCAGCTGGACTAAATTATTCATATATTTGCCAAACATAATTATATGTAGAGTAATAAAGATAAGACTTGTCATTATTTTTATTGTTCGGACCATATCTAATTTTTATGGCTTACTCAAAGCTAGAATGTATTTTGAATTATTTTTTTGACCTTTAATTATTAATGGTTAATAATCACCTGGCTTTTCATTCAATCGTATTTTGGACTAATAAACCTTTTAGAGATTCAACTTGCTCGTTATGGTAATTTGCAAGTGATTATAGTATAGTATGGGTTCCACATCGGCCATATATGTCGGTCAAGACCTACGGCTATGGAAAATTTGGAAGTGGAAGCCCTGGATTATAGATCCCTCAAATGATAATCATAGATCTCCCTTATATATATTATTGTATATTTAGGAGCTTTAGGTGTCATGTATGAATATGGTGTAGGTGTTAAACATAACAGTGATTCAGCTTATATTTGTTTAAAAGAAGCATCTGATCGAGGAAATGTATATGCTATGGGAAATCTTGTAGGACATTATTATAGAAGAAAACTTTTCTCTAAAGCATCTGCTTTAGCCTTACGGTAAATATATAAACAAAGTTATTTTACAATACAATATAATAAGTATGATTCATTTGAATAACTTACTAGAACTGTAATAAATATATTGTGACTTAATAACATTCCACTTTTTGAGCATAGTTATTTTATTTACCAATCTATTTTCTGTATACACCTCACACCTACCTCATTATTTTTCTAGATTTCTCTTTATAGCTTATGGGTTCTATTTTTTTTTTTCAGAGTAGCACAGTTAAAATCTAAGGATATAAAACTTCTTGCCACAGAAACAGAATGTTTACCTGCATTTATCTCTAAAGGCATATCTACAGCCTGTTTCTATTTAGCCAGGTCCTTTTCATCTGGCCTTGGTATCCAACAAAGTGAAGAAGAAGCAAAAGTGTATTATTCCAGGGTAAGTTTCATACAATAAAGTTCATATATATAAATGGTTGAAGGCAATGCCACTACTCCGGCAAAGATGTGTCTTGCTTGATCACATCCAATGTTTTTAAAAAAATTATAACATGATAATTATATTGCTCTTTTTTTTTGTTTTAGTCCTTCCAGTTTGACCCAGATGTATGTGCACGATTACAAAATATAACAACTCATGGTATCATCTGAAGTTTACCGTCTGATGAAAATTAGTTGTAGTACACTTATTAGTATTCTGGGTCCAATGTGATAATTGTTTGTGCTAATCTTCACATTGTCATATATTGTACAATTATAAAAATTTATGCCAAATTTGTGTGCCATTATAATAGCATTTGAATAGTCTTCTGAAAGTGTCATTAAGATAAAAGACATTTCCTTAATTTTGTTTGTTTTTGTAAAGAAAAAACCCCAGTAAGTGATATTAAAGGGTGTATAGCTCTATTCTTTGGAATTTAAAAATAGATGAAAATGGGTCTAAACTAAAAGCACATACAAATGTAATACGAGTGTGTATAAAGTGATTATATTTAATTTGTTACATTATCATTGTAATTTCTAATCAATTATGTTCAGTGAAATACAAATGTAATATGAGTGTGTATAAAGTGATTTATATTTAATTTGTTACATTATTATTGTAATTGATAAATTTCTAATCAATTATAATGTTCAGTGAAATACTTGAACAATCCAAATTGAACCGCATTCAATACATTTTTATTATTTTTCTTTTGTCGTTTGTTAACCTGCCATTTCTAATTATTTCCGCATTGTGTTGCAGGATGTTTTTCTTTGCAAAATAACAACATCAATATTGACTAAATGGACCAATATTGAATTCTGTTTTATGCTTTTAATTTCAAATATTATGGAAAATATTGTGAACAGTTAAACATAAATTTATTTGACATTCAAGAATTAATAAGTTTAAACTATTGAATTATTTAGCTGTTGTTTTAAAGTTAGATTTTTTTCTTTTTATACACAGATCCTATTTCACTCCATTTTTTATAGTTCAAAATTTCATTATACTTGTCTTTACTACACTAGGATCTGGAGGAGTTGTTATATAATAGGTGTTCTTAATGAATTAGCTAATGAAAAGGTCTGTTACGATAACTTCTGGGTGTTCTCTGTGCATAACTGTGGGTAAACCCCTAGAAATGTCAAGGCTGATTGATTAATCAATGTCTAACGTCATAATAATATAGGGTCAAAAGTCACATGCTCTACCCCTGATGTGAACTCCCACTATAACTTGTCATATCTTCATGTAGTGAAGGCCATAGAAGGTATTAAAAGCGAAATGAAATATAGATCTTTATTTTAATTAAATTTGGTTTTAAATCATCCACACATACCCATTTATATTCATCTTCATTCTTATATTTAACCAGTGTGTTATTTTATTGTTATGAATGTTTAATCTCTATTATTATTATTATTATTAAACTGTGATATATTGTATATTTCTTGTATAATAATATCTATATATTGTATATTTCTTGTATATATAATATCTATATATTTATATTTATGAAGTATTTATTATTAATATTGCCCTGTCCAAAGATAAAATCTTATGTTGACTTAAAATGATAGAAACAAGATAAGTTACTATTCCCTTTAATGGAATTTTTGTAGACTGAATTCATTTATGAAATATTTACCTTTTTGACTTGTGCCAAGATTAATAGTCTTATAAGACCTAAATGTTTGTGTGTCCTTGTTCAAAATACTCTTCACACTTTTTGATATATGTTTATACCTCTTGTATAAATTTTTCTAATGTATTGTTAAACATAAACTTTTTCATCATAGAAAAGACTTTTTTTCATTTCTACACTGGTTGGTCACAGGTTTCGGGAATGAATAAACTGGCAGTGAATCAGTTTGCTTGCTAGAGCATTGTATATTTATTCTAATAGCACAAATTGATCAACAAGAAACTTTATTTTAGTCATTTCATGGCCTGTTAGAAACCGGCAGATTCCAGGAGCAGTAAGATGGTAAACGGCAGGATAACTTCGCGATATGCCAAGACTTAGTGATATGCGAACAAAAATTCCGATAAGGTTCTTCTAAAGCTTCAAATGAAAAATATCACCACATTTAGAAAAATATATCCATCAAGAAATTTGTTGTGAATGAGTACTCAAACTTTGACAGTCAAACTCAAGAGTAGGCGATAGGCCTGAGGAAATATTCATCGGCAAACTGCGTTCGAAATTATCCAATCCGAAAATTTGAATATCAATATGGTTCATTCCTATAAGTTTTTAAACATTCCATTTAGAATTTTGACAAGGTTAATGGGTTAATTACTAATTGCTGACAATAGCCTTGTTTTAGCGCCCAAGTTTCGCAAAATTTACCGATATTCTACAGATACACATTTACATAGTAGCTATTTCTCGACAGTAGCTTATTTGAAAGCAATCTGATTAAAATACATATTTTTTCGTTTCGTCTTTATACGATCCCATTTTCATGTGGATGTATTATGCCGTCGCCTCTGTTCGTCCGTCCGTCCACAATTTGTTTGTGGACACTCTACACGTCACAATTTTTATCCGATTTTTTATATAGGTTTATGTCCCAAAGATCTCGATTAGTTTCGATGTTGTCATGTATCAGACCATGACTTTATGGTTTATTACCCAAAGATCTTGGTTCCTTTCGATATTTTCGCATATCGAATAGTAATTTCCTGAAATAGGGCCCCTGATTGTACGAAAAATCGCGTGTTTAGCTTTTGGTCTCTCTGGAGGTCACAATTATTATCCAACTTAAAAAGAATACATCGCCGTTACACCATAATGTTGGTTGAGCTCAAATTTCGTGAAAATCGGACCAAATCTGACGGACAAAATGGCAGTTCCTCATACGCAAAAGGTGTAAACATCAGGTATAACAAGGTTGTGAACCCTCTAGAGGTCACAATTTTGATCCGATTATGATTTTCGCACATATCGGATCGTTACTTCCTGAATTAATACATTGATTGTATAAAAAAAAATCAGGTATAACAAGGTTGTGAACCCTCTAGAGGTTACAATTTTGATCCGATTATGATTTTCGCAAATATCGGATCGTAACTTCCTGAATTATGGCCCTTGATTTTACAAAAAAATCACGTTTTTAGCTTGTGGTCCCTTTAGAGGTCAATTTTTTATTATCCAATTTAAAAAAAAACCAGTGTGAATATAATATTATTAACACCGTTACACATTTTGGTCTTGGTTTCTTCTGATGATCGCGCATAATCTGAACGTAACTTCCTGGATTATGGCCCCTGTTTGTTTTTTTTTTTCGCGAAAAATAGCTATTTAAGCGGATTCTGTAGAAGTCACATTTTATTTCCGATTTAAAAAACAGTTAAAATAAATCACCATTCCACCATAATGAAGGTTTAATACGAATTCCGGGAAAAATTTATATCCCAAAGATATCGGTCCCTTTTGATACTTGCGCTTTTCAGACCATAACTTTCTGGATTATTGCTCCTTAGTATTGCCCCTGACTGTACAAATAAATCGCGTTTATTTTTTTAGCTTGTTCTCTATCCAGCCCTTGGTCGTATCCTGCCTGATAGCCGCTCGTTTATAGTTCAACATTTCGTTTTTGGAAGAGTTATTATCATTGACCTGTTCTGGATGACGTGATTAGTCAATGTATATTTTCAGATCTGCATGTAGTGTAGGCCATCGAAAGTATAAAAAAAACGAAATACATATCTGTATTTTAATCAGATGGATTTTAAAGGAAAAATTGGATGTTGACCACATTTGATAAGGATGATCCTGAGCCTATTATGATTTTCCTAACAGAGAGAAAAATTCCAACTAAACCTGTCTGGACTAATGCAAAATCATACCCTTAACACTGAGGCCATGGTACTTCTCCTAATTTATTTCTGCGATATAACTACAGGAGCAGGAACAGACTGTCGCCGTGAAGGGTCCCCACCCTTGGGTGCGATGGTGTTTGAAGCTTATTTTTTGGCTACCTGTATTATTGTATCGGCGTCATACCGTGTGACGATCTCATAAATTCCACCAAAAACGATGAAACTTGAGGACCCTCAAACTACGAGAGAGACTACGAGAGAGGGAGAGAGAGAGAGAGAGAGAGAGAGAGAGAGAGAGAAGAGAGAGAGAGAGACTAGGTCATTTCGGGAATAACACATGTTTTTTTTATTTCAATAATTCGCTTGCGCGTAGGTGTCTTTAGACTTTAGCAATGGGAGGAAACCGGAGGGCCCGGAGAAAACCCACGAGGCTGGATAGGAAACCCTACTCCTTGTCACGTACAACCGGGGCTTCGAAACCAGGCCAGTTGACTCAATGATATACCTTATGATACAGCACACACGTGCTAACCATTCGGCCACCCAACCTCCCAATTTTAGAAGAAAAAAATCAATGTATAAAACACATTTAAAACGTCAGGGTCAGATTCCAACTACCAACCACCGGGCAAATACGTCATTTAGTTTTTATCTATAGTATGTATATATTACAATTGATATTGCACCATTTTATATACATGATTACGATACTAATATCAGACACATCCTATTATCAAGCTCGAGAATCAATAATTTATACAATCCAGGTCTGTGAGAAACATCATAATTTTAGATAAAATAAGTATTAGGAGGGCGATACTGCGTGACCTAACTAATCTCGAGGAACATATCTTAAAAGACCATCAACGGAAATAAACTGTTGGACGGTAAACCCACGGAAATAAGATTATTTTTTAAGCTGATAACTTCCAATTATACTTTTCCATCTACTTTCTAATTTGTCTTTCGGTTCCGCCCAAAATTTGTGAAGCAAAGTCCATCCTGCCTTGGCTGTGTGTAAAACGTAGTCATTGGTGGGATCTAAATAATAAGTGTGAGCGCCATATACCAACGACTGACACAATCGTCCAGCCAACAAAACTTTCAAAGAGCTGAATTCTTCCTCTGTAAGTTGTTGAAGACTTAGATATCCAGCTAAAATATGACCAGGGGCATCTAGCTGATTAATAAGATTGGTAAAAATCATCAGGTAGGCCACATTAATAGCTAAATCATAGATGGTACACGAATAAGTTGTATCTTGGAAATCTATCAAACCAGTAAATCTATAACGCTTACATTCCATTGGCATATCCCCCTGGCTATCTTCTGGTGCTGCCAATATATTTAACTCATTCAGATCACCATGTATACAACCTATAAAACATATATTTAACTCATTCAGGTCAACATGTATACAACCTATAAAGCATATATTTAACACAGTCATATCCCTATTTATATAACATATATTTAACTCATTCTGATCACTATCTATCTATAACAATATATTTTACTCGTCATTTTACTAAGTCATTCATATCACCGTGTACATGTATATAAATCTATAAAACTATATTTAACTTATTCATATTACCAGGCATATAACCTATAAGAAATATATTTAACTCATTTATATGCATAACACCAATAAGAAATATCTTAGCGCTTTCATATCACTATGTATGCAACCTATAGAAACACAATAAACTTATTCATATCACTATGTATGTAACCCATGCCCAATATATTTAACTCATTCACACGTATACGTGAAATGAAATATCTTTGACGCATTCATTTGACGCATTCAAATTAGCACATATTTATAAACCCACATTAAATAGAATATTCAACTCGATAAACCGATATCATAATGTGTATAATTTATGACAAATAAATTTAACTTGTAAATTTAATCCGATATTATGTAGATAAGCTATACCCATCATATCACCTTGTAACCTATAATATATATTCATTGGTGTAGGCAGGTCAAGAACTTTATCGTTGTAAGTGAGAGGGATATTATGTCTCCCGTCCGATCAGGCAGGTTTCCACCGAGTTCTTCGGTTTCTGCCTGCATTAATGATCGAAATCATTCGCACGATCTGTGTCAAGGCCCGGCAAGGGCCAAATGGAATATAAGCCTCAGGCTTAATTTGCTACCCTAGTAAAAGACGAGATTATTATAAATGTAATTTGTTAAAGTGTTGTTGAACATGCTTTTCACTTACTTTTAGTGAGATTTGCTGGATTTATTTCATTTTCAAATGCTTCAATTACTTCATTTACAACCTTCCGATCGCCAGACTTTAAAACGAACACATATTCTTTTAACATAGGTATATTTCCCAGATTCCACTTGCTATCAAAATTATTTAAGAAATCGTGTTGGAATCCCTGCAAAATAAAGTATAGTAAGATGTAACTGGCACGGCGTTTAAAGAACAGTGCTGAAGGACCGCTTTGAACGGCGTCGAGTCGTTCTGATGGCACGTAATAGGTACGTTAATAACCATTGACTGCTTAAATTTGACAAAGAGAAGGCGGAACTGTACGTAAGGGATAATATTATTGAAGTGTTCAAGTTTCTCGTATATAGATATATCATTTTAAAATCGAAATTGATTAACTAGCCAATCCAAACTAAATGATCACAAACCCCAAAACGAAACTAGCTGGACAAATAATATGGAGCAAGATATATTTTGAAATTATACCTTATAGGCGTTGGCTATTTGGGCAACAAATTTTCCATCTTCATATAGAAGATTGGATGTAAATGGATAATTTAACAATACATCGCCAGGTAAAAAGGTTAATAATCTAACAATATGTTGAAAATAATCACCTGGAAAACAAAAGCTAAGCATTAGGCACTCATATAATTTGTTCAAACAATACACAATAACAACACATCGATTAAAAACTTATTAAAATTGATTTAGCTCACTTAATTTTGTTATCGACTGTCGATATTTGAAGGATAACCCAGATGCACCGACGGTGTTTGAGGCCAATATGGTATCGAGTTTACGGGTTCTGAGGTTGGGATGGGGGTGGTTTTTTAAACATATTATCTAAAGAAATATATTTGTGACCCTGAAGTTTCAATAGCTGCGGTGCATCCAAATACAAAATAATGAGAAATTTGCATTTTAAAACTGCCAAAAATAAATCCCATAGTAACACATATAACTATTGCATAAATTAAAATGAAAGTTTGTACAAAATGTTATCAACATATTCCTTCAGTTACCTTTTTTTTCTGAAATTTACCTTAAATCCATATTTCTTCGAATTGGCTGTGTTATGGCCATGGCTATAACAAAGGCCTGGTTTCACATTTTAAATATGGTTTTTGCCACAAAAGATCATTTTTCACATCTTAATTTTTTTTGTTTTTTATGTGTTGATAAGTCTTGGGTCATGCAGATTGGCTTAGATTTGTGTTTGATATCTAAGAACTATAATATAATGAATTCGGCTGGTTACCATGGCAACATGTTTTAAAAGAAAGTAATTTTAAGCATATTCAAAAGTAGAAAAACGACCGAAACCCTGACTGACGTCAAGCGAGGAAAATACGAGCACACAAAGTAAACTCATATTAGGTAATTAGCAATATAATTACGCCATTTTTACGGTTCTTTTTTTTCACAGCCTCCACAAAATACCCTTTTTATGCAATTTTTTTATTATATTTTCACAAAAACGATTGATTCAATGAAAAATTGATGCTGTAAGTTGAATGTATATAAACTGATTTACATTCAATAGTTTCCGTTTTTACTCTAATTTACAAATCAGTTATGTTCCACGAAAAAGGCCAGCAATCGCCATCAAGTGCACATTTCTGGGCGTCTAGTTATTCCAGTCTACATAACTCGGTTTGGTTTGGTGCAATGTGTCTAGCCTCGTCCTTCGAGTCTCTCAATACGACTGGGTCTGAAGCGCATTACGTTACACGATTCGTGTACCAACGTTAAAAAAATTATTCTATCTTAAATATCGTTTATGTGATGCTCATCTTTTTCCGGTAAGTTTACATCATCAATGTTGATTTACATTAACCAATAATTCATGTTTTCGATGTCAAAGATTTTGGAGGATTTTGAGTTACGGACTTAGATCCTTTAAACAGGACGCCGGGAATAACATCACATCTGTTTCAGTTGTTAATATTAATTAAATATGAGACAAATTTCATAATATACAATGTGTATGAAGATTCTTTTTTTAAATTACCTTTTCGATTTTGAAATAAATCAACTCTATAAAAAAAAATATTTGATTATTTTTAAACGGCAAAAGTGAATGATAAATTCAATATAATTATATACTGTATAAGCTTAGTTGCATCGATCAGTTGAGCCTTTAGAATATTCTTAGAAAAAATCACAGATTACTTCATTTGGCTCTTTCGCATTATGAAATATTTTAGAATGAATAGTTTATAGTTGCAAGATATTAAAATAACAAAATACGAAGGTATTACTATTTGGTTCTTTGCTTTTATAGATTTTCTGGTAACTCATCACGTCTCCATTTTTATCTGGTACAGATTCTTGTGTAGGCACTCCCCCCTTTCTTAGATGATCCATCACCAAATTGTGAGCTTCTACAATATAAAGTTTCAAATGGTTGACATAAAGAAACATTGCTTCATTCATTGAAAGTACGTGAGAGCAAGCATCTTTTAATACTTCATGATTTTACTAAAAATGTCAACAATTCCATGAAGGTGGGTTACCAAGCAACGAAATATACGCTACGGGCACATAGTTTGTTCGTCGCATATATATTCTTTGTAGCTAATTGGGGCATTTACAAAACAATTTCATGCAAATCAGATTATAAGCCTGGACTAATTCAAATAATTGCATGTAAATTTCATACAGATCGGATGATAACTTTTGTCATTCGAAGGTTCACAAGGCCCAACAAAGCAAAACAAGGATCATAACTCTAGAAGTAATCGACGGAAAATTCTGAAATTCAATAGGATTCTTCTTGGCACTAATTTAAAAAATGCACACCAATTTCATACAGATTGAATGATTACGTTTGTCGTTGACAATGGTTCAAGAAAGTAAAACAAGTTAAAGTGGGCTTCTATATCTCAATGATGTAATAACTAGTTTCAAAACAATCAGATGATAAATGTAGTCTGTAGAGCGTTCATAAGAAAGTGCTGACGACGGACGTACGGACCGGGGTGACGGCAATACACAACCACATTTCTGCGTCAATATCAACCCCCCCACAACTTTATCAAAATTTATTATTCGGAACTGAGGACAAAAACAATTCTGAAGACTCCCTGTGAAAATATATGAAATATAAATCTTCTGATTGCTGTTTGTACATAATATCATAGCCATCTTATAACTTAATCGTTCCTCTACTTTACTTTTCTTTCCTTTTTTCCCTTTTTACATCTTTTCAATATACATTATGTTTGTACCTTTATGAAGAGGCGGTCTATAGGTTGTGAATAAATATTGTTTAGAACAAATAAATAACTAGCCCATATTCTTATAGAAAGTTTGTTCAAGTATCACATACGAGATTGTGGATTTTGAGAAGCATGTCGTCTTTTGACCCACATAATACGCGATGTCTATTGTACATGTTCATTCAGATTTATTATCACAATATCTATACCACAAAAAGACAAATTCGGTGATATTTTTCACCTGTAATATCTGCTAGGAAATGTTGCATATAAATTTCATACAGACTGGATGATAACATTTATCGTTAGAACGTTCACGAGGTTCAAAAAAGTCAAACAGGGGTCATAACCCTTGAAGAAATTAACAGACAAAGGGCGAACTTTTAAAAAGACGATTGTTAAACCCTGCGTCAGTAGAAATCATGTCAAAGTTTGATGGTCATAGAGAGAAAACAGTGGGTGGGAGATACATTTTGCGCGAGACATCTAGTTTACATGATAGGTAGAAGTCGGCCGAAGCTTATTAATTATAGTTAATATATAGACGCTGCTAATTCTAAAATAAACATAGGTTCAGAGGGGTGCCATTTGGAAATAGAGGCAGAATTCAAAAATGCCTGACGTTCTTGAAATAAGTCAAGCCGTCGATTATGCTGAACCAGACCGGAGATAAGATAACAAATCAGAAACGCCACTTTCCCAATTCCAAAGATATGTAGCAATGGTTAAAGTTGATATTCGTCAATTGATTTTACAGGAAATATCTATAACAAATTAACAGCTTAATACAAGATAAATCATACTTAAATTGATTATTTGACATTAAAACATTCACAGCTTAATCCACGTTAGATCATATTCCTATTAATTATATAACATCAAAATATCAACGATACGTAATCTCCCTGATTGAATTCAGTCAATATACAGGTCACAATTCTATGGAATAGAATTACTGCTAGACTGGCCCAGTCTCTTCTATTTACTTTACATTTCGATTTATATAAAAGTATTAATTTTTAGTAAACCAACACTTTCGTTTCCATTTGTATAAAAAATTTTTTTTTGAGTAAACCTGTAACCAGCACCAGAGACTGGACAATTTGCGAGCTTCACAATAAAATGGGCGTTCCTGTCCTGTTTTACGTTGTTCCTTATTTGGAATGATTGACAGTTATCAAGCAAGCCCCGAGTCACGTGACATGAATCATGCGTCTCGACTGGAGTGCAAAGCAGTCATGCTTAGACCGTCTGAGGGTTGACGTCACGTTGTTGTTAGATATGTCGTGATCACGTGCACGACGTCACACGACCTACATAATGCAGGTTGACCTACTAGATGAGAATGAAGCTCTATTTGCCCAGTCTCTAGAGATTACGTTTTTTTTCGGGTTTTTTTTTGAGAGGACTGGCCAATTTTTGGTGTGTGGAGAAGACTGGCCACCAATCTAAATTACTGCTTATAACTCTTTGAAACGACGAATTCAGTCAGCTTGAAAAGTAGGCCATCGACTTTTTTGGAGGGGATTGCAGATACCTATATCGTATGCAGAGGGTGTCGATTCTATCTATGTAAATGCTGAACGAAAGTGGATCATTGCTGAGCCGATATTAGCATTAGAGACCCAAATTCGAAATATTGCAGTTTACAAGCCTTAAAATTACGACCATAGTGTCAATGCCAATGAAGTAGAATCCTGTTTTGATTCCTACCCCTTTCGCCTGTATAAATTCTTACCATGCATTATTGGTCGTTTTGAATCCATGGTATTAACGATCTTTAAGAGATAACCATGAGGCCATAGTTGTTTGATATATTTGTTGTCGTAATTCTCATCAACAGTAATAGAGTAATTACAATCATCATAGCTATTTAATGATTTCACCTTTACAGCTTTCAAACCATAAACTCTTTCTAATAATTCTTCAACAGTTCCTTCAGGTACGATTGGTTTGATCATCTCTCCCACCTGTTGACAGTTAAATAAAATAAAAGTATGAACAACCCAAACCATTTGCCCAAATTCGAAGTCCTAAAAACGGTATAGGTAAAATGGATTGTTCACCATTTACAAAATATACGACAAACAGTGTAGTGGAGCAGATAAGAACAATTTTGGAGAAGAATGGTGCAAATGATGATACACGCATCAAATTTGGTATAATTGTTCTCCAAGGGATACTAATCAAATCTGCCCGATTGGCCAATTGCAAATCCAAGATGGCGGTCAGTGGTAAATGCGAAAACAAGATGAACAAAATATACGACAAACAGTGTAGTGGAGCAGATAAGAACAATTTTGGAGAAGAATGGTGCAAATGATGATACACGCATCAAATTTGGTATAATTGTTCTCCAAGGGATACTAATCAAATCTGCCCGATTGGCCAATTGCAAATCCAAGATGGCGGTCAGTGGTAAATGCGAAAACAAGATGAACAAAAAGATCATCATTAGATTTAATTCAGTTGCATTTAAAGGACCTAAATCGCTAACATTTGGGACCTAGAAATTGTCAAAAGTGGGTCGCAACGCATATAATACTGTAATATGAATGTATATAAACTGATTTACATTAAATGATTTCCGTTTTCCCCCAATTTCAAATCAGTTACGTTGGGCGAAATAAGCCATACAGTCTCAATCTACTGCAAATTTCTATAGCGTCTGGTTATTCCAGTCAACATACGCCGTATGGTATGGAGCAATATGTCTTGCCTCGCTCCTCAAGTCTCTCATTAAAACTGGGGCTGAAGCGCATTATGGTACACGATTCGTGTACCAATGTTAAAAAAATTTTTTTCTAAAATATCGGATATCAGAAGCTCATCTTTTCCCGGTAAGTTCACATCATCAATGTTGATTTAAAATGGCCAATAATTCGTGTTTTCGATGATAAAGAATTTGGAGGATTTTGAGTTATGGACTTAGGTCCTTTAAAGCTGAAAAGAAGTCCTGATACTATGTAACTTAACAGTAACAGGTGCCTACGACATCTTGTATTTGTTGTCATATACGTTGTATCATTGCATGAAGTGACAATACTCCCATGTCAGGGAATAAAGAAACATAGTTTTATTATAATTATAGATACTGCTTAAACATATATTTCGGGGTTTGCTTTATCTGTGCTGTATCCTGTCTGGGAAGGTGTATGTTCTTGTTACCCGTAATTTATTTACCCATATGTATCTCCATTGTTTAGTAGATTACTAGTAGTTGTAGAATACCCATTAATTAAATCCCTGCAATTTGCTAACATTTGTTAACATATATAAATTAAAAACTTTTCCCACAAGTTTAACGTTCTATTTCTCTACACCGACTGGGGTAAATGAAGCCGGTCATACATGTACAGTGTGATAATAGGGAAATTTTGCCCATTGATGATGTAAACTTACCGGGAAAAGATGAGCTTCTTATATCCGATATTTAAGATAAAATATTTTGTGTAACATTGGAACACGAATCGTGTACCATAATGCGCTTCAGCCCTAGTTGTAATAAGAGACTCGAGGGACGAGACTAGACACATTACACCAAACCAGACGTTCCATGTAGACCGGAATAACCAGACGCTAAAAATGTGCACTAGATTGAGACTGCATGGCTTATTGATTTCGTCGACAATAACTGATTTGAAATTGGAGTAAAAACGGAAACCATTGAATGTAAATCAGTTTATATACATTTACATTACAGTATCATATGCGTTGCGACCCACTTTTGTCAATTTCTAGGTCCCAAATGTTAGCGATTTAGCTCCTTTAACATCTGGTAAACAGAGTACAATTTATTCATTTCCATATATAGTTTCAGCAGCAATCGATCGTATAGTCGTGTAGAGGCAAACATAAATCTATATCAAAACAATACATACTTTCTGGGTCATTCCTTCGTTGCCCGGGCTCTCCATTCTGTTTCTCTTTCACACTATTCCGACGTGGAATGTAGCTCGTGTAAATTGTTCACTTGTTAATTTAATATTGTCAACAGACTCACGGTATTCTCATGAGGCGTAACTGCATGTTTGATTTGTATCAAAGGTCAACGATATATAATATACCTCGTAAAGGGCATATTGAATCTAAACTCCAGTTACAGCTGTCATACCTAACATGTCATGGTGATAACGCTACCACTTATATTAAGTCTCGATTAAACAAGTCCGATCAGTAGAGTAAATTAATACTTACTGTTTGTTGACTCGCCATTTTACTTATGCTAAATTGGGGCATGTTATATCTGGATATTTACACTTGCTGTATGGAAATTTCAGTAATTTGAATTTTAAGCTTAGTGAATTTGAAATCTCGACTTACTAATTTAAAATATCAACTTAAAGGCAATTGAAATTTCAACTTACTAATTTGAAACTTCATCTTAATAATAATAATTAGACAATTTAAAGGAGCTAAATCGCTAACATTTGGGATCTAGAAAATGACAAAAGTGGGTCGCAACGCATATAATACTGTAATATGAATGTATATAAACTGATTTACATTAAATGGTTTCCGTTTTTACTCCAATTTCAAATCACTTATGTTCGGCGAAAAAAGCCATTCATTCTCGATCCAGTGCAAATTTTTAGCGCCTGGTTATTCCAGTCTACATATGCCGTGTGATACAGTGCAATGTGTATAGCCTCGTCCCTCAAGTCTCTCAATACATCTAGGGCCGAAGCCCATTATGGTACACGATTCGTGTACCAATGTTCGAAAAATTATTTTATCCTAAATATCGGATATCAGAAGCTCATCCTTTCCCGGTAAGTTTACATCATCAATTCGTGTTTTCTATGACGAAGATTTAAGAGGATTTTGAGTTACGGACTTAGGTCCTTTAAAGGAGCTAAATCGCTAACATTTGGGACCTAGAAACAAGGCCGGGTTAACCATGGTGGGGGCCCTGGGGCCTGGAACATGTGGGGGCCCCTGATCACCGACCGCTAGCGCGAAGGCGCGAAGCCCCGCAAGGGGAGTCTGGGGCAGGGTCGTATGTAGGATTGTTAAAGTTGGGGTGTAGCAGAGTGTTGGGGAGGCCAATATAATGCCCGAATTACTGAGTGCGGAACGGTGCGTGTGTGTACGTGTGGTGGGGGAATGGAAGCCGCCCCCCCCCCCCAATTTTTTTTTTGAAAATTAGACTGTCACAAACGCGTATTCAACCCACTTGGAGCTGCAATTAACGTCGCTCCCGTGTGTCAATTTCGGCAGCGCTATTTCTCATTTTGATGAAACTCCATATCCTCTTAACTAGAACTAGTCCGAAACACCATAAGGCGGCGTGGATAGGGCGACCAGAACGAAAATTTCTAATCATGTCATTTGGTGGCGACGCTCCCAAAGACCAACAAGGTCCTGTCAAATGTGAATAAGGACGACCAAAACGAACCCTTCAATTTTATGTGGTGGGTCAGACGCCGACCCAGAAAGAGGTGATATGAGAGGCCCTTCGCCTATGGGGTGGCACCCTTGTCTGGGGTCCTCCCTCAGAAAATTATGAAAATAAAGATGCAGGAAACACGTTTTTCTGCCATTGGGGTGATATCTGAGTGGCAATTTTATTTTAAATGGCGGCAGTTTTTTTTAGAGAGGTATTTGCTTCTGGTGTCCGCACCTTGGGTCCGCGCCTGTGGTGGCGCCCGATAGCTTCCAAATAACAGATATTAATAAGAAAGTTTGGATCAGGTGTAGGCGATATTGAAACCAACCGACTCATCAGTGCCTTAGGAGCTATGGCGGGGGAAAGCGACAAAAACCTAATGTTATGTAGAAATGTCTAATTCAAAACACACATGTAACATAAGGCCATACCAAATACCTAAAACGTCTAATGCAAAAAAACAAAAATAAGAAACATCTAATACAAAATACCTCATACGTCTAATGCAAAAGACAAAATGCAAGAAACCTCTAATACAAAATACATTTAACCTCTTATGCACAATTGATTTTACAATCTGAAACATCTACCATAAGCATTAGATGACATATCTTGTTGGTATTACTTACGTTTCTCCACTGAAATATCTTTATTTAGGTCAATGTCAAGGTCACCGAACACAATTTGGCGAGCTATTCGGCTAGCGAGCTATTCGATTAATCCAGCTGGCAACCTATTCGTTGGAAAATTATTCAGAATAAATTCAAAGGTCGCCCAAACTCATCTATTTTTATCAACCAATAAAATCCATCGTAACGTCTATCAAACGAAAGTAGAATATATTGTTATTTTAAAGTGAAAGAACGTTAATATTCCGAATCAAAATTCGGGTCATCGTACAAAATTCTGAGCATCAAGCTATATATATTCTGAATAAGCTTTCCAAATATTATTAGTAAAAGTTAGCACAATCCTATTAAAGGGGTGCGCTCTCATCCTAAAAATAGCCAATTTGTTCATTATTCTAATTGTAACTAACGATATGCCGGTAATTTTTTAAAAGTCCGAATTCAGACCATCGTACACAATTCTGAGCATCTAGCTATAAATATTCTGAAAAATTGGCAATGTTTAGGATGAGAGCGCACCCCTTTAATATGATTATGCCAACTTTTACTAATAATATTTGGGAAGCTTATTGAATCACCTTTTACAATATATACAGCCAGGTGCTCTGAATTTTGTATGATGGTCCGAATTTCGACTCGGAACATTACCGTTCTTTACAGTTAGAATATTGAAAAATTGACTATGTTTTCGATAAGCGCGCAGGTAATATGATTGTGCCAACTTTTACTGCTAAGATTTGGAAAGCTTATTCAATTACCTTTCAGAATATTTATAGCTAGATGCTCAGAATTGTGTACGATTATTCAATTACCTTTCAGAATATATAGGCCTATAGCTTGATGCTCATAATTTTGTACGATGACCCGAATTTTGATTCGGAATATTAACGTTCTTTCACTTTAAAATAACAATATATTCTACTTTCGTTTGATAGACGTTACGATGGATTTTATTGGTTGATAAAAATAGATGAGTTTGGGCGACCTTTGAATTTATTCTGAATAATTTTCCAACGAATAGGTTGCCAGCTGGATTAATCGAATAGCTCGCTAGCCGAATAGCTCGCCAAATTGTGTTCGGTGACCTTGACATTGACCTAAATAAAGATATTTCAGTGGAGAAACGTAAGTAATACCAACGAGATATGTCATCTAATGCTTATGGTAGATGTTTCAGATAGTAAAATCAATTGTGCATAAGATGTTATATGTATTTTGTATTAGAGGTTTCCTGTAGTTTGTCTTTTGCATTAGACCTAGGAGGTATTTTGTATTAGAGGTTTCTTGTATTTTGTTTTTATGCATTAAACGTTTTAGGTATTTGGTATGGCATTATGTTACATGTGTGTTTTGAATTAGACATTTCTACATAACATTAGGTTTTTGCCGCTTTCCCCCGCCATACGGAGCATCACTATGTGATCATAATCAAGTGTATTATTTTATAATTGAAAGGTTGTCTTTTTTATTTTTGGAGGGAGCGCCTTATTTTTCTGGAAATTTTCAGAAATTGTAGGCCGGAAACATGATTTCCTGGAATTTCAGGCATTTTTGTGGAGCCATTTAGAAGTACCTCTCCCAGAAAAAAAAATTCTGCCACCAAATTAGCGCATTCTGGCGTTATTTCGGTGGACCAATGCTATGAAATGATGGCATTTCTAGAGGAGGGGGCTGGATGCAGCTAAGATTAATTGTGGGGGGGGGGCCCTAATGTTGGGGGGGGGGGGGGGCTGGGGCCGGGGCCCCATTGTTAATCCGGCCCTGCCTAGAAATTCACAAAAGTGGTTCGCAACGCATATAATACTGTAATATGAATGTATATAAAATTATTTACATTCAATGGTTTCCGTTTTTATTCAAATTTCAAATCAGTTATGTTTGTCGAAATAAGCCAGCAATGTCAAGCATGTGCAAAAAGTCTAGCGTCTAGTTATTCCAAGTTGACTTGGTGCAATTTTTCAAGCCTCATCCCTCGAGTATCTCAATACAACTGGAACTGAAGCGCATTATTGTACACGATTCGTGTACCAATGTTAAAAAAAGTATTATATCTTAAATATCGGATATCAGAAGCTCATCTTTTTCCGGTAAGTTTACATCATCAATGTTGATTCAAATTGACCAATAATTCGTGTTTTCGATGTCGACGATTCTGGAGGATATTGAGTTATGGACTTAGGTCCTTTAAATTTCAACAAAATAACTGAAAATTTCAATTACGTTGTCCACGGATGATTTTTAGGGGACTAATATTCCGCGCGCCAGTATATATCATTCTCCTTGTACAAGCCATTGCAAAAATGTGTCTGTTTGTGGTTGATACATAATGATGGGTATACTTCTTGCGATTTTAAAATCTATGTGTTCTAATGAAGAAGAATGAAAGTGTAAAAGTCCCTTTATTCTAAATTGTAATGGGGTCCATACACGATCAATAATTCCGTCAATATTATTGACTCAATATATTGACTCAACATATTGAGCCAATAATATTGACAGGAATTGCCTACACACGAGTCAATATTTCCATCAATAATTTCATCATTTTTTGGTCATTTTTCAAAATGGATGCCATGTTTTCTCTTCCAAGGTTGACGATGGAATGAAAATAATGACGCAATTATTGACAAATTATCCACACACGATCAATTGTGTCATTCAATATAGCCCATCCGCCAATATATTGATGAACCATCAATAAAAATCGAATTGATTTTGATCCGTCAATATATTGACGCAATGATGGTCATTGACAATATTTTACATCAATATAGCCCACACACGTTCATTATTATTGAATCAATATGTTGAGTCAATATATTGAGTCAATAATATTGACGGAATTATTGATCGTGTATGGACCCCATTAGCGTTAGCTTTCAACCAATGGAAAATACGCATTATTTAGTATTGTGGTACTATACATATATAGATTATTGTAATTATTTAAAACAATGATTGCCTGTATTCACATAGGAGTTCTGTCCGGATTGAAAATAATATTGTTGATTTATTTATTTTAACTCCGTACACCATCTTATCAAGCACTTCACGTAATACCCTGCATATTTCGGCACTAATTTCGATTGGCTACCGACCAAGCTGGGGGCTATCGGTGTCCTCGATCATCGGGAATATGACGTCTTGCGCTTTCCAGCTAATTGGTCAACCTGCGATAATCGAGTTGCAAAGTTCAAGGTTTCCGTCGGGGTCGTCATGTTTAATTTATTAGTTAACAAAAAAGACAAGCCCGTTACCATATTATTAGGACGCCGTGTTTCCAAATTGACCACTCTAGAACGTGTCCCAGACATCATTGTGGCACAATAGGTAAGGGTCTGGGTGGGGGGATCTAAGAGGTGCTTCCTAGACTAATTGGCTTGGGCAAGCAGCTGTTACGAGGATTATTTAGCATCTTTGCTGATGTTTAAACTTATACTTATATTTGTGTCGCAACCGAAGGCCTGGACGTATGAATATTAACTGACAAGGGAAAACAATGCCAGAAAATCCAGAGGAATATTTTGGGTAATATCTAGAATAGAACGCGGGACCAGCTAGTTATGGAATGATTCTACACCTCATCCATCGAGTCTCCACGGCTCCTGTGACAATCAAACAACATGCCTTTATTATTCACAATAGTCGGTATACCATTCTTAACCAAGCCGTCTAAGACTATGCTATGTCGCAGCAACTTAATAAATAATGTGACACTGCGACCATCTTTGTCATTATCGTTCATCACATCATGTCAGCCAAATACATGATGGGACACAATAACTCTCCTTCTAGCTGATTTAGAGTGTATTAATTTGTTGTGGGTGTTTCTTAGGCGAATGCCTTGATTGAGTTCGCAGATATGCATTTTCTACTTAGGTTAATCATACGAGGCCAAAATGCTATACAGTTAGTTCGGTCGAGTATGAAAACAAAGAAATCCTATGGAGATAGATCTTTCCATGTTTCTGCACCATTTTTATGGAATACGTTACCAGAAAATATTCGTGCCATCTCTGATTTTCCTGCTTTCAAATCAGCGATTAAGACACATCTTTTCAGACTAGCATATACTTTGTAATTTTAATGTATAACTTCAATTTGTAAGTTTAATCCGTAATTTCTAATTTGTAATTCTATTCCGTAATTTCAAGTAGTAATCTCTATTATAATTGACTGGAACATTTTTATTTTTTATTATCTTGTATTTTATTTTTGTATAGTAGTTGTAATTATTGTTAATTGCTGTTCAGCGCTTTGAGATAATTGTATGGAAAGCGCTCTACAAATAAAATGTATTATTATTATTATAATAAGCCATTTGATCGGTTGGATCTTTTGGACAAGAGAAGCGAGGGATAGTAATGAAACTTGGTGTAGAGTTTCACTGTACCAATACCTTAACAAAAGTCCGCAGTGAGCATTTGCTGCTTAGGCTGATCCGAGATTAGCCATATTATTTGGTTTATGCTTTGGGACACGATAATTTTGGTTCTAATTAAGCGAGAGTCGATACATTGACCAAGTTTGAT
The DNA here is from genome assembly GCA_917208275.1 of Patella pellucida. NCBI lineage: Eukaryota > Metazoa > Mollusca > Gastropoda > Patellidae > Patella > Patella pellucida. The sequence goes on along the minus strand of OU795039.1, from coordinate 53,759,326 downwards.
AATGCGTATTGTCTGCTTAGGGGAAAGCACACCTCGGAGCACGATACCATTGATTCTAAGTGAGTGGCAGTGGTCAAACGTCGTGTATAGTTTCATTACACCAATTCCTTAACTAAGTTCGGTGATGGGATTTTTCTGCTTAGACTAAATAGAGACTCCAATCTGATTGTTCGAGACTTGGGAACACAATACCCCTTCTTCTACCTACGTGGTGTAGGTGTCTATTAAGTGAATGCATTGGCACTGTTCGACCCTGCACATTTTCCACTAAGACTAAGTACAGATAAACATTTTGATTGGTCTAGACTTTAGAACGCGATAACTTTGGCTCTAATTGGACGAGAGTGATGAAACTCGGAGTATAGATTCGTTACATGAATACCCTGACTAAGTTCGTTTATGAGAATTTTCTGCTAAGGCTAAGGAGCGATAATGAATTTGATTTGTCAAGCCTCTGGCACATAAAATCTCTGCTTTTAATAGAAGTAGAGAGTTTAAACTTTGCGTAGATGTTCATTAGGCGATCGAATGTCTTGACATAGTTCAATGATTAACATTATGCTAAAGCTAAGTCGAGCCAAGCCATTTCATTGGTCGATGCTCTAGGACAAAATATCTTTTATTCTATCCTATGGTGAATGATTAGTCTTTGCGTAGAGCTTCACTACCAGGTACTTCAAAACCATGACCTGAGCTGGATAGTGAACTTCTTCTGCTTAAACTAAATAGAGATAATCAGTTTAATTGCTCAATGCTTTTCAAAAAGATATATGTGCAATTAATTAATATTTTTGGAGTGCGGTGGGCGACACTAACTTCACTGTTGGCTTGTTTATTGATTCACAATGTCATTTATGTGTGTTTAAAATAGAGATGGTCCCATTGCTGATCCATGCAGAACCAAAGTATATAACATAAGAATTGTATGAGTATTAAAACAATAGTTTATTTCTGAGACTGATAATTCCAATTATGCTTTTCCATTTGGCTTCTAACTTGTTTGTTTGTTCTTGCCAATCTTTGTAAAGCAACCCTTTTTCGGCTGATAACTTCCAATTATACTTTTCCATCTCATTTCTAATTTTTCTTTTGGTTCTGCCCAAAATTTGTGAAGCAACGGCCATCCCCTTTTCGCTGATTGTAGAACGTAGTCATTAGTGGGATCTAAATAATAGGAATGGGCGCCATATACCAACGACTGACACAATCGTCCAGCCAACAAAACTTTCAAAGAGCTGAATTCTTCCTCTGTAAGTTGACGAAGACTTAGATATCCAGCTAAAATATGACCAGGGGCGTCTAGCTGATTAATAAGATTGGTATAAATCATTAGATGCGCCATATTAATAGCTAAATCATAGATGGTACACGAATAGGTTGTATCTTGGAAATCTATCAAACCAGTTAATTTACATTCCATCGGTATATCACCCCGTGCATCTTCTTGTGCTGCCAATATATTCACCTCAGTCAGATCACCGTGTATACAACCTATAAAACATATATTTAACTCATTCAGAACACAATGTATACAACCTATAAAATGTATATTTAACTCATTCACCATGTATACAACCTATAAAAGATATATTTAACTCGGTCATATCACCATGCATGTAAAAGGTAAGAAATATATTTATCTCATTCATATCACCATGTATAAAACCTATAAGAAATATTTATTACTATGTGTAACTAACCCATTCATATCTTCTTGTATAACTTACAACAAATCAATGGGGAAACAAGGGAGCGCATTAAGGAGCAAGCAGACTCATTAGCCAGGAAGTGTACAGGGTTCGATTCCGATGCTGGGCGAGAAAGCCTAGCAGTGAAAGGCATGGAAAGAAACTCGAAGCCCCGTAGGCTTGTACCCGTCTTCATTAGCCCGTGCAGAAAGGGAATGTTAAACACTATGATGTTTTACCCCCAAGGACTATCTACATCGTTAGTGCTCTAATGAACAGAGCTCTCCCTGATCTCCGAAACCACGACCCTTAGTTTCAAAGAATGGAGCAGGATTCCACATGCATCCATCAGAAGATTATTAACCACAAACGGCGACATTGCGATGCTAATATTACATTGCAGCGCGAAAACACAACGCTAAAGAAATACGGCACAAAATAAACATCAATGTGGTGTGAATACAGCTACTAATTTTCATTTCTTGCAACAATAATTATAAATGAATTAAAACATCATACCAGCCCATTGATTTATCGAATATTTGGGTTATTATAATGAAAGACAATAATATGCTATTCCTTACTTTTAGAGAAATTTGCGGGATTAATTTGACTTTCGAAAGCCTCTATTATGTCATTCACAACTTTTTTATCCACAGGTTTTAATACGAACACATAGTCTTTTATTAAATGCACGTTTCCAAGACACCATTTGTTATCGTAGTTGTTGAAGAAGTCGTGTTGAAATCCCTACAACATATGTTAATGAAAATATCATAACATAGGTCCCATGCTCTAGAACCAAAGACATGCCACAGGGCCACCAGCAGATAAGCTTAAACACGTAATCCGTTTGAATATGCAAATTTGAAGAAAATTCATATTTAACTCTCGCCTCGAAATTTCTTATATGTCTAGGCTACATACAGTGTCATAGTTTCGGCACAATTACTCGTTGCTTCAACACGCGTTAACACCCCCCCCCCCCCTTCCCCCGTGTGCACTAAGCATTGGGTAAATCTCTTAAAATTCCCCCCCCCCCCCCCATTTACCTGTAAGAATTTGGCACTAAAAGAGACGCTAATAATGGTCTATATGTATGTGACCACTGACATAATTGCAGCGGATAGTGGATTTCAAAATTAAATTGATTAATTGGTCAGTATAAAACCCGTACATTGAGTGGGTGGCGAAGTTACCAACTGGTTAAGGCTCTTTAATGAGCTCGACCATGTATACACGTGTTTCATGGCATCCGAATGACTGGGGGTAATTTACTTGTCAACCAAGAGAGCTACCCGTTGGAACCGGGCTTGAAAAACAAACAAAAAAAGAACCAGCGAAATAAAACTTTGGTAAAAAATTGAAATATTTGGAAAAAATACCTGGAGGGCGTTGGTCACTTGGCCGACAAATGTTCCAGTTTTATGTAGAAGACTGTGAGTAAGTGGATAATTTAACAATACATCACCAGGTAAATAGGTAAATAATCTGACAATGTGTTGAATATAATCTCCTGGAAATCGTAACAAACATCAATGAAGACCCTACTAATAAAACCCCAACCAGCAGCAAAATCGTCATTACTAACATCAATTCTAAAAATATTTGAAATAATATAAAATACAACTTTATGGCTAACAATCACTCTCAACATTAATATTAATATACTATTACAAAGGTGAGAATTGCACTACTGACAACGAAACGATGGATTAAAGTCCACCACCCTATATATAGAGTGCAAGATATATATATTTTTTAAAATGCTTGTGGAAACGTCCCACCATTACAGTTGCTAAAGATCGCTACCTACAACAACGTTGCTATGAGTGACTGATATCTATTAAAGATACATTATGGGAGATAGTTATAGAGAGTTGGCCATTCTTGCTATAACACTTCAAAAGTAGATGATGAAAGAAGAATATATTAAAAATTTCAGTCAAATTACCGTATTCTGTACAAAATTATTAGCATTATAATATTTGACTAGAAGTGGGGGCCAAAAGTGTCTTCACTTTGCCCTATCGTTTGATTGACAGGCGTTAACTCCACCTACATAATATGGATTATCAAGTAAAGTTTTCAATGCCATCAAATTATCGCGCATCAGCGGCCATGCTAAGCACACTCTACCATTTAGTCTCGATCTAACTGATGACGTAAACATAACAGTTAATAATATCATCACTGTGCGCCATATTAGTTTAGTTAATCAGTAAAATCCAATTTAAAATCAAAGCTGTAGCCTAGCCATATGTGAATCTCCACGGTTGATTTTGGGCTTGTTGTTCAAATAAAGATCTAATTTATAATTTCTATAACATCTGAAGCCTAAATTAAGACTTGCAGTTATCAGATATAGCCCTTGAATAATATAATTTTTAAGGTGCTACGCGTGATTGTTATCTATTAAAGGTGCTACGACTGATTTTTATCTATTAAAGGTGCTACGAATGACTGATATCTATTAAAGGTGTTACGAGTGATTGATATCTATTAAAGGTGTTACGAGTAATTGATATCTATTAAAGGTGCTACAGGTGACTGATATCTATTAAAGGTGTTACGTTGGATTGGTATCTATTAAAGGTGCAACGAGTGACTGATATCTATTACAGGTTTTACGAGTGATTGGTATTTATTAAAGGTATTACGGGTGATTGATATCTATTAAAGGCGGCACGAGTGACTGATATCTATTAAAGGTGCTACAGGTGACTGATATCTCTTAAAGGTGAAACGAGTGATTGATATCTATTAAAGGTGCAACGAGTGACTGATATCTATTAAAGGTTTTACGAGTGATTGGTTTTTATTAAAGGTGTTACGGGTGATGGATATCTATTAAAGGCGGCACGAGTGACTGATATCTATTAAAGGTGCTACAGGTGACTGATATCTCTTAAAGGTTTAACGAGTGATTGATATCTATCAAAGGTGCCACGAGTGACTGATATCTATTAAAGGTGTTCGAGTGATTGATATCTATAAAAGGTGCTACGAGTGACTGGTACCTATTAAAGGTGCTACAGGTGACTGATATCTATTAAAGGTGTTACGGGTGATTGATATATATTAAAGGTGCCACGAGTGACTGATATCTTTTAAAGGTGTTACGGGTGATTGATATCTATAAAAGGTGCTACGAGTGACTGGTTCCTATTAAAGGTGTTACGAGTGATTGATATCTATTAAAGGTGTTACGGGTGATTGATATCTATTAAAGGTGTTACGGGTGATTGATATCTATTAAAGGTGTTACGGCTGATTGTTATCTATTAAAGGTGCTACAGGTGACTGATATCTAATAATGGTGCCACGAGTGATTGTTATCCATTAAAGCTGTGTTTCGTATTAATTCAAATAATTTGGCATTCTGTATTTGTGTTCACAAACTATACAATTAACAAATAATATTTGAAAATTGAGAGGATTTTTCTTATCCACTGAGCGGTCTTGCTAGGGTTAAAATATTCAATCCAGCAGTTGGTCAAAAGTTTTTATAATTTACGATCGGTGTTTCGACTGTACCTTGATCAAAATCTTTCAAATTAAAAGAAATTACTGGATGATAATTCAATATAATAGAGATGGATAGCAGATAGCCACGCTAACCGCTTGCCGGGTTCCTGTAGTCTCCTATTACCAGCTATTCCGGGAGCATTTATTGTGATGTACAGTACTATAAAAGGGACCAGCTATTATACATTTAGTATGCGATATGGACACTACAAACGACACCGAGTTTGTAAACCAATCCAGAATCATGTTCTGTATCGCGTTGCGTAAGTTTTAATGTATATTAGGCCTACGTAAGATTTTGATATGTTTCTGAATTGAAAAAACGAAATCTGGCAAAAACCTTGACGCGGACGTAGTTTTTATACACCCTCATGAATAATAATAATTATCATCTATGAGCGTGTATAAAAACTATAGACAAGTAATCTTTTATACGAGGTGAGCCTCATGCATGCAATTTTGGCTCCCAACGGACGTTTGCTAGGAAATATTTGTCTGTGATATTAACCTAGTTGGAGGCGGACGTTAAGCTTTACCCTTACTACTAAAGTTGGGTATTAAAGGGGAAGACCAACGATTTTCTGCAAGGTTTTCATAAATCCCAAATCTCTGTAACACAAGAAAATATACATGTATATATTCATATATAATTACCTCTATAAAACGACGACACGTGAACAAAATACCACAGCAAACTTATGCCAAATAAACAATTTCTAAACACTGGAGTCTCGGTGGCTCAGTAAATAAGAAGACACTGGCTCGCTAACCAGCTGTTGGCAGAGAAAATTCTTTGGGGTATACGTATAGCCATTTCTAAATCCCATATACTTATTTTAAAAGAATTAACCTCTTTATCGCTTTTATTAAAAACAAGTCCATTATTTGGTACTAACAATACCATGGAAATATTAAAATAATTACATGAATTACCATGCATGATGCCCTTTCTTTTTATAGATTTTCTGGCAACTTATAACTTCTCCATTTTTACTTGGTACAGGTTCTTGAGTAGGTACGCCTCTCTTTCTCAGATAATCCATAACCAAATTCAGAGCTTCTGTATTGTGAAAATTTAAATATGGTTGTTGCTGGTTATTAGAAATAATATTATACTTCAAGTTTTAAGCGTCAAAAAGGTGTCCTAACCTATAATTATAGATTTATTATGTGCGATTTAGATATAGACCTTGGGCCAGTTTCACAAAGCAATTTACGATGAAAAAATTGCGTAAGTTTATCGTAACGTGAGAGAGAGAGAGAAATGTGGTTGACTGTCCACTCTACACAAACTAGGTCATTTCGAGACTAACACATGGTTTAATTTTATTTTAATAATTCGCTTGCGCTTAGGGGTCTTTAGCAGTGGGGGGAAAACGGAGGACCCGGATAAAACCCACGAGGCTGGGCAGGCGACCCTACTCATTGCCACGTACCACCGGGGATTCGAAACCACGCCAGTTGACTTAATGACAGGCTTTGTGATACAGCGCACGAACGCCTACCATTCAGCCCCCCCCCCCCTATTGTAACGTAAACTTACGTACAATTCGCGTTTCACTAAAATTCGTAACTTTTATCGTAAAGTTTACGGCAACTCTTACCTTGTCTTTAATTGGAAATTTTTACGTATCTTTGACAAAATTGCCGCTTTGTTACTTTATGCAGATCGAGAGAGAATATTCGGCGAGAGAGAATTTTCAGGGAGAGATTAAACCCTCTCGACACCCATACAGACGAGGAGTTAGTTTCACGGTACAAACTTGATCGGATCAGTATATTACATATTATTAATGAGTTGCAAATTTGGTCATTCGGTACCCCATATACATACCCCACATGAAACGTCATTTTTGAAGAAAAAAAAAAACAAAACAAAAACAAACAACCCTAAATTTAAATATTTCCCACAAATTGCCTATTGATTTTCTTTTTTTACACCAAACCAGACGTTCCATGTAGACCGGAATAACCAGGCGCTAAAAATTTGCACTGGATCGAGAATGAATGGCTTTTTTCGCCGAACATAAGTGATTTGAAATTGGAGTAAAAACGGAAACCATTTAATGTAAATCAGTTTATATACATTCATATTACAGTATTATATGCGTTGCGACCCACTTTTGTCATTTTCTAGATCCCAAATGTTAGCGATTTACATATGCCGTGTGATACAGTGCAATGTGTATAGCCTCGTCCCTCAAGTCTCTCAATACATCTAGGGCCGAAGCCCATTATGGTACACGATTCGTGTACCAATGTTCGAAAAATTATTTTATCCTAAATATCGGATATCAGAAGCTCATCCTTTCCCGGTAAGTTTACATCATCAATTCGTGTTTTCTATGACGAAGATTTAAGAGGATTTTGAGTTACGGACTTAGGTCCTTTAAAGGAGCTAAATCGCTAACATTTGGGACCTAGAAACAAGGCCGGGTTAACCATGGTGGGGGCCCTGGGGCCTGGAACATGTGGGGGCCCCTGATCACCGACCGCTAGCGCGAAGGCGCGAAGCCCCGCAAGGGGAGTCTGGGGCAGGGTCGTATGTAGGATTGTTAAAGTTGGGGTGTAGCAGAGTGTTGGGGAGGCCAATATAATGCCCGAATTACTGAGTGCGGAACGGTGCGTGTGTGTACGTGTGGTGGGGGACTGGAAGCCGCCCCCCCCCCCCCAATTTTTTTTTTGAAAATTAGACTGTCACAAACGCGTATTCAACCCACTTGGAGCTGCAATTAACGTCGCTCCCGTGTGTCAATTTCGGCAGCGCTATTTCTCATTTTGATGAAACTCCATATCCTCTTAACTAGAACTAGTCCGAAACACCATAAGGCGGCGTGGATAGGGCGACCAGAACGAAAATTTCTAATCATGTCATTTGGTGGCGACGCTCCCAAAGACCAACAAGGTCCTGTCAAATGTGAATAAGGACGACCAAAACGAACCCTTCAATTTTATGTGGTGGGTCAGACGCCGACCCAGAAAGAGGTGATATGAGAGGCCCTTCGCCTATGGGGTGGCACCCTTGTCTGGGGTCCTCCCTCAGAAAATTATGAAAATAAAGATGCAGGAAACACGTTTTTCTGCCATTGGGGTGATATCTGAGTGGCAATTTTATTTTAAATGGCGGCAGTTTTTTTTAGAGAGGTATTTGCTTCTGGTGTCCGCACCTTGGGTCCGCGCCTGTGGTGGCGCCCGATAGCTTCCAAATAACAGATATTAATAAGAAAGTTTGGATCAGGTGTAGGCGATATTGAAACCAACCGACTCATCAGTGCCTTAGGAGCTATGGCGGGGGAAAGCGACAAAAACCTAATGTTATGTAGAAATGTCTAATTCAAAACACACATGTAACATAAGGCCATACCAAATACCTAAAACGTCTAATGCAAAAAAACAAAAATAAGAAACATCTAATACAAAATACCTCATACGTCTAATGCAAAAGACAAAATGCAAGAAACCTCTAATACAAAATACATTTAACCTCTTATGCACAATTGATTTTACAATCTGAAACATCTACCATAAGCATTAGATGACATATCTTGTTGGTATTACTTACGTTTCTCCACTGAAATATCTTTATTTAGGTCAATGTCAAGGTCACCGAACACAATTTGGCGAGCTATTCGGCTAGCGAGCTATTCGATTAATCCAGCTGGCAACCTATTCGTTGGAAAATTATTCAGAATAAATTCAAAGGTCGCCCAAACTCATCTATTTTTATCAACCAATAAAATCCATCGTAACGTCTATCAAACGAAAGTAGAATATATTGTTATTTTAAAGTGAAAGAACGTTAATATTCCGAATCAAAATTCGGGTCATCGTACAAAATTCTGAGCATCAAGCTATATATATTCTGAATAAGCTTTCCAAATATTATTAGTAAAAGTTAGCACAATCCTATTAAAGGGGTGCGCTCTCATCCTAAAAATAGCCAATTTGTTCATTATTCTAATTGTAACTAACGATATGCCGGTAATTTTTTAAAAGTCCGAATTCAGACCATCGTACACAATTCTGAGCATCTAGCTATAAATATTCTGAAAAATTGGCAATGTTTAGGATGAGAGCGCACCCCTTTAATATGATTATGCCAACTTTTACTAATAATATTTGGGAAGCTTATTGAATCACCTTTTACAATATATACAGCCAGGTGCTCTGAATTTTGTATGATGGTCCGAATTTCGACTCGGAACATTACCGTTCTTTACAGTTAGAATATTGAAAAATTGACTATGTTTTCGATAAGCGCGCAGGTAATATGATTGTGCCAACTTTTACTGCTAAGATTTGGAAAGCTTATTCAATTACCTTTCAGAATATTTATAGCTAGATGCTCAGAATTGTGTACGATTATTCAATTACCTTTCAGAATATATAGGCCTATAGCTTGATGCTCATAATTTTGTACGATGACCCGAATTTTGATTCGGAATATTAACGTTCTTTCACTTTAAAATAACAATATATTCTACTTTCGTTTGATAGACGTTACGATGGATTTTATTGGTTGATAAAAATAGATGAGTTTGGGCGACCTTTGAATTTATTCTGAATAATTTTCCAACGAATAGGTTGCTAGCTGGATTAATCGAATAGCTCGCTAGCCGAATAGCTCGCCAAATTGTGTTCGGTGACCTTGACATTGACCTAAATAAAGATATTTCAGTGGAGAAACGTAAGTAATACCAACGAGATATGTCATCTAATGCTTATGGTAGATGTTTCAGATTGTAAAATCAATTGTGCATAAGATGTTATATGTATTTTGTATTAGAGGTTTCTTGTAGTTTGTCTTTTGCATTAGACCTATGAGGTATTTTGTATTAGAGGTTTCTTGTATTTTGTTTTTATGCATTAAACGTTTTAGGTATTTGGTATGGCATTATGTTACATGTGTGTTTTGAATTAGACATTTCTACATAACATTAGGTTTTTGCCGCTTTCCCCCGCCATACGGAGCATCACTATGTGATCATAATCAAGTGTATTATTTTATAATTGAAAGGTTGTCTTTTTTATTTTTGGAGGGAGCGCCTTATTTTTCTGGAAATTTTCAGAAATTGTAGGCCGGAAACATGATTTCCTGGAATTTCAGGCATTTTTGTGGAGCCATTTAGAAGTACCTCTCCCAGAAAAAAAAATTCTGCCACCAAATTAGCGCATTCTGGCGTTATTTCGGTGGACCAATGCTATGAAATGATGGCATTTCTAGAGGAGGGGGCTGGATGCAGCTAAGATTAATTGTGGGGGGGGGCCCTAATGTTGGGGGGGGGCTGGGGCCTGTGCCCCATTGTTAATCCGGCCCTGCCTAGAAATTCACAAAAGTGGTTCGCAACGCATATAATACTGTAATATGAATGTATATAAAATTATTTACATTCAATGGTTTCCGTTTTTATTCAAATTTCAAATCAGTTATGTTTGTCGAAATAAGCCAGCAATGTCAAGCATGTGCAAAAAGTCTAGCGTCTAGTTATTCCAAGTTGACTTGGTGCAATTTTTCAAGCCTCATCCCTCGAGTCTCTCAATACAACTGGAACTGAAGCGCATTATTGTACACGATTCGTGTACCAATGTTAAAAAAAGTATTATATCTTAAATATCGGATATCAGAAGCTCATCTTTTTCCGGTAAGTTTACATCATCAATGTTGATTCAAATTGACCAATAATTCGTGTTTTCGATGTCGACGATTCTGGAGGATATTGAGTTATGGACTTAGGTACTTTAAATTTCAACAAAATAACTGAAAATTTAAATTACGTTGTCCACGGATGATTTTTAGGGGACTAATATTCCGCGCGCCAGTATATATCATTCTCCTTGTACAAGCCATTGCAAAAATGTGTCTGTTTGTGGTTGATACATAATGATGGGTATACTTCTTGCGATTTTAAAATCTATGTGTTCTAATGAAGAAGAATGAAAGTGTAAAAGTCCCTTTATTCTAAATTGTAATGGGGTCCATACACGATCAATAATTCCGTCAATATTATTGACTCAATATATTGACTCAACATATTGAGCCAATAATATTGACAGGAATTGCCTACACACGAGTCAATATTTCCATCAATAATTTCATCATTTTTTGGTCATTTTTCAAAATGGATGCCATGTTTACTCTTCCAAGGTTGACGGTGGAATGAAAATATTGACGCAATTATTGACAAATTATCCACACACGATCAATTGTGTCATTCAAAAATTGACCATCCGCCAATATATTGATGAACCATCAATAAAAATCGAAATGTTTTTGATCCGTCAATATATTGACGCAATGATGGTCATTGACAATATTTTACATCAATATAGCCCACACACGTTCACTATTATTGAATCAATATGTTGAGTCAATATATTGAGTCAATAATATTGACGGAATTATTGATCGTGTATGGACCCCATAGGGCCACCATATTATCAATGATATTCTAATAAATCATCATTTTTTTTTGCCCAGAATTGCGATTCCACAACAAGTGTAATGGGGTCCATACACGATCAATAATTCCGTCAATATTATTGACTCAATATATTGACTCAACATATTGAGCCAATAATATTGACAGGAATTGCCCACACACGAGTCAATATTTCCATCAATAATTTCATCATTTTTTGGTCATTTTTCAAAATGAGTGCCATGTTTTCTCTTCCAAGGTTGACGATGGAATGAAAATAATGACGCAATTATTGACAAATTATCCACACACGATCAATTGTGTCATTCAATATAGCCCATCCGCCAATATATTGATGAACCATCAATAAAAATCGAATTGATTTTGATCCGTCAATATATTGACGCAATGATGGTCATTGACAATATTTTACATCAATATAGCCCACACACGTTCATTATTATTGAATCAATATGTTGAGTCAATATATTGAGTCAATAATATTGACGGAATTATTGATCGTGTATGGACCCCATTAGCGTTAGCTTTCAACCAATGGAAAATACGCATTATTTAGTATTGTGGTACTATACATATATAGATTATTGTAATTATTTAAAACAATGATTGCCTGTATTCACATAGGAGTTCTGTCCGGATTGAAAATAATATTGTTGATTTATTTATTTTAACTCCGTACACCATCTTATCAAGCACTTCACGTAATACCCTGCATATTTCGGCACTAATTTCGATTGGCTACCGACCAAGCTGGGGGCTATCGGTGTCCTCGATCATCGGGAATATGACGTCTTGCGCTTTCCAGCTAATTGGTCAACCTGCGATAATCGAGTTGCAAAGTTCAAGGTTTCCGTCGGGGTCGTCATGTTTAATTTATTAGTTAACAAAAAAGACAAGCCCGTTACCATATTATTAGGACGCCGTGTTTCCAAATTGACCACTCTAGAACGAGTCCCAGACATCATTGTGGCACAATAGGTAAGGGTCTGGGTGGGGGGATCTAAGAGGTGCTTCCTAGACTAATTGGCTTGGGCAAGCAGCTGTTACGAGGATTATTTAGCATCTTTGCTGATGTTTAAACTTATACTTATATTTGTGTCGCAACCGAAGGCCTGGACGTATGAATATTAACTGACAAGGGAAAACAATGCCAGAAAATCCAGAGGAATATTTTGGGTAATATCTAGAATAGAACGCGGGACCAGCTAGTTATGGAATGATTCTACACCTCATCCATCGAGTCTCCACGGCTCCTGTGACAATCAAACAACATGCCTTTATTATTCACAATAGTCGGTATACCATTCTTAACCAAGCCGTCTAAGACTATGCTATGTCGCAGCAACTTAATAAATAATGTGACACTGCGACCATCTTTGTCATTATCGTTCATCACATCATGTCAGCCAAATACATGATGGGACACAATAACTCTCCTTCTAGCTGATTTAGAGTGTATTAATTTGTTGTGGGTGTTTCTTAGGCGAATGCCTTGATTGAGTTCGCAGATATGCATTTTCTACTTAGGTTAATCATACGAGGCCAAAATGCTATACAGTTAGTTCGGTCGAGTATGAAAACAAAGAAATCCTATGGAGATAGATCTTTCCATGTTTCTGCACCATTTTTATGGAATACGTTACCAGAAAATATTCGTGCCATCTCTGATTTTCCTGCTTTCAAATCAGCGATTAAGACACATCTTTTCAGACTAGCATATACTTTGTAATTTTAATGTATAACTTCAATTTGTAAGTTTAATCCGTAATTTCTAATTTGTAATTCTATTCCGTAATTTCAAGTAGTAATCTCTATTATAATTGACTGGAACATTTTTATTTTTTATTATCTTGTATTTTATTTTTGTATAGTAGTTGTAATTATTGTTAATTGCTGTTCAGCGCTTTGAGATAATTGTATGGAAAGCGCTCTACAAATAAAATGTATTATTATTATTATAATAAGCCATTTGATCGGTTGGATCTTTTGGACAAGAGAAGCGAGGGATAGTAATGAAACTTGGTGTAGAGTTTCACTGTACCAATACCTTAACAAAAGTCCGCAGTGAGCATTTGCTGCTTAGGCTGATCCGAGATTAGCCATATTATTTGGTTTATGCTTTGGGACACGATAATTTTGGTTCTAATTAAGCGAGAGTCGATACATTGACCAAGTTTGATAATGCGTATTGTCTGCTTAGGGGAAAGCACACCTCGGAGCACGATACCATTGATTCTAAGTGAGTGGCAGTGGTCAAACGTCGTGTATAGTTTCATTACACCAATTCCTTAACTAAGTTCGGTGATGGGATTTTTCTGCTTAGACTAAATAGAGACTCCAATCTGATTGTTCGAGACTTGGGAACACAATACCCCTTCTTCTACCTACGTGGTGTAGGTGTCTATTAAGTGAATGCATTGGCACTGTTCGACCCTGCACATTTTCCACTAAGACTAAGTACAGATAAACATTTTGATTGGTCTAGACTTTAGAACGCGATAACTTTGGCTCTAATTGGACGAGAGTGATGAAACTCGGAGTATAGATTCGTTACATGAATACCCTGACTAAGTTCGTTTATGAGAATTTTCTGCTAAGGCTAAGGAGCGATAATGAATTTGATTTGTCAAGCCTCTGGCACATAAAATCTCTGCTTTTAATAGAAGTAGAGAGTTTAAACTTTGCGTAGATGTTCATTAGGCGATCGAATGTCTTGACATAGTTCAATGATTAACATTATGCTAAAGCTAAGTCGAGCCAAGCCATTTCATTGGTCGATGCTCTAGGACAAAATATCTTTTATTCTATCCTATGGTGAATGATTAGTCTTTGCGTAGAGCTTCACTACCAGGTACTTCAAAACCATGACCTGAGCTGGATAGTGAACTTCTTCTGCTTAAACTAAATAGAGATAATCAGTTTAATTGCTCAATGCTTTTCAAAAAGATATATGTGCAATTAATTAATATTTTTGGAGTGCGGTGGGCGACACTAACTTCACTGTTGGCTTGTTTATTGATTCACAATGTCATTTATGTGTGTTTAAAATAGAGATGGTCCCATTGCTGATCCATGCAGAACCAAAGTATATAACATAAGAATTGTATGAGTATTAAAACAATAGTTTATTTCTGAGACTGATAATTCCAATTATGCTTTTCCATTTGGCTTCTAACTTGTTTGTTTGTTCTTGCCAATCTTTGTAAAGCAACCCTTTTTCGGCTGATAACTTCCAATTATACTTTTCCATCTCATTTCTAATTTTTCTTTTGGTTCTGCCCAAAATTTGTGAAGCAACGGCCATCCCCTTTTCGCTGATTGTAGAACGTAGTCATTAGTGGGATCTAAATAATAGGAATGGGCGCCATATACCAACGACTGACACAATCGTCCAGCCAACAAAACTTTCAAAGAGCTGAATTCTTCCTCTGTAAGTTGACGAAGACTTAGATATCCAGCTAAAATATGACCAGGGGCGTCTAGCTGATTAATAAGATTGGTATAAATCATTAGATGCGCCATATTAATAGCTAAATCATAGATGGTACACGAATAGGTTGTATCTTGGAAATCTATCAAACCAGTTAATTTACATTCCATCGGTATATCACCCCGTGCATCTTCTTGTGCTGCCAATATATTCACCTCAGTCAGATCACCGTGTATACAACCTATAAAACATATATTTAACTCATTCAGAACACAATGTATACAACCTATAAAATGTATATTTAACTCATTCACCATGTATACAACCTATAAAAGATATATTTAACTCGGTCATATCACCATGCATGTAAAAGGTAAGAAATATATTTATCTCATTCATATCACCATGTATAAAACCTATAAGAAATATTTATTACTATGTGTAACTAACCCATTCATATCTTCTTGTATAACTTACAACAAATCAATGGGGAAACAAGGGAGCGCATTAAGGAGCAAGCAGACTCATTAGCCAGGAAGTGTACAGGGTTCGATTCCGATGCTGGGCGAGAAAGCCTAGCAGTGAAAGGCATGGAAAGAAACTCGAGGCCCCGTAGGCTTGTACCCGTCTTCATTAGCCCGTGCAGAAAGGGAATGTTAAACACTATGATGTTTTACCCCCAAGGACTATCTACATCGTTAGTGCTCTAATGAACAGAGCTCTCCCTGATCTCCGAAACCACGACCCTTAGTTTCAAAGAATGGAGCAGGATTCCACATGCATCCATCAGAAGATTATTAACCACAAACGGCGACATTGCGATGCTAATATTACATTGCAGCGCGAAAACACAACGCTAAAGAAATACGGCACAAAATAAACATCAATGTGGTGTGAATACAGCTACTAATTTTCATTTCTTGCAACAATAATTATAAATGAATTAAAACATCATACCAGCCCATTGATTTATCGAATATTTGGGTTATTATAATGAAAGACAATAATATGCTATTCCTTACTTTTAGAGAAATTTGCGGGATTAATTTGACTTTCGAAAGCCTCTATTATGTCATTCACAACTTTTTTATCCACAGGTTTTAATACGAACACATAGTCTTTTATTAAATGCACGTTTCCAAGACACCATTTGTTATCGTAGTTGTTGAAGAAGTCGTGTTGAAATCCCTACAACATATGTTAATGAAAATATAATAACATAGGTCCCATGCTCTAGAACCAAAGACATGCCACAGGGCCACCAGCAGATAAGCTTAAACACGTAATCCGTTTGAATATGCAAATTTGAAGAAAATTCATATTTAACTCTCGCCTCGAAATTTCTTATATGTCTAGGCTACATACAGTGTCATAGTTTCGGCACAATTACTCGTTGCTTCAACACGCGTTAACACCCCCCCCCCTTCCCCCGTGTGCACTAAGCATTGGGTAAATCTCTTAAAATTGCCCCCCCCCCATTTACCTGTAAGAATTTGGCACTAAAAGAGACGCTAATAATGGTCTATATGTATGTGACCACTGACATAATTGCAGCGGATAGTGGATTTCAAAATTAAATTGATTAATTGGTCAGTATAAAACCCGTACATTGAGTGGGTGGCGAAGTTACCAACTGGTTAAGGCTCTTTAATGAGCTCGACCATGTATACACGTGTTTCATGGCATCCGAATGACTGGGGGTAATTTACTTGTCAACCAAGAGAGCTACCCGTTGGAACCGGGCTTGAAAAACAAACAAAAAAAGAACCAGCGAAATAAAACTTTGGTAAAAAATTGAAATATTTGGAAAAAATACCTGGAGGGCGTTGGTCACTTGGCCGACAAATGTTCCAGTTTTATGTAGAAGACTGTGAGTAAGTGGATAATTTAACAATACATCACCAGGTAAATAGGTAAATAATCTGACAATGTGTTGAATATAATCTCCTGGAAATCGTAACAAACATCAATGAAGACCCTACTAATAAAACCCCAACCAGCAGCAAAATCGTCATTACTAACATCAATTCTAAAAATATTTGAAATAATATAAAATACAACTTTATGGCTAACAATCACTCTCAACATTAATATTAATATACTATTACAAAGGTGAGAATTGCACTACTGACAACGAAACGATGGATTAAAGTCCACCACCCTATATATAGAGTGCAAGATATATATATTTTTTAAAATGCTTGTGGAAACGTCCCACCATTACAGTTGCTAAAGATCGCTACCTACAACAACGTTGCTATGAGTGACTGATATCTATTAAAGATACATTATGGGAGATAGTTATAGAGAGTTGGCCATTCTTGCTATAACACTTCAAAAGTAGATGATGAAAGAAGAATATATTAAAAATTTCAGTCAAATTACCGTATTCTGTACAAAATTATTAGCATTATAATATTTGACTAGAAGTGGGGGCCAAAAGTGTCTTCACTTTGCCCTATCGTTTGATTGACAGGCGTTAACTCCACCTACATAATATGGATTATCAAGTAAAGTTTTCAATGCCATCAAATTATCGCGCATCAGCGGCCATGCTAAGCACACTCTACCATTTAGTCTCGATCTAACTGATGACGTAAACATAACAGTTAATAATATCATCACTGTGCGCCATATTAGTTTAGTTAATCAGTAAAATCCAATTTAAAATCAAAGCTGTAGCCTAGCCATATGTGAATCTCCACGGTTGATTTTGGGCTTGTTGTTCAAATAAAGATCTAATTTATAATTTCTATAACATCTGAAGCCTAAATTAAGACTTACAGTTATCAGATATAGCCCTTGAATAATATAATTTTTAAGGTGCTACGCGTGATTGTTATCTATTAAAGGTGCTACGACTGATTTTTATCTATTAAAGGTGCTACGAATGACTGATATCTATTAAAGGTGTTACGAGTGATTGATATCTATTAAAGGTGTTACGAGTAATTGATATCTATTAAAGGTGCTACAGGTGACTGATATCTATTAAAGGTGTTACGTTGGATTGGTATCTATTAAAGGTGCAACGAGTGACTGATATCTATTACAGGTTTTACGAGTGATTGGTATTTATTAAAGGTATTACGGGTGATTGATATCTATTAAAGGCGGCACGAGTGACTGATATCTATTAAAGGTGCTACAGGTGACTGATATCTCTTAAAGGTGAAACGAGTGATTGATATCTATTAAAGGTGCAACGAGTGACTGATATCTATTAAAGGTTTTACGAGTGATTGGTTTTTATTAAAGGTGTTACGGGTGATGGATATCTATTAAAGGCGGCACGAGTGACTGATATCTATTAAAGGTGCTACAGGTGACTGATATCTCTTAAAGGTTTAACGAGTGATTGATATCTATCAAAGGTGCCACGAGTGACTGATATCTATTAAAGGTGTTCGAGTGATTGATATCTATAAAAGGTGCTACGAGTGACTGGTACCTATTAAAGGTGCTACAGGTGACTGATATCTATTAAAGGTGTTACGGGTGATTGATATATATTAAAGGTGCCACGAGTGACTGATATCTTTTAAAGGTGTTACGGGTGATTGATATCTATAAAAGGTGCTACGAGTGACTGGTTCCTATTAAAGGTGTTACGAGTGATTGATATCTATTAAAGGTGTTACGGGTGATTGATATCTATTAAAGGTGTTACGGGTGATTGATATCTATTAAAGGTGTTACGGCTGATTGTTATCTATTAAAGGTGCTACAGGTGACTGATATCTAATAATGGTGCCACGAGTGATTGTTATCCATTAAAGCTGTGTTTCGTATTAATTCAAATAATTTGGCATTCTGTATTTGTGTTCACAAACTATACAATTAACAAATAATATTTGAAAATTGAGAGGATTTTTCTTATCCACTGAGCGGTCTTGCTAGGGTTAAAATATTCAATCCAGCAGTTGGTCAAAAGTTTTTATAATTTACGATCGGTGTTTCGACTGTACCTTGATCAAAATCTTTCAAATTAAAAGAAATTACTGGATGATAATTCAATATAATAGAGATGGATAGCAGATAGCCACGCTAACCGCTTGCCGGGTTCCTGTAGTCTCCTATTACCAGCTATTCCGGGAGCATTTATTGTGATGTACAGTACTATAAAAGGGACCAGCTATTATACATTTAGTATGCGATATGGACACTACAAACGACACCGAGTTTGTAAACCAATCCAGAATCATGTTCTGTATCGCGTTGCGTAAGTTTTAATGTATATTAGGCCTACGTAAGATTTTGATATGTTTCTGAATTGAAAAAACGAAATCTGGCAAAAACCTTGACGCGGACGTAGTTTTTATACACCCTCATGAATAATAATAATTATCATCTATGAGCGTGTATAAAAACTATAGACAAGTAATCTTTTATACGAGGTGAGCCTCATGCATGCAATTTTGGCTCCCAACGGACGTTTGCTAGGAAATATTTGTCTGTGATATTAACCTAGTTGGAGGCGGACGTTAAGCTTTACCCTTACTACTAAAGTTGGGTATTAAAGGGGAAGACCAACGATTTTCTGCAAGGTTTTCATAAATCCCAAATCTCTGTAACACAAGAAAATATACATGTATATATTCATATATAATTACCTCTATAAAACGACGACACGTGAACAAAATACCACAGCAAACTTATGCCAAATAAACAATTTCTAAACACTGGAGTCTCGGTGGCTCAGTAAATAAGAAGACACTGGCTCGCTAACCAGCTGTTGGCAGAGAAAATTCTTTGGGGTATACGTATAGCCATTTCTAAATCCCATATACTTATTTTAAAAGAATTAACCTCTTTATCGCTTTTATTAAAAACAAGTCCATTTTTTGGTACTAACAATACCATGGAAATATTAAAATAATTACATGAATTACCATGATGCCCTTTCTTTTTATAGATTTTCTGGCAACTTATAACTTCTCCATTTTTACTTGGTACAGGTTCTTGAGTAGGTACGCCTCTCTTTCTCAGATAATCCATAACCAAATTCAGAGCTTCTGTATTGTGAAAATTTAAATATGGTTGTTGCTGGTTATTAGAAATAATATTATACTTCAAGTTTTAAGCGTCAAAAAGGTGTCCTAACCTATAATTATAGATTTATTATGTGCGATTTAGATATAGACCTTGGGCCAGTTTCACAAAGCAATTTACGATGAAAAAATTGCGTAAGTTTATCGTAACGTGAGAGAGAGAGAGAAATGTGGTTGACTGTCCACTCTACACAAACTAGGTCATTTCGAGACTAACACATGGTTTAATTTTATTTTAATAATTCGCTTGCGCTTAGGGGTCTTTAGCAGTGGGGGGAAAACGGAGGACCCGGATAAAACCCACGAGGCTGGGCAGGCGACCCTACTCATTGCCACGTACCACCGGGGATTCGAAACCACGCCAGTTGACTTAATGACACACTCTAAAAGCTGGACGCGTCCCGGACGCGTCGAGTGCGTTCTGTTTTTTAAAAATGTGTTCTGAAATTCTCTAATGTGTTCTAATATCCATAACTCGAGTGTTCTAAACAGAACAATATGTTTTATGAATGTGTTCTAGGTGTTAGATCTAAATAAATGCCAAATGTTTGGGGCATAATTCAATAATATTTCAAAGATACAAATATATCACCCAAAATTATTAATGAAAAATCACGTGGAAATACAATAAAGTGAGTTTGCTTGTTCTAACTTTATGTTTCATTATGAAATGACTTGCAATGTTTCTCTTGAGAAGGGTCTTTTCAGTAAATGATTTTACCTCCCATATGTTATCTTTTTATTAAACTTCTGCACAATTAATGGAACGAATCTTGTAGTTTTTAATCATTTGGATCATGTATGTCCTTTTCAGAACACTCGTGTTCTAAATTGCACACATGAATCATAGAACACTGTCCGTGAAAGAGAACACTTAATGTTCCACAAAATACGCCCTGGCGTTCTATTGAGTTCATTTTGAACATACAGTGTTCTAATCAGAACACGGGGTGTTTTATTTAGAACATACCATGTTCTGTGCAGATGTCAGTTATCTCCCTTATAATTCAAATGACATCATTCATTCTCATTGACGTCATTTGTGATATTGGACGCCATTTTATAACTGCTCTTTTTGAAGTGTACTGTCACCGACGAAGAAAGTAAGAAAGCCACAAAATTCAATGGTAAGTATATCAAAGAATGAATGGAATTGTTTACAAATTGATTGAAATTTAATTTTGACATAAAATAAAATAATACATAGACCTAATTGCAAAGTTCGAACTCAACAGTCAAAGTCTAGGCTTGATCGCTTATGCAGTGGTCCTTATTCATTTTGGTTCGTGTTAGGTCATCTTTACTTTAGTTTGAACCAGACTGATGGCCGCTTACTTGTAAATACCTCCTGCCTATATAATATTGATAATGTCTTTTTGGGGGGATTTTTAAAAAACGTCGCCTTGGTCTGATTCTGAAGCCGAAGGTATTGTTGAGACCGCACAGTGGTCTACTAGCCCAATGAACGCACAATGTTCTCCGGAGAACACGTGGTGTTCTTCTCCCCATTCTGTGAATAAAATATTCTAATCATTATTACTTCGTTGTAAATCAACAACATAAATATGTTTGAACTCCGACTGACAGATAATTAGGCTAATCACGTTGAATTCCAACTTTTTATTCAGCTTGTGCATCTATATTATTCTGTTAAATGTTGCTGCTTTCAGGAGACATGATTAAATAAGATATCATGAAAATGATCCGAATTTGTATGCATCTTAAAAATAAGACCCATATTCCTTCCTCGGTAAATTGTCGGGAGCATTTACACAGAAAACAGAAAAATTGCAATGTAGAAAATGAAACGATGATGAGGTTTTAAATTAAAATGATCTCCAAAATATGACCCATTGGGAATGGTAGATTTTAAATGAGTATATCGAAGCACTACATCGAGGGGAAGGAAATCACGAAGAAGAATAGTATTGAGAATAACAAAAGTAAGTGATCAAGTTCATTAAGCTGATAAATAAACCAGTTATTCATGGCATTATATATGATTGTGATGAAATTAGAACTGAATATCACTGATCTTATCAATCATTTTCAAGCCTTTTTTCGAATTATCAGAATCTTTGCCGAATGAAAATGTAAAGAAGACGTTTCCTTCAAATTCATGTTTCCGTTATTATTATTTCATATTACTAATTCGTTTCCAAAAATGTATTCAGATTTTACATCTCCAAATTCAAACAAATGTTGGAATATATTGTCGGCATCCGTGGCTCGAGGTTACATTTCGTGTTTAGGCCACCGTTTAAAGCTGTGGTTTGGTGAAAATTCGTAAACAAACTAAATTATGGGCAGCGATAAGGGCCTTGTGGACTTTACTCCATCCATATTTTCGATCCTAAGTTGCTGCCTTTGCAGTACGGTCCATTATATTACATACAACATTTTATTGAGATCTAAGGATCTGTGAATATTTTATTGACTACATGAAATATCCGTTTCTCTTTGCAGGATGTACGAATAGATAAAATTTTGACAAACAAGGAAAAGGAGCTCAGCATAATAATGTCGAAACATCAAATGAGGATATACCTGGAATATATTTATAAGTAGAAGCAGTCATAAAAAAGTATAAATTTGAAATTGAAACTGATATGTTGTTAGTTTTTGATTTAGTTTACCCAAGACTGTATTATTGATGAACAAAATACTCGAGGAAGCAGTACTAGATACAAGACATTTGTAAAGCCATTGCAGCAGGAATTTGATGAAATATAGACCTTTCAAATCTATAATGCCCGAAAATGATGGTTCAAAAAACAATGCATGGGTGAACATGCACATTATTTTTGCATTTATTTTTTTATCATACCTAATGCATGTTTTTATTCTATAAAATTCTGCTTTAAGTCGTTAAAACTTTAAAAATTAAATATTTTTGTAATATTATAATTGATAATAAATCAGATTTATAATTTTCATGTATTCTTCTATAGAACACTCTCTTACCTTGAACACGTGTCAAGTGTTCTCAATCTGTTACATTTGAACGCACACTATTTTGGTGTTCTCACGGGCTCCCTCAGAACACTTTGACTATGTTCTAAACTAGAACAGTACGTGTTCAAACCTAAAATGGTATGTGTTCTAACATAGAACAGTACGTGTTCTAACAAAGAACACTATGTGTTCTAACATAAACTCGAAGTGTTCTGCATAGAACACATTGCCAAACGGACGCGTCCCTGGTGTTCTCAATCTGTTACATAACTAGTGTTCTCAGTAACAGTAAAGTATGTTCTGTAATAGAACACATATACTTAGAGTGCAGGCTTTGTGATACAGCGCACGAACGCCTACCATTCAGCCACCCCCCCCCCCCCTATTGTAACGTAAACTTACGTACAATTCGCGTTTCACTAAAATTCGTAACTTTTATCGTAAAGTTTACGGCAACTCTTACCTTGTCTTTAATTGGAAATTTTTACGTATCTTTGACAAAATTGCCGCTTTGTTACTTTATGCAGATCGAGAGAGAATATTCGGCGAGAGAGAATTTTCAGGGAGAGATTAAACCCTCTCGACACCCATACAGACGAGGAGTTAGTTTCACGGTACAAACTTGATCGGATCAGTATATTACATATTATTAACGAGTTGCAAATTTGGTCATTCGGTACCCCATATACATACCCCACATGAAACGTCATTTTTGAAGAAAAAAAAAACTAAACAAAAACAAACAACCCTAAATTTAAATATTTCCCACAAATTGCCTATTGATTTTCTTTTTTTATGAATGAAATTGTCTACTACTTCAATATATATGACTATTAAATTATTTCGAGGCCATGAGGAATTTATTTTGAGACGTAGCTTTTGCTATATTATGCTAAAACATATAATTTTCATGATGCTATATCTCACCCACTGCGGGGAAGGGGACACTTCTATTAATAATTGAAGTTGAGGACTACTCATACTAAAATTTAGTTTTGACTGACATGGATGTTTTTCATGTTAAAATTTAATGTTCAAACTAGAAATTAATGCCTCCATTTTTCGATTTTTCCAATAAAATCATTCATTGAGTGATAATGCCCCATGTAACTGCCTTCTAGCAACCCTTCTGTAGGGCCGATACAGATGCAGATACAGATACAGATGATTCGGAAGTTCCACAAGGATCGTTCCCTGGACCTGTCTTTTCTGTTATGTATACTAAGAATTTGGGACAACTGATCGATAATCATGGTTTCTAGGACTACATTCTTATACAGATGACAAACAGCTGATTGCAAATTACTCCCTTTCAAAAACTACTCCATCCGCTAATTATTCTGACATCAAGTTGTGTTCACATGACATTAAAGATAGGATGGCAAGAAATATGTTGGAATTAAATGTAATTGAATTAAGTTAGTCAGAATGTATTTTATTTGGCCCAAATACACATCTGAAAGCTACAAGTTCAAATGATGTGGTTGTACGAGATGCAATACTTGTACCATGACATACCGTGAAGAACTTAGGTGCCCTCATAGGGTTCAATTTAAGCAAGGGCAGTCACACTTGATTAGCCAGGATGTACCTGCTATATTTGTATGTCCTGGTTCCAATATTAAACAAAATCAACTTGTACAAAATACCGCAACTCGAAGTGTTACCAGATCATGAAAATACTCTTATATTACTCCTGTTCTAAAATCACTCAAAAGGCTGCTTATAAATGAAAGAATCATATTCAAAAGTCTGTCTTTGACGTATCAGTGCGTGAATGGCTTAGTTCAAATATATTTACCTAACCTTACGAATCAAGGTTCCCTGGCGTAATCTCCTACCTTACACATCAATCATCTTTAGCCCAAGATGGAAATTAAAATCATTTGGAAAAGGGTCGTTCTCTGTGAATGCGCCTAAACTGTTGAACAATCTTTCGGGGATCAATAAATCGTTTCAAATTATTTCTTGTTTTAAATCAAGACATAAAACAAATCTTTTTATCAGGATAAAATAAATTAATTTAATTGTATCCGCAGTGAACATGCCTCTGTGCATGGAGTACGTGGGCTGTATAAATGTACATATTATTATTATTCGCCAGGCCGTAGTTATTAGGTTTGTACTCCAGCATCTAAGATGATGGTTGAAATCAACTGTGTATTTTCCTTCCCGCCTTTTCCAGTTATCCTCAAGAAACTACAATAGCATATCCCTGAAGGAACACGACAGTCCTTTGTTTAATCTGGGTCTTACAGTTATTTTTGCATTAACAGTAAGTTCAGCTTCATCGGTTAAAAATTTATACTTATTGGTTTGTGGTTTTGTTAAAGGGACCAGCCCGAATTTCAAAGAATCTGAAAATGACACGTATGAAATTTGAACGCCAAAATATAGAGGAATAGTGTATTTACAAAATATTGAGTAGTTTGGACGTGAATTCAAAAAAGGCTTAACTGGACACTAGCTCTTTTAAGTTTTTCTTTTAAATTGTTATGATACCAATTTTAGCTTAATCAAAGGAGAGCTTTAAAGTGAGTCAATAGGGTTAGATTGAAAGCTGCACATAATATAGACTCGTTTTATCCAGACACTTCTATGTAATGCAAACAGAACACAAGTCTTCGGCCACCGAGCCGTACCGGCGATTGGAAGTTGTTTGAAAACGTATCACATAGCTTGAAGAAGTTGCTCGGATCTAAGTTAGAGGCTATTAAGGGCTTTTCATACAAAATTAAGCAGTTTTAACCCCCAAAATGTTATCGGGATGGCCCCTTTAATAAAACTTATGAAACGTGAATTATTTCATTTGATGAAAGTATATAATGCGTTTATATTTATGTTTATTGCTATTTCAATTATGGCTTCATGGAATTGGAACCCACGTTAATTTGGTTTAAGGTGTCATGTTTGGACAAAAATGTAGATAATGTACTACTAAACTAGTTGAGTGCCACCCAATTTGTTTCTTGATCTTAACATTACAGGGTCCGTATTCAAAGGTTTTCTTAAAGTTAAGTAAAAATACTTAATTTTTCCACTTAATCAAGTGTCTTATTTAAATCGGTATTCAAAGGCTCTATTTTTACATATACTTGGCTATGTGAAAACTTAACCACACACTTAAATTATGGAAAACTCACATTCGCCAAATAGCATGAATTTTCAATTTATGGAATGCCCTTCGCTGTCAAAAATCCCGAATTTCTGATTAGTTTTAACAATGTATCTCTCAAAGTACACTGTATGGCGTATGCATGTCTTCATAAGACCAGTTTAAGAGCAAAACAATAGGACGTTAAAACCCATTTAAGCTTTATGGTCAGGATCGGATTTACCGACTATAGTACCGGTATGCCTATATATGCTTGGCAGACTCGGCTGAAGGTTAAGGTCTCGTGGGCCTTCGGTTGTAAGCCAGCATTTACATACAACATGTATTTAATTTAACGCCCGGTATTCTATTAAGCCTAGTAAAAGCCATCCTCCTCGCAGTGTTCCGTTTGATTAGAGCTAATCTGACTACTCCCTGCTGGACTGAGTGGGTATTATTGTCACTAATTATGACTGGCCAGTGGTCCTATGGTTTAGTCTCACTTTCCCCACATTTGAATGTTTTGATAAGGATTAAGAGGTTAGTAGACCGTGGGTGTAGGGCTATAGTCTGTTTTAATTAATTATAGTGTAACTGGTGAAAACTTCTTACTCTAATTACTAGTATTGTTAATGGTGAACACTTCCCACCACCAGTAGATTGGGAAAATAAGTGAAATCTGTTTACTTATAATTTACATTGTGAGCTGTTTTGATGTAATAATTAATTTGTAATAAAACCAATTAAACTACCGATATTTAATCACAGCTTATCAGTTGATATATATAGCTCCTGTGAATTACACATGGTTATTCCAAAATGGCGAACGCTCTGGTTAACTTTAAATACATTCATATTACAAAAAGTGGTCAGAATTTAGTGTTGAATGGTTTTAAATTCAGAGTTAAGTCTAGACGTAATACTATCATATACTGGGAATGTTGCAAAAGTACTGTACAGCTAGGGCTACCATTCCCGATGGTATTCTAGCATCTCCTCTTCCTCAACATTATCACCCTTCAGAGAAGGACACGATAGCAGTCCTAGAGGTTGTAGAGAAGATGAAGGCCAGAGTCAGAGCTGACTGCAGAGCTATAATTTATATATATATATATGTTTATCTAGTTAATATATGTATCTGTTCATTACATATCTGTACTTATTATATATAAAACTTTATAAATATTTATACTATAAAAAGGTATTTATTTACTATGTTGAAGTGTCACAAACTTATTACAGACTATACTTTTAATCCCCTTAAACCCCCTTTGTTGTTTAATCAGTCATGGCCTAGTGGACCTTGACTCTAAACAAAAGATGTGGGGAAAGTGAGACGTCCCCGGTCCTATTACTGACCAATCACTGAATTCGTTACAAAGGTATTACCAAAGGTATGATTTCCTGGCATTTCAGGCACTTGTGTGGAGCCATTTATAAGTACCTCCCCCAGAAAAAAATAAAATTCTGCCACAAAATTAGCACATTCTAGCGTTATTTCAGTGGACCAATCCATGCGAGTGCTATGAAATGATTGCATTTCTATAGGAGGGGGCTGGACGGAACTGAGATTTTTTGTGGGGGGCCCCTACTGTGGGCGGCCCCGGGGACTGTACCCCATGGTTAAATGGGCCCTGGTGATAAATGCGAGTTATATGAAATGATGGCATTTCTAGAGGAGGGGGCTGGACGCAACTGACATTTTTTGTGGGGGGCCCCCTAATGTGGGGGGGCCTGGGGCCTGTGCCCCATAGTGCCCCATGGTTAATCCGGCCCTGCCAGAGAGGGATTTCTCGGGCCGTTGCTTCAGGAATATGAGTAATAGCCTACTAGTAGTAGACCCTGTAGGCATATTATGGCCTAAGGAGTAATATTTGTACAAACATTCTCCAAAACTCTGTGTTTCGATGGCTTGGGGTAAATAATTTCGTATCTGTTTTTCTTAACGAATTTTTTTCTTAAAGTTACGAACTTTTGTGAAACTGCCCCTGGCCGTTTTTATTGTTATCTATAATGGTTTAAAAAGATAATTAAAGTATATATTTAATACGTAACCCAAATTACTTTATTCTGTCCGAATGTTTGAAGAAAAAGCCCAAATAGTCTCGATTGTCAAGTTCCGCAGTGCCACGACCTCCATTTTAACGTTTAACAAAAAATATTATCTAATCCACTTACTATCTCTGGCATCCTATTATCTAGAGAGTTGATTATGTTCTTATTATGTGAAAAAATGTTTAAATATAATTTATATTATTATAACATTTATTGAAGAAAAATAATACGATAGTTAGATTTAGCTCTTACATAATGCATCTTTTATTTTATTTTTTTTAAATGGTTTGTTTTACATATTATGGAGTTATGGAAATGCTCCCACCCTCCCACATCTTACCATGCATTTTTGGTCGTTTTGAATCCATGGTATTAACGATCTTCAAGAGATAACCATGAGGCCATAGTTGTTTGATATATTTGTTGTCGTAATTCTCAGCAACAGTAATAGAGTAATTACAATCATCATAGCTATTTAATGATTTCACCTTTACAGCTTTCAAACCATAAACACTTTCTAATAATTCTTCAACAGTTCCTTCAGGTACGATTGGTTTTATCATCTCTCCTACCTATTGATAGTTAAATACGACAAAATAAATAAACAATACAAAGCAAGTCGTGCTATCAGATGTTATGAAACGAATAAGCTTATTCCAACCTCATTATATTATACGAGACCATATACCAGTTGGGGGCACCTTGTACGAACCTCGTTACACCACCATTCGAAACAATTGTAGCGTTTGTAGCTTGGAGAAAGGCATTTGTTGTAGTTCGTTGTAACATTTGACTCAAATGCGGAGCCAGTGTGAATCAGCAGTGCCGGACTGGGCCCACTGACCACCTGTCCGTGATTGGTGGGCCTAAGCTCATTAAAAAAAGTGGCCCTAGGCAACGCCGGATTAACCATGGTGGGGGCCCTGGGGCCTGGAACATGTGGGGGGCCCCTGATTTCCGACCGCGAGCGCCGATGGCGCGAAACCCGCAAGGGGGTCTGGGACAGGGCCGTATGTAGGATTGTAAAAGTGCCCCTCTCCCCCCAAAAAATTGAAAATTAGAGTGTCACAAACGCTTTTTCCACCCACTTGGAGCTGCAATCAACGCCGCTCCCGTGTGTCAATTTCGGCAGCGCTTTTTCTCATTTTGATGTTAAGCACACCAAAATGAGAAAGTCCTTATCCTCTAAACTAGAATTAGTCCGAAACACCATAAGGCGACGCTGATAGGGCGACCAGAACGAAAATCTCTAATCATGTAATTTGGTGGCGGCGCCCCCAAAGACCAACAAGGTCCTACATCACAGCCTGTGAAGTGAATAAGGGCGACCAAAACGAACGACCCAGAAAGAGGTGATAGGTGAGGCCCTTCGCCTATGAGGGCGGCACCCTGTCAGGGGTCCACCCAGAGAATATTATGAAAAATAACGATGCAGGAAACACGTTTTTCTGCCATTGAGGTGATATCTGAGTGTAAATTTCGGCAGCGCTTTTTCTCATTTTGATGTTAAGCACACTAAAATGAGAAAGTGCTTATCCTTTAACTAGAACTAGTCCGAAACACCATTAGGCGACGTGGATAGGGCGACCAGAACGAAAATCTCTAATCTTGTAATTTGGTGGCGGCGCCCCCAGAGACCAACAAGGTCCTGTTAAGTGAATAAGGGCTACTAAAACGAACCCTTTAATGTCATGTGGTGGGTCAGACGCCGACCCAGACAGAGGTGATAGGAGAGGCCCTTCGCCTATGGGGGCGACACGCTTGTCAGGGATCTACCCTCAGAAAATTTTGAAAAATAACGATGCAGGAAACATGTTCTTCTGCCATTGGGGTGATATCTTAGTGGCAATTTTATATTTTATATGGCGGCAGATTTTTTAGCAGAGGCGTTTGCTTCTGGTGTCCGCAACTTGGGTCCGCGCCTGTGGTGGCGCCCGATAGCCTCCACATAAGAGATATAAGAAATTTTGGATCAGGTGTAGGCGCAATTAAAACCGACCGACTCATCAGTGCCTTGGAGCACCCCTTTATGTGATCATAATCGAGTGTATTATTTTATAATTGAAAGGTTGTCAATCTTTTTGGTTGGAAGCGCCTTTTTTTTCGGGAAATTTTCAGAAATTGGAGGCCGGAAACATGATTTCCTGGAATTTAAGGCATTTGTGTGGAGCCATTTAGAAGTACCTCCCCAAGATGAAATTCTGCTACAAAATTAGCGCATTCTGGCGTTATTTCAGTGGACCTATCCATGCGAGTGCTATGAAATGATGGCATTTCTAGAGGAGAGGCTAGACGCAACTGAGATTTTTTTGTAGGGGACCCCTAATGCGGGGGGCCCTGGGGCCTGTACCCAATGGTTAATCCGGCCCTGGTGATAAATGCGTGTGCTATGAAATGATGGCATTTCTATAGAGGAGGTGGCTGGACGCAACTAAAATTTTATGTGGGGGGCCCCCTACTGTGGGGGGCCCTGGGGCCTGTGCCCCATGGTGCCCCATGGTTAATCCGGCCCTGGCCCTAGGCCTATAAAGAAAAAAGAAAAAAAAAGAGAAAGAAAGGAGGGGGGAGATGGAAGGAGAGGACAGGAGAAACAACACAAAAAAGAATTTACTGATTATACCGAGAACTGTGTAATTCATCTTTTAACCTCTACTTAGTTCTTCATAAGTTATTATCGCCGAAATAATCGCCAAATATTTGTCTTCTTCTGTTTTGGTATGAATTGCTTGTAAAATTGGTTTGCGGTTGTCAATTTTCTAAATTCCCCCGTTCAAACGTTCGCGCCTTTGGTGCATATTTGTGTGAGCCTTGTGCATATTTGTGTGAGCCTTGGCCAATGACGATATTGAGTTAGGGACTAAGTTACTTTAAGGGCCTATAATAATCTAGATATATCTTCATGGGATTCTTCTTTAAACGTGTTTGATATTTTTGGTCGCATTTCATTCGCAGTGTTTATATTTGCATGTGTCCGGTACACCGAAAAATTCGCCAAATATTTGCCTTCCCCAGCTTTGGTCTGAAAGTTTTTCGAAACAGGTTTGCGGTTGTCAATTTTCAAAATTTTCCTGGAAGGTGAAGCCGACCCCCCCCCCCCCCGATCCATTCGGACCTTCGCGCGCCTCCGGTTCGCTCGTGACGCGCCTTCGGCGCGTACTTTTGTGGGCCTTGGTCAATGACCTGACAGGTGAGCCTTCATCTGATTCCAATGTCTAAGCTCGCTTACGAACATGGACGTAGAAGAAGTTAGACATACTTAAAAAAAAACTTATCGGTCACAACGGTTGTGGCACAAAACAGTACCCCTTTTCAAAATCATAAATACAAAGCCTAAAGAAGATCAACCTTTCCTGTTTTCTATTTTTAATTCGTTTTCTGTGGTTATGTTATTAGGTTTTCAATGTGAACGTTCGTATAAACAGGCGTTGTAAAATATTAATTGTATAATTTGTGTATATATGAAATATTGTGGCTAAAATAAAATTGGATTTATGGAAAATAAACATAATTTAAATGTTCGCATAATCAACAATTGTAATGTATGTTGTGTATATTTAATTATTTTTCTGATAAAATGAAACTGATAAGATATTAGAATGACATTAATATGGACCGATAAATATTCATAAATAAAATCATTTTTACATTCTGAATGTGCAACAGATAACTGTTGATCTCTCTTTATAAATTTCAAAATGTATTATTGATATGCATTTTCCATGCTACAATAAGGTCGTTTAATAATTTCACTACAAACAACAGGTCCGCCGCTCAAATAGTGTTAAAATATAGTAAGAGTTTTTAAAAAGAATGTCCAATTCTGTTTTGCGGGACTGAGACGTCACCTAAACAAAATTAGTCAATATGCCAACAATCTTGCTCGTAGACGTGGCACGTAAGCGCATATTCCACCCAGAAATAAAATTTCCTTTTCTTCTAATCTAATTCTGACCAATTTACCCGTGAAAGAGAGAGAGATGGGGTTTAACGTCCACTCGACACAAACTAGGTCATTTCGGGACTAACATATGGTTCAATTTTTTTTTCAAAAATTCACTTGCGGGTAGGGGTCTTTAGCAGTGGGGTGAAACCGGAGGATCCTGAGAAAACGAACGAGGTTTGACAGGCGACCCTATTCATTCTCATGTAGAACCAGAGATTCGAAACCACGTCAGTAGACTCAATGACAGGCCGTATGATACAGCACGCACGTGCTAACCATTCGGCCGCCAAACCCCCCTCCTTTCCGAGAGATTGGTACAGATAACGTATCCATATGAATCAAACCTCGGGACTTTTTGTAACCATCAATCCTGAGCTCGACATCAACTGTAGAAACGAAACTGTTGTACTGTTAATCCTAGCTATAACCATATAGTTAGCTGATGTAAATACTAAACGCTAAAATGAAGTCCTAGAGTAGAGAATTTCAATAATATACGTCAGATAAAAATATAGAATGAATAAATGAAATGGGGTTTAACGTCCTACTGTTATGCACTTAACCTAGGCTAATTGAAGACGGACATACGCCATACAGTGTGCTATGAGGGAAATTTTGCCCGGGCAGCGGCGCTACGGCCTACTCTTATATCGAATTCCAACTGCCAAGGGATATTTTACGTGCACTCCAATGTGTACACGAGACCTCGGTTTTTCGTCCCATCCGAACGACTAGGCAGCTGTCCTTGTCAGGCCCTCCTTCTGCATCACTGACAGGGGAAATCACGTCGGAAAATCGAGATGAACTTTTTTCGGCCAATGCAGGGATCGAACACCCGACCTCCAGGCTAGCGAACCAGTGCCTTATCCACTTAGCCACCGTGATCCCGAAAAAAAAATATAGACGATCACAGACTAATCAGATGTGTAGCAAGAGAATATATCCCAAGATTGGATGGTACTGTTTTAAATATCCGTCCGACGTGAATTGCTACACTTGGGCAGCCACTGACCTGTTGTTTATATTCCATATTATAAAGGAGTTAAATCGCTTATATTTGGTACCTATAAATTCACACAAATGGGTCGCAACGGATATAATAAGGTAATAGAAATGTATATAAACTGATTTACAGTCAATCGTTTCTGTTTTTACTCTAATTTAAAATCAGTTATATTCAGTGAAATACGCCTTATGTCTCGAATGGTAACATCTAACGTCTGGCTATTCCAGTCTATATCGATAGTATTTATTGCGCACGCTCCCCAGATAAGAATATGAGGTCACCGTTTGACATGACTTGTGGAATATGTCTAACCTCATTCTTTGAGCCCATTGTTACATATGGCGTTGAATTGCATTATGGTACACGATTCGTGTACCAATGTTTTTTATTGTCTTAAATATTAGAAATCATAAGCCCATCTTTTTCCGGTAAGATCACAGCATCAATGTTGATTTAAATTGACAAACAATTCGTGTTTTCAATGTCGAAGATTTTGGATGATATCAAGTTAGAGACTTGGCTACATTAAACAATCTACCCCAGACTTTATGGGAAACAAAGCTCAGAGGCTTTGTGTCAAAAAGGTTGATGGAAGGATGCATGAAACAATTTATGGAAAATTGCCTAAATGTTAATTCGGATAAAATGGGTACAAAAAAGCTAACGAAATTCGATGTGTGGGTGTAAAAGGCGCGTATTGCAAGCCGGTGGACATATTGACTATTACCTTTTGTGACTGCTTAGTCTGGCAAAACATCATTTGAAACATGTGAAACGGTAATGATTTTGGTACAATCTTTTTTGAATTTTTTCCCTTTAAATGTATGCATTTATTCTGAGCCACTCGATATAGGGTCGTGAGAAGACGATCGTTGTCTCCTTTTAGTAGAAACTTGTAGAAAGTCGATGGACGTTGTCTCCTTTTATGGAAGCTCGTAAAAAGACGATCGTCGTCACGGAAAAGTCATTTCGTCTCCTTGTAGTTGATGTACAGAAATACAATCATAGTCTCCTTGTAGTATCTGAATATGCTATATTAAGGGCAGACATCTATAGCTTATGGTTTGATGTATACCAGAATGAAAGGGTAAACGTTGTTGATGTTTTAAACTGGGCGTTTTTTGGTGTTTTTTTTAAAAAAAAACAACATTATGTCATATATATTTATGTGGCAAAAAGGAGACGAACAGTAGTATACATGTCACCGCTAAGACGACATCTTCCCTTTAATATTTGACGTGGTCACAGAAAAACGATTGTCGCAGAAACCTAAAAGGTAATAATCGGAAACATTGGAATTATTTTTGTTATATCCAGGATTGCATGGTGTATATGTAGGTTAGGTTAGATCACGTGGTTACAATTTTACGTGATATTGTTAGCTAGTTAAAAAAAACAGAGCATGGCGAATGGACTGTTTGTTTTATAGTAAGCTCAATTGTATGGGGTTTATAGAGGTATTAAAATTATTAAAAAGTAAACACAGACAATGTTCCGGAAACTGAAATTATTAATTATTTTTGGAATGCTAGAATATATTATTTCTGTAAGTGTAAGCAAACAAATTGTATAAAAAATGTACATACTTTCTGGGGCATCGTCATAACATCCTCGCCATTCATCTCGTGTCTCTGGTGTGTGAAGACTGAGAATACACCTGATTTGTAATGTTTATATGGTTCAATGAGCTCATTTTTATGTTATCATATCATATATAAATTAGAATTGTAATATTGATATGGTCAATGAGCTCATTTTTATATTACCATATCACACTAAAACGTTTTATTGTTGATACAACAAAAAAATGTTGGTTGTTTCAATAAAAATAGGATAACTTGTGTTAAATTTGGACAGACCAATAACTTGTGTTGTTTGTTGTTTTGCATATTATAGGTTGTTATAAATTGACCAAGCCTTGTGTTAATAACTAAATTCTTTATCATCATATTTACGTCAAAATAAAACGGGAGAAAAAATGACCCACGGACCCCCCCCCCCCCCCTCCCCGAGTTCGAGTCAATCGTTTTCTATACACTGTTACTCCCTAATCTACTACTGAAGGAGAATGCAGTCATTGCAGTGGGCATGAAAATCATCAATCAAGAAATCGCCTTTTCTGAACAAAATCTACTAATAGTAAGTTCAGGGGGGGGGGGGCTGCGCCACATATGATTTACACAAAAGACAAATATAACGACAAGACATCATACACTGACAGGGGAAATCACGTCGGAAAATCGAGATGAACTTTTTTCGGCCAATGCAGGGATCGAACACCCGACCTCCAGGCTAGCGAACCAGTGCCTTATCCACTTAGCCACCGTGATCCCGAAAAAAAAATATAGACGATCACAGACTAATCAGATGTGTAGCAAGAGAATATATCCCAAGATTGGATGGTACTGTTTTAAATATCCGTCCGACGTGAATTGCTACACTTGGGCAGCCACTGACCTGTTGTTTATATTCCATATTATAAAGGAGTTAAATCGCTTATATTTGGTACCTATAAATTCACACAAATGGGTCGCAACGGATATAATAAGGTAATAGAAATGTATATAAACTGATTTACAGTCAATCGTTTCTGTTTTTACTCTAATTTAAAATCAGTTATATTCAGTGAAATACGCCTTATGTCTCGAATGGTAACATCTAACGTCTGGCTATTCCAGTCTATATCGATAGTATTTATTGCGCACGCTCCCCAGATAAGAATATGAGGTCACCGTTTGACATGACTTGTGGAATATGTCTAACCTCATTCTTTGAGCCCATTGTTACATATGGCGTTGAATTGCATTATGGTACACGATTCGTGTACCAATGTTTTTTATTGTCTTAAATATTAGAAATCATAAGCCCATCTTTTTCCGGTAAGATCACAGCATCAATGTTGATTTAAATTGACAAACAATTCGTGTTTTCAATGTCGAAGATTTTGGATGATATCAAGTTAGAGACTTGGCTACATTAAACAATCTACCCCAGACTTTATGGGAAACAAAGCTCAGAGGCTTTGTGTCAAAAAGGTTGATGGAAGGATGCATGAAACAATTTATGGAAAATTGCCTAAATGTTAATTCGGATAAAATGGGTACAAAAAAGCTAACGAAATTCGATGTGTGGGTGTAAAAGGCGCGTATTGCAAGCCGGTGGACATATTGACTATTACCTTTTGTGACTGCTTAGTCTGGCAAAACATCATTTGAAACATGTGAAACGGTAATGATTTTGGTACAATCTTTTTTGAATTTTTTCCCTTTAAATGTATGCATTTATTCTGAGCCACTCGATATAGGGTCGTGAGAAGACGATCGTTGTCTCCTTTTAGTAGAAACTTGTAGAAAGTCGATGGACGTTGTCTCCTTTTATGGAAGCTCGTAAAAAGACGATCGTCGTCACGGAAAAGTCATTTCGTCTCCTTGTAGTTGATGTACAGAAATACAATCATAGTCTCCTTGTAGTATCTGAATATGCTATATTAAGGGCAGACATCTATAGCTTATGGTTTGATGTATACCAGAATGAAAGGGTAAACGTTGTTGATGTTTTAAACTGGGCGTTTTTTGGTGTTTTTTTTTAAAAAAAACAACATTATGTCATATATATTTATGTGGCAAAAAGGAGACGAACAGTAGTATACATGTCACCGCTAAGACGACATCTTCCCTTTAATATTTGACGTGGTCACAGAAAAACGATTGTCGCAGAAACCTAAAAGGTAATAATCGGAAACATTGGAATTATTTTTGTTATATCCAGGATTGCATGGTGTATATGTAGGTTAGGTTAGATCACGTGGTTACAATTTTACGTGATATTGTTAGCTAGTTAAAAAAAACAGAGCATGGCGAATGGACTGTTTGTTTTATAGTAAGCTCAATTGTATGGGGTTTATAGAGGTATTAAAATTATTAAAAAGTAAACACAGACAATGTTCCGGAAACTGAAATTATTAATTATTTTTGGAATGCTAGAATATATTATTTCTGTAAGTGTAAGCAAACAAATTGTATAAAAAATGTACATACTTTCTGGGGCATCGTCATAACATCCTCGCCATTCATCTCGTGTCTCTGGTGTGTGAAGACTGAGAATACACCTGATTTGTAATGTTTATATGGTTCAATGAGCTCATTTTTATGTTATCATATCATATATAAATTAGAATTGTAATATTGATATGGTCAATGAGCTCATTTTTATATTACCATATCACACTAAAACGTTTTATTGTTGATACAACAAAAAAATGTTGGTTGTTTCAATAAAAATAGGATAACTTGTGTTAAATTTGGACAGACCAATAACTTGTGTTGTTTGTTGTTTTGCATATTATAGGTTGTTATAAATTGACCAAGCCTTGTGTTAATAACTAAATTCTTTATCATCATATTTACGTCAAAATAAAACGGGAGAAAAAATGACCCACGGACGCCCCCCCCCTCCCCGAGTTCGAGTCAATCGTTTTCTATACACTGTTACTCCCTAATCTACTACTGAAGGAGAATGCAGTCATTGCAGTG
The DNA here is from genome assembly GCA_917208275.1 of Patella pellucida. Taxonomy (NCBI): domain Eukaryota; kingdom Metazoa; phylum Mollusca; class Gastropoda; family Patellidae; genus Patella; species Patella pellucida. The sequence continues at coordinate 53,721,604 of OU795039.1, read as the reverse complement.
GGCATGAAAATCATCAATCAAGAAATCGCCTTTTCTGAACAAAATCTACTAATAGTAAGTTCAGGGGGGGGGGGGGCTGCGCCACATATGATTTACACAAAAGACAAATATAACGACAAGACATCATACACTGACAGGGGAAATCACGTCGGAAAATCGAGATGAACTTTTTTCGGCCAATGCAGGGATCGAACACCCGACCTCCAGGCTAGCGAACCAGTGCCTTATCCACTTAGCCACCGTGATCCCGAAAAAAAAATATAGACGATCACAGACTAATCAGATGTGTAGCAAGAGAATATATCCCAAGATTGGATGGTACTGTTTTAAATATCCGTCCGACGTGAATTGCTACACTTGGGCAGCCACTGACCTGTTGTTTATATTCCATATTATAAAGGAGTTAAATCGCTTATATTTGGTACCTATAAATTCACACAAATGGGTCGCAACGGATATAATAAGGTAATAGAAATGTATATAAACTGATTTACAGTCAATCGTTTCTGTTTTTACTCTAATTTAAAATCAGTTATATTCAGTGAAATACGCCTTATGTCTCGAATGGTAACATCTAACGTCTGGCTATTCCAGTCTATATCGATAGTATTTATTGCGCACGCTCCCCAGATAAGAATATGAGGTCACCGTTTGACATGACTTGTGGAATATGTCTAACCTCATTCTTTGAGCCCATTGTTACATATGGCGTTGAATTGCATTATGGTACACGATTCGTGTACCAATGTTTTTTATTGTCTTAAATATTAGAAATCATAAGCCCATCTTTTTCCGGTAAGATCACAGCATCAATGTTGATTTAAATTGACAAACAATTCGTGTTTTCAATGTCGAAGATTTTGGATGATATCAAGTTAGAGACTTGGCTACATTAAACAATCTACCCCAGACTTTATGGGAAACAAAGCTCAGAGGCTTTGTGTCAAAAAGGTTGATGGAAGGATGCATGAAACAATTTATGGAAAATTGCCTAAATGTTAATTCGGATAAAATGGGTACAAAAAAGCTAACGAAATTCGATGTGTGGGTGTAAAAGGCGCGTATTGCAAGCCGGTGGACATATTGACTATTACCTTTTGTGACTGCTTAGTCTGGCAAAACATCATTTGAAACATGTGAAACGGTAATGATTTTGGTACAATCTTTTTTGAATTTTTTCCCTTTAAATGTATGCATTTATTCTGAGCCACTCGATATAGGGTCGTGAGAAGACGATCGTTGTCTCCTTTTAGTAGAAACTTGTAGAAAGTCGATGGACGTTGTCTCCTTTTATGGAAGCTCGTAAAAAGACGATCGTCGTCACGGAAAAGTCATTTCGTCTCCTTGTAGTTGATGTACAGAAATACAATCATAGTCTCCTTGTAGTATCTGAATATGCTATATTAAGGGCAGACATCTATAGCTTATGGTTTGATGTATACCAGAATGAAAGGGTAAACGTTGTTGATGTTTTAAACTGGGCGTTTTTTGGTGTTTTTTTTTTAAAAAAACAACATTATGTCATATATATTTATGTGGCAAAAAGGAGACGAACAGTAGTATACATGTCACCGCTAAGACGACATCTTCCCTTTAATATTTGACGTGGTCACAGAAAAACGATTGTCGCAGAAACCTAAAAGGTAATAATCGGAAACATTGGAATTATTTTTGTTATATCCAGGATTGCATGGTGTATATGTAGGTCAGGTTAGATCACGTGGTTACAATTTTACGTGATATTGTTAGCTAGTTAAAAAAAACAGAGCATGGCGAATGGACTGTTTGTTTTATAGTAAGCTCAATTGTATGGGGTTTATAGAGGTATTAAAATTATTAAAAAGTAAACACAGACAATGTTTCGGAAACTGAAATTATTAATTATTTTTGGAATGCTAGAATATATTATTTCTGTAAGTGTAAGCAAACAAATTGTATAAAAAATGTACATACTTTCTGGGGCATCGTCATAACATCCTCGCCATTCATCTCGTGTCTCTGGTGTGTGAAGACTGAGAATACACCTGATTTGTAATGTTTATATGGTTCAATGAGCTCATTTTTATGTTATCATATCATATATAAATTAGAATTGTAATATTGATATGGTCAATGAGCTCATTTTTATATTACCATATCACACTAAAACGTTTTATTGTTGATACAACAAAAAAATGTTGGTTGTTTCAATAAAAATAGGATAACTTGTGTTAAATTTGGACAGACCAATAACTTGTGTTGTTTGTTGTTTTGCATATTATAGGTTGTTATAAATTGACCAAGCCTTGTGTTAATAACTAAATTCTTTATCATCATATTTACGTCAAAATAAAACGGGAGAAAAAATGACCCACGGACGCCCCCCCCCCCCTCCCCGAGTTCGAGTCAATCGTTTTCTATACACTGTTACTCCCTAATCTACTACTGAAGGAGAATGCAGTCATTGCAGTGGGCATGAAAATCATCAATCAAGAAATCGCCTTTTCTGAACAAAATCTACTAATAGTAAGTTCAGGGGGGGGGGGGGCTGCGCCACATATGATTTACACAAAAGACAAATATAACGACAAGACATCATACTCCGAAACAACAAACAAACAAACAATTCACAAAGAGTGAATGTTTACGGGGGCTAGCCGTAAGCGTCCACTGCGCTGTACAGTCCCCGGTCTGAAGTAACTCAGACTTCACTCAAAATTGAAAATGATCAGAAATACACGAAAAAACATTATGTGATGTCAGCATAAGTCATGGTCTGCCATATGCTACAAGAAATACGAATGCAAGCATACTGTAGTAAAAATTCCACTTTACAAGCAACCACATCGGTGAAATGTATAAAAAAGGTAGTCTAAAACATTCAAGAAGTGTTTAAATAGTAAATGAAATAGATGTATTGTTAATGTATTGGGGGAACATATGTCATATTTATATGTCACAAGAAAAACGCACAAACCAAACCGAATACAAATAAGCAAAGGGGGGGGGAATGGGGTTTAACGTCCACTCAACACAACTAGGTCATTTCGGGACTAAGATATGGTTTAACTCTTTTTCAAAAATTCGCTTGCGCGAAGGGATCTTTAGCAGTGGGAGGAAACCGGATTGCCCGGAGGAAACCCACGAGGTTGAGAAGGTGCCCCTATCTCCATGCAACATACGCTCACACCAGGGCTGGAAACCACAGCCGCAAGCCAGAGGTGGCCAGCAAGCTAGAGGTCGAAGCGCGGCACTCTAGACCACTAGGTCATCCCACCCCCACCCCCAAGAAGCAAAGGAGATGTAGACTGCCTCAGAAGGCAGGCGTCTGCTGACCAACGCCGGTTTAACCATGGTGGGGGTCCTTTATTTTTACATTCTTGTTGTTATTGCTATGTCAATCCACGTAAATGGTTTCATTATAAATTTCATATATATTGATCTTAAGTTCACTAAATGTCATTGTGCTTGATAACGATAAGAGGATACTTGTCGAAACGTCGTGCTTTAGAATAAACTAGTGATTGTATCCCATAAAAACTGTTTTCTTTTAATCAATAGTTTCACAACTTTATTGCTCAGCTAGATTAACTTTGAGTGTTTGTTGTTCTTAATAGATAATAGCTGCTAGGCATATCTGAGTGAGCTCTAATGCAACTCGCTTTACACCTTAATTTTAGGTCCCCTAATTTCTGCAAGTCTTTGATAACCTTGACGTTGATTTCCATCCCAACTATCGAATAAACCTCTTTATTTCACATTACCTTAGGACATTACTTATTAGGTCTACCAAAGATAGAATTTGATGAATATTTTGACCAGGGTTATGATTTTACCAAAATATTACTGTTTTTTATGTTCATTAAGTACGTGTGATTTGACTCTATAGGAAGCGTGAAGCAACAATTTTACAAAGAACCAAAATTGTCTCAAGGACCAAAGTATTACACACTCTATGATGAAAAACCAAGTCACAGCGCAATCAATAGAGTGCGCAATTCCCTGTCAACAACAATTCCATTATGCCATAGGAAAACCTTTGGGGGTGACCACCTTGTCTACAGATTCTTGATGGAAATATTTAATGTTGAACCAAGTCTACAGCGTTACCAAATTGTCTGGATTCTTGATGTGGTCGTGCAGTTGTTCCAAACTCAACCCCCTATGGAAGAGCTGACTCTTAAAAATCTAACATTAAAATTGTGCACATGATTAGCTATCCCTGGTGTACAAAGGTGTCAAACTTTGAAATCAATGAATTTAAATTTATGTTGACATTTGTGATGGCAAGTAAGTGTTCTATGTTATGAAATCTGTGAAACATACTAGACTTAATTATCATGTGAAAGCATTAGAATTATTAGAATTTAAGGAGGATAAAACTAGTGTATCCAACGCAAAAATTACTGCGAAAACTTGAAAAACAGTTATTCCGTAGTTATTTACATCCTCACAGAGCAGTTTGTAGACACCACGTGAAGATGGATCAAGCAAACTCTAACCGATGCTGGTATTGATAATCTGTATTTGGAGCACACAGTACCCGGTCTCCAGTAACCTGAAAATATCAGATATACCTGTTGACTTCATTTGAAGCCTCGGGGTTTTTTTTAAAAAAAAAAAGCTTAGACAGTTTAAATCTCAGAGGCATAGTTTACATGGCCAATTAAGGCTATCTCATTGTTTATATTTTTGCATTTTTGTTGCATTTTATAGTAAATCATCAATGTTGAATTTGTCTTATGTTCTTCCATTTTTTGGGCGATATCATATTTGTTTTGAAATCTCACATGGAAGGGAAGTTTGATTGTAATTCTACAAATGGAGAGATTGTGTTGACCTCCCAATTTGGTTAATTTTGGCATCGGCCCTTTTTCTGTTAATTTCTCGTTCCTAACCTGTGCTGAAATATACCATCGCCTGTTTTAATTGATGAAACTGGATGTCCGCGCCTTCTCAAATGATTTCTCCGTTCCTTACTATTATTCATAGAATTACAATCAAACTTCAACTCCCTGAAGGTAAGCTCGTTTAATTTTTAAATTATTTTGTAGGTGGACCTTAAAACGTCGTATTTTTATACACCCACATTTGAGTGTTAGGCATAATTATCTCGTCACCCATGTCTGTCCGTCCGCGCGTCAACAATTGGCTCGTTAACACGATATAGTCTACAATTCCAAGCCTTTGTTTCAAATTAGGTGCGAAGCATTGTGGTCACGAGAGGACGAACACTATATATTTGTGTTCTCCGTGACATTACGTTCTTGGGTTATTCAAATGATTCTGAGACACCGCCCCTGACCCAACCTAAAATCGTGCAAATTTAGAGTGAACCACGGGAGTCACGAGATTGTGTATAGGTGTAGAAAGACGATTGCCGATTCCTTGCAGTAAAAGTTGATTGTTTGAAGTAGAAAGGTGATTGCCAATTTACAATTGTAGGAGAAAGATAGACGATTGACGAGTCTTTGTGGTAGAGAGGCGAATGTCGATTTATATTGTAGCAGGGCGATTATTGTCCCTTTGTAGTGTATATTTGATCACACACAGGTTGCCCTTTACCTCGTATATAATTAGATTTATTTCGTTATTATTATCCCCCTCTAGGTGGTAATAACATTGGAACGGGTGAGATTAAGGTTTCATTTATTTGGCCACTGGCTTCGGTCCTTTCATCAAAATGATTACTAGTCTTTTTTTATTTTGCGACTATATCCGTCCAAATGCAAAATCTAAAAAAAGATATCATCTGCCATACTAAATGTGTTATAGGAATTATTTTACTGAAAATCGTTACCAGGCAACAAATATACTTCTAGCTGCCGTGTGAGTTGAAGCTAAGACTCCAATGGGGGTTCTGGTGCAATTCAGAGGAAAATTGCTTGTGTTCAGGAGGATCATGTGGCTAGGTGGGTATGACGCTGGCTCGCTAGCCTGGAAGTCGGGTGTTCTATCCCTGCATTGGCCGAGGAAGTTTAGCAAGATTTTCCGGCGTGCTTTCCCCTCGTCAGTGACGGAGGGCAGCTGTCTAGTCGTTCGGATGGGACACAAAACCGAGGTCCCGTGTACAATTTGGCGTGAACGTAAAATATCCCTTGGCAGCTGGAATTCGATATAAAAAAATGTAGGCTGTAGCGCCGCTGTCCGGGCAAAATTTCCCTTATAGCACACTCTATGGCGTATGCCCGTCTTCATTAGCCCAGGTTAGGAGCAGAACAGTATGACGTTAAACCCCATTTCATTTCATTCCATTTTGTTTTCTTTTACTATATCTCTACGTATAATGCTTGTGAATGACACATGGTGTATCGTAGAGATCACGGACCCTACCGAGTGATACTATTTTGATATTTGGCACTTCGTGTCAAAATTATAGAATTATCATGTTAATACATGTTAATTTACTGTTCAATAAGACACCCGGAAGTTAAACAGTACCTTTATTTCTACCACATATCAATAATTATAATAGATGCATAACATAGACAATAATATATAGATATATAAGCTTATTATAGATATGTTTATATCAGGGAAAGATAATTAGATATGTTTGAAATAATTCATGTCATTTTCATTAAACCTTTAACCATATATCCGATTATTCATAATTTGTAGGGGAAAAAAGGGGAATTGCGTAAGGGTTCATAGGAACGCAATTAACATACTTAAAATTAATATTGAGAAAAAATAAAATCCATTTCAATTAAAATTTGACAATAAATTGATAGTTATAAAAGGGCAGCAGTTTAATTAAAATTAGAGCATACACAACGGTGTAATTTTTTTTCTTGATTTAAAAATTGGGGTTATGCTATTTACGTTTACGTTTGTCGTTGCTTCGTCATATTGAACAATTTCAGTGGGGTTTTATATACAACCCTTACACTCTACCATCAGTACAGTATACATACACTAAAGGTCACAGACAATACAGAGGCCAGACCTGAACCAAGATCTAGAGATTTCACGGGACGAATCATCGAGTCTGTTTAATATGACTCTAGTTTTAGTTTATAAAAAAGAAACGACTTTTCCCAGCTGTCTTTAAAGCAGCCAGTTTCAGCAGTCCGTCTGGTTATACATTATACGAGTTATATATAACGTTTAGTTAAATATCAATTAAATACAACACAAGCTTAGCTCAATCCTCGAAAGACCTTCCGCAATTTTCACAGATCAAATGTACGCCATTGGCAGACTTGGATCCCATTTCGCCTTTTCCGTTGGCCTGTAGTATCATACTGGGTTGTAGACTAATGACTACCTTTTGTTTGTGAGGACTAGAATCTAGAAATGTTTCGTTGTCATCCAAGTCGTCCTCACCTATGTCACTGTTTGGGTTATTCGTCTGGGAGTCGCTCTCAAATGACGACGTTTCTAGTATGTCATCAATCTTAGAATCTAAAGAGCCCTGTTTGAAACGTAATGAGGAGTGTCGCGGACTAAGCGGTGTGCAATCCAAACTCTGCTGTTTGGACGCATCGCGTAGCTTAATACGTCGTCGTGGTGACAGACGTAGGGAATGGCCGTTGAAGTTACCGCTAGACAATTCTTTGGCAAATTCAACAATAACGTTGCTGTTTTCGAAAAGGGCTGCAAAACTGCCATTGATGAATTTGGGGGAAAATGGTACGTTGCTGAGGATTAGACTCATGCCGAAGTCTTTGCGTCGGAGACTGGCCATTCGTGGACGATATTTTGGTGTAACTTTATTTGGCTCTTTAACAGGTATAATTACTTCCTCCTCCTCGCTAAGTTCGTCTGCCAGTACTTTAGAAGCATAATCTTGAATCACCTTCCAGTCACGTTCTATATCACTATGTGTTGTGTATTGAGAGGTGACGGTAAAACGAATGACGTATTTGCCTTTCATAGCAGCTGGTACCATGTGGACTTTACCGGAATGGTTTAATCTTTTCAGCAGTAATTCGGTCAGATCATTTTCACCCTAAAACAAACAAACCAACAGAAGGTGCTTTTAATAAGTCATAAACTTGATATGGAATGCGCTGAGGTACGAATTATTTAATTTTCACAGACCGGATGCGAATACCAAAGGGTGTAAGACAGTGTGCACAGAACTAAATACATTTTATACTTTCAACTATGCATGCACAACAACACAACAACACTATGGACTAATACTAGTAATTGTTTTTTTTCAATTTCAAGACAGCCACCCCCACCCCCACCCTCACAGATTGTTTGATTTAATTTATTCCGCAAGGGCGACTACTCATGATTTTCAGGCGGAATGGTCGGAAAGTAAACAGACGTCAATTAGGGAAATCGGGTACGAAAGGGACGTCATGACCTTTAGATTCCTTTGGTCTGGCACAGAAAGAAATCGAAATGGTCAACCCCCTCCCTTATGGTTGTGATATGTTGGCCTCTTTGTCCTTGTAAGGAATATTATCATCGGCATAGATTTAACGTTGATATCGATTACTAGTCTGAATCCTGATAATAGAAACATGGTTATCTCCCTTACCGCTAATCTGAAAACAACCATTCCGAGGATACGTTCAGCGGTAATCTCAAATCGTTTGTCTTTCCTTATCATATTTTCAAACAGCTTGGCTAGTCGTACTCCCTGAAAAAAAACAAGACATAAAAGTTTCATAAGCATTTATGTGTATAAAATTATAAGATTCAGATTGATAAAAAGTTTAAAAGTGTTCAGGCTATGACGGTTAACATGTGGCAATCAGAGGACATATTCACAGATTATTTTCAATATTTTGTTGTTTTGATACCGTTTCCCATAAATAACACTGCTCTTTCTTATATAATTTTAATAGTGCTGGTGTAAGAACTAGGCAAGCGGTAAATTTTTACCTCTCTAACATGTTTCTGGATACCTTCAACGCCAAACGATCTGAGAACAAACCAAAGTTTTAATGCTCTGAATCTTCTACTCAATGGTATTTGCCAGTGCTGAAACACAACCACAATACATATCAATATTATATTGTATTCTAAAACTGTAAGTCTTTTTGTAAAAGGAATGTGTTTTATACATTAAAGCGTGTAACTTTCATGTCCCATTAGGGTCATCCTTGGTTTTAAAATGAACGTATGAGAGATAATATCGCCAGAACAGCAACCTCGTTACTGTCTACTCTACATCTAATTTCAATAAATACTCGATTATCCATTCTAGCAGGGAATTCCTTTTCGGTTGTCTGAACTACACCACGACCCCCCTCCCCTCTTCACCAAATTTTTAAAAAAAACGAGTTTCTATATTTGATCGTTTAAATATTACTGGTATATGCATATAATAATTATAATATAGATAATATGTAGGGCCTTCATTTTATAGTCTGGACTAAATTAAAGATATGTGTTGTCTTCAAGTATTGTTATAGGAACGTATAAAATATATATCTTACCATGTAATCTATGGCCGCACCTGAAACATAAAAATCAGGAATTGTATTTATAGTATATACTCTCTTCAATAGAATGATCTCGGGCTTAACGTCTCCTTGACACTCTACCTAGGCCGTGGTGAGACTAACATACATTCGATTGATTTATTTCATAAGAATAAAAATAAACAGTCAATGTTCGATCAATGCATCGGCAAATCCCAAACATTCTTCTACGACATCAGGATAATAAAAGGTTCTAGCGATCAGTGTAAAAAGGTGGCACCTTTTTATGTCATCACAAAAATATGCTTGGCAGTTTCACTGTACTCCTTTTATGTTTTCCAGTACAGAACGGATAGATTTATAGCAAATAAAAATCCCAACTTAGTTCCACTGACTGTCTGCCTGATTAGCTGGAGTTTTACGTCTGCTTCCCCACAGGATAAATTCAAATCCAGTGCCATACATTTTTAATTACGGAACCTTCTTAATCCAAATAAGTATTTCAATGCGTTAATTTAAAAAGCTATCTTTCATAATCAACACGTGTGGCTCCTAGAGCGTTTCTGTCTTAATTACCCCAGTCGGAGCCTTTGTGCTTATTTATGATTCTTTTTGTCCGGACTAGTTAATTTTAAAGTGGGACTACATGATTAACAGCAGAACCTTACCCAACTTTATTTTTAAGCTAATACTATACATCAAACATGTATTTTATTTACAAAATATGTTTGTAAGTGCATATAACTATAACATGTATTGTTAACGTTAACATTAACTTCTGAATATTGTAACAAGCTTTCAAACTTATATGATATGATGAAGTGTCGTTAAAAATATTATTTTTCTGTCGTGCACTACGGCATATACCCTTATCTCGAATTCCAACTGTCAAGGGTTCGATTATGTGCATGCCAATGTGTACACGGGACCTCGGTTTTTCGTCCTATCCCAACGACTAGACACTGTTTCTAGCAACCATGCTCCACTAACAAGGGGAAACCGAGTCAGAAAATCACGAGGAATTTTCTCGGCCGACACAGGGAGCGAACACGAGACGTCACTGTTAGCGAACTGGCCCCCCCCCCCCCCCAGGATATGACACAATTGTAGCCCGGTGTCACAGTTTCTGTTGGTCGCTGGTGTGTGTTGGTTCCTGGGCACTTGCGCATGTCTGAGACGGATGTTGGTGTTAGCAACACGGACAACACAGCTTCATCCACTTCCGCCATTGTGAGATGGTTCCTCATAACTCAAATAACTGATCATTTCAGGAAAAAGTGTTATGTTCTTAGTTAGAGTTTTGTCATTAATAAACATACCTGTTATCGTGATTAGCTGGTTTTTTAGTGATCAGTAGTTACACGATCAACGGATTTAAGTTAATTGGCTTGAGATTAATTGTTCTATCGTTCGTGATTTGTTGCCGTTGTTTTTAGTGATTAGTCGTAACACGCGTACAATCAGTGGAACTGGAAACCATACACATTGATGATTGGCTTGAAATTGTCAATTAATTCACCTCCAAAGGCAGATTGAATATTGGCCTGTATATGATTGGGATTTCTCTGAATCATTATTTTAATTTTGTACATAATAAATTTTTTACAAGTTGCCTATGTGTTTTATTTGTCAAATACAAATACTGTATCATGCAAACCATGGGATCTACTATACTATAGGCCTACTATAGTTACTACAAGTATCGGATATTTATCGGCTTTGGCCTCTATCCGAAAACCGGTAACATCCGTTTTTATAGTAACTATATATATATATAGGGATCTACATCTGAAACTAAATCTGAAAATACCACTATTTCTTGAACATGAATCACCCAAATTCTGCGTTTATACCAAGGGGCAATTATTTTTTCTGTTTCTGCGTGTGGACGGGAATTTTTCAATTTTTATAAGATCGTTAATTTGTATTTCTCCTTTTAAATAAAATAAATAAACAATAGAAACTCAACATCCTCGGCTACTGTCAGTAGTAATACTATATATATTGGTAGATAATAGTAGAAACCGATCTGACCGTAAGAAAATCGTAGGGACTAGGGGTCATCCTATCACGGGGAGTCAACACACACTGTGTCTATAACAGTGTGAGATGACTCCTACAACTGCGCATGCGCCAGGAACCAACACACACCAGCGACCAACAGAAACTGTGACACCGGGTTAAAGTGTAAAATAAAACCATCATATTATGCATTACCTGAATTTTCATGTTTTAGATACAAAGGATCCACATTAAATGTTCTGTGCAGAGCGCCACTGTTTTTAACCCTATAATAAGACGATACATTCGGTAAACAAAAACAAAAATCATTGTCGATCTTAAAATTGTACTTACTTTTTAAGACTGGGCCAATAATTGTCTCTGAGCGCGTCAAGATCGCCAAAAATGTGGAAACGCCAGATACCGTGCTGTGATCGCCAATGATCGCCCAGTAACGGCGTTTGTTTTGCAATCTGGCCTGAAAAGCCGTGAGAACTTGACTTTTTCAAGTTTGTAAATTCTGGGGACATTTTCTCGCATTCTGTTCATGTTTGCCTGTGACATGTGTATTTTCTGAGCGCCGTGCGGTCCTAGCAGCACGGCAAGGACGCCACCTCGGTCTTACAAGAGCATAATTGACTGTACTGTCAGATTATTGCTTTTCGGTGCCGTGGCGAAGGATAATCACATCTGTCCTCGTAGTGTCACACATTAGCATGTCTTCATCAAACTAATTTTCTTTCTTCGACTATCTAAAAGTGTATTGCTCTTACCACATAGCGGTACAATCAAAATGTACCATCATCCATTTTGAAGGGTTAAAAGCGAACGTCTGTGCATGTTCAATGCCTTCCATATATTTCCTGTATTCAGGACAGATAAAAGCGGTCCCAGCATAAGCGGCATCAATGTGCATCCACAATCCTTCTGAATCGCCTGAAAAACAAATGTGGCATCCATAGATAATCACCAACATTCCAGAATAAAGAGCACGTTTTCACCCTTTTTGCGTTAAATTAAAACAATGAAAATGAAGACTGGTCTTCTATCCTATTTCAAATTTAAATGGTTAATATTAATATGTCTAGTCGTTTAGATTGGACGAAAACCCGAGGTCATTATCACAGTCGGTTAATATATCACTTAAGTCAAAGCAGTGCTATTTTATATACCATCGTTGTTGTTGACCATTTCCTGTCAGGAAATTACGTCATATTTGACACCGAATCCCCATGTTTAACCTTTTGCTCATTTATGAGCGTTTTTTTTTCTTTTTGTTTGATGAAAGGGACTGATCGTAATTCCTTTATTTATCTAAATGTAAAACCAACTTACAAATTTCTCCAAGTTCTTTCAGATTATCGAAAGCACATGCACCAGTAGTTCCTAAAGTGGCACAGACCTAAGAATACATTTTAAATAAGACAACATTAACTCTGTGGTATTTGCATATTATGAACGATGTCTACATATCATCATTAGTCACGAAATGGCTTAGTTTGTGTCTAGTGGACGTTAAACCCCATTTTCTCTCTCTCCCTATATCATCATATATATTATCTACTTCCGGTTGAATATTTAACCGCTTGCTCCGCTTCGGTTGGGTATTTACTTTGAAAAGTTTGGTTTCGCAATTGGAGATTGAGCATGGTATTATTTGTAATCATGCATTACATTACTAGTACCCGGTGATAACGTTTAGTAATCATACATTACTTTACTAGTTCCCATTGATAACGTTACGTTTTCTTTCCCTGAGCATATAGTTCAACAGAATATTTGTTTCGCAACGTTTGTCTTGGTCAACCGGGATTAGGCATAGTATGTTTTGTATGAATCCAATAGTTTATTAAACTACGTTCGATTCATTTGAATGTGGAGCAGGATTCAGGTTTGGTTTTGTGGAGGGGATATATGCGATACCTGTATTTGATCAGCAGTGAATATTCGTTTGGTAGCCAAAATTAAATACTGGAGCCATTTTAAAAATAATTGCGAAATAGATAAAAGTGTTTGAGCTATAAAAAATAATTCCTATTGTAAACATGAAACACCACGTAAAAGGAGTAAACGGGTCCAATTCTCATCGGGCCAGTTTGAATTACTACCGCCGATGAAAAAAATGTACGTCGCACGTAGAACTATACAGGGCGTGACCTTAATTTATGTCAATCATCTTGTAGGGAGTTAAAAGAAGGCTTGCGCATTATCGCATTGCCGTATGACATGTACATTTGATAAAACTCACAAAAAATGGTATAAGTCCTTGTTCTCTGTCTCTATCAACAGCTTCTTGTAGTGTTTCACCACGTAAACTTAAATTGTCATCACTTTCTAATAATCTTAGCTGTACCAATCCTATCAACGTAGCCTTCTCTACTGATGAATGGGCCTACAATATATTACATATTATAAACACAATTTTATAATTTCATATCATTTACACAGCGAATTACATTCAGGAAAACATTTGATGAGACGAAAGACCGGGGTCGCTTGTACACTTTGGCATGTATGTAAAGGATCCGGGCAAAATTTCCCTCATAGCACACTATGGCGTAATCTCGTCTTTATTAGCTCGGTCGCTGCAGAAAAGTGTGAAGTTAATCCCCATTGCATTAAATCACTGTCACTGTGAACTGCCATATTGCAGGTAGGTTATAATTATCCTAAATATTAGTACTTACCTGATCAGAGCAATAAGCTACGAGTCTGGCGTTAATTTCAGCATCCTCCAGTCCCAGACTACTCTTATAACGTCTGATGGCTTCTGATCTAGCCGCCAATAGAGATACAAACGTGGCGTTACTGGCTGTTGTCTAGAAATAATTAATAAAACATTAATATAATATTGTAAACTAGAGAGTTAAAATTTATTGCTTTTAGCGCAAAGCATTTTTTTTCAAATTGCACAAACGTTTACGAAACTATAAGAACAGGAGTAAACATGTTAGTCTCCGCATTACCCGGTTAAGAGTTATGTCATGAATTCCGCTTCATACTAGATGTGGTACCCAGACAAGCTAGTAATTCACACCATTACAAACTTGATTACCCACAGTATAACGTTCCTAGATCGTTCGCAACCAAGATACAATGGAACATGGTATGTCAACCTTAACAGGACTAAACTTGAATATTGGGTTATTTGATACAATAGAAAATTGTCTGAATTGTCTTAATTGAGAGATTTTTATTGTCTGCTAGCTTGTTTTTAGTAAACGGTTGTATAGGGTACCTGTAAAACGCCTCCACCCATTGTTTGTTGATTACTATGTAGAAATACCGATGGAAGTCCAATCATTTTACCTAACCAATCCATTACTATCGTCTCTAATTCAGTACATGCCGGACTACTAGCCTATAAAAAAACAATAAAATTATTACATTCACTAGATTTCTAGGATTGTCATGGTGATTTTCATGGTGTCCGGATTAAATTCTAGACTGGTTACTGTTAAACTGAGAATTGTATAGAAGGTATATAATATATATATATACCTGTTAACTAACTTGGCGGTACTGTAAATTATAAACCATACCTTAGTTCCAGAATTTCGCTAATATCAGATAGGGAAAAGGGGCGGGGGTATAACTTTCTGTTGGAACAAAAATGGCGGGTGATGTACCGTCTGGATATTAATTGTAATGGTAAGCAATAACGGTTTTGATCGTTTCAGCTATGTTCGAATAGTTAACAATTATTTTGTATATCTACACTTAAACATCTTGGATATTGCCACTAAAGTTTAAACTATCAAGCATTTTCTAATACGGTCAGTGGTACGGGAACTCAGTAGCAGCCTAATTGAAAGATTGCAAATGGCGGTAATTAATTTCCGCGATATGTTACAAACTCACTATTTAAAAGGTAACTAGTTTCTAACATGTCTCAAGGGTAGAGAGATAGACCCCACCACCACCACCCTCACCCCACAACCGATCTGTCTCATACCCATGCCACCTGCCCATAAAATTTAAAGTCGTCTAACCCACTCCATATTATATAGTTCCCGTGTCGCTACAGACGGTTCAACAAGCATCACAATTGGTGTATAACCTTTATAATTATATAACATTTTAAACGGTTTGGTAACCGAGGTGCATTTTAATTGTTATTGCTGTGTGTGTGTATGAAGAAGATTGAAAAGATGTGGGAAATACAGCCAATGCAGTTCTCCGGACATTATTCATTTCAATGTTTTTTTATTTCGAAATAATTTTGCGGCTTTCTATCAGACTGAAAGAAAGGTCTATATTAATTTGTAAAATGAAAGTCGCGTGTGCTTAATTTTCATGAAAAACACAATACAGCGAGTTAACTCTAAACTATGTTCACGAACATACTCTATTGGATATCATCTACATATAGTTGACCAGAACATGTTTCCGTACTTCATGTGTCCATGATGATAAGTATTGTTTTTCTAAAACTACAATCCGATGATCTGTATGCTCAAATCCCATTGAATATAATAAAATTTCATTAAATTGGTGCAACTATCAAACCCACTTATGATTTTGGTGTCGTTTTAATGGAAGTAGATTTCATAAATAAAAACAATTGTGGGATTTGTAGTTTTAGAGTACAAGTAATTTATATATACTAGTAGTGTGTAGAACTACTTACCCAAGTGAACCCCAAGCAACCGATTCCATTAGCCAACATATCTCCTAATAAGGAAGGGAAGGAGTTGAGTGCGGGGAAATAGGCATGCATATAAGGGCTCTGCCAATGTGTTATCTGAAACGAAAATTAAACTGTAATTTAAACAAAATGAAAATACGTTATACATGTACAAAGGACTTTAAAAATATTTCCGTAAACCGGATATCAATTAAATTAAATGCATGTATCACGAAAAAGGGTAATCAATAACTTTATGTTTAATGATTTGCACTTTGCTAAAAGATAATTCATTTGAACTTAAAAAAAAATTCAGTGTAATGAGGTGAAATCATAACCGACAGCCTAATGACCAATTAACATCACGAAAAGAGAAATACATTTCAACACTGGACGCAAAAATAGGTCCAAGCCATAAAACCAATTAACATTATAAAAGAAAGAACTAAATTTAAATATTGAACTTAAAAAGAGGGCCAAACCATATATAAATAATGTTAAGCTTGCATATGATTGTTTTAAATGGTAAATCTGTCGCAAAAAAAGGTCCAAGCCATAAAACCAATTAACATTATAAAAGAAAGAACTAAATTTAAATATTGAACTTAAAAAGAGGGCCAAACCATATATAAATAATGTTAAGCTTGCATATGATTGTTTTAAATGGTAAATCTGTCAAAGGATAACACAACATCAGTGCAACGTTTAATCCAATAGCTAGCGGTTTTGCTGGGATAATTGCTAAAGGGAAAAGTCTATTCGTTCGGGTGGTACAAAAAACCTAGATCCCGTGTACCAATCTCCCAAACAGAGTTGTCTTCCCCTTGCAGTCCACACTAATCTCTGCTGTCGGCTCAATTGACTACGCCACCAAGATTCTTGGTGAAGATAGACAATGATAAAAAATACGATTTAAAACAAATAAATGATAATATATGGAATACTATTACCATATTGAAATAGAAATGGGGTCACAATTGTAAAGTAACAATGTATATACAGATATTACAGGGAACTCTTTTGCGTAAGACACGAGTAAAATGGTCGGAATACCGAACTGCGCACGTCGCAGTGCTAATTTTAGAATATAATACACGTGGGTTTGTTTATCAGTACTACCCGATCGACAGGCCCAACAATTAATTTAGAAATGTCTAGTTAATCAAAATCAAATAATTCTCGATATATGTTTGAAGTATGATAGAAAAATCACTTTGCGTGATAAACATTTCGAATTCACTAAAAAAATATAAAATTATAAAGTGTTTATAACGCCAAGAACATTTCGCTGACAGGTGCCATTTTTGACCAAGTAGTAAATCACGTGATCGATGACCTCCGGGTCAAACATTTATTGAACGTGAGCCGACGACAGAGTCGAATGCTGAGCGAGACTTGCGTGGAGAATGCCCGTGTACACGTCAGCGTGTCCACAATAAAACCGCTGGCAGTGTTGGAATACGTTTGGGAGTAGGTGGAAACGCCCCTGTCCGCGAAAATGTACCCCATATCGAACACCATGCTTCATTAGCCCCACTTAGGGCCCTACATATAAGGCTCTGGCCCCACTGGTGCAGAAAGGTAGGACGTTAAACCCACCATTTCACAGAATATTTAGAATATAAGGACAGTATTCGTGAATGCAGCATAAATACTATACCAGTAGTCAAATTCTTCTTACAATTACAGTTATTGCTTTAACTTAAAAACGCCCCATTTTTTTCGTTTTCTTTTTTATAATATAGCAAATAAAGTGTTTCAAAGAGCACATCAATATAACATACGCATGTGATTAAAAAAAAAATTGCTCATGCGAGGGTTAGGGAACCATAATCTGATTAAAATACAGATCTTAATTAACCAATCAGCGTTGATGTTTCTAGTGGAATACCCGCAGTTTCGAGCATAGCACGCCACGAACTCGCCGTATCAGGCCGTGTCATTGGCTAGTCCGTCACATAAACCAGAACGCGGGTTACTTAACAACTCTTCTAGATCTTAGTGTGGTAAATACACAGAAAACGAACTTTTGAACTATAAAAACGAAACGAAATAGGATATGTGTTTTAATTAGATCGAGAGAACCCGCACCGAAACTTCCTTATTATGTTTTTATTCCAATTACTACATACTGCTCAAAGAAGTTTTGGTAATAAGTGTTATCAATTCAGGTCGGATGCTAGAATAGTGAAAAATAGATCAATAGCTGTCATCTTATTGATAAGTTATTTGTTGATTTCTTTTCGTGATATTTCTATCATCCGATTAACCTTTATCACAAATCAAATAATGCAAGACGAAATACCTGGCTAATTTGGAATTATATCAATATGGTATAAACCCTTCTTAAATATTTACTACGAGTCTGATACACCTCCGTCTTCATTAGCCTAGTTGTAGCAGAATAGTAGGACGTTAAACCCCATTTCATTTCATTTCTCTGATACACCGTAAATCGTATTAATGATTCAATATTAATTAAAAGAGGAATTTCAATCGTTGCTATTTATTCGCGTATTTTCCTTAGCTTAATAAATATCTTATTTAACACTTTCGCCCCCTCCCCCACTCCCACTCTTGGCCGCCATCGAGTACTCTAAAGCAAAACGTCCTATATCAAAGTTCATTGTCTTAGTAAAGTTCAAACATTACAACTGTACATAGCCTATACGGAAATAGGTCAGTTGTCAGCGGTCAGTTACATGGCCATTGCTGGTACCATGTTGACATTGTTTATCTATATGTACCTACCCCTGGCATTATAACACGTTCGATATCTTTAAATATATCCTCCCAATGTTCTCCTTCCATAGGTGCTGCATCCGGTACCAAGTTTCTCATATAGCCTGGTTTTACGTCTGGAAAAACACGTCTGCTACGGATATTTTCCAGATAGTCTGCTATATAATCCACCATTTCCTTACCTAAATGAAAACAAGATTTGGGTAAGCTTAACTTGATACTAAAAGTTACTAACATGTCTGACCTTCAGGCAAATATTTGGGTAAGCTTAACTTTATACTAAAAGTTACTAACATGTCTGACCTTCAGGCAAATATTGTGAACAAAATGTCGTCGTGTTCGACTTAACATTTCTCTGTATTCTTTTAAAGTAATATCCGGCTGTAATTACTACAGCACCAAATTCGATACCTCTTAATAATTTAAACCCAAAGACTATATAAGACAATGACCAGTTTGATTGTCTGCAATATCACTTCAGTGGAATCAGGCGTTAAATAAAGCTATTTCACACATTGATTATAACTGCCGTGGTCAATCGACGTCAATTTCATTAGGAGATAATCGTATAATACTACTAGTTATAATCGGATGCATATTCCCAGATAAACTTTTATAGCAGAGAAATCTGAAAATTAATTGATTTATGCAGTATCTGTCCGCCAACCCGCTAGTTTTAGGCAGTGTGAAGTTAGCTCGTTTTTTCGTTTTTCAATATTGGTGAATACCGAAAAACGAGCTAATCGTTTTTCAATATTAGCGAATGATATCTATAGTTGGTTTTACACAGCGGATTTAATCAAATGTGTTTTGGAGACATTCCGTAGATATACATCCATCCAATCTACTTTTTTGAGATTCAATTCTGAATATCGATAAAATGAATAGGTCGTTTTTCGAGATTCACCAATATCAAAAAAAACAAGAAGAAAGAGCATCTTTTTTTTGAATGCACCTCTCAGACTTTATTTTATTTGAATCGACCTCTAAGGCATCCGCATTGGTGATATTTTTCGTTCGTTTTAGAATACTGATTTAATCACATGTGTTTCGGAGGCATTCTGTAGATATATATACATCCATGAAATCTGCTTTTTGAGATTCAAGTTTGAATATCGAAAATCAAGTAGATCGTTTATCGACATTCGCCAATATCAAAAAACAAGGGGAAAAATCAGTTTTTATTTGAATCCACTGCTGAGGCAGCCTCATTTATAATATCTTTAGTTCGTTTTTCAAAATGGATCTAATCAAATGTGTTTTGGAGACATTCCGTTGAGATTCAATCCTGAATATCGAAAACGACTAGCTCGTTTTTCGAGATTCGCCAATATGAAAAAAACTAGGGAGGAGATCAGTTTTTATTTGAATCGTCATTTATGATATATGTTTTTCGTTTTACAAAACGGATTTAATTAAAGGTGTTTTAGAGTCATTCCGTAGATATACATCCATCAAATCCACTTTTTTGAGATTCAATTCTGAATATCGAAAAAATGAGTAGCTCGTTTTTCGAGTTCGCCAATATCATAAAACAAGAAGAAAGAGCTTTTTTATTTGAATCCACCTCTCAGGCATCCTCATTTATGATATCTTTAGTTCGTTTTACAAAACTGATTTAATCAAATGTGTTTTGAAGATATTCAGTAGATTACAACTGCTTTTTTGAGATTGAAGTTTGAATATCGAAAAATGAGTAGCTCGATTTTTGACATTCGCCTATATCGAAAAACGAGCTAGTTGTTTTTCGTTATTCGCCAATATTAAAAAACGAAAATCGAGCTAACTTCACACTGCCGTAGCATTATTGACAATATACAGTGATTAATCAAATGTTTTTTGGAGGCATTCTGTAGATATACATCCATGAAATCTGCTTCTTGAGATTCAATTCTGAATATCGAAAAACGAGTATGTCGTTTTTCGACATTCGCCAATATCAAAAAACAAGTAGAAAGATAAGATTTTATGTTAATGCACTGCTCAGGCATCCTCATTTATGATATCTTTAGTTCGTTTTACAAAACTGATTTAATCAAATGTGTTTTGAAGATATTCAGTAGATTACAACTGCTTTTTTGAGATTGAAGTTTGAATATCGAAAAATGAGTGCTCGATTTTTGACATTCGCCTATATTGAAAAACGAGCTAGTTGTTTTTCGTTATTCGCCAATATTAAAAAACGAAAATCGAGCTAACTTCACACTGCCGTAGCATTATTGACAATATACAGTGAACAATCGAGCCAACTCTTGTATGATAAGCAAGAAAAATACCAACCAATCCTAGTCGTGTACAATTATGTCTTGAACAAAATACATGATTATGTCAACCGCTTCTTTACTGTCATGACAAAAATGCTTTTACACCAAATTTGAAAACAAAATCTATTAAAATCTGAAATGTGAGCGTATAAAAAGGTATAGGGAGATTCGGGTAATATTCGATATTTTATTGTAATATTTATATTACAAACGAGAAATTTGCCTATTTTGGTAGAGCTTTGCGCGCGTCGTTTTTTTTTTTTTATCTGAAAACACTAGAGCATACCTTGTAGTGGATCTGGCGTATATCAAACCGTCAACCGAAAATGAAGATTTCGAAATTAGCGGATCATTCTGTTTCACTTTAGATCGGACACCAGTCAAAATACCGACTACTTATTCCGACTACTTAAACATTCTAAATCGCGCTATACAATGTCACTTTTTATTCTGATTATAATTAGTAGTCATTGTTTTTGGGAAATGAACGCACTTCACTTTGTGTTACAAGTGTGTGATAAAAGAAAATAAAAACCAAGTACGAACAATCCAAACCATTAGACAAAATTCGAAGTCCTAAAAAACGGTAAAGGCAAAATAATGTAATCAGGCAAAATAGTGTAATTAGCATATGGACTGTTCACCGTGAACCTAAATGTGTTACTTTCCATCTCTCAGATAATACCAAATAGTACATCATCATCAGCATTGTCATATGTTCGTTTACAAAGTAATGGGACAATTATTTTTAGTAGTGGAGCATCTAAATTTCTTAGGTATTACAGTGAATTAGGATCGGTCTGTTGAAATTTGAGTCAATGTTATAATTAATATAAGTAATATAAGAGTGGTGTGAAACTTAGTATAATTATACCAAAGACATTTAATTTTTATTTGTTCAGACCAGTCTAGTGGTGTAATAAAAACCTGATTTAATTATCTTGATTTAATGACTCTTCCGTTCAGAAATTCCAACTTCTTTTTTGCTCTAGGTGACGATTCCGTCTTGTAGCTTTATTCAGATTCCTGCGAATATCGATTACGTCCCAGAGATAATGACAAGGTCAATGACATGTGCTATGTATCGATAACAATAAGTTGGCAGAACTAAAAAGTTAAGAAAACAGCTGAAGAAAGCTAGGAATAATGAGTAAATCTACCTTGGCGAATTATTGGAGATTATTATTTGATCGATCGGTAGTTTATTGACAAAAACATGCCCGTAATATTATTATAGTACAGTTGTCCTTTTCTTGTTTCTGTAAACCTGTCAACAGTTCCAATAATACTTAATGTCACCAAGTTGTTATTGTAAATCATTATCCACTGCTAAAGACCCCTACGCGTAAGAGAATTATTGAAATAAAATTAAAACCATATGTTAGTCCCGAAATGACGTAGTTTGTGTCGAGTGGACGTTACCACCCACCCACCCCTCTCTCTCTCTCCCTCACTCTTTCCCTCTATCTCCCCTCTCTCTCTCTCTCTCTCTCTCTCTCTCTCTCTTAAATGTTTATCGTAATACTTCTATTTTACCAAAGACGTATTAAAAGCTCTGAAAAATCTCAGGGAACTGTCAACTGGATTCAAACTGGTAATCCCCTCACCGTTGTTAAATTCAATCCTTATCCTATATTAAACATTTTTGAACATTTTTTCCTTTTTTTTCTAAATATTTTTTAAACGTTTCGGTGATCTTATTCTTTATTAGCTCAAAGAACCCCAAAAAATATATTGAAGACCATCTCGGATTTCTGCTTCGCTGGGCCAAAGGAATCAAACTATATGCACTGGCTTTCCGTTTGTGGCTTGTGTGGCTTTACTTCCTGGTCTATCCGCCTCAAACCCTTGACTATTCAACAAAACATTGTAGAAAATGTAAATTAAAACTATTTTCTTCAATTCTAGACGAAAATGTCAACAAGAAATGTTATGCACACGGGGCAATTGCTATAAATAGGCGCACTACATCAAGGGAAGCAATTGTCTCACTCATGATGTGCCTTGCAAACGAAATAAAGCGAAGTGAAAGCTATTTTAGTCAGATCGTCTTTAACCTATACCATGTAATAACAATATCATTTTTAATTTCTAAACAAGATGAACGTCTGCTGTTGACAAGATTACACACGTGTATTTTTGGGTTGCAGGAGAATTTTAATCAGATGTAATATAAACTCAACTCTAACCGGGACCAAATATAGAATACTTCTGCCTTGTCATAAATCATATTCCTAGTTATTAGATTCAATCAAGACAAAACATGTACAAGGAAAAAAAATAGGTTAAAAGGTCACAGAGAGTATGTTTGATAATAAAAGACAATCAATCAGAATTAGGATAATACAGACTTAAATTGTCAATGTGGAGTAACGCTCATAATCTACTTCTATATTTCTTGAAGAAGTGTCTTTAAAAGTCAAAAATACTTTTCTCATCGAGGCGCTGGTAGTGGAGCTATTGGGAAACAGGGTTGTCAACCCTGGAACGAATCTCGATTTTACTGTATGATTAGGTTCACAGATTTGACTCGAACCCCTTTTCTTTTTAATAACAAACTAGGCGACCATAAGTTTTTAGTATATACAAACTATACAGTAAATAAAAGATGCAGCATCAGATCAAATATTATAAATGAATAGACAATACATCGAAGCTTTTGACTAAAAATCTAAATAAAACAGCCGGGAAAATCAATACTTGACTGTTTTTAGTTATATAAAGGGGTCAATACACGATCCAACATGTTTGATAAAACATGTTGGATCAAACATGTTTGACAGCTTGACGTTGCCCATACACGTTCAAACTTGTTTGTCAAACATTAGTTTTTGCCAAGAGTTCGTAATGGATGGACCAACAGCGTAATAGGGCCCATACACGATCCAACATGTTTGATAAAACATGTTGGATCAAACATGTTTGAAAGCTTGACGTTTCCCATACACGTTCAAACTTGTTTGTCAAACAGTCAAACATGTTGGATCGTGTATGGGCTTCATCAAACTTGTTTGTCCAACATATGAGGATGTTTTTAGTCGATCTTATCTATCCGACTGCTTCTGAAAAAATAATGTTGGACAAACAAGTTTGATGAAGCCCATACACGATCCAACATGTTTGACTGTTTGACGAAAATTATCAACATAAATCAGACCCATCAAACATTTGACGTCAAACATTTCTGGCCATCAAATTTACACATACACGATCAAATATCCATCAAATATGTTTGATCAAAAATATTTGATCAAACATGTTGGATCGTGTATGGCGCCCTGAAGCCCTTGCTTTAGCCTTGTGAAAAAAAACCAGAAAAAAAAGAAAGTATGCCAAAAATTGGTTTTTGCAGCGCAAAAAGTTTGGCCATTCTAAATTATTGGATGAATTGCGATGTACTGAGCCCAGTGATTTTAGAATTTTTTTGCGGGTGGACGTAGATTCATTTGATGAACTTTTGGAGCTTGTGAGACCTTTTATAACAAAACAAGATTCAAATATGCGTGATGCCATATCTCCCACTGGCATACTTTCAATAACTCTGCTATTTTTGGCAACTGGGAACACTTTTGAAGACCTAAAGTTGGACAAACAAGTTTGATGAAGCCCATACACGATCCAACATGTTTGGCTGTTTGACGAAAAATATTAACAGAAACCAGATCCATCAAACATTTGACGTCAAACATTTTTGGCCATCAAATTTACACATACACGATCAAATATCCATCAAACATGTTGGATCAATCATGTTGGATCAAACATGTTGGATCGTGTATGGGGCCTATTATACATTTTATCACCCAATAATACATTCTACAGATAGATATCGCCTGTGTGATAAATTTGATAATCTACTGTGATAGCTCCTCAAGGGCCCCATACACGATCCAACATGTTTGATCAAACATGTTTGATGGATATTTGATCGTGTATGTGTAAATTTGATGGCCAAAAATGTTTGACGTCAAATGTTTGATGGATCTGATTTCTGTTGATATTTTTCGTCAAACAGTCAAACATGTTGGATCGTGTATGGGCTTCATCAAACTTGTTTGTCCAACATTATTTTTTCAGAAGCAGCCGGATAGATAAGATCGACTGAAAACATCGTCATATGTTGGACAAACAAGTTTGATGAAGCCCATAAACGATCCAACATGTTTGACTGTTTGACGAACAAACCAATGTTTGACGAACAAGTTTGAACGTGTATGGGCAACGTCAAGCTTTCAAACATGTTTGATCCAACATGTTTTATCAAACATGTTGAATCGTGTATGGGCCCTATTAGCTTTATACGCATTTGATTGGTCAATCAAAAAGGAACTACTTTTTTTATTTTCAAAGAAAAGATAAAGGACTTTGCAAATGGTTGAATTGATGTCAAAAAATTGATGTATCACTACGCCATAATATATTCAGGTTAATAAAAGTGAAATCTATAGCACAGAATTATATTTATTTATTTATGCATGTAAGAAGGGATTGGGTGATAAATAAAATCTCCTTATCGTCTTTTTTGATATCAAAAAGACTGGTAGGAGATTCTCTATGTATATACATATTAATTTAACTTATCGATATTTCGATGATGTTCTATCACTGAATAATTCAAAACTCGGTGATGATATAGAATTCATATATCCTGATGAGCTCGAAATTAAATAAAAACTACTGACAGTTACAATTACGGTTCCTACTTGGATCTGCGTCTCGATTTTGACTGAATAATTAAAAACTCGGTGATTATATAGAATTCATATATCCTGATGAGCTCGAAATTAAAAAAAACTACTGACAGTTACAATTACGCTTCCTACTTGGATCTGCGTCTCGATTTTGACAATTGCCATAACTAAGTGTTAAACTGTTCGATAAACGTGAGTACTTTGACTTTCCGATTGGAAACTTTCCATTTATTAGTAGTAACATTCCAATATCACAAGCTTATGAAGTGTTTGTGTCTCGGCTAAACCGTTACGCGAGAGCTTGTTCATTCCATTCTGATTTTTCAAGTAGATCGAGGCATTTGTCATCTAAGCTACAACTACAGGAATACTTGCGAACTAAACTTATTAAAACCTTTAAAAAGTTTTATGGCCGTCATATTGACTTGATTGGTAAATATAACATGTCTCTCTCGACTATTATTCCAGACATATTTAATTGACGGGTATACTATATCCCTGATAATATATGTCTACTACATCTTTAACACTGTTCATCACATGCATTTTGCATACTGATAGTTCATTGGCCATCCACGCTATTTTACCGAGATTTCGCCTAATAAATTGGATGCAGCTATGGCGGGTGTGGCGCGCCAGGCACGGTAAGCTTACTCTTCTGGACACGTGTTACCACTGTTTGTCATGTATTTTGTACGCGGTGAACAGTTCATATGCTGATTACACTATTTTTACCTGATTACACTATTTTGCCTTAACCGTTAGTTTTAGGAACACAATCGATGTAGGCTGTCATTGATAGTCCATTGGCCAATCACGCTATTTTACCAGATTTCGTCTAATAGTTTGGATGCAGCTATGGCGGGTGTGGCGCACCAGCAGGGTAAGCTTACTCTTCCGGTTACCTGTTACCACTGTTTGTCGTGTATTTTGTACACGGTGAACAGTCCATATGCTGATTACACTATTTTACCTGCTTACACTATTTTGCCTATGCCGTTTTATTTATGAGGACTTCGAATTTGTCTAATGGTTTAGGTTGTTGGGGGGTTTTTTTGTAATTAAACCTGTTATACATTGTATATACATATTATTAAACCTGTTATACATTTTATATACTTTATTCGACCCGTTATACATTTTATATACTTCAGTAAACATGTGAACATATTATATACTTTAGTAAACATGTGAACATTTCATATACTTTAGTAAACGTGTGAACATTTTATATATTTTTGTAAACGATAAACGTGTGAACATTTTATATATTTTAGTAAACGCTTCATACTTTAGGATACCTGTATTCCAAGCGTCATACGTTTTATATACGTTTTATATCCTTTAGTAAAAGCGCCATACTTTACAATATCTGTCTTAGGTTCTATATGTATATGGGAGTACGCAAGAATTCAAGAGTAACTCGTTTAATCTTTTTTGTTGTCCGGGTTCGCTCTTGACATGGTTGTGTTATTAGGGGTTTTGATCCGAGATTTTCGTT
Organism: Patella pellucida; assembly: GCA_917208275.1. Taxonomy (NCBI): domain Eukaryota; kingdom Metazoa; phylum Mollusca; class Gastropoda; family Patellidae; genus Patella; species Patella pellucida. The sequence goes on along the minus strand of OU795039.1, from coordinate 53,694,413 downwards.
TTAGATACTTATATTCGTATCGACAATAGAGCAAACTGGAATACCATTTCATACATTGTTGTGGAGTTATAATGAGTTATGACTGATTGATTGTTAAAGTATGATCTATATAAGAAGGTTTGCTTATCCTCATCAATTGGCAATAATCAGATGATTTAGTCCCACCAAGAAGATATGACTTACAGACAAAATCACCTTTATCCCCGTTATCGCAGTCAGTCGGCGCCAATCAATAAAAATCAATTAACCACCATATGAAGAAGGAGTTGTTTTTTATTTGTAGTTTAAGACGACATAGATTTGGAAACATCCTTCTTCAGTTCTGATGTAGTGTTTTGTCGCGAAACTGTCAACAAGTAATATTAGACCATTATAAAGCCATATTACAGTTTTTAGTATTGTAAGTCACACGTGTGTGCTAACATTATATTATGACGCAATATTACAGATTCTAGAACGTGTGTGCGAATATTATATTACAAAGTCACATTACTCCTTTTTGTACTGCAATTCACACATGTGTGCAAATATTTTAATTATGTTACGGTGAACAGGAGAGTAAATATCCCTAGAGATGTACAGAAAGTCTCACTGGACAACAGACCCTGTTTAATTTTCCATAAATCCCGAATAATAATAATTCTCTGATCCACATTTCTTTCAAGTAATAAAGCTTGTATATTTTGTTAAAACAAAAACGAAATAGCGAATGTATGACAGATTAATTCCGCTTCAATTGTTGAGGAAACCTGTATTTGAATTTTGTCACATTTAAATAAGCCGATTCAGATATATTTTAATGGCTTAAATTAATTTATTATAGTATGTGAAACATTCAAGTATCAAGCAATAATCTGAAATCCAGTAATAGGTTTTCATATATAGTAGGATTGTCTTTCTATTTCAATCGGTTCATGTTAATCACTAACACCATATTTTCTATCAGGTCATTTAAATTGTGGATATGATATGTGGAATAACACAGATCTGTCACTTTTGCAATATTTTTGGCGCTATTGACAGAAATCCGTGTGTGTGTAAGGACCGCAATGATAGTCGATGTAAATCAAATTGCCTGTACGTTGCCCATTAATGCATGTCACAATGACAATATTGAAAATTAATTTCATTCATTATTATGGTGTTACTCTTGATGACATGTCCGTCATCACTAACCCAGACAGTGAAGACATACAATATGTTTGTGAAGCGAAGAAGGTAGTTAACCCCCATTTCATTTCATATTCAGCCAATTGTGGACCTGATTTCTGTTGGTGTATTGTATGTTTAAAGAGCAGTAAAAGAAATTGACAAAAATCAGAAAAAGTATATATTATGAAGAATAAATCACTGAGGAAATATACAATATAGATTAATCACCCAGGTACGAAAAAAGCGGAATGTCGCAACCATCAAACAACTTTAAATCTGTAAAGAAACACTATAAAAACATTTAAAATCGATATAGTTTACATAGATGTGGCGTCTTATCTAGTTTAAAATGTCTTATCGAAGATGGCTGCTCAGTTCTATTGACAATCTTATTGATACATGTAAGGTGGCGAAAATGGCGCATACAAACACAACTGATTTATTTAAACTAATCAAACGACGCCGCCGGAAACTAACGAAAATCGTTAATGTTTTCATCAACGACGAATAACAAAAACGAAACAAGAAATTCTACGATAGTACTTTAAGCCTTTAAATAAGTATTTTCCACCTGCGCCATTATAATTTTTTTAAATGTTTCTGGAATAATCGACCCTCACGGTCTTTAAAAGCACCCTGCTTGTTACTGACGTCACTCTAACACGATTTCAACTCCCAAAAGATACACACTTTAAGAAATACAAACGCCTGCTCTACCGATCATCGATTTTTGATTATTAATCGATAGTCTTAACCAGTTGAATTCAATTGATTTGATTATCGTAAGAAAATTGCAATGTGACATGACAATACACCAATTATCTACTTTTAGTGTTTCCCCGGAAAACAATTAATATAAAATATATAAATGAAAAGATAACCAGTGCAACACAGATTTAATTGTTAACTGTAATTAAATGTATATAAATTGTATATAAAATGAGTTCACTTTGCCCTTTCTCATACTATTCAAGTCTCCAGTGCTGGCACTCCCACTGATTTGAAACAACAGACAACTTCAACCTTGCATAATAAGTCAACTATTTACAACACTTGACACCTTTAATTAAAAAGATACGAAAAAGAATTAGTCTCTGTCTGAAGTTATATCGCAGACAAATGTTTAAACTGAGTGAGGGATATTTTATTAGAAAAATGGCGAGATAGCATTCTGCACACCGAACATAGATGCATCTACTTCATACTTCGGGAATATATCTCTTCCCTGAATGGCCTCCATATGCAAAAAATAAATATACTATTATTATTATTTTTATAATGCAGCTCTTCTCCATTTCACATCTTTCATACACACAACGACTAAATAAACGTTTTCAAGTTTGCTATATGGAAATGGAATAAATACTTCTAAGAGTTTTCGAAGTATACTTATTGTTTTCGACTAAAATCGCCGATTTAGAACTTGAAATGTCGGCCAACTAGCTTACTGTATGTTCTCACACCGAGCGAACTGTAGACAGATAGCCTAAGTTTAGTATGGTTCAATACTTTTAGATGTTCGACAAATTGCGGCAAGTTTCGAAAAACATTTGCGTCGTTGCATAAGCCTGATAAACCACAACAACATGAATCCGAGCGAATCAAGTTTATAGTTTGAATAGTACGTTATCTAAAGTTATAAATATGTACGGACCACATAATTTCTTTAGGTTGTAAGATTGGAAGTTGTTATCAATTTAGACCGAGAACAATTTGAAACATCATTTTTGGTTGCCTTTCAACCGTCCACCCCAAAGTTAATTCAGAGCCGTTAAACTTGTCTGGCATGACAGACGACAAAAAGAGAAGAGGAAGAAGAATTGTTTCTGGATCCCTATAATAGAGTACCAGCTCCTACGCATTCTTCCTGGGACCCCAGAGGTGTGGAACTACTATATAAAAAGGTGTTTGATCCTACGTGACACCTGCAAACCAAACGTGTTCATAATTATTTGTTTGATTTTTCTAATTACATTAAATAGCTCTCTCAGTGTCCATTTTGTATAGAAACTGGTTTTGGTTTAAACATCAAGTTCATTGTTTGATTATTTATTTATAACGTGGAAATGAGTTATGTGAGGCTTCAGACTACTCATATACATTTACTGAAATAAAATGATTTTTTTCTGTAAACGAACGGTAAGAAATCAATAAGTGAATTAATCAATAAGAATTAACAAATAGGTGCCAATCAATTCAATTGGAGACAGCAATCGATGGGATTTCCTGCTTACAAATTGTCCCTCCTTTAAATAAAACCACCGATATTAATTATTAGTAGTAAGAAAATCTCGAGTAAATTGTCATTTACATAAAGTAGTAGTGAGTGGGGATGTTAACATTCCTAGCAATTCTTTATGTACTTTTGTATTACAAGATATTCATGGAGAGAGAGAGGGGAGATAGAGGGAGTGAGAGGGGGTTAACGACAACTCCACACAAACTAGATCATTTCGAGACTAACATATGGTTCAATTTTGTTTCAATTAATGGGGTCATTATCAGTGGGGGAGCCATAGGACCTGAATAAAAACCCACGAAGTTGGACAGGCAACCCTACTCGGTTTCAATATCTGAATAACCAAAGGTAGCTAACGATGAGAATTATTTGAGCCAACTTTAAGAACTAATCAACTTCCTAACCTACAAATGTCTGGAGGAAGTAAAGTCTCTCGACTCGACAGCAATTTTTGGTTTCTACCTCTTACCATAGAATTACGTCATTTACAGATTTGCAAGGTCCCGCTTCTCTAAATTTAGCACGTAGGTCAACCAGCATAATGGTCCAATTCAAGTCTTCATAATGGTTTAAATCACATCAAATATACACATTCGTGTATTTGGATATACAAAAAAACGGCATGGAAGAACATTTTAACGTCAAAAAGTAGAAACAAAGACGGTAAAAAGACAACGATGTTATACGGACCTTTTCCGTTCGAAACGTGCAAAGTTCTGAAATGACCTAGTTTGTGTCGAGTGGACGTTAAACTCCATTTCTTTTTCTCATTTATTTCGCGCGCTCTCTCTCTCCCTCTCTCGATACGTGCTGCCGTATCCGTATGCCGTATCAGCTATGATAAATACACACACATCCGGTCGGTGTCTGTGTCGTGACTAAAGCCCCCCCCCCCTTCCCACCATTTATCATTGACCGACTTAAATTCGGTTTGATGTAGTTAAATGCATGTGTGTGAAATAATACTGCCGACGTTCTGGTCACTTGTGTGTTAGGTTGGGGAGGGGGCTACATTCCCAAAGCCCCGGGAACCACACAGGGGTTAATCCGGATGAGATATTGTTCTTTCAAACATCGTTATAAACCCATACAATGCCAAACACCCACGAAATAAAAAAATTCGTAATCGTTTAAATTCGAACTGGTTTGGTATAACTATAAATTCGAAAAGGTAATAAAGGTGCCAACAATCTAACGTATCTAAGTTAGGGTCAGGGATAGTATATTGATTGGAAGTCTCATCAACCATGAATGCTATTTGTTCTTTTAACAATGATATGTATAGATGTATACTACTAATCCAAAATATAATTGAGGGGCTCTTTTTTTATATTCGTGCATAGAATAGCACTTAACGGGATCATTTGGGAACATGAATAATTTACATGGTCTCGGGAGAAATCAGATTCAGGACTGAACGTGCACCATTGTGCCCCGGATAACTGAAAGATGTCCAATTGTTTGAAATTTACAAAAGAAATTGGATTTCTACTGAAGTAAATTAACATAAACTAAAGAAAATCGAGAAATTCTTACAGAAGATTAAGAGAATCGTTCTTTGAAAACTTAGCCTAGGGGATTGTCAATATTCTTTTCCAATATAGCAAAGTGTGTTATAATTGTAGAGAAGTTATTTCATCAGTTCTTCTGACTATAGAATTGTTAACATGAAGAATATGAAAGGTTCTATCAATCTTGACTATTTGATTTGTTGTAGTTGCTACCATCATGATATTTATCCAATTCTTTAAGGTTATCATCCATAAGTGATCTGTATAATACATCAAAAGTGATCACGGATATTTTAAAACTGAATCTATAATCTTCTTAGACATCCAGACTATTTACAGAGTTTACAAGCTATTGGTATTTCCGCTTTCTTAAAGATTTAAAAACAAAAATCTAGAGCATGGGCCAAACAACTAGGGTGGCATTTCCGGAAAGGGTGGTATGGTGGGGTGCTAACGGAATCTATTAAGGGTCACGGACAGGTAGATAATCTGAAGACTGGAAAGCATTTAGAGGTGTTGAAAACGTATATGTCATATTACCCTAAGTGAATTACGTTTTTAATCCAATTATATTTTAAATATATGATGAACGTGGAAAATCAATAATGGTAAAGGGCTAGATATGCATGTATGTTTACAGTTGTTATGTAAATATCGTAGTTCCGAGTGTTTCTAACATTTCTTTGCGGATAATAGGGGTAATGTACATAGTATTATTCGATGTATTTTGTACATCTTAACATCGATTGCGAAATATCTTAACTTTTCTGCAAAGTTCAAAATTGTCCTTCTGTCTCAATTTAAGGTAAGAGTATACGGTGTTAGGTAGAAATGAGTAGGAGTGAGTATAAAGTGTTAGACAGGAATTAAAAGTATAAGGTGTTAGACAGAAGTGGAGTATAATTATTCAGATGTTAGAAAGAAATGGGCAGGAGTTTAGGATGTAAGACAAAAACGGATAATGACTATTTCTTCAAATTGTCTTAAACTAATACGAAAACACATTTTAGTATATTACTTAAATGAAATGATATAGGGTTTGCCGTACTACTTCTCTGCACCAACCGGGTTATTGAAGATGGAAATACGCCATGCAGTGTGCTATGAGGGAATATTTTCCCTGATAGCTGCGTGTAAATATACTCTACTCTGCTCCAAATACCAACAGCCAAGGGTTCTGTTACGAGAACACCGGCGTATATACGGAGTGTGGCTTTTTCATTCCTCCTGAAAGGTTTGGCGATTTATTTGCCTTCTTGGGCGTTGAAAGAACTAAATCGCTATTCTTTGGCATCTGGAAATGAACACAAATGGGTCGAAACGCATGCAATAGTGTGTGTTGAATGTATAATGTAAACTGATTTACTACTGTAATTTCTAATCAGTTTTGTCTTAAATATTGGATATCAAAGGCCCATCTTTTCCCGGTAAGATAACAACATCAATGCTGATTTAAATTGACCGATAAGTCGTGTTTGCAATGTCGAAGACTGTGGATGATATTGAGTTAGCGACTTGCCTCCTTTAAACATGACCCAAACACAAATCCATAAGAACCTATACTTTTAGTCTTTGATCTAATGATTTAACACCAACGAATGATATACCGTATTAAATGTTCTATTGTGCGCACACTCAAAAGATTTAACGGCTTCAACTCAAAAAAGTTTATTAAAAATCTGAAATTTCGTTTATTCGTTTACAGTGTTTGAGAATCCAATCTGATCAAAATAAAGATCAATGCGACGTTTCGTGTTTTTTATACTTTCGATGGCCTACACTACATGAAGACCTGACAAGTTATAGTGCAAGTTCACGTCAGGGGTCAAACGCGCGGCTTTTGACCCTATTGCGTCAGGTATTGATTAATCAATCATCGTTGACGTTTCTAGTTGATCACCCACAGTTTTGTGCATCAAACAGCGAAGAACTTGCTGTAACAGACCGTTGCATAGGCTTATCCCTCGCATCATCCAGAACACGTGAAGGTTAACAACTGTTCCAGATTCTATAGTAGTAAAGAGAAGTAAAACGAAATTTCGAACTATAAAAAAAACTTTTAAGAATCTTGAGGCGAAACAAAGACCATTATCAATTACCGATATCGGATGTGGACAGGACAGTTAGTGAGAATAATGGGAAGTTAGCCATTTACTACGAATCGTCACCAGACGAACTGGCGCTTTAATATGTCAGCCTCGTTACTCATATCAATGACACACCAGGAAAATAATACAGATTTGGAAAAAATGGAATCTTTTCTAAAGTACTCGGACTTTATACAACGGAGGCTTGATTCCACAAAAAACACTGTTATACAACGATAATTAAAAGCAAATAATTATCTTTTAAATTAATCCCATATATCAGAACATGCTTATCTTCGAACATAAGAGAATGATTTATAAGAGCATGCAGGTGTTTGGTGATTGCATTCTTCCATGAATGAGAACTAAGTCCTTGTACACAGACATGTGAGGAAGACATTTTTACGTAATGTTAAATGGGTTGAAATGATCTTTTTATTCAAAATAAGTCAGCTTCAAAAAAGTAAATTTTGTTTTATAATCTTTTACAGAATTCTCCCTGTAATGGATGCCAGAGGACGTGGTCCACTCTGTCCATTCTCTGCACGTAACATATGATTTGTGAGATACTGTACAAGTGTTGCATCAATACGAGCAATTGTTATTGTATACCGCGACCGTGTTTCATTAACCCCCAAGCTGACCCTTGTTGAGATGCAACAACATCAATGAATTCTCAAGACAAAGAACTCGATTGCAGGAACATCTTCTTCAGATTAATTTGTTTCCAATTGAAGTAATTGGACTAGAGATTAATGAAGCCTTCACTCTATTTTTCATTTCAACTAATGAACTACACCAAACCCCGATCATAAGCAACCGGATGTGAGAATTATGTAAATTAGACTTGATCAATACAATCGTTTAGATTCACCCCCAAAACAACAGTAAAAATACATTTTTAAACACATTCTTTTAGAAGAAAGGTATCGAAATACTTGATTGTAATCAATTGTCAGATTTGCATGACATATCACATAAACGTCCTAAGCGTGACAAGATAGCATCATCTAACTGTTAACACTCCCAGCACCTTTCTTTGTCATAATAATCACCAAATCACCTGCGCCCACAATACTGATGTGTACGAAAACATCACAATTAGTTTATAAAAAAAGCGAGCAATTTCTCCAACATACCTTTACCATGAGCAAAGGCACTTCCGGAATGTGCTTTGGCTAAGGTCAATCTAAGGCGTTCGCTTTAGTGGCAACGGAATGATTTATGGCGACATGAATAATAAACTTTATATAGTTCATTGGCCCTAAATGAAATGTGGTTTTCAGATTTTATTTCGATATGATTCATGAAGTATCTTTCCGGGTAATACAATTGTTGTATAAACTTTGTTGACTTAATATGTCCACTAATATGGCGAAATCCTATTTGAGTTCAGGCATGCGACCATTATTCTACTTATGCTACATGCGAGGTTCTATGGCATACCACTCGGATACCCAACTAATAAAATCTTGAACCAATACGTAACTGGTTTTGTTCTAGTAATAGTGATATTCTCCTGGGACATACCAACCCGGACCTAACATACATCTAACAAGATGGATGCCTATAAACTCATTGACTTATTACAATATTGAAATTTACTTCCAAAATAGATGAGGAAAGATGAGGAGAATGGATGACAATGCCCTAGATGTTATTGATTAGTGTTTAATTAGTGGACCAGTGAGGATTAAAACACACATATTAATCAGATTGTCACCGATATGTTTCGGTGAAGCCGCCAACAATATCCTCATTAAAAGCAGCCATTTGTTTATGGACATATCAGTTACATAACGTTATACTCAACTCGTGTATCACCCGATGATGGTACTCGACAAGATGCCAAGGTTATACATAAAACAAGGCGTATTATAATAATATAGTTCAATTCCAAAAGAACTTCGTTTCAGAATGTTGGAAGATGGTATTTTTAGGATATATGTTTAGACTGTGTTTGACTGTCCAGATCTTCCATTATTAGTCGATTCTAGGAAATTAACCACTATTAGATATATTTTTGGTTTCTAAGAACATCTTCACCATAATTCATAAACCATTCATTTAACTAGTATTCTAGTTCATGATTTAACCAACCAGAACCTTGACTATAGCACGAATACTTAACGTCAAAACATGGGTCAAACTAGGCATGGGGGGGGGACATGGGTCAAACTAGACATGGGGGGGGGGGGGTAAGGATGCGTCGATGGAATTAAGAATTATGATGACGTAACCGTAGAAAGGTCGTCACGGTAAGGAAATGTACGAGTTGAATGATTATGAATCTTGTACCAGCTGTATGCTTACGACACTCAGCTTTACATGGGCTTCGAACATTCCAATGAATAAGACAAGATTGGTAAACTGGAAAAGTGTTGGTCAGAAATTCGATATTGGATAAAGGCAAATAAGTCGAAGCTAAATGATGACAAGACCGAATTACCTAGAATTGGAAGCAAAAACCATGCCACATAAACAAAAAGCAATTCATTGAAAATTGGTGACACTGTATCTATAGTTGAAGCGAACACTAGGTACTAGTATGTACGAAATCCAGGCGTACAATTCAATTCTCTGCGATATGTCTGATAACATTACATCTGTGTGCAAGTTCGTCAACTTTCATCTTCACAACATCGGTAAAATACGTAATTTTATTGATTAGCCAACAGCGAAGATGCTAGTTAACTATACCGTGTAACAACTAGAATTGACTACTGCAACTCACTCATATATATATATATTTCGCCCAAAAATACCAAATTGGCCGTTTGCAGAAACTACAAAATAAAGCTGCATAGATAGTTATTAGGTCGAAGCCATCTGAGAATACCAGTCCAACTTTGAAGAACTTCACTAGCTCCCAATTAACTACAGAATCGAATTCAAGATTTTATCCATGACCCATTCAACTCTAAACTGTGAATTTGATCCAGAATATCTAAAACATCTCCTGATCCCATATGCTCCATCCAGAACCCTGCGATCATCTTCAAGCAACCTGCTTGTTAAACCAAAAACTAAGACAAAACAGGACGAAAACAGGAAATAGCAAACAATGCATGCAATACAGTTGATCACAGTGGGAAGTATACATTATCAGTATAACATTCACTTTGAAATGTTCATTTAAACAGTTTGATCAAATAGGATGACAATCACACCTTGAAAAATTAATTCAAAAGTACATTTCAAATGTATAAAACAAATTAAAGATACATTATGCAAGAGCTAATGTGATTGTTGCAAGTCTTAATTTAGGCATCAGATGTTATAGAAATTATATAAATTAGATCTTTATTTAAACAACAAGCCCCAAATCAACTCTGTAGACCAACGGATGGCTCGGCTACAATTTGAATTTAAATAGGATTTCACTGATTAATTAAATCGAATATGGCGCAACGTGATGAGATTATTAACTGTTATGTTTACGTTATCAGTTAGATCGAGGCTAAATGATAGAGTGTACTTAACGATGCCGCTTTTGGGTGATTCCGCAAACGAGATTATGTAGGTGGGGTTAACGCCTGTCAATCAAAGGATCGGCAAAGGTGAAGACACATTTCCCTACCATTTCTAGTCAAATATTACAACGATGACAACTATGCTCAGAATAAAGTACTTTCACAGAAATTTTCAATATATTCTTCTTACATCATCTACTTTTGCACTGTTATACCAAGAATGGCCAACTCTTAAAAAAAATCTCCCATATTGTACCTTTAATGATGACATCTAAATATAAGGAAATGACAAATGTAGCAGAATTATGGTTACTTTATTTGTTTAAAACACACATTGTTAAATCGCCAAAACATAAAAAGAACTGGTTGCCTGGAACAATTTATGGAGTAGATTATTAAAAAATAAAAGCATTTTTAAATAACAGTGCAGGTTCTAAATTGTTCCTGGCATGTTTGTACTTGAATACAAAATATATAATTTTAATCAATTAATTGTATAAAATTTGTGCCGGAATTTTCTTTGTATAGTAGTACAACAATATGTAAGAATAATTGTGGGTCAATAAGTTGTTTTTGTGTGTGTAATTAGTGAGTTTGGTGTTCTAGAATGACGTATGAGTGAGAACAGGAAGTAGATGAGAGGTTTACTATTGTATTCTTCAGTACTACTTTCAGCAGGGAATTAATGAACAGTGTTTTCAATCTTTGATTTGTAGGGTCATCAAGTTTAATCTTATCTACATATCTTATACAATAGAATTGATGACAGAATGGTTGAGCATCAATACAAATACTACTACACTGTTTATAGGTACGCCCACCGTGTGGTCGTAAATTGCTGTCACCGTCATTCCCTTTGGCACACCTAACATTATAATATGATTTGTAAAGATTTACATGCAAGGGTGGAGCCGGGAAGAAGGCCAGACACACCTCCTTCCGCACACACACATTAAAATATTCCATTGCCCCATTTTGTCTAAAAATCAAATAAATTACAATAGTGTCAATTGTAGGGGTGAATGACCCCTTTTCCGGTAGGTTTTAAGGGTAGAGGTGTAAAGTAGTCCCGGACGCAGGTGTTAAGATCTCAATATTCGTATCACACAGAAAATAACGCGCCCTCTTCGAAACTTCCTGGACCCCACACGAAATCAAAAGAATGCACAATTTGAATTTAGTTTACATATTGGTGTTATATATTGCAATCTTACATGGGTTTTGCGAAACGGTACACCTGAAGACAATTTATATCGGATGTCATCGGATACTTTAAATTCTCAACAAATTTAAAAATTAGATTTGCGGTGACTGATTTAATTTAAAATAGATAGTCGAGATTTCGTTTATTGTCGTAATAATGGTAGCAATAACATTCGAAACTACACTGAGATTCTTGAAACGGCGATAACTCGGCTGAGGGGGGGGGTGTAATTTGACTGAAATATTCAAATAGTCCCTTTTCATTATCTACTTTTTTCAAGTTTTAAAACGAGTACTGTAAGTCTTTTATCTAATATTACAAAATGATAACCTATCCGTATCATAACATTGGGGGGGGGGGGTAAATGTTAATGTACGAAAGAGAATATTGAAATATAAGCAAAATGCTATTTCTGTCAGCTTAATAAGTTTATTATGTCCACACTTGGATCCAAATAGAGAATTAAGCGATATATTATTCTTCGACTAGACAAAATAGTGGGCTTGAAAGAAAATCAGACAACTTAATGAATTCTGGTGGTAACCTTTAACCTCCGGAGGTGTTCCGCCGTAGGGATGAACCCAATTACGGCATGTCGTTATCTTTGCGTTAAAGTGATATGTCGTAAATAGGCTTTGTAAGGTCGCTGTCAATACTCCAATATCTTTTCAAGTCTCTTTGCTTGATTCGCTAGACATCTATAGGAAAGCTAGATTGAGTAGTGACGAAGAAGTTTATTAAGAGCCGTGATGGAAGGCTTCGATTTATATCTCTCATTGCCTTCAGCTCCCGGAGTCGGATTTCAATATAGTCAAGCCGATTAGAATGATTGGAGTGGCAGCGAAATCAGATTGTAAAGAGGCAAGCGATTATCAATAATTGTTTGGCATTTAAGTGTGGTCAGAGTGATGTTGCCTTTCACTATTTCAATGCAGCTTGTAGCCTACTCTGTTTGTGTTAATAGTTTTTCGACATTTACATCATTGTTGGAAATACATACAACAAGGTAGGCATACACGAAAGAACAGGAATGCCCCACTGTGCGCATGTGTACAAACCATTTCAATACCCTTAAAAATAAAACTATGCTAATAATAACTCATACTCTGAAAGACTTGTAATCTTGTAGTGTGGTTAGGTATCTGTCCACTTCCACAGAAATATGATTCCTTTTAAGTAACATTCAACGGCAACAGGGGCGGATAAGTAGGAAACTCTGCCAACAGGGTCGTTTGCATATAGCTGTAAACGAAATATGATTCCTTTTAAGTAACATTCAACGGCAACAGGGGCGGATAAGTAGGAAACTCTGCCAACAGGGTCGTTTGCATATAGCTGTAAACGAAATATGATTCCTTTTAAGTAACATTCAACGGCAACAGAGGCGGATAAGTATGAAACTCTGCCAACGGAGTCGTTTGCATAGTTGTAAACGAAATATCCTGTAGGTTTGGAAATACTAATGTACATAAATACAAGCAATTGATGCTCCGTGCCACGTATAAAAACACTAAAAAACTCGTTAAATGTAGAACTTATTTCGTGAAAGTACAGGAATAATATAATATGTTACAAAATCTGTTATGTATCAAAGACAACTTTCGAAGAGAAAATAGACCAAATCTTCTTGAAAATTAAAGCGAAGGTCGCTTGAGCGGATGCTAGAAAGTTACCGGTCTCCTGGGCTATCGACTTCTCTATAGCTCACCTGGAGCGCGTTGCCATGGGTTTTTCCCTCGTATCGCACTGTCGATTAGAAACAAGTGAGGTTCGTGAAACGTGATGCAGTGAAGTAAATTAGTAACCCGCTTTATTATTTTTGTTATGTATCAAAGACAACTTTCGAAGAGAAAAAAGGCCAAATCTTCTTGAAAATTAAAGCGAAAGTCGCTTGAGCGGATGCTAGAAAGTTACCGGTCTCCTAGGCTATCGTCTTCTCTATAGCTCACCTGGAGCGCGTTGCCATGGGTTTTTCCTCGTATCGCACTGTCGATTAGAAACAAGTTAGGTTCGTGAAACGTGATGCAGTAAAGTAAATTAGTAAACCGCTTTATTATTGACCTTTTCTAGTGATTGTCATAATTAAAAGTAAAAACGTACGACATATTCGACTAAAAAGAACAACTTTATACATGTTACATTTTGTGAGATTCTTATTTTCTTATTCGAGCAAGGTCGACACGGGGCTCGACACGTTGTTGAACGATAAATTATTTTGGTCTTAGTTTTGAAAGTTTGATACTTAGAAAATTACAAGATTATTTAGTTAAATCGACGAAGACAATATATAATAATTATTGTAAACATTGTTCCTTTTGACCATTGCTCTGAAAAAATGTAAAGAAACACTCTGAAATGCGCTTCCCTACTGTCTTAAAACATAATGAAATGCGCTCCCTAGCTGTCTTTAAACGACACTTAATGAAATGCGCTTCCTAACTGCAGTATTATCCTAACTACCAGTGCTTATTTGCAAGAAAACTGATTCGAACATATGCATTGTCAAATACTTAAACCACACTGCAAATCTTCTCTTGAGCTTGGGGCCTCGATAATATCTATTTATACCGCGTTTTGATCGTTTGCCCGAGGCTGTAAAATATTTGCCCAAACATTGAAATTAAATTGCCTGAAAAATCGTTAATATTTTGTTAGAAATGATTCAATTATGGGTTTTATGTGTGTTTTTCCTTGTTGAGTCTGATTAATATTATGAGGTGTAAAACTGTGTATGTATATTAATAATCCGTATACGACAGATGCATAATATAAATACGACACAGACAGCAGGGAATAAGCTGGAAAGGTGTTTACATGGCGGATTCAAAATTATTTTCAGTCTCGTGGTATTTAATCTATTTCGTTTTATCTTTTTTTTTTATAGTTACATTAAAATTTTGTTTGATGTAGAAGATTAACCAATGTAATGGACTGTTTAATCGAGGTACATGCGAGCTCTGCTCGTAATTATGGGACGTATGTATGAACTGAGCATTGATCTGTATAGGCAGGGTGGGGTAGGGGTCACGAAGGTATAATTTAAAAAATACAATGAAATTTAATCTGATTGCGTGTTATTGGACATACCTCTTACTAGACCCAATTTAATTTTAGAAATGTTATTTTGGGCAAAGTAGAGGAAATAAGACTCCATTTAAAGACATTATCTACAAATTATGTATGAATTTGTATTTGATTAGTTAGTATGTTTTTTGATAATATAGTATTGTTTGGGTATATAGTAAGTTAACACGAGATGTACCATTAACAAATATACAGGTGTTATAATTATTTATATATATTATTTATATAACGTCTATATTCTTATACACGCGATCAAGTCTTCTACTCAGTGTTGTATTGGTCAGTAATTATGACCACGTTAAGTAAAATCTGAATTGGTAGAAACTGGGTGTTATTTCGAATATGAAGTGTGGTTGTGTATGGTATAGCGTACAAACAACATCTTGGAATATGCTTTATTTTTTAGGAGTAAAGGTCGCAAGGGGCCATACACTATTAAAAACGATTGAAAATAAAAAAAAATCTCTAAGCAGTGTTAATTAGCTGTAAACATTACACGACAGCTAGCGTTTTAAAAATTGTAACACTTTTGCAAGGGTGACCAACGAATGAGCTACACCAAATAAGTGTTATGGATTTTGTATTACAAAAGTGTTTGTGTATTCCAGTTTTGAGTGTTATTGTAAAATATGGCGTTAATTGCATTAGTAAAACAGGTATAACGAATATAAGTATTCCAGAATATCATCATGTTAATAATCTTAATAGTTTTTCATAGCGCGTCAAGATTATTTTAGCTTGTATACACTTAAAAACGTGTAAATGTTTCAAAATATACTAAGTTCTATAGCTTAAAGATACGTTTCCAGAAAGGAATTTATCAGATGGTTATTTGCAATAAAAGTATGGCAATTTTGGTATATTATATGGAAAGTAGAAAAATGCAAGCTTTGTAGCAAAATACTGGATTCCCTGAAAAACAACCTTGTCACGTATACAGGATAAAATGTAAGGGTTTCTCTAATCGACAGCCCGATGATTATGAATATCTGCTCGCGTGATTTTAATTTTATTCATTGTAATTACAGCAGTTGAATATGAATCAGTCTGATGGATATTTATCAATTTAGTTCGTTGTAAAATGAAGCGAAGTAGCCGACGGTCTATATATATTCTGGCCGGGCTAAACGTTCTATACTAATTATTATCATATAGCCAATGTCAAGTTTTCTGAACTTAGAAGTCGTTGGCTTGAAATAATTATCCAACAAAGTGTAATTTACAATACATCATTGAGAGGTAATGCTTAATCTACACCCACACTATGTTCGTGTAACATTATTCTATCTGGGTACAACACTCATCCGAATGTTATGTATCAGGCAGGTTACACTACTAGAAGTGGCAACTAGTTTCCACCTGAATTGGTGCAATGTTCTACACTAGTTGGGTGTTATCAGTTTACACCACTAAAGCCTAGGAGTTCCGATATAATGTTCTTGTTTTTTTTTCTGATTAGCTCAAATTCGACTGGGGTATGCTCCGCTTAATTGAATCTGTCGGTGGATTATGTCAAGATTCTCGACTTGTTGATTTGCAAGGCTAAAAGAGTGTTATCTAAAAGTGCAATTTCAGATTACAACTGTGAGTGTTCATGATCTACGAGAAATAGAACGAAACATGAAATCTGTCATAACTGCAATGCAGGTTTTGTTCAATAGGATTGGTTTAGATTTATACTATTTGATCTGAACTATATTTACTAAGTAAAAATGATTAAACTAAATGACTTATTTTATTGCTTCGTCTAACCAGCCAGACGACAATTTTGTTACTGAAATCTAAGGAGTAAAGGAGCATAATAATAGAGTATATGGGTGGAATGATTGTCGACGAAATCTCTTGGATGGATGGGCACGTAAAATAAAGGCATTTTACACAAATGGAACGCTTTGTCATTTGGGACAGCTTATTTCGATACCTCTTCTAACCTATACATGTAATTAGAAAAGGGGGAGAAAACAGTTAGGTCCTATATACAAATAATATTAGCCAAGCATTGAATAAACGCCATCTTTGTTTACGAACTTTGTTCATCAACGACGGGACATCATGTTGAAATCCGAATAAAAAAAATTGCCGAACATAACTTTGTTCTCGGTTTGTAAGTGCACACTTCCTCTTTTTCTTTCAATTTTTTATTTCCTGAGAATCTACAAGTATTTGGCAGATTCTTTTACAAGTGATTTATCTGGACTGTTTTTTTATCGAAAATATAACCATTGAGCTTTTTTTCCCTGTAAAATGGACACAATATTTAGCAAGTGCAAGAATGTCGACCTTTTCTTTCAGCCATCATAATGTGTGAAAGTAAACAGAGAGAAGGGAACGTTGATTTAATATTAATCTAATTAAATCTATCGAACAGTAATGTCAATAGTATTACAAGTAATAAGTCGATATTACTTGAAAGACAATGGTCGGAATATAAACAATTCAACGAATTACACAGATCGGGCAAACTGTACACCTTGCTGACATTGTTCGGATAAAAAATACTATTATGTTGTTAGAGCAAACATGTTATTTCAGAATTCTTTGAGATATTTTTCATTTGATTACATCCAATAATACATGACTTTCTGTATTACTGGGTGAGAAATGGCTATTGATGTTGTTTTGGACCATAAAAAAATAATACAATATAATTTTAAGCCAAGATGTAGTATGACTGTATGATGCCACTGTTTCTGTGTTTGTCTAGGTACCGTAACTTTTTAATTAATAAAGGACCTTGCCCCCCCCCCCCAAAAAAAAAAAAATTAATAAAATGTTAGAGATATCGGAAATATGTACTCAAGTAAACTTGATAATAATCATGACAAGCGTACAAGTGTCCAGGAACCGATCATGATGTCATCGCCGCAATGGTTAAGTTGCATGTCGATCGTACTTATATTTACGTAGGCGTCTCTCACAAGAACAACAAAATGGAGTCCTTGGAGACAAGTTCTGGTATAAACTATGTAGACTAAATAAATAACAAATATAATACCAATCAAAGCTTTATATATTTATTTTAAGAATACACTGTTGATTTCGCCCAATGACATAATGAAGCAGCGATTCAACTCCATTCTCGACTTTTTAAAAAAATAGATTCCATGCATCATGTGCAAACGGTGGAGCAACTAGAACAGTGGAAACGTTAAGGGTGCGGTATACTGCGGATTCATCAGTCTCGCATGCGCAATGAACTACGCCAAACCACGACTTTACGATATTCGAGTATGATGAATGTAAACAGAACAGAAGGGTCCGCTGAAATTTTTAAAAAATTAAGCAATGTCGCCTTACTGACCATAACCCCCCCCCCCAAAAAAACAACCTTTTTTAGCTTTTTTGAGCTTTTGGCGACATTTTATTTTCACTATTAAAAATTAAAGCCCCCCCCCCCCCTAGGGCCAATCACGATAATTTTTTTAAGGATAAAACTGGCTAATGTTGTGTTAAAATCCCGAGCATAATTTTGTATAACTCAACATAATATGTCTTCATCTGGAAATGGAGAACGGTGTCCCAAGCTGTATAATGCGGTGTCTAGATAAAACCAGACTTTTATTTTATAAAAATAATCTGTAGGTGAAATTTACTTTTCGTTATCAAGTACAGCACATGGGTCATTAATTGTATAGACCTCTAACGGAACGAGAATCGATTACCAGGTCACCAAACGAAAAAATAGACCTGACATCTTAAAAGCGTTACGTGTCCAGATAAGCAGTTTTGACGTCCACGTCCAAACGAATCAATATTTTGAGTTGAAATTTTGAGACAAGATAAATACACCATTCCTGTATATTAGGCGCTTAAATTGCAAACATACTCGGACTTTTATTTTTGAGACTCTGTTCAAATCGGGATAACTCCAACTAAAATCGCAAACCAAAATATAAAGATATAAACGCTATCAAGCGGGTCGATTGATTTGAATTCAACAATAGTAGAATTATTTGAAACATAAAATAATTACCAGTTAAATTAAAAGCATAGGGTTCTTTTTAACCTGCAAAAGAGTTACATTTTGTTTAAGACATTAGCGTGTTCTGCAAATTAACAAAGTTGGATCATCCATATCACAAGATGACAGTAATCGCCTGCATTGCTTTGACAGGGGCAAAATATCAAATTGATAAGTTTCGACAGATATAAACTTAAGACTGCTTTATTGTGGCAAATGATGATTTAATAACGAGTTAAAGTAAAAGGTTATTAACATGACCTGCTGTAATAGTACATTTTACATATGGTCGTATAAAATGGTGTCTGTTTAGTCAAAGTGTATGGAATTTAAAAGCAAATTTGACTACAAAACAGCCTGCAACTTGAGAAGAAATTGTGAGCGGGCTGCGGACATGACAAATCATCTTCTCCACATACCCCAATTTCACACAGATCATTTTTCAATTCGGCTTAGGCGATTATGTTTTTCATTGGATGCGAAGATATGTCATTTTTCTTTCAAATCAGTCCGCCACTGATACCTGTATACTACGACAGCGAAATCAGTGGTCGTATTTTACAGGATACCTGTTATTCTTTTACATGTACATGTTGTCAAAAGAACGCCATTGCTATTGGACTCTGGTGGTCTTTGTTAAAGCCACCCTACTCAAACGAGACGTTTTAACCTTCATTAAACTGGGCCGAATGCCGATGAAGGAAAATGATAATATAGGTCTTAGGTGCTTAGTTATATTTTATTCAGACATATCTGAGTAGGTTGAAGATGGATACTGTACACTACCAATATCTACTGGTCATATCTTAGGAGATCTCCTAATGTATCGGTATAGTTATTTAAGGACACGACTGACCAGCATTTCATTGATCAAGTTTATTAACCAGCGGCTGCCAGGCAGGATACGCCCACATACAAGAGTTGGATAGAGAACAAGCTAAAAAGAAAGTGATTTTTCCTACAATCAAGGACAATAACTCATGAAGTTACAAATCGATATGCGCATATATCGAATGGAACCAAGATCTTTGAATGGGTTATGAACATGCATTTCAAGGTACTTTAAAATCGGATTAAAATTATGACTTCTACAGGGTTCACAACCTTGATAAACCATATTTTTACACAATATTCGCATACAAGTGGCGGCCATTTTGTCCGGCAGTTGTGGTTCGATTTCACAAAATTCAAACTCAACCTTCATTACAATGTAACGATGATATAATCAAATGTTTTTTAAATCGGATAATAATTGTGATCGCATTTAAAGTTTCATCAAAATTGAATCAAAATTGTGACCTATACTGGGTCCACAACCTTGATATACCATTTTATAACAGTATTCGCGTACCCGCGGCGGCCATTTTGTATGGCAATTTTGTTCCGAATTTTTTCGAAATTCGAGTTCAACCTTCCTTAGGGTGTAACGGTGATATAATCAAACGATTTTTTAAATGGGATAATAATTGTGACCTCCAGAGAGACCACAAGACAAACAAAGACGATTTTGCGTATAATCAGGGGCCATAATTCAGGAAGTTACGATCCGAATTCAACCTTCCTTAGGGTGTAACGGTGATATAATCAAACGATTTTTTAAATCGGATAATAATTGTGACCTCCAGAGAGACCACAAGACAAACAAAGACGATTTTGCGTATAATCAGGGGCCATAATTCAGGAAGTTACGATCCGATATGCGCAAATATTGAAAGGAACCAATATCTTTGGGTTATAACCATGCATTTCAAGTTTCATTAAAATCGAATTAAAATTGTTACCTCTACACGGTCCACAACCTTGATATACCATTTTTTAACAGTATTCGCTTACGAATGACGGCCATTTTGTATGGCAATTTTGGTCCAATTTTTCCAAAATTCGAACTCAACCTCCCTTAGGGTGTAACGGTGATATAATCAAACGATTTTTTAAATCGGATAATTATTGTAACCTCCAGATGGACCACAAGCTAAACCAAGGTGATTTTGCGTATAATCAGGGGCCATAATTCAGGAAGTTACGATCCGATATGCGCAAATATCGAAAGGAACCAAGATCTTTGGGTTATAACCATGCATTTCAAGTTTCATCAAAATCGAATTAAAATTGTGATCTCTACAGGGTCCACAACCTTGATATACCATTTTTTAACAGTATTCGCGTACGAACCGCGGCCATTTTGTATGGTAATTTTAGTCCGATTTTTCCGAAATTTGAACTCAACCTTCCTTAAGGTGTAACGGTGATATAACCAAACGATTTTTTAAATCGGATAATTATTGTTACCTCCAGAGGGACCACAAGCTAAACCAAGGTGATTTTGCGTATAATCAGGGGCCATAATTCAGGAAGTTACGATCCGATATGCGTAAATATCGAAAGGAACCAAGATCTTTGGGTTATAACCATGCATTTCAAGTTTCATCAAAATCGAATTAAAATTGTGATCTCTACAGGGTCCACAACCTTGATATACCATTTTTTAACAGTATTCGCGTACGAACGGCGGCCATTTTGTATGGTAATTTTGGTCCGATTTTTCCGAAATTTGAACTCATCCCTCCTTAGGGTGTAACGGTGATATAATCGAACGGTTTTTCAAATCGGATAATAATTTTGACCTCTAGAGGTACCACGAGCCAAAATAGGTGATTTTTCGGACAATCAGGGGCCATAATTCAGGAAATTACGTTTCGATAGGCGCAAATATCGAAAGGAACCAAGATCTTTGGGTTATTAACATGCATGTCAAGTTTCATCAAAATCGGTTCAAAATTGTGACCTCTATAGGGTCCACAAGCTAAAAACGTGATTTTTCGTACAATCAGGGGCCATAATCCATGAAGTTTTGATCCGATATATGCCAATATCGAAAGCAGCCGAGATCTTTTGGGGATAAACCTATATTTCAAGTTTCGTTAAAATCCGACAAGAATTGTGACCTATAGAGAGTCCACAAACAATTGTGGACGGACGGACAGGGGCGACGACATAATACGTCCACATGAAAATGTGGGCGTATAAAAACATAACAGCTGTAAAATGTAGTCCCCTTCGGCACGTAAATATAACATGTTTCAAAATGCACAGGTAATAAATAGTTTTTTTAATACGGTTGCCAAGTTGTCATATCTAAAAACAACTACAAGAGATCAAACCGATTTCTTTGACGTCTTAAGTCACGTTTTCCGTTAGTAGATCGACACTTGGACTAGGAATTGGGTAGATTCAACTCTATCCATCGACTCCACATTGCACCAACGCTAATAACGCAAGTTCAAGATATAAATGAGCCATCAAAATAAATGTCCTTAATTGTATTATCATTTTCAAAATAACCTATCCCAAACTCAATTACTAACCTACTAAGGTACTCGGGGCATTACACACGTTTCCGGCCTCGCCATGAAAGGATCGCCGTAACTCAACTAATCATGTGGCCAGGAAACTTTCTCAGCATGTGCTTTACATGCGAAACACGAATTTCATGCTATAGTTTACTACATACAGATGCAAAACAGCACCACCCTCCCATTTGCCCTCAGAATCCAGAGTTGTGTATCTTCATTTGAAAAAGTTTACGCTAAAGCACACTTTTATTGACTCGGAGTAGGACGTTAAATCCCATTTTGTGTTATTCGTAATGACATGACTAAAACATTAGGTGACAATAATGCTCCTTCGCATCGTACAATCAAACATTGGTGTGCTGAATTTAAAAGAGGAAGGGTCAGCACTGAAGGCGAGCCACGCCTTGACATCCCTTGTAATGTTACCATCTAAGATAAAGTTGATTTTGTTCTCGACAATATAATATAGGACAGACGAACAACTGTTAGACAGTTAGCTACTGTATATAACATTTGCAAAACAGTCGGTGGAACAAATAATCCATGAACATTATTTCAATAATTCGCTTGTGCTTCAGCAGAGGAAGGAAACAGGGGGCCCTGAAGAAAACTCACGAGGTTGGACAGTCGACCCCACTCTTTTTCACGTACAGCCGTAAAGGAACTAAAGGACAATATTGGCGCCTGTCATTATCACATATGTGATAGAACTTGTTAAACACGTACCAAATATTATTTTATCGCAGACATCATTGCTACGATAGGTGCGTAATAAATGCTTCAACAATCGGAAGTGACGGGTGCCAAAGGGAAACACGAGTTATCCCTCTATATAACTGTTATCACGCATCACTTCTGCCAGTTATATAGAGGGGGAACTCGTGTTTCCCTTTGGCGTTCGTCGATTCCGATTGTTGGAACGTTGATTACCCATCTATCGTAGCAATGATGTTTGTGATAAAATAATATCTGGAACGTGTTTAACCAGTTCTATTCCATATGTGATAATGACTGGCACCAATATTGTCCTTTAAAGCAATAGTTGATTATTGAATATAGGTAATACAATAATACAAGGTAATCTATCAATATAATAGTTCCACTTCTTCTCCAGTACAGATACACACATGCTCTCAAATATGCAGTGGGGGATTCAGGTGGGAGCAATGATTATGGGATTTAATTGTATCACCCGAATATCAATCATATGTAAAGGGACAATAACACCCTGGCTGGCTTGACAGGTCCAGAAAAAATAGCCTTATACCAACTACTATATGTTTTAGTGTCCTACCTGTTTTGTAAATTATCCATTACATCCTATTTTACTTGTCCAGAGGGTTCGAAAATATGTTTAAATCCAAGTAACATTTGAAAGTGTTTACGTAAGGCCTTTCATTATCATACAGTTGAATTTTTCCATTTTTTTCAATAAGGTGTGTTAAGATAAAATTTGTATAATCAATTAATTGAAATATTGTAAAATAGTACAATTTGTTGATCAGAATAAAGTTTGGGGCATATTATTCAGTTACAACCAGAGTGGTATTTGGGTCTTTAAAGTAACGAAGTCTCTGCCTTGATATCATCCAAAATCTACGACATTGAAAACACGAAGTATATTGTCAATTAAAATCAACAATGATACTGTGATCTTACCGGGAAATGATGGGCTTTTGATTTCGAATATTTAAGACAAAAAAACATTTTACCATTGGTACACGAATCGTGGATACCATAATGCGTTTCAGCGCCATTCGTAACAAGGGACTCAAATAACGAGGTTAGACATATTCCATTAGTCATTTCAAACGGTGACCTCATATTCTTATCTGGAGAGCATGCGCAATAAATACTATCGATGTATACTGGAATAACCAGACGCTAGAGGTTACCATTCGATTGAGACTTCTGGAGTATTTCGCTGAACATAACTTATTTGAAATTTGAATGAAAACAGACACGATTGAATGTAAATCGGTTTATATACATTCATATCACACTATTATCTGAGTTGCGACCAATGTGTGTGAATTTCTAGGTATTTAATATTAACGATTTAGCTCCTTTAAAGTACAAGTGGAAAATAAATAGAAACCAGAATGGCGTATCAACAATAAATGAACTCAAAAGGACGATATCACCCGTTGAATACATTACTGCGTGCATCATTAGAACAAAGTTGGTCTACAAAAATAATTTGCCAATGGAATCATGAAAATCAAGCTTAATAATAAAATATTATGAATTAAAATATTGGTCAAAGATAAAAGGCAACGGCATATATTAGCGGACAACAATAATAATCGTTTTACAACTGCTATATTCCAACATCACAGCACTACAGCAAATTACTATTCTTATCAAAACATAAAAAACGCGAATAAATCGGGAAAGTTCTTTGTTGTTAGAATTTTCCTTTTATTTGGTGTTCGATAAAGAGGGGTCAATGGCTAAGAAACAGCAGTGTTATGACCATTTCATTGGTATAACATTGGAAATTGTAAAATACTTTGGGGAAATCAACGTAACAGTCCAATTGTCCAACCAACCATAAAACTAACAACAGTACAGGCAGACACTTCAAAATCAATTAACCACAGAACAACACCCTTCAGACAGATGAGCACGACCACATGGAGATACCTCTTCTGGAAATATATGTCATTAAACGGCATTAAAGTAAAAATCTGACTATTTCAAGTTAAATGAGCTAAATCACTAACATTTGGGACCTAGAAATTGAAAGAAATGGCTCGCAACGCATATAATACTGTAATATGAATGTATATCAACTGATTTACATTCAATGGTTTCCGTTTTTACTCTAATTTCAAATCAGTTATGTTCCACGAAATAAGCCAGCTGTCCCAATCGAATTCAAATTTATAGCGTCTGGTTATTCCATTCTACATACGCCATTTGATTTAGTGCATTGTGTCTAGCCTCGTTCCCAGAGTCTCTTGTTATAAGGATTGGGGCTGAAACGCATTATGGTACCAATGGTAAAATGTATATTTTGTCTTAAATATTGGATATCAGAAGCCCATCCTTTTCCGGTAGGATCACAGCATCAATGTTGATTTAAATTGACAAACAATTCGTGTTTTCAAAGTTGAAGATTTGGGATAAAATTGGGTTGGAGACTAAGCTACTTTAAACAACTAAAACAAATTTTTACAAATCTTATTGTGAATTAAACAACTACATTGTAGAACAATTAATCAATTAAATAATGTGTTCAAAAATATGAATATACAATGCTAAAAAGAAGGAAGCCAATAATTATTGACCAATAGCCCTTTACGGGGGTTATTTATGAGATAGAAGATACGAATAGAAATACTATTGTTTTCGTATGTTGTTTCTACTTAGTAAATATATTGATATATGATAGCTATTTATAGTAACATGTGTTTCCTTTCTGGTCTACGAAATTTGGTCGATTATAGATCAAAGTCGTATGTTTCATACCATATATTATTAAACCATAAAAATCAACAGATAAATCACAAAGAGCACAACTTCCCGTCATTTTGCCCGTCTTCTGACATAGTAAGTCTGGGTCGATCGGCAATTATTGTTTTAGTTAGAATAAAATTTCATTCATCATTTTAATGTATCAACAATTCAACTGTATCTATTGAACTCACTCGAAGTTAAGTCAATTAACTCATTCGATACGTATTCGGCCATACTGTGAATCAGATTAAATGTCAACGATTGAAATTTCATCGTTTTCTATATTTATTGATAAGTCAACACCAGATTAGGTGTTTACTGATTCCTATCATAGTTACTCAGGATTGGATTAACCATTAAACAAAATAAACACGTGCTTAGGGCACCAAGGGAAGGTCGCACCACATAAATTTTCATAGCCGAATTTTCAATGGTGTCTCAGTGTCTAATGAAATAATTCGAGTTGGTCAGACGACTCGGACTTCAACAGTGGCCCGGTTGAAATAAATTTTTGTTTATTTTTCTATCTCAAGTATCACCTTGAACCTCTCTATAAATGTTTGTAGGTATGAGAACTATTTTCGAAAAAGAATCATATAAATTAATCACAATTTAATATTTTGAATGACACATATAGGGCACCAAAACTTAAAAGTGCCTAGGGCCTCTAAAAGGCATAATCCGACCCTGTAAGTTACCCAAAAATCTACGACTATTTCATTTCAGTTTGGAGTAGATGTTTTGGGATATAGTTTCGATACAATCTAAGATTACAAAACCTCCGGGATTGTGTGTTTGCCTTTTTATTTGTTTTCTGTTTTTTGACCAGATACTGGTTTTCAAGCGGTTCTTGCCTTCTTCTTCTTATTCTCTTCTAATTCTTCTTGTGGGCGAAGTCCTTCGATAAAATTTTATAGTTCCGACAACTCAGTAGGATCGCAAAGAAACTTAGCTTGCTTATGTATATTCCATAATTCCAAAATGTTTGTGTTGACATATGCTCCGTTCGTACTTGCTTTTTACCATTTTGCTTTGGCATTGTTCATAAAAACTGGTATTAAGCGGTTCTTGCCTTCTTCTTCTTATTCTCTTCTAATTCTTCTTGTGGGCGAAGTCCTTCGATAAAATTTTATAGTTCCGCCAACTCAGTAGGATCGCAAAGAAACTTAGCTTGCTTATGTATATTCCATAATTCCAAAATGTTTGTGTTGACATATGCTCCGTTCGTACTTGCTTTTTACCATTTTGCTTTGACATTGTTCATCAAAACTGGTATTAAGAACCTATGAGGTTAACTTATCGGGATCGAAAAGTTATATGGGGTGCACCAGTTACAATACAAATGTAACATACAAATTGTTACTTAGCTGTATGAACTACTCGGATATGAGAAGACGTATCAAAAATTATCCTTAATATCAACTAACACGTAATGTTTATTTTTCTAAGTTGACGATTTCTTAAACTCAAGTATTTAACTACCGATTGCTAACCAATACAATTGCTAACCAATACGATAATTTTAGAATGTGTAGCGCATTAATTATTCTTTAAATGGGTACTAAGGTAGACCCAATAAAGGACAACTTCACTATACAAGGGCAGACATTGATACATTATCTGAGTTTTAAATAAAATGAAATGAAATTGGGGAGATGACAACGGTGGGGATGATGTGACAACGGTGGGTGTGACAACCTCAACCCTGGTCCGTTGAAGATTCCCTCGCCCTTGTTCAACCCATTTATTTAAATATAACAAGACACCAACACAAAAATTGACACATAATCTGAGTTTTAAAAAAAATATAAAAAATGACGCCAGCAAAAAATAATATGACATTATGATTTTTTTAAAAAAAAGAAATGAAATGGAGGTAATGAC
This sequence comes from Patella pellucida, assembly GCA_917208275.1. Taxonomy (NCBI): domain Eukaryota; kingdom Metazoa; phylum Mollusca; class Gastropoda; family Patellidae; genus Patella; species Patella pellucida. The sequence goes on along the minus strand of OU795039.1, from coordinate 53,667,003 downwards.
AACGGTGAGTGTGGCAACTTAACCCTGGTCTATTCAAGATTCCCTCTCCTCCGCCCACCTCATTGGTTTAAATATAAAAAGACGCCAGTACACCTTTGCTATATGTTATATCCAAAACGACTAAGTTGTAATGAGAGACAGCTTTGTGGAGATTTCTAAAAGATATGCCACCATATTACTCTTGTCACATTTATAATAACCACCACATTTCAAACCGACAAGTTAGATAATAATACTTTTTTTTAAAAATCCCCCTTGAATATTGCCAGGTCTTTTAGTGATTGTATCACCACAGAGATAGAACAGATCAATTTCTCGTTGCCCATCATAGAAGCAATGGCTAGTCTTAATCTGAAACAACCCGTGCATATAAATGGATATTTAAACAACTTTTTATAGGTTTAAAAGGAGATTTGATGATAGTATCTTAATATACCAATATCGGAGCCATCTTATTTCCAAAGCGGCAATTGGCTTAGCACCTCTATCACCTCCTACAGCAGGTTATGATATTTAAAGAAATATGATATTGCACATTAAGAATAATAACCGCCTCCATAGAACTGTAATATACGTACTGTTATATCATCTATAGACCTATCAACATAAAAGACATAGAAAAGGAAAGCACCTTTAATCCACTAGCCTCATTATTGTTAGGAAATACATTAACAAAATATCCGCTCCCTTCATTGAAACCTAAATTGCGGCTTAGCGTAGGTCAAACCAATTCTCCTTCAAAGATAGCTGGACATTGATTGACATTTTTTTACCGAGACGAATAGATATCATGTTAGTTCATAAATAATAATAATATACAACTTGAACCAGTGCCGGATTTACCTATAAGGTTGGCAAACTGAAGCCTATATATAGGATCTCAAAATTTAGGCGGCCCCAGTTAAGATTTATAGTATTTTGACACTGCCATAAGCCCATCTTATAAGCACGACAGTCTTAAACATCCGCCATCATCCTCGTCTTTATTCTACTGTGGTTCAAAAACACCTCCATCGTCTAGCAGTCGCGAGGGTTGGGAGAGGCCCAGGGCCGCTAATCATCTAAATACGGTACTGTGGTTCAAAAACACCCCCATCTTCCAGCAGTCGTGAGGGTTGGGAAAGGCCAAGGGCCGCCCATCATCTAAATACGGTACTGCCTGAAACAAATATTACGTGTTGAGAAATACAATGTTTATCTACCTCCGTGTTTAAAGAATTACAGGATAAGTTCCATTTTTCACCTGATCTCCTAAAAAAGGCCAGTCTACGTTTGGAAAATTGGTGCCAGTCATATATAATGTTGTTTTTTTTCATCTGTTTCGAGAAGTATACATTATATTACAAGTTTAATACGCATTTCAAAAAATAATAATCATTAACCATTAAATACAAAATTCGGCATTAAGACACTTTAGCTATAAATCAGCTGATATTTACCCCCTCCCGAAGAGTCTTCAAAAGGGGACAAAAATACACGTATTTTAACTAATGTCACCGCACATCAATACGGTATTATACGAATGACTATCAGCCCGTTTATAAGCTACAAAGACAGTCATAATGTTTCTGAAATTTTAAATAAATTTACTTCGAAACCTAATTTACCCTTATAATTTAAACAGTAGTGTTTCGCACTAGATTTGCGATGTGGAGCCCTTATAATAATAATAAAAGTGTGCTGAAAAATTGTACATTTATGCTATGTAGATATGTTACAATAATCTACATTTATAGAAGGAATTGTGTACGTTGCTTTGTTTTTGTGAGTAAACTATAGTTCGGGATCAATCTGTCTAGGATAAGACAATGTCATGTTAACTACATTCATAGAATGAATTGTGTACGTTGCTTTGTTTTTGTGACTATAGTTCGGGATCAATCTGTCTAGGATAAGACAATGTCATGTTAACTATTTTTATTATGCTTACAAACGTTTGTGAAACTGGTTCGTCCTGTGGGTAAATTCCACACAAATCATCCAATAAACGTTATGATTGTGTTTTTTATTGAATTGTCTGAACTCTGTTACTGATCGGCACCAAATGACTCAAATGTGGATATTGTTACTATCCTGTGAATATTATGTCTAAACTTGGTGGGTGGGGATTGACACAAATTCAAAATATTTTTAGAAAATAGTTTTCGAGGGGGAGGGGGGCGGTTTGGACACAAAATGCTTGGAAAACATGGACACACAATTGTACTTTGTAATAGATGTATAATAAAAAAAATTGTGTTCTTCAATGTGTCCAATTTAACAGCGAATTTAAATTCAGAGTCTCTATAGTTAGGCAATTAAATAGAAATCTTAAGACTCGAATCCTCTATTGCCCTAGTCCCGAAATGACCTAGTTGTGTTGAGTGGACGTTAAACCCCATTACTAGTATGTACTTCGCCTCCTTCAATGCCTGGGGTGTTTTCCTCCAGGATTTCTTTTTTAAATTAGGATTAATTTCAGTGCATCTGAGACAATTTAGAAAACTCAAAAAATATTCATTCTACTTACACCTTCGGCCCAATGAGCTGAAAATGCGATTTCCATAATACCAAGGCAATGTGAATTGATGTTTTGGCCAATTCCTATGTAGTTTTGATGATACGCGCGAAACTATCAACAGTAATAAGAATTTAACCAATTTTCTAACTGGGCATAGGTCAAATCAAGATATAAGATCCAAACAAAAGACAAGGAGAAAAAGACGTAAAATTTAAAATTAGGCTGGAAACATGTTCAGATTATACATTTGTCTAAACTACTATACTATGATTACGTTAATTTCCCGGGATTGGTTAGGCCCCAGCAATCACATCGCGGGATGGGGTTCCCGGAACTGGTTTAGACCTATTGGTTGGTAGAACCTCTTAAGTTATGTTATTTAGTTAATTTTAGGGCCTAACCGATTTCGAAAATATGTTGGTACCTACCAGTCCTGGGGTCCCCGATTTCCCTTACTGCCCAGGGTGCCGATACCGTCCCCTCAACCCTGGTACTGGTTGGCTTGTTCCGAGATAAAATATTAGTATGACCTAGAATTGTGGGGTGTCCCTAAATCTGGGGTGGGGGGACATTTGTCTCACTTCGCCCCCCCCCCTTAGATCCGGTGCTGATCAGACCTAAGGTTTTAAATAAGAGGAAATGTCAATCTCTCCTAGCAAAACTCTGTAACCTCGATATATACAATTATTGATTGCAAAGGGGGTAAATAAAACGGGAAATGTTTAGACGTGGTAATGAGCATTGGATGAAATGTGTGTGGGTGTGCACGTGGGTGGCGGCGGGTTGGGGGGGGGGGGGCGCTCCGTCACTATAGCTTTGGATTGGCTGTAAAAACGAATAAATGGATCTTTATTCTGCAAGTTTATTATTGAATAATGCACAAAATTATACACCTTTATACATCGACTGAATAAATAAATGTAATGGGGTTTAACCCTACGCTTCTGCACCTAACCTGGGCCAATGTGTACACGGGACCTCGGGTTTTCGTCCCATCCAAACGACTAGGCAGCTGTCCTTGTCAGGCTACATCGATTGAGACGTTGGCGATTTTTTTATTATCTCGAGCAGTGGAGCACTCATAAGGTCTATATCCCGGTTGGCCGGTTTTCCGGCCAAGCATGACGCATGGGGAATTCCAGGTTGAACGTGTGGTGTGTGTAGCAAGGGCTTTCCCCACTTCTCTTGGTGACACTCTGGTATAACTCACTTGAAATTCCATCAAGTTTAAACCAATCAGAACACCTGTTACAATGTGTCGTCTGCAGTGGGGACTTTCTCCCCTTCACTCGCAAACGCAAGATATATATTTCTGAAAATATTGTTTTACGGTCATGAATAGTCTCGGTCACCCAGAACCTCCTAGTCTTCAACATACAGAGGGTCTGGGACCGTTCTCAATATTTGACGTAAAGCCCATTGCTCATGCGTGACCGGGAGTTTGGTTTTTAATGTGGCTTATTATCCAGTCTCTTTAGCCAAGTCATGGCCCCCCCCCCCCCCCTAATTTTCGTCAGTGCCGTTTTTACTTCTGAAAGTGCCCTTTTTTACTTCTGAAAGTGCCTTTTCTCAGACCCAAATATGTCCGAAAATTTCAGCAAAATAGCCCTTGGAATTGCTACAGATGCAAGGAACAGGGATGTAGCCATGCCAGTGCCGCCAAGCGCAAAGAAAAAATCGAAAAAAGCCGCGCAGTTGTATTTAAACCCCTTCGACTTCGTCCTTCTCTGTACACAAACTCAGCGCTCGGAATTTACAAGGGCAAACGGCAAAGCCATGATAAAAGCCCACACAAAGCATGTAATGTCTGCCACGGCATTATTTATTTTTGTGTGCCGTAGTAGACCCAATCATCCAAATTTACGGCACTCCAGTGTTAAAGGTCTTGATGTCGTTAATGGTGTCGTACGTTCGGCTTTACGATCAATTTTAAGGTACTTAATCTACGGTTAATCCTAGCCTATCCACAATGTCAATGTTTCTATTTTATTTCTTGCCTGTGTTTATCGTGGATTTGCTACAGCCCGGGAGTAGGGCTAGGAGGACGATGAAAGCATTCTCAACTTCTGTCTGACCTGATTCTCATTCCACCGTAATAATAATATAATTTGTGAGACACAAGTCAAATAAAACAACGTGTTTTAATTATCAATATCTACCTGTTGTAATAATAATTCGTTGTACTCAAATAAAACACAAACACCGTTTTAAGAATAGGCCTATATAAATTTGAATGCACTGAAGAAAATAAAACAGCAAATGCTCTAAAAATACACCAATAAGGGTTGAATTTTCATAAAAGACCACGACCCCCCTAAAAAAAAATTTTGACTCGCTACGCTCGCAGAAGTTTCTGTTCACCCCTCACCACAGCAGTGTGCCCTCATTTTGACGCGCCCCCCCTATTCGAAATTCCTAGATCCGCCCCTGAGAAAAGCCACATTACAGAAAATGTAAATTCCTCTTAAACAACGAGAACATTCTTATTGCTATCTGTTTTGGTGTTTAGCTAAACCTGTCTAAAGCGTATATTGGCTTACGTGGGCCATCTTGTTTACGGTTTAACTATCGTTGAAACGGAAGTTAAACCACTATAATAATAATCGCGTCATTTTACAAGGGTAGCAAATTAGGCCCGAGGCCTTTTTCTAATTTGGCCCTTGGCACAGATCGTGCGAATGAGGAGAGGGGGGGGGGGCTCTGAAACAAGTATATCTTTGGTATGGCTACAAGTCACACACAGGGGCTCAAAATTCGTCAACAATCAAATTCAGGAATGGACACTAGAATTCCAAAACATGCATAAAAGAGTGGTCATCTCCATGATAACATTTCATACTTTTTTAATCAAGAAGAAATACACGATGCGATAAACACGTTAGTTTTATGGTATCGTTTATGTCATCAATAAATGTATGATGATCTTTGATCATTTCACGGTAAAATGATGCTGCTCATGACAAGAGAGCCTGAAGAGCATGAAAGGGGGCAAGATCATCAACTATCATGGAATTAATAAAATTGTATTAGTATGATGCGCTTGTCAATATTATTACTTGATTTTCATGTTTTTGCCAGTGTGATGGTTGATGCTGACTATTAAGGCAGTGCCAAAGAGAAGGGTATGAAATATCTATAAAGATTCTCCTGCAAATCTTTTTTGATATCAAAAAATATCAACGCAAGTTGATAAGGTAAAAAAACGAGGCTCTGTCGGGTTTTTTTTTTACTTTATCAACGAGTGTTGATATTTTTTGATATCAAAAAAGATGAGTAGGAGATTTTATTTATCACCCAATCCTTTCTTACATGCACAAATAAATAAATATAATTCTTTGCTATAGAATTCACTTTTACTGAACCTGAATACATTATGACGTAGTGGCACAATAATTTTATGACAGCAATTTTAACCACCGCAAAGTCCTTTTTATTGACATAGTGTTTCCATCAAGGTAAAAAAATAGTTCCTTTTTAATAAGAAAGAAGTTACTTTTAATAAAAAAATTAACTGTTCTTTCTTCGAACACATATTCCTTAAGCAATGGCCCGGGAAATCCCTCTACATATCTAATCAAATGAAACATTGTGAGGAGTATGATTTGCACGATGCCCCTATCACGCTGACAAACGCTATAATAGAAGACCTTTTACACACCACCGGCACCAACTATGTACAGTAAATAAATAATAACGAGTCAAAATTAACCAATAAAATTGTGATAAATATAAGTCAATTTGTAATATAAGTAATTTTACAATAAATCAAAGGTTAGAAAACGTTACAAGAATCAATCATTCATACATAAACACACATCTTTTGTTTAATTTTGTTTTGTCCAATAAACACGATTGGCGACTATTTTAATTTCTTTTGCAAAGAAACAAAATATTTGTTTAAAGAACTGTAAACACTGTGGGGAACCCAATCTGAACGACAGACTCACTCTACCTGTAGAGAAGTGACTCTGACAAAGTGAATAGCCATGCTAACCATATGACGTTATCTTAACGTCACAGGTCGCGAGGTCAACGCACAGAACTCAGGTTGAAAACAAACAAACGAAAGTAAATTGACTTCGACGAACAGAAAACCTGCGTCGTATCAGGGTTGTCTGTGCAATAAGACGGACGCAACTCGAGTTTGAATAATAAATTCCCGGAAGAAAACCGGATTTTAACAGAATTAGCACGTTTCAACAGACATTTGACACACGCGGGAGCCACCTATTGGCACTATTTTGTGCTTCGGTCGGGTCTATATCACATATACACAATATCAATTCTTCTAATGTTTTTAGCGTGGGGATTGGCTAATAGTTAATTTATTTCGGTTCTAGACAAGAATTTAAATCTTAAACGCAATTTTTAAAAATAGCCAAATTCTGGCTGGGATTACTGAGCAAGATGGTCATTCACTGTATACGTGCGAATAAAAAGCCAGCTACCATTTAATTTTCGTCACGTTAGGGAACCGTGTGCCGGCTATTCACATAAATGGTTAAAGGGGCAGTAGGTCTATTTATGCAAATCACCAAAATGACAAGTAGTCTTTATTATAACTTGTTTGAAAGTTTCACTTTCGGATATGATAGCTAAGTGATTTGGTTTACTGGGTAACGAAGCCCATTGGCAGTGCCGTAACTAGGGATAAATTTCTGGGGGGGGGGGGTATCCAAATGCCGATTTTACCGACGGGTCGATCAATAGAAAAAATGTGCTATTTTACATAGCTTTTAAAAAGCGGTTAGATATAATGACTACACTTTCCATGGGCGGATCCAGGAAACTACGAAAGGGGGGCGTACTTTGAGGGCGAAGCTCGAATTATGAGTGCCGCAGGTAGCGGAGCAGCTGTGGGGGGTCTGGGGGTCCTCGCCCAGATTTTTTTTAAAGATAAGACTCCTTATATGCGATTTCCTGGCATCTGATCTTCAAATATTAAACACAACTCCCACCCTATTTTCAGTGTTTTTTGTCTGCAAAATCATCAGGAACAGATCGGTAGCTTAATGCCTGAAGAATTTCTGAAAAAAAGTCCGAATGAAGGAAAGGCACTTGGTTTGAAGGAGGTAGTGATTTATGAAACAAGGTTGAAAAGATGAGCGTGGTTTTTTTTAGAATCTGGTCATGGTGATTCAGAAATCATGCTGCTCACAGAACTTTACCTGTCCCTAAAGTGAGCCCTTAGAATGCATATATATTCTAAGGGCTCGCTTACCTTACCAAGGGACAGCTAGATGACGGGTAAAATTCTGTGAGGTAATGTATATCCATGATCAGTCAAATTTGGTTAGGTACCATTTAGCCTACGTATATAAGTAAATGCGGAGGGTGGGGGGGGGTCCTCCCCCAGAATTATTTAAAAGATAAGACTCCATATATGCGATTTCCTGGCATCTGATCTTCAAATATTAAACACAACTCCCACCCTATTTTCAGTGTTTTTTGTCGATACAACTTTTTTTACAGCTTGTTGCCCCCCCCCCCCAGTGGATCCGCGCCTGCTTTCGAGGATTCTAGTTCAGAGAAGAATTAGTTAGAATTCAGAGCAGTTCCATACAGGGGTGTTTTGGTGAATTTAGACATTCGAAAGTTCGGTAATGAAAGAAACAGTGTGATACCGAAGAATCTGGTCGGTAAATCATGATTCAAATATTTGCTATATAACTCTTGAAATTTACCGACTAACGGTTTCGAAATTCCTGTAACGAAACAGTGTGATACCGAAGAATCTGGTCGGTAAATCATGATACAAATATTTGCTATATAACTCTTGAAATTTACCGACTGACGGTTTCGAAATTTCTGTAACGAAACAGTGTAATACCGAAGAATCTGGTCGGTAATCATGATAAAAACATTTGCTATATAACTTTTTAAATTTACCGACTGACAGTTTCAATTTACCGACAAAAACGAGAATTTACCGACTGAATGCAAACTAGTGGTTTCGAAATTCCTGTAACGAAACAGTGTAATACCGAAGAATCTGGTCGGTAAATCATGATACAAACATTTGCTATATAACTTTTTAAATTTACCGACTGACAGTTTCAAGTTACCGACAAAATCGAGAATTTACCGACTGAATGCAAAATAGTGGTTTCGAAATTCCTGTAACGAAACAGTGTAATACCGAAGAATCTGGTCGGTAAATCATGATACAAATATTTGCTATATAACTCTTGAAATTTACCGACTGACGGTTTCGAAATTTCTGTACTGTTCAGTGTAATACCGAAGAATCTGGTCGGTAAATCATGATAAAAAACATTTGCTATATAACTTTTTAAATTTACCGACTGACAGTTTCAATTTACCGACAAAAACGAGAATTTACCGACTGAATGCAAAATAGTGGGGGGGGGTACATACCCCCCATACCCCCCGGTAGTTACGCCTCTGCCCATTGGGGGAACTTCATTGTTCAAATGCGCATTGTTCAACGGTACTAAAAAATCGCGAAGATTACTTACAACGGCAAGAATATTAACACGAGTAGGCAGCGGTTGGCTGTAAAATTTAAATCTGTATTTCAACGAAAATGTATCAAAGGGGCTTAGGTGGTTGCACAGGACTAGAATAAATCTTTCTAGAGAACACGTACACAGAACTAGCCTGCTTATTGGTTCCCTAAAATACGCAGGAGGTGGCCATTATCTAGGCATTAAATAAAAGGCTATCTATAACGTGGTCGTGGTGGTAGTTATACTGTTACATAAGTTGCCGGGAGGTCTTTTTTCCTTGTCAATCCCGCAGACTTGAATAAAATCCGAACTTTTTCATGGTCTTCGTCTGGAAATTCTAGACTACAAAAGGTCCGGTCCCTAATCACTCGGCAAACCTCAGCAGACTCCTGTACCCTACATCTAGCCTCGATTGTATGACAAATTCCGCGATTGGAACTACTTTCAAGTGAAGGGTGTTTTGTCATACAATCTTTGAATGTCTAAATTTATCTCATTATCTTTAAACGAAAGACGGGGGTTGGGATAAAAATAATAATAATAATCTCGTCATTTTACAAGGGTAGCAAATTAAGCCCGAGGCTTGTTTCAAATTTGGTCCTTGGCACAGATCGTGCGAATGATTTCGACCATTACTGCAGGAAGAAACCGAAGAACTCGGGGGAAACCTGCCTGATCGGACGGGAGACCGAATATCCCTCTCACTTACAACGATAAAGTTCTTGCCATGAGCTGGGATTGAACCCTCAATGCATTGGCGAGAAGCCGCCTCTCTATCGCCACGGCTATCCGACCAGCTAACTAAAAGTCCACGTGTTATATCGCATCCGAATGACTTGGGATAATTTACTTATCAACCAAGAGAGCTACCAGTGGGTACCGGGCTGGTCTAGTGGTCTAGAGTGCCGCGCTTCGACCTCTAGCTGGCCGGCCACCTCTGGCTTGCGGCTGTGGTTTCGAGCCCTGATGTGAGCGTATGTGGCATGGAGATAGGGGCGCCTTCTCAACCTCATGGGTTTCCTCCGGGCACTCCGGTTTCCTTCCACTGCTAAAGACCCCTACGCGTAAGCGAATTATTGGAATAAAATTAAACCATATGTTAGTACCGAAATGACCTAGCTGTGTTGAGTGGACGTTTAACCTTAAATGAAAACTCTACACATTCTTCGAAAATCTTTTGAAAAGCGGCAAGTTTTCCTGATAAGTAAATCGATAGCCTCATCACAATTGTATGGGTGTAGGTATATATCACTTACCGCCATACAGCCGAAGCTCAACCGGAGGTTTGCGGAGTAAGTCCCTAACCATTCCACGACTACTGAGGTCCCCAGATTAGATAGAAATCAAAAGTAACCATATTCTGGATTTTATGTCATTGCTCCAATCTTATTAACACACTGGTCATATTATTATTTTGTTTGGGTTTTTTATTATTATTAATTTTAAAGGATTTTGTTTTACTCGTCTTCACTACACCAGAGCAGATAGACAATGGGAGTCCAACGAAACGAGATTTGAATCTGTTTTTTAATCAGATTGCCATTGCCTGATAAGACATATTTACAATGTTATGATTATCGCGAAGCAATTCAAATTTCTCTAGATGGTACTTCCATATTCTATTACGGTCTGGACTATACGACTTTTAGCGAAGAAATATGAGATTCTAGAATGTCGTGGTAATTGGTAAATAGGAATGGAGTGGAATGTCTTCATTTCGTGACGAAAATAGTAGGGTCATTTTTATTTCCATTTCAACGTGTGCAATTGGAGATTCGAGAATTTTTAACGCATGCAAATGTGCACACGGCTGGACAACGGTTTTCCGTCACAACCGAACGACTAGACACACTTTCCTTGCAATCGCCAGAGCTGTTATCTAAACCGTTCGTGCTTGTTAAATTAAAGGCGTATTTCCGACGTGCAACCGAATCCAATACAGATGGGCGTATTATATCGTATATGGGGGATCACGGTGGCTAAGTGGATAAGGCGCTGGTTCGCTAGCCTGGGGGTTGAATGTTCGATCCCTGCATTGGCCGAGAAAGTTCATCTCGATTTTCCGGCGTGATTTCCCCTTGTCAGTGATGCAGAAGGAGGGCCTGACAAGGACAGCTGCCTAGTCGTTCGGATGGGACGAAAAACCGAGGTCTCGTGTACAAATTGGAGTGCACGTAAAAGATCCCTTGGCAGTTGGAATTCGATATAAGAGTAGGCCGTAGCGCCGCTGCCCGGGCAAAAATTTCCCTCATAACACACTGTTTGGTGTATGCCCGTCTTCAATTAGCCCAGGTTAGGTGCTTAAGCGTAGGACGTTAAACCCATTTCATTCATTCATTCATTATATCGTATATGCTTTCAACTATAGTAATTCTACTCCATTAAATAATTTCATAGATTCAAGGAACAGACACTCTTCCGTGACACAGTATATATACGTGTGATTTAGTCTAGGTTGAAATAGTTCGAATATTTGCACTAATGCAATATGTTAAGATGTGGTTCCGAGGGAAATCGTTGTCACTATGCGTAATATGTATGATAAGAAAATAAGGAAATGAGAATGCTTGAAATAGAGCAAGAGAGAGAGAAATGGAGTTTAACGTCTACTCGACAAAACTAGGTCATTTCAGGAATAACATATTTTTTTTTTAAAAATTCATCTCAACTATTCGCTTGTGCGTAGGGGTCTTTAGCAGTAGGGGGAACCTGAGGACCCGGGGAAAACCCTTAAAGATGCATTCCCGGGTACAAACCTTGTGATTTGACGATATATTTGGACTAAACACATATTTAAAGTAACCAATCTATCAAAAATTTGCTTCAATTCCCTTTCAAAACTCTGTTTTCGCCGGGGATACCTATAGCTGTAAGTGAGCTGTTGTTAAACGTAATGTCTGCCAACTTAACTTCATTGTGGGAGGGTCCATATTTCAAAATGTATATATCATTACTTACTTTGCATTTACCATATTATTTAGGCCTAAAAAAAAAACTTAATTATTTCTGTCAACTTCTTTTTACACCTTTTAATTGCAAAGTATTTTGTACGTTGACAACCCGCAATGTTCCCAAAACCGCCTAACCATTTGAGCAAGAAATAACAAATGCCCCCTGACCTAAGCTAGCAGACAATAAGCCAGCAAATCCTGTCGGGTTGACAGTTAGTGATTCCCTGACAATATTGCCCAGTCCTTGCCCCATGGGCGATTTTCGCGTAATCTTGTATTTTTCTAGTAAGATTGGGTGTCTATACTTTTCATAAATACCAAATTTGCCATACTTTTATTGGAAATAACCAGCCGATAAATACTTTGCTGGGAACCCATCTTTAAGGTTGGACAGGCGACCCTACTCCTTGTCACGCCAGTTGACTCAATGACAGGCTTTGAATTACGAAGAGCACGTTCAGTTTAAAATCTATATGTTTCGTTAGAACTTTTTCGAATTATTTAAACAAAATTTCATATAGATATATTCCTCCTTAAGTTGATGAGAGTGAAATGGGTAATTTGTTTGCCTTAAGAAGGAAAAGGGAAAATATGAACAACATATTAAAATCTAGTCCATTTATAAAAAAACCCAAATAATATCATAATAACAGTGCTATGTTGAGTTTACTGGAATCTGGATCCACTTAAAATCAAAAGAAAAACTTAAGAAACAGAAATATGTCCATACAAATTACAGAAGTTGTTTTCAAGTATAGAAAAAAAGAATATTTATTGCCAGAAAAAAAAGAAAAAACCCACATACCTCTGATTCGATATTCGTTAAAATCCATCGCTGCCTGTTGTGTCGTTTTTTCTTGTTATTAATTTAAAATTTCACGTCTGTGGTATGATTTATAGACAAGAGCTAAACAAAACTTCGAAAATTTAGTAAAAGCTACCAGTACTTGAAAGAGTTCTTAAAAAAGAAATTATTTCTTTTGGCAAAAAGAGGTTAACGCGAAAGGCTGTTCAATGAATAAAGGTGTTTTCACAATCGATTGATGAGTATGGCAAGATAGCAGTGTAGTTCCTTAAACACACGTTTCCTTCGTCGATTTGTTTCTTAGACAAGTTATCGGTAAATCACGGAGGCAGCTGAAAGCAATGTACCGGTAGAAGAAGTTTTGTCTTATTAACCGCATTTGGATTCATTCTGTTATTGGTCGCCTTGAATTGTGGGTCGTGACAACGTCACACGCACCTGTGTTTTTTCATTGGTTGGTAAGTAAGGTGGGGGTTTTCCTATACTCGTAAATTGCATTTGGTAGCATAGGGTATATTTTAAGCGCCTACGCCGTTTCGAAATAGATTCTTTATGTGTCTTTAGTTATTTATTTGGAAAGTCTCGCTGATTTCAGATTGCCAAAGAAGAATGAATAAAAAATCAAGGCGAAATTGGCAAATCAATGAAGGTAGTTGAGTCTGTTATCATGTGAAGGTCCCTCTTTCTCGTTCAGTTTGAGATTTCTTTTTAAAGCATTCGCCCAAACCACTCTCCATCCTTTTATAATTTTTCAAAAACATATAAGCCTACAGGATATTGGATCCAAATGGCTGTGGCTTATAAAGCAGGTGTAACACGGCAGGGCGAATACATATAAGATGAGTGCCAAAGCTCTTGAGTGCGGATCAGAAATGTGTCAGATCTCCGACGTCCCATGAAAATCCGCGCCGTTTTGAAGCAGATTCTGATAATTTCGGGCCAGATTTACCACCAGGAGGAGACTAGGTCGTCATTTTGCTGGTAATGATAACGTCATGTCAGCTGTGATTGCCTGTGAAAGAATTGTGTAGGGTGGCTGAAGAAAAGTTGGTAAAGGGTGGGGGGTACACCTCGAATGGGACTAGGTAGAACAACAAATGAAAACCATCGATTGACTTTTACAAGACTTTCACAGATAGGCTTAGACTATTTTAGCCAGCCCTCGTACATAAACACAACACAAGTCTAGATGAAACTCAAAAATAAAATGTCTTTCGGTCTCTCTCATCTCCACTCATCTCACTCTTGCCAGAGCGGCTTACATCTGAGAGCGTTACACCCTATCTTCCAAAAAATAGCAATGGATCGGCTCATTATTATTGTAAAATAATCATTACAAACTGCGTTTAATATATTTTATGGTTCGATAACGTCCCTTGAATCTAGATGGCATTTCACATAAGCTTTCTTGTGGTGATAGATAGCTGCATGGTAACCAGTTTGTTCACAACAAATTTAATGGCGCTATTAATTTTTTATTTGGTATAGTATTTATGAATGAAATTTCCAATAAATAATTATTATTTTATAACGGATGTTTTAATAATAGAGAATGTTCACCCGTCGTCCAACTCACTAAATGACTAGTATAAATTAAAACATGGGCGCACGGGCTTGATGAATCAGACTGCTGTAGCTGCATTCACAAATAATAATTGATTCCCGAAAAATATCGCCCAGGGTAATGTGACTCCAGAATGAATGAATGAAATGGGGTTTAACGTCCTACTATTATGCACCTAACAGGCTAATGCAAGACGGGCATACGCCATACAGTGTGCTATGAGGGAAATTTTGCCCGGGCAGCGGCGCTACGGCCTACTCTTATATCGAATTCCAACTGCCAAGGTATCTTTTACGTGCACTCCAATGTGTACACGGGACCTCGGTTTTTCGTCCCATCCGAACGACTAGGCAGCTGTCCTTGTCATGCCCTCCTTCTGTATCACTGACAAGGGGAAATCACGCCGGAAAATCGAGATGAACTTTCTCGGCCAATGCAGGGATCGAACATTGAACACCCGACCCCCAGGCTAGCGAACCAGCGCATTATCCACTTAGCCACCGTGATCCCCAATGTGACTCCAGACAAAATGTTCTAATCCACGGTCAATTCAGTACACATTCGTGGTAGTATTCAGTTAGAAAAGGGTAAAGTGAGTGTAATACATGTATTAGAATTTGGAAAATTTATTTTGCAAACTTTACCCGCCTACCTGAAAAGTCAGCCCCCCCCCCACCCTCAGCCCGTTTCAGCGTCTACTTCTATGGCGGTTATCACAGACACCAGTAGTGTGTTTGTGTGGCGTGGGGGGGGGGGGGGGTAGAAACTATCTTATGTTTTTAGAATATGCTTATGAGTTATTTTCATTATTAATCAATTGCTATGGATAGGTTAACTGGAATTTCTTCCATATTTAAAGCTAACGTCCTATTTGGTAGTGGATCTTAGAGAAAACATTTATGCTAATATAACTTACATAACAGCATAGCTAGATTTGTGTATTTTAGACAGAATAAAGATGCATAGAAGCAAAAATGTTTATGTTTAGATAAGGGGCGGTATTTATAAACATTCTAAGAGTTGAAATCAACTCTTAACTGTCAGAAATTACTCCTAACTTTGTAGATTTCCCATAGACCTATTTATAAAACATTTTACTTTAAGAATTACTCCTAACTATGACACATATTTAGGAGTCCTCCTGTAGCACTCCTAACTTGTTAATAGTACTCTTATCTTGGTTAACATGGCCGTCCGTGTACGCCGCCTACGAGAGTTTAAAACAAGCAGAGATGTCTTAGTGGAGTTAATAAGGAGATATCGAATGGACATGGGTTGGATTCTTTTTGTGACAGATTTAGTTTGGTTAGTACCCAACTCTTACATTTAGTTAAAAGTAACTCTAAGACCCTTTATAAATATTTCTAGAGAGTAACTTTTAACTAAATGTTGTTTTAGGAAGTCTTAGAGTAAAAGTTAAGAAAACTCTAAGAATTTTTATAAATACGGCCCCAGGCCCGTAGCCAGGAAGTTGGGGTGTTGGGGGGGGGGGGCAATGATGTTTTCGGGAGGGCCAACTAGCATGGGCATCTGCATGAATTTTGCGGTAAAGGCCAATTTTCTTGTGATATGGGGGGGGGGGGGGCAGGACTCAGTATTGGGAGGTCAGTTACCCCACCCACCCCCCGTGCCACACCCTGGCTATGGGCCTGGTTTAGATAAGCATTAGTCGGGAGTCCTCCAGTCAACATGATCATTGGCCCATGCTGTCAATAAGCATGAGTGAAGACTGTGAAGACTGGGTAATTAATGGAAAAAACAATACAATGCATATCAATTTAAGCAGATTGGGGGATATATTTCATTCCTGGACATCCATTAGTATTATAAAAAGTTGACAATAACATTAACGAATTAGAGAAAGAGTCTTTGCGGATATAATCTTGACAATACGTATAATTTCAAGGAGATGGGATGAAGTTTGTCGCCAGGGTGTTCACAAAGTTTACAGAGTGCACAGAAGAAAATGACCTTCGAACTTATTGTCGGAAATCGACTATTATATTCAATTGCATTTTCGTCCCACTAATTATATCTATTGAGAACGAGGAACCTTCAGAGTTAATCAAACTTAGCAATAAAGTATAGACACCATTTATTCTGCAGTGTTATTACGATCACCCCTTTCTGGGTCAGAGCCTGCCAAACCACATGACATTAGAGGGATTCTCGTTCTGGTCGCCCTATCCATATGGCCTTATTGGTGTTTCAGACTAGTTCTAGTTTAGAGGACAAAATGTTTCTTATTTTGGTGTGTTTAACATCAAAATGAGAAATAGCGCCACCGAAAATGACGCACGCCACGGGATATTTGACAGCGACTTTGATTCCGACTCTAAAATTTTGCGGTGAGGGTCTGTCAAACTCCAACAACCACCGCTGCGCTAGCGCGTGTGGCGCTCGCAGACTCCTTTGGGCTCCCTGCTTCACCGGTCGCTGGTCCGCGCTCAATAACTCGGGCATTATGTTGGCGCCCCCAACCACTCTGCTGCATCCCCAGTTTTAAAATCCTACATACGGCCCTTGCTTCAGGGCCACATGGGTCGGTCTGGAAAAGGGGCATAAGTTGATTGTTGAACATTAAACAAAAAAAAAATTCTACCCACAAAACAGGAACACAGCCTCTACAAAACTAGGTAATATCCAGTTTAATACTTTATCGCGTTTCTAGTTGCATCATGTGACAGCACAAGCCCAAAATAGTGTATATTCTAAGCCATCCTTGATCGGTTGTAAAGTTCTCAATTTGGTATCCTTCTCCCAGCAATACTGTTCCAGATCAAGTTCGAGTGGATTCCGATCTTCCAGTGAACGCCACACAATAGCTTGGTGGTGAGCTCTTTTTACGTTCTCTGCAACGTTGAGCAAGATTACATGGTTTGGGTGGGGAATAATGACGATACATTTCTAGCGTGTTTCAGACATAGATTTTTAGAACTCAGTCCATAACAAGCTGGCATAAATACAGTGGCCTCTGTAAGCAATGATTCTACTGGAGTGTCTATTACTCCGACGAGTGACTGTTGATTTCCCCACGCCGTAGCCGAATGTAACCGAGACACGTCCAGTAAGAGCATGAGCTAGCAGGATTTCAATGATAATTAACATGTGTTTCTCCGTAGTTTGACCAATGTCAGTCAACGGTTGTTCTTTCCTAGATTGGCGATTCCACTGTAACCTTGTTTTGGGTGGAGCTCTTGCAAATTGATGAAACACACTAGAAGGTACATGTATATTATATGCATCCAAAACTGTACATGTATCGACATCATCCCACCTAAACCCTGTTGTCTAGCTTCAACGAATGATGCATTAGTAGCGAACATAAAGATATGACATTGCAAAGCTATTGAGTGGCGTTTGCGGGAACGGGTACACTTGCTCCGGAGTCTGTCATGTGGCTCATCAGATGTGGATTCAAGGGTAACAGATCATGTAGTACGTGTGCTTGTAGCTGCACTAGGCTTGTGCTGTCACGTGTTGCAGCCAGAAACATGGCTAAAGTGCGGGTATAATTTTTTCTTTTAAATGTTCAACAAGCAGCTCGTGTCCCCCTCTTAGGACCAACCAATTAAGGCATGACCCCCCCCCCCCATAGGGCTGTGTGTGGTGTTATCCTATCACTCATACGCTCATATGTCAAGAAATATACAGTTTGTCTCTAGATTTAGTTTGGTTCGGTGAAATAGTCGCCCCCAATTGTCCCTAAAGAGTTAAAGTGCCATATTGTCTGGCATGTTTGATTTTACTATCATCTAATCAGCCCACAACATAATTAATGATTTAGGTGTATTCCTTGTCCCCAGAAACATACGGTTAGACACCAAAATTATCATCCTAGAATAAATACTATGGGGGCTTAGGGGATATTTTGATATAGTGGCCGTCTTGGACGCCGTCTTGAATTTCTCAAAAAGCTCAAAGGTGACTGAGGTTCAACCGGCAGATTCTGAACGAGGACACCCTTGGCTACTAAAATCAATCATAAAAAAAAATTGTAAAGTTCAGCCGGACTATAAGAACGTCCTATCAGTAGCACATTGACGGAACACAACCCAAGCAAATGAACCGATTTTTTTGCCGGTTTTTTCTCGGGGAAAATGGGCCGCCTGTTTCCGCATTATCTTGCACATTCAATCAAACCAAAATTTCGTATTGTCATGTATTGGGTGAAATTACTGCGCACAGTAGCTACAATGGCCAGTGCATATAAGAAGGAAGTTAACATCTTGCATTACATATAAGCAATGATTATCACTGTCTTTTTGTACTTTATTTTGCATATGCGAATTTTCCTTTATTGTTGTATACCACCTCGCTTCAAAGGAGGGGGCCGGTTTGATTTTCGAATACTGAGTGGGCCGATTTTTTGATATAAACCGGTTTCAAGTTTGGTCAAAATTGTGACCTGTGTAATGTCCACAAACAAACTTTGGACGGACGAGAAGGGTGACGACAATATACGAGAGGGGTGACGACAATATACGTCCAGATAAAAAGGAGGCATATAAAACCAGAATAAGAATCGGAACATAAATAAGGATTTTCCACAATAAAGAACATTTTAATGTTATTTTATTTATTTATAGTGTGTGACATTTGGTTATGATATAATGCATATATACACTGTAAATTCTGTTATGAACATGATCAACATATAAAAGCTCCCAGCTTGTTTTGTTATCATACAATAATTGAATAATGGTAAATTGATATAAACAAATGATAACATAACCTTTATTATTAACTTGATGATTTAATCAAAAGTTGACATACCGTACAATCTACAAATAAGATCTTTAAAATGAATAATTTTATTTTTAAATTTAAAATTGTAAAAAAATTGTTTCATTCAAAAATTTCGAAAAATCTTTGATTCTAAACAATTTGCAAAATAAAAAACAATGTTTCTTGTTTCTGTATTTTGTATTCACAAGTATTAAGAAAGCCCACAATACTCATGAAACCCATTAAATCTCTTCAATTTCTAAAAGAATATTGACATAGAGATTTATAGTCACATGTCTGTGCCAAATGTATTACATTACAGCTAGGCTATTAGCCTTGATGGCTAATAGCAGTATGCACCTCACTTCGGAATTTATATTGAAAATAAACAAAACACATGAGTTAATTGTCAGGCATATTAAATGTCAAAACAAATAGTATTATAGTTATTCTAAAGGTTCTTGAAAACAAAAACTGATTCAGGCCCAATGAATGGGTTTTAAATATTTTTACTTTTAGGCACCTTTTGTTGATGCAGGGATTCTGTTTCAACCATATATACCGGACATGTCCTTTATGGATTGGCAAAAGTCTGAATGTGAATATTGTCACTGTAATTCAAAGTTTGAAGTACAGTGACATAATATACGAAATATTTGATAAAAAATGGAAATATCAAGGTTTCCAGAGTTTTAACAATCCATCTTCAGAATATGTAGCTATTAAATTTTGATGTGGATGATGAGATATACCTATTACGTCTTTTTCATGAACCTGGAAATAGAAAGAACAACATGGTTACACCAATATCAACACTATCTGCAGGCATAAAGTTCTGTTGGATAATAACAATTTTTCAGTTGCTTTTGAACAGTCACTTCTTTACCAACAACAAAGTAGCGGCAGATGTTTGGTTATTAATAATAATTCACAGACTTACAGTTAATGTTCTTTCTAATTTTCCTGTTGATATACTGAAACAATATAACACCATATCTTCTCCTGTACAATAGATCCATTCACCTCTTGGTGATACTGTGGCACATACAAAATCTCCTCCTTCACGTTTACCACTTGAAAAACTCCTAACAATCTATAATACAACACAATATACAATTACATTATGCTAGGTTGGTGTTCATGTTTGTGTTCAATGATCTCAACTGATCTAAATCATAATTTCAAGAAAATAATTAGCTTCACAAATATCAATT
Source organism: Patella pellucida (assembly GCA_917208275.1). Lineage (NCBI taxonomy): Eukaryota > Metazoa > Mollusca > Gastropoda > Patellidae > Patella > Patella pellucida. The sequence goes on along the minus strand of OU795039.1, from coordinate 53,646,771 downwards.
ATATACTACAAACATCGTCTGCTCATTACCCCAGTTCTTTTTGCTTCTGTCAAACATTTTTTTCTCCAATTTTGAAAGAGGCAAAATATACCCGAAGAGCCAATTCACAACTTTAAACTTGGACGCATCCATATTCTCAAGCAGACCTGATTCAGTAATTTTAGCATGCAAATGTTGATTCAGACAGCATTTGATTCCAGCATCTCAAAATATATATTTTATGTTTGACTTACCTGCCCCTGTATGTTCATTAAGACAACTGTATTAGATCTGTTACATACTACAAACTGTTCAGCATTTCTAACTAATGGATGTATACTATGTACAGTTATATCTGTACTAGATGTTCCACCTAATGATTTAAATGTACTCTGACATTCTGTTGTTTTTATATTCCAGATCTTTATAGTACCATCTGAACTAGCACTGTCAAATAAATAAATATCGTTATCCAAAATCTTATCAAATTATAGTTTTAAAAACAAAAAATTAATGTGTCATTAAATTAAAGTGAACAGATGGGTTTTTATATAACTCTCTATCTATTGAAATTAATGAGACTGGCTGAACACTATAATTTTTTCAAAAGATGTAACCCTTAGAACCCAAAATACCGCAGAACTGGCTTGACGTTGTATCGCATATATCCAAAATGTCAGTTTTGCGGCTGGGGGTGTGTCAAGCTCCAATTACGTTGACGTCATAATTAATATGACGTCCTGTCAATCCAGGGAGGAACATGCAACACCCCATGTATAGTCAGGGTTCAAAGGGTTAAGTTGGAAAAGAAATTTTTTACTTTTCCAGTAATCAGCTAGTTAAAAATGAGATAATTATAGAGAGTGTAACGTCCTCTGATGCCGAACTAGGATTTTAGGAGGACCGGAAGAAGGCATACAGCAGTAGACCTAGCATAATTTTGGATAAAACCTATCTATAAGGTTACATGCAACCCTACTACATTCCACATCATAAACAAGTACTGATTGGCCTACCAAATTTCATATGTCTATTTTTTTGTGATGATTCTATTTTACACTGATATTACGGTCTACTAGAATAGTAGACTGGCCCAGTCTCTTCTATTTATTTTATATTTCGATTAATATAAAAGTATTAATTTTTAGTAAACCAACACTTTCGTTTCCATTAGTATAAAAAAAAAATTGAGTAAACCTGTAACCAGCACCAGAGACTGGACAATTTGCGAGCTTCACAATAAAATAGGCGTTCCTGTCATGTTTTACGTTGTTCCTTATTTGGAATGATTGACAGTTATCAAGCAAGCCCCGAGTCACGTGACATGAATCATGTGTCTCGACTGGAGTGCAAAGCAGTCATGCTTAGACCGTCTGAGGGTTGACGTCACGTTGTTGTTAGATATGTCGTGATCCATGCACGACGTCACACGACCTACATAATGCAGGTTGACCTACTAGATGAGAATGAAGCTCTATTTGCCCAGTCTCTAGAGATTAGGGTTTTTTTCGGGTTTTTTTTGGAGAGGACTGGCCAATTTTTGGTGTGTGGAGGAGACTGGCCACCAGTCCACTAGAATAGGTATAAACGTGTGTTGCTGTCCCTATATTTCCAATATAAATATCAGTAAAGGAAATAAGTCTTGGGGTTAAAATTTAAACTTGCTACGGCGTGCACTCATAATCAGCGAACACTCGCTTCAACGAACACCAAAAAATACCCCCGTGCGATTTTTAAGTAATTTAACCTCTACTAAACACGCACCTGTTCAACGCGTGCAGCGGGCACTTATATTAGCTCCCGGTCATGCTATTTCATCTATTAAGCGAACACATCTTGGAGAATCCCGTTCTCGCTTGAGCGAACGAGGGACAATCACGTTCTCGCTTAAACGAACGATACTGAACAGTCTTGACATGACTTACTCACTTGGCTTGAAATAACTACTATCACTAATTAACACTAAGAAATGGTCTGAATTTATAACGCGTGCAACGGGCATCATGATTAATTCCCCCCGTCAAAATTCTCTTGTTTCAACGGTCACGATTTTACTAATAAAATCAACAAGCATCGCCTATTCAACGGCCATTGTCGTTCGTTCTTTGTAACACTCCCGCTAATCCCGTGAGTAGTAGTTAATTAACTGGAACCCCACTGATCAGGTAAAAAGAAATGTAAAAATAACAATCAACCCGGGATTATCTGTTTATTAATCTTTTGTTTTATTAAACGACTAACCTGATCATAGTTTGCACGCGTAACGACACTGATTGATACTGATTGAATAAAATAAAAGGATACCGAGTTATTAAACAGACGTTTTTAGCGCCCCCTATAATATTACATACAGAGTTACATCCCCTGTAAAATCGGGGATAAAATCCGCGAATGGTTTTTGTCCATGATAAAATAACATTAATTCATCGATTTTCTTCACAAAAATGGATAAATATTATCGAATGCATCACGATGGTAGACAGTAGTATCTAAGGTTGGTACAGAATGACAAGTTTACCGAAGTTATGTTCGAGATTTTAGTAAAGAATCTTCGTTTGGCGCAAGATTCAGCGACGGTCAAATTTATCGATGCAAGTATTGATGTTCGTTCCCGATTTTATTAAGTGGTCGCGTAATAGCTAAAATAGTTGGGGTGTGAAATACTCAACTTCACGGCATTTTGAAACGCTTTTAGACGCTATGATGAAAGTAAAAGAAATATTGGGGGACATGAGTTCCAGTATTACTAACATGTATACGAGACTCCTTTGAATTTACAACTAGATAAAAAGTACATGTTTTGTTATTGTAATACTACACGAATAAAAAATATATGCAGTCTATATACGAGACTCCTTTGAATTCACAACTAGATAAAAAGTACATGTATTGTTATTGTAATACTACATAAATAAAAAATATATGCAGTCTATATCTTTAATTTTTTGTGGTAGGGGTTGGGGCAATATATGCAGTCTATATCTTTATTTTTTTGTGGTAGGGGTTTGGGCAATATTGTACACCTTTATTCAAAGAGCACCTCCATTAAGCAGGCATTTTGAAATTTCCCTTGGGTGCCTGCTGAATACAAGTTCTACTGTAAATACCTTATAACAAGATGTCCATCTGGAGTAAAAACTGCATCATTAACAAATGATGTATGACCACGGAATTCTTTTAATGTCTTTCCTGATTTTAAACCATTCATTCTGTATGCATAAAAATCATATATTAAATAGTTTTATATTAAATACAGTATCTAAAACATCTAAGTTGGATTTATGTATGTAAAGCCAAGCAATTTCAACACAAGTTTATAACGCACTGCAGATTAACTATATGACAAAAGGAAGGCCTTCGTGTGAAAGGAGTGCAGTCGCTTTCTCTCTCCTTGACGCGTTTGAATGTCAGTCTAGGTGCGCTTTTTATTGCTCGGCTCAAAGTCTACCCCCCCCCCCAAAAAAAAATAAGTTGGAAAAATATACCGGTAATGAAAATACTGTCAATATCGACAATCAACTTGCCTGTCGGGTTAAATAACTGTCATACCTTAGTGACAATTGGACATCTGGTTCATAATCCGAGTAATAAGCACATTTAACAGTAATTTTGATTATTCAGTAACACAATAAAACAAGCTGGCTGGTTATTTATAACAGGTCCAGTAAGTTTCCTTTGTGAAAATAAGCCATGTGGCGAATGAAGACATCTCGCTGCTCGATCCATACAAATTTCAAGTAGATAATAAAATAAGTACATGTAGATCATACATTTTATGGTTTCACTGACTATTTGCATTTAAATAGTCATTGAATAATCCCCTGACTGATCATAGATTATCCTGAGAAACAGACATTAATAATAAATATTTCCGTCCGGATATCCAAAACCTTGTGATTCCTGATAACATGTGACTTAAATCAGTAGGAATTAGGTCAATAAACTAACATTGCTAGATTTAGTTTTAAATTGAATTTGGGTTTTATGCTTTTTTATTAAATACAGATGCTGACAGGGAGTTATTTTTAAAAATATTGTCCTAATTATTTAAGGCTATGGCATAGTCATACAGAATTTTCTTTTATATCAAGCAATTTCAATTATGGTTACCTTATATACAAATAATACAAACACAATAATTTGTGTTTTAAAAATGAATAAATGCCATGGTGTTTTCAGCTTATTTTGGCTATTGTATTTTCTGATCCTGGACGTTGTGGAAAGTCCTAATTTTGATTGACTGATGAACTATATCTGTTTATCGATCAAATAAACAAAGACAGTATAATTTATTCAGGAATATTACTGACTTGAATTTCAAACCGGCATGTGAAATAAATATAGAAAATTTGCAGAAACATGTACCTATTTGTCGTTATTTTTTGTGGTAATAACATATTATATTACCCTATCCAGTGTACGACATTCACCATAATAAATTACTAAGAATAATTTTTGTTGAAATCTAGTTATATTAAAGTTAACAGGAGCTTCTAATTACCATATTTCCTACCTGGAACTCATTTGACCCAATTCTGACAGGTTAGATTCAAAATGGATTAAGATACCTGTTCTTACAACAAATCAAATGCTAAAAAGCTCTCCTGGAGAGATTCAAGAGAGCGATTTACACTTTTTCCAATTTCATGAGAGCTTTTTTCTGACTCTCGAGGAATTTATTCACGTGAAGGCCTGACAAGGAAATAAAACATGAAATGAAATCAACTTGGTTATCATTAATTAATTTAGTCATTTTCAAAAAAATCTAAGAAGAATAAAATCTTACCGTATTGTTTGATCAAAAGAGGCACTGAGTAACTGACTGTTGTCTTTCGCAAAATATAGAGATGTAATACCTTTACTGTGAGCTCTTTCAAATTTACGCAAACATTGTCCAGTGAGTATTTTATAAACCTGCAATATTATATCTTATATTACACTCAGATGTAGAAAATATCTAAACTAGTTTATAAAGACTTATAAACAGCAAGAAATGATTGAACAGCAAGGAGGAAGTATGTCAATGCTTTTCCTTTTATGTATTATTGACATCTATATAAATGTGTATTATTTAACTGAAATCTGTAAATGTATTCTACTGCTGAAGAGGACTATTAAGGGCAGGTATACAGCTACATGTAATAAAAAATTTTAATACTTTTAAAGCAGATATATTTTATATATCTTTTTTATGAATTTATCTTCTCTGAATTAAAGTTCTTGTACTTTTTCTGCTTTAAACTGTATTATTTTGTGGCTAGACTATGTTAAATGTCAAATTTATTTATCTACCATCTATAGCCAAAGGCTACAGAACCATAGCACTTTCATTAAAAAAAGAAGCAAACTCATGTGAACAGAAAGTTGTATTACACAGTTTAATGTCAGCACAATTTTTATTCTATAACTACATGCCAATACAAGCAAATATCATTAAATACAGCCATTGAATGCAGCCATTAAATAACCTATAGCTGTATTCAATGGCCATTGAGTGAATCCCTGCCGCTATCGCTCGTGGATTGCGCAGAGATACACTCTCTTGAACCATAACCCGAGCATTGAGTTCTATCTATATATTCAAATATTTAAATAAACATACCTTTATTTTTCCATCTTGAGCACCAGTGGCTAACATTTCTGAATCTCTACTAAAGCTCATACATAAAACAGCATCATCCATCATCATAAAATTATCCTGGTAATGTAATCACGTTTATAGCAGGATTCAATCAATTCAATGTACAGAATTTGGAAAATACTTAAAAATCTGTGAGGTTACATTAAGAGAGAGAGGGTTTAACGTCCACTCGACACAAACTAGGTCATTTCGGGACTAACATATGGTTAAATTTTGTTTCAATAATTCGCTTGCGTGTAGGGTTTTTTAGCAGTGGGGGGGAACCCGAGGATTCGAAGAAAACCCACGAGGTTGGACGTCGATCCTACTCCTTGTCATGTACAACGAGGGATTCGAAACAATGCCAGTTGACTCAATGACAGGCTTTATGATACAGCAAGCATGTGCTAACCATTTGGCCATCCACCCCCCAGGTTACATTAAAGAATTTCATCAAAATGTAACATACATATCATTTAATGGACAAAATTTGTGACCAATATATTTTAAGAAAATGTATTAATTCGAAACAATGCCAGTTGATTCAATGACAGGCTTTATGATACAGCAAGCATGTGCTAACCATTCGGCCATCCACCCCCCAGGTTACATTAAAGAATTTCATCAAAATGTAACATACATATCATTTAATGGACAAAATTTGTGACCAATATATTTTAAGAAAATGTATTAATGCAACCTGGAGTGAGAAAAAAAGGGTTTAATGTCGATTCGACACAAACTAGGGGTGCACTTTGGGTTCTTTAACTATGTGTGGATCCAGAGAAAAAACAAGATGTTAGACAGTCAACTAAATTTCTTGTCACGCCACTTAACTCAAGATCTTGTGATTTAGTGTGCAGGTCTTAAAACATTCGGCCAACCAACCTCCCCTTAACATAGCAAAATCTGATATATAACAATTTACCTGTGCTTGATATCGTAAATCCTTTCTTATTTTTCCTGTTGTAAAATTCCAAACTTCTATAAAACCATCAACAGAGCCTGTTACTAGGTACTGACCATCTGGTGAAAATCTAGCACATTCAATATGAGCTTTCTGACCAAACTAAATATACAAATAAATATCTTTCATTATAAAACATTGCACTAAATACAAAATAAATAGCACAAATGAGTGTCTTGTTAATAACTGGTTATTGATGAAGATTTATTTTAAAAGTTCAACCATTTGGTTTCCAATAGTAAACAAACCCCCCTCTCCAACAAACAGGCATTCTCCTTTATTTACATACAAATAACATGATGTGTCAAGGGAGATAACCCCTTCTGTGTCACCTCCAAAATATCAAATCTAGGAGACAATAGCACTGTTAATATTCTTAAGAACTCGGGCATTAAAAATGTATGAAACTCAATCAATGGTCTATGAGTCATTGTATATATTACTATTAGGAACAAGTTTTATACCTTAATTGTTTTACTCAGTTGTGTTGGATATTTCTCCTCATCTTGTTCTTTAACAGCAGCTTTACCACGGAATACATCAATTGTTGTACCTTAAACATCCAATAATAATAATAAGTTAAACAAGTGTACTTCTAATGCAATATTACCTTTTAATTATTATCAACTGATGAAATGATTATTTTTTCAACTGATAAAATAATTATCTTTTCAATTGATGAAATGATTATTATTTTCAATTGATGAAATAATTATTTTTTCAACGGATGAAATGGTTATTATTTGTAATTTATGAAATGATTATTAATACATGATATAATATTACCGTACCAGGTGGTAATAAACCTTGATGTTGTTGCCATTTTAAAGCTTGACCTAACAAAGCCAACATACGAGAAGGTGGTACAACATTTACTTCACCAGCTAAGGCTTGAGATATAGCAGTACGTCGCTTTTCCTTTGTTTGACCTTCAGGATAAGCCTATAAATATATAAATCAATATATAAATCAGATGTCAGAAATTTGTTTATAATGGACACGTGAAAAAATTATAAATTTTCAACAATTTTTAACTGGTCAAGATACTCACAAAATCACACTGACAAAGACAGTAAAGAACAAATTACAAAGTACAGTCTTTGCCAGATGGTTTAAAAATTCTATATTTGCAAGATTATCAAAGTAAAAACCTGATGGTAAAAATACCAAGAACTGGATCAACAAGTTTATTCACTTGAAAACTTAAACATCTGTGTTTTCTCAAATCCTTTGATTATATTTTTTCACATATTTGGATGCCAAACTGCCAACTCATCATACTTCCATGTCAAAGTTCAACAAAGAGCATAATGTTCCAACAAAATGATCATTAGAACACGAACAGGAAGTAGTTTCTATTATACTCTGTTGTAGGTAATATCTAGCTCCTTTACAGTCTCTTCAAGCAACAAACAGTGAAAATTTGCTTGAAAAGTGTTCTACTCTAGTCGACAAACTAGGCTACTTAGCTCTTAAAGATGCATTATGTAAGATACAGATTTAAATAGCTGACCTGAGAGTTCTTGCTATAATAGTTTAAAAATAGATAATGAAAAATGAATATGGAAAATTTCAGTCAAATTACTTCATTCTGAGCAAATTTATGTCTGTTTGGAGAATAGCAGTCTTGATAGTACCGGTAAACAAAGTCTTGATTATCCATTTTTTAATTGAATTATTAAATGCTAATCTTGTTTCAATCCTTTGAGAATCATGAGCATCAGGGTCCGTATTCAAAGGTTTTCTAAAAGTTAAGTAAAAATACTTAATTTTTCCACTTAACCAAGTGTCTTACCTTAAATCGGTATTCAAAGCCTCTATTTTTCATTTGCTTGGCTATGTAAAAACTTAACTCCACACTTAAATTATGGAAAACTCACATTCGCCAAAAAGCATGAACTTTCAATTTATGGACTACCCTCCACTGCCAAAAATCACGAATTTCTAACATTGCAAGCAAGTTATGCCCCCTTAAGAGCATCAACTTTACTCTATTAAATTCTTAGTTTATATTACTATGAAAATGTTTGTCGAAACATTATACACGTATTGTAACGTTTGAAAATAGTATGATTGTAATTTGGATAAATTATGGTATTGTGCACCCTTGGCCGGAATGGCTGTTTTCATAGATTTTTCCCCCCTAAAATTCCATCTCAGATACATTACAATAAATAGTGGCAGTATAATGATAGATATTGTAAACTTTAATTTTTTAACACTGTATCACGAATAGAAAAAACATATTATTAGCAATACACAATGGCCTTTGCCTTCTAATCATGCCTTGCTTCTAGCGGTAGTATAAATAATTTTAAAAAATGTATAAAGATTTTTGATTTTAACTTTATTATATGACAATTGCGGAAACATGATGAAGCATGTATACAAACATGATAGATGATCGGAAAAAGATATACTATCTCGGTGGTAATAACCTTTTGGTCTATTATGGCACCACAACATCAAAGCTGCCGACGAAAAAGGTAATATGAAGCCAGCTACGCTCGGCGACATTGTCTTTGTTTCAATCTGAATCCCCTAACATTTTAAATCGCCACTACGGGACTGCTACTACAGCGTTAAAAGAAGTAATTATAATCTCACTTAACTTTAAGGTACCTCCCGTAGGTCACTTAAAGTTAAGTAGATATTTCTCACTTAAACTGGCCTTTGAATACCACTTAAAGACTTACACTTAAAAGTTAAGGCAGCTTTACTTTAAGGGATAATTTGATACTTAACAGTGCCTTTGAATACCACTTGCCCTTAACTTACATGTACAGGAAGTTACGTATATTTAAGTGAAAGCTAGTAGTTAAGTGACTATCTTAGACTTAAGATATCCTTTGAATACGGACCCTGATGTTCTAGAGAGTTGATTATGGTCTTGTCATGTTAATAAATGTCTAATTATTAATTTATATAACATTTAAGCTCCTATGTAATGAATCTTTAACTAACATAATATCTTATTCTAATTGGTAATCCAAGGATACAAACAACAAACCAGATATATAGTAACAGATAATTACCTCTCTAGGATCAAAATATGATCTAGCTAACATGTTTTCTAAATGAAGATATCTGTCTGGTTGGTTATGTTTCATCATCAACATAGGATCTGTCTGTCTTAATAAAGATCTAGCCGCTCCTAATTCACGTAACTCTATTAATTCTAAAACAATCTATAAAACATGTCAAAAATATTATAAGTGAGCAAACCATTATTAAATGAACTATTAGTATCGTCCCTTTCGGTAGATGTCTTCTTTTGAATGTAACAAATAAGCGGTCTGATTTACAGTCTATAAAGGTTGTCACATTATCTTTATTTCGTAGGTAATGGAAACACTTAAAAGACATTGAAAACTAATCATGGGCAAAATCCCCATAAGTACATGTACTTATGAGAAATAATTCAAATTCAATAGGTTTTTTCCAAGAGCTATTACTACCAAAACATGTACTGGTAATTAGATTACCAATTTTGCTGTTGACGGGAATTTTTTAAACTCGAATGAAAACTGTGTCTTCTAAGGCGTCTACCAATAATTTGGTTGCTATATACAGCCTTGCTTTGTTTCGGTAATTTATAATTGCTTTCTAACTTTATTCCCAAAATTATCCTTAATATAGTGTATACAATATTGAACAATGATTATCTTAGCCATTATTAAGATAAATGTCAATACTAATTTACAAGCAATTGAATATAGATTTTAATTATGAAATTAAGACTTATGTGTCCTATTTAGTCAGACAGGTAAATGTGAATTTGGAGATTTAATGTACTAACCAGTAATCAAAAGAAGATTAAGAATAAAGATACATACCTGTTCATAAAGATCTATAAGTTTATTGTCAGGTAATTTAAGAGTTTGTATAGCTTGTAGTACTGTATCCCAATGTCCACTGTTAATATCAGAGATAAAGCCATCTACAGAATCAACAGTATTCAATGAAATACCACTCTCTTCCTACAATTAAAAAAACAACATAAGTTTTAATGTTCTATTCTATTTAAACATAATTACACGTAGGTTATTACCAACAAATATAACTTTATGGTTAAAAAAGGCAAACCTTAAAAAAAAACTGTTTAATGTCCAGTGATTTATCTTGTAACAAATAAAATTGGAGGTCAACTCAAACTGTTGCTCACTTTGTCCAAATAAGCACACTAATAACAAATTTGATGCCTCTTTTCAAAATGACACTTTGTCAGCGTGACCACTGACCAAATTGTACGTCTTCAACTAATACAGAGAGGGAAATCATCTCTGATTCATTTTTCAACCAGTATATTAACCTACATGTAAATTCTGAGAGTTACACAGTTAAAATATGGTTCTATATTGCATACACCCTCAAACAGTCAGTATTGAGGGCTTCTTACTAATAGAATTCAATGATTTTCTACAGTGTGCACAAATCTGCGAATTTGTAGGACAAGATCCAAACATTAATCTTGTGGTCAAGTGATGTTTTACAGAGCCATAGTAAACAGGGGACGGGGGTCAACAAGAAATGAGCACTATATTAAGGATGGCTCTATTGACTATTACCTATTGAAATTAATACCAATCATTAATATATATTATGTTAGATTTAAATAAAGAGCTGACAGGACTCGCTATAATAATTTAAACATAGGTTGCCAGGCAACGAAACATACGCCCACAGCAGCTAAATCGTCTGGGCAGTCAACAAGAGTTGTCACATATTTTACTTTTTTCGGTAATGAAACATTTATAATACACTAAAATCTGATTAAAAAGTAACAACTTATTACGTAATTATCAGAAAATTATTGGAATTTGTTTGGCTTTGATAAAGTTCTCCTCCATGCTGTTCAAGTTATCTAAATTCATTGAAACTCAATATACTTCAACACTGTGTATAAATTTAAAGTCAATCGGATAATAAATTTAGCCTGTAGAGCGTCCACAATTTTTTTAAAGTGGTCAAGGGCCATAACTAAGTCAGTAATTATCGGAAACGCTGAAAATCAATAGGCCTCTTCGTCTCACGACCTTAAACACTGTGTATAAATTTAAAGTCAATCGGATATTAAGTTTGGCCTCTAGAGCGTCCACAAGCAATTGTGGACGCCGGACGGACGGACGGGGGCGACGGCAATATACGACCACATTTCAATGTGGGCGTATAAAAACAGATTATGAAAAGGGAATACATTGATCATTTCAGTCAAATTACTTAATTTGAGTGTTGGATGTTTTGGTAAGAATAGCGTAGTCTTGTTTTTCAATGCTTCCATTGTTACAAAATTTAACATTAAATGGAGATTGTTTTTCAATTCATTAAAAACCATGACTATCCAATATCCTAGAATGAATGAATGAAATGGGGTTTAACGTCCTACGCTTAAGCACCGTACCTGGGCTAATTGAAGACGGGCATACGCCACAGTGTGCAATGAGGGAAATTTTGCCCGGGCAGCGGCGCTACGGCCTACTCTTATATCGAATTCCAACTGCCAAGGGATCTTTTACGTGCACTCCAATTTGTACACGGGACCTCGGTTTTTCGTCCCATCCGAACGACTATGCAGCTGTCCTTGTCAGGCCCTCCTTCTGCATCACTGACAAGGGGAAATCACGCCGGAAAATCGAGATGAACTTTCTCAACCTCCAGGCTAGCGAACCAGCGCCTTATCCACTTAGCCACCGTGATCCCCTCAATATCCTAGAGAGTTGATTATGGGTTTGTCAGTCAAAATATACTGTCTTACCTGTAATATTGACAATGTTTTCAACAGGTTGTTTTCTTTTAAATACTGTTCAATTAACCTAACAACACTAGAAAAAAAAAACAACACTAGAAAAAAAAAACGTAAAATAAACATTAAAATTAATGACATGTATTTAGCTCAAATGATATTTCGTCAACAGTCAACATGTATTTAGTTCAAATGATATTTTGTCAACATGTTTTTATTCAAATTATATTTTGGCAAAATGTTTTTAGTTCAAATGATATTTCGTCAACATGTATTTAGATCCTATGATATTGTCAATGTAATTGTAATTTATCACACTTTTTAATTGATTTTTTTATGTCATAAGGCATCATTTATTTAGATTTCTTCATGTGCGTCCAGATTAGCAGACTTTGATAGATATCTGCCAATAACTAGAATTGAGTTTGTGGTACGCTACTATATTAGTAAGTGCAGGGGGACTGTGCCACATATGATTTACATAAAAGACAAACATAAAGACGAGACATACTCAGAAACAACAAACAAACAAATAAACAATTAAAAAAAGAGTGAATGGATCCGGGGGCTAGCCGTAAGCGTCCACTGCGCTGTACAGTCCCGGGTCTGAAGCAACACAGACTTCACTCAAAATTGAAAATGATCAGGAAAACATTATAATGTGATGTCAGCATGAGTCATGGTCACTGCAAGCACACTGTAGTAAAAATTCCAACTATACAAGTAACCACATCGGTGAAATGTATAAAGGAACTATCAGAGGCTACCTTATTGAATCTAAGAACTTGCACAAAAAAGAATTGGTCGCACAAGGGTTTTTTGTGGGTTACATGTATTTTCAAGATGTCAGCAGAAGAATTTATTCTATTCAACACTAGTTACTACCCAGTACTAACTAAATACTACCACAGACAACCTTATTATTGTAAAAACCTAACAAATTTTTACCATCAATAGAATACAGACTAGAGGTACATGTAAACTACATGTACATGGTATTTAGAATTCTGACAGGAAAAGACAATATTTTGAATACTAAATATACATGTACTACCAGAGGCTCAGTGAGCGGGGTGTCCATCAATTGGGCACAGAACTATGGCGGGGGAAAGCGGCAAAAACCTAATGTTATGTAGAAATGTCTAATTCAAAACACACATGTAACATAAGGCCATACCAAATACCTAAAACGTCTAATGCAAAAAAACAAATACAAGAAACATCTAATACAAAATACCTCATACGTCTAATGCAAAAGACAAAATACAAGAAACCTCTAATACAAAATACATTTAACCTCTTATGCACAATTGATTTTACAATCTGAAACATCTACCATAAGCATTAGATGACATATCTCGTTGGTATTACTTACGTTTCTCCACTGAAATATCTTTATTTAGGTCAATGTCAAGGTCACCGAACACCTTGACAGTTAAATGATTTGGAGGATAACGAAGACAGAAGAATCAATCAAGAAATAAATATTTCTTAATCTTAGTATTTGGCCGATCAAGCATCACTTTTAAACGTTCATTTTGTGCAAGTTTTCAACGAATTAATAACTCAATTCTTTGGTCACTTAATACTATTTATAATTGAACTATTATGCTAGTTTTTCTTTTAATTATTGAGGTAGAGGTATGTCACAATATGTTTGTCTTTTTTTGTGTAAATCATATGTGGTGCAGTCCCCCTGCACTAACTATTAGTTAGATTACCGGAACCGGCGATATTGATAAATGATTGATACCGGTATTTCATTTGTTTGATAAATCGTCAATCGACTCAATCAAAACACGTGTTTAAATGCAATGCCATTCCGATGAACCTTGTTTGTAGACCTAGTCTAGTCTCCGGCAACGGTTTAAAAAACACAGAAAATAATTTCCTGCAAGATCGTAAAATATACAAACAAAAACATTCAATAATGTAATTTCTTACTCGGCAGACTCAATTTCGACAGCCATCTTTGCAAACAGATCAGCAGTAAATACTCGCTTAGCCGCTACTATCACTGAAAAGATTACGTCGGTCAATATTACCCTTTTTTCTGAAAATTAAATTCTAAAATCATTTTTTTAATTTATTGTAAAAATAAATAGCCTACATGCGGAGGCGTAAAATGGGTAAAAGGCGCCGTGAATTCTTCTTCGAATTTAGAACTTTACTGGGCGTGACCTTAAAGGTCAGTCATCTTATGCAGAGATATTTCGCTCTAAAACTGATCGAGATTTGTCCTGTCACGTGTGTATCATGTGACTATCAATATGGCGACTACAATAACAAAGAATTAATTGAGAACCGAATGATGAACATTTATTATATAATATGATTATCTGAATAACGTAAGAAGCTGTCATGATCGAGTATTTTATTACTATTGTTAATGTACTTCTTTTATTAAATAATAAAAATTGTTATATGTAACAGGTATTGCCTGAGTAGAGTGAAGCTGATGCCAATTATTATTGTGATTGAATTTTCAAATAATATATAAAACCTTAGTAGTGAACAGACGGACAGGAGCCCAGCTATATCTCCTAAATGGTAGAGTAGCTCGCTTATCAGCGGAGCGTCAGGTAGCCAGCCAAAAGGTGGCGAAGAACAACAACTTGTACTTTTTCTTTCCTTTATTATATACTCGTTATGTAAAGTGCTTGGCTCCCTATTGAGCTCTTACTCTCGAGCTCTCTCTCGAACTGCCGCGCTAATCTCACGAGTCGGTCTACTGGCAAGATGTTACCACCATATAGACACATCATGACTTCTGTTCTTGCCAAAGATATTATGAATGGCAAGTCAAATAAATAATACATACTAGATAATAATTATGAAATGGAACAATAATTAACTAATTAGATACATATGAAATTAAAATATAACAACAGAATAATCTATAACGGTTCATAACACCTTCATAATCTAATTAAGTTTCTCAAGTGATACAAGAATGTTAAATAATTTCGTATTTACAAATTGATTTTTAATTTAGACCTAAAATGTGTGACATCATAGATGCCTCATAGAAATATTTCTGAGACAAGGTAAATTGGCATGCACATTGTGAGTTTTGCCTATAATACTTATAGCCTACTAAGATAATTTCAGCTTTTCAGGAGGTTCAGTCAATGGACTGAATAATCCAGTCCACACAAGAGACTGAAGTATGGTTGTTATGTATTGGACTCTGAGTATTCTGTTGGTACTGATATGCAAATTTGTGGCAGTTATTAGTTCTAAGCATGATTATTCCGATTAATATAATCATATGTGCTTTCTTATTTCAGGTTAGTTTTGATTGCAGGTTGTCCAATAGTTATTTTCATTTATAAATACTGGTAATACACAGTAAGTTCTGCTCAACAGTACTGTAGCCTATCAAGTCGTTCATTGAAAATATGTGCAAACTGTGCAACACCATACTCAAAGACTAGATGATATCAGTTGCACCCATATTAGAACTTTCCATGGCAGAGTCAGGAGCTCGTGCTAGATGGTCTTTGGCTTATCTTGATTTAACTGAAACACCACCAGATCTTACAGAAAAATATGGAAAACATGTTGAAGAACTTGATATCAGTAATAATAGAGTTGCATATCCTTTCATGAATCAACAGAAAAATTATTGATATAATTTTGTAGTAAACTCTGATGTAAAAGGAGACATTAGCACTTTGGAGTTCCTTGCCGATTGGTAAAATATTGATATTTGATATGCCATTATTTTGATCTTATGCCAAACTTATGGCAAATGCCAAGCCATCCATTCATGAGATTTAGATATATACATGTACATATCGTAACTTTTGATTCACAAGAAATTCATTTAGTGTTTTTCTTGGTATAAATAGTAGTCAATAAGATTGAAATATACCTTACTGTAGCCTACAGGTTTTTACCTGGATTTTAATTTTTATTTCTTAGTAGAGATTGATGGCTGTTCTCTTCAGTTTTTAAAAAAATGAGTCTTTGGAATGTTAATATCAGTTCAGAATATCTGCTTTGTCCCTTTTAAACCCTGTACACTGTATATTGAACCATCAATTACAACAATTTGTTATCTGATTAGACCACCTCTACCTTAACAGTTTTCACAGATTTAAGGTTTTTGTCTGAATTTCCACGACTGAATACACTGGTGGCTGATCACAACAACATACACTCACAAGTAAAAATACCTTTTTTGCCCAATTTACATACTATATGGATGAATCACAACAAAATAAAAAATCTTAGTAAGTGTTTTCTGGTATTATCTTCTTAATCCAGCTTAGACAAAATGATATTTTTTAGTGTGATGCTGCTTACTAATAATAACAATAGAGAGTTCTAATATTGTGCAAAGGGCCCATCAAAGTTAATGCTTAAGGCACATTTAGGTCTCCATTTATTACAAGATAAAAATGCAGTTAATGTTAATAAGCAGTGTAGGAAAAGCGACGAGTCTTTAATAAATGCCAGTGTATGAGAAGCATCTATGACTGAATGTCTATGGTTGGATAATACAAGACATACACGTACAGGTAGTTCATGTAACTAACTAATGTTTGGAGCGAAGATTTTAAACAAGCATTGAGAACAAGTAGTCTGCTGCTTTACCTTTCTGACAGAAGCTATACACAGAATGTTTAAAGTAGCTAAGTCTGTAATTCAATATCATCCAAAATCCAGACATTGACAACACGATTTGTTTTGCAATTTAAATCAGCATTGGTGTTGTGATCTTACCTGGAAAAGATGGGCTTCTGATATCCAATTGTTAATATTTAAGACAAAATAAACATTTTACCTATGGTACACGAATTGTGTATCATAATGCGTTTCAGTGCCATTTGTAACAAGGTGCTCAAAGAATGTTTATCTAGTAAATAATAAGACAAGGTTTCATTGTAAAGAACTGCTAGATAATGAACTGATTTTGGCGAATTATGAACAAATTTCGAGTTGAGCAGGTCTTCTCTGAATTGGTGTTGCAGCAACTGATAGTATGACATTCCCTCTCATTCCCTAAAATATTTTTAACCCAATTCCAGGCAACGTAAACTTTATCTTTATAAAATTACATAATTGGAATTGTTAGAATGATAACTGGATGCTAAATGGCATGATTTATGAATATCCTTATTAGTTTTTGGAATATCGGATGTGAATGTTGAAAATTGTTGATTTGATTTTAGTAGAAATTTGACTACATATTGCTGCATGGAAGAATTGCCATAGTCAATTAGTATCACACTAATTGATATTTTATTGTTGTTCTGAACATACAATAAAAAAAATTATCATTCAATTGTTTTCACTTCCTTTTTCAGGTGTATTTATTGCTACTTTGTCTAAAAACTGTCCTAGGTTACGATATTTATCTCTTATGAATAATGAGGCAGCACCAAGTTATTTTAATGGTGGTACATTACAACAGTATAATGAATTCAGGTATAGTGTGCAGTTTCTTCATATTGTTTTCAGTTACATGACACCAACATAAAATTTAATATTTAACAACATAGAGTGGCATTTAGTAACTGGATGAGGATAACCAATGACACAATTATATGGAATACAAGTTACTTGAAAAGTTTATTTCAGTGACGTTTCAACTTAGGTTCTCGCGTCTTTATCAACCAAGTAACTTGTATTCCATATTATTGTGTCATGTGTTATTTAACAACATATTATAAACATTCTTTTTTTTATATTATAGGTTTTTTGTAATCAGCAGTTTACCTCGATTGGAACATTTAGATTTTCAACCTGTCACGCCAGAAGAACGCATCGAAGCTGAAAAAGCGTATGGCCTTTACGTAGTGAGTAAAATTAAAGGTCAATTTTTGTTTTAAAAAACTCACCAATGCCTACATAAATTGGCTTCATATACTAAAAAAATTATTATATGCCTGGAAATATTATGGTTGGTCACAATCCTGCCATGGCACAATAATAGTGGAACCATTTACATATTACAGATTTAGTTCCAAATTACTGAAATATTTGTAGTTAAGTATGACTTTTATATTAGACTGATGAGTAAGGCGCTGGCTCGCCAATCAGGTTTGCTCCAAAAGTGTGTCTAGAAAGTCCCTGCAGGATGGATGGCTTGGCAACAAACAGCATGAAGTGGGATTAGATGAAAAACAGTCCTGTGTACACATTGGCATGTGCATAAAGACCCTTTGACAGTTCGAATTTGAAATAACACTAGTCCATAGTGCTGCTTACCGGACTTATGCTGTCTTCTTTCTAGTTAGTGCAAAAAGTAGGATGTTATATTTAAATCCCATTTGATTTCATTTCTATATTCTGTTATGGCAAAAAGACTCATGGCTTAATTACTGTATGTATACAGGTATAAGGCTTCTATTCTTGACATCATTTTACTATACACCTCAAAGGTATACAGTGCGTCTGGATTGCTCAATTGTATCTTTCAGTTGCCTGTCATGCATCCTTTCGAAAACCTCTATACGTCAAATTTTTATAGTCTTGTTTTTCACTTTTATTAGGTAAGAAGAAGAAAGAAAAAAGAAAATCCAGCATCTGTAGATGAATGAGTGTCATTTTACAACTGTTTTATTTTGTAATTTTATCTTTATTTTAGTTTAGATACTTATGCTTCCATATGTCATTTTTATACGCCCACATTGAAATATGGTTGTATATTGTTGTCGCCCCTGTCTGTCCATTGTCCACAATTGCTTGTGTTTAAGGTCATAAAATGAAGAAGCCTATTGATTTGCAGCGATTTCTGATAATTACTTCTGATAATTATGGTCCTTGATCACTTGTTAAAATCTTGTGGACACGCAGACACTAAAGTTAATATCTGATTGACTTTAAATTTATACACAGTGTTTAAGGTCATATATTGAGCCAAAGAATCCTATTGATTTTCAGCCATTACCAATAATTATTACCAGAGTTATGGCCTGAACACTTTGAAAATTCTTGTGGATGCTCTAGAGGCTAAAGTTAGTATCCGATTGACTTTAAATTTATACACAATGTTTAATGCTATGAGACAAAGAATCCTATTGACTTTCAGCAAATTCCGATAGTGTTACTACCAGAGTTATTGCCCTTTATCACTTTGAAATATCTTGTTGACGCTCTAGAGACTAAAGTTAATGTATTTGATTGACTTCGAATTCATACAGTGTAAACTTTACACAAAGATGCCTATAGATTTTCAACAATTTTCGATAATTACTGTTGGAGTTATAGTTCTGGGGCCGGTTGCTCAAAGCTCCGTTACTTTTTAACGATCTGTTAACTTTAACAGACATATCTTGGTGACTGTTGTTTGTTAACTTTCCGCTAAATTTACTACAGAAAACACTATAAAATACTTTATTCTTTCTATTAGCATAAATCTGTAGTAAAAGTTTGCACCACAGAATGTTCAGGGGCCTGTTTCACGAAATTTTAACTTAAGATAAAATCCAAATTTTAGTACATACTTAAATCTGATTGGCTAAGCGCTAAAATCAATCTAATACTATCCAATCGCATTACTAAAATCGGATTTTTATCTTAGTTAAAATTTCATGAAACAGGCCCCTGGGCCTTTATTTCCAGCAACATTCTTTCTCTCCGTTAAAGATAACAAAGCTTCGAACAACCGGCCCCAGAGGAAGCAATGTCTGTGACTTTAAATTTATACACAGTGTTTTAGGTCACGAGATTCAGAAACCTATTGGTTTTCAACGATTTCAGTTATGGCCCTTTATTGCTTTGAAATATCTTGTGAACACCCTAGAGGCTAAAGTTAATATCCGATTGAATTAAATTTATTCACACTGTTTAAGGTCATGAGACGATGAAGCCTATCGATTTTCATCTATTTTCGATAATTACTGTGGAAGTTCTAGCCTTTGACCACTTGCAGAAGTTCTTGAGGCTAAAATTAATATCTGATTGACTTTTAACTTATACACAGTGTTTAAAGTCATATTCATTTTCAACGATTTCCGATAATTATTGCCTGAGTTAAGGCCCTTGATCACATTGAAAAACCATGTGGACGCTTTAGAGGCTAAACTTCATTTCATTCATACATTCACTCTAAAGGCTTAAGTTAACATAAATTGCTTAAGGTCATGAGACAAACAATCAAGCAAATTCTAATGTCTTCGGATAATTACATCAGATTTTCATTTTCATTATTCTCATAATTACTGACAAAAGACAAAATATGCAACAATACTTAGCTGCTGTGGGCGTATGTTTTGTTGCAGGGCGACCTATCTTTAATTTATTAATTGTGTATTGTACTTAATGCTTATATATGAAATACATTTACTGCTAATAAATAAACCAGAAAACCCAATTTATATTGGTTAATTCTAAATTGAGTTTATTCTTCCGTACATTTGTATATTACACATATCATCAAACTGAGAGGTTGCAGAGGGCGGAAAATATTCATGCAGATATATATGTACGGTATATATGTATTAATAAGAGTAGTCATGGGAATTATTTTTCTGTTACAAATACATTTATTTGAGACCCTTCAAAGGAGACCTTCATCTGTTGTAGATCATCAATTATCAAAATAGTTTCAGCAGTACACAAACTGAAGTGGAGATAGTTCTGCCTTCTGGAAACCTGTGAAGCAATGCATCTTAACTTGTAATTTGTAAATTGAAGGTGAAATGATTTGCACTTATGGTTGTGAACAAATGAAACTATTTTAATACAAGATGACTAATAAAATCTGCAACTGCTCGAAGTTTTCTTTTATTAAGAGTCCAATTCCCTTATTCCTAATATACTGTAATGATGTAATCAATAACAACAGATAATAACTTTGTTATTATCAACTATTTTAATACTGGAATTCAATAAACAAAACAAGCAGTAATAAAATAAATCAGATCTAAGTACAAAATGACTATAAAGACTAGATTTCAAAATCAATTGTTTTTAAATTATGCAAGCACTAAACAAATTGTATAGTTAGATTCAACAAAAAATCTTTAATAAAAAAAACAATTTCAATCAACTCTTATAATGTACATTAAGAATAATTTGAAAAGCAAAATTTAGATGCCAGTTTTTAATTCATAACTTTAAACTAATATTAATAAAAGACATAAAAAGAAATTAAAATGATAATAGATGATTACTAAGTCCAGCTTACATCTTGATAATATAAGATAATTTTATATATATACACAAAGATCTGAAAGTTACACTTAAATAAATCACTACTGTATTCACATCATGACAGAGACACATGACAAAATATTATACAAAATAAAAGTCCATATAAATTATTTTGGCTACATTTCACTTTGACCACTGCATAAGATCTAAGTAAAATATTTGTCCAAAAATTTGTCCTGCTTGTAGCAGGGTTATTTTATACTTGTTAGGTGAGGGAAGTGAAGATTCATAACTACCAGACAGAATTCTATTAGGGATAGCTATGTAGGACTGTTTCAAGCAGTGGGGTTATAGAATTCAAATTTCAACACTGAATTCCAAATACTTGAGATATACATGTCTATATTATAGCCAAATTTTACAATAAATAATATTACTCGTCTGTTAATAATTTAAAACCTACATGGCTCAACGGTCTTAAACTTATCTGTAACTGTTTTATGCTTATTTCATGATTAATCATAATTTCTTTATATTCTTAACTGAAAAATGTATGCAAGACTATCAACTGAGGCATTTTTTACAATTTTCACATAAAAAAAATCAGAAAGTCTGTTATGAACAAATTTAAAATGATTTTCAAATAAAAAGCCATTATCTTTTTTTTTTAAAAGCTGTTTATTAATATTTACACGTACTTGCCACGATACACTATTTTATATCAGTAGAAAGAAACAAAGTTCACTATGTTTATCGTACCATCTGCAAAATAAATAACAAATTTTATATTTAAATACATGCCTTTCTGTTTATAATAAAAAAAAATAAGCGCACAGTTACAAATCAATTACGAAAAGAAACCAAACTAAAATATACTTTCACAAGTAGTGTCCCATGTGATTATCTGGTGTGTTTATAGTTACACGTAGGATTTGATTGTTGTATTTGGTGTGGCCATGTCACCCTATACTAACTAATATAGTAAATCGAAGCGATGATAATTGTCTCAAAAACTTCTTGTAATGACATAGTGTCATCAACTTTAAATGTGCATCTCCTATAATAGGTTTCCTCCTTATGACTAGGCAAACAATTTTAATCTGTCTTTTTTAAAACCCTAGTAAACAGACCGACAAAAACATTCTGCAATGGACGTAATCGCATCACTAAATTGCCCGAAATTCTTGTTTACTCAATAGACAATTTTTTTCACCACAACCTCTATAATACTTGCTAATGTATTGTCATTTTTAATTATTTGATTGATAAATATGATTACATTTCTAACGACATTAAGGTAAACATAATAAATTCATGACTATTAAAGAAACATTCCCACAAAAGTATTTATCGAGTAGTTATTCCAATAAAAGTATGGCAAGTTTTGTATACATGTATATGGAAAGTAGAAACACCTAATCTTCCTAGAATAATACTGAATACCAGATTCACTCAAAAGATCCACTGGAATCCCTAAATGACAGGTTGTTAGTTTAGCTGTTTGTTTGACTGACAGAAGGAGAGCTTTTTATGTGTTAATGTAATGGCTAACAGATTTGAGAACATTGCGAGAATTAATCATCCAGAAGACTCTGTGATTAAACTGCTAAGGGTAGAAGGAGAGCCACTCACGAAAAATAAAAGCTGATACTGGATTCTCCCCATTCAAGTCAGGTGCTAAACACTGGTGATTAAAAAAATGTTTTGAGAGGGACTGATGTAAACGATTGATAGATAAATTATATTAGTTTGAATGTTTTTAATCCAAATACCGGTATATTATCAAATCAGTTTGTAGGTGTGATGGCATCTTTAACAGACAAATATATGAACATTATTCAATACCGCACAGAACATACTGACATTACAACTTAATATTTTAAATAAAACAATCAAATAGTATATGCTAACTGTTGCTTTAAATATGGGATAAAACATACATGTTTATTTATAAATATATCCCTGACATATGACTGCCCTATGTAGGAATGCAGAGGGTAAAATATATTATACACAATATTATGTTTTATATATCAACAATTAAATAAAACCACAATAAAATACCTTCACTGATTTATCATTTAATTTTAGCACTATTTTTATATAAGATATTATATCCTTCATGTTTTTTTCATGATTAAAGGCCTACAGTAGTATATGCACATACCAAGAATTATTTTTCACGCAATTCTCGTCAGCAAATAATCTGTGATGAAATTCTTGTTGTCCACTTCTTGTCAACATAGTTACACATCTGTGCACAGTAGCCTACTCCCAACTGTAAACATGAACATACATTTCAGTCACCTATACCACTGTTTCATGAAAGGATTAAATGAACAGCCTCTCTTATAAAATCATTCTTTTGGGAACAGATTCGATCAATCACAATGCATTGTGTACCAGTATGACATACATGATGTATTAACAATGAAATGTCTGGGAGATTCTATCGGGCGGCATTATGCACAGGAAGATGATTATTCAACAAATAATCCTTGGTGTGTGCAGGGCCTTAGACTAACTGATTGAATGAATATATAAAAAAAGACATGACCTCTAATTTATAACAGCACTTTTTTTTTTATCTAACACTTAAATGACATCAACAACAATTTTTTTGAAAGAGCAAAATATGTATGTGCAAACTTTTAAGTTTTATATATGCTATACCTGTATCTAACAGTACTCTATATATTATAAGTTGCGTAAGAGTGCATATCTTTGGCATATCAACTAATAAAGTGTGAGATATACATATAGACTACTGACTAGATAATGCTGTTAAATCCGTAGACGTATGATTTGATGATGGTGGGGATTCTGTTGAGAAATCAAACTCTATGATATTGTATTTATCCAGGAGATCTAATAACTGGACTGAAGATCTGTCTATTGATTCTGAACATAAAGTGACTCGCTCTCTGTGTCTTGTGTTTATCATATCATAAGCTAGGTCTCGAATAGATTTACACATCTGAATACTACCTGACACAATACTCATACAAGCACCTGCAAATATAAACAATTTACACAAATTGAAAACTGATACATTCTGTAATAAATATACACTTGAATTGATTATAAACATTAAGCTTTCATAAAGTTTTATAGTCATAAGTCCCAGTGTAATTACAATTGCTGACTTTAGTTTCAGGTGTGTTTATAAAGGGTATGCCAATCACACAGCATAGACTACATTCGTTAAATCACAAAACTAAAAGATACATTGTGTAAGAGCTGGTTGTTTTTGCTATAGGCTATAATAGTTCAAAAATAGATAATGCAGCTTTGCTTCTCCATTGTTAAATTAAATCATTAAATGGCCAAACCATTCTAGTTGACTTAAAATCGGAGCCATTCGATGACATCAAAAGTTGATTATAGTCTTGTCATGTTAATAAATGCCTAATAAATAAAATACCGGTATATAAAATTCAAGGCCCAAAGAAAGACATGCAATTGGCAGATTTACCGCTTACCGTACACGGCGTACATATAAAATGTCTGTTGAATGTTTAAGATTAACTTTGATTACTTTTGTAGACATCATAATGACTTAATTGTAGAAATAATGATAAAAATATATTATGTACCTAGCACATATTTTTGTTTATCTCTAGCCTCCAAAGTCAGGCTAGCAGGAATACCCACAAAATCTTCTTCTGTAGCAAAAGTGACTAATGCATGACTAGAGGTTATCACAGGGTCACAGAATGATATAACACGATTCAAGTAATTCGTGTTGGAATTATTTTGAAAGCCCTTTACACTAGCTAATAAACAACTAGCACTGGAGGTGACACTTTTTAAACTTAGTTTAAATTGATCTTGATCACTTTCATCTTTGGCATTCTCAATAGCATTTTTACAACATTCTGTCATTACTGCCAATGCTTTTGATATAGAGGAACAGACTTCAACTAATACTTGTGAGGTTATATCTTCAAGGCGAGATCGTTTTAATCTTGTGCAGCTCAACTTTAATTCTATACCAGCTCGACAAAGCTGATACTTATCTATCAATCCTGGCACTGCCTTCACACAATCTGCAGAATTTATAGCTATCATGTACGCCGCAAAACTACAGCACTCCATAATCAAAATTGCACAATCAGAAAGATTCTGAAGTTCAACTGACATGTCTGCCCAGATTACAGAGACTGTGTGAACCTGTGATGAAACAGACTGAATTGTTTTTGAAAGATCTTTGAGACGAAGGGAGATTTCCTTTTTACAAGACTGGAATGAACCATCAAGCTGCTGCATTTCTTCTGTATTGACAGGTCTTGGGTCACAGGAAAGAAGTAACATTTCTGAGATCAATTGCATTTTAGACTGGCATCGGTCACATGTGACAGCGACTGCACGGGCATAATCTGATGTCATTCCCAAAATGTCCGAAACTAGATTTTAATAAAACTTGTTTTGTTGAACTGGATCTAAAATACCAAAGATAAAAAGACATAGAGCACTGTTATATTTGCTAAAGATCCATAATGACATTCAGATGTTGTATAAGCTGCATAATTTTAAATTTATTTTGGTCATCATCAAATTCCACGTTATAACTGTACATAAATCCAAATAAATTTTCTGATTCAAGACACCATAATCTGCAAATACAAAAACATAAATTGTTAATTCATTGACATTCATAACTCACACAGTCACAGGCCAATGGCTACATAAACTGAAATTCACACTGAGATTGCATGGATCATTATTGTTAATGATAAATGAACAATAAACAGATTAATCTATAGTCTCTTCTTACACTTATTTGACTTACTGTCAGAATTTGTTTTGAATATTGATACTACTCGTATAGAAAGGGTCAAATAATGCAATCAATGAAATGACTTGTATATGTTTCTAGAAGTAAATGCACACATAGATCTACTATAAACAATGATTTTGCGGTTATTTTTTGTGAAACATAAACCGCTGAAGCACAATCATCAAATAATAATAACTGGATGAGTAATCTGTTCTACTTCTAGCAGACGAATTCTTGACCCGATCAGCACTGCAGTAACAAAAGGCTGTTGTTGTTCTATTACAGTTGTAGCAAGTGCCTTTTTCAATGCAGCCCCTTGAACATATTTATAAATTTGGTAATATTACGTGCATAACCTTTTGTAAATATTTTTGATAGACGCCCATTATTTGGTTTTCGGGTGTGGTCGAAGTACTAAATAAGCAGATTTACACATTTGGTATATCCCGTAACATTGCGCGAGAACTCGCGTGACCAGGTGCCCGGTGAAGAGGTCGAAACTTGAAAATATAGTACATTGTATTTCTTCCTGAATTTGTATTATTCATGTAAACGTTATTGAAAAAACGGTCAAATTTCACTGCCTAATAAATTCATACTAGTGGCAATATAGTTTAATATAAAATCTCAGTTACATAAATATTAAAAACTTATTTTTGCGTATGAATTTGCTTTGTTTACGTCAATCATTTCCGGTGGTTCGCATTCATCGTTAAACTTCCGGCTTAAACTACACTTGAAGAAAAGAAATTAGACTGGTTAATTTAATCATTTGATAAGGTTAGTGTTCGACTTTCTTATAGACTATTTTTAAAAGAGCCTGACACCTTTCGAAGGCAGAAGTTTTCTTCTGAAGTCAGCGGAAGTGAAGTTATGGATGTCCTTTTCCGTTTTGTCAACATGCCACTTCCGTCATAAAATGGCGGAATATCCGATTCCTGAAATTTTAGCATTTTTTTCAAATGAATATTTTAAGAAAATTAAATACACCTTTAGTACAATTAATTCCCATGCCCACAAATGTCATATAACTTAATTTCCAGTATGTTTTGAGGATCTGAATCAACATTAAAACTGCTTGTCTTTTGTCCGACTTAAACCATTATTCCTCGATTATAAAATAAACAAGACAAGTCCAATTATAATTCAATGCATGCACCGGTAGTTTACTGTTTGACACCAAGTCCTACTGACTGGGCACAGTTCGCACTATTCGAGCAGAATAATAGTGTACATCCACAGATTTATATCATGAATGAGCTTAGTTCCTTTGGAACTGTCTCTGGGTGGAGGACAAGATAAGATGGCTTATTATTATCCTCCACTCAGAGAGAGTTCCAAAGGAACTAGAATGAACTATTCCCCAAATGACACACCCACCAACCATTCCCGATTTTACATTATAAAATAATTGCTATCGATGACGATATATAAAAAATTATCATCATAGATAAATTTATTTGGATCTGGGAAAGAACTGAATTATTTTGTAATGAAAAGAAACGACAGCTTATTATAAAATCTGCACAGTTGCCGTAGGCGGGTAGGCTATTCGACAAGGATTTTAGAATAAAGACCATAATTTTTTACAGAAAACTATTAGATCAGAATTCTTACTCATTTTAAATTTAAAGATAGACCTTCCTTGTTGCTCCCTGGTTCTTGGCTGGTATATTAGCTGCAAGAAACAAGCGTCGCGTGGCAGAATGCAAGTGGAGGAAATCAAAATTAGAGATCGATAGACAAATATATAAATAAGCCCGTAAAGATGTCAATTCACTTATAGAGAAAGCCAAGTCTGACCATATCAACACTGTCATAAATGACGACAAACATAATCCAATAGTTCTCTTCTCAACACTAAATAGACTTTTAGGTAAATCACAGGATGTTGTAATGCCTCGTGGTGAGGAATCTGGTGTTACCAATGGTTTCTGCAAGTTTTTTATGGATAAAATCTCCATTATCAGATCTGGGTTGACACCAGAAACAGATGACGACATACAGGACACTTTCTGTGGTGAACCATTCAAGTGTTTCAGAGAAGTGACTGAAGATGAACTTAAGAAAATCATAACTTCTTCAAAAGCAACCTCTTGTAATTTTGACTTACTTCCAACTAGCTTTATGCTATTAATATTAGATCCACTCCTACCTATTTTAACTGCTATAATAAATAACAGTCTGAAATCTGGCGTCGTTCCAGAGCCGTTCAAGGATGCTGTCATCAGACCCTTACTGAAGAAACCATCTCTTGACTCGGAAGTTTTGAAAAACTACCGCCCAGTTTCCAATTTACCATTTCTGTCTAAGATATTAGAAAAAGTTGTTAAGATCCAACTTATGGAACATCTTAAAGAACACAGTATAATATATAAGTATCAGTCAGCATACAGAAGTGCTCACAGTACAGAAACAGCTTTAAACCATGTATTCGACACTATTAGAAGTGGGGTTGACAAAGGCTCCATCGCCATGCTCGTTTTACTTGACCTTTCTACTGCCTTTGATACGCTGGATCACAGTAAACTACTCAGTAGACTTGAATCAGAGTATAGAATCAGTGGAATTGCTTTAAATTGGTTTTCATCATACCTAATTGGTAGAACACAGGCAGTGATGATAAAAACTTCCTCTTCTGACAGAGTGACTCTCACCTGTGGCGTGCCCCAAGGGTCAGTATTAGGACCTGTGTTGTTCTGCATGTACACAAAACCACTTGGTAAACTGCTCACCGAAAAGGATTTATACCACCATTTTTACGCAGACGACTCACAAGTCATAAATTTCTTCACTCCAGAACAGGAAAGTCAGTTGTCTTCTTGCATGAAAATGGAATTCTGTGTAACAGAAGTGAAAAGTTGGATGACTAACAATATGCTCAAACTAAATTCAGACAAAACAGAAGTGTTATTGATTGCCCCTCCGAGAAGAATCAAGAAGAGTAACATTATGTATTTGAAAATTAAAATTCTAACACCCATCTTTCAAATTCCATTAAAAACCTGGGTGTCATCATGGAAAATAACCTATCAATGGAATATCAGATCAATTTCCTCTGCTAAACATGTCATTACCACATTCGAAACATTGGTTCAATACGTCACTTCATAACAGCAGATGCTGCAACAACTTTGGTCCGTTGTCTTATCCTATCTCGACTAGACTATTGCAATAGTCTATTATCTGGTATAAGGAAAGAGCAACTAAATCGAATTCAAAGAATACAAAATTCAGCAGCTAGGATTGTTTCACGAACAAAAGTTCGGGACCACATTTCACCTGTTTTATCCTCTCTGCATTGGCTTCGCATAAATGAACGCATTGAATTCAAATTACTATGTTTAACATATCGGGCAGTTTACAAAATAGCACCTGTGTACCTCCAGGAACTTGTTCAGGAACATTTACCCTCTAGGAACTTAAGATCAAAAAATAACTTTCAGCTACAGTTACCAACTTACAATTTAAAAAGTTTTGGAGCAAAATCATTTTCATATTTGGCAGCTTCACATTGGAATAATCTGCCTACTCATTTGAAACAGTGCCCAACCCTCTCAACTTTCAAATCATCACTGAAGACGTATCTGTTCCAACGCTATGTTTAGAATTGTGTTGTAAATGTTACTAGAATTGTAGAAAACTAAACTCTTGCGCTACGAGCATACAGTCAGTGTGGAATAGCACTATATAAATGTTATTATTATATTATTATATATATGTAGAGACTATATATGCAGAGCACTGCTTATCAGAATATATATATCTTCTATCTGATTGATTTACATGTACTTCAAGGTAGGTGCCAGCCAAGGGAGTACCTGATACTCAAAACCCATTTTCTGACTCTCTGAGGGAAACTTTTGCTTTTTCAATGGTCAAGGTACACATAGGAAATGCATAGGCTAACAAATGATTATAAAAAGGTTTAAACACCACTCACTGTCAAATTTTCGTTATTTTTGTCCCCCGCCTTTCGAAGAAAGCAGGGGACTATTAAAATGGGTTCGTCCATCCGTCCGTCCGTCTGTCTGTCTGTCACACTTTTTGGGACACAATAAGTCTCATTCTAATTGAGCTAGAATGTTCAAACTTAGTGTAGGTGTTTATTATGGCAATACCTTGATGGAGTTTGAAGATGAGCATTTTCCGCTTAGGGTAAGCAGAGCTAAGCAATTTGATTGGTTAATGCTTTGGGACACGATAACTTTAGTTCTAATTAAGTGAGAGTGATGAAACTTCGTGTATAGTTTCATTACATCAATACCTTGACTAAGTTCGATAATGAGCTTTTTCTGCTCAGGGTAAGCAGAGCGATAAGCAATTTGATTGGTCGAGACTTTGGAACTGAATAACTCTCATTCTAATTGAGTTAGAATGCTCAAACTTAGTGTGAGTGTTTATTGGGTCAATGTCTTGATGGAATTGAAGATGAGCATTTTTTGCTTAGTTTAAGCAGAGGCAAGCAATTTGATTGGTTGATGCTTTGGGGCACGATAACTTTAATTCTAATTAGGTGAAATAAAGAAACTTGGTGTGTAGTTTCATTACATCAATACCTTGACTGAGTTTGATAATGAGCATGTTCTGCTCTTGGTAAGATGGCTGATAAGCAATTTGATTGGTCGAGATTTTGGAACACAATAACTCTCGTTCTAATTGAGGAGTTAGAATGTTCACACTTGGCATAGGTGTCTATTAGGTGAATACCTTGATGGGGTTCGAAGGTGAGCATTTTCTGCTTAGGGTAAGCAGAGATAAGCAATTTGATTTGTTGATGCTTATTAAGTTCTGATTAAGTGAGAGTGAGGACACTTGGTGTATAGCTTTAGCTTTATAACACCGATATATTGACCAAGTTCGTTAATCAACTTTTTCTGCTGAGGGTAAGCAGAACGATAAGAAATCTGATTGGTTGATGCTTTGGGGCACGATAACTTTAGTTGTAATGAAGTGATAGCAATGTAACTCAGAACTCAGAGTATAGATTCATTTTATCATTACCTTGACTAAGTTCAATGTTGCAAATTTTCTGCTTTGGCTAAGGAGCGATAAGCACTTTTATTGGTCAAGACCTTGGAACATAACTCATTAGGCGAATGTCTTAACTAAGTCAATAATTAATATTTTGAGCTAAAGCTAATATTTTGAAAAAAAATAAATGTTCGATTAATTAATATGTGTCATCTTATTATTTTTGGATTTCGGCGGGGGACATCAGCCTCACTGTTGGCTTGTTCTAATTTGAACCCTTTGCAGTTGGAACTTGAAAAAGAGTACTGGTATATGGAAATACTGCTGCCGGGGCAAAACTTCCTTCAATGCAGACCGCATGGTGTATTCCAAATGTATGACAACTCTTCCCATAGACAACTCATTCCAAAACCATTGCACCTGGCCCAATATTAGACCACTTGTCTCATCCAAAGATAGAAGACCACTCATCCCACAATAGTGTCATGTTTAATTTAATACATGGGCTGAGATACAAGACCACTCACACCAATCAAATACTCAATTTATTGTTTTTTATTCATTATCATTTATGAAATTAAATAACATGCAAGCAAGTGCTAAATCTGCCTATTGTAGGTCTTTCTTTAGCCCTGAAATGTTATCTAAATTATTAATTAGACCTTAATTAACTTATCCAGACCATAATGGATAATCAGAACTTTGTTTTTGATTGTACCAACTACTGAGGCACGGATTAAAATTCAATCGCTAATATCTCAGTTCAGGGTGGAGCAATTTGACTGAAATTTTTAAGCAGATTCTATTTACGTTATCTATTTTCTAACTTATAGTGAAATCAGTCAACTCTTTTTCTAATCTCCCATAATGCCACTTTACTCCATATTACATCAACAATCCATAAATTAATTTATTACATCAACAATTTACAAGAATAAAATAATGATACAAATTAATCTTTATTATATCAACAATTTATTAAATAGATATCTTTTTTCCTAATATCTATTGAAATAGATCTAGATGTTTATTTCTATAAAGTTTCTTTTTACTTTTTTACTGTTTTTTTAGTTTTGTCTTAATTTTTTGTTCATTTCACCACAGATGACTCCACATCTTTTCAATAATTGATTTGTTCTATTTTTATTATTATTAATATACACTGTTATACATTTATTTCTATAGTGCCACTTCCACAACAGTGTTCAGATGTGCTATACAATATGATACACACAAAGATGTGATCAAATTAAAAAAATAAAAAAAGCATCTGTTAAATATAAAAATTAATTTCCCGTCTTCAATTAGCTCAGGTTAAGTGCATAACAGTAGGACGTTAAACCCCATTTCATTCATTCATAAAAATAAATTTAACCTAAAATAGAAATGTCAAAAGTTAAAATCTGTTAAATATAGAATTTAAAAAAGATTTGATCTAAAATATATATAATGTACATGTAACAACAGACACCAAAAGTAGCTACATGTACATGTAGTTAAAAGCTTTCTTAAGGGCGTTGCCATGTCTAAGATTCACACTAACTTTTCAAACCATTTCTCGGTGATACTTTTGTACCTGTCTCCTTTTCCCCTAAAAACATAAATTATCAACAGAAAGAAGCTTTTACTTCGCCAGATAGGTTAGTCAAAGGGAGGGAATCCCTTGGGAATCCTTGACCTTGGTTGATTTTAAAATAGTACCAGAATTTGTTTTGATCGTCACGATGAGTAAAGTAGCACGCCACTGAAAAAGTTGCTGATCAACCCCGACCTAGAGCGCCCCCTGTTCTGACCGCTGCTCAAGAGCCAAATGCGACTACAGCATCTGCGAAACAGGTTCCAGTCAGCCAAGGGACCTGTTGGAACACGGCAATGTTGATCAGCCCTCAAAAAGTCCATAGGCTTCTGTCTGCTCCTGAGTGTCAACCTTTTGCATCGTCATCGACCTGCCAGACAACAATGGGCCGCAAATCAGGGGTTATCTGCACAACACACCATGGCGCAATGTCATCTTCTCGAATGAATTTGGATTCAACCTCTGTTTTCCTGGTGAACGTCACCGTATCTACCCACGTCGACACAAATGCATTGCTTGTAACTGCATGCTGGAAAAGGATCGTTTCGGGGTAGTTGGTGTGGTTTTTTGGGCTGCTATCAATGTTAATTTCGGTGATTCAACCTCTGTTTTCCTGATGACCGTCACCATATCTACCCACGTCGACACAAATGCATTGCTCTTAACTGCGTGCTGGAAAAGGATCGTTTCAGGGTAGTTGGTGTGATGTTTTGGGCTGATATCAATGTCAACTTCGGTCCCAGTTGATGGTGGTCAAAGGTAATCTTAATGCTCAACATTATGTCAGTGTTGGTTCAACAGATGGTTTTCCAGCATGACAATGCCCGACCCCACACTGCCAGGATGACAAGAGATCATGTCCGTGTTATGATAGAGAGAGAGAAATGGGGTTTACCGTCCACTCAACACAACTAGGTCATTTTGGGACTAACATATGGTTTAATTTTATTTCAATAATTCATTTGTGCGTAGGGGCCTTTAGCAGTGGGAGGAAACCAGAGTACCCGGATAAAAAAATCGAGGTTGAAAAGATGCCCCCATCTCCATGCCACATACGCTCACACCAGGGCTCGAAACCACAGCCACAAGCCAGAGGTGGCCGGCCAGCTAGAGGTCGAAGTGCGGCACTCTAGACCACTAGGCCATCCCAACCCCCGTCCGTGTTATGGATTGACCCACTATGACAATCTTTCGGATGAACATGGATGACAGGTTCGAACTCAAGCCGTGCCACCACAAACTGTTGCAGAGTTGGCATAGACACTCCAAAATCATTGGCAAACAATCCCACAGCGTGTAGTGAGACATTTGTGCCAATTCATGGCTGAAGACTTCAGGCATGTGTAAGAGCTCAGGGTGGACATACCAAATATTGACTGAAGCTGACCCCTGTATCACCAACTGTTTCGGGACTATTCTGTGTTAGAATAGGCTCCCAGGTGACACATAGGGATTATTTGTAGATGAGCTAGGATGGGGGTTATTGCTCATAACTGTAGAAGTATCTGGTGAAGGCGGCCGCTGTTCATTAAAAGTCCAATTCCAAATTCATTCCAATATTTCTTTATATACAGTTTTTAAAATACATTATTTACAAAACATATTAAATGGGTACTAAACGTCCTAACTCCTAATCCTATCTCCAATATATTCATGTATCTGAATATTTCTCTAGTTTTGGTTCTCTGTATGTAGAGGTATTTAAAGCAACTAATTTGCATAACAAAAAGATATTATTTCAACAAATCAGATGATAGATAAGTAAAAAGGTTAAATTGATATATATAAATAAATTTCATTGGTTCAAGTTTCATAATAAATAGAATGTTAAAAAGCTTTAAGTCGTAAATAAAAGTAATTTAAAGCTTTGACATTTGAAAGCTTTAAGTCCTAAACAATGGTAAAAGCTTTGACTTGATTGTCACTGATGACTATTGTTATTTGTATAACTTTTTGCTCAAGCCTTAAAGGCATCAAAGATTATAACACATTCCGGACTAATCAAGCTTTTAGGCAATTGCTTAATTTATAGACTTTAAATAAGTTTAAATCAAAACATTAACATTATAAATAAAGACAGAATGATAAGCTATATTGTCTCTATACAAGAATAAAAGGTTGATAAATATATTATGAATTTTTAAATTAAAATTTGAAATAGAACTAAAAATAAGTATCACTATTCGGTGATACCTGCTTTATTTTTGCATTGTTGTGAATTCTTTCATGAAATTATCTCGATTTAAAAGTTATCATCCGATCTTTGTCAAATTTATGTGCATTATTTGAATTATTGAAATGAAGAAGCCAAATGAAAGTTATCATCCAAGTTTGTGAAATGTATACGCATGATTTGAATTAGTGAAACGAAGAAGCCTATTGAATTTCAAAAATTTGAATGACAAAAGTAATTATCCAATAATGTATGAAATTTATATGCATTTTTTAAATTAGTAAAGTGAAAAAGCCTGTCAAATTTTTAAAATTTTCTATAAATTACTCCCAGAGTTAAGGCCCTTGGTTAAGTTTGTAGAACCTTGTGGACCCTCAAACGACAAATATTGTAATCCGATAAAATGGTCTGGTAAATGCCTAATTAACTACAAAAGAATACATTTGCACAATTTCGCTGCTGTGGTCGTATGTTTGGTTGCCTGGCAACCTATCTTATTTGTTTGGATTTGTAATCTTCTTAAATAAGGATGAGTGGTCTTCTATCTTGGGATGAGTGTTCTTTTATCTTGGGATCACTCTATCGTCACGTATCTCGCGAAATTTATACTCTATTGTTATCTCTGTGGCCATAAAATAATAATATTTATTTAAATGACGTCCAGTGTCCTGACGTATATGTATGAAATAATACATCATAAATAAATATTGGTATTTGATGATTAAAAAGAGAACAACAGAATATAAATTTCTCAATACACATTTCTCAATACTTTAATATACATGTATATCAGATAAGTCGTTTGGCGAGAAACTTGATGATATGTGATTAAATAACACCCAAAGTCGTATCAAGCAGCCTTATAAGAAAAGAGACTGGAAGCATTTGCATCTGCACCGTGCGGTTGCACTGAATGAGGATGACTGAATTACAAGATAATTCCACCTATAATTCAGATACTTTTTGACAGCCCGTTTTTTGATGTATCTCAATTCCTTCATTGCAAAGACCAAAAGGTAATGATGTATTCGAACAGCTTATTGGTTATA
The DNA here is from genome assembly GCA_917208275.1 of Patella pellucida. NCBI lineage: Eukaryota > Metazoa > Mollusca > Gastropoda > Patellidae > Patella > Patella pellucida. The sequence continues at coordinate 53,610,802 of OU795039.1, read as the reverse complement.
TACTTCAATAATGCTATAATAATGCTGGTACAGTTTCTATTCCCCGGTTGAATGTGACAAAAGAGTAGAATCACCTGATCAACCTCGTGGGTTTTCTCCAGTTCCTCCGGTTTCCTCCTCCCACTGCTAAAGACCCTTACACGCAAGAGGATTATTAAAATAAAATTGAACCAAGTGCAAGTCCCGAAATGACCTAGTTTGTGTCAAGTGGACATTAAATCCAATTTCTCTCTCTCAACATGTTGGAAAAACTATTGTACAGTAGCCGTTCAGTGGATTGTTTAAAATTACAGTGTACATGCATCTTGATTTAACCTTATGAAACAGGTACTCTAAAATTGTGCAATTTATGTTCATCCATGAATGAATCCATGTCGCTTGTTTTTCAGTTAATCAATGTCATTGGTTGACTTGGGTAAGCGGCTGCTAGATGCAGCCAAAAAAGGTGACACAGATGCTGTGAGAGCGTTGATGTCCAATGGAGCACCATTTACTACAGACTGGGTAATACTTTTATTTATTGTATGTAATAGTAATATACTGACAATTACAAAATTTGTTTGATGATGTTACAAGCTCGTGGGAAGTCAGATCATACATAACTACGAAACAAGCTAATTTTAATTATTATTTTTTTATGATTCTAATTGAAGGAGAGGGATAAAGCTTGGTGTATAGTTTCACTTTATCAAAACTGTGACTTAAGTTCAATCATGAGAGTTTCTTCTTAGGATTCTGTATACATATATGTGTATAGATGAGATGTTTGATTGTTCTGTTCGGTGCTTTCAATTAATGAAGGTGTATCATCTATCTATTTTTTGGATTGAGCGTGTCTGTTGGCTTTTATTTTCTGTAAATGAATTTTTTGTCATCAATGTATATTATACATGTATATTCTAGTTATAAGATAATTGTTTGTGCATGTGGGCAATTTGAACAAATTATTTTGTAATTACTTAACAAAACCTTTTTTTCTTGTAACCATCAGCTTGGCACATCACCTCTTCATTTTGCCACTCAATGTGGTCATCAGCATACAGTAGAGGTATTGTTAAGAGCTGGAATTAGTCGTGATGCTAGAACTAAAGTTGATAGAACACCTCTTCATGTAGCAGCTCAGGAAGGACATGTTGGCATAGTTGAATTGTTATTACAAAATGCAGCGGATATTGACGCGAAGGACATGGTAATTTGAACCTATTTTACAGTTTTTATGCCAGATTTACATAACTAAATATATTGACTATATTTGCAATAATAATTTCTTTAAAAAGTTAAATCTTGAGGCATATAATGTAAGTCTGTTTTCTAATTCTGGAGTAAAGTATATAGTCTGTTTCTATGTTCTAAATGTGCATTGATGGTATTGTATTTTTTCCTACTTTTTCCTAGTTGAAAATGACACCTCTTCATTGGGCAACAGAAAAAGGTCATGTACAGATTATAGAAGTATTATTAAAACATGGTGCTGACATAAATTGTGCAAATAAGGTAATCTCAAGCAGAAGTCCTATTTTCAAACCCCAAAAGTGATTGTTAGTTGATATTCTTTTGAAATCATACCGGGAAATCTCAGAGCTTCAGATTGTTGCTTGGAAATAGAATTAAAGTTTTTTTTTGAAGTCCACCACACTGAATTAAAACCAGATTTTATTCACAGAAATATTTCTTGAATTCATATTTTATTTATGGATATATAGATTTGATACAATATGAAAGTGTTTCTTTTTGTACAAGTCTACTGATTTACTTGTAAATTATTGAAATGAAATGTCTGTTATTCGTTAGGTGTTAAATTTTATTCATGCAAATGCAATTATCTGTTATAGTTTGATAGAACACCTTTAGACATAGCGATAGCTAATGGTAGATTGGACTTGGCACAAATGTTGAGAAATGGACAGGTATGTACATTGGTAATCTATTTTTGTATGTTTATCCCAGTTGGTGCAGAAGTTAAAAACCTAATTTCATTTCACATTTCATTTGTTAAATTAAAATCTATGAATGTTGGCTTTCAAAATATTTGTGAGGTATCAAGCTAATATCCATCTTAAGCCATCTCAAAAGCCTTACCTCCTTCTGGAGATATTACACTGTGGCCCACTATATGTAGGTCTTATTATATACAACCATAAGTCAAGCTAAAATTAAAGTGGTAAGATACCAGAGATCCACAGTGAAAGGCTTTAGACCACGGAAACATGCACAACAAGCAAAGATTTTGTTATTTTTCTTTTCAGTTAAGTTTACCATCACTTCCAAATGCTGACGGTGAAATAGTCACTATAGAAACAACAGAAGCTACAGAAATTGTTTCAACTTCAGAGCAGCTTGAAGGTGATCATTCTTCTGATCTACCTATTTTACCAGTCACGCTTGTTCAAAATACAGCACCATCAATTAAAACAGAGAAATGTAAGATTTCTGTCATACATCAGGCATTCATACAAACATCTTACAACTTTTGCAATTAAATCTTGGAAAACAGATTAACCATTTCAATGTTTTTGCAACATTACATCATGTTCGTTATCATGAAGTTGCATGGATAATGAAATGTCAAAATTTTATCAGGGAGTATGTTATCGGTATTCCTGTCTGTCTGTTCAGAATTCTTGGTAAGTCACATGATTAAACATGGCCGTGACCTCGAAAAAGAGGAAAATAGCTGGAGCGTTGGGAATATTTTTGATTTGATGCCATATTCAGCATCATTAACAGATTGTACGATCTCTGTACTCTGGCAGGGAGGTATCATCATGTGACTCTCTACATCAGTAATGATTGGCTAACGTATTCTACAATCGGCCGAATGCTTTAGTGAAGCAGACACACCAGGCAAATACATTTGTCCGAATAAAAATTTGGCTGAATATATCAAACATGTTCGATTCGAGTGAATCATTCGGTTGAATAGAAATTTGACCGAATGATAGTGGACACACTAGGCGAATTTCAATGCCGGTTGATTTAGACAGTGTGTCAATCGCTTAACTAAGCGATATCATGGAGTGTCCTAGCTTTTGTTGTTGATATTGTAAAATCTATTGATATATTTACCATAGTTGATAAGTGTCAAATCTATTGTTTTATATAGTTGATAGTATAAATGGTACATGTGAGACTGATCAAAGCAGTACATCAGTTTTAGCTACACTCGCAGCATTAGCAGAAGCATCAGGTCCAATCAACTCACAGAGTAAGTAAAAACACAACAATCTTCTATCTACAAATGAAGCAAATTCGAGGAATAGTTCAAACATTGTAAGTATTGTGCACATTGTAACATGCCTTAAAAAAAGGCTATAAGCTTTAAATAGGTTTAAGAATATCATCAAATTTATAAAATGCTTAGAAATGTATAACTATATATTGTGATTTTTAACACTCTTTATAATTCAGTGCTGCAGGATAAATTATGAGCTTTCTAAATAAATTTAGTTCACAAAATCTGTTAGTTATATCTGTGTCTTGTAATTGTGAAATGGTGTAATTTTACTGTAGATGTGAGTAGTGCTGAAACAATGAATTGGTTAGAAAGTCATGGTATAACTATGATATCTACAGCTGACGGCAGTATTATAACATCTGCTGTCGATAGCGGACAAACAATAACACTTACAGGTTTGTTGTTTTACTATATTTACTGAGTATCATCTCTGTAAAGAGTTTAGTACCATTGATCACATTATATATAAATTAGTATAAACTATTTTGGCTTTACCATGTAGAAAGCTTAGAAGCACTCTGAAATCCACCCTAACTCAGTTTTATGCAACTAAATGGGGTATGCATTTCCCTTCTGGGAATACTCAGCCTGATATTCTATTACTGTCTGCTATCTTGGCATTAACTGAATAAAGGAACACCAGAGAGCTGGGCCTTTCACTAAATAAACATGGTTAGCCCATTGTACTAATGAACAACAAAAAAATTCTATTGCCATAGTGGCTCAGTGAGTGTGCTGGCTCACTATACAGGGTGTTTGGGTTCAATCCGATGTTGGCAGAGAGAATTCTTCCTGATTTTCCAGCATGGCTTGTCTTCTCATTGGTGCAGGAGAGAGAGAGAAATGGGGTGAAACATCCACTAGGTCATTTTGGGACTAACATGGTTTAATTTTATTTCAATAATTCCCTTGTGTGTAGGGGTCTTAAGCAGTAGGAGGAAACTGAAAGACCCAGAGCAAACCCATGAGGTTGGACATTGGTGCAGGAAGGAGGAATGTATGGATAGAGTGGAAAAGATATGTATGCAATTTGGGGTGCTCTTAAAAGAACCCTATAAGTAGCCCCCCATTGGTGCTGAAAAAGTATGATGTTAAACATCATTTCATTTACTAGTTATATTGTGATTTACAGAAGCAGGAAAAATAGCATTAGATATAATTCAGCAGCAAGAATTGGGAGGTGAGACAGTTGAAGAAACAGAAGTAACTGAAGGTGTAGATAACTCTAATATAGAAACTTTAACAGTACAAGATGGTGATTCACAAGTATGATACGTTTAATTTATTACTTTTTGTTTATGGGACAAATCTTCGGGCATGAACATATTAAAGATACGTTTTGTAAGATTTAGATAACGAGCAAAGATATTGGCTTTTGAAGGCATGACAAGATGTGTGCATTAAATGCAACCACCGCAATAGTTGTTTAAAACTAAGCCTCTCTTCTTCATTTTAATATTAAATCAAAATATGACTGAACCGTTCTAAGCTACTTAATACCAGAGATTTCCGATGACATCGAGAGTTGATGATCAATATGCAGATATAGCTCTTGCATAATGTATGTTTAAATGAATGCTTGTATATATTTGGAAACACAATGAAAACGCACCAATGAATTAACTGGAAGTGCTGGCAAGTATAATGCAGTTGAAATGTGATTTTTGGCATGATTGTAGGCTGGACATTTAGCCCCCCCCCCCAAAAAAAAAATCAACAACCCACAGAGGCCATGACAACTTTACTTCACTTTACAGTGAAACACAGCCAGGGGCCCCCAATACTTTGAACTATATGTTGTATATGTTTGTGCCTAATAAATCTTCGTGTGATGGACAATGACCAGCAGAATGCCCTGTTTTCACTGTTGATGTAAGGGACCCAGTAATATTTTCACCCATAGCACCCATGCAAGCTTAACCCTGTCCTGTGTGATATAGTCATGATCTGACAAGATTAAAGTGGTGCATTTTCATTGGGTCTCGGTATGTTATATGCACTTCAGAGATAGACATTATTGAAAAAATATTTTGGATTTCGGATACTGCCACATCACTTGAAATAGGGTCATATTAACAACCTCATTGATTCCCACAAATTCATATTTCCTGGGTCAAAGGAGCTAACTCTATTAAATATGTCTTTTTAAATTCAGAAATGCACTGTTGGCTAAATTAAAAAATAAACAACCCTGATGAATGTTATTGAGAATCATAAATTGACTAATGCTTACCATAAAACCATCGATGCATTAGCTTGAATTTGAAGATTTTTAAAACTGTTCATTCATAGATATATGGATGAAATTATCCTACAAACTACTTATAATTAATCTGGCAATGAAAAGAAATGACAGAAAGTAAACTCTATGAAAAGCACATTAGAACTACAAAGTCTGTGCTGCTTTAAATCAGTTTAGCGTACAGTAAATGTTAGCTTTGTAACACTGGAATTAGTAAATATGTAAGTGAATTCCTATAAACCATATGCATAAACTGATGATCAGATAATTTTGAAAACTTGATTGAACTGTGAAGTGTGTCATTAGTTACTTTTCCATATGATTATTTGACATCAGTTTCTTTGAAGATTTATTTTAGAACCAGACTTTTGTATTGCCTTAGTGTTACATATTTATTTAATGTCAAACTTGGAAAGGTGGCTAACTAAAGATATTTATTACAGAAAGTTATAACCATAGTAGCAAATAGTCAGGATAATACAGAGAATGAAGAAACATTAGTTGCTGTTGATACTGAAACTCTTCAGAATGTTACACTCATAACACAACCAGGTAAACTAACTGAACTACACGCAGTAAAACTAGAAATCTATTAGTGGTGGGAATGATATAAAAATACGTAGTTAACTTCACCAAACTTTAAATTTGCCATATAGGTGGAGTGTAAGGGTGCAAAAAAATATGTTAGGCCTCTAATTTGAGGAATCGATTGACTCCGCCATAACAGGCTTTCCCATTTCTAATCATGGAACAAAACATGGCGATCTGTCACATATTTTCTTCCGCGGGTTTGTTAGTAATATCCTACCACGCCCCGATCACAAAACCGGACATTGCAATTACCAAAGAGCATTGAATAGTTGGTCCTATTGTAGACTAAGAATGAATGTCTGTACAAGTTCTAAATTATGCTAGCTAGCTATGGAAATCCCACAGCGTTTCATAATACCAAAAAAATAGTGCATATACATTTCATTAACCCAGTCTTTTTATCTAAATAGTTCCCATATGTTTATTGTCTCCCGCCTTTCGAAGAAAGCAGGGGACTATTAATTGGTCTGTGTAGATAATTAGTTTGATTGCTCGATACTTTTGAAAAAGATAAATGTTCAATTAATAATGTGTCATTTAATTTTTCGGGGGATATTAGGGGGCCATCCATAAAGTACGTACGCTCAAAATGGGTAAAATTCAGACCCCTCTGTACGCTCCTGTACGTAAGTTTTGCCATTGAATTAACGCACCTGTACGCTTTTGGCGTGACACCCCTCCCCCCTTCCAGCGTACGTACTTTATGGATGGCCACTAGCCTCACTGTTGGTTTGTTTATTTTTAAACAATAGTCAATAGGGTTGGCAGAGTCTATGCAAAAAAGAATTTTTTAACAGCAATTCTTTAGCCGTTTTTATGCACACATATAATCGAAGCAGCTGCTCCGTTGATAATAATTGCTCTAGTCCACCCGAGACTCCTTTTGTGCCCCAGTCCCTGATGACTATTATAAATCTCCATAAGAGTAAAACAAGTAGCTTCATGATAGAAATCTGGGTTGGCTACCAGCCACTTATTGATTTCTAGTTTTACTTTCACAAACTGTAGAGAAACTTGACCTGCTAAGAATCTTGTAACTCCAGTTACCCCCCAACAAGAAACCAAAACCAGAGTCAAACAGAGAAGTTCACCCTGTACCAAAACGACTCGTATCAAACTGCACACTTTGGCAGTGGAGGCAACCATTTTGGTATCATGTAAATCAGTGATGTCTCTGATGATTGGCTTATGAACATAGTTCACAAGACAATATATGCTGGAAACGGACAGGACAGAGGTGAACTGATAATTATGATTAAAGGAACATCTTGGGGTCTATTTAATAATATTGTACTTACAGAAGATAATAGTGATGAACCCATATGTAAAAAGATTAAAATAGAAGATAATGTTATAGAAGATTTATCAACAGAACAAATACTACAAGAAGAAGATGATGATGGTACAGAACAACTGGTTTTACATTTAGAAGAAGCAGATGGTGGTGAGATTATACCAGCTGAAGATACAACTACAGAAACTACAACAACAGAAATTACAGTAGAAGATACAGAACAGGTTTGTACCATGACTATATACAAATAAACAGTCATCTTGTTACATAGACTCGTGTCCTTGGTATTACTGTTAACGAGTTTTAAGGAATTATCTACCAGGGGGAATAGGATACTAAGACAAACTTTAGATAAACTTAGAAATGCTTACGGGTTTTTGGCTTCAACAATAATTTGTTTGTGCTGATTGTTTATATTTTAGAAAGAGGAAGCAGAGGATAACCATGATGATTTAAAACGACAGTTAGAAGAGGTACAGAAACAAGCCAAGGCTTTTCAGGAAAAGCTGAGAGAAAAGGAGGAGGAAGCGGAGACATACAAAAAGCAGTTGAGTGAAAAAAAGAAAAGTGAATAGTGTGCCGACAGCTGGTTGTGCATTGTTATTAGACTATTTAATAAACCTGTAAATATATCATAGTCATTACTTCATCATGTCTCTACTAATTCTACAGCATATATATTTACTGATTCCACAACAAAGATTATATAATATATAACTGAAAACCATCTCGTATTATTATACAAGGTTCAGACAGGGGCCGCTTTACAAAATGTCTGCTAAATTTTTTACATTGGTTAAATATTGATGTTAAACGTTATGAGTAAAAGCAATATTAATATAGCTTGCTAAATAATGTTACATGTGTGCTAACTCTACTTTAAATTATCAGTATGTGTGCTATTGAAGTTAGCCAACAACCAACCCATTTAAAACAGATCACCTTAGATTTCCCTAACAAGTTTGCCTAAGCAAATTGGAATAATCTTATTGTTGAGTTTAATAATATATTAACTTTATTGATGTACATGTATTTAAGTTTGCCTCATAATGATTTTATTTCATAAGTCACCTCTTCTTATTTTTGGCAATATATGTAGACTAACTATTTACGATAACTGTTTTATAGAGATAATTAACTAAAAATAAATTTGACTGGTCAATAATTGTGAAGTGGTTTCAACTCTGAGAAACATTCCCACAGATCTGTTAAAGTCCATATTTGTTAATCGTAGCTACAATTAATAGTCGAATATGATTTCCCCTATTTTGAGCGATCATGTGATGCACATGAATCAGCCATTTTGAGTGGTCATGTGATCTGCATGGATCATAAAATGGTGGAGCGTATGATAATACTTATCAGTATGATGTTTGTTATAATGTACAGTGTATGGATTGATTAGAGTATTTCAGATATTTAATATCCACACCATCAAAATATGAGTTGAGAAGTCATCAATTCTTAAGGCTGAACAGAGTTACAAAAGTAATGTGTATTAATATCTGAGTGATATGATGTTCCTTTTAGCATTTTAACTCTATTTTACAATTTGTATTCTGAAATTCAGTATTTCTCGTATCTATGATTTATAGATATATCCATATAGATGTTATTTTAATTGTAAATAAGATATTTTAATACATGTTGTATGGATTTCAATGAAATTGATGAGAAGTCATTTGTACATATAAAAGTCATTTTTATTTCATTTTCATAATAAAAACAATGTAATTATTATATTCTCATTGACTGATGACATGACCATCTACTGAAACTGTAACATCCTACAGTATAGGGATGAATGTACCTCCTACTCAATATATTTGTATTCTTGAGGACACCATAGTGATTTGAACCATATTGACTGGAGTTTTTTGGTTAAATTGACAACTGACATCATTTTTATACAACAACATTGAAATATTGTCATCACCCCAGTCCATCCGTAGTCCGATTGACTTTAAATTTATACACAGTGTTTAAGGTCATGAGACTTTAAATTTATACAAGTGTTTAAGGTCTTGAAACGAAGAAGCCTACTGATTCTCAACAATTTGATTGTGGACGCTCTAGAGGCTAAAGTTATCATCCGATTGACTTTAGATTTATACACAGAATTTATTTAAGGATATAAAATGTTTTATATACTAAGCATTAGCATAGAGGAGAATTTGATCAAAGCCAAATAAATTCTAATGATTTTCTGATAATTACTTAATGAGTTGTTACTCTAAATCAGATTTTAGTGTATTATAAAATAAGTTAACATAGGTTGCCAGGCAACGAAACATACGCCCACAGCAGCTAAATCGTCCGGGCAGTCAACAAGAGTTGTCTCATATTTAATTTTTTTCGGTAATGAAACATTTATAATACCGGTACACTAAAATCTGATTAAAAGTAACAACTCATTATGTAATCAGAAAATCATTGGAATTTGTTTGGTTTTGATAAAAGTTCTCCTCCATGCTGTTCAAGTTATCTAAATTCATTGAAACTCAATATACTTATTCGTCTCATGACCTTCAACAATTTGTATAAATTTAAAGTCAATCGGATATTAACTTTAGCCTCTAGAGCGTCCACAAAATTTTGAAAGTGATCAAGGGCCAGAACTCAGTCAGTAATTATCGGAAACGCTGAAAATCAAAAGGCTTCTTCGTCTCATGACCTTAAACACTGTGTATAAATTTAAAGTCAATCGGATATTAACTTTGGCCTCTAGAGCATCCACAAGGGCCATAACTCTTGACAGTAATTATTGGAAATTGCTGAAAATCGAAATGCTTCTTCGTTTCATGACCTTAATTACTGTGTATAAATTTAAAGTCAATCGGTTATTAACTTTAGCCTCTAGAGCCTCAACAAGATTTTTTAAAGAGATCAAAGGCCATAACTCTGACAGTAATTATCGGAAATTGCTGAATATCAATAGGCTTCTTCGTCTCATGACCTTAAACACGGTGTATAAATTTAAAGTCAATCAGTTATTAACTTTAGCCTCTAGAGCATCCACAAGATTTTTTAAAGTGATAAAGGGCCATAACTCTGACAGTAATTATCAGAAATTGCTGAAAATCAATAGGCTTTTTCATCTCATGACCTTAAAGGGACAGTCCCGTATTATACAGAGGCTCAAAAATAAAAGTCTAAGAATGTATGAAAATAAAACGCCAAAATAAAGGCGAATGGTGTATATACCTTGTCTCAAAATTTCAACTCAAAATATTGAGTCATTTGGACGTGAACGCCAAAATTGCTTATCCGGGCACGTAACCCTTTTAAGATTGATGGTCATTTTTTTCATTTGGTGACCTTATAATCGATTAACGTTTCTTGAGAGGTCTATACAGTGAATGACCCATGTACTGTACTTGATAACAAAAGGTAAATTTTACCTACATATTATTTTTATAGAAAATAGTCTGGTTTTATCCAGATACTGTATGATACACAGGTCTCTATTTCCAGATGCAGACTGTCAGGTTTAAGTTATTTACAAGCGTATCACAAAAATCGGGTTAGTTGATCGGCCTTAGATAATGGGTTTAAAATGATTTTAACACAAAATTAAGCAGTTTTATTCCCCAGAAAGTTATCGGGATTGGCCCTTTAAACACTGTGTAAAAATTTAAAGTCAATCGGTTATTAACTTTAGCCTCTAGAGCTTCCACAAGATTTTTTTAAGTGATAAAGGGCCATAACTCTGACAGTAATTATCGGAAATTGCTGAAAATCAATAGGCTTCTTCATTTTATGACCTTAAACACTGTGCATAAATTTAAAGTCAATCAGTTATTAAGTTTAGCCTCTAGAGCGTCCACAAGATTTTTTGAAGTGATCAAGGGCCATAACTCTGACAGTTATTATCGGAAATCGCTGAAAAACAATAGGCTTCTTCGTCTTATGACCTTAAACACTGTGAATAAATTTAAAGTCAATCGGATATTAACTTTGGCCTCTAGAGCGTGCACAAGATTTTTTTAAGTGATCAAGGGCCATAACTCGGACAGTAATTATCGGAAAGTGCTGAAAATCAAAAGGCTTCTTCATCTCATGACCTTAAACACTGTGTATAAATCTAAAGTCAATCTGTTATTAACTTTAGCCTCTAGAGCGTCCACAAGAATTTTTGAAGTGATCAAGGGCCATAACTCTGACAGTTATTATCGGAAATCGCTGAAAATCAATAGGCTTCTTCGTCTCATGACCTTAAACACTGTGTATAAATCTAAAGTCAACCGGATATTAACTTTGGCCTCTAGAGCGTCCACAAGCAATTGTGGACGCCGGACGGGGGCGACGGCAATATACGACCATATTTCAATGTGGGCGTATAAAAATATGCAACAACTCTTGTTGACTGCCCGGACGATTTAGCTGCTGTGGGCGTATGTTTAGTTGCCTGGCAGCTATCTTTTAAAGTTATGTCGCTCATGGCAAAGAAAGAAAAAATAAAGGTGTTTGAGGTAAATCTGGATAACAAACATTACCTATTTAGTGTAAATAGGCACATAAAATAATAGGCAGAGGTATAACCAGGGGCCAATTCTCCACAGACAAGTTTTGTATTACTACATGATGTGCCATAGTAGTTATATATGCCCCCCTGATGACAAATCTCAATGATGTAAGTGTTGCAGTCCGTGACCAGGTTCTTCAGAAGCTAAAAATATATTATCCTCTTCACTTCAAATTTTATTGTCTGGGTTCACAAGACAAAAGTGACTGACAGATGTAGCCCACAACAATTTCCGATAATTACTTTAAAGTTGTCAACCAGACTCTCGCAGAGGTAGTAGAAATAAGAAGTGGTTTATTCTTCATAACATTCCGGGGTGATATGATCCTTTTGAAATGATACAGTTAATTATTCCTGTGCTGCCTGTGTACAGCCTTTATAATATCTATATACACTGTAGTGGTGAAGTCTCAGGATTTTCTAATGTATATGTAATGATTTAAAAATGATTGTTAAACCACTTCTTATTTCTTCCTAAAATCTATTTGTTTAGTGTGATTTTTGTTTATGTCTACTCTCTTCGTCGGCATCATCGTTTGATGCAACAGCTCCACAGATCTACTGGCCTATCCAGCCTCTGCTACTTAATAAGAACAAAGTAAAACAATAATATATGTATTAAGCTTACAACAAAGATAGAGACAATAAAATGATATACAATTATAACAACCTTCCTATGACATTCATGAACATTCAACAACCTTCTTATGACATTTATATCTTTTGAAAACTTGAAATGCCAAATTTGTATGCCCATTTTGGCTTATATATTGATTAATGATGATGACAATTTCCATTATTTCCAGCCCCATATTGGTACCTTATTTTTGTTCTCTTTTATGTTGACTGCATGAATTAGCTGATATGATGTACAACTTGCCCAACTTTAATCAATGCAAATCATATAATATAAAGATTCAAATAAGACACATCAAGCTTACAATTTTCTCACAAGTCAGATCATTATGTACTCCAAGTATTAATATGTATAAAAAAGAATCTATAAATCCATAATATTAATGTAGAAAATCATGTGATAAACTATATCACAACCATAATTGTTTCTTCCAATTAACTGAAAGTCACAAAAATAAATGTCCGGTTTATATTTCACAGTTGTAATAATATTTCTTGTATAACCATGACGTCTCACAATCTTCACCTCTTCCAGCAAAATAAAGTGAATATAATAAAGAACAAAAGCAAATCATACAAATATATGCTAAACAAATGTTATGTTATAAAAATAAGACAATAAGTCATTACCATTAGTTGGACAGACAGACCCCATTTCAATTTCCCCTACTAATTCGTTCAGAGTGAGATAATTAATTTATGTTCATCTAAGTTATACATTAATATTAAATCTATGAGTTTTTACCATATAATGAAGTTACATTTTAAAAAAATCTTACTGAACAAAACAAAATATAAAACAAGGTTAAACATACATTAAGCAAGAGCTAAATCTACCTATTGCAGGTCTTTCTTTAGGCCTGAAATCTTATCTAAATTATTAATTAGACATTCATTAACTTCTCCAGACCATAATCAATGGCATAGTTATAATGACAAATGCTAGGCGACAATTTCAATCACTTAATTTTCGGTTCCTAGTGGTTCAATTTGACTGAAATTTTTAGAAAATTGCCTTTACATTATCTAGTTTTTAATAATTATAGTGAGAACTGCCAACTCGTTATCTAATCTCCCCTAATATATCTTTAATAACTGTCAATAAAGTAAAGAATGTAATAAAATGGATGCCTCTGTTTTAATATACAAGAACAAAGTAAAAAGAAGAGCACAGTACATACATGTTCCTAAAGCAATAAATAAATCGTCTTATTACAATAGACATGTTCCCATGAATTTCATCCTTTCTGAGTTAAATGTAGCAGTCTCTAATGAGTTGTTAACTAACAATTGCTTTAGGAATATGTAGTATATTCAGCTACAATTTACCAAAAAAAATAAAAAAAAAATAATGCCAATTAACATATCCTGCACATAATTTTTGAATCTTCAACAGATAGCAAAGATAAAACAATACCAATTTTACATGAGAATTTTTAAGTGACATCTTTTTCAATCTCACAATATATTCTTAATTTTGTAATGATGAATACATTACAATGAAACATAATTATGTATATAAAGAAATTATAAAAATAGATGTACAAGACATTATGTGCACAATACAAGCTGTGGGATATTTACATTTTATGTACAGAGATTCCTGGTACATTTTATGGACGTTTATTATTATGATAAAACAGGTAAAAAATGAACAACCTTACAAATCACTGAATCCAATTAAAGCTTGTACACAAGCTCTTTACCAGTATCTAATTATTTATATAGCCTACTAATTCAAAATACATCATTTAGAATTAGATATTAAAAACTGTCCTTTATTCAAGATTGATATCTTATATAAAACAATAAACATTCTTTTTCATATTTTATATTCCATTGAAAGTCAACCTATGGCAAACTGGTGAATGTGCTGTTTTTTTTACAAAATCTGGGAAAACAGCTTGCACTCTCCAAAAGCCTTGTCAAAGGCAATATATTGTTGAGCCAGTCAAAAGTAGAATCACATAAGCTTATTATTTTGATTTGTAAAACATGCAAATTGTACTGGACTGGCTAGGATCTTGTATTAAAGATCGGATATTAACTATTTAAATGTCAAAGCCATTGTCACCTCTAAGATCTATGAAGATTTATTCAGCAAATGAAATTAATATAGTTAAATGGCAAATAGGTATATAATTATAAATAATAAAAATTATGCTCTTAGCATTTTATTAAAATATACTGAGATGCAATGATAATCAGCACGTTTATAAATGAATTATTGCTAATCTGACTTTAAGGAGCTGAATCGCTAACATTTGGGACCTAGAAATTGACAAAAGTGGGTCGCAAGGTTTCTTCGTCTCATAACCTTTAACATTGTGTATCAATTTATAGTCAATCGGATATTAACTTTAGGCTCTAGAATGTTCACAAGGTTTTTCAAAATGATCAAGGGCCATAACTCTGGCGGTATCAGAAATTGTTGAAAATAAAAATCAATAGGATTCTTTGTCACATGACATTAAACACTATGAATCATGAATAAATTTAACGTCAATCGGATATTAACTTTAGCCTATAGAGTTTTCACAAGATTTTTCAAAGTGATCAAGGGTCCCAACTCTGGCAGTAATTATCATAAATTGTTGAATATAAAAAGTCTTCTTCGTGTTAGTTTAGTTTAAACAATATTTTATTCAATAAACTGAAATGGATTGAACAACAGGCAAATGCCTATATTAACTTTAGCCTCTAGAGTTTCCACAAATTTTTTAAAAGTGATCAAGGGCCATAACTCTGGCAGAAATTATCAAAATAATTTGAAAATCAATAGGTTTCTTCGTCTCATGACTATGACACTGTATCAATCTTAAGTATATCGGATGGTAATTTTAATTTTAGCTTCTAGAGTGTGCACACTTGCTTATGGACAGACATGGGTAACAGAAAAAAACAGCCATATTGTGTCTTGCCAGCACTTCCAGTCACATCAGTGGTGCATTTTCATTGCTTCTCAGTATATGTAAGGCTTGGTTACAAAAGATAATTTTTTTTTTAAAGAATGTACATATAATCTAAAATTAAATGGCCAATGGCTCATCATCATTTTCCAATAAAATTTGACGATCATACTGACTTCTTTTTTTACGAATCATCATAAAGACCACAATGACAATAATAGTAAGTATGATTACAGCCGAAACACATCCAGCAACTACAGCAGCAGCTGAAAAAAACAACAACACATAATTTGACTGATTTTATTTAAAACTTTAGATAAATAGCTATTGTTTACTACATGTATCTTAGACAATTTAAATCAACATTGATGTTGTTATCTGGCCATTAACAAATAGGCTTCTGACATTCAATATTTATTTTAAAGACAAATTTTAAAATTGGCATGTGAATCCCATGCCAGAATGCTTTCAAACACCATTTGTAATACTCCAGAAATTACAGTAATAACAGCACCAATTGAATGTAAATCAGTTAATATATATATTCATATTACATTATTAATATTACATGCATTGCAACCCATTTGTGTCCATTTCTTGGTGCCAAAGAATTGTGATTTAGCTCCTTTACTTAATTACACAATTATCTTCCTGTAAAGCATCAATTTATCAAACCTAGTCAAAGTCCTAGTTTTCATGAAGTCAAACTATAGTTCAAGTTTCATCTCTCTCACTCCATGAAAATCAAAATTATCCAAAGTCTTGACCAATAAATTGCATGTCACTTTATTTAGTAAATAGTGATGATTGAATTTAGTCAAGGTAATAATGCAATGAAACTGTAGTCCAGACTCCACAGAGTTTCGTCACTATTCCCAATTAAATTGCTTCTCAATCTGCTTAACTTGAGCAGAAAAAGCTCATGATTGAACTCGCTCATGACATTCACCTAATACCAAGTTTAAACATTCTAGCTCAATCAGAAGTAGGGTTACTGTGTCCCAAAATGTGTAACAATCAGGCAGACAAATAAATAGTTACTACCGTACTTTAATTTTGTAAGTGTGAGCATCTCTTTGAAGTCATGTCAAAAAAATAAAGATATATTTCAAGTTTCATCAAAATCGGATCAAAATTGTGACTTCTAGAGGGTCCACAACCTTGATATACCATATATTACAATTTTGTCCGACAGGGTGTAATAGAGATATACAAAAACCTTTTTCTTAAATCAGAGAAAATTGTGACCTCTAAAGGGACAACAAACTCTAAAGGGACCACATTCTAAAACGCGCAAATATTCAGAGAACCAAAATCACATCAAAATTGTGACCTTTATTAATTTCATATAAAACAATAATTATCATGTTAATTAAATGGTATTGTTCCAAATACGAAAACATCGAGAATGTATTCAGGTTGTGTTACTTATTATAGCAACAACATTTAACACTAGATTGTCAGTTGTCATTAACAAAAAAGTCTGTCTCGTTTTATTTCGATATAATTACAAGAATTGAAAAAGCAGGAGTGGAGTATTTGTCTCAGGGGTGAAACCAAGAGACTTCCGCAAATTGCAGGAAGTATCACATGTATGCTGGTTGAGAATCATTGCCTCATTCCATATCCCAGTCACATGTTTTATCGAGTGGACTGTTTTACGTTAATGTTTGTTTGCACACATGTGCAGAAATAGTATTCTTAAAAAAAGAACATCAAGACACCCGAACTAACGATTTAAATGTTCGCAACTGCAATGATATTTTAGGGTCATTTATCGAGTTCCTGAACAGATATTGGCAACACCAGTTACAGCGAAACGGATGAGTATCGGTCGATAACAATTTCTTCCGAAGGCTACTTTTCGGACAAATACCTATGTTGAAATGGATTATGGGACCATCACTACTGATTTAATAATTTATAACATTTGAACTAATTTGAAGCCAGAAAAAAATGACCTGCAATTAGCTGAACTAGCTCTTACATAATGCATCTTTAATAAATCTGTACTCACTATTAGTATAGGCCTTTGCTGTTTGATGGAGAGGTTTTTTACTGGCTTTTGCATTTGGGGGAGTTGTACCAGACATCACTGTAACTATATTGGGTTAAATAATAATAAATAATAATATATAGTAAAAAAAATATACCTGGAAAATAATGTTTTTATGAACCTAGCAATAGCACTGGAAAACATCCATCTGATGATTATTTCTAGGTGGGTTTTAATAGAAAGTCATGGGATCATGAAACTTCTTTTAAAAATAGAAGCTGTGAATATTTATGATTCGATTTAACAAATGCCATCAATTTACAGCCAAGACTACGGATCCATGATGTCCAGTCCTTCTGCACAATATGTAAAGATAAACAAAGCTGGACATAAGGGAAATCTTTTTTTAAATAGTTAATGGTAATATCTGGAACTATTTTAACACTTAAAAATTGGTACTTACATGTATCATGATCCGCAACAACACAAATTTGTCGATATATACTATAGTGGAATCCTTGCTTGCATGCACAATGTCCGACAGAATTCAGGCCTTTAACATGCTTACAAACTTCACTTGGACCACATTTCTGATTATCATTACAGACTTGGTTTAGACGGCTTTTTGTAACGCATCTTTTAGCATTCTCATTATAGAGAAAATCCTCATAGCACACACAGATGTTAATCTGCTCATTACAAGCTTCCGTCTCTGCACACTGTTGACCATCATTACAAGTCTTGTTAAAGGTCACTGCAATATAAAACCAACAACTGATATCTATGTTTACAACCGTTTGTGTCTGGTTATATTGTTTTGCTTAACCTTTATCGAGAGTTTCGGATTAAAATGGTCAAAGTCATGTATTTAGGCCTACATTGTAGTTTATAATTTAAATGAATGAAGATTTTAATGATCAATGATCTAGACTAATCCAGGAAGCCACATGTGTGAATTTCAAAATGAACCAAAATCTTTGGAATAATAAACATATATCTTATGTTTTATCATAATCAGATCAAAATTGTTATCCTAGAGGTTCCACAACCGTGTTATTACATACTTTTAGACTATTTGAATATGTGGAGTGGCCATTTTGTAAGGCGGTTTTGCTTCAATTTTCACAGAATTCTATCCCAATCATAACTATGGTTTAACAGTGATATATTTAAGGTTTTATAAATGGTATAAAGCGGGTCACATGGATAATTTTCAAACAAAACTTAGTGAGTATTGCTACTGGTTTACAGGATCTAACTAGAAGAGTGAACTTTAATCCCAATATACTGAAAAAGAATTGGTTTCAGACAGGTATTTTTCGACAAAATAATCTTTATTCTACCATAAGTGGAGGCAATGGAAAAAATATGGACTTAAAAACCGTTGGCCTATATACCTTGTCAGTTTACTTATGTGGGAGCCGCTGGGGGTTTTCTATGCAAATTCAAATGCCAAGTTAGTTCATAGTGGTTATCTTTTAAAGCCTTGCTCTGCCTCTGTGTGATTTGTTGACATTGATTTGAGAGCCGGAATTGATGACTTTAAAGATGCAGCTGGTGGTCGTATTAGATTTAGATGGCCTTGCTTACCCTTTTGATTAGTTTTGTTATCTAATAAAAGATCAAGGGCCATAACTCTTTCATTAATTATCGAAAGGACATTACATTTCTGTAATCTAATTTAAATACTTTGTTGATAACGGAAGCAGTGTCATTGTGTCGAGAATAACAAAAATATATAAATGGAACTGATATTGATTGAATTTTTTGGCTAATTCTGCTTTCATTTTAGAACATGTGTGCCATGCTTATCTGGTAATCTATTTAACGGATCTATTGGTACAGCCGTACAGAAAGTGACGTGAGTTCAAGGGTAACTGCATCACAGTTCTAGTTTTTCTAATATTTTCTTTAAAATTGAACATACTAAGGTTAGTACATGTCCTTGAATTTATGTGAGATCAGCTTGAGTTTAAAATAACTTTAATTCATTTTCTATTACTACTATTAGTTGTTTAAAACATTTCATTCGAGTTACAAAACAAAAGTCGGAAAAGCCTTTTTTTTTGTTTGAGCATTTAAAATTAATCCTTCACCTTTTTAACATAAATCAAGCCATGCACCTACATGTATCAATATAATATATACCTAGTTCAAAATGTCTATATGGGTTAATATAATGATAGTTACATGTACCATCTAATGCCTATAACTACAAGATATATTTCCTCCAGACTATTAAAACACACTTATAAGTTAGTTATAAAGATACCAAATTTTATCTAGGTATTACTATTACATGTTACATAATTATAAATCATATATCTTACATGATGCAGGTCTAATAGATGCTAAAGGCAATATTGTATGCCAATCAGATTGAGATCCACCTTGAAACATATGAAGTCACGCCTTTAATTAGCTTAGAGTGAGACATAAGAGTTATTAATAAAAGAGTCAGTTATCTCATATTTGTGTACTTGGATACATTTAGAATTGAAAACTATAACTCATTTTACATGTGTGTATCTGTACAGCTTCAATTTTATTTCAAGAATTCGCTTGCACGCTGTGGGAGGAAACCAGAGGGACCAGAGAAAACTCACATGGTTGGAAGTCAACCCTTCTCCTTGTCACATACAAATGGGGAATCGAAAACAATACCACTTGACTCCATTACAGAACTTATGATCTAACATACACACATTAAACCAATTGGCCTAACCCCCTGTACAGATATCATAGCATAATTAAATTGATATAGTAGTAATATACATTTTATTGTATTTTCCATAGAACATAAATCTGTCTATATCAATATTATTTCCTTTTGGTTTACAAGTTTGTTTTATAAAATCATTAAACATTAACAATCTTATATTAAAATGTTATGACATTCATCTGTCCCTATCTCCAAATGTGTAACATATATAAAGACAGTTATTTAAATAAAAAAAAGTACGCCAAAAATATATGAGATAAGCAGATTATAAATAATTATAATCAGTTCAAAGGAGATAGTGAACAAAGATATACGCTGAATTATACTCTAATATTTGTCGATTCCCAGACACCTTGATTAAGATTTGATACATATTTATTCCATAATCAATAGGTGAAATGTCTTCATTAAAATATTTTAGAGAGAGAGAGTTTAGCCTAATCTACACCTTGTCACATACAAGAGGGGATTCAAAACCACGCCTCTTGGCTCAATGACAGACCTTATGAAGCAACCATTTGGCCACCTAACCCCCCAAATAACCAAAGAAGTTATTAAGAAAAGTTTAAAAAAGGATTCTTCAATTTAATAGGTTAGAAAACCAATATTTAAGAAATACATAATGATAAGTAAACAAAGTACCGACACTGCAACAAGGATGTTCCTCAATTTCATTTGGATGCTATAATAATTACAGTTCTATAAAGTTCTAACAAGATTTTGTGAAAAAAAGGACATAACACTGGAGCAGATTACTGAGATAGAAAACCCATATCAATTTAAAATAGATTACTAAAAAGAACAAATATGAATGACAGGTTTTCCCTTTTTATAGATCAGACATTTGATTACCAATATAAATAGATAAAAATGTAGCTTAAAATACATACTATTACTAATACTACTTTACACACAACAGTACAATACTATTATTAATATAGGTGTGCTAACAAGAAATGTGGATGAGAGAAAGTCGGACAGGGGTGATTGCAATACGACTAATAACAAGTGTGGGAATATAAAAACAGAAAAGCATCCACCTTAGTATTGTCACTATCAATATAATCTCGTATTCTAATTCAACAGAATTTTAACATAAAACATTCAAAAAAACAAAAACAAGCTTCTTTATTGATCAATAAAAGTAAAATGAGTTAGTAAAATATTTACTTGAAGGATTTGTTCCAGGTGTGACAGATTGTTGAGGAACTTCTTCAGATATTTGTCTCCAGTGAGGTGGATGACAAACTGGAGGAGGTATGATTGCTGAATCATTTGTAGGATGTTCACAAGGTGGTACTGGAATTCTCTCATTAGGAACCAAAGTTCTTTGTAGACCTGGTGGCCACATTGCAAAACCTCCGAGTGCTGTTATTTTCAATTTTATTACCATCTGAAAAAAAAAACATAGGCAAATGTTCTACAGGAAAAACAGGAATTGCTTATCCAAATATAAACTACTGGTACCAAGAACGCTACATAATCCAAGTTTTCAATCACAGAACAATATATACTATTCAAAACCAGCGGCTGCCAGGCAGGATACGCCCACATTTTCGAGAGATGGATCGAGAACAAGCAAAACCGAAAGTGATTTTTCCTACAATCAAAGGCCATAATTCATTAAGTTACAATTTTATATGCGCAAATATCGAAAAGTATCAAGATATTTAGGTTATAAACACGCAATTTAAGTTTCATCAAAATATACCATTTTTCAACAGTATTTGCATACGAACGGCGGCCATTTTGTATGGTACTTTTAGTCCAATTTTTCCGAAATTCGAACTCACCCTTCCTTAGGGTGTAACAGTGATATAATCAAACGATTTTTAAAATCGGATAATAATTGTGACCTCTAGAGGAACCACAAGCTATATAATCAGGGGCCATAAATCAGGAAGTTACAATCCGATATGCGCAAATATCGAAAGGAACCAAGATCTTTGGGTTATATCCATGCATTTCAAGTTTCGTCAAAATCGAATTAAAATTGGGACCTCTACAGAGTCGACGAGCTTGATATACCATTTTTCAACAGTATTCGCATACGAACGGCAGCCATTTTGTATGGTAATTTTGGTCCAATTTTTCCGACATTCGAACTCACCCTTCCTTAGGGTATAACAGTGATATAATCAAACGATTTTTTAAATCGGATAATAATTGTGACCTCTAGAGGAACCACAAGCTAAACAAAGGCGATTTTGCGTATAATCAGGGGCCATAATTCAGGACGTTACGATCCAATATGCGCAAATATCGAAAGGAACCAAGATCTTTGGGTAATATCCATGCCTTTCAAGTTTCATCAAAATCAAATTAAAATTGTGACCTCTACAGGGTCCACAAATTTGATATACCATTTTAAACAGTATTCGCGTACCATCAGCGGCCATTTTGTATGGCAATTTAGGTCTGATTTTTCCGAAATTCAGACTCAACCTTCTTTAGGGTGTAACGGTGATATAATCAAACGATTTTTTAAATTAGATAATAATTGTGACCTCCAGAGGGACCACAAGCTAAACAAAGGCGATTTTGCGTATAATCAGGGGCCATAATTCAGGAAGTTATAATTCGATATTCGCAAATATCGAAAGGAACCAAGATCTTAGTGTTATAACCATGCATTTCAAGTTTCATTAAAATCTAATAAAAATTGTGACCTCTACAGGGTCCACAACCTTGATATACCATTTTTAAACAGTATTCGTGTACAAACGGCGGCCATTTTGTATGGCAATTTTGGTCCGATTTTTCCGAAATTCGAACTCAACCTTCCTTAGGGTGTAACGGTGATATAATCGAACGTTTTTTTAAATCAGATAATAATTGTCACCTCCAAGGGACCACAAGCTAAAATAGGTGATTTTTCGGACAATAAGGGGCCATAATTCAGAAAATTATGTTCCGATAGGCGCAAATATCGAAAGAAACCAAGATCTTTGGGTTATAAACATGCACGTCAAGTTTCATTAAAATTGGCTCAAAATTGTGACCTCTATAGGGTCCACAAGCTAAAAACATGATTTTTCGTACAATCAGGGGCCATAATCCATGAAGTTTCGATCCGATTCATGCCAATATCGAAAGCAGCCGAGATCTTTTGGGGATAAAGCTATATTTCAAGTTTCGTCAAAATCGGACAAGAATTGTGACCTGTAGAGGGTCAACAAACAATTGTGGACGGACGGACGGACGGACAGACGGACAGGGGCGACGACATAATACGTCCACATGAAAATGTGGGCGTATAAAAAGTAGGGGATATTTGATTTCTAAGTGTTATTAAAGTCACCTAATGAAACTGACGAAGAAACAAATGACAAATTGAAATGAAGTTCACATTCATCGATTTATTCGAAATGATCGTTAGACTAAGTAAGGCACAGACTGACCATTATAAGGGAAAAATGATACCTTGGTCAAACAGCAAAGTTACCTCAGCATCACAACAAAGTCAGTAACGGGTAAATCCTCCTCTGTTTGCCAAACAAGCATTGATCCGACGTGGCATACTCCTTATGAGACGCCTAAGGTCATTTTGGTCCAGAATCCAGATTGTCCCATTCCTGTTGCAACGCAGCAGCAAGTTCTTGGACATTGGCAGGACGTTGTTGACATTGACGTAACCTCTGTCCAAGCATGTCCCAGACATGCTCGATGGGGGAGAGGTCAGGACTCAGTGCTGGCCATGGTAATGTGATGATGTTCTGTTGTTGGTGGTAACCTGTAACGATCCTGGCCCTGTGACATCTTGCGTTGTCATCCTGGAAGATGAAACGACGGCCATGATGTCGTGCGAACAGCACAACATGGACTGCCAAGATGTTGTCCTGGTAGTACTGGCCTGTAACACACCCTGCAACAACATGTAAAGCTGTTCTTCCAGCAACAGTGATGCCTCCCCACACCATAACAGAACCACCCACAAATTGAGCATCGACCAATGAAATTGCTTTTGAAATGTTATTCATTGGAACAATCTACCTTAATTAAAAGCATAGTTGTTATGTTTCAAAGTCTTGATGAACCAAATTCCTTATCGCCAATGATATGGCGTCAATAATGAATTTATAAGCTTACTCAGTTTCTTCACTCTCACTTACCGGTAATTATAACAAACGTTATCAACCAATCAGGTTGCTTATATCTGCTTACCAAACTCCATCAAGGCATTCACCTAATGAATGCCTACACCAAGTTTGAACATTCTTAAATCTACCTCAAGTAGAAGGAGAGTTATTGTGTTCCAAAGTCTCAATCAATCAAATTGCTTTATATCCCAGTGCTCACCCTGAGCAGAAAATGCTCATTATCAGCATTTGTCAAGGTATTGATGTAATAAAACTATACACCAAATTTCATCACTAAAACTTAATTAGAACTTAAGTTACAATGTCCCGAAGCACCAACCAATCAAATTGCTTATGTCAGCTTACCCTAAGCAGAAAATGCTAATCTTAGAACTCCATCAATGCATTGACCTAATACACACCTACAACAAGTTTGAACATTCTAAATAGTGTGTTATTCATCAAATATTCTGGAAGCCAAGCCATATGATTATTAAAATATGTAGAGGAGTATCAAAATCCATAATACAGAAACAAATTTGACCCCAGACACCCCTGTACATATCCTCTGAAAATGAGCTACCTCAAATTAGCCAAAATATCACTTTTTCTGTCATTTCATTACTAACATAAGTTTGTTTAGAAAGCATTTCAGAGGATTAAATAAAGGTTTTTCGTGGTCAGCGTGTCAGAGTATGACATTGAAAATTATCAGCAACAATCCAATATGGCGGCTCAAAGGACTTGATTGAATGACAATCTTCTGGTACCTTCTGTGGATATAGTAATATCGCCAAGTATGAAATTCCTGCTGTAATGAAAGTCTGGGACGAGAAACAGAAGCTTTTGCAGCAAGGAAATAGCAATCTTATTCCTGGGCAAAAGGAGAAACAATCATTTGAGTATATCGAAGTAAGATATGCTCGAGGTGCAGCTTTAACAGTACCTTAACAAAGTGACAATTTCTGTTTATTAAAGGACCATAATTTGAAGGCCTACCTAAGCTATCTCAGTTGTAATGATGAGTGATTTGAACATTCTAGCTCTGTTAGAAGGAGAGTTATTGTGTCCCAAAAAGTGTGATGGACAGACAGACTCATTCTAATAGTCCCCTGACTTCTTTGAGAGGCGGGGATAGTAAACAGTAGCTACATGTAATACAGTTATCAACTGAGACTGATAAAGGCCTATGGTACTACAAATGTATGTCCGGTAGGCAATAAATTGATCATTACTATTTTCCCTGCTTACTTACAGAAAAGTTGACGAAGTTCTCACTCTTTACCATATGGAAATATAAAAATGCATCTACTGCACCAAACGAGGGTGTTTTGACACTTCCACCTGTAACATCAATATTATTACATTTCATCTCTCTAATTTTAAAATATGCACTGCAAACGCATCACTTTCATAAAGATATGTTACTAGGCAGCGAAACACATGCCCACAGCAGCTAAATAGTCTGGGCAGTACACAAAAGTTGTCGCATATTTTTACTTTTGGCAGTAATGAAACATTTATAATACACTTAAATCTGATTAAGATTAACAACTCGATCATTAGGTAATTTAGAACATCATTAGAATTTGTTTTGCCAATGCTAACATTTAGTATACAAAACATTTAATATCTTGGATTTAGCTGTTTAAGTTATCGAAAATCAATATACTTGTTAAAACCCTGTGCATGAATCAAAACAATTATATACAGATGTAAACATGGTGTATAAATATAAAATCAGTCAGATGATAACTATGGTCTCTGGAGCGTCCACAAGAATATTCAGAGTGAAAAGAGACATGAGTAACTCTGGCAGAAAGCATTCAAAATCCATAGGATTCTTCATCTCATAACCTTAAACACTGTATAAAGTTGAATTCAATCTGATATTAACTTTAGCTTCTAGATTATTCAAGTGATCAAGGACCATAACTTCGGCTGTAATTATAGGAAATTGATGAAAATCAATAGGTGTCTTCGTCTCATGACCTTAAACACTGTTCATAGGAAATTAAAAGCTTAAAACATTTTTGAAATAATGGATACCTGGAATTTTCATTAACTCATCATGTCTAACTCTACTTTGGTAGGAGACACCTCTTTCAGGTATTTGGAGGTAAATATCTAGAGAAACTGGCTCATCACAATGATTTAAAACAATACCAAAACAAAAATCAATTTCTAGACTATGTGTTGAGGTTGGTATCAGGTATGACTAAAAAACAATAAAAAAAGTATCAATAGATAATAATTAATAACATAAACTTAGATGACAACAATACTTGTGATTGATTTTGATAATTTATGGACCAGAATGTTATTTGGGAAGACTGCTGATTACTTTTAATTGATTAAAGTCTGAGAGTTTATATTTTCATTTTAAATTTGAATAGTGTGAAGAAACTCACCCTATATTGATAGGTTCCCTGACAGTCTAACCGAGTGCAAGGATCAGTTGGGTTGGCCACACAATGCATCTGTTGACTTTGATTAGACATCTGATCAGCTATTCTCTTCCAATATCCACAAGCTTGTTCTTTAGATGGAACATCATCACAGTGTACTTGTAAAATTATTACAACTGTGGGAGTAAAGTTACAATATATGAGTTACTTCCTGTCAGTGTTATATACATGTACAATACATAAGTGCTTTCTTTCATAATCACATAGGTCTTTCCATAAAATAGGCATCTACGTCTCTCAACCATAAACAGTGTGTATAAATTTCCAGAAAATAACTTTACTTGGGCCTGTGAAGACTGAAGAGCCAACAAACTTTTAAGTAGTCCGGCAAGGAAACATCGAGCAGTTATATAAAGGGTGTATATCATATTTTTTCCTTTGTCGGTACCCGGTAATGAGAAAACATTTACAACAAACTAAAATTTATAATTAAGACTATTAAGAGTAACAACCCATTAAGTAATCTTCAGAAATAATTGGAAATTGTTTGGCTTCTGGTTCTGCCACATGTTTGTTAACATTTTGCATAAACATTGAATATCATGAATTCAGCTGTTCAAGCTATCAGAAATCGTTGAAAACCTATATAGATTTTGTCTCATAACCATAACCCCCCCTGTATTAATTTAAGAGCGTTGATGAGTCTGAAATGCACATTTTAAAGCTAGCACTGTAATTTTTGTTGACATTCTTTGTCATTTGGGCTGATAAATTACAATCACAAAAAAAACACTTTTATTTATCAACTTAAATCAACTACCGTACATGTATGTTCCAAACATGACCCAAAAGCATGATCATAAAGTTTTATGTTTCCAATAATTAACACCGATAAATATAAAAAATACGCCTACAGAACAGAGCAAACGTAACACGCCCTGGTTAATCTGGTTAATCAAGACTATGGAATTACATTTTGTTTGGATAATTTCCAGTAGTCTCAATTTCTTTGCACGTGTATTTAAAGCTAGCAACAACGTAACTTCTGTTCTAAAGTAACTAAGGCGCACAATAACCATAGTGTTTTACGGTTTAAAAAAAAAAATAATTCAAAGTCTTGCGATGTTGCCGAGTCCACACCACCATGTGGTTAAAAAAAAACAAAAAAAGAACGAAACTACATCATTAGGTGACTCTGAAAGAATGCAAGCTGATTGGGACCATGGCTGATTGGGACCACATTATTGGCTGATTGGGACCACATTCTTGGCTGATTGGGACCATCACTAGGCTGATTGGGACCACACAATAAAAGATAGTAAGCTGGCACTGCCAGGCAGGATACGCCCACATTTTCGAGAGATCGATAGAGGACAAGCAATTTCCGAAAGTGATTTTTCCTACAATCAAAGGCCATAATTCATTAAGTTACAATTTGATATGCGCAAATATCAAAAAGAATCAAGATCTTTAGGTTATAAACATGCATTTCAAGTTTCATTAAAATCGAATCACAATTGTGACCTCTACAGGGCCCACAACTTTAATATGCCATATTTTTACACTGTTCGCGTACAAACGGCGGCCATTTTGTCTGGCAATTATGGTCGATATTCTAGAAATTCAAACTCAACTTTCCGTAGGGTGTAATGGTGATAGAGTCAAACGTTTTTTAAATTGGATATTAATCGTGACCTCCAGAGGGACCATAGGGGATTTTTCAGACAATCAGGGGCCATAATTTAGTTATGATCCGATATGCGCAAATATCGAAAGGAACCAAGATCTTTGAGTTATAACCATGCATTTCAAGTTTCATCAAAATCGAATTAAAATTGTGACCTTTACAGGGTCTACAACCTTGATATACCATTTTTTAACAGTATTCGCGTACAAACAGCGGCCATTTTGTATGGCAATTTTGGACCGATTTTCCCGAAATTCGAACTCGACTTTCCTAAGGGTGCAACGGTGACATAATCAAACTTTTTTTTAAATCAGATAATAATTGTGACCTCCACAGGGACCACAAGCTAAACAAAGGCGATTTTTCGTATAAACAGGGGTCATAATTCAGGAAATTACGATTCGATATGCGCAAATATCAAAAGGAACCAAGATCTTTGGGTTATAACCATGCATTTCAAGTTTCATCAAAATCGAATTAAAATTGTGACCTCTACAGGGTCCACAACCTTGATATACCATTTTTTAACAGTATTCGTGTACAAACAGCTTCCATTTTGTATGGCAATTTTGGTCCGATTTGCCCGAAATTCGAACTCAACCTTTATTAGTGTGAAACGGTGATATAATCAAACGTTTTTTTAAATAGGATAATAATTGTGACCTCCAAAGGAACCACAAGCTAAACAAAGGCGATTTTGAGTATATAATCAGGGGCCATAATTCAGGAAGTTATGATCCGACATGCGCAAATATTGAAAGGAACCAAGATCTTTGGGTTATAACCATATATTACAAGATTCATCAAAATCGGATTAAAATTGTGATCTCTAAAGGGTCCACAACCTTGATATACCATTTTTTAACAGTATTTGCATACAAACGGCGGCCATTTTCCTTAGGGTGTAACGGTGATATAATAATTGTCACCTCCAGAGGGATCACAAGCTAAAATAGGTGATTTTTCGGACAATTAGGGGCCATAATTCAGGAAATTACGTTCCGATAGGCGCAAATATGGAAAGGAACCAAGATCATTGGGTTATAAACATGCACGTCAAGTTTCATCAAAATCGAATTAAAATTGTGACCTCTATAGGGTCCACAAGATAAAAACGTGATTTTTCGTACAATCAAGGGCCATAATCCATGAAGTTTCGATCCCATACATGCCAATATCGAAAGCAGCCGAGATCTTTTGGTGATAAAGCTATATTTCAAGTTTCGTCAAAATCGGACAAGAATTGTGACCTGTACAGGGTCCACAAACAATTGTGGACGGAAGGACGGACAGGGGCGACGACATAATAAAAATACTAGAACTTAGGTTCGGATATTGAATTAAGTTTAAAGGAATTTTATATAGGCTATATAGGATTGCTATAGCGTGACTAAAAATTATGTGCTTTTATGTAGGCTACGTTATTTATGTTTATATTCCATTTTAACAGAGATAATACGGAAATCCAAAAACATTATACATTAATTTTGTGTAATTATGTTATAAAAAAAGTTTAAACCAAAAAAAATTTGAAAACTAATACCAGCAATATAGTAGCAACGGAAATCGGTTATTTCAAATATGATGTATATAGAAAGCAGTCAAAATGTATATCCTACCTTATACATAAAGAAACATAATAGATTTATAGATACAATTTTAACAAGTAAACAGAAGGTGGTAATGTATCTAGGAAAGTGTACTATATTATAACTACATGTACAAGAAAATTACTCAGATCTTACTGACAGCCACAACAGGAAATTTGTGTGATTGGATCTGATTGTTTATTGGATTATTAGGCTATAATGGTGTGTACTGTGATTAGGATCTTGTATATTGCTACCTGAGTTTTATATTATGAAGTGTGATTTATTTAACTTTGTTTAATGTGTATTTGTGTATATATTGCTAAGAAAATTTCACGCATTAATTGTCAACCAATTTCTATGAAATAAAATATTGGTTTGTAAAGGAATTGAATCACTACCAAATGTCTCGTTATATGAAATAAAATGATACAAAATATTATACAAAGAACAATATTTGTCTGTCCATTCGTTGCAGTTATTTTACTGATATGAGGCTATTTTATATTGGGTTACAATATTAATACTGGGTGGTATTTATTGTCATGCAAACTATATCAACACTCTCGTCATTGGTCCCAATCAGTCAAGAATGTGAAGCATCTTCTCTGTAATTTAGCTCATTTGTTTTGAAGCCGTCAATCACTAATTACACTATTATTTGTGACTAATTACATTATTTATTGTCATTGTGGTCCCAATCAGTCAAGAATGTGAAGCATCTTCTCTGTAATTTAGCTCATTTGTATTGAAGCTGTCAATCACTAATTACACTATTATTTGTGACTAATTACATTATTTATTGTCATTGTTGTCTTTTTATCAAAAATATGCAAAAATAGCGTCATTTAAAGGGACAATCACACTCTTGCTGGCTTGACAGGTCCAGAAAAAAAAAATTACCCTTTTTCTAGCTACAAGATGTTTAAGTGTCCTACCTGTTGTGTAAATTAGCCATTACAACCTATCTTACTTGTCCAGAGGGTTCGAAAATATGTTTAAATCCAAGTTGCATTTGAAAGTGCTTACGTAAGGCTTTTCAAACCATGTTACGGCATGTAGTTGAATATTTTCAATTTTTCAAAATTCGGTGTGTTAAGATGAAATTTGTATCATTTTTTAATTGAAATATTGTAAAATAGTACAATTTGTTGATCAGAATAAAGATTGGAACATATTATTCAGTTACAACAAGAGTGGTATTGGGTAAGGATGTAACGGGTCAAAAAAATTTGAACCGGTTAACTGATGGACAAAAAACCGACCGTGACCGGTTAACCGCCAAGATCAACCTGGCCGACGATAAGCTGGCCAACGATAAGAATTCTGTTGCCAACGATAAGCAGATTCAAGCTAGCCAACTATAAGAAATTAGCTGGACGACCATGACTGCAATGAAATCACGTGATAGGTACAGCTAATCCGTGCCTTCGACAAATAAGATAAACTGAAAGTATAGTCTATTTTGAGTAATTAGGTTACTGTTGGACAGCGACCTATTTCTTTCGCAAACGACCAGCATTTTTCTCTTCTAAAGTACGTAATCAAGAATGTGCCAGGAAATAACTGATAGATACAAAGAGCGATAGAAACATACGGTGACTGGAATTTCGTATTAAGATCCGTATTTAAACATTTTAAACACTCGAAACCGCCCCCACTCTCTCTCTCTCCCTCTCTCTCTGTCAACCGGAGGTAGTACAATATGGTATGCTACCACGTGGTCGTCACTCGCGCAGGTATCACATGCCATTGTGTGACAGATCGGAAAATTGCTTAAATATTATAAGTGTTCGACCCGTTATAAATATAGGAATATTCTACGGCCCCCTACCTCAACCTCAATATGCAGTGTTATAATCCATGTATTCCATTTATTCGCGCGCACAGCATTACTTTCATTTTCATACGCAATACCAGCAGTCAATAGTAGACCTGTACCGTCCTGTAGTCAAGATTACCCAGCCCGAAGATACAACGCAATAAGAAACGACGAAAAGATTGTACCATTTGCCCATGTGCCAGAGGGACGATTTGTTCACGGCATAATATTAGTACTACGTTTTCGATCAGTGAATACGGCCGTATTATTACCGGGAAAGTTTTGTATCAACGTGTAATATGAACAAGAGTAGAGAGCGTGGGCTAATGCTAGTTTACTACTAGTCGATATACACTGACATTTTTTTTTATATAGAACGAGTAACGGTCAGGGGAATATCGAACCGGTCAGCTTGCCAAATTTAACCGTAACCAGTCAACCGAGTGACCGTTTACATCCTTAGTATTAGGGCTTTAAGTAATGATCCCAATGAGCCTTGTCGTGGTCCAAATCAGCCACAAATCTGGTCCCAGTCAGCCAAGAATCTGGTCTCACTCCCAGTCAGTCACAAATCTGGTCCCAATCAGCCAATTACTCTCTGAAACCCGTTAGAATATACGTCATTGTTTACACATAACTATGTGTCGAGTATTAGCCAACTACATATTTTTAAAAGTCTAAGGCGTAAAGAAGGCAACTGCCAAGCCAAGGGATCTTTGACTTTTACATGCATGCCAATCCAATGTGTACACAGACAGGACCTTGGTTTTTGTTCGATCCGAACAACTAGACAGCTGTCCTTGTCATGCCCTCCATTCTGCATCACTGACAAGGGGAAACCACTGGCCAAACTTTATCGGCCAATGCAGGGATCGAATACTTGACCTCCAGGTCCAGACTAGCGATCCAGCGCATTTCCTACCTACTTAGCCACATGATCCCCTGCAAAAATGTTTATTTTTGACTTCTTATTTATGGCTGCTAGGCCTACTTTAATTTAAATCCGCAGCCTGTACTAACCCTTTCAAACACCATTTTGCAAAGAACGAGATGATAAAAAAACAAAGGGAGTGATCAATCAAATAAATTTTAGAATATTTTCAAAGTAAAATGACTAACTTACATAACAAAGCACAAACTTCTAAGACAAAATATCCAGCTTTCGACGCCATTGCTATTCTTGACGTTCTATTGTTTACAACAGCGCAGTAAAGTTTCTCCTTTGATTTGATTGGTCAATAATTCCCTGATGCTGCTTTCGTACATCATAGTTAAATTTTATCTTGAAGGGACTAAAACTTTTTTTAATAAAAATTAACAGTATTTTAGACGATAGTTGTGACCAGTTTAAAGGTAAATTAAGAAATTAAGAAAACGGAATAAAACTTAAAGGCCATTAAAGCGGATGACACCCCTTAAAAACTAGTGATTTATAAGAAAATTAATCCCAACAAAATTAAAAAACACCTTTTTTCCTCGGAGACCTTACACGGATTTTCGTACATGTCAAACCATCTGCATGCGAATGACATGTAGCTCAACCAGTGGTCGTGACCAGACGTACCATGCGATAAAGCACGGTCGGGGTAATTCAAAGTGAAAGAAGGCTGAACCAATTAAACTGACACTTGACAGGCGCGCGGATTCAAGGCGGGGGGGGGGGAGCGCACTCCCCCCCCCCTTATTCCGGCAAGGTGTAAAAAAAAATGTTGGCCTACTGATCTGTTCCTGATGATTTTACAGACAAAGAACACTGAAAATTGGGTGGGAGTTGTGTTTAATATTTGAAGATCAGATGCCAGGAAATCGGAGTCTGACTCTTACTACTATAAAATAGTCCATATATTTGTAGGCTGAATGGTACTAACCAAATTTGAATGATATTTATTACCTCACAGAACTTTACCTGTCATCTAGCTGTCCCTATAGACTAAGAGAGCCCTATATGCATTCTAAGGGCTCACTTACCAATTAGGGACAGGTAAAGTTCTGTGAGCAGCATGATTTCCGCATCGAATCAGCATGACCAGATCCTAAAAAAACATGCTCATCTTTAAAAAATAATTTTCAACTTCCTTTCACAAATCACTATTGTACCTCCTTCAAACCACATGCCTTCCTCCAGTCGTACCTTTTTTCAGAAATTTTTCAGGCAGTAGACTACCGATCTGTTCCTGATGATTTTTCAGATAAAAACCCACTGAAAATAGGGTCGGAGTTGTGTTTAATATTTGAAGATCAGATGCCAGGAAATTGCATATATGGAGTCTTATCTTAAAAATAATTATGGTGGAGGACCCCCAGACCCCCCCCCCCCACTTCGTCCTCAAAATGGGCCCCCGGTTTCATATATATCCTGGATCCACCCCTGCTTGAGAAGATTTTCTGAAAAATATAAGAAAATTGATTATAGTTATTTAGATAAAGTGTTATAAAGGATAGGTTGCCAGGCAACAAAACACTTGCCCACAGTAGCTAAGTCGTCTAGGAGGATGTTATGTAAGATTTACAACACACTAAATCTAATGACGAGTAACAACCCATTTGGCTTCTAGCTATGCCATATTCTAGCATACAAGACATGTAATATCAATTACCTTAATCACCGGAAATCGTTCAAAGTAAATAGGCTTCTTAGCCTCTAGAACACCCACAAGCATTTTAACAGAGGGACCAAAGTCCATAATTCTAGCAGTAATTATCAGAAATCTTTGAAAACCATTGGCTCCTTGTTTCCATGGTCTTAAATAATGTGTATAAATTTAAAGTCATCAGATATTAACTTTACTCTCCAGAATGTTCACAAGATTTTTTAGAGTGGTCAAGGGCCAAAACTCTGGCAGTAATTATCAGAAATTATTGAAATCAATTGGCATAGGCGTCTTCATCACATGACCACCCTGTGTATAAATTTTAAATATTTTGATATTAAAGGGTCAATCCCGATAATGTTTTTGAGAATAAAACTCTTTAATTTTGTGTTAAACTCCATTAAGATCCCCTAGCTTAAGGCCGAGCAACTAACTCAATATATGTGATACATTTTCAAACAACTTAAACCCACAGTCTTCATCTTGAAATGGAGTTCGATGTCCCAAACTTATTTTATAAAAATAATGTTTCGGTGAAATTTACCTTTTGTTATCAAGTACAGCACAACGGGAATCGATTATCGGGTCACCCAACGAAAGAATTGACCTGAATTTCTTTAAATATAAATCATCAACTGACCACAAAAACTAAACAAAGCAGTTACAATATGCAAAGGGGGGGGGGGAAGGGATGGATGCATCACTGAAATGTTTGGCCGGGGGGCGCCACATAGGCTTGTGAGGGCCCTGTATGAACATAGAAGATGACTGCGACCATTAATACCACCAGTGCTACTGGTGGGGAGTTCTTTTCGGCACTAGAGATAAGTTATTTACTGTAAAAAAATTATGATAAAAACATAAAAAAGTCATTAAATGTGATAAAAAAAACGTTATAAAATTGGATAACAACATTATAAAAATCATAAAATGAGACTACAAACTTTCATAAAAACATAAATTTTTGAAAAAAATCTGTGTACAGACCCTGATGTTTATCACAAATACAAATCAACTAATTGTAGGACAAGATTCTGCAATCCACAAAAAAACAACAACTAAATTATGATTTAATGTTGGGTTTTGAACAATTAGAGTTATTGTCTATGGCTTTAAAAGAACATTATAGGTATGTGTCATCCATGTATAGATGAACAGAAGGTTATGTTTCCTATCAATTGGTTTTAGTGAGACTAAAAGAAAGGGATTGGGCCCAAATAGATCACTTTGGTACTCATTGATACAAGTGACGCGAAATATGATGCAAGATCGGCAGACTTGTTTTCTCAATTAAATTGGCTAACTCTTGAACAACGAATTAAATATAACACTGGGATACTGACTTATAAAATTATGAATGAAAAATGTCCACGTTACTTTCAAAATTATTTATGTTTACAATCTTCTATGTCTACTACAACTCTCTGTCTACGTTCGGAAACAAAAAACTCATTACATCTTCCAAAATGTCGTATGGAGGCCATGAAAAGAACTTTTAAATACAAGGCTAGTTTACTCTGGAATTCATTACCTCAGGTACTCAAACAATCTAACGATATATTGAGTTTTAAGACAGGACTGAAAAGGGAATTAAAATCTTAATATGCAATTCTTTTCCTATAGTTTTATACTCTCTTTTCATCTTCAATATACATATGTAAATATTAGCTTTAGTTCGTTTTATTTTA
Organism: Patella pellucida; assembly: GCA_917208275.1. NCBI lineage: Eukaryota > Metazoa > Mollusca > Gastropoda > Patellidae > Patella > Patella pellucida. Next base: position 53,574,788 of record OU795039.1, on the reverse strand, counting down.
ATGTGTCAGTCACATAATTTTATATTCATGTTACGTTTTCATATATTGACTTACATCATAATATTCTTATTTTCATTTTCTCACATTATTATTTTGTAAATATGTTATTGTAGTTTTATGTAGACAGATCCCAGGGAAGATTGCCTTGTGCAACTGGGTCTCTAATAAAGTTATTATTATTATTATTATTGTCAACACATTTCACATGATGATTGCTGTGGATTTACTTCAGAACCATAGATACCAAATTCAGAAGAAAGTTAATAAGTAGAATCTTTTGTTCTCCATGACAGGTTCAAGAGAAAAAAGATAACAACTTCTTGATTGTCTAACAATTCGTAAAGAATGATATTGTGAAAATGCATTTTTAAAACAAAAATGATCATTAAACTACAAAGCATTCACAAGGTTTTCAGGACAAGAAAAGTGATATGCATAGGTAGGTAATTATAGAAATAAATCAAGAAAGTTTGAAAAATGTTATAACAGACTTTTTTATGTGTAAGTTATTTTCAAGACATTGATGCTGGACAATTTTGGTGTCAACAATACAAACACACACACACAAAAGAAAAAGAGATTCCTTTTGTAAATTGAGTTTTTGTTATAAATTTCAGGAGATTACAATTCTATTGCTAGTGTGGGTGATGAAATCTGTTCTATTAAACAACAGATCCTTACAGAGTTGTTTGTTTATTATAAAAAGATTCATGGCTGTAGATGCTAAAAACCTGAAATATTTAAGGTTAGTGTAATTCACACAGTATCTATACTTTTATTGCATATAATTGTTGAGACACTATTCTTGTTGAAGCAATTTATGAAAATGAAACTTGTTTTTCAAACTATATGATACAGCAAATATTATAGACCTTGGTATTGGGAAGATTAAGGAAATATCATATTGGGCACTGAAACTATTACTATGACCAATTCAATATTCTGGAAGTGTGAAATACATCTTAAAATAATAAAATTAGAGAAAATATTACTTGACGAACCGAGCTTTATGAGTTGTCAGAGTTATGATATTAATTGTTCAAAGGTTATGATCCAATTTGACTATATGCTGACTTCATTCCAAATAAGAAAATCAAACTTTGAAATATATTTAGTTCTGTTGTGTTGACCAATTATATATATTCATTGGAATCACTGTACTTAGTATAAAATAATATCATTAGAAGCAGTATTCACTCTTTTATTCTGTTTAATTTCAATTTTAAACAATCTCTGTAATCAATTAGTAATTAAATCAATAAGTTTAAAGTACCATTATAATTGTGCAGATGTTATGTCAATAGGTGTACCAATATATCAAATGATGCAGTTGCATACCTTTTAGTCAATTGTAACAGGCAAACCCACAAATTACTGTTATTTTAACATATAGAGTATATATCAACAGTATTTGTTGTTATTTTAGTGACAAGCTTAAATGTAGTTTACCATATGGAAACTCAGCCAAACCAGGTTATTTCGGTACATAAGCGCATGTGTTAAGCAGTAGTGACAATCACCACATTCCCGGCACCAAAGCTATGTCAATTTATTTTGCCCCACCTTTCGAGAAAGCAGGGGACTATTAAAATCTTTCTGTCTGTCTGTCTGTCATCATATACTCCTTTACTAAACCAACTTATTCATATTATTATAACCGTGCAGGTTATAGCAGTTATATGTTATAATTTAAAACTTGAATATTTAAGATAATGCTTTATTAATTTTAAAAGTGAAAGCCTTCAAACTGAATTTATTTTAAACTCTGAGGACAATAACTATTATATTTCTTTAAAACATTAATTATATATGTGTGCTATTAAAAGGTGACTATAGCCAAAGGTGAAATGTTATGTAATGCTAATGACAGGTTAATTTATTATAATCCCTTATAGTGTATAAAACTGGTATAGATAGAAACTAACTGTCAATATGGCCTTTCTAGTGAGCATGCCAATCGTATGATTAATCTATTAATTGTTTTATTTACCATTGTTTCTTATATTGTACATTATTACATCAATGCATGTCAACACTTGATCTCAAGTGATTAGAAGTAATTCCATATAAATATATGTGACTGTACTTGATACGTCAGTCTTGTAGGTCTATCCGACTTAGTAGCATTAGGTACTTGTCGGTTATCCGCAGTCCTGTAAAGTGTATGTAGATAATTATTATTATAAGTTTCCAGTATTAAAGTATTGAAGAACCATTCCAGTCTCTTGTAATATCTGACGGACCACACGGTCATATTGAAGAAGTTTCGTTTATATCTAAAATATCTAATGTGTTCTGCATGTGAAACTATCAAATAACATCCACTGCTAAATATTCCGGTGTTGCGGACTTTTAAAAGTGATGATATTGGAACTTTCTTTATCATAGTGCTAAATTTATTATGTGACTCTTAATTACCAGTAACTTTTTAAATTTCATTTATCTTCATCCAGTTCGATTACTAACTGAAAATCGTTTGGGTTTTTTTTGGTTTTTTTCTTGCAATTTTTTGTTTTTCTTAATTATTACATTTGATATTTTATGTATGTGACAACTATGTATTATACATAAGGCGACAACAAAGGATTACCTAAGTGACTTTAGCCTGTATAATCATATAACAACATAATTCACTCAATTGTGATACAAAATTTTCTACATATTTAATTATAAGCATGTTTTCTTTTATGTTATTATCAATATTTTCATCAAGTTATTATAGTTATATATTATGCGTTTTTAAGCATATGTTTTTTTGTAATTATTAATATTTTCATCAAATTATTGTAGTATATATATATCATGCGAGGACGCATGAATTTTACAGGCCGGGGGCATTTATCACCGAATAGTGATACTCACTTTTAGTTCTTTTTCAAATTTTATTTTAAGAATACAGAATTTATTTCCAACTTTTTATTCATGAATACAGACAATATAGCTAAAATTAAGATTATGATTCTTTATTTCTAATGTTAATATTATCCGGAAGGTTGAATTTAAATTTCCTGAGAATCAAACTAAAACTACGCGGGACAAAATGGACGCTGCTTGTCTTTTTAAGTCTTACTTTAAAAATCCCTATAACCCAAAGTTTATTGAAAGTGTATTAACACTAGAAACCTAAAGGCTAATAAATAAATAAGAATAAAGAAATTGCATGTTTGTACATAATTGACAAATAAACCAATAACAGAATGATGAATTTGTAAAGATTGCTAATCCCCAAGTTAATCCTGAAAGACATATAGGACCCTCTCCCCCCTGCAAAAGGGGAATTATCAGCCCTGTAGAAAAGAGTGAGACACATCACATCACAGCATCCCTGCACCCACCCTCCTTGTATCCACACCTGATTCCCCAGTTAGTATATATGTCAACTGATTGCTTGTGGCTGCTATGAATTTTATAGTGGTTATAGCTACTAAACAGTTCTAATCTCCCAGGAATGTATCATCTATAGATTTTTCAGTTCCAAACAAAATTCTAGGCCCTATTAACAATATGTGAACATTGTGATGACTCTATCAGTAAGATCAAACTCAAAGAGAGCCTTTGAATTTATACAGAACTGTTATATTTCTTCTGATTTATACAAATAGTTATAAAAACATGATCAAGATCTAAGAGAATTTCTCTTACTGTGTGCTTACATGTATATGTCAGAGGTGAACTGGTAAAACTAATGCTTTTGAATGTTTATTTGAAACTGATTTGTAACCAAATATTATTTCTTATTTAACTTTCCGTAATAAAACTCTGCCTTTATCACTTTGAATTCTATGTACGGTAATTAAAGGTTTCTCTTTTTGAAATACAATTCTATTTTGATCACTTTGAACTAATAGTAATACTGTTGTAATTAAAGGTTTTCACTTTATAAAACAAAAGAACCAATTCAACATGTGCTGTGAACTGTTAAAAATAGTATGGATCACAATTACACTTTAATAATTAGGGCTGGTAGTATACAGGGAAGAAATTTAATATTAAAAAAACATATCTTATGTTACAAGAAAAATCTTAAAGCCAATTAACCTTAAAAGGTTTAAGATGTCAGTTTGAAATTACATAAATAGCTCTATTAATTTCAGTCCTCCATCTTATTATGGGTGTAGTTATTTAAAATATTTGATTTGTATCAACTGCCATGGATGATAAGGCTGCAAAGGGTGGAAAACTTTCCTGGAATTTTCAGTGTTGGGAATTTTTGGGAGTTTAGAACTGAAAAATACTAAATTTACTTTCATCTATATATATTATTAAATTTTTTTTAACCATGTCAGGCACAGATCCAAGGGGGAGGGCTGTAAAAAAAAGTTGTACCAACAAAAAACACTGAAAATAGGGTGGGAGTTGTGTTTAATATTTGAAGATCAGATGCCAGGAAATTGCATATATGGAGTCTTATCTTAAAAATAATTCTGGGGGAGGGCCCCCAGACCCTCCGCGGTTACTTAAATAGTACCTAACCAAATTTTACCGATGATGGATAAGGGCTCACTTACCAAGAGACAGGTAAAGTTCTGTTAGCAGCATGATTTCTGCATCAGCAAGACCAGATTCTATAAAACAAAATGCACCCGTCTTTGAAAAATGATTTTCAACCTTCATTCATAAATCACTCCCTCCTTCAAACCACGTGCCTTTCCTTCAGTGAGACTTTTTTTCAAAATTTTTTCAGGCAGTAGGCTACCGATTTGTTACTGATTCCTCATGAATTGATTTTGCAGACAAAAAACACTGAAAATAGGGAGGGAGTTGTCTTTAATATTTGTAGATCAGATGCCAGGAAATTACATTTATGGAGTCTTATCTTTAAAAAATTATGGGGGAGGACCCCTAGACCCTCTGCAGTTACTTAAATACGTAGGCTAAATGGTACCTAACCAAATTTGACCGATCATGGATATACATTACCTCTTTGAACTTTTCCTGTCATCTAGCTGTCCCTTGAAGTGAGCCCTTAGAATATATATGCTTCTAAGGACTCACTTACAAAGGGACAGGTAAAGTTCTTTGAGCAGCATGATTTCTGCAACAGTAAGACCAGATTCTAAAAATAAAGCACATGCTTACCTTTGAAAAATAATTTTCAACCTTCCTTCATGATTCACTACCTCCTTCAAACTGTGTGCCTTTCCTTCAGTCAGACTTTTTCAAGCCCTGGTGTGAGCGTATGTGGCATGGAGATAGGGGCACAAAATGTAAACTCAATTGTGATTGTTTTTTCCTTATAGCATGTTAGGGGGGGTTAAGATGGCCTAGTGCCGAGCTTCGACCTCTAGCTGGCCGGCCACCTCTAGCTGGCCGGCCACCTCTGGCTTGCGGTTGTGGTTTCGAGCCCTGGTGTGAGCTTATGTTTCATGGAGATAAGGGCACCTTCTCAACGTCGTGGGTTTCCTCCAGGCACTCCAGTTTCCTCCCACTGCTAAAGACCCCTACGCAGAAGTGAATTATTGAAATAAAATTAAACCATATGTTAGTCACGAAATGACCTAGTTGTGTTAAGTGGACATTAAACCCCATTTCTCTCTCTCTCTTTCAGTCAGACGTTTTTTCAGAAATTTTTCAGGCAGTAGGCTACCGATCTGTTCTTGATTATTTTGCAGACAAAAAACACTGAAAATAGGGTGTGAGTTGTGTATAATTTTTGAAGATCAGATGCCATGAAATCTCATATATGGAGTCTTTTCGAAGTATGATTTTAATTTGGAACAGCATATCATCTACAAATCCTGGGCTGGTCATGATCAGCCATACCGTGCGATAAAGTGTGGTCGCGATAGTTCAAAGATGGCTGACAAAACTGACACTTAAGAAGATTGGTCTGAAAAACATCATAAAATTGATGATTGCTGTTGCATTATTTACACCCATGACAGTATTATATCTTAACACCTGAAAGTTTATGAATGGGCATTAGAATATTGATGTTAACTTTGATATTTTTTTCGCGTTTTTTAATGAAATGACAGATTAGGACCTTCTTATTCGAATATATATAGGCCCATGACAAAAGCTGTACAATGAGCGTCCTCGCTAGAGATAAAGGGACATAACTGATGGACGAAGCGGCCCCACGTGACCTAATTGTTTACCTTATAGCACAGTTTTCCTGTACATTCATTACGAACTCGTGTGTCGACAAACGTTGGTTTTTGTCGTTAATATGGAATTTAATACCGATATGGTTCCCTTACCATCGATAAGGTCACGTGGGACCGCATTGTTACTGGCGACGCCTGGTGGAAATTCCTTCAGCGAGGACTCCCATTGAAATGATCTTGGGGGACATAATTCCAATGAAAAATATTCTGATATTGACTAATCCTATTTGTAACTTACTTTAAGCATGCTTTTACATCGCAGTATGGAAAATTAGCCGCATATTAAAAATACATAAGTAAATTGGATAAGATGCTGGTTCAGACTGTAGTCTACATCCGAAGGTCGCCCAGTATTTTATAATTGATAAGTATGGTTACCTCCCTTAGCTTGTCATTGATAATATTTTACGTATAAAGAAGATCTGTGTCAGCTGTTGAAGAATCTTTTATATTTTATAGATTATCTTGTAGTACAACTCATTATACTTTTAATTAAGACACTGAATGTGATGTCAGTGACTGTTTATAGAAAATCATTGATTTGAAGACTATTAAATAGCAATTGCTTTATTTATTAGTTTACAGGTAATGATGTTTCCCTTCATAATTATTTATTATTATATTATTGAAAAATTTATAAAGCGCATAGCTTCCACTGTTAAGTGCCTATATGCGCTGTACACAGTTAAAGAGATACAAAAAATAGAAAATTACATTTAAATAAAAGGTTACAGAAAAAGGGTTTAGACAAATAACAACAAGTATAAAATGATAAGATAAAAAATAAAGGCAGCAATGTAAACTAACAACAAGTAAAAAATGATAAGATAAGAAAAAAAAAAAAAAAAGAATATATTTAAGATTTTAAGTAAAATACAGGTTAAAAAGAAATAAATACATATTATATAAAAGTAACATATAAAACGTTTATATAAAAGCTTCTTTAAACAAATGTGTTTTTAGATGTTTTTTGAAAGTAGCCAATGATGGACATGTTCTAATATCTAGTGGTAATTTGTTCCAAAGTTGGGGGGCTTGTACATAAAATGAACGGTCACCAAATGAACTTAAATTTGCATAACGTGCAACAAGAAGACATGGATCAGAGAAAGAGCGGAGGTTGCGTTTAGGGGTGTACAATTCAAGAAGTTCTGATAAATATATGCAGGACAAAGGTTTCAGTCTACGTTTGAATTTGCTAATGAAAGACAAGGGAATTTTACTTCGTATTGAGCATGGATTTTACTTTGTATGGAGCAGGGTTGAAACTATTTCAGCATCGATACTAAATGACACATTAAGTTGCATTCTGATTTTTTATAGCCATTTTTCATCACATGGTGATATCCTTAACATTTTGCTCATTGATAACCTTTTCATAATGTCAGAAAATAGTCTTTTCATACTGTCATCTGCTTTAACCATGCATAATTATTTTTTTAGCTTAAACTTGATTGGGAATTCCCCTGAGAAAGAAATTTTCTATGTAGCCATTCTTTATCAAGACCACATTGTCCTACTTGTAAATTGATATACTTTCAATAATTACAGAAAAATGCAGTCTTTGTCCTATAATACCTTTGAGCCATTAGTTTTTGTAACATGTGTAATTTGTCCTTTAATACCTTTGAGCCATTAGTCTTTGTAAAACATGTGTAATTTTCAAGCTCCAACTTAATTTGGCCATCCCCTGGGAATTTGTTAATGTATACAGTACACAATCCCATTCATAAATACTGTACGAAGGTTATAGAAATCGACAAATTTATTGAAACTTTTATTTACTGTTCATAACAAAACACAACATTGATATAACTACTTCTCTATTATAATAGAAAAGTAGTTATATCCATATATACCAATATATATTTAAGTAATCCTATAACATCTGAAGAGATTTACTCTAAAATATCTAGATTAAAATCAGGAAAAAGCGAAGGACTGGATGGGATTAGCAATAAGATTTTAAAAACCCTAAAAGTTCAAATAACCCCTGTTTTAAATAATATATTTAACCATTGTTTTAAATTTGGCCATTTTCCTAAAAGATGGGTTGATGGATTTATTGTCCCTATACCCAAGATAAAGTCACCTAACTCTGTAAATGACTTTAGAGGACTAACAATTACAAGTAGCATTGGTAAAATTTTTGTTAGTATCCTCAACGAAAGGCTAACAAAATATTTTCAATCATTAAATGTACCATCAGAACTTCAATGTGGCTTTCGAAAAAACTATAAAACTTCCGATAACATTCTGATTCTTAGATCCCTAATTGACAAATGTCTCAAGCGTAATAAATATTTTTATACATGCTTTATCGACTTTAATAAAGCGTTCGATCGGGTGTGGAGGGATGGCATGTTCCACAAACTTCAGTCTCTAGGTGTCTCTGGTCCAATATATAACTGTATAAAAAGTATGTTTGACAACAGTAATCTTCAAGTTAAAGTTGGAGATTATTTAAGTAACGAATTTAAAAATGAACTAGGTGTAATGCAAGGCAATAATTTAAGTCCGCTTTTATTCAACATGTTTATTGACAAGTTACCAGACACTCTAATGGACTCGCCTAATCTCCCATATTTAGAAAATAAAGAAATACCAGCATTGTTATATGCTGATGATATCATAATTATTTCACTAACTGAAGATGGTTTACAGTCTTCTTTAAACAAAGTTCACTCTTTTTGTAGACAGTGGAGATTAAAAGTAAATGTAGAAAAGACAAAGGTTATGGTGTTTAACAAAACCGGAAAAAAGTTTTTTAAACAGTTTTATATTAATAACCAACCACTTCAAAACGTAAATGAATATAAATATTTAGGAATTATAATTCAATCAACAGGCTCCTTTTCTAAAGGCGTTGATCACTTGATTGATAAAGCATTAAAAGCTTACTTTAAGATTGTTAAAGCCTTGTCATGTATTAGTGTCTCAACACACATTTTATTTAAATTATTTGACTCTTTAGTTAAACCTATCATATTGTATGCTTGCGAGGCATGGGGTGACCTTGTAACATCTAATGATAAAAATACATTAAAAATCAAAAAATTGCATTTGAACTTATGTAAACATATTCTTAACATTCATAAGAAAGCTACCAACTCTGTTGTTCTTGCTGAACTAGAAAGGTTTCCCTTATTTTTAGATGTAAAGTACTGAATGGTCAAAACCTGGCTTGAGTGATCTATTAAAAATTCTAACCCTCTCCTTACAGCTGCCATTAATGACATGGGTAGTAATAATAATAGTAAATGGTTAAGTCAAGTTGAAATAATATTGTCTGAAGCCGGGATGGGTGAAATTTTTACTTGTAGAAAAGATGGAAGTTTTAATATTACTTACTTTTTAGATTTGTTTAAAACAAGATTGCATGATATGTACATCCAATCATGGAAATGTACTGACAAAAACAGGTCAGTCCAACATTTAAATTGCAACATGAGAACTAACACGAAACACGATTTTTACTACTTATTAAAAGATAATTATGAGCTGGAAAAATATTTATGTATTTTAAATAAAGAAGAGAGAACTGCACTTAGCATGTTAAGACTAAGTGCACATAAACTGGAAATCAAAACAGGAAGATATGCAAAGCCCTTTTTACCCCGTCATCTAAGAATTTGTAAAAATTGCAATTTAAATCAAGTGGAAGATGAATCACACATGTTATTATATTGCCCTTTCTATAAAGATATAAGAGAGCAATACAATTTAGACTGTTTTAAAACAAATTATTCTGATGCCACTAAAATTAAAATGATATTACAAAATAATGATTATACCAAAATAACCTTGAATGGCAAATACATTTCAAAACTATTTAAGAAAAGAGGTTTTAAAATATAATTAAATAGCCCATGTATTTGTTATCACTATAATACTCTAGTAAAATATATATAAGCATTATTGCTATGTTTGTTATCATGTTATGTGCAGAACAATTATGTATTATGCATTATACCTTAGCTTTGCATTTCCATACTCATGTATTTTATCATGTAGTTGTGAATAAACTATTATTATTATTATTATTATTATTATTATTATTATATACCTTGTGTTGTGTTTTGTTATGAATAGTTAACAGTGCTTCTACATGTGATTAAAGAATTTTATTTACTGGTAAAACTAATTTTTTTGTTGAAAAGAGTCAAGATTCTTTTTTCAGTACATTCTGTGTTTGCCTTAATTACATTTTATTCTTTTTCATTAGCAGATCTAAAGCAATTTTAACCATTTTCACATGTACCGTAGGCTTCACATTAGGAGTTTTCTTATGGTACCTTGTGGTAACCTCTGACCAAATTTCAAAACTTTCTTCAAAAGAGAGAGAGAGAGAGAGGGGGGGGGGGCTAGGTCAATTTATGAATAATATATGGTTCAATTTTATTTCAAAAATTTGCTTGCATGTAGAAGTCTTTAGAACTAGCAGTGGTATGAAACCAGAGGACCCCGAGAAAACCCACCAAAGAATTGACACGATGTCAGTTGACTAAATGATAGACCTTAATGATACAACACACACACACTCAAAACATATGACCATCTACCCCACCTTCTTCCATAGAACTAAAGAAAAGTTTAATTTGATTATGTTTAAATTCTCAACATTAGTTATGTGTTTGGGGATCAAGGGTAGAGATAGTATTTAATATTGTCATCACCTGTCTGACCATCCACATTCTTCTATAAGATCTGAGTTGATCAAATAATATTTTCAAACTTGTTGTAGCTGTTTGGCTAGTCCTAAGTTGAACTGAAATTCAGGGTCATGTAATTTATTTTCAGTTATTACCCAAGTTGCCCGAAACATTTAAAGCTCTACAGTCATTGAGATTTATTTTAGGTAATTGCTGAGATTGTTCTCCTAGAGTTAACTATAAATGAATGCACTGTGGGTTAGAGGGTTATTCAAGCTTGCCAGGATTGTTTGACTAGTCCAAAGGAGTATTTATATTACTAAAATTTCAGAGAAGGACAGAACACTAAGCGCCTCACAGCCGTCAGAATTGTTGATAGTTCTTTATTATGAATCTTGATGTAATTGTTTGATTTGCAGATTAATTTTATTGCTCCAGGCACTGGAAACCTGAAAACAACCATTCAATAATCTGTACGTTGGTTGATGTATATTTGTTGCCGAGCAATGCTATGTTGATCATTATTTCGAAGAAGAAGTCATTTTATTATAGCCCATCATTTTACTTTGAAATTTTGTTAGCTATAAGAAGACTATAATAATAATAATAACTTTAGTTAAGAAGGGTAAAGGATTACGCTGTAGAAGCCTTTCTACCATCCTGTCCTTAAAAAAGTTTTAACTGGGAGAGGAATTGGTAAAGCTCCCTTAAAATAGAAGCAATAGCTGGACAGACATACAATTTCAACAATTTATTGATTGGTTACTAATTATTAACCCTTTTAAGGAGATGTTCTTGTGTGTTTTATAGAGATTTTAAGTCCACTAACAGCGATATGCAGACAATGTCATCTTTAATGATATTACTTTCTTCCATCTCTGTCACACTAGTCTAGCTCTCATTGCGTCTGGGGTTTATAGGGTACTTGGGGTTTATGATCTATACTGGGGTTATCTCAAGTGTTTAGACGTAGATGTAGAGACCCCTTATCCCCAACATTTCATTGAAATTGTGACTTGAGGTGACTGGTTCTGTGTTTGACTTGGGAAGTGTACATTTTGGTTCTGTTTATTTCTTCTGGAACTTGGGTAACTGTAGCTGAATCTGGCCGATCTGGGATCGCTGGAATACTATTGTCAGGACATTCTTTTCTGGATTCGAGTGGCCAACCATCTCCCATCTGAGGGCAGGCTGGCCTTTTGGCATTTGTTCTCACCTTAGTGTCCCCATAGCAATCAGTTTTTAATGAGATATTCTCATAAAAGCACAGTTTAAGGTATGTTCAGATTAGATTTCTGAGCAAATCTGGGTATCCATCACTAAAGTGTACAAGACATTTTGGGTTTTAATTTGCATATCCTACAAGTCAGTTATTGGCTTTCAATGAGTTTGCTAGCTTGTTAAAATTACCATTCTAACAGTAAAAGTAAGCGACCTGGCTCAACAACCTACAGAAACCCGGAAAACAAATACACAGACCATAAACTTCACAAAAACACTATCATTTCAAGTGGGTGGATTAAGTGACCTAGTAGTTGAAAATAAGGCTTTACTTAATTTGCAAGTGAAAAAAAAAACATGTCTGGAAGCAATTTACAAATTAAAAACATAAATAACAGAAATGGTTTATGCTTTATTCATTTTATAACTAGTGAACAACAGAAATAATTTTTTAAAACCCTAACCAAGGGAAGTAATTCACACAGATAGGATTCAGACTGGTGATTCTCTTCCGATGGACTTCAATGTTAAAACCCATGACATTTTCTGGCTTATAACAATTACATAAACATTCCGATAATCTGAATCTTTATAACCATCATATGAGCCCAACGCGTAGTAACAATCTTCTAAATAAAATATTGAAAGGCATTGAACATATTGATTTGTATTGCTTTAATATGGAGAAAATTTGTTGACAAAGTGTATTTTGTTTATCTTTTCCAAAATATCTCTGTTACAGTATGCTGCATAGATAGATACATCAGATCTCCACCCTACTGTAATTTTTGGAATACAAAAATGCATTGTTCATGTTAAAGAGTAGGTGATGAAGATAGTAATATTATTAACTACTATCTTGAAGAACTTTCTATCAAAATTCTACTAAGGTGAATAAAAATGTTAATATGAAATTAAAGTGGTACGTTATGGGAGATCAGATAAAGAGTTGACAGTTCTAGCTATAATAGTTTAAAAATACATAACGTAATTGTTTCACTACAGACAGACCTGCAATAGGCAGATTTAGCTGCCACATAATGTATGTTTAATAAATAACAGTGTATTTGTACTATTGGAAAAGGGGGGAGAAGATAATTGCTAAGAAAACATCACAAGGTCCTGTTTATGACATTCTATTAATTTCATACCTTTTTTCTTTTCTTTTTTTCGGTGGGGGGTGGACGGTCGTTTTTTATAAGGTCTGTCATTATGTCAACTGGCGTGGTTTTGATTCACCAGTTGAAAGTGACAGCAAGTAGGGTTGTCTGTCCCTGTCCAACTTTGTGGATTTTCTTTTGGTCTTGCGGTTTATTCAAATTATTGAAATAAAATTGAACCATATGTTCGTCTTGAAATAACTCAAGTGGATGTTAAACCCCATTTTGCTCTCTATATTTTTTTTGTTTTACCAATGTTTCTTCTTTGATAAGAACATTAGGGTCATTCGGTCATTCCATGTTAACTGGACTAATGGTGGGAAAATGACCTCCTCCCAAAAAATTATAAAAAATATATGCTATAGTATATGGCCTTAAACTAACAAATCCGAAATTTTACCTCTCTAGACAGGGAATTTGCTGAGATATGGCCAATTGAAATTAAAGTACTAAAACGGATCAGAAATTCAGTAAATTTTTTCAGGTTCTCAGATGCTTTAAACTCACATTTTTTATAGGAGTAGTAGAACTCTCTTAATTTTGTAATCTAAGACAACTATTGGTGTAGATCATGAATTTAGCATCAGACGCAGTGTGCAATGCAACTATACGCACCACCAGGTGGCAAAATGTGGAAAAAATGGACTATTCACTTTTATTTTCAGGATTTCCACAGCCTCTGGCAAAGTCACTATTGTATACACAAACTCGAAAATTGGCATAGTTAATGTCAGTTTATCAATTTACAAAAGATTCATAGTAGAACATTGTATTGTTCTAATTTTATTTTTGCCTCAAAAATGAGAACAAAATGGTTAATACGCTTCACGATTTAGAATAAGGGGTTTTGACGATCAGATTGAAAGTATTTCTGAAAGACTTAGACTCCTCATATATGATATTTTAGATCAACTATTAACATAGAATAAGAATAAAAGACTCTTTTGGGATCCAGGGAGAATCGTTTCATTTTAGTTTTGCTTTATAACGTGTTTTGTCTGCTTAGAAAGTTGATGTATGGCCTTATGTACTTTCACTATCTCTAGATGCCTTAACACCACAGACTAGTTTTCCCTTATACCCTAAGGGTGTTCCCTATTGTTTTTGATGCATGCCAGACCCCCAGGACAGTGAGCCATGCTCAATTTTTGTTTGTGTCAGATCCTTAATGCATTGTCTTTAAGTTGTGCATACTTATTTTTTATACCCTAAGAATGGTCGCTATTGTTTTATGTGTGACCAATCCCCAGGGGCAGAGCCACACCTATTATTTCTTTGTGTGTTTTGATCATCTTGAAAAATTTGCATACTTATTCCTTATACTTATTCCTTAGGATGACTGTTATCATTTTTGATGCATGCCTGACCCCCAGGGGCATTGCTATGTCCATTTTGTTTATGTTTTTCGCCTAGGGGCCACAATTCTGAATGGATCATCCTGGAGCGTGAAATAGGTGGGGCATGCACCAAAAGTTCAGCATTGCAGTCTGTAGACGATAACACTAAAATCTGGTGCTGCTGTGTCCCTAGGGGTCGGGCGGGCATGCACCAAAAGTAATAACAGACATCTATTGGGTGTAAGGAATATACATGTATATGAATAGATTTCAAGACAATCCATTAAGAATTGCGGCCTGTATGGCAAAAATAAGCAACCCACACGGACACACTAAAACCAATTGATATCATTTAGGTACATAGAACTTAATGAACTTTGCTAGTTTTGACAATACATGATTTTGACTTTCACCTCTATATAAACTTCTATCAAGGGACTTTCTTTTTAACCCTTAAGCTGCCTATAGTACGTACGTTGTACGTCGTCATTTTGGAAATTGATGTGCCATAGGGACGTACAATGTACGTCCCAATATTAAGTATCTACTGTGCCTGGGTCTAACGCTATTTCCAGTTATTAGGACGTTTCTCGTACGTGCGATAGGCACATCAGCAATTATAAATTATGTTTTCCTAAAATTTCATTAGATGGCAGCACTGGGGTGACTTGATACCTGGATGACCAACAGACAAATTTCATAACAATGGCGTCGTCACGTGCTGACAAAGCAGGTTGGTTTTATGCTGTTTTTTCGCTTATTTCTTTACCGATTTTGTTGTAGTTTGAATGAGGTCATTTGATATTTGTATATCATATTCCTATATGTTCATTATACATATTGGCTCTTAACCAACAGTTTAGGTCTTTCTTGAATATTAAGTAGTCGAATGTGGGCCATCTTGGATTTAATAATTTTTACCCCTTTCCGGCACACGGGTTACGCAAGTGGCCCGGCACTCAAAGGGTTAAATCTAATTAATTCAATATGTCCTTTACAAACTACATATTATTATGATCCTTGCACATGCTCCACTTTACTTAAAAGGAATATGCACTGTGTCTTATCTATAGCCCGATGGTATATATTGAGTTAGGTAGATGGACAGATACAGGGCAGAGAAAGGCGAGTGTATGGGACTCACCCAAGTTCAGTCGCTGCCTTGGCAGAGTGGCCGAATAGTAGATTTAATATTCTTAGATGTGTTCCTGTAGAAGACCAGCTCCAGCATAGTAATAGTTCCAGTATTATGTATTGCTGTTGTATTATGTTAGATACCCTGTTCCTGATGTAAATAAATCATATATGAACAATCGGGGGGGGGGGTGCAGCCGTAAGCATTAAGCAACCACTGCTCTGTACAGTCCCAGACTGCATGAACAAAATAATTAATTATGGTTTGCCAGTTGACAGTATGAGTTAGAATGTTGAACATTTAAGAACAATAAGAGTGATAATCTGTAGTGAACAAAACAGGAGCAAAGCTTAACAAAGAAAACATTCTGTAGTAAGAAGTTGTAAAACACTAGTTTTCATTAATGTATTAAGTCCAGGAGAATCACATGATGGTTATTGATGATATGATGAAAAAAAGTATATTTCAGAAAAGCATGGCATGGCAGTAGACATTATTTTATCATATCTTTGTTCTTTTGTTTGTGATATGGACCCGTAAAGACAAATATTATGAAACCCATTCATAATATGGTAATACACCCTTGACGACAAAATGAAAGTATTCAGCCATGACAAACAAATTTCAATTAACTACAAATTTCTATAGTTCTGCAAGTCAGCGTACATTTATTTACACTATTTCTACCGACATTGTATAATTATTGAATTTTAAACATCCTTATTTAAGTATCAGCTAGCACTAATCAATATAGTGAACTATTTGTTTTGTTTATTACAATTTCAGTATCTATGTTTATATAGGTCAAAGTTAATCTATTATGTGTATCATGATCATAGATAATAATTTTGGATTAAATGACTTAATTAATATTTCATTATCATAACGTGGGAATAAAGATAAGAAGTTAAGAAAAAAATGACATCAGTAGATTGCAACAGCTACAACAAAACAAACAAAAACTTACAAATTGGAGAAGTGATATGAAGTGTTCAGTGTGCTATTTATGAAAATAGATTGTCAGACAAGAAACTCGCAGCTAGGTTGTCCTAGCAATCCACAAAGGTTGTCAGCATACATGTATGTATTCCTAGTAGGTAGGCCTATCAAATGTGAGCTTTATTTACAAGACATTAAACACATGGCTATTAGCAGAAAGTATAATTTGATTGGCTTTTAGGTCTACAGTTCTGCTTGTGCATAAATTTCAAATCAATCAAATGATAACAAGAGTTAAAGTAACTAGAGCATACACAACATGTTCAGGTAATCAGATGATAACCATATAGATGTTTGTGTTATTGGAAGTCTGTGTAAATCAATAGGATATTTGGCGTTGACACACAATATTCATGTTGATGAGACAAAAAGTAACCGCCAAGAGGCTAAATTTACCATACACACTTTTTATACTCCCACATTGAAATGTGATCGTATATTGTCGTCGGCATCTCCCCTGTCCGGCGTCCAGGATTGCTTGTGGATGCTCTACAGACTACAGTTAATATCTGATTGACTTTAGATTTATACACAGTGTTTAAGGTCATGAGACGAAGAATCAAACAATCTTGTAGACGCCCTTAAGGCTAAATTTATCATCTAATTGACTTTAAATTTGACAATATGTTATAATACAGACTTTTGCATAGTCTCATTTGGTATTCAAGATTAAATAACTGAGTCCCCAAGCGCGATTTAAAGGATTCTGATGTTCCAGCTTCCTGACTTTGATGTTCTATTTTCCCTTAAAAATAAATTAATATAGATATATTAAGTTGAGTTGCAGTTCCAATGACATCAAAACACCACATGGGCTATACTACGTATATACCGGAAAACACACTAAATACTGGAAAACACCCTAAATAGAAAACACGGAGCCTGGTCGTCTTGAAAACACTGGAAAAACATGACCCTATCCCTAACCCTAATCCATCGCTGATCCTCTGGAAAACACCAGAAAAACCTAACCCTAAACCCAAAGCACACAGAGAACCAGGCTCGGGGTTACCTATTTAGGATGTTTTCTGGTATTTAATGTTTTTCCGGTATTGAGTATAAAATGGTGTTTTCTGAGAAAAAAAAATCTGTGTTTTCGGGGTTTTTACGGTATTTTCCTGTGTTTTTTCCGGTATTTTCCTGTGTTTTTTCCATATTTTCCTGTGTTTTTTCCGGTATATATTGTTAATAATGATAATAATAATGATTTATTCTTAATATAGCGTTTTACATACATTATCACAAAACGCTTTACAAATAATACATAAATCACATGATACAAAATATATAAAAAAAGATAACTTAGGTAACATATAGGCCTAAAAATATTGTTTGGTAGCTTAAAAATAGTGACATTTAAAAAGGTGGGTTTTGAGTGTTGTTTTAAATACATGATGAGCAATAATGGCATTGTCTGTAAAAATAGCAAACATCAAAAATATATGTTTATTTAAGTTCAGTACAATTTTCAGAAACAATAAATTATTGATTTTTACGGTAGCCCCACCACCTTTTAATAAATTATTTGTACAACTTCATGATCCCTAGATAATTCATTAAATTTCAGAGACTGATTAAATGATAAAATTACATCATTGGTTCCAGTTTCTTTTCTTTCATAAATATTTAAGATAATATAAAATCCAAGAATGAATATAAGATGGAACGGAGGCTTAAAAATAGGATGTTATTAGTTCTCTGACTTAAGATTTCTGTACCGACTGGGCTAATTATGAAGACGGACGTATGACATGCATTGTGCTATATAATTGAAATTTTGCCTGGGCAGTGAACCAGTGACACTACTATAGTCTATAACTCTTGGTTTAAATTCATCTGTCAAGGGTTCTTTTATGTACTCGCCAATTTGTACATAGGAAACCAGTTTTTCATCACTTCTGAATGACTGAACAATGTTCCTCACCAGGTCCACCATCCTGCAACATTGGAATTGGCAATGGGAAACCATGCCAGAAATTACAAGGAACTTTGTTGGCCAACACCGAGAGCAAACCCAAGACTCTGGCTCCCTAAGACTCATAAAGCTCTTGTTTGATGATTTTTGAAGCTCTTTGTTGATCCTTTTACTGCTGTGTCACCGAATTTAGATTGTTGAGCTGACTTTGATATTACTGGTAACTACATGCTTTGATACATATGATATTTGCTGAATACTCTTTATATTTCATTAAATATAGGTTTGAGAAAATTTTCTATTAGTTTATTTATTTTTGTTGATTTGACAATTTGTCTTGGTTGAAATTTTCTGTCTAGAGATAAAGTCAGTGCATGTTGAGAGCACAGTATGCCAGAATTAAAACTGAAAGTTTAAAAAGGGATCAAAATAATACATCATGTCAACCCTATTTAATACTTGTACAATTTGTCGTTGCTCGCTATCCATTTACCATGAATACTGAAGGCTAAGTAAATTCTTTGATTATCCTCTGCAAACTTCTTTTTTCAGTACATGTATTCTGGTCATGTGCATGTTTATGGGTGTTTTTCAGGGGTGCCTCTTCTTTACATGTATAACAAATTTGTCATAATTTTATTGGAAATGTCTATACTATAAATACTTTTATGAGAATGTATCGTTAAAGAGGTTTATTTGTCTTTAATTCTTTTATTACTGGTTATTTGATGAGGAAACTAAAATGTTTATAATTTGACTTACCCAATAACTATAGACATCAGACTCTTATTATCAGTAACTACTGTGTTTACCAGGAACTTATATAATTATTATTGTTTGAATTGTCAGGAACAGGATGTTTACTTTGAAAATCTTGATATCTTTAGGAAATCTGAAGCATTTTGCTTGTGGTTTCTTATTTCCATCAGCTATGCAATGAAAATGCCCCACTGACATTACTGGTAGTGAATATCGGACAGATTCCTGCTTTTATAATGTGATTTTTAACTTGATTGTAATCTGGTAATTTACAAACACCAAAACAAGAACCAATAGAGGTTATGACATACAACTTTACTTAACAATTAAACGTTGGTATTGATGTCCTCATGAATACAGCTATGGCTGGTTCTCGATGTTCCAGTGTCATACTTGGCATTTTGCTGTATCTTTCACAGAGCTGAAAGAGTTAATCCACTGATGTCTGCACCGGTACCATAATCATGACTTTCAACATTTCCTTTCTGTCGAAACTTATATTTTGTTCTTAGAAAAATTACCTACGCTATGGTATGTTTACTTGATTGTAAAAAAATGGTTTTCAAGAATTATCTTTAAAGATCTGATTGCAATATTAAAATGTATCTCTCATGCGCTTGAATTGCGTTTCAGTGTAGAATGTGTGGTTGAATTGTACCTTCACAAAAATCTAAATTGACTTAGTTTAAATGTTAGAATGATAAACATGATCAAGCATGTTCATACTTTTGTCACATGTATAACTATAATTTTAGTCTTATAATAGGATGAATCTAATCAGATACGTCAAACATGTTTTATCAGTTAGCGTTATATAATATGATTATTGCTACTATTCAAAACATGTCAGAAAAAAAAAAAAAAAAACATTTAAAAGTTTTGGACCTGTTCATAAGGATGAATAGAGTTTTTGCTACTTTTTTAGCCATCTTTCACAGCTATTGTAAACGAGCAACAAGGTGATATTAATATTATGGAAATTCTTGGAAAATCATAAAGATCGGACCACTTTTTATATGCACTACATTTGTCAAAATTTGTCAACTAGACACTGTTTTTAAGGCTGCACATCCAAATTTAGTAGATATGTGTTGCAATTTTATAATTTATTTATTTTTTCAAGTTTATTGAAAGCTACAGTTTCAATTCATCTTTCAATCATCTACATGCATGGCTTAAATACATTTATTTCACTTCACATGAGTAGATAATCACAGTTAAGAACATTGCTTATTCAAATAGGGCATTAATGAATACGAAAAAAACATAAAATCTGAACTTTTGATGATAAATTGTTTATTGTTGCATGGATTTAATTTACTGTGAATGAGAAGCCTAATCTGTATAAAACAAAACTGTCATTTATGTGGGCATATATTGTCGTTGCTCCTGTCCTTCCATCCACAGTTTGTTTGTGGACAGTCTACATGTCACAAGTTTTATACACCCACATTTTCATGTGGACATATATTTTTGGCACCCCTATCCGTCCGGATGACCGTCCACAATTTGTTTGTTGCCACTCTACAGGTCACAATTTTTTAATGATTATGAGTTGGCTGGCACATTGATAAGAGTAATCTCAGATTAAGATTCTATTCACCAGCTATGTGAAGAAAAGTGTACAAGCTACTCCAATGCCCAGTTAATTGGAAAGCATAGGGTTGCTGTGAATGATGATGTTAGGCTACATACGGTACTCAAGATTTCAAAAGGAAAATTCCTCAACCAGAATCCACATTAAGGAAGCCTGTGGTTACCCTGAGAGAAAAGTAAATTAATAGTACATCTGTACTGATCACTGATATAATATATATTTTGGAATTGTCAAATGACATGGAAATTACCTTAGCATATAAAACTTGTATTAAATGTTCATCAATCTTAATATTTCAATGTTCATTGAGATTGCTGTTGCCAGTTGTGTTGTGTTTTATGTAGTTTGTATCAATAGATGAGTTACACTTCTAGTTTATAATAGCATTGGCAGCAAAGCGATAAATATTGATCCAGTAGGTTGTTGTCACCCACAGTATAAATACATCTGATTTGCTTCGATCACTAGTAGCGTCTGGGATACTGAATACTGACGACACTTACATCCCTTTTAGCTGTTTCATGAATTGAACATTGTAAGAATTGTCCTCAAATGGTAATTAGGACTCAATTTAACATTTGGGAAGTTGTAGATCAATATTCTTAACGACCATCAGTCTTGGTCAATTTTCACAAGTTAACTTTGAGTATTAGAAAAAAAACATTGAAAAGTTTGAAAACTGTTTAAGGGTGAGTTTTTGTGATAGAGTGTTTCGCGCTTAGGGTTGAATCTTTCATTGCCACAATAAGTTCTACAAAGGAATCCCAGAAAATGGAAAGAATATCTGTGAATCGTTTCTCATTCCGTCGCAAGGGAAGTTATCGAAAAGATAAAGATAAAGATAAGGAGATAAAAGATGATTTTGATTACACACAGTTGACGTTTCTCAAGTAAGTAAATTTACTATCTACTTCTTATATAACATATTACGATACAAATGATCTTAAGAATGAACCTAAACTACATACAAGTATCCATGCACGTTTAGCACTGATGAAATGAAAACGACATAATTGAAAAAGTATTTTGTAGAATAAAAAGTTATATAATGCAATTCCTGGATATGACATTAATTGAATGTTTTATAGACACTGCATATTTTATAAGAGAGAATGAGAGAAATTTGGTTTAACCTCCACTTGACACAAACTAGTTCATTTCAGGACAAGCATGTTGTTCAATTTTATTTCAATAGTTTGCTTGCACGGAACGGTCTTTAGAAGTGGGAGGAAACCAAAGGATCCGAAGAAAACCCATGAGGTTAAACAGGTGACCCTACTCATTGTCACATACAACCAGGGAATCAAAACCACGTCAGTTGACTCAATGACAGATTGTGTGATATAGTGCGCACACGATAACCATTCGACCATCAGATCCACTCTATATTTTATAAAGATGCATGTTCATTAAACAAAGATATTTCAGAACCATAAATATAGTCCGGCAGCAGGTCGACAAACCTGGAAATAAAGTCCACCTAATGTTTTTATACGCCCACATTGAAATGTGGTCGTATATTGCCGTCGCCCCCGTCCGTCGGTCCGTCCGTCGGTCCGTCCGTCGGTCCGGCGTCCACAATTGCTTGTGGACGCTCTAGAGGCCAAAGTTAATATCCGATTGACTTTAAATCTATACACAGTGTTTAAGGTCATGAGACGAAGAAGCCTATTGATTTTCAGCGATTTCCGATAATAACTGTCAGAGTTATGGCCCTTGATCACTTAAAAAAATCTTGTGGACGCTCTAGAGGCCAAAGTTAATATCCGATTGACTTTAAATCTATACACAGTGTTTAAGGTCATGAGACGAAGAAGCCTATTGATTTTCAGCGATTTCCAATAATAACTGTCAGAGTTATGGCCCTTGATCACTTAGAAAAATCTTGTGGACGCTCAAGAGGCCAAAGTTAATATCCGATTGACTTTAAATTTATACACAGTGTTTAAGGTCATGAGACGAAGAAGCCTATTGATTTTGATTGATTTCCGATAATAACTGTCAGAGTTATGGCCCTTGATCACCTTAAAAAATCTTGTGGACGCTCTAGAGACTAAAGTTAATAACTGATTGACTTTATATTTATACACAGGGTTTAAGGTCATAAAATGAAGAAGCCTATTGATTTTCAGCAATTCCCAATAATTACGGTCAGAGTTATGGCCCTTTATCACTTAAAAAAATCTGGTGGTCGCTCTAGAGGCTAAAGTTAATAACCGATTGACTTTTAATTTATACACAGTGTTTAAGGTCATGAGACGAAGAAGCCTATTGATTTTCAGCAATTTCTGATAATTACTGTCAGAGTTATGGCCCTTGATCTCTTAAAGAAATCTTGTTGACGCTCTAGAGGCTAAAGTTAATAACCGATTGACTTTAAATTTATACACAGTGTTTAAGGTCATGAAACGAAGAAGACTATTGATTTTCAGCAATTTCCAATAATTACTGTCAGAGTTATGGCCCTTGATCACTTCAAAAATTCTTGTGGATGCTCTAGAGGCCAAAGTTAATATCCGATTGACTTTAAATTTATACACAGTGTTTAAGGTCATGAGACGAAGAGGCCGATTGATTTTCATCATTTCCGATAATTACTGACTGAGTTATGGCCCTTGATCACTTTCAAAATTTGGTGGACGCTCTAGAGGCTAAAGTTAATATACGATTGACTTTAAATTTATACACAGTGTTAAAGGTCATGAGACGAACAAGTATATTGAGTTTCAATGAATTTTTTTAACTTGAACAGCATGGAGGAGAACTTTATCAAAGCCAAACAAATTCCAATGATTTTCTGATTATTACATAATGAGTTGTTACTTTTAATCAGATATTAGTGTACCGAAAAAAATAAAATATGCGACAACTCTTGTTGACTGCCCGGACGATTTAGCTGCTGTGGGCGTATGTTTCGTTGCCTGGCAACCTATGTTTTGATGGATTATATATCCTGATTCTGAAACTACACCTATTGAAGATATATAATACACCAAAATCCTATATTTCAATATATTACACACCTTTTTAGGGAACTTTATAAGTTTCCTCCCAAAATAAGCCTCTATTTTGAATTTGACCCTCTAGCGGAATTAGCCATCACCTTTAGAAGGAATACCCTAGATTCTGACAAAACCCATCTTCAAACCAAGGTCTGAAAATTTCACACCACTAAATAACCAGAAAATTCCTCATGGCGGCAATCTTGAATATTTTTTATTTCCCAAAAAGGGTGCCAGGCTGGCATCATCCGGATTCTTAATCTACACATAGAGAAGGTATATAATCTACCAAAAAACATTAGGTGAGCTATATTTTCATGTTAAGGCTTAACATGGGGTTTGGCAACTGGACTAATACTGTACACAACAAGGTACACAAAATTCTTCTTTTTATTTCAGTCAACCCTCTATTAAAAAACCTACCTACTCATTCTATTTTCTATTGTTAATACATCTACATCTTGGTTAAATCTAATACTGGTTCACTTTCATCCTACTCTGCTTTTAATTTAACATGATATGGGCAGGTGCTGTGTGTTAGGCATATTGCTTACTCTTTTTATGAACATCTCATACCACTTTCCATTATTGGATTGGCAACTCCTGCTGTTGTTGTTACATGTTTGTGTTTATGCTTGAATTGTTTTTCATGGTTGTTTCAGCTGCTTTAAAATTTTTATGTAATTACCCAGTAACCCACTAATACTAATACCTAAAGAAATAGTACCTGTGCGTTGATGGGTACTTAGAACCCACTCAAATAGTAAGTGCAGGAGGACCGCACTACACGCAAAACAAAAAAATACAAAATAAACATACGGACAAGACAGAAAATAGACATTGCAAAAAATAAACAATTACCAAATCAAATGAATGGATCCGGGGGCCAGCCATAAGGGTCCACTGCGCTGTTATGGTACAGGCTTCACTAAAATGATTTACAAAAAAAGTAGTAACAAAAATAATGCGACCAATCTTGACAGTGGTCATCAGGTGTTAGAACATCAAATAATTTTAACAATAAGGGCGAAATAGTTTAAACGCTGCTGATTGTATTGAGCAAAGCTAAGCCAACCTGATATACTCATGTTGTTATATGGATCACAAAGTGATGCTTAAACTTAGTCGTAAAGCTGGGCTTTGAAAAAATGCAAAGACAATTCTTTGCTTCGCTTAGCAATTCGGGTACGATTACCAAACCATTTGGCATGCATGTTCTTTGGACAATTGGTTGACTTTGTTTTTTTTATGGATGTGTAGTTGGTTTTAACAGTTCTTTTAGTGCTTTAATTGGTTATATAAATCAGAAATGTTCTGTGGGCTTAATCCTGTATCTTGAAGTGAGGTTTAGATTAAAGCCAAATGATCGTTTCAAAATAAAGGTGCCTTATAAATATTGATCAAATGTTAATTGCTCAACCAGTTGAAGATGACATTCTGCTTGGAAGAATATGTTCGTTCTCTAAGCTGTATATATATATATAATAATATAGAAGTAAAAACAAAAGTTTTATAATTCATTTCTAAATCACCAGTGATTATTAAGGTCTACTTTAGCACATAGTGAGATTTGGATAAATATTGATTTTTGAAAAAGACATATTTTTAGGTAGAACTGGAAGATTCATATGATTAAGTGGGATTCCTTGTAAGTTGATATAGAGAGACTACGTAATACTATTTAATCAATGATTATATAAGCTTGCCCAAACATTGGATTTTAAAACATATCTGAAAATCCACCATTGAGCTATCTCTCCTTTCCATTATGTCAGCATGGATGAATATTTTTATATGCCCACATTTTCATGTGGACGTATATTGCCGTCGCCCCTGTCTGTCTGTGTCCGTCAACAATTGTTTGTGAACAAACTTCTACTACAGGTCACAATTTTTATCAGATTTCAATGAAATTTGAAATATAGGTTTATCACAATAACATCTCTGTTCCTTTCGATATTGGCATATATCCAACCATTACTTCATGGATTATTGCCCCTGTTTGTTCGAAAAATTTTGAACCGATTTTGATGAAACTTGAAATGCATGTTTGTAACCCGAAGATCTTGGTTCCTGTTGATATTTGCGCATATCGGATTGTAACTTCCTGAATTATGGCCCCTGATTATACATAAAAATCACTAATTTTAGCTTGTGGTCTCTCTGGAAGTCAAAATTATTTTCCGGTTGAAAAATATGTTTGATTTTTTAACCGTTATACGTTGATGAAGGTTGAGTTCGAATTTCATGAAAATCCGACCAAAACTAACGGTCAAAATGGCCACCACTTGTACGCGAATAGTGTAAAAATATGGTATATCAAGGTTGTGGACCCTGTAGAGGTCACAATATTATTCTGATTTTGATGAAAGTTTAAATGCATGTTTTTAACCTAAAGAACTTGGTTCCTTTCGATATTTGCGTATATCGGAGCGTAACTTCCTGAATTATGGCCCCTGATAATCGAAAAACACAATATTAGCTTGTGGTCTCTCTGGAGGTCACAATTATTATCTGATTTAAAATTAGGTTTGATTATTTCACCGTTATACGTCGATGAAGGTTGAGTTTGAATTTCGTTGAAATATGATAAAAACTAACGGACAAAATAGCCGTCATTTGTATGCGATTAGTGTAAAAATATGGTATATCTGATTTTGATGAAAGTTTAAATGCATGTTTATAACCTTAAGATGTTGGTTCCTTTCGATATTTGGGCATATCAGATTGTAACTTCCTAAATTATGGCCCCTGATTGTACGAAAAATCGCCATTATTAGCTTGTGCTCCATCTGGAGGTCACAATTATTACCCATTTTAAAAAAGCGTTTGATTAGCTCTCCGTTACCCTGTAATGAAGGTTCAGTTCGAATTTTGTGTAAATCAGACCAAAATCGTCAAACAAAATGGTCGTCACTTTTACGCAAATAGTGTAAAAGTATGGTATATCAAGGTTGTGGACCCTTTTCAGGTCACAATTTTTACACGATTGTGATGAAACTTGAAATACATGTTTATAACTCAAAGATCTTTGATCCTCTTGGATCGTAACTTCCTGAATTATGGCCCCTGATGATACGAAAAAATCATATTCTTTGTAGCCTGGCAGCCACTGGTTCAGTGTCTTAGTACATGTATTATTTAGAAATAATCCGTAATAAGATATTTATGAAATACACTTATTTATTTAATACAATAGCCAAAATATATATTTTTAAGGCTTTCACTCTGATGTATTTTTTGTTCTTTTTGTTATATTAGTTTTTTATTTCAAATAATTTTATAATTCAGGTAAAGTATTAAAGATACATTATGGAAGATCAAATAAACTGCTGGCAGGTCTCACTAAAATAGTTAAAAACTAGATAATGTAAAGAGAATATATTGAAAATTTTATACAAATAGCTCCGCTCTGAAGTCTGAACCAAGGTATTAGCGGTTGATTTTTCGACCGGGTCTCGGTCATAATGACTTAAGTCAGTAAAATAAAAAAACATAGTCTTGATTATCCTTTTTTGATTTAATCATCAGTGGGCGTTGAGCAGCAGATTAAATTCAAATCCAGTGACAATCCAACACATAAGATGGCATTGAGAGTGGATAACAGTCTTTTTCATGTTAATACATGTCTAATTAATAGTTTATATAACATTTCAGGTCTAAAGTAAGAAAGACCTGCAATAGGCAGATTTAGCTCTTGCATAATGTATGTTTAACAATTAGGTACCTCAGCACTTCAGCAAAGACAAAGTTATATAATATGATAGGCTACCAATAAATCAATTCTTTAAGCTTGTTTCTTAGTTCTGGGAAATGGTTTTCTCAAATTGGTTTTCAATTAAGAATGAAAGACCTATTTATAATATAGATCTATTTATATAGACCATTCAAGTCATAAATGTTGTCAAATGCAAAATAAATTATTCTATAGTCATTTTTCTTTTGAAATTGTTGTGTGACAACGACTTCCTGTCAATTGGATCATAAAGTTATTTTGAGAAGTGTATATAATGTATATTATATGATAGACTTCATTATACCATGAATTATTATGCTGATAGCAGGCTGTTACATTCAAACAATAGATTGTATTTATATACATTAAACTTGCAATATAATTTAAATGTCAGTTTCATCAGGTAACATGTCATGTATAAAGTTCAGTAAGCGTAATTAAAGAGAGAAAAAAAATCTATATACCATAACACTTTTATTGGTTTAAAGTTTCATATAATGAAATATCAAATAATATTAGGTGTAATTTTAACTTTAGAAAAATAAAAGAATAAAATCAAAAGTCTGGATAAATTGCAATTAGCTATCATATATATTGTAATTTTGAAATATTGAAAAATCTCATTATCCCTTTTGTTATTCAACATTATGTAATTCTTGTCTTCATGTATATGTCAGGACATCCACATTTTATGAAGTATCCCAGCATTGGCTAGATGTATTATGTAAGGTTTAGATAAAGAGCTGACTGTTCTTGCTATAATACCGAGGTCCCGTGTACACGTGGGCGTGCACTTAAAAGATACCTTGGCAGATGAAATTCAGTTGCTGCCCGGGGAAAAATTTCCCTCATAGCACACTGTATGGCGTATGCCTGTCTTCAATTAACCCAGGTTAGGTGCAGAAGCGTAGCATGTTAAACCCCATTACATTCATTCATCTATTCTGGGCGATGTTATGACTGTTTGAGCATGTATTGTAGATCATTTATTATCATAGCATCAGATGGGGAGTATCCTTTTATTGTTAGATTTCTTAATGTTGCGGGTGTTCGAATCCATTTAAATCTCCACCATCTGATTTTCAGAGAGTTGATTTTAGGCTTGTCATTTGAAAAAATGTCTTAAGTGATATAATATTCAGATCTTACAGAATGCATATTTAACATCAGTTTCGAAAATACATAAAGTCTAGATAACCTTTTCTTTCAAATGTGTCATTAGTTTTCATGTTGAATGTGTGAACCACTATAGTCATACAAGTATAACCCAACCATTTAACCGGGTATAGTTCAGTTGCTGTTTTTTGTTAAATTCATACATATTTTATTGTGTCTTGTGGTTAGGATTGGTGTGTTGTGCTGTTCCATCATTATATCCACATCATACTTCTTTTATTGAAATTCAAGCTGGATAATTACCTATCTACATTTTTCAATGAATGCTGGTTATTAGCGGCGTATTTTAAATCATGCTCAGACATCATCAGATAGAAGTATTAAAACAGAATATAGGGAGGTTATTTACGTCAGGATAATTGTATTGGTGGGGGTGGGGGGATGAGGCCCTGTGTTGGACATATTAAAGTTCCCTTGACAGCTGGAATTAAGAAGAACATCAAACTACTGTTGTTACTGCAAAATTTGTGCCCTTGTATTGCACACTTATCTGTAGGAATAACAAATTACCGTTTGTGAACTATTAAGTATTACCAAGACATTAAGCCCCATTCCAATTCTTTGGATATTGGTTGTATACTTTAAGTTGTCCACCCTGCCGTATAGATATAGAATTGGAACAGATGGCTGTTCGGTCGTTACACTTGTATTTTTATTAAGGTCTAGATAAACCAATTATCCCAGAAAAAATGGAGAACTGTAGAAAGATCAATTTATTGTACCAGAAGACCTCCTGTATAAATAACTATATGTAGTTCTCGGTTAGCACCATGGTCATCGTGTTGCCAATCAGTACCTCAACTTAATTCAGTGTCTGGCATTAAACTATCAATAGTTTAAGCTAAAGGGTTGAAGATTGTAATTGACAGTAATGAGAAAGATGGGAAATCTATATATTCATATCGTATATATAACATAAGTAAAATTATGCAATATTGAGATTTAGGATTGCCGGTACAACAAACATCCATAATTTTGAACCAGCTGTTTGAGTCTTAGATTTTATACATATTACCATTTATTAAATGGAAATACCTACAGTTAGCAGACATAAAACTGATTTAGAAGTTGTATTGAATGTTTAGAAAGATTATGTCTGCCCAAATGTGTGTAATTAACCATGATTAAAGGGAAATGATTGAATTTTGATGAAGTATAAAGAAAATGTTTCATTTCAGTTTTAGCTTATATTTAAAAGCTAAAAGTAACTGAATGAAGACTTATGTGTTTAAAGACCAATATTTATCCAAAATGACAACTTAACTGAGTTTTATTTTGGGTAGTGTATGAACACTTGAAACCTGCCATACCACACACATAGAAACAGTTCTATTTCCAGGAGATTACATAGCACGGTAAAAAAAAGAATTTTTAAACTATTATTAAAAGAACGTTACTCAAATATCTTTCCTCTCTACACACCCAAACAAATTAAATCATTGTGAAATTATGAAACTATTGTTATCTAATTATTGTTAAAAGCAACAGCACACACTGCATTTTTCTCATTTACTTCACATTGTCATTTCAGAGAAGCATTTCAGCCTGGATCTGTAAAAAGCTTTTCAAAGCTGTTCTCAAGATACTAGTTTGTTCTTGGTTTTTTGCTAAAGAACCCCTTTAAAGGTTATATTTGAACTCGAACGGAAGCCATGTCAAAAGTCGTTTAATCATTTCTAAAGATACATTTGAAATGATTTAATAAAGATGAGAGTCAGGCTTGCCTTCTTTTAGCTCCAATGAATAGCAGGTCTTGTACAAATATTTCTGATTTGATACTACATTGGAGTTTTATGTCATCATTCCTCTCTCTAAATAAGTGTCTGCATTAATGAAATAAATCACTCCCCCTTCTCTATTTTATTCTAGTCAGTGGGATACAGAAAGTAAACAAATCAACTCTCTCCTGAGACCCCATAGCTCTCAATCATTAAGTCCTGTCCTTACCAACAAATTAGGTTTCTGGCCTGTAATGCCTGTGGAATCATTAGTTTACTTAAGCCTAGGGTATTGTAAGTAATCCAATTCATCTTTACTGTCCTTCTACTGGATAATAAAACAAGTTTTATAGAGGACCGATAAAATGACCTATTTCACCATCTTGTAAAAAACCCATTTAGCTTTGTTGATGATTATCCCAGTGTTGTGCTCGACTTAATCTGCCATAAATTGATCATTTACAAGCATTTAGTCATTTTGACGAGTTTTATAACCTCACCAAGCATTATCTCTAATCTTATAGCATTCACAGTTTTCCATTCCATTTTCTCTCCTCAATCAGTATAACATAACCTACATTTGTCTTTCAGCCCCCTACAACATCCCCTCCCCATCTTATACAAAAAAGAACTCCACTTGGTGGTGTAAAATGTCAATTTATTATATTAAATGACTGAAACATGACTATTCCAATTGGCAACAATTAATAGTTACCCTAACATCATGTTCCTTGCTCAACAACAGTTGGGCTTAATTCAGACCAAAACAGGCCTTTATTCAAACATAACCTACATTATAGGTCTACATGTTCCAGTAAATATGTTAATAACGTCAATTTTCAAAATATTTATTTAACAGATTTATCATGATCACAATTTTAGTTGATAATGTGCATGTTTGGTTAGTTGTCATGTTACATACAAATTGGAGGTCAGAACAGTCTTGCTCAACAAGTCAACTGAATCTTTTGGCAAAATACCTTTGAAATACAAGTCATTATGACTGCTTTTCTAAACTATAAGCTATTAAAAGAGTCATGGTTTTAATCATTTGTTAAGCTGAAATTTGATCCTATAAATATATTGTCAGCAGTTTGTCATAGTCAACAATTTCTTGCGAGCAAGCTTTGAACAGAATTACCTTGTTCAAAAATATGTTGTTTTCCTGCGTAGCACACTGTATGGCGTATGCCCGTCTTGAATGGCCCAAATCGGTGCAGAAAAGTAGGACAAAACCGTCATTGATTCATTCAGATGCCCAGAGGTAAATCTAAAGATTGGCTGACGAAAAGCTTCTTGTGGGCATCATGTTCATTGCCTAGTAATGCTGTAGTATATTCAGGTATATTGTACGTCTTAACGCATTCTATCTTCATTGAATTCAAACATGCTAACAAGACATTGATTTTGTTTTTACTACCTACACAAAGGATAAGCCGACTTGGCTTGTTTTTGTATCCTATTATTTATGCTTTTTCATTTTGTATAATATTCTCGAAATAAATACTGTTTAAACAAAGGATATTTTAAATTGCATGTGGTGGGTATTTTTTGTTTTATGAATTAAGAACTTGAATGATAAAGGAAATGGAATGTGTTCTATATTGCTAAGATCGATTAAGTTACTCTGTGGTTTTTTTCTTTTAAACACTATTATTATTTGTTTGCTAAAAGGAATCATTTTTTGACACATCAGGTTTCGAATGTTGAAGATCTTCAGTGCATCGTTTATGTGTTTTGGACGGCAGTTTACAATATGCTTTTTTAAACTGGTTGAGGTATTAGTCCCTGAAAGCTATAAATTGTTAATACTTTATTAAAGTAATGATCTTATCGATAATATTGAAGGCAGACAGAAGGTGTTAGAAACAAGACAAATCAAGTTTTATTGTTTGTGTAGACATCTATAATTTAACAGCTTGAGGTGATTCACCACTTATTTGTGTCAAATATATAATTTAAGGAAATAACATAAATGTCAAATGTGGTATAAAAAAGAAATTACGCCCGTAAGTATCAATAAAAAACAATTACCATAAAACAGATACAAGTGTTATATTCTATTTTTTGAATTCCAAAAGAATATCAATAGCAGCCGACAATCAGTAAACCATCAACTACATCATAGACAGGGTATTAGATATATAAACATTTATCACCTGAAAATCTTCATTATGTGCTTGTTAATGAAAGTCAATTCCTGATATAAATGCCATCATTTGTTGTTGCCAAGATGGTAACCATGTTAATTAAGATAATAAAAAGAAACAGAAGTATATACTGCATTAAGTATATTGTCATACAAATCTAAAGTTCTGTTTGAAAATGTGATTGACATACAAATTAACCCTTAGTAATAAGAAAGAGCTTTTACTGCTTTTTATATGCCCACATTGAAATGTGGTTGTATATTTTCGTCGCCCCTGTCCGTCCGTCGGTCTGACTTACACAATTGCTTGTGGACGCTCTACAATTGACTTTAAATTTATACACAGTGTTTAAGATCATGAAACGAAGAAGCCTATTACTGTCAGAGTTATGGACCTTGATCACTTTAAAATATCTTGTAGACGCTCTAGAGACTAAAGTTAATATCTGATGGACTTTATATTTATAAACAGTGTTGAAGATCATGAAATGAAGAAGCCTATTGATTTTCAGCGATATCCTATTATTACTGCCAGAGTTGTGGCCCTTGATCACTTCAAAAAATTTTGTGGATGCTCTAATACAATTGACTTTAATTTATACGCAGTGTTTAAGGTCATGAGACAAAGAATCCTATTGATTTTCAGAAATTTCCAATAATTACTGTCAGGGTTATAGCCCTTATCCTTCGGATGCTCTGAAGGCAGACAGAAGGTGTTAGAAACAAGACAAATCAAGTTTTATTACCATAAAACAGATACAAGTGTTATATTCTATTTTTTGAATTCCAAAAGAATATCAATAGCAGCCGACAATCAGTAAACCATCAACTACATCATAGACAGGGTATTAGATATATAAACATTTATCACCTGAAAATCTTCATTATGTGCTTGTTAATGAAAGTCAATTCCTGATATAAATGCCATCATTTGTTGTTGCCAAGATGGTAACCATGTTAATTAAGATAATAAAAAAAACCAGAAGTATATACTGCATTAAGTATATTATCATACAAATCTAAAGTTCTGTTTGAAAATGTGATTGACATACAAATTAACCCTAAGTAATAAGAAAGAGCTTTTAACTGCTTTTTATATGCCCACATTGAAATGTGGTTGTATATTTTCGTCGCCCCTGTCCGTCCGTCGGTCTGACTTACACAATTGCTTGTGGACGCTCTACAATTGACTTTAAATTTATACACAGTGTTTAAGATCATGAAACGAAGAAGCCTATTACTGTCAGAGTTATGGACCTTGATCACTTTAAAATATCTTGTAGACGCTCTAGAGACTAAAGTTAATATCTGATGGACTTTATATTTATAAACAGTGTTGAAGATCATGAAATGAAGAAGCCTATTGATTTTCAGCGATATCCTATTATTACTGCCAGAGTTGTGGCCCTTGATCACTTCAAAAAATCTTGTGGATGCTTTAATACAATTGACTTTAAATTTATACGCAGTGTTTAAGGTCATGAGACAAAGAATCCTATTGATTTTCAGAAATTTCCAATAATTACTGTCAGGGTTATAGCCCTTATCCTTTGGATGCTCTGGAGGCTTAATTTATCATCCGATTGACTTTAGATTAATACACAGTGTCGGAGTTTAAGGTCTTAAGATGAACAAGTGCATTGAATTTCAATGATTTTGACTTGAACAGCTAAATCCATGATATTAAATGTTTTGTATACTAAACATTAGCATGGAGGAGAACTTTATCAAAGCCAAACAAATTCTAATGATTTTCTGATAATTATGTAATGATTTGTTACTCTTAATCATATTTTAGTGTATTATAAATGTTTCATTACCGAAAAAAGTATAAAAATATTCAACAACTCTTGTTGACTGCCCGGACAATTTAGCTGCTGCGGGCCTATGTTTCATTGACTGGCAACCTATCTTTATTGAAGGTAATAATGCAAGTATGGAGTGTAAAATTTTTGAGATTTTGAGATACATGTAATCAAAGATATTGTTAGAATACACAGTGGTGGTCAATACCAATTCATTAAGCATTAAATTAACATTTGAAAAGGAGGTTTAGGTTTCTGGTCATCATTTGAGGGGTTTTGAATCCCTTGCAAACTACAATTTTGTGAATTCAATATTAGTCCAAAAGTGGTTAAATGCCATCCAAGAAAACCAGTCAGCACCACCTATAAGTTTCCCTGAGATCTTTTGATAATATGTTCTTTTTAATCCAATTGAATTCAAATCGGGAAATATTTACCATTCATGATATTATTTTTTTTAAATTAAATTTTAAACAACCATCAACTTAAGAACTACATTTCAATTTTCATCAAAGAAATGTTACAATTAAATCTCTGAATTCCATTTGATATAATCATATTACCAGTAATAATCAGTTTCAGTTACTCCATTCTTAATTGAACATTGAAATATTTGTTTTTTTAACATGATATTTGTACATTGATTAGGTTGAGTTAAATGATACTTGAGAATTTTTTTATGAATCAGCATTATAAATAAATTTGATATTCAACATTTTTTAAAAATTTTTTTTTGATGTCTATCACTTCTTATTACAAGTTTTAACATTTTTTGAAAATGTGGTAAAGATTGAAATGAATGTATCCTCTAGTAGACATGATGACATTTTCTGAAATCAATTGCACTGATATCCAAAAGCTGCGTTGGACACAAACTGATACTGAAGAAGAAAAGTCATGACGTAATGGCTATAAGGATGATTGATAATTATAAGAAACTTGAGTAAGAGAAAGAACCAGCTATTTATTATTCATCACTCTTCAAACCAAGTGATTTGCGGGGGAATATGGCTCTATTCGCATGTAAAAGATAATTATTGTGTGTTCAATAATATTGTAACAGACAATTCTGGTACTAAATATGTCATGGTCAAAGAATGCATAATTGACAGATGTTACAGAAACAACAAGCCAACCGTGAGGCTGATGTCCCCCTCCAGAGTCCCAAAATAAATAGATGACACATATTAATTAATCGCACATTTATATTTTTCAAAAGTATCGAGCATTCAAACTATACACAAGTTTCATAACTCTCTATCAGATAGAATCAAGATAACCTTGTCCCAAAGTAGCTTTAGCTCGAAATGTTAATCATTAAACTTCAAGACATTCACCTAATGAACATCTAATCAAGTTTAAAACCATGAACCATGTTACAATCAACCAGCAGTATTCTACACAAAACAATGCCATAGCTAAAAGCAATAAGCACAAAGTCTTCGAAGTTATGATGTACCAGTAAAGTATCTTGTTGCAAATAGCTGAAATTTCAATACAAACTGTTTCTTCACTCTTGCAGTATAGTGCCTTTATGACATGATTAGAGATATATCAGGTAAATATGTTGGTCATTTCATCCTTGAAGTAATCTGGCATTTTCATTGCACCCTTTCTTGGAAACCACAGAAATACTTATGTGATATTACAGTGCATAGAGATTACTGTTGAAAAAGAGCCCTAAAGGAAATGGCTTAGGATTTGGCCTGTTTACCTCAAATATTCTTGTTCAGAATAAAAAAACTGGTCTAGCAAAACCACATGAGAATTTCTACCTCTCCAGGTGGCACCTCCCTCAATTTTAACTCGCACTAAACAGCTCGGAATCTTCTTGAGTCATGTTGGAAAGCTTAAAACATTTAGATAGTGG
The DNA here is from genome assembly GCA_917208275.1 of Patella pellucida. NCBI lineage: Eukaryota > Metazoa > Mollusca > Gastropoda > Patellidae > Patella > Patella pellucida. Next base: position 53,538,447 of record OU795039.1, on the reverse strand, counting down.
GTTCTCCTTTTATGCCAAATTTTGATATATGATTATTCCATTTTGTGTAAACTCTCAGCATTAAAAATTCATTTTTTAGAAATAGCAAGGTCTTTATTGTTGTCAACATTGCTCAAAAAATGATGTATTTTCTTAGGAGCTTGATTATGGAATGCTGAAATGGAAAACCTATTCACTTACCCTGAACATGCACATACTGAAGTACTTTTTTCAGTAGAGTAAAAGCCACAGTGAACAACATCATTTTGATCTATAAACAAGCATATTCAATTATGGCAATTTTCATTAGATTGATCATCTTTGTCACTTTCCAATATAAAGGTCAAGTTTTGCATTAATTACTCAAGAAGGTGGTTCAGGAGACAATTGAAAACATTGTTAAGTACTATAAGAACTCTTTAAATATCCTTGAAAACTTGCTTATGGTGATTTCATTCCTAGCAACAGCCAATTGTAAATATTAACAAAAATAAAATTGAATTACAGTAAAGGGGAAATCAAGCTTTATACTGATATTGAAACTTGATTTCTTGCTTAAAATACCTAATAAAAACTGCATGTAAATATTTAATATGGAAATATTGTTGTTACCTCCATGTAGTGAACAATCTACACATCAGAGTTCTTGACATTTAAAGGGCTAATCCTGATATTTGTTTTGGTAATAAAACTGCTTAATTTTGTGTTAAAATCCCTTAAAATATTCGAGTCAAGGGCCGAGCAACTACTTCAGTATTTATGATACGTTTTCGAACGACTTAAATCCATCAGTCTTCATCTGGAATTTGAGACCAGTGCCCCAAGGTGTATTTTGTGGTATCTGGATTAAACCAAACATTTTTTTATAAAAGTAATGTGTAGTTGAAATTTGCCTTTTTCTATCAAGTACGGCACATGGGTTATTCACTGCATAACCCTCTCAAGTAACCGTAATCGGTTATAAGGTCTCCAAACGAAACAATTGACACAAAATCTTGAGAGGGTGACGTGTCCGGATATGCAGTTTTGGCGTTCACGTCCAAACGACTAAATATTTTGAGTTGAAATTTTGAGACAAGGTAAATACACCATTCCCCTATATTTTGGCGTTTTATTTTCATACATTCTCAGACTTTTATTTTTGAGCCCCTGTTTAATTCAGGATTGTTCTTTTAAATTTCAAATATGCAGGAATTGTTTGTTTATGCGTTTTCCTGCTATTTCGGTCTATGAATATGGTCCAATATAGCCTACCTTTAATGGCTGACCTGAACCCCCAACCACACATCAAAAGTCTCAGGATATGGGGGTTTTGCCCACCCAAAGAAAATTTTCAAAATTGAACTACCACAAATGCGTTTTCCTGCTTCTCTAGCCCGTGAATTTAAGATACATTAGTTCAGAGTTTAATAAAGATTGGTCATTCTTGCTATAATGAATCAAAAAAAGATGATAGAAAAAGAAAATATTTAAAATTTCAGCCAAATTACTTCATTCTGAGCCAAATTATCACTGTTTCTTGTTTTGAGAAGATTCTTGCATAGTGACTGCTCTGTGACTGCTCTGTGGCGCTTTGTATCTGTTGTAATAATCCCCAAAACTTTCTTCTATTCTTTATCCTACGATATTATATTGAAATCGGCACTAAAAATACCCGTACCAATTCAAAATTATCTAGTTTTTTATTAAATGAAATCAACTTTTCTTTTTAAAATATCCCGGCATGAAATGGAATTGTTCCCATTTTAAATATGTGTATTTCATTGCTATGCATGGTTATATATAATTCATTTTGTTACTTATTTCATGGTCCTGTGAAAACAGATAGTCTACTGGGACGTAGTTTTGTTATTTCCTGTATTATTCACATCTTTTATTATATTTAGAGCGATCATTTCCAGAAAATGCTCAATATATACATACCATACATACATATAACCTAACCTACTTTAGCATAAATGTCAGGGATTTGATGTACCGTAATACCTGTTTTATGTAACCAGGGCAGGGGTTATAATAAAAACCCTGAAAACATTATTTACGTAAAAGAGATACTGCAGCACTTCATATTTATTCATTTATTTATTTATTAAATTACAAATACAAGATAGACTGCTATCATAGACCATTTTGATTTTGTTCCTGAAATGTCCACATACGTATATACGTAAGTTTGACATCTTTTACACCTAGCACAGCTGCATCTGAATCTGATGAATCTATGGCCACCAGTACTAGAATCTTTGGTGACAGCATTCTGTCAACCAATTGTTTTGCTGAGATTTATATCAGAGTTCAGGGCACACATATGATGTAGATGATTATAAGGTTGATAATGGTAATGAAAAACATTTGACAATACAAACTTTAGGAGTGGGAATAATAAGGATGAAATTCTAAAATATCCAATGTGATACAAACCACTTTTCCCTGTAAAGTAAATAAAATCTAGTTATACATGAATGTATTTCATTCTTTATAACTAACAAGAGGCTGATGTAGTAACATGCCGTACTAGGAATATTAAAGGTCTGATAATTTACATTGATGTTGATATAACCAAGTGGATTCGAAATCATTGTATTGTTATTGTTAGCATCAAACATCCATTGGACATATTCCAGAAACTCTCACCTCGGTTTGTCTGAAAATAATTTTGGCTTACATAATTCTATATTTCTGTGACAGAGTACCATTAATACTTGAATACTTTGGCAATACCACCCTTTTCAATTATTATTATCAAGTTGGTTGTTTCTGTTTTTCGACCAGTCACCGTTTCTCCTCATTGATGATGAGGATTAAACCACATAACTATCAGACACATGTAGGTTTGTAGACAGGTGTAATTACGGTATATTGCCCACTTAAAAAATAGATAAATATATCCCATAACTATTGAGTAGCTTGAGATGGCTTTCTCAACACAAATGAATTTATATACTCCAAATAATTATGTTAATTAGCTAATCTAATGTTAATTATTAAAAAGTCACCAACATGCTCTTACGTTGCATAAATTAATAAGATAAAAAGCTTAACCAAATAGCCTATATCAAATGAGTGTTAGACCATTGAGTAGCACGAGTCCCTAGCTGTCACATTATTGTGTTAAGTTCCTATACTGAACAGGAGGATGTGCATTTTTAGAATGCAAAAGTGTCACTGTTTTGTTTAGGATCAAAATCAGAATGAATGTGATGACTGTCGTATAATTGATAGAAAATATTCTCCTGGGATACTATAGGGAGAAGAGCTATAGAGTTTTGCTGTGAGTGTAATAGGTATTAGGACAAATAAACGACATTTAAATGTAAACTATACTGACATGTGCCTGGTTCTAGAAGATAAAAGAGTATCATGTCAACCACTTGTAGAGTCAGCAGATTGTTATACATTTATTTTACCATATAACAGTCAATGGTAATAATCTAGGACTAGGGTGCCAGACTATTTTGCCCTTGTAGTTGGTCGGATTATCCATGCAAATAACCTTAACTTACATTGAACCATGAATATCATACAGTATTATAACTATTAATTTATTTTTTTCCATCAGCATGACAGAAAATGCTTGCCAATCTCTGAATCAGCATGATTTGTAACTCAATTTACATTGATTCCTCCAAACCACAAAATGATGTTTTTAGTGTAAAGACCAATGAATCAATCACCAATATTGTCTACTTCTTACCAGATATGGTTTTAAAATTGAAAAGCACAAAAAAAGTTGCTAAATTTTTTTTGAATAATTAACACATATCTATTGTATGAAACGGACCCTCAAGAGTCTGGTGGCTCTGCCTCAAATAGCAAGTTAGTCGATCTAATGGCAGCAAGGCACTGACAATGGTAATAGAATATGTAAAATGCCTAAATGTAATTATACTAAATATATGTGTACCGTAAGAGCACTTTATCCAACCATTCATTTAACTTTAAAATTAAATGAGATTGGAATTCAAAGACATGAAACTCAGATTGAATTGGTAGCTAATATCTAACATGAATGTCATTACATTAAGTCAGTAATTTTTATTTGAGAAGGAGACCGGGGGGGGGGGGGGGAAACCTGAATTTTTTATTCTGTGCAAACTACAGTATTTTTACAGTTTAATCTATACTCAGCCAAATTGAAAACTTGACACTCAGGATTTTTGGGACTAGATTTTTAATATTTGTTTTAAGGCAATTATTTTAGTGTTATGTTGTGCACAGATGACCTTGACACCAACAGAAAGCAAGAATATGTCTCGCCGAAAGTCCTTGACATTGATAATGTTTGTGATGTCACAGTACCCTCCAAAAAGAAATTCACAGACTTGGAGAGAACAACCGGAATAAAGTGTTAAGTAACGGTTGTGGCCTCCTCTAGTGTCTCGTACTGCCACACAACGTCTTCTCATGGATCTCAGAACATTAGTAAACACTACCCGAGGAAGACGTCGCCACTGCTCAGCAAGAGGTTGTTGAAGGTCCCAGATATGTTCAATAGAATTAAGGTCGGGGCTAAGCGACAGCCAATCCAGGACTTGGACACGCGTTTCTTAAAAAATTCTGGGTAGCAATTGCTTTATGGTCGAGCATTGTCTTGTTGAATCGTTAGTCCAGGTCCATTTTTCTGCATAAACGGATGAAGAACGGGTTGCAAAATCTGAACCCTGTACTGGACAGCATTTAAGTTCCCTTGGACAACGACTAGAGGAGAAAGTCAATGTGCACAAAAAGAAGCCCAAACCTTGACACATACTTGAGAGTAACATTCACTTGTCTGCGGTAACTCAGATCCTGCCATCAGCAAATCTCAAAGTGAATCGAGATTCGTCACTAAAAACAACCAAATTCCACTGTCTTTAAGTAAATCTCATGTTGGTTAAACCGATGAAATGGTTTCAATATTGATTCCATATAGGGCCTCCGAGCTCGAAGACCAGCAGTCTGCAAGCGATTTGGAACAGTTTGTGCAGTTACCCTTTCAACAAACATCTTTCTACTTGTGGAGGTTGCAGTGACAAATCTGTTTCTAAGATGACATAATCATGTTGCTTTATCTTCCTGGAGTGACGTCACATGTGACGCTCCCATCCTTGGGCGATCGGCAATAGTTCCAGTTTGAAGCACTCTCATGCTAAGATTAATTATTGTCTTACGTGAACAATTAAAGGCTATTGCAACAGTGACCACAGACAGACGAACATAGAGCCTACCTATAGCACGTAGACGTTATACATTTCAAAGGCGCAGCATTTTCTAACAAAGATGAAAAATAACAATCTTAATTTGTTTTTCCAGTTCAAGTTATGTGTACATGTTCAGTTTAAGCAAACTTGCATTGATTGACCTCACGAGTTTGTGTTTGCACATATTTTTCAGGTTTTTCATCTGTATATAGGATTAATTTTATGAAATTAAAGGCTTCTTACTACTTACTATCGTTAGAAACACTTTAAAATTTGTTGAAATTCATCAGTGTCAAGTTTTTAATTTGGCTGAGTATTTAAAGGAATATCTGTCATAAATTTACAGAGATAAATATAATGAATTGACAGTTTAGCAGCATTCGGCATCCTCTACAGACTTTATTAATAAGATATGTCAAGACAACCCAGTGCCACTTATAAGCCTCGCCCAATTCTTTTGATGGGCCTCCCATTAATCCAACTGATTCAAGAGATTTTCTATTGTTGATAATTGATATTGTTTTATTAATTAGATGTTTAAACATGATTAGTATGGGTACTTTTTACATGGATTAAGCTGTAAAAAATTATATATTGTCTGAGATGACAATCATTGGCTTTTGGTATCATTTGCACAGAGGATTTGATTCAGTTTTCCAAGACATTGATGGAATGTACTTAAATAACTTGAGTTCCAAAATATATTCTTGCTTGCTTATTATACAATCCATATTTCAATTTATTTTGCAATACATCTGTATTCTTATTGATGTTACTGAAGAGTCTGCAATCAATTAGTGAAATGTACTGAGGCCACCAATGCAAATGTGCCTTTAAGTTTAAAAGCATTATTTAGGGAATTTAAACCCATTTTATTATCACTGAAGTTCTTCTTAACTCGATATGGTCATTGCTGGACGTGATTCAACAATTTAGATTGTTTTTTGCATGGATGAATTTGGTTATTTCTCCCGTCTTAGGTGAGTTGTTTCAACATTGACAGATTTTTTGCCATAGATGATTTCGGCAATGAAATATATGGATACCAGTACATAACATATTCCTCACAGATATTCTTATTGTTCACATATTTTTTACCAGACTTCTAGAAAAATTGCTCCTAGGTTGTTGTCCCAAAGGATATGTTTAGTTATGTCATGTCTGCCTTTGATGTTCATGGAACTTTTGTGAGATTCTTTTTTTTTATAAGCATTTTAAAGATGGCATTTTATCATGCTAATTTGATTCTGTCATGTTTTAAAAATCCTTTTGCAAATCTGTAATGAAAAAATACATTGTCAACAAATTAAGTTCTTTATCTAATAATATATGTTTTTAAAGCATCCTTTATTATACCCAAAATAACATACTCATAAAGCAACAAAGCCCTCTTCAGCATACAACAGAAGCTTGGGAAGGATTTTGTATTTAAAAAAATAATTATAACATTCCAGAAAACTCTTATCTCTACCATTCCTTCCTGAAAACTTTTGTCTCCATCATTGTTTCCTGAAAACTTTTCTCTCCACCATTGTTTCCTGAAAACTCTTGTCTCTACCATTATAATCTAAGAAAATCAAATCCCACTCAGCATTATAGTGAATTTTTAGTAGTATGATATAAAAAACCTACTTATATATGGCTAGACAGTTGTGATATCATAGAGCTTTACTAAATTATCACAAGAATGCCTTCATAACCTACAACCTGGTACTATTAAAGGTCTACTTATTTCTATATTCCAATAATAGATAGTCATGAACTAGTCACAAGCTATACACCAAAATAAAGATTGTATTTGTGACAACATTGGCGGAACCTGAGGTAGCAATCTATAATTACAAAGGGGGAGAAACACGATTAACAGATAATGAATTAACAAATTTGATAGATTTAGTAAAGCCTTCGGCATCTTTAAGGATGGAGACTCAATAATGAAAGATGTAGTAAATGATGTCTCTAATGTGTTCTTTAATTAAGGGTAGTGCTTGAACGAGGTCACCCAGAATTTTTCTGAATGATGATCCAAATAGCTATCAACATTATTTGTCCTTTATTACAATATAGATGAAACATCGCCTTCAAGATTGAAATAACGTATGGTATATATAACAGAGGTATTTTTTTCCTAAGCCAGTCCTGGTTCTTTTTTACACCAAATTACACACAAGACCTGATACAGAAGTAACAGATTTTACATGAATGGTTTTGCTATGAGGCTTCCATTAATTCGATTCGGGGATCACGGTGGCTAAGTGGATAAGGCGCTGGTTCGCTAGCCTGGAGGTCGGGTGTTCGATCCCTGCATTGGCCGAGAAAGTTCATCTCGATTTTCCGGCGTGATTTCCCCTTGTCAGTGATGCAGAAGGAGGGCCTGACAAGGACAGCTGCCCAGTCGTTTGGATGGGGAAAAAAACAAGGTCCCGTGTACACATTGGCATGCACGTAAAAGAACCCTTGGCAGTTGGAATTCAGTTGCTGCCCGGGCAAAATTTCCCTCATAGCACACTGTATGGCGTATGCCTGTCTTCCAGGTTAGGAGCTTAAGCGTAGGAGGTTAAACACCATTTCATTCATTCATTCATTAATTCGATTCAGACTGAAGCCAGTTATAGTCGTTTAAAATCCCCAAACTGCGTTCAACCTTTAATTATACTCAGCTTTTATAGATTACTGTCAGAGAAATAAATAAGGGTTGTCTGAAAAACACAATGTTAAAAATTCATTAATGATGGTATTGTAAATAACACTCAAATTAGATTGTGAACCGTTGGTGGTTTTGAATAATTAATCAGTGGGAATAGGATGGGTGTTATTGTAACATCTAGTTCAACTAAATGTCCCCCGCCTTTCGAAGAAAGCAGGGAACTATTAAAATTGGTTCGTCCGTCTGTCCGTCCGTCCGTCCGTCCGTCTGTCTGTCTGTCACACTTTTGGGACACAATAACTCCCTTTCTAATTGAGCTAGAATGTTCAAACTGGGTGTAAGTGTTTATTAGGTCAATGCCTTGATGGAGTTCAAAATGAGCATTTTCTGCTTAGGGTAAGCAGAGATAAGCAATTTGATTGGTTGATGCTTACGGACACGATTACTTTAGTTCTAATTAAGTGAGAGTGTTTAAACTTGGTGTATAGTTTCATTACATCAAAAAATTGACTAAGTTTGATAATGAGCATGTTCTGCTCAGGGTAAGCAAAGCGATAAGCAATTTGATTAGTCGAGACTTTTGAGCACAATAACTCTACTTCTAATTGAGGTAGGATGTTCAAACTGATAAGAGAGTGTTGAAACTTTGTGTATAGTTTGATTGCTCAATGCTTTCGAAAAAAATAAATGTGCGATTAATTAATATGTGTCATCTATTTATTTCGGGTTTTTGGCGGGGGACATCAGCCTCACTGTTGACTTGTTCTATATAACACCTTTACATAATCTGCCATGATGACATTATCTTCAAAATACTCTTATGTGTGTCTGTGATTCTCAGTGGAATATTATCGGTAATAACCTTAATTGCAATACATGACTGGAATGCCAGGATGTTTCAAGTTCTAGCTGTCTTGCAGTTGTCAGTGGTAATTCCTGTGTGACTATTATAATGACATATTTCAATTTTTCAACTTTTGAGGAGAAACAAAAACCATGAGAAATTAATGTTATGTATGAAGAAATTAATATTCATGTTCATAAAATTCCAATCATTCATGAAGCTTTTCACCCAGATCAAAAAGATTTTAATTTGATTTAAAATATGCAAGTAAATATCATATATATTGCGTATAAAATTTCAATTCTTATTTGAAATTTGATTTAAAATGTGCCAGTGAATGCCATATAATATGTCGTATGTTGAATTTCCATTCTTATTTAAAATTGGTCTAAAAAAACATCTGGCAAAAACTCCCTTCAGAAAATTGATAAAAACCATCAACCTCGACTGCATGAAATAGAAAAAGTTTAAGTAAATCTTCAGAGGCTCTATAAAACGGAAGAATTAACCCATTGAACCAGATAGAGTATAAGAAAGAGCTTCCCATGGATCAATCATTAATTGATATTAAGAGGTTCCGAAGTTTAAAGACATTATTCCTGTGGTATAATAGATTCTAATCTATTTACACAGCAAGAGCTATTAATTTGTTCAATTACAAAGCTGTATGCTTATGGGAAATTAATGATATATTGTATGATGAGATCAGTGGCCTATTGTTCTGGATTCAATGTTTGTATGTAATTAATACAGTATAATGTTATGTACCCTATTGTACAGGGATACTGTCATTCTATTTGATGTACAAATATATGTATTTACATCATATTAACCTGCCTTTATTCCTTATATTTCTTTAAATTGTTATTAGACTCGAAACTAAGGTAGGATTTTGTCTATTTTACATTTATATTGAGGAGTTACATGCCTATAATTCTGAGGATATTGCTAAGGCTTCTACACTCAGACTTTGGTTGACTGATTTGTAAAATAAAGTATTAATAATTAACAAAATTAACACCTTTAAATTATAAAATAATACGCGTGATTATGATCACACAGTGATGCTCTTAAGGCACTGTTATATCACCTATGTAGAGGCTATATGGGGCGCCACCACAGGCGCAGGGGCACTAGAAGCAACTGCCTCTCCTAAAAGAATCTGTCACCCCTGACAAAAAAAATCGACCATATAAACTACAAAATCAACTATTGGATATCACCAGAGTGGTCGAAAAATGTGTTTCCAGCAGCTTAATTTTTCAAAAATTTTTAAGGGCAGACCTCCAAAGGCGATCACCCCTTTCTGGGTCAACGCCTGCCCCACCACATGACATTAGAGGGTTTGTTTTGGTCACCCTATCCACATTATCTGTCTTTGGGGGCGCCATCACCAAATGACATTAATATTAGAGATTCTTGTTCAGGTCTCCCTATCCAAGCGGGCCTTATTGGTTTTTCGGACTAGTTCCAGATTAGAGGACAAGAATGAGAAATAGCTCTTCCGAAATTGACACATGGGATCACTTGCTAGCGACTTTGATAGTGGCTTCAAGTGCAGCATGCGAATCTTCATAATTTTCGGGGAAGGGTCTGTCAGACCCCCCCCCTTCCACTGCTGGTCGCCACTCCGTGGTCAGTAACACGGGCGTTATATTGGCGCCATCACCACCACTCTGCTGCATCCCCACTTTTAAAATCCTACATACAGCCCTGAGTCCAGGTATATATCTACCTCTGTATTATCATGAGCTAATTTAGTTCAACGACTCAAACTAAACGACATAAGATGTTCGAAAGATAAGACAGATCCTTCCCCAATTAACCACAGTGACTTTGCGTGAGTAAAGAGCTTGCTCCATCCCATCACGATCTTGGAAAAGAAAGTTCGAGCAAAGAAAAGCCTGATCCGATTAGTACAGAAAAATAAGACATGAAACCACAGTTCATTGCATCTCAAATATATATGCCAAAGGGCCTCTCCTCAAAATAATAGAAATCTCAGACGCAAAATTGTACATAATGTAAAAGTATTGAAAGACATTGAAGAAAGACATTGAAGAAGATGAAATATATGAATTTGTAGTAGTGTATTTAGGGAACATGAGATTGTTGATCATCAGTATTTCCAATACTTGTAACTTGTCATCATTAAATGCTGATTGAGGTAGATGGGGTGTACACCAATAGAACTGATCAATGATCGTAGACTGAACATTGGTTTCCAATCATGAGTGTCAACCCTATCAATCATTCAAGTTCAAGAACCCTGTTGTAAATTACACAGTCTATATTGTGATTTTAGCAGCCATATTTCAATTAATCAAATAACGCCTGCAAGCAGCATTGTTCTGAATCCATAAATGAAAGAAATCTAAACTTATATTTTTAATGACAACGTGTGTCCCTCCAGGACATACTATTAGCCCATTTTTTCATCTTAAAAAATCCTATTTGATTACCTGTCTTTGATTAGTCATTTCTTATGTACCAGATATACAAGCATTTAGTCCCTCATGACACTACATCTAACAAAATGTATATGTCATTGTGTTCATAAAAAACAAACCCCGAAACTTAAATGACAATAATTTAATAAATTTCCTTTCTTTCAGATTTATCTCTATCCTGTAAATTGCAAAAATCCAGATACACAAAACATGAAACAATCATGACCTTTAAAAGCTTATATTTCACAGTTAATGATAAAATGTGTAGCTCGCAGTTATTAGTTTTTCACCGAACACAGTGTCATATTTAACTTTACATGCTTACCTAGAACACTATTAGTTCTTTATTCTTCATAACCTGAATAACAATAATTGTCAGGAACTCATCTTACATACCATGTTCTAGTGTTCTCAATATTACCTGAAGCAAACAGGTTGGCATCAACTTTCTGGTACACACAGAAAGGAATAGAATTAAAGATGGATTCCCGGGTACAAACTTTGTGATTTGATGATATTATTGTACTAAAATCATATTCAAAGTAACCAATTTATCAAAAAATTTCTTCAATTCCCTTTCAAAACTTGTTTTCACCGTGCAAAAAGTAAGCTGTTGTTAGACGCAATGTTTGCCGACTTAGCTTCATTGTGGGAGGGTCCATTTTTCAGAATGTATCTATCATTAATTACTGTACATTTACCATACTTATTTAGGCCTAAGTAAATTCTTAATTTTCTTTTTCTGCCGTTTAATTGCAGAGTCGTTTGTAAGTTGACAACCCTCAATGTTCCCAAAACCGCCTAACCATTTGAGCAAGAAATAACAACTGCTCCCTGACCTAAACCAGCAGACAATAAGCTAGCAAAACCTGTCGGGTTGACAGTTAGGGATTCCCTGACAATATTGCCCAGTGCTTGCCACATGGGCATTTTTCGCGTAATCCAGTATTTTTCTAGTTAGATTGGGTGTCTATACTTTCCATATATACCACATTTGCCATACTTTTATTGGAAATGACACCCGATAAATACTTTGCTGGGAACCCATCTTTCAGGATTAGTCTATTTAATGGTGCTGCAATGACACATGAGCTATATATGTATATCACTTCAGAATTAATTGTGAGTTTCTACAAGAACTCTTGTTCGAAATACTACTTTTTACCTGAATCAAATTTATTGTCCCCCGCCTTTCCAAGAAATCAGGGGACTTTTAAAATTGGTCTTCCATGTATTCATCTTGATCCATTCATTTGTCAGCCCATCTATCTGTCAATGCCTTCTGGAACACAATTCTATATAATTTAGATAGAATTGTTAAAAGTTGGTATATGGTCAAGCATGATTCAGTGTGATGGAAACGGAAAACAACAATTACTATATGACCAATAAAAATATATTCATTTCAATTTACAAAAGCAATAACACCTAAAGTCTACAAAAATTAATAACATATCTCTGAGATTGGTTATATTATTATTTTTAAACAAAGATCTACAACAATACGATTGTATACAATTAATTGCTTACAATGCTCAACTATATCAATCTTAATTCAAATTCGTTCTGCAAAATAAAGACTCATACTAATTACAGAGGATGTTCATTTATAAAAACTAATAGATAAATATATTCTCAGCAAATTAACAAATCTTTTTGGCATTCATGTCTTGAGGTCATTAAAGTCATATATTTAAATACCAAAAATATAGAAATAGAAATAATCACCCACTACACTAGTGGAAACAGAATTATCAAGAAAATAAATATCTATTCATGACCAATGAGCAACAATATATTAATATTTTTATTAAAACTAATAGATAAATATATTCTGAGCAAAATGAGCAACAATATATTTTTAAAAAAAAAAAATTGCATACCATGAAAAAAAATACCTGTGCTAAAGGGTATACATTGTAAAATTAGAAACTCGATACACATATTTGTAGCCAGAGAAACACTTTATTTGTTCATTATTATAATAATACTTTAGATAAATGTACCTCATTGGAATTTGTACTTTTTAGTCATCTGTTAAAGAATCTGTATTTTTAGAGCTGAAGCATGCAGTGAAGGGGGGACTACAATCCATGATATTAAATGTTTCGTATATTAAACGTTAGCATCGGGTAGAACTAAAAGCCAAACAAATTTTAATGATTTTTTGATACTTAATAAGTTGTTACTCGTAATCAGATTTTAGTGCAGTATTAATGTTCCATTACCGACAATAGAAAAATATGCAACAACTGTTGTTGAATGCTCGGACAACTTAGCTGCTGTGGGCGTATGTTTTGTTGCCTGGGACCCTATCTTTCTCTATAGAAAATATCCTGTGGTCAATATTTGACACTCTTAATATTCACGAGAAGTAGTAACACATCGTATACTTTTCTCAACCGGCTTTTTGTGATGCCTGAAAATAGTACACTCAGCGCCTTGAGCGGCGGTTAGCATCGCTATTACTAGTAAAACTGCTCCAAGTAACCCACTATGCTGTAGAAGCAACTATTACAAAAATAGCAATGAAAATGAAAATCAACGTCAAAGTTTGAATTGACATTTGCTTTTTCTACATCAAAGTCTATTATAGTACTCAAAATCCCTTGTCTTTTTTGGAATTACCCTGTAATTTAAGAACATATATTTATATATATATGTGCTGGAAGCCCAAAGTTGAACGCATTCTATTTCATTTCCTTAGCAATTTCCATCAATATATCTGTGCATTGTGTAAATCTTATAAAGTCAGACTTTATCCTGATGCCTTTGTAACATTTTGACAGTTGATAAGCAAATGTTACATTGAACATGTCTGCGAGTCACAAATATATAAAAAACTAACACTTCTGTAGAATGTATACTTTGTTCAATAACTCTACATTTTGTGTCCTATGTATTTAGTTTAAACTACCAGTATTTGTATCAGTGGTGGATTAAGCTCCACCAAGGCCTGAGGCGGCAGTTGCTGTAGGGCCTATTTAAAATGTTGCGAGCCTGAAAAAATTCAGGTCACGGCCTATGTTGATTCCTGTTAGGCCTAAACTCCACCCTCCTAACAGTCATTGTCTATGCGTTTCTAATCGTATCGGACAAGTCTAAAAAAAATTTTTTTACAAAATCTTTGGACCCGAGGCTGCAGCCTCATCAGCCTCAATGATAATCCGCAACTGATTTGTATGTCTTAATGAAAGAATCAACGCAAATCATCTTGATATGGTTTAGATTAGTTTAAAATGTCAGTTGATTATCATAAAACAAATAAATGACTGTAACAAAATTAGAATTAAAAAATCATTAATCAAAAAGAGCATTATAACTCAAAAATACTTAAAATATATATCCTCTCCCCCCCCCCCTACCCATTAATCACGTTAGGCTAAATTAGAGCCTCCTTTTATGCCAAAAAGCATTTGAAGCTGGAGTCCATTATATAAGGTATGTAGCGAAATATTTCCAATTTCCAATATGGGAAAAATGATAAACACAGGTTTCTAGATATTTTTTAAAAAAATGTATTCAACATCTCTTTAATGTGTTTTAACATGAACCTTTGAGTATATTTTATACACAAGACATAATTCTGTGGAATTAAGATGGGATTCTCTAGTCTTTATCATCATTTACTTGGTGACATCTGAATCCTAGTTGAATAAATAGACAGTAATTGTATTCCATAGAATTCTGTCCTGTGTATATCCAGTTCAATTACTAAATGCCATTGCAACAGCTGGAGAAAAAATTATGGTGGCTGCGTTTATCCGAAGGATGTCAGAGCCTTTGTTTAATCTTTGATAATATATTCTTGTTACTACTTTTTACTGTTATGGAAAACAATAAAACCAATGGTTGCTATTTTATAGCCATTCTAACTGTAATCAAATATTACTATTTACTTCTATGCCGTTAGTTGTAGATTTTTTGTTAGAATGATGTCATATGCGCTTTTTGAGCAATCAAGCATTTTCATGTAACTCAGCATGTTTCACTTTGATAATCTGTGATCTGTCAATCATTGTACACTGACAGATTGATCTTTTTGAAGAAAAAAATGTTCTGACATGCTTACAAAAAAGTGGGAAGTGAGTTTCAAGAAGGATTTTGCATGTTACATCCAGTTTTCAATATCTCTTTTTTTATTCAGATAAAATTTACATTCTTTTTTGATGTTTAAAAAAAAGGAAAACTTAGAATTTTAAAATGATATTTTTATCTCATATTTTCTAAACATAATTAGATTAGGTTTGTTTTTTTGTCCTGTATGTGAATCTGTTTAATTCGTGTAACTGTATTCTGTGGCTTGGATCCGTCTAGAAGATGCTCTAAATATGCACCATTTCAGCTGCATGTGCCAACAGTCATTTTTGTGGGCTACTGTTCAGTGTTATCCTAGTATCAAATGTATGCAAGCTTTTAAATGGGTTGAAAACTTAACACCCAATACAGGGTTTGATTATGTACATCAATTCTTCTTACGAGAACCTTTCAATTCAAGACTTTATTGATGTCAACTATATTTGTGGGCCCAGTAAACTATGTTTTTTGTTTTTGTTAGAAAATGAATGAGCTATATTCACCACAATTTGAGTGCATGAAAAAATAAAAAAATGTTAATCAGATGAATGTTTTAAATGATTAGAATATCTGTATTGCTACTCAATTCCATTTAATCAGTAACTGTATCTATTCAAGTGTTGAAATTGATTAAAACCATGTTATTTTGTTACTACATTGGAATTTTTTTCATTAATATTTTTTTTTTTTTCAACTTTAAAAAATGACTTGTAGATTCAAGGATGTAATTAGATTTTATGCTGTCATTTCATTTAAATTTCAAAGATCAAATTCATGCAAAAGTGTTAGGGCTACTTTATTAATGCCATATGGTTTAAAGATAGGTTCCCAGAAAAGTATTTATCGGGTGGTTATTTCCAATAGAAGTATGTCAATTTTTTGGGGATATATGGAAAGTAGAGATATTTAATCTTACTAGGAAAATACTGGATTCCCTATAAAACAATCATCGAGCGTATACAGGACAAAAATGTAAGGGTTCCTCTAATCGACAGCCCCACAATTAGGAATATATGCACGTGTGACCACGAAGGCTGCATGTGAAGATTGGGTGCTTGGTTGTACATGTTGATAAACTTTATGAAGCTATTAATTTCACTACCCTTAGTTTCCATAAAAATCACCGAAAAAGACATGGCCTGTGGATAATCTGAGAATTAAATTAGAATTCGATATTTGTAATAAATAGTCAGCGATTAAAGACATCGCAATTTGTACGCAATGAATTCTGCTGCGACTTTGCAAGGGTTGCTATAGATACCGAGAGAGGTAATTAAGTCACGTGACACAAACATGACCTCTTTTGATCGATTTTTTATAGCAGAAAATGGTTTTAGTCCAATTATGTCATCAAATCACCCAGTTTGTATATGGGAATTTCTCTTTAAAGGGACAATAACACTCTTGCTGGCTTAACAGGTCCCGAAAAAAAAATTAGCCTTATTCTAACTACAAGATGTTTAAGTGTCCTACCTGTTGTGTAAATTATCCATTACAACCTATCTTACTTGTCCAGAGGGTTCGAAAATATGTTTAAATCCAAGTTGCATTTGAAAGTGCTTGCGTAAGGCTTTTCAAACCATGTTACGGCATGTAGTTGAATTTTTCCAATTTTTAAAATTAGGTGTGTTAAGATGAAATTTGTATCATTTTTTAATTGAAATATTGTAAAATAGTACAAATTGTTGACCAGAATAAAGATTGGGACATATTATTCAGTTACAACAAGAGTGGTATTGGGGCTTTAAGAAGTTTGATTTGTATTGTTGTTTATAGCAAAGGGACTATAGCTGCTAATACACTTTTCATTAAGTTATTTTTCTCTTTAATAATATTTGTAATGTCCATGCAAATGGAGTGAAACTTGGCATGTCATTTCCTTCCATCAAAAAGCAATATAAATTTGATATCAGGATGGCTGCAAGGGTAAAAGAGTAATGTTTCATTTTGCAATGATAAAAATATTGCATTGTCATTTCCTTACCTTTTTTTTTGGAATTGAGATTGAAGGTTTTTCATTGTGTATCTCTTTTAGTCTAATTGATTATTGTTAAAGCTTCTTTTACTATTTAATATTCAATATCGGCTTTCACAAGAGGAGTCCTGGGGGGAAGCAGATTAATAATAAAGATCAAGAAAAGAATTAGTCTCCAGGAATCTATTGGAATTCAGAACAACATCACTGTGCATATTTCATTCATTTAGATTATTCTGAATCTCCAGTAGGTACACTATTCATATATATGTCGTAGAATCACAAAGAACTACCTGATTCCTCCTGGTGGTAGGATGAAATAGACCTACACAGCCAAGCGCTTGGATATGTCCTAACTTTTGAGGGAGACAGACGAACACTGGAAACTTTCATTGCTATACCAAAATAATAATTACGGCAACAAATAGTTTACTGTACCAGTGTTACTTCAATGAAAGCTGTAACTAGGGGTAATATGATGACAATATGGAAACATTGACTACCTACAATTATCCCCCCCCCCCCTCTTACGATTCTAAGGACCAGTTCTCCCTAAATATATGCCCATGTACACAGCTTAACACATATCGAGTTGGAAATACAAGTAGAGCTATGTACATTGTACAAAAAATAATCAAGTCAATTTCTCACCCATATCAAGGAATAAAATGAAATGGGTTTAAATGTCATTTACTGTTTGGCCTGGGCACACGCCATACCGTGTGCTACGAAGGAAAGTTTTCCTGGACTGCGGCGCTACAGTCTATTCTTATATCGAATTCCAACTGCCAAGGGATGTTTTATGTCCACGTCGGTGTATACACAGGACCTTGATTTTTTTTTATTGCTTCCGAAGACTACACATTGTCTCTTGCCAGGCCCTTAGTACGGTTTCACTGAGAACAAGGAATCACATTGGAAAATGTTATGAATTGTCTCGGCTAAAAACCCCAGGCTAGCGAGCCAATGTCGTACTCTATTAGCCACCGTGTTTCCCCCCATATCAAAAAGTATCTGAATGTTACTTTATATCAGGAGAATTTTTATACGCCCACATTTTTATGTGGACGTATATTGTCCTCGCCCCTGTCCGTCCACAATTGTTTGTTAACACACTAAAGGTCACAATTTTTATCTGATTTCAATGAAACTTGGAATATAGGTTTATCGCCATAAGATCTTGTTTCCTTTCGATATTGGCAGATATCGGACCGTTACATCATGGATTATGGCCCCTGATTGTACGAAAAATCACATTTTAAACTAGTCTATCTCTCTCTCTCTCACACACCTTACCTATTTCTCCATGTGTTAGTGTTTAGTTTCTAGATTGATTTATAGATTTATTCTTCAATACATCATTTTATTGGGTTGATTTCTTAACACCTTCACAGCAGAGGTGCATATCTGTATAGGGCATCTCTTCTCTACTCAGATCGGACCGATTTACAAGACACCTCTTCAATCAGGAGTAATTCCATGAGCCATATTTCGCAATACCTTATCTGTTTGTTGCTTTTATTCAAAGTTGCATTATACAAGAGCAAAATCTGACTATTGCAGATCTTTTTTTCTTTTTGTTCCGTGATAAGGACATAATCAACTCTCTAGGCCATTAAATGTTCGAAATATTAAATAGATGGACTCACCTACGCCATATGATAATTTAGCATTAAAATAGATAATCAACTCTTATATATTTTATCTTTGCAACTGTATTTGACAATTCGTACTATCTCTTGTCAATTTAACTTGAAGTTTCAATATATTCATGTTTCATAATCTAAATCTTACATAGGCATATTTGAACTAGAATACTATTATTATTATTTATGCTAGATTTCTGGGTTACAGATACTATCTGTGTATGATGATTATGTTGTTATTCCAAACAGGATAAAATGATGAGAATGGGAGACATACTAGCTGTTGTTTCATATAATACATTGTAGATGCAAACTGATCCCCAAGATTTACGAACTGATTATTCATTCTAGATAATGCTTTTATAAGTAGTAGTGCTTTGTTAAGTATAGATAATTGAAACATAAACAGATATTTTGTTATTGAGGGATTTTCAAGTTGACAGACATAAACCTACATTACCAGTAGATTAAATTTGATGATTTAGAACTGGGAAAAAATTGTTTTCCTGTACTTTAAAGCCTCAATGCCCCAATCATTATTCTGGTCAACAAATTGTATTATTTTACAATATTCCAATTAATTGGTGATACAAATTTAGCTTTACACACCTAATTTAAAAAATTGGAAAAATTCAACTGCATGGTTTGAAAAGCTTTACGTAAACACTTTCAAATGCAACGTGAATTTAAACATATTTTCCAACCCTCTGGGCAAGTAAAATAGGATGATGATGTAATGGATAATTTACACAACAGGTAGGACACTTAAACATCTAGTAATAAAAATAATAATATGACCATTAAATAAAGCGCCAAATCCACAAAGCGTGCTCATAGCGGTACAGAATTACTATCCCGGTCTTTAGAATACAGGTAAGAGCTCCCAACCTATGCAGCTACAACTTGAAGTTTCAAGGAGCGCAACAGTTTTTATACGCCCACATTTTCATGTGGACGTATTATGTCGTCGCCCCTGTCCGTCCGTCCGTCCGGATGTCCGTCCGTCCACAATTGTTTGTGGACTCTCTACAGGTCACAATTCTTGTCCGATTTTGACGAAACTTAAAATATAGGTTTATCCCCAAAATATCTCGGCTGCTTTCGATATTGGCATGTATCGGATCAAAACTTCATGGATTATGGCCCCTGATTGTACGAAAAATCACGTTTTTAGCTTGTGGACCCTATAGAGGTCACAATTTTTAACCGATTTTGATGAAACTTTAATGCATGTTTATAACCCAAAGATCTTGGTTCCTTTCAATATTTGCACCTATCGGAACGTAAATTCCTGAATTATGGCCCCTGATTGTCCGAAAATTCACCTATTTTAGCTCGTGGTACCTCTGGAGGTTACAATTATTATCCGATTTGAAAAACCGTTCGATTATATCACCGTTACACCCCAAGGAAGGTTGAGTTCAAATTTCGGAAAAATCGGACCAAAATTACCATACAAAATGGCCGTCGTTCATAAGCAAATACTGTTAAAAAATGGTATATCACGGTTGTGGACCCTGTAGAGATCACAATTTTAATTCGATTTTGATGAAACTTGAAATGCATGGTTATAACCCAAAGATCTTGGTTCCTTTCAATATTTGCGCATATCGGATCGTAACTTCCTGAATTATGGCCCCTGATTATACGCAAAATCGTCTTGGTTTAGACTGTGGTCCCTCTGGAGGTTACATTAATTATCCGATTTAAAAAATCGTTTGATTATATCACCGTTACACCCTAAGGAAGGTTGAGTTTGAATTTCAGAAAAATGAGACCAAAATTGCCATACTAAATGGCCGCCATTCGTACGCAAATACTGTTATAAAATGGTATATCAAGGTTGTGGATCCTGTAGAGGTCAAAATTTTAATTCGATTTTGATGAAACTTAAAATGCATGGTTATAACCCAAAGATCTTGGTTCCTTTCAATATTTGTGCATATCTGATCGTAACTTCCTGAATTATGGCCCCTGATTATACACAAAATCGTCTTGGTTTAGCTTGTGGTCCCTCTGGAGGTTACAATAATTAACCGATTTAAAAAATCGTTTGATTATATCACCGTTACACCCTAAGGAAGGTTGAGTTCAAATTTCGGAAAAATCGGACCAAAATTACCATACAAAATGGCCGCCGTTCGTACGCGAATACGTTAAAAAATGGTATATCAAGGTTGTGGACCCAGTATAGGTCACAATTTTAATTCGATTTTGATGAAACTTGAAATGCATGTTTATAACCTAAAGATCTTGATTCTTTTCGATATTTGCGCATATCAAATTGTAATTTAATGAATTATAGCCTTTAATTGTAGGAAAAATCACTTTCGATTTTGCTTGTTCTCTAACCATCTCTCGAAAATGTGGGCGTATCCTGCCTGGCAGTGCCAGCTTACTATCTTTTGTGTAATACATACACCAT
Organism: Patella pellucida; assembly: GCA_917208275.1. NCBI lineage: Eukaryota > Metazoa > Mollusca > Gastropoda > Patellidae > Patella > Patella pellucida. The sequence goes on along the minus strand of OU795039.1, from coordinate 53,517,224 downwards.
CCTACCGGTACCCATTTACAGCTGGGTAGACTGGAATGCAGGGATGAAGTGTCTTATTCTAGGACACAAGAACTCGGCGAACAATTCGGGTCTCGAACCTGCAACCTTTAGGTCACAAATCCTACTTTCTAACCATTGCAGCAAATCCTAGTAGATAGAATAAGGCTATTTTTATACACCCACATTGAAATGTAGTCGTATATTGTCGTCGCCCCCGTCCGTCCGTTATACACAATGTTTATGGTCATGAGACGAAGAAGCCTATTGATTTTCAGCGATTTCCGATAATTGCTTTCAGAGTTATGGCCCTTGATCACTTCAAAAGAGCTTGTGGAAGCTCTAGAGGCTACAGTTTATAACCGATTTATTTGAAATTTATACACAATGTTTACAGTCATGATACGAAGAAGCCTATTGATTTTCAGAGATTTCCGATAATTACTTTCAGAGTTATGTCCCTTGATCACTTCAAAAAAGCTTGTGGCCGCTCTAGAGTCTAAAGTTAATAACCGATTGACTTTAAATTTATACACAGTGTTGAAGGTCATGAGGCGAACATGTATATTGAGTTTCAATGAATTTTGATAACTTGAACATGGAGGAGAAATTTATCAAAACCAAACAAATTCGAATGATTTTCTGATAATTAAATAATAGGTTGTTACTTTTAATCAGATTTTAGTGTATTATAAATGTTTCATTTCCGAAAAAAGTAAAATATGCGACAACTCGTGTTGACTGCCTGGACGATTTAGCTGCTGTGGGCGTATGTTTCGTTGCCTGGCAACCTATCTTTTTTTTTTGACCTGTCAAGCCAGCAAGAGTGGTATTGTTCCTTTAATATGTAGTATTTTGCCCCATAGATCAACCAATTGGTTTTATTGGAAAAGAAAAAGAAAATATTTATTGTAACACTGTATAAAACAGTGACACACCAAAATAAGTATCTTTACAGAATGATTTGGAGTCCATATTTCACATGGGGTTCCTTGCATTGTTGCATTGTTTATTTTTATAGTCCCCTCGTACGTTGTTTGCAACCTATAATTTATTGTGAACGCTTTAACCATGTCCTAAATTTTCCTTGTGGGCGCTTTTTGCCACAGATGAAGTGACATGTGCCAACAGTTTGCTTCAAGGATGTATCAGGTTCACCATGAAAGTCTTGAGATACACATACTGAAAGAAGCATATCTAGTATCTGCCCTACCTTAAAATCATGAATATTCACAAAAATCTGGTAGTAAATAGATATTCTAACCTTTTTCTTTGATTTTGCACCAAAAGAGGGAAAGAAAAGACTTAATAAGTAGGGGGATTACATTTATAGATTAATAACCGGATGTAAGAATTTATTGGTGTCTTGTATGTGTCCATGTTAATGGAAGTCCTATCAAATCTTCAAATTTTGCAGCGTTATTTCTCTGTTTAGTTTGCTTTTTAAGCTTAGTACAAATTTTGTAGTGTATTTTTTTAAAACTTGCTTAGCAGTATTTATTAACAGTAATATTATACTGCACAGATGAGTTCACTGATGAGCAGATAGTCATATTAAAGTCTTAATGCATCATTTTAACTAAGCAATAAGAAACCATTGGAAACTACAATATTATGAAAGATCAATGTCTTAAAGGAATAGCAGTCCAAAAATTCTGTTCAGTATGTAAAAAGTTATGTTAAATCGAAAATTCATCAGTCTATGCGTTCGTTACGTAGAGTCTGTCGCCATTTTGTTGTGGCGAATAGAAATTATAGTTATAGAGCTTTTTTAAAATCCAATGAATTCATGCCAAGATGTTATCTAGCGTTGGTATATTGATTTTGTTTTCTTAATTAAATGTTAAATAGTCAACTGTGTACATGTTAACATGGATTAAACCGTGAGATATTTGATATTATATAGAAAAATGCAAATGTCATGTGTTGCTTCTACTTTTTGTATCTGACAAGACCCTATGTATGCATACATATATACATTCATTTGTATATAAAATAGATTATTTTTTTTAAAATTCAGCTTGACATATATATACATGTATGTTATCTGCTGCTCTTTCATCTAGCAGGTATTGTCTGTGTTCTGCCAACTGAAGTCCCATGATAGTTCTTCTCTGTTTCATCTGACTTGATGCTTATGATAAGCGTACGTGTAAATTTATTTCTAGACGAAATTGAATAACATTTTTTGGGGTCTTTGTAATTTTGATGCACAAAAGCTTTCAGAACAAGATAGTATATGTCTTTCTACTTTGGAATAGGAGCTTATATACTTTATGGGTGAACTAGGAAAAATACAGACAGTATGTGGTATTGGTAATCCTGTCAAGTTTTACAAGAAACAGAAACATATTTTCTATTCTAGAATCTTTGTATTGTTCAATAATATAATGTCATCCTTTATGAAAGACTATCCTACAATACAAAAATGTCCTGTAAGTTGTAGACTCACAAATGTGCATTGTTCTCTGAGTTTGGCTGTATCTTGTTAACATTTTATTAAACAGAGATGTTCCTGATAGGTGACAATAGAATTTTCTTGATCATGGATTATGAGTGACAGTTTTGAAATAATTGTCATGGTTACTAGACTTCTTTTGTTTGTATCACAAAAGCTTCCAAAGCAAAAAGTTACCCTATGAAGGCTGATAGTTTGTTGATTTATACTTTTTGCAATTACTTATCAATCAGCTTGAGTTTTGTTTCAATTTGAAGAGACCTACTCAACCGCATTTGCTAATCATAAACAAAATGGTACGGGAGACAACTCTCACATAAATAATTATACACATAATTAAAAGCGTGAAAAACAAAAATTTCACCACAATTGAGGTCTACTTTGTACTGTATAAACTGACTTGTTATAAAACTAGCATGTTGTCATCCGGTTTGCTCGTGCAGTGCAGGCAGACAATCATGTGACTATATTCATTCACTTATTTTTCAATAAGGCCATGAAAAAATTGTCTTCTTTGTGTTAGAATTTTAAAAATAAAATAAGTAGTTACGAACTTAATTAAAACTTTGGCTAAAACTCAGCGGTTTAATTTCTAATTTAGTTGAGTGTAATCAGTGACGTATATTCTAACGGGTTTCAGTTCAGAGTCACTTCGTGTAGTTCCGTTCTTTTTCTGTTTTTGAACCACACTGTGGCGCAGACTTACCGACATCGCAAGACTGTGAAATTTACTTTTTTAAAACCGTAAAACCCTATTGTAAGTTTGCGCCTTGGTTAGTTTAGAAGTTACGTTGTTGCTAGCTTTAAATGTAATTCTGTAGTCTAGATTAACCAGACTCGTCTGATTAAAATAAAATTACAGTACAGGTCAGCGCACTCAAATTCTAATCTTTTAGGACGTGTGATGTGTGCTCTGTTTTGTTGGTGTATTATTTTATATATGTCTGTAATAGCTCTTAATTAGTTTTAGAATTAAGGTCAACAATCTCTTTCTTATATTGGTACCAATACTAAATCTTAAAAGCAATTATGTAATAAGTAAATGGAAAAAAAGTCAAAGGTTTGAAATAAGATCGATATACCAGTAGTCTGTTAGATTGTAAGCATCAGCTGCTAGCTTGAAGGATTTATATATTTATCAGGAAAAAAGGCTTGGGAACGCAGGAGAAATAAAACATTTCCTCCGAATGGTGTTTGCTATTAATGCTATGAAAAATTGAGTATATAATGTTATGAAAAACTGAGCAATTGTCCTTAAGGTATCTCTTTTTCAGACTCTTTTGAATGGCTATTTCAGTATTAAAGCTTTAAATGCAAGCATATTTTACTTCAATTGAATTTTAATTCAGTCTATGTGCCCTGTCCATCCATTGACACTCTAAAGGTCACAATTTAGGTTTATTTGCCAAAGATATTGGTTCCTTTCGATATTGACATTGTACAAAATGTCATGTTTTTAGCTTTTGGACACTCGAGAGGTCACAAGTTTTAACCAATTTGTATGAAACTTTAAATTTGTGTTTATAACACCAAAATCTTAGTTCCTGTCGCTATTTGCACATTTCCAGCCATAACTTTCTGGGTTATGGCCCCTGATTGTTTGAAAAATCACATTTTTAGCTTAAAAAACCTCTAAGAAAAAATTCCCGACAAAAAAGCTGCTTCTCGTATGTAAATAGTGTAAAAGTATGTCATTCCCAGGTCCTGGATACTCTAGCGGTCACAATCTTTATCTGATTTTGATGAAACTTAAAATTTATGAATATATTCCAAAGGTCCAGCTTCCTTTTGATATCAGTGCATATCAGACTTTATCACCCAATAATACATTTGACAGTAGATATCGCTTGTGTGATAAATTACATAATCTACTGTGATATATACACAGTGGTGATATCGCTTTTCATAAATTTGATTGGTCAATCAAAAAGGAACTACTTTCTTTTATTTTAAAGAAACCACTTTGTTTAAGTAAAGAGTGACTTTTTTATAAAAAAAAAGGAAACTGCTTTTATTTAATTGACCTTGAAGGAAAAAACTGGGTCAGTATATAGGACTATACAATAGCTAAACTGCTTTCAAAAAATGATGTATCACTACGCTGTAATGTAATAAGGTTCTATAAAAGTGAAATCTATACCAAAGAATTATATTTATTTATTTGTGCATGTAAGAAAGGATTGGGTGATAAATAAAATCTCCAACTCGTGTTTTTTGATACCAAAAAATATCAACACTCGGCAGAGCCTCGTTTTTTTTTACTTTATCAACTTGTGTTGATATTTTTTGATATCAAAAAACACTCATAGGAGATTCTCTATATAACTCTCTGGATCATGGCCCTTGATTGTATGTAACATAATGTTTTTATCTCGTGATCCCTCAATTTTTAAGTGATTTTGAAAACCCTCAATTTCTATGTAATTTTGAAAACCATTCAAATACATCACCAATGTCCTGCATACAAGAAAATGATCAAAGAATTCCAAGCAGTTTTTTTTTTAAGAGAGCTTGATCTATTCCATTTTCATTCTTTTTTCTTTCATCAGTATTGATCTGTTTAAATTGAACTTTTATTTTAGACATATTTATTCTTCACTTGGGTGCAGTATTTTTCCTTCAGCATAATGCTAATAGTCCTTCCAAATGAGACAACGACTAATGTTCATAACTAAACATCAACTTTATTGTCACAAAGTCTAACCACAAAGTGAATAAAAAGATCTAACTTTGTGTATTGTGTGTATATTTCTATTGTGTTAAAAGTTTTAAGGTATTAATTATTGCGAACAGTTCAGCGGTATGATCTATATTTCTATTGTGTTAAAAGTTTTAAGGTATTAATTATTGCGAACAGTTCAGCGGTATGATCTACATTAAGCAGTCGTTTAAAAGCCCCGATTTGTCGTCTAGAAAGACATTCAAGAGATTTGGATGCACAGTAGTCCCATATTGGCAAACAAACAGTAATCAAAATGTGTCTGAATATGAGCATTATAAAAAAAGACTGGGTATAAGAGACTCTCCGAGAGAGAGAGAGAGAGAGAGAGAGAGAGAGAGAGAGAGAGAGAGAGATATTGTTTAATCTTACCCAGAAGGAAAAGTTTCTGATTTAATTTTTTGGAGATAGATTGAATATGGTCTTTCCAAGTTAAATTATGATTTAAAAGGATGCCTAAAAGGATGAGACTACTTCAATTAAGTATAGGATATTAACCTGCCCGAGGGTGCTATATTATATAACCCGCGGGCGCAGCCCAAGGGTGATATAAATATAGCAACTGAGGTATGATTGGTTAATATCTGACATATACAACGCCCACCCTTAAATTTAAATGGACTTTTCCATTAATATTCAACAATGATTGGATAACGGCTCGGTAGTTTCCGTCAAATAACGAAGATTACCGATTTAATCACGTGCAATTGTGAGATGGTATTTTTGTAAACACAGCGCCATTTTGAAGAATTACGAAGTCAGACGAATAATCAATCCCATTTAGCCAACATACTGACGATGGAATTGGCGTGAATGCAACTATCGATGAGGATCTATCCAAACCCTAAAGAAAATTTGGATCAAAAGACATTCTTTCCCGATAATTCTGACAGTGAACTACGATTAAAGGCTTTTGCTTTGTTTTATAGACAGAAGGCTTTGGCCGACTGTTTTATTTAAGTGCATGGACTGTACCCAAAAATAGTTTATAATGGAAATCTTGGGCGATAAATACTTTCAAGTCTAGGAGTGTGTGGACGGAAAGAAGATTCTGAAAGATATGGAAAACCGATTTAAATATGCTGATAAGTACGTCGTCTATTTCTGTCTTGAATGTTTCAAACTGTTCCATACGATTAAAGGCTTTTGCTTTGTTTTATAGACAGAAGGCTTTGGCCGACTGTTTTATTTAAGTGCATGGACTGTACCCAAAAATAGTTTATAATGGAAATCTTGGGCGATAAATACTTTCAAGTCTAGGAGTGTGTGGACGGAAAGAAGATTCTGAAAGATATGGAAAACCGATTTAAATATGCTGATAAGTACGTCGTCTATATCTGTCTTGAATGTTTCAAACTGTTCCATAATAATTTTTAATTGTCAAAATAATAAAAATTTATTTCTGTGTTTGTTGTATTATTTTGATCATCAGCGGTTGATATGAGTCGAATACATCGACCTGACATGACGTCATTAGCGGTTGATATGAAATATCAACCTGTCGTGACGTCATCAGCGGTTGATATGAAGAATATATCAACCTATTATCACGTCATGACAGGTTGTTATGAGATATAACTGCTATTCACATCAAAGAAAAAAACTACCACCAGTTGTATATTTTTATATATCAAGAGTACTGGGGAGAAAATTTCTTTTTTGGTGGGTTGTAAAGAGCATTGCTTTGGTTTTTGTTATATTAAGTTTCATTCCGTTTTGGTTACATCAGACTTGTATTCTGTCGGCATTAAGCACTTCATGGGTTGTTACCCTTGATAGCTTTTAAATGCCTTCCATTGCCTACAAAAGCATAAAAATGTGATAAACTTGTGGACTGCCCAAACCACTTGCCCACTGCAGGCATATCTTTTGTTGTCTGGCAACTTATCTTTCATTATAGACAGATAAACATAAAAAGATGAAACCTGTTGAATATTTAAGAAAATTTGAAATCACAAGCAAGAAAGCAACACAACAAAATATGACATGACTAGTCAGCAAAAACCATAATACTGTAGATTGGTCTGGCATATATGGAAGACATCGCTATAAGCTTAGATGAAATTTGAATGGTATTCACTTTTATGAAAGTCCATCAAAGAATTCCAACAATTAATTAGATTTCTCAACAGAAGAAAATCGAAATATGTTTTAATTAAAAAAAAATATGTATCTGCAATATTTTATTCCTATACTTTTATACACCCACCTTAGAAATTATTATTAGGCTTTCAGACTTTCGTCTGAAAGACTATTGTTTTTACCAAAATTATTATTATTATTATTATTTTTTTTTATTTTTCGGGGGAGCCTATTTCTCAGTGCCTGTAACAGATACCGATCTAGAACCTCATTTTCTATTATTAAACCATGTGTTCGCAACATATGGGCTATATTTGAAACTTCTGCGCGGACCGGAAGTGGCCGAATTTCGTACGATTTCAAAAAATCAAAAAACAGCCGTAGATTCGTTAATTCTGTACCTATTTTCATACAAATGACATTTAGGTGAACCCCGAATCTTTCCCAAGGAAATGGCTATCTCACATTTTTCAATTTCGAAAAAACCTATGGGACTTTTGTCGTTCGAAAGTTGAAAAAACAAAATTTAAGAGACAATTTTTGTCATTTTTCAAAATTTTCAAATTTGACCTACATTTTTGGATACCTGAAGACCATCCGATTCCAGAAATATAAGTTTCATTCCGAGTTATCACCCTTTATTTTTCGATTTTTTTCGAATTTTCTGCCCATTTTGTGAGCTCGAGTTTCGTTTTTCGGCCGAATTGACATTTCTGAAACTTATGGAACATGGAGTTATAGTTCAAAGCTAATGTATAAAGCTATTTCGACAAACATCTATAAACCGGAAGTAGTCGAAGAAATGGCAGATATTTTGAAAAAAAACGCAAAAAATGAATGCTTTTGGGAAAAACATGAATTCTCAGTCCGATATCAACGGATTAAAACGATTAAGATATCTTTTGGTTGCCCGAGAATTGCAGTTTCATATGATATATTATTATTACAGATAACATAAATAGCAAGTAAAATATGACACGCTGAAAATCAAGTATTTTCTGATTTGGAGCGTTTTTGAACGCCTGTATCTCGAAACCGCTGCCACAGATTTTTCTTCAACTTTCTCTATCAAAATACCTTTTGGTAGTCTTGTGTATGAAACAGTCCGTTTATACTTTGAAATATCCGTAATAGGTCAAATAACGAACTGAAAATCGAAAAAAGTCGAAAAATCGTGAAATTTTGGAAAATACTCTATTATTTTTTTTATTTTTACTGATTTTCAAAAAACTTTATGATATTTAGATATCTGATCTAATGTCGAATCCAAAAATGTATAATATGTATTCAGTTATTGAAATTTAATTTTGATATTTTGACATTTTTGCATTTTTGGCACTTTTAAACATAGAATTTCTCAGAGGCATTTTATCTGATCATATATAATAATATATCATTACAAAACTCTGTTGCTATTTAATTGCCTAAACCGGTTATTAAAACTATCTCAATAACAATCACCATACCGGAAGTTCTCAAAAAATGAAAAAAAAAAAGGATAAAAAATGGCGTTCTTGCAAAAAATTGGATTTCTCCATCAGATATTACCGGCCCAAAAGAAATAAAGTGTCTTTGGATGGCCCCATTAATGGACTATCATATGGCATCTCAATGGTACGATTTCGATGGTTAGTAAATAAATTATGTTACGCCGAAAATCTAGTATTTTTCGTTTTTGGAGCCTTTTGAGACACCCTTTTCTCGAAAACGACTCCTGCGATTTTTTTAAACCTTTTTTACCTAGACTCCTATCTGTGGTCTGTGGTGTGAATCCAAAAGGAAAAGGTTTGAAATAATTTAAGGTGTCATAAAATGGCTTCAATCTTTGATAAAAGTAGAAAAATCGTTAAATTATCGAAAATGTTCTTTTTTTTATCTTTTTTACAAACAACTACTGAATAGATGTTTCTGACATTTCTGGTACAGAAGGATATCTATCCAAACAACCTTTCAAAATTATTCCGACAATAATCCAAAATCCAGAAGTAGTCGAAAAAATATCAGATAATTGGGGAAAAAACAGAAAAAAACAATTTTAAAAAAGAAAATACAAAAAAAAAAATGGTACTCTTGCAAAAATCGGCATTTCTCAGCCAGGTGTCACTGAATCAAAACAATTAAAGTATCGTTTTGTAGCTGGGCTATTTTATGACATACTTCCTGTCTGATTCCTGAAAGCCGATTCAGTGCTGCTTGCAGGTCTAGTTATTATTATTATAAAAACGATATTTATACAGCGCTCGTCTTCCACTGCAGATCAGTGCTCAGAGGCGCTTTACAAAAACATAAATTGAATCAATATAAAATTCAAATGTACATAAAAGTCTACATGATAAAATTACATACATATAGAATGACATAATCATTATGATAAAATGCAGGATATATATAAAATGCACGAAATGTGGTCGTATATTGCCGTCGCCCCATCTGTCTGTATGTCTGTCGGTATACATACGTTCGTCGTCCACAATTTCTTGTGAACACTCAAGAGGCTAAAGTTTATTTCTAATTGACTTTAAATTTATACACAGTGGTTAAGGTCATGAGACGAAGGAGTCTATTGATTTTCAGCAACATCCGATAATTAATACCAGAGTTATGGCCCTCGATCACTTTGAAAGATCTTGTGAACCCTCTAGAGGCTAAAGTTAATATCCGATTGACTTTTATACATTTATACACAGTGTTTAAGGTCATGAAACAAGACGCCTGTTGATTTTTATCAATTTCTGATAAATACTGTCAGAGTTATGGCCCTTGATCACTTAAAAAAAAAACATTGTGGTTGCTCTAGAGGCTAAAGTTAATATCCGATTGACTTTAAATTTATACACAGTGTTGTAGGTCATAAGACAAACAAGTATATTGAGTTTCAATGAATTTTGATAACTTGAACAGCTAAATGTTTTGTTTACTAATTAAACGTCAGCATATAGGAGAACTTTATCAAAACCAAACAAATTTTAATGATGTTCTGATAATTACATAATGAGTTATTACTTTTAATCAGATTTTAGTGTATTATAAATGTTTGATTACTGAAAAACATAAAATATGCAACAACTCTTGTTGACTGCCTGGGCGATTTAGCTGCTGTGGGCGTATGTTTCATTGCCTGGCAACCTATCTTTTGTTCTTTTGATTATCATAGTCGTGTTGTGTTTTTTCATTAAATCCTGTTGGCTGTCACTTTGGGAAAGCCTGATCCCAAATGATATTCATTTACATTTGTGTCTGCTTCTAAATGTAGTATGACATTTAGGGACATCGGATGCATTGTACCCCCAGGGTATAATGTTCTAGTTGAAAATATATGCCATCCTCATTTCCTAATAACTTTCTTATAATTGCCTTTTACTCATGTATGCAGAGATCTGATGGTCTATCATTATAGGTTTGATTAGATTATTTCCCCAAAAAGCCAACATAGATAAATAGTCAAGGAAAATACAGGCTAACAACCACAGTAATGAGATTTTTTGTCGATGGGGAGAACATCCAAGAAACCATTGTTATAAACTTATGTAGATGTGTATGCAAGTTAAGATTTGAATATTCTGATGTAGAGATATTTATAGATATCATCTAGGGTACAATATATAGATTTTATAGGCACACAGATATTAACAGGATAATACAGAAGACCGTCGCAGGCATCCATTTTATCTATTTCAAGGGAGATCCAATCAAAGAATGAAATTAAAAATAGTTATTTGTACTTTTATTACTAATAACTTTGTTGTATTTGTAAGCTGCCTTACTTAATTTTTTGATAAAAATGTTTATTTAATTTGTTTTAGCATGCTCAAAATGTTTGTCTTTCTCTGGGCAATAAACTTAATTGAATCTTGGGGGACATATACAAGCAAGGAGTTGACCCTGGGTATCATCAATCGTCTGCACGCCACTGGGACCAATTTAAGCACATGCATTGGGTTATAAATTAATATAAAATAATGAAATATCGGACGGTACAGATGGGTGAATATTTGGTTACATTATTAGGATTTACGTCACAATTCAGCGGCTCGTAATTCTATAAGAGATGGTCTAAAACCAAAAAATGTGAGATATATGCCGTGGATAATTATATATTTATCTTTATTTCAAAGTTATTGTATTACAACTCAAAATTATCCAGGTTAGTGCTTTTCTACAGAGCCTGTGGTAATTACATGTGACCTACTGAAATGGTTTTTCTACGGCCAATTTAACTATTTCGTTATTTATGTAGCAAAAATAATTTAAATAATTAATGAATAATTATCATAAGCCTTACTAATATTTCATTTTTAAGTCAAATATATTTTTTTGTGTACCTCATGGTGACAAAGTTGTATAGTTACATGAATTCACAATACCCTACCATGAATAAAAAACATGAAATATGAATGGGAGGATGCCTCTTTTTCCAAAAACCTTGTGAATGCGATAGAGGCTGTATTTTTAAGGTTGTTTTCCAAATTTGGGGAGAGGAATGGATGGGACAAACTCTTTTGATATTCATTGTTCCGCAACTTTCGATTCCAGATCAGACTTATCCCTTCATTGTTGCAAAAATTTGTTTACAGTTCTTTACGAATTCTGTGAAACATTGTAGTCATAAGAGGATGAATCATTTTCATATTTAGTGTTCTTTGATGGATTCTTTTTTCAAGTTTTGTGGGAAGCATTTGACTGTGAGAAGATTAACACTGTTGAGGCATTGGAATCAGAAAGGATGTACCCTGTTGATTTTCATCAACCTTTGATTATATGTTACAGGTAGGGCTGCAACGATTCACAACTACCTGGATTCCGTTTGATTATCGATTTTAACTATTTGATTTGATTATTTTCGATTCCATTATCAGCTACAATAACAAGTATTTTTTCCTGTATAATTCATTAAAAACAACAACAAAACAAACTTTAGATTTGGAATGACCAGGTGGTCAAGAAAGTACATCGTCTGCCATCATTTTACCTTCCAGTAATAATCGCTAAACACGAAAGTATCCGAAGATAATGACCAGAATTATCAGCTTATGAATGAGTTTAGAATATAACAATTACCAAGCTATTGACCTAAACTAACATCCAATGAACATTCGGTATGTCACCAATTTTAAATAAATTAACTTTCGGCAGCATACGGAAATTGTTTTAAAGGGAGGTCATTCTGTTTTAGTTATGTTTTCGACTGACTTTCGTGTTTTGTTAAGTAATTAAAAGTTACGTAAAAACAAAGTTTTTTTAAATTTTAAGTGGACTTAATTGCTACAGGTCTTCCTTTTTTTTTTCATATGGTAAGGTGTACGTTGTTTTTATTTGAAATTTAATTTGAAATTAAACCGAATCGAAATTTGAACGTCCCATAATATATGGGAAAAGTAAATATTAGTTTTTTGACTTATAATTGACACAGGATTTAATCTGGTAGAAACATGGATTTTGTGCTGTGATGATATACTAGCCTATACTACCCTGTATGTGATGTATGTGCTATAGCTGTCTGACATGGTTCTTTAGCAGGGCTTTTATAGTTGATGAAGTAATTAATATGATCACAATGGAACATCAGAAAAATAGGACTCCTGATGTCAAGCACAAAATGAAATTAAAGCAATGGACCAAAAAGTCTGTATCCTAAAGCTTTCTTGTTTCTTCAGTGACACATTACCATTACCATTAGCAGGAGAGTGACATTTATATGTACAGGTTATTCTTTTCTCATTTTATTTAGAAATAATCTAGTTTATAAATGATGAACATATAAGAAATTCTTTTTAGCTCTAGCTGTGATACAAGAAGTTGTGTTTATTAATCATTTCAAGAACCTGACAACTACTTTCCAGTTTGCATATATTTTTTTTTTTTTTAAAGACGTCCAAATTTTCATGTGGACCATGTGGACATTTGTATCCAATTTTGACGAAATTTGAAATATAGATTTATCTCCCAAAGATCTTGGTTCTTTTCGATATTGGCATGTAATGGACTTTGTGAATTATGGCCCGTGATTGTACAAAAAATCAAATTTTTAGCTTGTGGTCCCACTGAGATCACTATTGTTATCCAATTTGAAAAAAACCTTTGCAAATATCACTGTTCCACCATAATGCTGTTTGAGTTCGAATTTCGTAAAAAAATCAGACCAAAAGTACAGGACAAAATGGTAGATCCTTGTAACACAAAGGTTGTGGACACCCTAGAACTTAGAAGTCACAATTTTTATCCAATTTGATGAAACTTAAAATATATCTTTATATCATAAAGATCCCAGTTCCATTCAATATTTGCACATTTCAGACCATAACTTTCTGGATTATGGCCCTGATTGTACGAAAAATAGCTTTTGTTTTTGCTTGTTCTCTATCCATCTCTTGGTTAATTTTTATATTTCAACTATTATAGTAATGGTATGGATACTTTTACCACTTCTTATTTGTAGATTTCATTTGGCTAATATGTTTGTGGTGTACTTTGTATTAAATCAACCTAAGCCTTTCACCCCGAGTTTATTATCTTCAATTTTGCATCCACTTAACACAAACTATTTCATTTCGGGACTAACTTATGGACAATTTAATATCAATAATCATCACTTTATGGCAGTGGAAGGAAACCAGAGGAGCAGTGGCGGCACCAGCCGCCGGTGGTTTGAGGGGCAAGGCTGGGGCAAAGTCCAAGGTTAAGGGGGCAAAGGCACAAGCTTCAATTAGGGGTAGGGGGTCTCCCCCAGAATTTTTTGAAAAACAGGCTGTCGTTAATGCAGCCTGGCAGTATTTCAGGCAATGATCGTTGAGATAAAGTGTCAAACGAACGGACTTGCTAACCTCGACGAAATCCACTCACAAGTGCCAAAGTAGAAAGTCCATTTGGGGGATGTTGGGACCTCCCAAAGAAATTTTAAAAAAAATAGACTGTCGGAAATGCTGTCTGGGAGTATTCAGGCACCGATCGTAGAGATATATAGAGCTGATCAGATACCGTCTGTCGCCTGATCACTAGTCTATCCGACCCCAGAGAGGAAAGTGTCAAATGAACGGACTTGCGAACCACAACAATCCCCCGAAAATTTGAAAAGTAGACTGCCCGAAATGCAGTATCTGCCAATATTTCAGGCACTGATCGTCGAGATAAAACAAGCTTACCAGATACCGCCTGTCGCCAAATTACTAGTTTATCCGACCAGAGAGGAAAGTGACAAACCGACGGAGTGAGTGAATCAAATTGAATGAATATTTACGCCACAATATTTTATTAAATAAACTGCCGGAAATGCAGTCTCGCAGTATTTCAGATACTGGTCGTCGAGATACTGACCAGATACTGTTCGTCGCCAAATCACCAGCATAGGCTATCCAAAAAAAGAGGGAGGTGTCAAACAAACAGATTGAGTGTATCAAGTGAATGCATATTCACGCCACGTTGAACCTATACCCAAAAAACTTTGAGGATCGTAAAAAGCACTTTTCAAGTGATTCACATGTTATTGTTTAGAGTTTGTGATACGTTTCGGTAATCAATACCTTCTATGGTGATTAAATCTCACATCCCTAGTATTCCCTACTCAGTCAGAGAGTGAAACCGACTATAAATAATTTTTAAAATATTTTCTTAAATTATTGGGGGGGGCAAACAGAGGGCAGATCAGATTATTGGGGGGGGGGCAAACACAGGGCAGATCAAATTATTGGCGCCGCCCCTGCAGAGGAGGCAGGAAAACCCATGAAGTTAGGCAGGTGACCAAATTCTTTGTCACATACAAGTATTGGAATTAAAACACTCCATTTAACTCAATGACCGACTTTATGATGTAAAATGCACCCACTCCCTCTTCTTTAAATCAGATAACAAGAAAAACATGCCTCTATATCTCATCAAGGTGATTTAGTTCTGACATTTCATCTCCTGTCCTACACTTTAATAAGGAACTACTTAAGTAAGAAAAGAAAGAAGATAAACTGAGCAATTGAAAAGATTTGTTGGTCTGGGTGGTAAATCTCATACCAGTAACTTGTAATTCGCAAATCTTTTACAGAATCTAGCTCAAGCAGTTGAGAATTAGTTGTCATAACACCGTAACCAAAATAGATGTCACAAAGAAAACATTGTAAAGTGAAAAAATGAAGTAAAATTAATTGTGTGAAGATATCTTTAGACCTATTATTAATACTTTTAGATATGGTGTTGAAAAAGTTTTATAAGTAAACAGTGGATACCAGCTAATGGACTCAAAGACATTTTCTTTCATTTTATATAACAGCTTTGTATTTTTTGTAAATGAGAAATTAAATTTCTGCAAGAGAAAATAAAGCATAAATAATATTTATCTTGCATTGTCACCGTTATATATAAATATCTGAAGAAGATTTTAATTGGAGAAATGAATCTTTAAAGATACCTTTTTTAAGAGCAAAATCTACTTATTGAAAGTTATTGCTTTTCTTTTTTCTGGAATAACCAACTCTTTATCTAAATCTTACACAATGTATCTTTAAGTACAAATCTTTCTAAAAGCTTGAATTGAAATATTAAAGTAGATATCACAACATGCATGGTATGAATATATAAGATTTCTGGACATGAAACTAGAATTAACGTTCTACAAACTTTAAAACACTAATGAAATTTCTTGCAATATCACATATAAAAAAGATGTTCATGTAAAATTTACTGCTCAGAAGTGTTGAAGATAATCAGTTTTAGAACTGGTCTAAATTTGATCTTGGTATTGATTGTGGCTTTAACCATTCAGAAATGATTTGATCATTTACAGCAGTAAATGTATGATGATAGATTTCTTGCAGCCTAATTTAATCTTTTGGTAGAAGTTTTTATTTATTATGACTGGGAGTATGGAAAATCATTTATTTTCTCATATTATTATCTTGAGAGAGAGAAAGAAATGGGGTTTAACCTCTACTCGATACAAACTAGGTCATTTTGGGACTAACGTATGGTTCAACTTTATTTCAATATTTCGCTTTAGGAGTGGAAGGAAAACGGAGGTTGGACAGACAACCCTACTCCCTGTCACGTACAACCGTGAAATCGAAACCACACAGGCTGACTCAATGACAGATCATATGACACAGCGCGCATCCCTATTATTATAGCAATTGTTAACTAGTTCAAACAAACATATTTGAAATTTGAATCATATGGTAGTATAAAGGGAGCGGATGGAAGCTTTGGTGTTCTTTCCCTTTTAAGCTCAAAATGGTATGTAAACAAGTTCAACATTGTCCCTGTGTTCAGTTAGAAGGTAAAAAAAAGAAAACAATATGTCAGACAGTAAACAAAGACATAAAAATTAAAAAATAGAAAAATAAAAGGTTGTGGAATAAGGGTAAACGTCTTTTATCTTAGTTTAGAACTGTTGATACAGTAATAAAACTGATTGAAATTTAAATCTGGAAAAGTATTACAGATATGCGACAACCCTTGTTGACTTCACGGACACTTAGCTGCTGTGGGCGTATGTTTCGTTGCCTGGGAAACTTTCTTTCTCTATAGAGAACATCCTGTTGTCAATTTTTGACACTCTGAATATTCATAAGAAGGTGTAACACGATGTATACTTTTCTCGGGTCAGCTTTTTGTGATGTCTGAAAATAGTACACCCAGCGCCTCTAGCGGTGGTTAGCATTGCTATTACTAGTAAATTATGCGACAACTCTTATTGACAGCCCGGACAATTTGGCTGCTGTGGGTGTATGTTTCATCGCCTTGCAACCTATTTTCAATTCTTTGATGATGTAAAGCTATAGAACTGAAAATAATAGTTCATCTTATAGTTTCTTCAAAACTAATTGATTATATTTATAGGAGCTAAACTTATTCGATTCAGGTGGAAATACGTTAGTGAATTGGGCAGATTTGATCTTCTATTTCAACTAGTTAATTATAATCAATGTTTCATCAAAGTTTATATGATTAAAATTTTGCTTTATAAAACTTAAAACAACATAAATCAACATGTGAAATCCAATGTTATCAACAAGTTTATTTTTAACCCTTTTCAGAGAGGTTTAGCAATTTTAATGGAAGGATAAATACGTGCATATCTAGCTATCAGATGTTATCTTCAGTTGAAGACCTTTTTAATGAATAGAAACTGAAAAATAATAAAAATAATCATTAACTCTATTTAATTGTGTTTCTTGTCAAGCAGAGTTCAATTTCCTTGGAGATTAACAATGTCAGAGGGTGAAAAAGGAAGACGCCAGTGAGAAACCATGACAAATAGCACTTTTTTCTGACTTATTTGTGGTGTAAGCAGTTCATTTAGCTACTTAATCACATGCGATATCTTAGTGGAACCATTATCACCATGGAGTTTAATCTGCTTGTGTTAAATTATTTTACAATCTCGGCATCATTATTAAATTATTAATAAGATTTATGTTTAAAATACTTTGAACTGATATTTAAAGATGAGATCAAATATGTAGATACATGTAAATATATGAATTGAATACTAGACCAAAGATCTGTAATGATGTGATATAAATGTCTATCGTCATCACCCATGTAGTTGAATCTGTCAGTCAACAATTCTTTTAAAGTTCATGGTAGTATTTTCAAGAATTATTTGGATTCATAGCCATAAGGTAGAAAGAATCCTGTTGGAATTCATAGTTAGGCACTGATTTTTCAGAGTTATAACCTCATGACCAGTACCTTAAGTAAAATGTAATTCAAATTGGCACTAAGTTACTATTATTATGAACTGAAAGTGTTAGATCAAGATAAAAAAGTTTTGCCAAAGCATCATTGAGGTGTAGTATTGTTTTTGTCGCCCCCCCTTTTGAAGAAGGCAGGGGACTTTTAAAATGGGATCGTCCGTCCATCTGTCACACTTTTTGGTACACAATAACTCTCTTCCTAATTGAGCTAGAATGTTCAAACTTTATGTAGGTGTTTATTAGGACAATAACTTGATGGAGTTCGAAGATGAACATTTTCTGCTTAGGGTAAACAGAGATAAGCAGTTTGATTGGATGAGTCTTTGGGACACGATAACATTAGTAGTTCAAATTAAGTGAGAATGATGAAACTTGGTATATAGTTTTATTACATCGAAACCTTGACTAAGTTTGATAATGAGCATTTTCTGCTTAGGGTAAGCAGAGCTTTAAGCAATTTGATTGGCCAACTCTTTGGAACACAGGGGATCACGGTGGCTAAGTGGATAAGGCGCTGGTTCGCTAGCCTGGAGGTCGAGTGTTCGATCCCTGCATTGGCCGAGAAAGTTCATCTCGATTTTCCGGCGTGATTTCCACTTGTCAGTGATGCAGAAGGAGGGCCTGACAAGGACAGCTGCCTAGTCGTTCGGATGGGACGAAAAACCGAGGTCCCGTGTACAAATTGGAGTGCACGTAAAAGATCCCTTGGCAGTTGGAATTCGATATAAGAGTAGGCCGTAGTGCCGCTGCCCGGGCAAAATTTCCCTCATAGCACACTGTTGGCGTATGCCCGTCTTCAATTGGCCCAGGTTAGGTGCTTAAGCGTAGGACGTTAAACCCCATTTCATTCATTCATTCTTTGGAACACAACAACTCTCCTGTCTCCTTCTAATTGAGCTAGAACGTTCAAACTTGGTGTTGGTGTTTATTAGGTCAATGCCCTGATGAAGTTTGAAGATGAGCGTTTCTGCTTAGGGTAAGTAGAGATTAGCAATTTGATTGGTTGAGGCTTTGGGACACGATAACTTTAGTTCTTATTAAGTGATGAACTTGGTATAAAGTTTTATTACATCGATTCCTTGACTAAGTTCGATAATGGGCGTTTTCTGCTCAGGGTAAGCAGAGCTTTAAGCAATTTGATTTGCCGAGACTTTTGAACACAATAACTCCTTGAGCCAGAACGTTCAAACTTGGTGTAGGTGTTTATTAGGTCAATGCCCTGATAGATATTTAGGAGACACATATTTAGGAGTCCTCCTGTAGCACTCCTAACTTGTTAAAAGTACTCTTATTTTGGCCGGTCGTGTACGCGGCCTAAGAGAGTTTAAAACAAGAAGAGATTTCTTAGTGGAGTACAACAATGACGAGTTGAAGGAAATATCGAATGGACATGGGTGGGATTCTTTTTGTGACAGATTTAATTCGGCGTCTACCCTAGTCTTACATTTAGTTAAAAGTAACTCTAAGACCCTTTATAAATATTTCTAAAGAGTAACTTTTAACTAAATGTTGTTTTAGGAAGTCTTAGAGTAAAAGTTATGAAAACTCTTAGAATTTTTATAAATACGGCCCCCGATTTAAATCCAGTGAAAATCCAGCACATAATAAAAAAAAACCAAGTACGAACAATCCAAACCATTGGATAAAATTCGAAGTCCTAAAAAACGGTATAGGTAAATAGTTTATACAGCATACACGCTTTTTTTAACCCTTGAAGCTGCGGAGTGATACGCAATTTGATTGGTCAAGGCTTTGGAACACAATAACTTCCTTCTAATTGAGCTAGAATGTTCACACTAAAAAGGTGAATATGAGCATTTTCTGCTTAGGATAAGCAGATATAAGCAAATTGATAGGATGATGTTTTGGAACGAGATAACTTTGATTTTAATTGGGTGAGAATGATGAAACTCTTTAAGTATAGATTTATTATATCAATACATTTTCTAAGTTTGATGATGAGAATTTTCTGCTTAGACTATAAAGTAACGTTAAGCAATGAAATTGGTTAAAACTTTGGAACATAACAAACACTGCTTTAAATTGACGTATAGTTTTTCATTATGCAAATGGCTTGACAGAGTAGGCCAGGCATTTTAGCTCAATTTTGCACCATATCGGGCAGTTGCTGCAATAGAAATGTCGACCACGGTTTATGGCTCGTCAAGAAGTATATTACCACCAAAAAAAAGTCCCAGTCCGAAATCCGTGCCCAAATGGGTCAAATTGGCCAAAATCCAAAATGGCCGCCAGTTTTGGAGGTAAAAGTCTAATTTTCCCCAATTATCATAATATGACCGAGTTTGGTATCAAAATATATGTTTTCGGGGCTGCTGAATCCATTTCCATAACCAATTTGGTGATTGGTGATACCCATGAGTTTATATGACAAAAATAAATTCAAGATGGCGGTCAATTTGAGTGGGAAAATTTAAATTTTATAAAAGGATCAAGTTTGGTGTCGATATATACGTTTTCGGGGAAGCTGAATCCACTACATCACATATTCATGGATTGGAACGACCCACACTGTTATACAAACAAAATAAACTATATAACATTCATCAAAAGGGTCACAAATACAGCACCACTTTATATGCGGTAGCCAAACCCAATTTTTCGAGTGAACTTGGAAAACATATTTTAGTAGCCTAGCGTGTCTCCTCGTTCAGAATCTGCCGGGTGAACCTTGGTCACTCTTAAGCGTTTTGAGAAATTCAAGATGGCGTCCAAGATGGTTGCCACATCAAATAATCCCGTAAAGCTTCTATAGTATTTATTCTACGATGATAATTTGGATGTCTAACCGTATGTTTGTGTGGACAAGGAATACACTGAACTCATTTATCGTATGATAGATGATTGTGAGATGATTAGATGATAGTAAAATCAAACATGCCAGACAATATGGCCCTTTAACTAATTAGTGACTGTTGGGGGCATCTATTTCACCGAACTGAACTATATCTAGAGACAAACTATATATTTCTGGACGAAGGAGCGTATGAGTGATAGGATAGCACCACATACATCCCTATCAGTATCAGGTGCTTCAGGGCCACATGGATCGGTCCTGAAAAAGGAGGCACAAACTGATTGTTGATAATTTACAAAAACAAATTCTACCCGCCAAACAGGAACATAACCTCCACAAAACTAGGTAATATCCAGTTTAATCCTTTAGTCGTGTTTCTGGCCGCAATCTGTGACATCACAAGCGCAAAGTACCGTATATTCTAAGTCCGCCCTAGTGCTGCTACACGCACAGTTACCACATATGAGCTGCCACTATTGCATCCATGTCTGATGAGCCACATGACAGACTCAGGAACAATTTTGCCGGTTGTAATATTTTCAATTTGGTATCCTTCTCTCAGCAATACTAATCCAGTTCAAGTTCAGATAGATTCCAATCTTCCAGTGAACGCCACACAATAGCTTGGTGATGAGCTCTTTTTATATTCTCTGCAAATGTATCATTGGTTGAGCAAGATTACATGGTTCGGGTGGGGAATAATGGCGTTACATTTCCAGTTTCAGATGTCCACGCCCTCCAGCGTGTTTAAGACATAGATTTTTAAAACACTGCCCATAACAAGCTACCACAAATACAGTGATCTGTGTTTGATTGTAAGCTTGTTTTGGAAAGAGCTCTTGTAAATCGATGACTCAAACACGCTGGAAGGTAAAGGCATCCAAAACTGGAAATGTATCGACATCATCTCTAGATTTAGTTTGGTTCGGTGAAATAATCGCCCCAACCGCCTGGTAGGTATAGGCATCCAAAACTGGAAATGTATTGACATCATCCCCACCTATATAGTTTGTCTCTAGATTTAGTTTAGTTCTGTGAAATAGTAAAATTAATCATGCCAGACAATATGGTCCTTTCACTCGGAACTTGAAACTGGAATAATAATGCTGGGATAAGGATACCAAATTGAGAATATTACAACCGGCCAACTTGCTCCGGAGTCTGTCATGTGGCTTATCAGACGTGGATGCAATAGTGACAGCTCATGTGGTACTTGTGCTTGTAGCAGCACTAGGGATGACTTAGAATACACGGTATTCTGCGCTTGTGGTGGCAGAGGTTTTGGCCAGAAACACGAATAAAGGATTAAACTGGATATTACCTAGTTTTGTGAAGGCAATGTTCCTGTTTGCGGGTAGAATTTGTTCTTTTAAGTTATCAACAATCGGTTTGTGCTACCCTTTTTAGGACCGACCCATGTTGCCCCGAAGCCACTGATAGCGATGTATGTGGCGTTATCCTATAACTCATACGCTCCTTTGTCCAGAAATATATAAGTTGTCTATAGATTTAGTTTAGTTAGGTGAAATAAACCCCCAACCGCCGCTAACGAGTAAAGGGACACAATCTCTGGCATGTTTAATTTTACTGTTTCACCAAACCAAACTAAATCTAGAGACAAACTATGTATGTGGGGATGATGTCGATACATTTCCAGGTGTGGATGCCTATACCTTCCAGCATGTTTCAGTCATCGATTTGCGTTCATTGGAAGAACAGAATCCACCGGAACTTGAACTGGAATAGTATTGTTGGGAGAAGGATACCAAATTGAGAACATTACAACCGGACAACTTTCTCCGGGGTCTGTCATGTGGCTCATCAGACGTGGATCCAATAGTGACAGCCTATGTGGTACTTGTGCTTTTAGCTGCACTAGGTGAACTCTCTTTTCTCTTTTTTGAATTGTTTATTTGTTTGTTTGTTGTTTCGGAGTATGATGTCTTGTTTTATTTGTCCTTTATATAAATCATATGTTGGGCAGTCCCCCTGCACTAACTATTAGAATATACGGTACTTTGCGCTTGTGCTGTCACATGTTGCGGCCAGGAACATGACTAAAGGATTAAACATGGATATTACCTAGTTTTGTTAAGGTTATGTTCCTGTTTTGCGGTTAGAATTTGCTCTTTTAAGTTATTAACAATCAGTTTGTGCCTCCTTTTTCAGGACCGACCCATGTGGACCTGAAGCCCCTGATAGGGATGTATGTGGTGTTATCCTATCACTCATACGCTTCTTTGTCCAGAAATATATAATTTGTCTCTAGATATAGTTTGGTATGGTGAAATAGATGCCCCCAACAGCCACTAATAAGTGAAAGGGCCATATTGTCTGGCATGTTTAATTTTACTATCATACGATAAATGAGTTCAGTGTATTCCTTGACGATCTTGATCTTTTAGGCCTTGACCTAAGAAACATATGGTTAGACACCGATATTACCATCCTAGAATAAATACTATGGAAGCTATATGGGATTATTGGATGTAGTGGCCACATTGGACGCCATCTTGAATTTCTCAAAACGCTCAAGGGTGACCTAGGTTCACCCAAAAGATTCTGAAAGAGGACACCCTAGGCTACTAAAATCAATCACAAAAAATCTTTGTATATAATTTCCAATTGGGTTTGGCTACCGGACTTAAAGTGGTGCTGTATTTGTGACCCTTTTGATGAATGTTATATAGTTTATTTTGTTTGTATAACAGTGTGGGTCGTCCCAATCCATGAATATGTGATGTAGTGGATTCAGCTTCCCCGAAAACGTATATATCGACACCAAACTTGATCCTTTTATAAAATTCAAGTTTTCCCACTCAAACTGCCGCCATCTTGATTTTTTTGTCATATAGACTAATGGGTATCACTAATCACGAAATTTGTTATGGAAATGGATTCCGCAAACCCGAAAACATATATTTTGATACCAAACTCGATCACATTATGATAATTGGTGAAAATTAGATTTGTACTTCCAAAACTGGCGGCCATTTTGGATTTTGGCCAATTTGACCCATTTGGGCACGGATTTCGGACTGGGACTTTTTTTGGGTGATAATATACGTCTAGACCTACCATAAACCGTGGTTGGCATTTCTATTGCAGCAGCTGCCCGCACTTATGTTATCTTGCCTGGACTAGAGTTCAATAATTAATATTACCCATTAAAGCTATGCGGAGGTAAGCAATTTCATTAGATGATGCCTTGGGGCAAAATAACTTTAATTCTAACTAATGGAGAGAGTGAAGAAACTTAGTGTGTAGTTTCACTAACTACCAGGTACTGAGCTTAATCGTGAACATTTTATGCTTAGAGTATAAGCATAGATAATGAGTTTGATTACTCGGTACTTTTGA
Organism: Patella pellucida; assembly: GCA_917208275.1. Classification (NCBI taxonomy): domain Eukaryota; kingdom Metazoa; phylum Mollusca; class Gastropoda; family Patellidae; genus Patella; species Patella pellucida. Next base: position 53,493,114 of record OU795039.1, on the reverse strand, counting down.
AAAAGATAAATGTGCAATTAAATAATATATGTTTCATTAGATGAGTTTGATTGGGGGGAGGGGGAGCCGGGGACATCAATCAGCTTCACTGTAAGTAGAGTAAAAAGATACTATGTGAACTTCACCAGAGCAGATTCCCCATCTAAGTAATTAATTTAGATAAGTTTAAGCTGCATCAATTTGGTGTTACTAATGGCGCTGACAGTAATATAATGTAACATGTTGTTGAATCAGTAAAAGGCTTTAGGAGAGAGATGATAAGGTCAAGGTGACCAACCATGTTTTAAACATTAAGGGGTAAATGAGTTCATTACTGAATATTTGACAAAATAATTATCTGATCAGTGAGTGATTTGGCCTGAAGCTGGTAGCAGAAATTACTTCATACATTATATGATTTGTTGTTAAAAACAGAGGATTTGCTGAGTAGAACTAAACAGCATGGCTTTCAATCTTGGTCAATTCTGCTGGCCTGCTAATGTTCAATTAACTGATGTCTGTCCGTCTTGATTAAGCTATAAAGTCAAAGATTGAGATAATCCATGGAATGTTTGATGAAGATGATATTGAGGTGCTGGTAGGTGGTAACTAAAAATAATATAATAATATAATTAATAGCATTACATGTGATGAAAATGTCAATATTGTTGGTAGATCAGTTTTACATTTTGACTTGGAATATAATTATGCTTAAATGCCATCTTCTGTGTTAAATCCATTACTTGTGCCAACATTTCTATTAAAAAACAATAAGTGGTCAGAGATGATATAAAAGTAGACAAGTGTTATTGAACTTCTTTCACATCATGATTTGTATACTTAATTTCATTTGACCACCTATCAATGGCAACAGATATAATGCTGGAAAAGTAATCCACCTTTAAATGGAGAAAAAATATTAGCCTGAAAAATACCGCCATTTCCCAATCTACATGTATGCCCCTAACCTCATCTTCAGGTTTAAATGAATGAAATGAAAAACTAATTTCCAGAAGTAGAAATGTGCCATTGGCATTGCCATCGGTAGATAATTATAATGTTCCCATTCTGGGCTATTTATAATAATGCTGTAGTTTTGTTACCTGATGTTGTCAAATGTCAAGCACTAGTCAGTAATACCATCAAGACAGGATGTCTGTTATAATCTAAAATTATACCCGTCTTAAAACAGAAATCCATGATGTATTTCTCTCAATTAATGTTATCCAGAATGTTGAAAGTTGCTTATAATGTCACACTTGTTAGTTACAAAAAAAAAAAATTCCTAGGCACAGATCTGTCACTGGATATTGAACTTAAAATATTCCCTGACTCGTGATTTGTAGCCCAATATTGAAACTAAAATATTCTTTGAGAGAGATAGCTGTAGTCAAATATCAAACCTTAAAATTCCTTGACACAAATCTGTAGCCCAATATTAAACCTATAACACTCCTTGACACAGATCTGTATAGCCCAATATCGAACCTAAAGCATTCCTTGACATGGATCTACAGTCCGATATCAAAATTAATCTAAGCTTTATATCAAAACTCCTTACAAAATGTATTGCAATACAGAACACATGAAATGATATTTGAGTACAAAAGATCTCCAAAGTACTGACCGAAAATTAAAATCTATAGGAATGAAATCTCATGTAGCTGCAGTGGTGTATACAAACTTTTTAATCTTAGCAAAATCAGTATAAAAGATTTGACTACAGATGCATCAGAAACACATTTATAAATAATCTTGTTATTACCTGCTTACTGTTCTGCCACAGTCAATATATATATATAAAATAAACTACACTGAAATTAAAACCACTAGATAAAGGTACAAATTAAAATCATCACATGTCTCATTATTTTAATCAACTGCATTATATAGTTACTTATATAAAGTATATAAAGGTATAGAAACATGTTTTAGAATTTTAGTCACCAAGGAAAGTCACAAATCATATATGACAAACAGTCTTTTAGTGATCAATTAAGCTCCAGAACAATAGAATATTCTTCATGTAGTTATTTATACTTTGCTTTAACTTAAAGTGATATTCATACATCTTACTATATATCTTGTATTTAATGTGTTTTGTCTTTATCCGTTCACATTATATTTCTTTTATTATAAATATTTGTAATTGGTGTGTAAAGTGCATCAAAGCACTTTGAAATGAAATGGGGTTTTTGTCTTTATCCGTCACATTATATTTATTTTATTATAAATATTTGTAACTGGTGTGTAAAGTGCATCAAAGCACTTTGAAATGAAATGGGGTTTAACGTCTTACTGTTATGCACCTAACCTTGGCTAATGGAAGATGGGCATACACCATACAGTGTGCTATGAGGAAAATTTTGCCCGGGTAGCGGCGCCAGGGCCTACTCTTATATCGAATTCCAACTGCCAAGGGATCTTTTATGTGCACGCCAATGTGTACACGGGACCTCACGTTTTCGTCACATCTGAATGATTAGACAGCCGCCTTGTCAGACCCTCCATTCTGCATCACTGAAAGGGGGGAGCGACGCCGGAAAATGGAGATAAACTTTCTTGGCCAATGCAGGGATCAAACACTTGACCTCCAGACTAGCAAGCCAGCGCCCTATCCACTTAGCCACGTGATCCCCCACAGTACTTTGAAGTAACCAAATAATATGATGGTTTTATAGCATTACATCTGATGAAAATGTTGGTAGATTATTTTACTGTTTGTCTTGGAATATGATTATGCTTACATACCATCTTCTGTGTTAAATCCATTACTTGTGCCAACATTTCTATTAAATACGATAAGTGGTCAGAGGTGAGATAAAAGTAGACAAGTGTTATTGAACTTCTTTCACATCTTGATTTGTATACTTAATTTCATTTGACCACCCATCAATGGCAACAGATATAATGCTGAAAAAGTAATCCACCTTTAAATGGAGAAAAAATATTAGCCTGAAAAATACTGCAATTTCCCAATCTACATGTATGCCCCTAACCTCATCTTCAGATTTAAATGAATGAAATGAAAAACTTTCCAGAAATATGTTGTGTAATAATGAGAATAATAAGCTCTGTATTGTGCAAACCAGTTGTCTGGTGGAATTGGTAACAGATTTCTTGACATGCAATCACCTAGTGCCTTGATGAACTTGTCTATTTTGCTGTGACAACTTCCTCCCTCACTGTCATTGTGTTCTTTTTTTCCCATGTTAGTAATCGAATTTACTGGTTTTGCAACATCTTTATTACTTCTTGGCACAGTATCGAAAAATCGTCTCTCAATGACAAATTGGAGGGGAATGATCTCAAAGATTTATGTAACTAACTCCTATAAAAGACTGGCGGTAGTTTTTTCTTTCATGTCCATCGCAGTTATATCTGGTATCAACATGTCATGACGTCATATCTCATGTTGAGATATTCGGTTCATTTCTACCGCTGATGATTAAATAATACAAAGAATGCAGAATTTTTTTTTTTTTATTCTTTTGACAATTAAAATTTTTTATGGTACAGTTTGTAGCAGTCACCACCAAAATAGAAGGCTTACTTATCGTCATATCCATGTCTAAAATATCTTTCAGAATTTTTTTTTCGTCCACATTTAAATTATTTTTGGCTACAGCCCACTTAACACATTCAGCCGAATCCTTCTCTAAGCACATGGAAAACCTCACGGACTGTCAGAATTATCGCATAAGATTGCTTTCTGATCCAAACTTTTTTCAGCCTTTGATAGAGCCTCGTTCAAATTTGCATTCGCATGTATCCCATCGTCAATCTGTTGGCTAAAAGGGTTGATTATTCGTCTTGCTATCCAATTTTTTTTCAATCCAATTCAACTTATAGTTACTCCAAAATGGCGAAGTATAAACAATAACATAATATGCATGTACATTTACATGATTACTTTCATAAATTGCGTTATTTGGTCGGGAACTATCCGGCATTAAATTTGAAGGGTTACTAAAAATATGACATTATATATGTCAGATATAAACCTTCTCTCCCTTGGATTGATATGCAACAGAGAACACTTGGGCTTCACCCGCGTTCTCTCTATCATATCTACCTCAGGTAGGTTAACATCCTATATGTAAACTGCTTATGTATCTTTATATTTTGACATTTGATTTACATAATTAAACAAACTTCTATTAAGCAACTTTAGTCGGATGGGAGTTGAAAAAAGCATACCTAGTTACATGTGAGACTATCAGTATAGTGATTTGATGGTGTGATAACCAGGATAGTTTGTAACTTGCTTAGAATTAAACTGGCATGCCTACATACAGTTTTCGTCTGATCTCCATTGTTCAATTTCCGAGGAAACCACAGTAACAGGAAAGAACTCGATGATATATAGAGATAATAGAGTGGTTACCAAGCCAGATGAATGGGTGATCAATTTAGTTGTTGCTTCATTAAGCATTAATATATCAATTAGATAGAATGAATGAATGAAATGGGGTTTAACGTCCTACGCTTAAGCACCTAACCTGGGCCAATTGAAGACGGGCATACGCCAACAGTGTGCTATGAGGGAAATTTTGCCCGGGCAGCGGCGCTACGGCCTTCTCTTATATCGAATTCCAACTGCCAAGGGATCTTTTACGTGCACTCCAATTTGTACACGGGACCTCGGTTTTTCGTCCCATCCGAACGACTAGGCAGCTGTCCTTGTCAGGCCCTCCTTCTGTATCACTGACAAGGGGAAATCACGCCGGAAAATCGAGATGAACTTTCTCGGCCAATGCAGGGATCGAACACTCAACCTCCAGGCTAGCGAACCAGTGCCTTATCCACTTAGCCACCGTGATCCCCAATTAGATAGAGAATGTGTAGAAGACATGATGAAATGAATAGTATGGTATTAACCTTCTGAACTACTTCTGATTAATATCAAGAATTATTATAGACTTTTGTACTAGTTCTTGTGATATGTCTGTCAACAGCCTAAGAGGCTCAATCATCTAGCTGATCTCTGACTGGAAAAGTTGGTTGGTTATGATCAGGACTAAAAATGTTCGATAGTTTAAAGGGTGTATATCTCTATTCTTTGAAACCATTGTACACATAAATTGGTCTAAAAGCACATCCAAATGTAATATTAATTGTATGTATAAAATTATTTACATTTGACTTTTAAAAATTTCTAAAATTATGTTCAGTAAGAGAGAGAAAAAGAAATGGGTTTAACATTCACTTGACACAAACTAGGTCATTTCGGGACTAACATTTTGGGAAAACCCACGAGGCTGGACAGGTGACCTGACACTACTGCTCAGGGTAAGCAGAGCGATAAGCTATTTGATTGGTCGAGACTTTGGAACACAATTGAGGTAGAATTTTCAAACTTGGTGTAGGTTTCATTAGGTGAATGCCTTGATGGAGTTGGATGATGAACATTGTCTGCTTACAGTCAGCAGAGATAAGCAATGTGATTGCTTTGGGACACAATAACTTTGGTTTTAATGAAGTGAGAGCGGTGAAACTCAGAATATAGATTATAGATTCATTATATCATTACCATGACAACTCTGCTTTCAATTGGGGTAGAATGTTTAAACTGAGTTCAATGATTAACATTTTGAGCTAAAGCTAAGCAAAACTAATGAATTAGTGATGAAACTTGGTGTATAGTTTGATTGCTCGATGCTTTTGAAAAATGGGCGATTAATTAATATGTGTCATCTATTAATTTTGGGATTTCGGCGGGGGACATCAGCTTCACCGTTGGCTTGTTTTTATATAACGTCCGCATCAATGTCAATGTCTTTATGAACTTGGTTTATATTTAAAGAGTCTCTGCAGGATTCTTCGGTAACATTATTGCACTTTTATAACCTTAAGATTGTACTGAAGAGTAATCACATGTGCCTGGTGATCTAGCCACAATATACTGCCACATTTCATTAAGCTGTGGACACACTAACCGAAACCAATCTGCTGAATGAGTGAACAGCATCTCTCCATTCACATCACATTATTATACATGGCAGCACCATGTCTTCAAACAATCAAGTCACTTCTTGATATCAGTTGTGATTGGCTAATGAATTCTACAATTAGGCAAATGCTTTGGTGAAGCAGACACATTAGGCAAATATAATTCGTCCAAATGAATATATAAAACATGGACACACTTGGCACCAATTGACTAGACTGAATCATTTGGCTAGTGTGTCGACCGCTTTAATCGAACTATAAGTGACCACTTTCCAGTACAATGATCTATATTTGTTACTGTTATAAAGTAGATGATATCCACTCTTTAATGATTCATGGTGCTTTGACCTAGTCTGGACTCTTGGACTATCAGTAATTAAACCAGATATTGATGGATTTTATATTGAGATGAACAGAATACCAAATACCACCTTAACATAGTTATTTATGAAAAATATAAACCATTTGTGTATAAAGCAGATATCATACTTAGTATAAGATACTTTAGTTTGATTGAAATAAGTAGCAGTAAATTTGTAGTTTGATTTTGCAAACAAACAAAAATCCCCCAAATTTCATATACTCTCATCAAACAGGCGATCTTAACACAGGTCTTGCAATCTCAATATTAGATGACACCTGCAGTTTTAGAGAAAATGATTGGGAAATCGGGTTTAACATCCACTCAACACAAACTAGGTAATTTTTACATGTATATGCCCACATTTTCATGTGGATGATTTACAGGTTCCAAACATTATCCCATTTTCACGAAACTTGAAATATAGATCTATCTCTCAGAGATCTTGGTTTCTGTCTATATTGGCATGTATCGGACCATAACTTCATAGATTGTGGACACATCACAGTTTTCATTTGTATTCAAATATATCTAATGAAGTATTTGAGACAGATTTACTTTACGAAATATATAATATTAATATACAGATAGCTAAGCTAAATATTTTGTCCATTGATTCTTTGGTATGGAGCAGGATTGAATTGAACCAGCAGAAACAGTTTCTTTCTGATACAATTTGTTTTCTTTTTCCCTTTGGCACCATATATTTTTAACATTCTGTTAACATCAAGAAGTGTCAGTTTTTTTGTAGTTCTCAAACTTTGATTGTTCCACTCAATAGGGATCAGTAATAAGAAGATTGCTTTGAGAAACTCATACATCATTAAGAACCCTGTTGATTTTGTTGTTTCATGATCTCTAGCTCTACAAAGACAGATTAAAAGACTACAGTAAGAAGATTTTGTGAAAACTTTAGTCACTGATTTGTTTTAGTTGAAGGTTGTATCGTAAACTATTGATCAATTTTAACAGCCTGGATCACACTTTAAGAAGGGTTGTTAATCTTATAAAATCCGACACCTTCTTCTTTTATTTCATGAATAATAGCCATTAGTTAGATTTATTGAAATTGAGCCAAGATTTAGCTAAGATTAATTTTAGCTCAGGTCATTCATATACTATCAGAGCTCTGATAGATAATGGGGTACAATATGTGAAATTTACAGTAGCCCTACTCTTGGGAGGTATATATTCGCATGCTTAAGTTAATATATCTGTACTCTTATAATCTTGTCTATCTGTATGATATGCATTGAAAACGCACCAGTGATTTGACTGAAAGTGCTGGCGAGACATAATAAAGCTGAAGTGTGATTTATGAATGAATGAAATGAATGAAATGGGGTTTAACGTCCTACTGTTATGCACTTAACCTGAATGTGATTTATGACATGAATAATTACGGACACAAAATATCAAGAAGTCCGTAATGTATTTACCTTTCTTCTCTTGTTGCAATACTGTTTCCAGTTGGAGATTTTACATTTGAGAATCCTGAGATGACTTTAAGTCTTTAAGTACAGTAGAATCTGCATTAAGCAGCCACCCAAGGGAATTTTCACGACTGACTGCTTAACGGGAGTGGCCTCCTAATAAAATCTCGGTAAATTTGACCGTCTCTGAATCTTGCTGCTGAACGGAAATTCTTTATGAGAGTAGCCTCTTAATAAAATAATTTTGTGCTAGCATAAGTTAAATATTACGCTTTGGAAGTGAACATCAATACTGCATCGGTAAATTTGACCGTTGCTGAATCTTGCTGCTGAATGAAAATTATTTACTCAAATCTAGGGGTCTAGTTAATTAACTACTACTCACAGGATTAGAGGGGGTGTTGAAAAGAGCGACAAGATCATTGTAGGGCTATCTCATTAAACAATGGCCGTTGAATGAGCGATGTTTTGTTGAATTTATTAGTAAAATAGTGACTACTGGCCGCGTTAGAGGAGTGACGGTTGAATAAAGAGATGAAACAATAGAATTTTTAGGTGACAAGGAGATGTCGCTGAATAGGAGTGGCTGCTCTTACAGATTCTACGATATTGTCCCATGTTCCGTGAATGCTTGATTGCTGAGAGATCAGGAGAGTTGTTTCATCATTCGATCAGTGTTTTGGTTCAAAGAGTTCATGGGGGCATATGCTGAAACTTGTGCAGATGTTGATGCCATTGGGTCAGAATTTGTCCTGCAGACATATGGACTCCTCAACAGCAATATGGGGAACTGGGAGCATGCAATTCTGCAGATGTAGTAGAATAATGTACCTGTCTTGTACAGGCATTGCATTATGTTGTGAGACCCAATCTGTAGTGGATCCCCTCTACTGAACACAACTGCCCAGTTCAGGATGATAGTATGATGACATTTTAGGCAATGACACTGGTACTCATGGAATAATGTAATGGCACATTCTCAGTGTACAAGTGTCAAACTTGACATATCGTTGTTCCTTCCACAGAAATATCAAACGTCATAAAACTGTAATTTTAAACATTGCCATTACCCGGTATGTCAAATTCAAGTTTTTGTGTGTAAGAGAAATGATCTGTGTTGCGTTTACTTGGTTATGAAAACATCCGTTATTGACCTTTTTATGATGTTGTTACATTCAGAATTGCAAATCGATCTCTCAATCGAGATTTACAATCATCCATTTATAAAAGCACTCTTCACTCAAAACTTTTATGTACATAATGAATAAGGAGTAAAATCTGGTGTAAAAAGCCCCTCACCCTCCTTATCATAAAGTGTGTGGATGATCTTAGGTTATTTTGTCTCCAATGTTTTTTCTTTGCCATTTCTTGACTTCTTATATTTTGAAGACATTATGATGAGTTTACTCTTTATACCACAAAAACACAAGAATATTTCTTACAAAAATCTTGAAGTTTAGCATCTTACCGGTAATTGTCTTCTACATGTGGTCATAGCATGGGACTTAAAATACATTTATATTCTATTATGAGGTCCATGGTTATAGTAACCAACAGACTGTAACATCATTTCCAAAGGGGATTTCCCAATTGCATGTGTTGTAATGAATTGTCTAGCATGAATTAAGGAGAAACATTTATCATTTGAAGTCCACAGTTCTAAATCTGGGCCTTGAATGGTCCTCAGCTTTACCTCATGATTATCAAACCAAAAAGGCACTGCATGGTGGATGGTTTTCCAGACATTTAATGCTAACATTAAGATCAGGAGGTAAATATTTTGTGAATTCTTCTCTTGGCAAAGAGCTAAAATCTGTACTAGGATTTTAACTCTCAACCAAGTATATCGCATTATCCTTCAAATAGTTTACGTTTTTCATAAATAAGGCTCTGGGGCACTATTAAAATGGCATTCTCATCTGTCTATCATATCTGTGTACGTGTTTATTAGGTAAATGTCTTAACTGATTGCAATGATTAACATTTTCTGTTAATGTTAAGACGAGATAAGCAATTTGATTTGCTGATGCTTTAGGACACAATAATTTTGATTCTATTCTATTCTATTCTTTTTTATTCGGATTGGACTGTTGGAATTTGATATCAGAGTAGGCCATAGTGCCACTACCTGGACGAAATTTCCCTCATAGCACATTGTATATATGATGTATGCCAGTCTTCTTTATTCTTGTCTTCATTATTCTATCATCAGTTCTTTCAAGTAGGAATTTCTACATCTCTAGTGTAGCATCCAATATTTTAGAAACTAATATATGGACAATGCACAGATAATTTGTACGAAGTTGTTTGATATTTATTTACCCTTGTTTCAAGAACAAGAAGAAATTCCAATTCTAATCAGACTTCTTCATTTATAATCCCCAATTACTGTACACTCAAGTGGAAATCATGTACGGTTATCTCGAGATGCCTGCATACCACTGTATGTGTTAAATGTAGCTTTAAATATTTAACATTCAAATTTTGAATTGAAACTACCACTATTTATTATGATTTTAACTGCTATAAGCAAGTTAGGGAATCTCTGACCTTTTATGTAGGTATTGAATAATAGCTACTTTACATTTAATGAATTGTATTGACCATTTTCTCAAAAAACAATAGGTTTCTACAAATAGCTATTAAACTAGAATGGTTGACATTTCTTCTATTTGCCAATCCACACAATTTTGCTTTGGAACACAAAACTTCTTTTGATAATTTAGGTTGTAGACCCAACCATTAAGGTTTTAAAAGAACATTTGATTGTTTGTTTATATTGATTGATTTAACAACTGTATCTCAGGATGTTTTTGATGAATCCACTTATTTGAATGAGACAGGATAGATGAAACCTTTATAGGGTTCATGTAAAGTAGCCACTGAGGTGAAGTGGATAGGATTGTCCGAAAAAGGGGTCTTGCCATCCCCAAAACTCTCCCTAGTGAGCCAGAAGGAAAATTAATCTCTTGCAAAATTTGTTGTCTGTTGATCAAGAGAGAAATTAATTCCGTTACTGCTAAGATTGTATTTCACCACTGATATCTTAATAGTCTGATTCCCTGAAGTTTTACACCCAAATAGTCTGACCGGGAGAACATTATGCTTCTTTCAATTTATTTATGTATCAATATACTTATCTCCATCTCCATTAATTCAAATGTCTGGGAAACTGTTGTTTTTTTGGTCAGACCTATTTCCTGTTGGATTGTTGGATTAGGGTTAAATGTCATCTTTATTTGTAGAAATCATTGTTATTGGGCTTAAGGGGGGTGGCTCCAATTCATAGAGAAAATATTTGTTTTTTAAATTGCACTATGAACTATTAAAGCTAATGCTCTGAAATTTTCAGGACTTTATCGTTATCACACAAGTTTTTTTTAAAATTTGCATTTCGGAACCTGGACCACGCCCATTCCCCATAATTCAGGATGGCCACCCCATGCCGTTGAGGAAAAGCGTAAGAAAAAACCTGCTTGATAAAATATAGATTGTTATATATCCTAGTAAAGCTAAAACACCAAGGTACATAATTATCTATATTTGAATGTCATAAGCAGTAGTACAAACAAGTAATTAAAATAAATGTCAAATTTATTTAATATTTTCTCATTGAATTGGAGCCACCCCCCTTAAAGGGGTTATTTCATGGTTATTGGGCTTGAAGGGTAAATTTTCATGAATAAAAAATTCTCTTTCTACATTGGATGTAATGTATATGTTATAAAAGTTTGTTTGTTTCAAATGAGTTAAGTGCCACTAGTACCACACATAGTTAAACATTTCAGTACTGTATTTACACTGTAGTACCTGTGGTTTAAATGTTGAGAGCGATATATTAAAATAACACATTGATATTTCACAAGGGCATCAGCTCCAAGTGCTCTGTCAATACATTACGCAATTTCTTGCACCGAAGTGAACTTTAAAAAACAAAATGTAAATCTGAGTCCAATATTTTCTGCCAGCAATATTATTTGACTTAATAAGCACCATGTAACATACTACCAGTCAATATAAAGTATTTTTATAGGATATGGTACATTTGTTTCTTTTAAAAGTGTTCTAAATGTCATACTCAATATTATTCTTTTTACCGGTACTTCTAGAACAGCTTAATGTACTGTATTGAAATGAAAGGGAAACTTAATAGCTTTTGAATGAGCATGAATCTTTCCATGAAAGTAATGTCACAATAAAAGTTACTACACTGTTTTATGTGCGATAATAATAAATTTTCTAGATATATGGGTAAATGTAGGTATGTATTTTAAAATTCATTTAGTACAAATATTTTGTCTAGTGTGCTTGTGTTTTATTTTGGAGTATTTTTGTATTATAGTAGATGTGATGATTTGTATTATATTATCACAAGTGGACTTCCATACAAAAACTGTCATGTTCTTGTAGATAGACAAGGATCTGAGGGTTCTTTAGTGTGATTGATTAAGTTTGACACAGTATTGAAAAGTAGCAAACAATCACCTGATTTAATTCGTTCATATTGATTTTTTGAGTAAAACAAATTGCTTTCTGATTGTATTTTGGGTGGAGAGTAAAGACATTTTGTGGTGGAAACATTTTAAGGTTCCCCTCCGATCAGCCAATTTATAACAGATCACTTGGATTTGTGTCTGTTTATAATGTTTGACTGGTTCGATAGATTAAGATAATTAAGTGGTCCAATTCAATCTCAAATGGCAGACACATTTAATTTATTAAAGCGTTGAGACTTATAGGTGAGGAAGAGTTGTAACTACATCTTCTGCCCCGGTGACTTCACTGATGTGAAAACAACAAGTAATTACTGAACAGTTCTATAACAAAATTTAAAGGTTTAATTTACGCTTTGATTAAATTGCATTGTATACAGTAGACTACCCTATGTATTGGCAATTGGTATTGTTCATCTTTTTATTTTTGAATATCTGTATGTATGTGATTTTTATTTTTTGAAGGATGCAATGATTCGAAGGAAATTGGGTTTATTGCTCACATAACTGTTGGACATTCTAGTGAAGAACATTGCTGATATATTTTTTAGACAGGTTGAATCGATCAGGGGGTACTCAAATAATCTTTACATGTTGAAAAAAAAAGTAACTATAAGAAAAAGAAATAATTCACATTTGCCATAGAGGGAATGTTCCATTTTGCAATTGCCCCCATCCCCCTTTGCAAAAATTCCTTGATTCGTCCTGCAGCAGAATAGAATACTCTACCACCAAATGCTTAAGACACTATAGGAGTTGTAATTTGACATGATGTATCTGTTAATTATCACACACACTCCACATGGGAATTTATTATCATCTTTACACAAAACATTAATATATAGAGGTGAGTTATTGTAACACCAAAGCAATATTTACTGGTAATTGACTATTATTCATTTATACATGAACAACATTGAAATCTAATGATCTGCCATTAGATACATGTGATATATATAGAATAAATGATTATATTGACAGATATTGTAACTCAAATTGTTACTAACAAGTAGTAAAGCAGATGTGTACCGTAGGAGGAAAAGTTTTGTCTCAAGGTATTGTCGCTTGGGACTAGCATAAATATTTTTAAGAGCCTTCCACACAGAATTTACCAGTTTTATTCACTGAAATATATGTGAGATTTGTTTTTTTTAAAAATGAATTAATTAGTTTTATTTATAGAAATATCTGGGATTTCCCTATTTTAGTATATTATATTAATTGAATTTTAAAGTATTAAATGTTATGTGTATAATTTAATTCGCATCCCAAAGAATATGAGATGATTTTGTCGATACATAGATGATCAATTAATAAATGTTCAAGCCTGATGTTGGCAGCCAAGAATGATCTACAGGATTATTCAGCCATGTTTCCCCTTGTCAGTGATGTAGGATAGAGGCCTTGGCAAGAAAACCCCCAGCTCCACCTGCATACTTATTTCACCCTGATCAGAAGTGAATATTTGCTGGGCCGCTGTAGTCACTGAAAAGGACAACATTGATGCAACGTACCAAGCCAGAAATATTAACTTTATTCCTCCGACAAATGAAATTCTAAAACATTTTTTTATGTATTAGAAAAATAAATAGACAATTGAAGTATTTGTAGGTAAAAATTATTTCCTATTTAGTGTAAATGGATATTAAATGAGTAAAAGGCACTAATCTGCCCTAGCCAGTAATGTGTTATGTAAACATGCACCATTGAGCCAATGATTAATGCGGAGTGAGTTGACGTCATGTGTTGAAGGCAGTCATCTTTTACAGCGATATTACAAGACTTTCGTAATTCTCTGTGAAACAAATTGTACTTGTTTGTGAATATAAAAGAAACTTTGACCGTGGAATTTCATTAAGATTACCCAGAAAGACCGCTATCCTGGTTAAATTTCCTTCATAGATAATTGCTTGACATTTTCTTATCTTCAAATATCCTGAATGAAAAACACGATTTCATTTCCTTTTATTTATTTCTTTTGATTTCTGGTTTGTTAATGGAAATAATGTTCAACACAATGTTCAACACAAAATATACCATGAAGACTTGAACTATTGTCCTGTTTGATGTGAGCAAAATGATTCTCTTCAGCACATCTGCTACTTTCAGTTCTCATTTATTAGTATAGCAATTGTGTTTGTCTGGATTTCACAGCAGGTGTTTTGGTATATGTTAGGTCCCAATTAGCTAATAAACTAGTGACATTGGCACTGACACAAACTTTTTATACGGCCACATTTTCATGTGGACGTATTATGTCGTCGCCCCTGTCCGTCCGTCCACAATTATTTGTGGACTCTCTACAGGTCACAATTCTTACCCGATTTTGACGAAACTTGAAATATAGGTTTATCCCCCAAAGATCTCGGCTGCTTTTGATATTGGCATGTATCGGATCAAAACTTCATGGATTATGGCCCCTGATTGTACGAAAAATCATGTTTTTAGCTTGTGGACCCTATAGAGGTCACAATTTTGAATCGATTTTGATGACACTTTACATTCATGTTTATAACCCTAAGATCTTGGTTCCTTTCGATATTTGCGCCTATCGGAACGTAATTTCCTGAATTATTGCCCCTGATTGTCCAAAAAATCACCTATTTTAGCTTGTGGTACCTCTGGAGGTCACAATTATTATCCGATTTAAAAAAACGTTACTCTCGAATATATCACAGTTACTCTCTAAGGAAGGTTGAGTTCAAATTTTGGAAAAATCGGGTCAAAATTACCATACAAAATGGCCGCCGTTCGTATGCGAATACTGTTAAAAAATGGTATATCAAGGTTGTGGACCCTGTAGAGGTCACAATTTTAATTCAATTTTGATGAAACTTGAAATGCATGGTTATAACCCATAGATCTTGGTTCCTTTCGATATTTGCGCATATCGGATCGTTACTTCCTGAATTAATGCCCCTGATTATACGCAAAATCGCCTTTGTTTAGCTTGTGGTCCCTCTGGAGGTCACAATTATTATCTGATTTAAAAAATCGTTTGATTATATCACCGTTACACCCTAAGGAAGGGTGAGTTTTAATTTCGGAAAAATAGGACCAAAATTACAATACAAAATGGCTGCTGTTTGTACGCGAATACTGTTAAAAAATGGTATTTCAAGGTTGTGGACCCTGTAGAGGTCACAATTTTAATTTCGATTTTGATGAAACTTAAATTGCGTATTTATAACCTAAATATCTTGATACATTTCGATATTTGCGCATATCAAATTGTAACTTAATGAATTATGGCCTTTGATTGTAGGAAAAATCACTTTCGGTATTGCTTGTTCACTATTCATCTCTCGAAAATGTGGGCGTATCCTGCCTGGCAGCCGCTGGTTTATATATATTTAAAATCTCTGATCCTATCTCTGATCTAGGCCAATGATTTGGTATTATTATTAAAGTAACATTAGTTAAGAGCTAAATCTGCCTATAGCAGGTCTTTCTTTGGGCCTGAAATGTTTTCTAAAGTATTAATTAACTGATCCAGGCCTTAATCAACTTTGGATGGCATCAGATTGCTCTGATATTAAACAGATTAAAACGTTTCATTGATAGTTTGATTTAATCAAATATGGCGGACCCAGACGGTTCGAGGCTTAGCTTCGATCAACCAGGACCGTGGCACACGTCTGCCAAATCTTCAAATGCCAATATCTTCGCTTGCAATAGAGTAATTTGAATGAAATTTTCAAAATATTCATTTTACATCATCTACTTTAGAACTATTATAGCATGAATGAATAGTTCTTATCTTTATCTTGAATAATGTAACTTTAAATAGACAAAAATACAAATAAGACATACATGTACATATTAAAATTGAGCTTATCCAGAAGCCAAACATCGAGTATTCATCAGTACAAAGGGTTAAAAATCTACTCTAATTGTCAGTGTATGTGAACTGCACTACACACACACACAAAAAAAAAACATATGACAAACCTGCGGACAAGACACAAAAAGCTTTGCAGTTGATGAATTAGTGTGTGAGGACCAAAATTGAATATATTAGTCTTCACATGATGTTAACAAAGTTTTTTTTTTTTTTAAATGGTAAGTTTATTCTGTCCATTAGAAATGTTTGTAGGGTCATAAAGAGGCATCCCAGTGAAATCCTAATACAATTTGCCCAGTTATTTTCCCATTTACTTGTGAACCTTCAAAATTGGTGAACCTGAAACAGGACAAGAGTCTGGATGGAAGTTTTATGATACTTGGTGGGTTTGTTTATTTACGTACTTGCTCTGCCAGTTTTGTTCATATTGATTTAAGAGGTAGCACCAACGATTTGTTTCTGTGCTTGGCATATTAGGGAGGACCCCATCTATATTTCTGTCATTTTGTCTCTTTAATCTGTTAATATTCTTTCTAGTCAATATAAATGTGTAGCATCTTTCAATATATCAAGACTCGAAGATAAAGACATAATAAAATAGCTATGACATAAAATAGCAATAGTTTTTACTTTATTAATACTAATAGTTCTTTTAGTAAAAGATAAAAAGATTCAAGAATAATACCAGTATGTAAAATCCTGCTCAACATTGTGTCTACTCTATATGTCACATGTTTTGTATAATTGTAATGCCAATAGAAAATGTATGCAGAATTATTCTGGACAAAGGACATCTCAATGGCAGTTTCACGTTGAATTCATTTACACCGCATTCAATGCAAGGTTTTAGAAGTCGAGAATATTCGAGGCCAATAAAGCCCTAAATCACTCCAAGCTTTTTTTCTTGGTTTGACCATATGTATTTGATTGTAGTGTAATAAAATGCTTAATGCTGTACCAATTCTTGAATACTGACTGGGATCGATCTAATTACTGGTAACAGTATTCTCAATGAAGACAGATTTGGGCCACTAGAATTCACTTTACAAATCATTGCAAAAAGGATCTATTTTGGGGGGCTAAATAAGAGCATGTGCGTCACCCCATGTGCGTCTCATGATTTCTTGTACAGTTCAGGCCATAATACATAATGCACCCTATTTCATTTTGATTTTTATATAGTTAAAGTGCACATAAGACGACAAACTGAAACTCGGCGTAGTGATGGACAGTGGTTATTATATGCACATTACGGAAAGTTAACATCAATCTGATTAAAAATAAATCAGCTATCTTCACTCAAAGTCGCAAATATAGACCTCCCGTAAAAACGACTTGGCCAATTATCCAAAACACTCTTAATCCCCTCAGTCCCTAGTGACGTCACAGTGTACAAATGCATATTCGGAATGTTTATTCCTTAATTACCTATATACAGCCGGCGTGTGTATTCATTAACGCCTGACTGGTTCCTTAATCCCCTAATTAAATAAAACAACTGACTACGGAATAGTCTGTTTTTTTTAATTTAGAATTTGTTTTATAAAGCCGATTGCTGTAGCATTGTCTTTTTAATCAGAATAAGCCGACCGTAAACTAACAATTGGCTTCTGATTGAAACACGATTGGTGTAGAATTGGTGTAGCCGGCGCTACGGTCATCTATGAAGCCAATTGAAATAATTAATTGTCGGCATTTAAGAAACGAAATGGTTTTAAGTAGTAATCATATAAATAAATCATTAACACGTGTCTACGATATCACCCTAGGTGGAAGTGGACGTTAAACCCCCTCAGAAGAAGAAGTGTTATTGGTCATTCTATCATACACCGAGAGAATGGAGGCAGAATATTTAGAGTTATCCTGTAGCAGTAGTTCTTTTAGCTCTGGCAATGTATCGGATACAGATACGTCGCGAGAAATGATAACGATAGCGCCATATATTATGTTTGAGCCGTATCTATCTGACTGTGGCTCCATAGAGGATGGCGATGTAGATGATACCGGATCTAATAATGAAAACCATCCGATTGTTGCGAGACTAGATTCATTGATTTCATTAAATTATCTATTTACAGCTTTTAGAAATAAATTGATTTCATTAAATTATCTGTTTACAGCTTTTAGAAATAAATTGATTTCATTAAATTATCTATTTACAGCTTTATAGAAATAAAAGAATTGATATTACATGTACGCAGCCTGCCCTATAGTAGTAATTCACACACAAAGGATATTTAAACTAAAATTGCTTCAGCATTCCACAAAAGTTACATCAGTTATAATCGAGAGCCGTTTTCGTTCAGTTTGGGTTTCAATAACAGAATTACCTCGTGATATAATCGTATATGTCCATGATACAACACCTCAAAGAAGACTTGGTGTGTTCTATTTTTAGGTTCAAATAATTCGACCATATCAGAAAGCATGCATTTGCACCTTTCACGGTGAAATATCGTATATACGACCCATGAGATGCCATGATATAACTGTCATCAAAGGGAAGCGTGCATGCACCAATTGGAGACTTGATGTGTTCTATTTTTAGGCTCAAATAACCAAATCATATCAGAAAATGTGCACGAATAATAATAAATGACTAACGATTTTTTTATATGTAACGAATAATAAATTACGTTTTGCATTTTGCAATTCTAAATTAATTCAATGTTTTTAAGCGCTTTAACAATCAGATTCACCAATCAATCGTCGTCAATAATCTTAACTCGCTGAGCAGAATGGGTTCGATAATCAACACCAGATTTAAAAAAAGGCAGGTTATCGTTTATTATTTCAATTGAGAATTTAATTGGTATTTATTTAATTAGGTGATTGGCGGTTGTTGAGACCGCGATTAACACTGCTAGTTCTCCTTTGTTTTGTTTTATCTGCGAGTATAAACCTTGCCAAAATGTATTGTTGAAAATTTGTGCATATTTAGTAATACTTTATTGTTTTTCTTTTATCAAATAGTTAACGAGCTTGATTGACTTACCACTTACCAGTGGCTTGTTCGCACCAATTTATTGATTGGTATTGACATCTACGACAAGCATGTCGTCAAGGTGCAGCTCACTGACTATTAACAATTTGTAGGGGCTTGTAAAAAAAAAGATTGCATGTCGTGTAAATATTTATTTTGTTTTTGTGTAGGTCATCAGCATATTATTCGTTTTAAATAAATATTATATAATTTCATGAGAAACGATGATTATCAAAGAACCGTGCAGCTAATGTTTTATCGTTTGGTTGAGCCTTTTACTAACCACGTGGTTCTTGATTTTTTCTTTCGTGTTTTGAATATATATATATTTCCCAAACGTCGTATACCAGAGTCCCAAACTTCGTATATCCGAGACCCAAACTTCGTATATCCGAGACCCAAACGACAGATATCAACTCTCGCGTCATGTTTTTTTTTACTACTCCATAACAATTAATGGTGTGTTTATTTAATAATAAACAATGAAGTTTATTCGACAATAAGTACAACTCGGTTAATTAACTGCTTCTATAATACCAAGTGGGATGAAACAGCCCGATAGAAAATCAGGTGTTGGATGAAACAGCCCGGGGTGAACCGGTCGTGGGATGAAACGACCCGCATCCGCCAATCCGTAATTAAATTGTTGACAAACGCAATCCACTCTTTCCGTAATATTTCGTCTTTGGGAAACTTATGAAACGTCGGTACATTTTTCCCATTTTCTCTGCTGGAATTTCCACAACTCTCAATAATACAACGATAATTCGGCATCTTGAAATACACTCGGAAATATTATAGTAACAAATAAAATCTATTACAATTCAAGACGAGAAAGGTCTGCGTTTGAAAATGCTTTGAATTATATAGTGATGTGTAGCTTACATAATTACGAGCTAATGATTACCGACAATACACACTTGTTAACTGTTGGTGTGTGCATGCAGTGATATATTATACAGGCAGTGATATATTGGATAGATAGTGTGTATAGTATGTGTAGTGCCTGTGACGTCATCAGCCAATCAACCGGATTAAGGTCGTTCATGAAAATTTGAAAACCGTTTTTGGCTGTCCCATACTAAAACGTAAATAGCTCAGTTAATTTTAATCAGATTGATTTGAACTTTCCGTAATATGGATTTAGTAATCATTGTTTATTATAATATGTAATAGAAAATATGATCTTATGTGCTCTTTAAATATGTCATTTTACTTGTCTTTACTACACTAGGATCTGGAAGAGTTGTTATCATTGACATGTTCTGAATGAAGTGAGGCATTAGCCAATTAAACAGTCTGTTACAGCAAGCTTTTAGGCGTGTTTTGCACAGAACTGTGGGTAATCCACTAGCAACATCAATAATGTAGGCCAGCGGATGTATAAAAAAACGAAACGAAATATAGATCTGTATTTTAATGAGATTGTAATGTCCCAATATTAAAAGGAACAGAGATATTTGAGATATAAACATCATTAGGCCTATACAGTTTTTAAATTAGGGTTAGGGTTAAAACTGTGATAGTTAAACGGTGTCCTAAAGAGTGTCCACAAGCTAAAAACTTGTTTTTTCATACAATCAGGGCCCATAATCCATGAAGTTACGATCCGATATATGCCAATGTCAAATCTATGAGATAAAAATTATGATCTGTAGATTATCCACAACAAAATGTTAATGGCCACACGGATGGACAGACACACAGACAGGAAAAATGAAAATATACGTCCACTTTAAAATATGAAAAGGGATGTGGCGTATGTAAGGGTGGGGTATGAATTTAAGTCGTACTTTCCTCCCCCAGCTCCATGGAACTAAAAAAAAGATTGTTTACTTGACATGGCAAGTGACTGAAGTAAGTCAAAGTGCTTTGTTTTTGTGATATTTAATGCTGTTTTTGAACCTTACCCCCCTTCCCTCACCTCAATCAGTTATGTAATTTACTTGGCAAATAACATAAATGGATAATGACAAATACCTTAAAAGTATTCATATGATAATGTCGTGATCAGATTCATAAAACACCTTGAAGAAAATTAGAAGCCTTCAGACAAACAAGACTAACATAATTGACATTATTAGTATAGAGCTTAGTACATGTAATTGTTACTCTCCGTAGATGTCTCACGTATAATTGCTTTAATCCTGCAAATTAATACAACCTTATTATGTCAGACGTGATTTGTTAATAACATTGATTAATGTGTTTTATCTGAGGCAGACGATTTATATTAGACGTTGATACGTTCGTCAATCCCATTGATCTTTTCAAGTTACACGTCTAACAGAGTTTAGGTGCAGCAAATCCCCTTGTAATGACATTGATTACATCCTCTTCTGTCTTGACATTAGAATATGGATAATAGTTGAACAAATGAACACATGTACAAGCATGGTTGAAATTAACTATTGATTATCAAAGAAATATGATGCCCTAGAGAAAAAGTGGAGCTCTGAATTTGTTCCTGTCAATAACTTGTTAACTGCAGTGGTTGGACTTGTCCCCCCCCCCCCTCCCTGAGAGATTTAAAAATTGTGGGGGGGGGGATTTCTTTGAGATTTGAGAACTATTGCCCAGAAGATACCTTAGATAGCGCAAAATAGTTTTAATCCCTTTTAAATTCTAGGACCCCCCCCCTCCTTCTAGAGCTCCGTCTTTGGTTGACCGCGCTTCGCCCCTGACCTCTTTTAGTCGCCCCCCTGGAATAAATCCTGGATCCACCACTGTTTGTTTAATTTTTTTATAAAATGTGTACCCTGTATGTAAGTTTTATGTGAGTGCTCTGAATTTGTGCCTGTCCATAATGTAACATTTTGTATTTTATACTTTGTATATTGTGTATGCTATCCTCAAAGGATTTTTCAATGCAAAGCAATTTTATTCTTTATGTTTATAAACCATTGGTTACATTGATGAATTTGTATCTAAGAAGCAGTAGTCCCAATGTAACATTTGCGAACTGCCCAGCGTCAAGTTGTAGCATCGATTCTTATAATATTTTATTTCCATCTGTCTGAGAATCCCATAACCTACTTATGTGCTGAACTTTTTTACTGCAAACTGTACTCTTCCCCATTCTATACAAAAGTCTTTCTTTGTCTACATGTATTCCAGCATTAATCATTTAAGGGTTTGATCAGCCATGGTAAATTAGTCTGGACAATTCTCTCAACATAAGTCAATTAAATTAAAGAAATCTCAGAAGCAGGGAGACAAGTAGGATACATTTGATACATTTTGCTATTCACTGTTGAACTTTAGGCAATATTTTATAAAGGTTATTTTTTTATAAAGGTTTTTTTTTGATAAAGGTTATTTTTTTCCAGGGTTAGAAAAAAACTTTTAAAACATTGTTTTTATTGGTTTTTTTTTTTAATGTTCATAATTTGACAAATAAATGACAAAGGTGATTAAAACCAATGAATACATAGTTATATGATAGTAGTTACATGTTTGTCATCCTATAAATGAAGACAACCTTCCCAGAGTGAACAAGACCAAATGTTGAAAAGATTCTTTCGATGCTTGCTGACAGTGAAATAGCAGTCATCAAAGTTTTTACCAATTCTAGCATACCAATATCAGTATAGTCTTTTTTTGGAAAAAAGGATGGATTTCCACCAGGCCAAGCAAGGAGTTTTGGATACTAATTCTTCTTCAAATAGATATGGTTTAAAAATGTCAATTTGAGGTCTAAACTAAAACTAACTGTTTCCATTCCTTTGATCTTTACTACGGTACTGTGGTTTACGTAATATTTAGTAATACAGTACAATTTAAATACATAGAAATACACACATGAACACTAGAACTTCGAAAAGAAAATTATTTCATAATTTGACGATTACTTGACGATTTTTAAGTTTCAGGTAATTTTAATTTATAAAAAAAACACAAATCAGCGTTTTTTGGGGGTTTTTTTCAATTGTTTTAAAACAACCCAACCCTGTTTTTTTTATAAAATTCATTTGAATTGAAAATTCAATGTGTAATATAATGTTTTAAAACAACCCAACCCTGGTTTTTTTTATATAAAATTCATTTGAATTGAAAATTCAATGTGTAATATAATGTTCATTTCATAGTATGTTCATTATGATGTCACTTCAAATTTCAGTAAATCAGTCATTTTATTGACTTTACTTCTTAACTATTGTCAGTGGTTGTTGCAAGATAAATCCACCAAGAAGAGACAAATTTTTCTGTTTTTTCTGCAGATTCGGCCGACAGCGATCCCATCTTTTATGGTACTTTATTGAGTACATATGTCTATGGAGGATTTCTCAATGGACATATTGTTACAGCTGTTGTGTCAGTTAGAACATTATTCTTTGTAATTAATTGGAAACAAACCTTTAATCCTTAATAGGATTGTCATTCAGTAACAGAAACAATCTGATGAATTTATGTCTTTTAAACTCCATTCCATTTGATTAGGTCATTTAGATGGCACTTGAGTTATTTGTATGTACGCAGCTCTTCAAGTACTTCACAACATAGTACAGGAGTTTTCCTGTCTGTAAAATTTGAAAACACAAGGAATTTCAAACTCAATCTCTGAGAATTTCCTAATTTGTGCCTTTAAGTATCAATCTTCTAGTAAAGACGGATTGCTAAATTTCTGATTTAAAGGTTTCTTCCCAGTTTGAAAAAATAAATTTTGTTTCAGTATGGAAATCAAATACCAAAATAGTCTAATTAACATGTTCAGGTAGAATGTTTGTAACTGTTTAGAAAGTTTCAGCTAAAGATGTCTACTGTTTAGGATGTTTCAGCTAAAAATGTCTACTGTTTGAGAAATTTCAGCTAATGACATAAACTAGGTCATTTCTGGACTAACATGGTTTAATTTTATTTCAATAATTTTCTTGCGCTTAGGGGTCTTTAACAGTAGGAGGAAACCGGAGGACCCAGAGAAAACCTACGAGGTTGGACAGACGACCCTTCTCTCCTTGTCAAGTACAACCTGGGATTGAAACCACGCCAGTTGTCTCAATGACAGGCTTTATGATACAGTGCACGCACATGCTTACAGCCATCACCCCCCCCCCCCCCCCCTCAGGGCTATGTGACTCACTGCTATATTATCATTTATATAATAGACATGACTATTTTATAGCTTTCAATGAAAAGCACCAAAATAGTAACATATTTCAGCGATCTAGAATAATGAGAGAAGACCTGATATTGTGTAAAAATAATGTGAGCCATTACAGAGAACCACGATAAAGTTTAAGAAATAATAAGACGAAGCGATTCTTAGACAAATTCAATTGTCCAAAGGATGAAAACAAACAGTGCTGCATACTCGAATAATCAGTGAGCTAAAAGTTTGTTAAACCTCATTTGCAGCCTAGAAACTTCTTCATTCTAGCATTGCTCAAGTACCCACAGAAATACATTAAACATGTTAAGTCAATAAATGATGCAACATTATCTAAACAATTTATACTTGTTAATCTTCATTTCTAACCCAAATTATATCCAATATCTTTTCTTTTGGGAGGGGGGGGGTACACGTGGCTAAGTGGGTAGGCGCTGGCTCGCTAGCTTGGAGGTTGGGTGTTTGATCCCAGCATTTGCTGAGAAAGTTCATCTCGAGTTTCCAGCGTGGTGTCCCCTTGTCAGTGATGCAGAACAGCGTAGGCGTTCGGATGGCATGGAAAACTGAGGTCCTGTGTACACATCGGCGTGCACATAAAAGATCCCTTGACAGTTAGAATTTGGTATAAGAGTCGACGCTGCCCGGGCAAAAATTCCCCTCATAGTACACTGAATGGCGTATACCCGTCTTCAAAAAGTTCAGGTTAGGTGCAGAAGTGTAGGACATTAAACCTCATTTCATTTCATTTCCAATATTTTTTTATTCAACAATTAGTATAATTAAATGCTGTTTAATGACAACAAATCATTCTTTAATAAAAAGTTGATAAATGATACTATTAACCTGGTTATCAGTGACTAATTTCGTTCGTCTAACACTCTTCAGACTGATATGGGGGGGGGGGGCCTAAAGGTTAGCATGTGCATGCTGTACCATAAGGTCTGTCATTGAGTCAACTGGGCTTTCTCCAGTTTCCTCCCACTATTAAAAAAATAAAATTGAACCATGTGTTAGTTCCGAAATGCCCTAGTTTGTGTCTAGTTAAACCCCATTTCTCTCTCTCTCTTCAGTCTGATTGGCAGAGACTTTTATTTATATTCATAAATGCTGGTGGCTAAGAGGGAGGGGAGGGGCCACTAATTTTGCCTCCTAGTGGAGTCGGTGAATTTACTACCACGGTTGTATTGTACATAACTTGTGAACTGTTTAAATTCATGTGCTAGTATCATGTCTTTGATAACTAGGATTCCCTGTGTTGGATTGTTACATTGTTATTAATATTACATGCCATAACAGAAACAGGATACAAAGGTGTTAATTTAACATTCTACAGGCTCAAGTTAATATATGATTGACTTTAAATTTATACACAGTGTTTAAAATCATGAAACGAAGATGTCTATTGATTTTCAGCGATTTCTGATAATTACTGCCAGTGTTATGGCCCTTGATCACTTTAAAAACTCTTGTGGACGCTCTAGAGGCCAAAGTTGATATCCGATTGACTTTTACTTGATACACAGTATTCAAGATCATGAAACAAATAAGCCTTTTCATTTTCAACGATTTCCGATAATTACTGCCAGAGTTATGGTCCTTGATCACTTCAAAAACTCTTGTGGATGCTCTAGAGGCCAAAGTTAATATCAGATTAACATTAAATTTATACACAGTGTTTTAGATCATGAAACGAAGAAGCCTATTGACTTCAGCGATTTCCTATAATTACTGCCAGAGCTATGGACCTTGATACCTTCAAAAAATCTTGTGGACACTCTAGAGGCTAAAGTTATCATCCGATTGATTTAAGATTAATAAACAGAGTTTGTCTTAATATAAAAAAGTATATTGAATTTCAATTTAAATGTTTCCTATACTAAACTTTAGCATGGAGAGACCTTTATCAAAGCCAAACAAATTCTAATGATTTTCTGATGTAATTACGTAATGAGTTGTTACTTTTAATCAGATTTTAGTGTATTATAAATGTTTCATTACCGAAAAAAGTACAAATATGCAACAACTCTTGTTGACTGCCCGAACGATTTGGCTGCTGTTGGGGTATGTTTCGTTGCCTGGCAACCTATCTTTTTGTTTTATTTGGTGTTAGGTTTCTTTGATTAGTTTACTTGTCTGTCTTGAAAACCATCATGCAGGGTGTCTTCATATGTTACAAGTAAACTGTAGGTTATAACGTGTCATTCGTTTTCAACTCACAATTGCCCCAGTACTGGTAAATTGTGGGCAGCAAGTAAACTTAGTTTTGGCCCTATTGTTAAAATCCCTGAAAATAAAATGTAAATACTTGTCATTACATTTGTAAGATAAGATAAGATTGTACTGAAACATCCATTAAAGAGAACATACAATATAAACGTGTAAAATACTCATAAATATAATGATAAAACCAGATCAAGTAATAAAAATTATCGCAATTTTATAGGCAAAGTCTAAAAGGTATAATTTACACCAAGTTAGGTTAATGCTTGAATTAACACTAGATAAAAGGTTTTCATACTGTTGTTACATGTCTGCAACACAATTATGTTTTATTATATTCTCTGTGTTTAGATAATACTCTAGATCTTCTTTGTCCCTTTTATCATAAGTACCCTAATAAAATCTTCTTTCTTAAATATGTGAATATAATGGATTAGGAAATATGTCCTTAAACAGGCATTATGCAAGAACTAAATCTTCCTGTTGCAAGTCTTTCTTTAGGCCTAAATTGTTATATAAATTATATATTGTACCCCGTCCGTTTGTCCTGTCCGTATGTAACACTTTTTTGGGACACAATAACTTTCGTTCAGATTGAGGTACAATGTTTAAACTT
Source organism: Patella pellucida (assembly GCA_917208275.1). Taxonomy (NCBI): domain Eukaryota; kingdom Metazoa; phylum Mollusca; class Gastropoda; family Patellidae; genus Patella; species Patella pellucida. Next base: position 53,466,126 of record OU795039.1, on the reverse strand, counting down.
GGTGTTGGTATGTATTAAGTGAATGCCCTGGTGGAGTTCAAAGATGAACATTTTCTGCTTAGGATAAGCAGTTTAATTGGCTGATGCTTTGGGACACGATAACTTTGTTTCTTATTAATTGAGAGTGATGAAACTTGGTGTATGGTTTCATCACATCATTTTCGGCTCAGGGTAAGCAGAGCGATAAGCAATTTGATTGGTCGAGATTTTGGAACACAATAACTTTAGTTCTAATTAAGTGAGAGTGAGGACAGTTGGTGTATAGTTTCATTACATCAATACCATTTCTGCTCAGGGTAAGCGGAAGATTAAGCCATTTGATTGGTCGAGATTTTGGAACACAATAATACTCCTTCTAATTAAGGTAGGTGAATGTCTTGATGGAGTTCGATGATAAACATTGTCTGCTTAAGCAGAGATAAGCAATCTGATTGGTTGATGCTTTTGAGCATGATAACTTTGGTGTTAGTAAAGTGAGAGTGATGAAACTCTGAGTATAGATTCATTATATCATTACCATGACTAAGTTTGATAACTTTAATAGAGAGTGATGAAACTTAGTGTATAGTTTTTAATCAGTTTGATTGCTTGATACTTTTGAAAAATAAATGTGTTGTTAATTTATACGACTCGTGTATTTATTTTGGGATTTCGGTGGGGGGCATCAGCCTCACTGTTGACTTGTTTCGATTGGGTACTCACCCTGCTTGGGAGCCTCTCAGATTCCTCAATCTTCGTGAATACCAAGTGTTGCGCTACTGTTCACATGTCTGCATATAACATAGCTATAAATTCGGGAATTGTAAAGTAATCTAGCAACATCCAGATGTAAAATTGTTTCAGGAGCATGTTTTTCCTAAGGACATTATATTAACAAGAAGATTAACTATTGTCTCCATATAGATAAAGAGAAGGCCACCATCCACATTCAGTTATCAATTATTAATTGCATTTTGATGAAACTTTATATGTGACTGATCGAGACCATTACATTGCTAATAGAATTAATAATAACACTGAATCAAAGCATAGCCACTGCTCTGTATTTAATTAAATTTTGATTATTTTCAAATCTTCCATTATTAATTTCATGACCACTAGCATCTCTATTTATTTGACAACTTTGTTTTGCAGGAATTTTAAAGTAATGTTATATTATTATGTTCTTGTCTTGTAGGTATGATCATGCTTGAAATGTAGCCTTTCCAAACGAAATGTTAATAACTCCAACCTCATTTTTTATATGCCCACTTGGAAATGTAGAAACCCTTCATGACAAAATCTTATGGAATTGTAGTCATTCGTGGCAAAAGTTTTTAAGCATGCATATCTGGATGAGTTCCAATTTATGCAATCTAATACTAGAAAAACTTAGTGTATATTACACAATTCAATAACCCAGTCCAATTATCCAGTTAATTCCCACTTGTTTATATGATTTTAAACAGCACAGTCAAATGGGTTAGAAGCCTAAGAGTCTATTCAAATCAATCTGATTAAAACACAGATCCTATTTCGTTTCGTTTTTTATAGTTCAAAATTTTGTTTTACTTGTCTTTACTACATTAGGATTTGGAAGAGTTGTTATAAAACTTGTGTTCTGGATAGTGTAAGGGATTAGCCGATGAAACGGTCTGTCACAGCAACTTTTTGGCATTATCCGGGCGAAATATAGGGTAAACCTCTAGAAACATCGATGCTGATTGATTAATCGATGTCTTACGTTTGACCTCTGACGTGAACTTACGCTATAACTTGTCAGATCTTCATGTAGTGTAGGCCATTGAAAGTATAAAAAATCGAAATGAAATATAGATCTGTATTTTTTTAATCAGATTGTATTCAAATAAGTATCTTATATAAGGCCATTCTTTAGCTGTCTCTCTGTTCATCATTAAAGAGAAGCAGTTGCTCCGGTGATACAGCACTGTGCCGGACCATCAAAGACCCATTTCCTGCTCTGGTCCCTGATGACTATATAAAAATAAGTTCGAACTGAATAAAACTAGAGGCTTCATGAGAGAATTCTGGGACGGCTACTCACCAGATTTCTAATTTAATTTTAATGTGATAATACTGATAATTTATCAAATTATTTATGGTTAAAATTATTCAAGTTCTATGTATATTTACAGTCAGGAAGAAGCACAGAAAATTGATGAAGAATTATTTGATGAATATGCATTTAGTGTTGATCAGTTGATGGAATTAGCAGGCTACAGCTGTGCTATAGCTATATCAAGAGTAAGTACTTTAGGGTTTTTTGCTCTCAGTGTTTTGAGATAATTTTGTGATTGACATCTCTAATCACTATTTCAGTTAAATTGTAGGTATAAGTTGGACCCACCCGTAACAAACGTCCACTGCTCTGTTTATGCTCATGTTAATTTTAAGAATTATTGAACGAAATATATTTACTGTTATCAGTCATTTGAGAATAGCATACATGTACTTTGATATGACACAATGAAATTTTGAAATTCATGGATGTGGGTTTGTATATTTAAATGTTGAAAATAAGCAATTGTACCATTTGTCTGTTTATGAAATTTATCTAAATCTTTAATGCAGTCGGTTTTTTTTTTAAAAAACAAAGTAATAAATGTTATATTTGTAGTGTTATCCCAGAGACCTGATGACAAAAGACAATGGTGCAGTTTTAGTTTGCTGTGGTCCTGGTAATAATGGTGGCGATGGTTTGGTTTGTGCCAGACATCTTAAACTATTTGTAAGCAATTCATAAATACTTGAAGCTTTTCACACATGGATCATTGCACTTGTTAATGACCAACCAGTCTTCTATATACAAGAGATTAGCGTATAGATTCCCTTTCCTCTAGGATAGAATATTAAGCATTTAGTCGCTTCAGTCTCAAAGTCTGCCTGATATCCTCACATTATTTCATATAATTATTCTACAACACTAGCGGTAAATGAAATTTCGCCCCCTCACATTTGCAACAGCCATCATCCTCTATAACATAACTACCCCATCAACCCAGATCCCCCACATGGGCGCAGTGTGGCCTTTGAAACTGGACATACCAAGGCATGTAACAGGGACTTTTGTACAGATCAATCTATTAACTACTGAGTTTGACTCATCGATTACAGATTAATCTATTAATACACAGTATTAAAAAATAAACAAACTCAGTATAGTTAAAACTGTTATACTAGTACACATTAAATACAGATTGATCAATTAACTAAACTGAGATGATTTTAAACTGTTATACTAACTTATACTACTACCATCCATACAAAGATTGATCTATAAAACTCTGAGATGATTTTCAGCTGTTATAATGGTACTCATAGAATGCAGATTGATCTATTAAACTAGACTGAGGTGATTTTAACCTGTTAAACTAGTACTCACTGAATGTGAGTGAATACAGATTAATCAATTAGTTAGATTGAGTTGATTTTAAACTGCTTGTAGTCACAGAATACAGATTGCGATCTACCAAATAGTGAGATGATTTTAAGCAGTTTAAACTAGTACCTTACTCACAGAATACAGATTGCAATCTACCAAATAGTGAGATGATTTTAAGCAGTTTAAACTAGTACCTTACTCACAGAATACAGATTGCAATCTACCAAATAGTGAGATGATTTTAAGCAGTTTAAACTAGTACCTTACTCACAGAATACAGATTGTTGCTAACTAAGCCATGTTCATGTTCAGATCGTGGGGACTTCATTTCTAAAACAATTGTTAGTGTATGGTATGTCATGGCTCAAATGTATGTCATATCAATTCTAGCATGTGCCACAGAACCTTAACAATGGTTCATAGTCCCCAAGGCAAAAATATGGTGTTGGGAGATTGTAATTGTGGATAGAAAATTACTCCCTATTGATATGAATTTTGGTTATCTACATATGACAATGTTTTATATTTTCAGGGATACAAACCCTCCATTTTCTACCCAAAGCAGCCAAATAAACCATTATTTAATAATTTACGACTACAATGTGAAAGGATGGACATGCCTTTCTTATCATTCTTCCCTTCTCATCCAGAACTAATAACTGATTCATATAACCTGGTAATAGATGCACTGTTTGGCTTCAGTTTTAAAGGTCCAGCACGGCCAGAATCAGCTGTTATTTTAGATAAACTAAAAGCTATTCAAAATGATGTTCCTATCTGTAGTATTGATATACCTTCAGGTATGTGGTATATGTCACATTTTATTTGTATGTATATTATCATCACCTACATCTGTCAACAGTCATCCATCACTCTTGAAACTTGAAAAATAGGTCTCCCAAATATCTTGCTTCCTTAAAAAATTGGCATGTATCGGACTGTAACTTCATTGATTATGGCGCCTGATTATACAAAACTGTTTGTGTATATCACTGTTACATCGTAATGAAGGTTGAGTTTGAATTAAGTGAAAATCTGACCAAAACGGACGGACAAAATGGCCACCACTTGTAGGAGAATAGTGTAAAAATATCTTATATCAAGGTTGTGGACCCTGTACAGAGCTTTGATGCAACTTGAAATGCATGTTTATAACCCAAAGATCTTGGTTCCATTTGATTTTTGCGCATATCAAAATGTAACTTCATGTATTATGGCCCTTGATTGTAGGAAAAATCAGGGGGGGGGGGTGTAGAGGGCCACGCTTCGACCTCTAGCTGGCGGCAACATTCTTTCCTCCCACTGCTAAAGACCCCTACGCACAAGCAAATTATTTAAATAAAATTGAACCACATGTTAGTCCCGAAATAACCTAGTTGTGTTGAGTGGACGTTAAACCCCATTTCTCTCTCTCTGTAGGAAAAATCACATTCTGTTTAGCTTGATCTCTATCCAACTCTTGTACGTGGGCGTATCCTTAGCTAATGATGGTTCAGTTCAAATATTGTAAAAGTATGTAATACCAAGGTTATAGACTGTCTAGAAATTAGTTTTTATCCGATCTTGATGAAACTTAAAATATATGTTAATAGCCAAAAATTCCTTTCGATATTTATGCATATCGAGCTGTAACTTGATTAGGGCCCTTGATTGAACCAAAAATCGCTTTTTTGTTTAGGGGCCATCCATAAAGTACGTACACTTGAATGGGGGGGGAGGGGGTCATTGGCAAAACGTATGAACACTTGAGTTTTTTTGATTTTTAACTCTAATTTTGGGATGTGCGCACTTCCCTCACGTTCGACGCGTGCTGCTTTCCTGATATTATTGTTATATAGTCATTGTATATGTATCAGTATAGATATTTTCACAACGGTATTCGCTGGCTCAGATGGCTTTTACTTGCGATTCCCGGTCCCAGGGTTACACACTAGTTAAAATCGGTTTAATTATATATCTGAATCCTCCTGATTTATACGATTGTTTTCCCGAAATTGCGTACAGACATACAGGGAGGGGGGGAGGTTAAGCGTACAGAGGGGGGGGCTGAATTTTACCCATTTTGAGCGTACATACTTTATGGATGGCCCCTTAGCGTAAATTGTTACCTGTCCATCTCTTGCAAAATGTGAGCATACATGTATCTTGCCTGGCAACTGCTGGTTTACCATATGAACAACCAACCAATTAAAATTTCCTGTACACTTATATATATGAACCATACCTGTTTGTAAATTTGGATGGGTACTTACTTACACATTAAGATATTATAAAAGAACCAATTATTGACAAAATATTGATTATGAATTATTGTAGGATATTTCTGCCTCGGGTTATATTATTTATTAAGCGTAATGATAGTAATCAGTAACATATAAATATCCACAAGGTTTATTATGACAGGAAAATACCGGTATACTGATCTGAGTCCTCAGAAGAAAAAATATTTCCACTGGCATGCATAATGCTAATTTGGAGAGAGAAGCGAGGGTGGGTGGTAGGCAATGTCAAAATACAGGTCATAATATATTCCAGATATCATATTACATATCAGTGAAAAGCAGGTTCATGTATTCTCTTATATTCATTATTTGTTGGGCACAATGATTATACTTTTTTTTTTAAAAAGGATTAATGTTAATAAGCCTGTGCTAAAATTTAGAGAAAAGGGGGGTGGCGAGGGTTTAAAATGTCAAAATACAGGTCTTAATACCAAATTTCAGTTATTGCATTATACATCACTGGAAAATAGGTTTCTATGGCTCTTTGAATCGATCAGTTATTTCCTGGCAAATTCATCAACACTTTAGAGAAAGAAATGTAAAATGGGATGAGGGAAATGACAAATGTAGACACATCACAACAGCTTTTCCCCAAAATACATTTGGCACATTGTATTTGACTTTTAAGAGGCATTTAGACTTGATCATTGCCGGTATTAATTGAAAACACATTAAAGAGAAGAGCATTTAGTATTGGAATGAATGAATGAAATGGGGTTTAACGTCCTACGCTTAAGCACCTAACCTGGGCTAATTGAAGACGGGCATACGCCATACAGTGTGCTATGAGGGAAATTTTTGCCGGGGCAGCGGCGCTACGGCCTACTCTTATATCGAATTCCAACTGCCACGGGATCTTTTACATGCACTCCAATTTGTACACGGGACCTCGGTTTTTCGTCCCATCCGAACGACTAGGCAGCTGTCCTTGTCAAGCCCTCCTTCTGCATCACTGACAAGGGGAAATCACGCCGGAAAATCGAGATGAACTTTCTCGGCCAATGCAGGGATCGAACACTCAACCTCCAGGCTAGCGAACCAGCGCCTTATCCACTGATCCCCTCATTTAGTATTGGAAGCAATACCCTTCCACCTCAAATCATTTAATACTATCTTAATTTACAGATTAATGTATTTATTACAAACTACCTGCGATTTGAGGGGCATGTTCGAGTTTTTCAGCAGGGGAGTGTACAGAGTACAGGGTGGAGACATCAAGTTTGGGGGCATTACCAAAGAATTTTATAAAATCAAGTACATTACAACAATATTTCTGTTGATTTAGGTGAATACATGTATAAGATTCAAGTGAAATGGTGGGGAACATCCCTCAAATCTTGCAACCCAACAAGGTTTTACTCACTGTCATGTCATGTCTTCTTATATTCAGAGATATCATTATGCTTCTTTAATTTTTCAGGGTGGGATGTGGAAAATGGAGACCCAGATGGAATTCAACCAGAACTACTTATATCCTTGACGGCGCCTAAATTAAGTGCAAAACTCTTCAAAGGCAGATATCACTATCTTGGAGGCCGATTTATACCCAAAACGTTAGCTCAGCGCTACAGTCTCAACTTGCCACCTTACCCCGGTACTGATTGTGTTGTAGAATTGAAAACACAAGTTGAGGAGCCAAAAGAATCCTGAATTTCTTGAGACTATTTAATACAATGATGGTATTATATTATCAAAAATAAATTACCAAGAATAATGTTTGTTGATTCTCTTGTATTATATGTAATTGAAGGATTTTATATACTGCATAGTTGATCTCAATGAAACAGATTCTAATTACATTAAATTATGCTATTATATTTTTAAACAAGCCAACAGTGAGGCTGATGTCCCCAGCCATACCGGTAATCCCAAAATAAGTAGATGTCACTCATTAACTACCCCTCTATTTTTCTTTTCATAAAGCATTGAGCAATCAAATAGCTTACCACTCTTGTTTAGCCGGGGCAGTAAATTTAATTACGACATCACCTACACAATGTTGGAATACTCTACCTTATTTAGAAGTAATTTTATAGTGTTCCAAAAAGTGTGGACAAACAGACTAACCCATTTTAATATACCGGTAGTCTCAAGTTTTCTACGAAAGGCAGGGAACGATTAGTACTACATAATTTCTTTTATTAATTAAAACTACCGGTAGTTTTGAATATAATTTTTCACACCTGCTGACAGGAGATCTATACAAATAAATATTCTTAGAGTTTGAATACATCCACATTCGACAGAGTATTCTGGCTGATTTATTTTGTCCATTGCATTTGTCAATTCACAATCGGTAAGAAAGAACCACATAATCTGTCTGTTAAGATTTTTGCTTGTTCAAACTAATGCTTAAGATACAGATCAATAGAAGAAACAAACTACAAATCAATGATTTATCTTACAGTGTTCATTTTGACATTTAAGTCTTGTGGACTATGGTATATACAGTACAAAAGAGTTGGCTTTCCATGGAACATTTAAAAAAAAGATAGTTATTTTCCCTTTAAACTTGTGAATGTGATAATGGACAGATGTTCATCATTATACTGCATGACAGATTCTTACATATCGGTAACAGAAAAGGTTATTTAGCACTTGTTTGCTATGCTTGATTAACAACAGGATCACTGTAAATATGAACTCATCAATATTTAATCTATTTCTGTAGATGGAGGCAATTTTAATCATGATAAGTACAGTGCAAACATATAACAATAACATCCAAGGTACTAGAATTGAATATAATTCTGATGTTCTAGATGTCATAATTAAGCCGATTATGAATATTGAAAGTGCTGAGGCAGTGAGAGAACTTAAATTAGTTTGTAAACTTTACAGCCTCGCTGTATTCTCTTTTTTTATTGTCCATTTGAAATGTGTAATCTATAATTTCCCCCCCCCCCATCTTTAAGAGAAAACATGGCAGTCATGGGTTCAGTCAATACCATGACTAGTATCTTCAATTATCAGCATTTTCTGTTATCAATAAGTCATAGCCAAATGGTTCCTTTATAAAAAATCTTATATACAAGTAATTAATGAGTGTCATCTTTTTTATTTTGGTATTTATGTGGCTTTGTTAGTTTATATGTTGCTTCACTCACAAGATTATACTGATTACAGTTATCAAAGAACTTGGTTTACCATACTCGAGGAATCCATTGTTTTTCATCAGCATCTGTTAGCAAACTGACTTCGGCATCGCAATTACAATTTTGAATATATAAAGAAATGAACTTTCCCATATTCAAACTTCGATCATTATGCTCCAATTTTTTTACTAGCACTATTTAATTTAATAGGCCGTAGATAAATATGCAGTTCGAACACAAGAGACAATGCATTTAATTTAGAATAATGTCCCTACTCTTGTCTATAGGAAGTTGCATATAGATTATGTGATGAAACCGTTATAAAATTCCAGGATTGAAACATACCAGGTGAATTTACTAAGTACATGAATAACAGTTTTAAAATCACAGGACACCTGCAAGTTGCATAATACGGAGTGAGCAGATGAAAATAAAAAAAAGACACATATTTACATAAAAGTTATATTTAATAAAACCATCGACAAGAATTGTACATGTATTTGTAAAAAATGTTACTTTAAACATGTACATCTACCAAGTTGCAGTAATTTAAATGTCAGTAATTTAAATGTTTGTCATAATAGTAATTGATACGAACATCAAAAATATAAATCACAATTTCTTGTTCAACAGACACCAGTATTCCCCGAATTCTCAATCTAAGCCTAAAATGGTATCTTTATTGCTCCAGAAAGACATTTAAACATTTATGTTTGCTTGTACCAACTATACAATATCATGAGATTGTGTAGTAATTGTTTATACAGACACCTAAAAAGCACATGATATATTTATGTAACTGTAGCTTTTATACAACACACAGATCAATGTTATTTAGCATCTTTGACCTAATTATATTGATTAATGTACATGTATTTAATTTAATTTCGTTAATGCATTATTGCACATCCCAATTATAAGTTTATATTATTATGGTAAACAGTAGTGGTTTTATTCCATTCATAAATAATAGTCGAAGTAAACATCATTATTTAATAATTAGTTTTTTTTACTATTTAGTTATTAATTCTGCCATCATATCAAAGTAATATAACAAATATCAATACTTAATGATATATACATAACAATAACAATATACATAACAATAACAATCTTTATACATATTATCCACATGATAAAATTTTATAGTATAAAAATAATTATCAAATAAATAATTTAATATATGTGGTATATAGATATATAGAAAAACAAATATTTCAATTTGTATATTATTATGTATAATTTGATCATGTTGATTTATGAAATAGATGAAAATCACATGTATATATAAACATTAGCCTGTTAGGTTGTAGCCATTTTGTTATCTTTATCATGTAGTTTTGTAAAAGTACGCAGTGGACAGTTTGTTTTTACATGTATGTTCAGTATTTTCAAATAAAAATTCTAAAGTAACTAACAATGTTTTGTGTTTTGTTTATTATACACCCAAATTATTTTGTGTAACAATCACTGGGAATGATCTTGACAGATTTTATATAGGCCATTAGGGATTATTCCTTGGGTCTCGAGGAAGAATCCTATAGATCTGAAAATCAGTATGTTTAGATTGCTGAAACCCAGTAATCTCCTAGAGCAATTTTGATAAATATCCCTCGGAAAAATGCCTATTGGAAACAATTTATTCAGGTTTGTAAATTGTACATCTAATCTTACCTCTTTTTCTTTGTTTTAAAACTTTAATCCGCTACAAGACACAGTTTACAATCTTTTTGTCAGTATTTGTTCAATACAGTAGAACCCTTCTTTCTCTATGCCCCACAATATCCAGAGGATTAATCTTTTCTTGTGAATCATAATTATTATTTGTAAATTTGGAGTAATTTAAGAAAGACAAAAATAATTGTAATGGTGAACCAAATGAAATTTATGTGTTTCAACATTTTGTCCTAAATTTATGCGAAAACCTCTGTGGGTTTTAATCCTGGCAATGGATAGGCAGGGCATTATTCACGTATATGATTATCACATTCAACTCTAATTAAATCTACATTTCTTTCTTTAAAAATAACATCTAGAGAGGATTCAAGAACACTATTTATTCCACGTATCTGATTAACTACTTTCGCTGCCCATATAAAATATTCCTGAACCCTTTCTTCACTCCATCCTTCTGGTGTTGCATGATTTAAATCTCTCAAGTTATAAAGTTTATCAGCCAGTTTCACCAACTTTGCACTAGGGCTGGCCTTTGCAGCATGTAAAATCTGCAGTCTTTTACGTTCTTGTTTTGATAAGGTTTTATCATCAGAAACTTCTGCTACAATTGCTGAAAACCAGAATTTCAATCATGTAGTGTACAAAACATTTTGCTCAATAAATTAGTTGTGATCTAAAATCCTTTTGAACAAACGTGTATAAAATGTGTTTAAACACACATCGATAATAATGTCCATAAAATAAAAAAGAAGAAAATTTGCTAAATATCGACTCATGAAGGAAAGTGGATTTGAATGCAATTAAAAAACACATGGTAATCCCAACATTAGCCAGGCAACAAAAAAATATGCCAAACAGCAACTTTGTAGTCGGTGGCCATTTTGGAACACTGACAATATTCTAATATTATTGACATACATTCAAAAGATCAGAATTGTAGACAACCTACACAAATATCATAAAGACAGGGTAACAATTCATTGGTATTCAAAAAGTATCATAACTCAAATAGCTAGAGTTCAAAATCAAAAGGATTCTTCTTCTAAGTAATATCACTAAGTTTGGCCAACAAGGTCTAATGGGTATCCGTCTTTTATAAAGAAATTGGTTTTAAAAAGTTAACAAAGGGGCATAACTCCAAAAATAAAAAAATCTTTAAAATAAAAAAAATCCAACACAGACTGCACAAATTTCAAATGATTTGAAAATAATTGTAGCTTCTAGAATCTCAACTAGGTTTTAAAACAATAAATCTGAAATTGTTGAATATCAAAACTCTTAAACTTGTTTCATTACTACAAAGGAAATTACAGGTATTGAAAATAAATAGGATTTATACTATACCCAAACAACCAATACAAATTTAATAATTATTTGAGAGCAATTCCGGTTATGTATGTTTGTCCAACCTCTTTTGAGAAATGTAAGTGTGTTGAGGAAACCCCTATAACATCCTCATCTGGAGTGTTCAATAGAAATGTTGACTGACAATGGACAGGAGTGACGGTTGAATTGATTTAACAATTTACCTGCAACTTCCTCCCCAAATTCTTGTTTAAGTTCATCTAATGTTGTATCTGTATCTTCTATAGTGTCATGTAAAAGAGCTGCCTGAAGTACATATTTATTTTGTTTACATTAAATGTTAAAACAGGCTAACTGTTCTTACTTCATTCGTGTAGGAAGTCAGATTTATTTATTGTGATATAGTACATTGATCTTAAAATTAAAAAGATAAGTTAAGTTTCCAGGCAACGAAACATATGCCCACAGCAGCTAAATCGTCCAGGCAGTCAACAAGAGTTGTCGCATATTGTTGCTTTTTTTAGTAATGAACAATTGTACAATACACTGAAATCTGAAAATCATTAGAATTTGTTTGGCCTTTATCAAGTTCTCCTCCATTCTAACGTTTAGTATACAAAACAATATATCATGGATTTAGCTGTTCAAATTATCAAAATTCAATATACTTGTTCGTCTCAAGAGCTTAAGCCTCTAGAGCGTCCACAAGATTTTTTAAAGTGATCAAGGGCCATAACTCTGGCAGTATTTATAGGAAATTGCTGGACATCAATAGGCCACTTCATCTCATGATCTTAAACACTGAAAATCAATAGGCTTCTTCGTCTCATAACCTTAAACACTGTGTATATTAAAGTCAACCGGATATTAAACATTGGCCTCCAGAGCGTCCATAATGTTTCTTGAAGTGGTCAAGGGCCATAACTCTGGCAGTATTTTTCTGAAATTGCTGAAATTCAATAGGCCTCTTCGTCTCATAACCTTAAACACAGGGCTTGACAAGGACCGCTGTCTAGTCCTTCAGATGGAACGAAAAACCAAGGTCCTGTGTACAGTAGTGTACACATTGGCGTGCACGTAAAAGATACCTTTGAAGTTGGAAACTACTTATTCCAGTATAAAATGGCAGCACCAGAAAAATAATTATAAGGCCTACTCACTTGCAATATATTTAAATCTGTTATTCCAGCTTCTTCTGTTAAGATATATGCCACACCTGAAGCAGATAAGATGATGTGAAAAGTATTAAAAAAAAAAACCCACTCTACTTGCACAATACCGGTACCTTGATAGTCATGAAGTTTGTAATGAGTGATTTCAAATGAGAGTTTCTTCACCAAACAGATAAAATTTAAGAAGACAGCCTCCATCTACTGAGCTAAAAATTATTGTTGCATTGCTGGCAACAAAGCTGCTGGTGGACATGTTAACTTGCCTGTGATATAATACATGTATATCTTTTGCATACTTTTTACACGATATATAAAGCCCAATGCTGTTTAAAGGCCTAATCCTGATATTTGTTTTGGGAATAAAACTGCTTAATTTTGTGTTAAAATCCCTTAAAATATTTGAGTCAAGGGCTGAGCAACTACTACAGTGTTAATGATACGTTTTCAAACGACTTAAATCCGTAAGTCTTAATCTCGAATTTGAGACCGGTGCCCCAAGGTGTATTTTGTGGTATCTGGATTAAACCAAACATTTTTTTATAAAAATAATGTGTAGTTGAAATTTGCCTTTCTCTATCAAGTACGGCACATGGGTTTTTCACTGCATAACCCACTCAAGTAACCGTAATCGGTTAAAAGGTCACCCAACGAAACAATTGACCCGAAATCTTAAAAGGGTGACGTGTCCGGATAAGCAGTTTTGGCGTTCACGCCCAAACGACTCAATATTTTGAGTTGAAGTTTTGAGACAAGGTAAATACACCAGTCCACTATATTTTGGCGTTTTATTTTCATACATTCTCAGACTTTTATTTTTGAGCGCCTGTTTAATTCGCGATTGTCCTTTTAAGTATATAAGTAAGGCACCATCAAAATTTAGATGGGGATAGCCACCAACGACCCAGAATATTCTATCTGACCATTATATTTTGTCTTACGCTGTATCAAAAACAAAATTGCTACGTTGGTGCGATTTTTAAACCCTCGCATACTACAATAAAGATATATGAAAATTTTGCAAAATTTCACATCCTCTGCGGACGATAGAAACCTGCCAGCACCATCATCTGTAACTGCAAATGTAACTAACGTGACGAAATTTATGACGTAGCTGGCTTTTTTTCGCACGTACACAGTGACTGGCCATTTTGCGCAGTAATTCCAGCCAGAATTTGGCTATTTTGTTAAAATTGCTATAAAGATTTAAAATTTTTTTTAGAACTGAAATAAAATAACTATTAGTCTTATCCTCACGCTAAAAACATTAAAATAATTGATTGTGTATATCTGAAATAGACCCGACCTAAACACAAAATAATTCCAAGATGTCAGCGCCCATGAGTGAAAAGTTTCGGGACGCTATACATTTTCAAAGTCGAAGTTAGGAGTTACAAACTTAAATTTGAAGGAAAAACAAGTGGAGGGATTACATGCTTGTTATGAAGGTCACGACTGTGAAGCTGTGTTACCGACATATTATGGAAAGGGCCTGATTTTTCAAATTCTCCCATGGATATTACAAAAGAAATACAAGGAAGAGTGAAGCCATGATTGTTATTGTTAGTGCGTTGACAATGACCTGCGACCTATAGACCACGTGATATGAAAACATGTTGATTGACTGGCTCGGAGATCACTTCTCCACAGGTAGCGTGTCTCAGATGTTCAGAATGCTGTTACTGTTGTGTAAAATCTTTTCTCGTGTCCATTTAAATTGATTCCGAGAGATTATCTACCATTAAAATATGGGTTCTGTTTTCTTACAATAGTGAGAGTGCCAAAATGCAGGTAGTTTATAGAATTCCTAAGTTCAGTCGCAACAACGCATGATATTTGGTCAGTAGTGGGGGAGAGGGTCCTCTTATTTTATTTTTAAACATCAAAGTGTCAATGATGATTAATGGTGCACATTCAGGCGTGGAAATAATAGATTAAGATTGTACCTGTCTGACAAAATGTCAGGCACTGATGAAATAGTACCTGACATTTTCAACTTAGTGCCGGGCATGTATTAATAATATCATTAAAAAAGACAAATCAGGGCCGGACAAAATGACATGCACCACAGGGTTTGTGACTGACAAAGCCTGAATCTGTGCCTGACAATGTCAGTGACAGAGCAGCACATTTGAGGCTAAATATATCATTCAATTTCATCAGTCATATCTCCTGTTACATTATATTGTTAATTAGGGGGAAGTGAAAGGGGGGACTGGAAATTTATAATCTTTAAACGGAATACCAGTCCAAAAGTTCCACAGACTTGATATTTAAAATTTGTGCATTATTCAGCATTCTCTTATGATCAGACAATAATATAAACCATTCAGCACCACCACCTGTAACTTTAAAAGGGTTGCTTAAAATCTTTAGTTGTGCTCCTTTTGGATCTGATTCCGAGCGACTTACTACTGATGATATTTTTGTTTTGCTTTCTTACTTAAATGTTTAATAATCAATTTGAGTAGGCCTATATTAGTTATTGTCTAAATATTCAAATGATTATCAGTTCAGTAGCTTTAAATTTCTAACTACTATAAGTAAGTACATGTAGTAATAATGATTTACTATGAGATCTAAGTCAGAGAGAACTAGGCAGCACGATTTACCAAAATCCAACATTATATCAACTCTATAGTCTATTATATTACACAATACCGCCCAGGTATACCGTTCTTTATGCCAAATTGGCATTTTTCGTAATGTTTTTGATTAAAAAATGTCCCCTGATTACACCTTCTACACATGCCTGAAAATCGATGGGAGGAATAACTGAGGTCCTGCGTACACATTGGCGTGCACGTAAAGATCCCTGGACGGTTGGAATTCGACATAAGAGGGAGAGTATGCCGTAGTGCCGCTGCCTGGGCGAAACTTCCCTTATATACATGTAGCACACTGTAAAGCTTATAAATGCCTGTCTTCATTAGCCCAGTTCGGAGAAGAAAAACGTGTTTGTGGACGTCAAATTTCTGAAATTTTCTTGGGTGGGGGCCTCACATGGTAAGCTCCGCCGATTCGCCTCTCTTAGATGACTAATGCCCCTGTCTTTTACCCAAAATTTTTTCAGGCATTTCAATTAAGGTTCTGCCCCTTAACATTCATCAAGCCTGACAGTTTATTTAGCATAGAAAACTTATAAATTATTGTGATATGAGTTTTAGTTGGTTACAATTTCAAAATTGCATTTTTCTTGTAGAGTATATTTTTCAATTTACAATCGCAACATTTTAGTCTCTATAATTTATTGAGACTAAAATGTTACGATTGTAAATTAGAAATTACAATTTGGAAAAAATAACTTTATAATTATTTTTTCAAATAATGAATGAATGAATAAAAGGGGGTTTAATGTCCTACGCTTCTGCACCTACACTGTAACCTAGGCTAATTGAAGACGGGCATACGCCATACAGTGTGCTATAACTATAACTATTATAAGGAAAATTTTTGGCCGGGCAGCAACATAATTCCAACTGCCACGCGCACGCCAATGTGTACACAGGGACCTCGGTTTATCATCCCATCGGAACGACTAGGCAGCTGTCCTTGTCAGGCCCCCGTCTGCATCACTGACGAGGGAAACACGCCTGAAAATCGAGATAAACTTTCTCGGCCAATGGAGGGACCTCCCCCTACATGTATTTTCAAATACCGTAAATTATTCAATTATTGTCTTTAATTATTAAGTTGAAATAATAGTAGATTTTAGTAAATCCTGCTGTACCGATGAGAACAAGCTATTTAACACATGTTAAAGCCAGACGACAAATTAAATGGGTTTTTTAGTATTAGGAAGTAAAAAATAGCAAGACTCATATATATTCTTCAAATTAAAATACAAACATCATCGAAAAATGAAGCACCAACCACCACTCGGATTGTTACCAAATGAAGAAGAGTGCATCTACAATGTATCCAAAATTACTAAAACTCCTTTTTCATAAAACCAGTGAAAAACTGGAACACCTCATTGAAGGAATCGCGACTGCAGATTTTACATAAGACGAGGGCTTCGCTTCATCATTGAAACCCTTCAAAACGTCAGATGAGTAGGCCAGGTCGACTTCACAATTAAGTCCTACTGTCATTCATGCGTACCTATTGGGTGATTAATGTAGGGAGTTTTTTCTGGGTCTTTTCTTCTTTGAAATCTGTGTTTAATCGCAGAAAAATGCATGCATTTTATAAGTTCTTTACAATTCATTATCCAGAGAAGTGAGGCGATTATTAATATCAGATCTTACAACTTCGTCGTGCGATAATGCTCAAGTCACGTGTCCAAGAATTTAGGGTACGACCATTGCATTTTTAGGGTTGTTTAGGATTTCATGCACAAAGTTTACTTTAAATGTTCGAATAAGAGAATCCCCAACACTGTTTCACCGATTAAAACTTACGAAAGGGATATTAAACTGCCATATTTTGAACGTTTAATGTGGTCATAAAAATATCAGAATTTTACTGTATATCCTGTTCTCCCTATTCTCTTAGTCTATTGCTCCCGCCAAATCCCACATCTCGCGGGAGTGATCGCGGGAACATGGCCGACTACAAAGAATTTACATCGATGTGATTAAGTTTAACGTGAAATAGTGATCTGTTTTAAGTTTAATACGACAAAATGAAACGGTAAAATTGCAGATAAGCAACCTAGTTCAATAATCACTGAGTTTAATGCACTATTGTTTGGGTTACTGCACACATTTCACCAAGAATTATGTTGTACTGACTCGATTTGAAGCCATTTTCTTAGCATTTGCATCATTTTTTAAAAAGACAATTTAGGATCTAAACACGGCCTGGTGTTTGGCTATTAATTTTTAATTAAGTTACGTTTGGATTAGGACAATCCAAACTATTTACTTGTTTGTGACATTGTTATCTTTATGTGTTAATTTTTTGCATCGACAAAAAGTAGATCCAAAAACAACAAAATGACTGAAAAGATCCAATACAAACCTGGTGACAAGATCTTTGCCAAGATGAAAGGCTACCCACACTGGCCAGCCAGAGTAAGTAACTGTTTCTGTTTTTGGTTATTATTTAATTTTGTCATCTATATTCCTATTTACAACAGAAACTTCATCCAAACACATTCATCCTCTGGCCATGTTAATGTTACCGGTATTCATTATATTTTTACGTAGTGGATATATAGCCGTTACCGTTATCCTATTTACTAACGTTATTGTACCGTAAATCGCAATGACATATATATACATCATGTGTGATTGGTTAAATATCAACTTCCGTTCGACATGCGCAGTTGTGCGACACTTCCGTTCGACATGCGCAGTTGATATATTCCACAAGAACGGTAACTTCGTCTTTCAAGTTTGGCGCAGAAGCACGGTTTTACGGGAAAAAACGTAAACCACTGACCGTATTGGTACTTAAATTAAAAACCAAAATCCACAGAAATGAGGCCTTGACCGAAATAGAATAATTTTCTACAATTTACATTTATTATTTTATTTTCTTTTAAAACTAATTCTCTGGATTCTACCGTAGAAATCCAAGTATGGCTATTTCGTCCTATATAAGAAACGGAGAAAGTGGAAAGGTTAGACAAAGAACGAATGGTGGTTAGGGTAATGGTTTGGGTTAGGTTTTGGGGTAGGGGTAGGGTCATGGGTTAGGGTTCGGGTTAGGCATCATTGCAAAAGCGAAAACTGCTAGGTCCACGGATCAGAGAATTGCGCATGTCAAACGGAAGTTACGTGCCGTTTACGGTTAAATATCCACTGCCATTTTTCAAACCTTTAAGCGTACAAAATTGAAATAATGCGCTACAAAAGCGAACCTCTTTATTATATTGACAGAAATCTGACCTTCTATCCGTATATAAATGCATACATTGTGTACCAGACAATATATATTTAAAAAGTAGAGGAATGCAATGCCTTTTGAAGACTTGATTTTGCCTGCACTCGATTCGGCTTGTTCAACAATTTGTAATGCCAGGCAATCAAACCTCTGTCGAATTGCACCTATTCGGTTTTCAACCAATTCGACTGATCCAGCTGTCAACTTGTTCGTTGGCAACCTATGCAAAACAAAGGATGAATAAAAATTCTACTTTCATTGGATTCCGTTGGATTTTATTAGTTGATAAAAATAGATGAGTTTGGACGTCTGTTGTCTTTGTTCTGAAGAGGTTGCCAGTTGGATCGGTGTTTTGTGTGACGGCGGACTAAATGGAAATGGACGTAAATATTGGAAACAAGTGGCTATGATATCGTTTTGTGGGAGTATTTATGCCAATCAATTTATGACTATTAAATTAAAAAAAAGTATCTGAGTGAATCAACAGAGGTTTGATTGGCTGACATTACGAATTGTGGAAAAAAAAACGATCCGAAGCGAGAGCAGGTAAAATCAAGTCTTCGAAACGCATTACATGTCTGTTCTTATATAAGCTGATATATTGTCTGGCATGACATAGGGATAGAAGGTCAGCTTCCTGTGTTATATCTGATCACAATGATTCGATAACCAGTGACACTCCAACAAACTTATATATTGGTTAACCAATCAGGCATATTTACATGTACTGCAATGTAGGTAGGAGAAAGCTAACTGCCTCAGTGCTTGTTGACAAAATTAAATTTTGACATTAAGACATCCCCTTTAGCTATTGTTGACTGATACAATGTTTGATATTATATATTTTAGATTGATGAAATACCAGAGGGAGCAGTAAAACCACCAAAGGGAAAATTTCCAATTTTCTTTTACGGTACACACGAAACGTAAGAATAATTTTAAGAAAAAGCATTCTATAGGTTACATTTGTGACTGGTGACAGCAAAATGAGTCTTAATGACAAAAAATGAGTTATATATATCATCTTAAGGAGATTGTCATAATCATTTCCCTACATGTACCATACTACATCGTTAAGATATTCAAGTCTGGAAATCCAGAAAGGCCTATTTTGAGAAAACTTTGATTAAAGATTATGTTCAAAATTGTTAAGAAAATCAGATTTCAACATAACACACATAATTGCAATAAAATAATGCGTTCACAAAAATAATCCAGAACGAGATGGTTCCATTGTTGAACACTGGCAGATGCAGACAAATTAAGCTGTCGAACCGTTAATACATTTCGCAATGGTTTGCTCTTTTCGAAAAAAGAGCCATTTAAACAAGGAAGGTTTGTTTACTAAAAGTATGCAAATTTATTAAAATTGACTACAGTTTGAATTCATAACTTAATAATTTTCAATCGGTTGACAAAATCTCGAAAGGTGACCTTCAACTTGGTTAAGATGACATTGCCAAATTCAACCAATCAGAAGTCACAACGTCATCACCAGGTCAAGGCCTCTACGATGTTACATAGCAACAATACTTGTTTATTTACTATTTGAAATGCTGCTATTGGCTGAGTAGTGGTGTTGAATATTATAATGAAATGCTTCCTTCGGCAAAACGGCTACATTTTCCACCGAGAATAGTCAATTTTGGCATCGTTACAAGTAAATTGACATACTTTGAGTAAATTGCTGTTTACTAATTGCTCCATTTCTACCCTTTATCTACATTTTCTTGCTAGTAAAGTGTGCCAGACTGAATTTTAACATGATAAAGTATTCAAAAATGGTCAAAACCATCAGACATGATTTTCACTTCTGGATTTATTTCATTATTACTTCAGCAAAAAAACGCTGGTAAATCAGGATTCTGTATGTTCCGGATTACGACATCAATGAGCTGTTTCGGCGTCCTGTCACATAATTTCCATTGAATCGACGCTGTATAATCTGTCCTTCAAACTGTCTGCGTGAAGCATCCAATTATCAGTTAGATTAAAACTCAATGGGTGAAGCCACAAAAGCAATCACCAATCAATTATCTTTGAGATTAAAACTCGTTAGCACCGGTCTGTGTTGATTTACATGTAACTTGATTACTATGAAATTTTAATCTCTTGTACGACAGTTGTGACAAATGCTCAAGTCCCGAATTCACATTCGTTGCGCATGCCGATTGAACCTGAATAACTTATAAGTTTGGTCACCCCCAGAGTGCATTTTGAACATCTAAGACATGCTACCTAAAAGCCAGCTATCATTTAATTTTCGTCACGTTAGTTACGTACGCCTCAGAGTGGCGACTCGCATTACTCCCTTTAGAAACACTCTGATGCATTTTGTAAATTGTCTGTATACACACACACACTGAGAGTTCACTCAACGTTACAATATCTATATCGATGAACTAAATCTCTTTAATTTTGTAGTTTTATAGTATTTTCGGTAACAAAACTACTGAGAATTATCACATACAATCATATGTTCGGTGTCTGTGTTTCGGGAATTTATTTAACATGATTCATTTTTTTAAAACATGCATAAACGGATGTGAAAGACAGTTCAATTTAGTTTGACCATTATTAATGAACATGTGATGGCAAAGACAAGAATGCGTTCAACTGAAGACAGTGAAGAAGATAAGTTAATGACAGACTTGACCAATTCAAAATGCCTACGCATGTTAAATGAAATAAAAATTAATAAAATGAAATTTTGAATGTACAGAAAGGTTTATATTTAAAGGGAATACAACAATTAACATTCTGGTGATTCGAAGCTACAATATAAAAAAAAAATACTTCCTGTTTTCGAAGTAACACTATTTCCGGTTTTGGAGAAAACTCAGTATTCCGACACGCTGTGTGATCGACATATTGTAATCCTCCCGTACAATGTCGGATGTGACAGAGTCAACTGTATTTGTAGATAACATTAAATGTTCATGAGATGAAAAGCCTACTTTTAATAATTTGTCTACATTTCACCCTTAATCAATCTGAAAAATCATGCTATGATGCTCTAAAGTGTTCTTTACATTCACAGTAAATCTTACACATTGTAATGTTTATGAGCATAAATAAGATTTTCAACAATTTAGGATGATTACCCGGTATTGTCAAGAGTTATGGCTCTTGAATAATTTGAAGAATCGTTTGGACATTCTAGTTTCTAGATGGTAAAGTTATTATGCGATAGACCTAATGTTTTGTCTGACACATTTTTAGCAGCAAAAACTTCAATTCTTCATAAAACTTTAATCAGACATCAATCGCTACCCGCTTACAGATCTTAATGTCTGCACGCTCAACCTGTGTAAGTAATAATGGGTTCCATACATTTTAAGGGAGCCTACATTGCCTCACCTGGTACATACATTTATCAAATACAACATTGAGCTTTAACTTTAATGTTGTTTACATTTCTTTCGGATATATACTGGAAAGCTTGGTCACATTATAAAATCTTGTGGATGCTCTACAGATTGGTTAAACATGTGCTTTACTGTAGAACATAGCCATGTAGGCTTCAACACAGGCCAACTATTCCTTTGTCGTCCAGTTTGGCTGCCTATCTCTTTTTCTGCCAAATTTATAGGGTCTGTCATTGAATCAAGTGGTGTAGTTTTGATCCCACACTTGTCTGTGACAAAGTAAAATTTTACCTGCCTAACCTAGTGTGTTTTTTCTGGGTCGTTCATTATATTCCCACTTCTTAAGACTCCTTTGCACAAGTGAATTATTGAAATAAAGTGATAAATTAGTCCCGAAATGACTTAGTTTGCTGGAGGCTAAACACTGTTTCTCGCTCTCTTAAAAATGTCTCAAAAGCTCTACTAAAACCATTACAAATTATTTTTCTCTCTATTTTTTGCAGTGCATTTTTAGCTCCTAAAGATATTTATCCATATGAAAAGTTTGTGGATAAATATGGAAAACAGAATAAAAGAGGTGGATTTAATGAAGGCTTAGAAGAGATCATAAAAAACCCAAATGTTAAATTTCAAGGAGTAAGCTTTTGTTTCCATATTTTAGCGAAATGAAATTGACATGTATTGATGGACATGTATTTCACAGTGTAATTGAAACTGAGCTAAAACAATTATTGACTATAGATTAGAACACATTTCTCTTTGGCAGAAAATTGTAGGCTTTCCAAAAATGCAGGTAAAAAAATCAATTAGAATTCCATTCCAAATTCTTGTCAGCAATTTGTTGTGACGAAATTATCCCATTCCTAATTAATCCCCTGTAGACTTGTGAATCAATTTGTATTTCACATAAAAAGTTGTCTTTATACTCTGGCCTAGACTGTAGAGAACAGTTTTACTGTAGGTGGAGGGGAGGTATTTTCATTATGCATTTAAGCTATCGAAATGAAATTTATTTGGGGTAATCGTATGTAAATCAGAATTTTATTTTATTGGTAATAATTTTCTGAGGGTTTATGTTTAATGAACTGTATAATAATGTATAAACATTGTAGCAATAATACACTAATTGTTTTTCAGAATAAAAGTACTGATGAAGAAGAAATGGAAGAAGAAGAGATTGAGGAAGAAGAAAAAGATGTAAAGGAGGAAGAGGAGGAAGAAGAAGTAGTTAAATCTAAGAAGGTAGACTACATGTAGTTGAAGATTTGTACGATTCTAGAAATTGTATTAGTAATTGAACTGGAAATACGCAGGACATACAATTCAATGGACTACAATCAGCTATGTTTTTTTATGATAGAACTTAAGAATCCTTAATTATGGCCCCAGATTTTACGGAAAATCACGTTTTTGTCTTTCGGTCTCTCCAGAGGTCACAATTTTTATCTGATTTGCAAAACCGTTTGATTATATCACCGTTACATTGTAATGAAGGATGAATTCGACAACTCGTTATTGACTGCCTGGACAATTGAGTTGCTGTGGTTGTATGATTCGGTGCCTGTCAACCTATCTTTACTAAATTTTTTCAGAAAACCAAAGGTGGGCAAAGTCGAAAAAGAAAAAACAGCATTGATACCGATAAAAAGGTAACAATCTAAATAAGAATGGCATACAAGTTAATATAAACATAACAATTTACTGTATTCAATATTCTCAATTAAATTGGCCATTGAAGTAATTGGCGAAAAATGTAAACTCAATTGTGATTGTTTTTTTCCTTATAGCATGTTGGGGGGGGGGGATAAGATAGCCTAGTGCCGAGCTTCAACCTCTAGCTGGCTGGCCACCTCTGGCTTGCGGTTGAGGTTTCGAGTCCTGGTGTGAGCGTATGTGGCATGGAGATAAGGGCACCTTCTCAACCTCGTGGGTTTCCTCCAGGCACTCTAGTTTCCTCCCACTGCTAAAGAATCCTACGCGGAAGTGAATTATTGAAATAAAATTTAAACCATATGTTAGTCCCGAAATGACCAAGTTGTGTTGAGTGGACGTTTAACCCCATTTCTCTCTCTCTCTCTCCCTCTTATAGCAAGTTACGAAATAAGACGTTAAAGGTCATCAAGGTTACCATGACTTAAAAACAAAGAAAGGGTTCAGTTAAAATTATAAATAAATGCCTGGAATTTCGAACCTATCATACCTGGCAGGCAACACCATTAGCGAACAAAAGGCCAAATCAATCAACTGATTTCCATCTATTGTTATTTTTCTTAAATTAATGGTGATTGAGTAATAAAAATAAACACCCAATGCAAGGAATGTTATATTTGCAAATTACCAACAAAAATTATACGTTTCAACAAAGGATCTCAATTTGGATGGCTCAATGATAATTCAGAGCAAAAAAGTAGGACGTTAAACCCTATTTCATTTCTGTTTAAAAACATTGTTCATATTATTATCATTCATATTTTTGTAGCATTTCTATAGATATAAATCAATTTTATTGTCAGGGTATAAATTAATATGAACATGATTGATTTGTTTTTCTTGTTCAGCAGAAACCTAAGAAAAGAGCGAGGAAGATATCTAAATCATCATCTAAAGTATCAGAAGAGGAAGGAAGTGCTGAAGAAGATTTTGATGCTGGTACCTCTTCATCTAAAGAAGATTCCAATGATGAGGTACAATATTTGGTTAAATCAGCATTCAGAATATAAAGCAGACGTTGACCTGCTTTTTCTTTAAAATTATAATATAGCTGTTGATGGGGGGGGGTATGGAAAATACTAAACCGCATCATTATATAGTTTAGATACGAAACAGTTGATGACAGGTTTTTTTTTAAATCTTTCTGGAAATATGCAGCTTGTTTCCTAAGATTTTAAAAGTGTGTTCTGAGCTGAAAAAATTCTTTGGTTGGAATTGCTATATATTTTAGATGTGCAAAACATGCTAAGTACAATCTAAAATTGGCAACTTGCATGAGTAAAACTAATGACATATGTATTGAGGTGGGTTTTTTATTTGTTGTAAATAAAATCAGCTTTAACTTTCATAGATGGTTAGAAACATTAAACCACTATTTAACCATTGTTATTGTAACCATAAACAATGCCAAAAAATGGCACACAGTACGATGAAATAGCTGGATATTAAGACACTGTACTGAACGGATGGATAAAAGTTAAGACGGAAACTAGAAGACCAAATGAATAATGGAATCCATTTTGAAAATTTTGCTTATCAGCATGGAAACCTGGACATACATTTAGACTTTCAAAGAATTTAAAAGTTGTTAGAAGAGAAATGTTAATCTCCCAAAAAACATTGACTATATCTATAACTTCTTTTAACAGGAGAATGTATTGTCCAGTTCCATGTTGCTTGAAAGTGAAATAAAGAAAGAAATCAATGAGCGAGTATCCCCAGTTGTAGTCCTACATCAACTACAGAATTCATACACTGTTATAAAAGATTCAGTTATCAAACCATCTACTTCTAATCATTCAAGAAAATCTCTAAAACATCAACAGACATCAGTCTATACCCCAATATCTATGTCACAATCATCATCATTAACCATTAATGCTGCTCGATCATCATCATTAACCAATAATGCTGCTCCTATAATTGATAATCCTCAAACTTTACCTCAGATTGCAGTTTCATCCTGTTACCAATGTCCAACAACAGATATTTCAAGTAATCACACTTCTTCTTATCATAGTTCTTCTGAGGATCCTTATTGCCAACAAGAAGATCCAGTAGAACAGCCTATTGTAGCTATGATAGATACACCTCTTCCTAATGTTCTTAGCACTTTCACTGTGACTGATAGTTTACACTTAATCTGTTTGATAGAAGAACAGTCGCAGAGAATAATTTTAAACATAGGTGGTGGAAGATTTGCAACATCTCTGGCGACACTACAAGCTGACCCCTCAAGTCTGTTAGCTCACATGGTATCTCCGAATTCCCCAATGAAACCATATGAGAGTAAAGATGGAGTTAATTTTTATTTCATCGATCGTGATCCTTTTCATTTTAAAATCATCTTAAACTATCTGAGAAACATTAATATCAATCCAGATTTACATTATCTCCCGAGGAAATCAACACACCTGTATCAGTTACTTAGCGAAGCCCAGTTTTATATTCTATCTGGATTAGAAACATTGATTCAAGAACGTATTAAACAAAACAATTTCTAATGTTTAAATTTTATTTGTCAAGATATGACAGTATGTTTTATGAAATGACAGAAAAGCTTGTTTTGTTTTATTCCAAATGTCATATCCTTAAAGGTTCCAACAATAATAACTGAAGAATTTTCAGTAGATATTTTGGATTTGTTCACATTTTGTATAAATGATCAGTTTTTGTTGTTTCACTGTTTAAGATTTCGGTTCTTTGAAGTTTATCATGGTTAATAGTATGTCCTTGCTGTTCACGTTCCATTTACTCTGAAATATGTTTAACATGTCTTATCTGAAAGCATTCATGTTTGTTGGCTTTTGAATATTCCGCCTTTGTTGAATGTTATTCTGTTGGATATTCCGCCTTTGTTACTCTATTGAATGTTCAGTATTTGTTACTCAATTGAATATTTAGTCTTTGTTACTCAATTGAATATTCAGTATTCGTGACCCTGTTGAATGTTCAATATTTGTTACTCGATTGGATATTGTGAATTTGTTACTTGATTGGATGTTGAGTATTTGCTACTCTATTGATTATTCTACATGTTCAATATTTGTTACTTTATTCAATATTTGTTTTGTTGCTCTGTTGAACATTCAACCTAGTGAAATACTATAAAATAGGAGATTAATGTAGTAAATCAGTATTTTGATACACATTTTGATTCTCTGACATAAAATAAATAACAGGTAGTTATTCTGTTTATCAAACAATACAATAACCAACAGTTGTTAATAAGATGACTCACTAATCAAAATTATTGAAAATATAATAATGATGTTGTCATTCTCTTTTAAAATGACGAAATCGACTTCTTTATGACGGGAGATGAACTCATTTTTATTTCTTGTCTTACACTAATTTTGAGTTCCTTCATTGAGTGTAATAGAACACAGTTGGATGTGTATAGTGTATGAGGGGTCTTTCATGTTGGTAATTTCAATAACAGTATGATGAATCATGTTGGAAAATATCTGTAGGTTTCGTTGACAATGATACACCACTAACTCCCAGGCTGAATTACAAACAAAAAAATTATGATTGAACGACTAAAATGTAAAAAATCATGAGCTGGTTTTAAATACCTTGAAAATTTCTCAAAAATTGGTAGAAAAGCATTTTTGAAAAAGAATTTTATCTTGTATTGTTTGACTTTGTTCAGTTGAAATAAATAATCTCAACAAATATTCTAGTCTTGTTTTGATTTTTTGTAAGCTGGGAAAGGTCGTTATTATCCTGAAAATTGTTGATGTACATATGTATACTTACTTTAAATTTCGTATAATTTATTATAACTTTAGGATTTTCATATGGAAGATGATAAAAAGACGAAGGGTAAAAAAGGAAAGAAGAGAGTAAAAGAAGCTAAGCATGTAAGGAAGAAGTCGACTAAATCTGATGAATCATCAGAATGTGATGTTAGTACAGATGAAGAAGTGGAAAAGGTGAAAAAGCCAAAGAAAGAAGCCAGGCCTAGAAAACCAAAAACACCCACCAATAGAGCTCCTAAAAAAGGTAACTACTGTTTATTTAATTATTGCAATAATATTTGTTTAGAGTTTGTCATGCCTTAAACTCACTCAGTTATCAAGCGGCTACCACTACACAGAATAACATTGTTGTACTAATTATGTCTTTTATATATCAGACTTCGCTATACAGAAATACCCTTATTCCCAATGGAAATTTGGGTTAACTTTTAAGGAATGGACCTTGTCCCATTTGACATATAAAGGAACCAACCTTTTTTGTGTGGTCTCATTCCTGCCAGATTTAAAGTCTTTCTAAGAGAAAACACATGTACGTTTTCACCAAAAGACCAGTTTAATGAGAGTCAGTGTCATGTTATTGTGTATTATAATAGAAGTTTATATTTTGTTAGGTCGATCATCAACTGGAGGTAATAAAAAGAAAGTAGAGACAACTGTAAGTGATAGTATTAGTTCTGATAGTGATAGGTATGTATTATATTATTAGTTCAGATAATAACTGACATTACTAAACACATGTAATATTTGTTCTGGTTGGAACTTAGTCTTCTATGAAATAAATGTTTTATTCTCTCCAAACAAAAATTAATTATTTAAATGTGGATGCATGATAATTGAGCTGAAAAGAAACTTCCAATTGTAGGTTTGATAATCGATGTGACAATCAAATCGGTAATCCCAATCAAGAATTTCAAAAACCTTACTACAATACCTATGCTTCGATTGGACACTTGATATTTTTTACCGCAATTTCTGTCTTTGTCATCATCCTGTGGAAGGTTATCCCTTCACAATCACACTTTTCAAAATAATTTTATTCAGTGAAGAATCTGATGGTATTAGCAGTTGGAAGAAAAGAGATGAAGAAAAGAAGAAAGAAATTCAGAAAAAACTTAAAGAAGAGGCAGAAAGGTAATTTTGGAACAGAGAGAGAGAAATGGGGTTTAACTCATTGAACCCTAGACCTAATTAAGTAACTACCCCTAATCTCCCTGAGCCAATTAACTAGACAATAGCTTATCTCCCTGGAGCTAATTAAAGGATTATCCATTAATCTCATATACTGTAGATTAAACAAAATAACACGAAAACTATCACTCCAATCAAAAAATGTTTATATTATCAAATGCAGATAAAAAATCAGGCATTGCAATGGTATAAAATTTAATCAATAATACAAAATAACAACAGAGTTATTATTTAATAAAAAAAAACATAAGTAAAAAAACATTCACATTACAAGATTATACATTTTGGCAAGTCAATAATTCTTCCTAAAATGTCTTTTTAAGTCAACAATTTGAAAAAAATAGTTAGTCCAAATATATATAATTTTATTATAGGTTTACAAGAATATCAGTGTGGATTTAGCCATTTGGGATTTTAGTTCACAACAGATTATAAATGATTAGCACTGAGTAAAGTTTATCAATCAAGATGTCTGTTTACAACACTCACAATACTGTTGTTTTATGAAACGTACCGGTCTCTAGTCATTATACCAGCAATTTTGTAATTACCGTACCTAAATAATAGTCTCGCGACCAATACATATTACTTCTTGACTCATAAACACACATAAAGCCAAAAATTCTCGAATTTCTTCCGGGGTCATGTTTCTCCTATTCTTCTCTCCATTTTCATATTTTTAGCATCGTCACACGTGGTACCGATTCATTTCATCAGCGATTAACGTGTATAAATTTAATCCGACAAACAAACTAAATAAATCAAACTCGTTCTTCCCCTCTTCTAATATATTGTTGGCCCATGCTCAGGCCCTAAAAATGACCGACTGGTCACTGGATTTAATGTTGTTTGCCAAACTCGTTATACTGCAAGACGCGCCATGCTGGTTTTCACTGGCCGTTGTTTATATCAAGATTCTCGTCTTCTTCGCTCGAAATATCGGAAAAATCACTTCCCACGGCATTAATAATATCGATATCACCATCCAAAATATCTTCGGGTAAAAACCCTTCGAATTCCGAGTCCGTATCACTTTCCATAATGAAGATATTGTAAGAAAACGGAACGCAGTAATAATCGATAATAATACGTAACTAAAAACAATATGGCGACCAGTGAAA
Source organism: Patella pellucida (assembly GCA_917208275.1). NCBI lineage: Eukaryota > Metazoa > Mollusca > Gastropoda > Patellidae > Patella > Patella pellucida. The sequence goes on along the minus strand of OU795039.1, from coordinate 53,436,233 downwards.
AAAATTTGTACCACAAAGTTCATGACCTTATAACCCCTAAACTTTTGTTGTAACGTACGCATTTTTTGTGGTCATTCGTTAGCCAAAACTATATTTGATTTGATTAGTTACTTTTAGTTAGCCAATTGGCTTTTATTTAACAATTATGGTTCGAGGAAACAATGCATCAACGGGACCGCGAATTTAAGTCTCTCGGGTATGACACTAATAAGCAGTGGACCGTATATTTAAGCAATCGGTATTAGAGAGGGGTTTAATTGGCCCTTATATTTAAGCAAACGGACCCAATGAGTTAATGGCCACTCGACACAAACTAGATCATTTAGGGACTAACATATGGTTTATTTTTATTTCAATAATTCGCTTGCGAGTAGGGGTCTTTAGCAGTGGGAGGAAATTGGAGGACCCGGAGAAAACCCATGAGGCTGGACAGGCGACCCTTCTCCTTCCCATGTACAACCAGGATTCGAAACCACACAAGTTGACTCAATGACAGGCTTTATGATACAGCGCACATGCTAATCACCCCCCCCCCCCCCCCCCATCCCCCATCCCCCACCCCTTGTTAGACTTTCAATTTTAATCCGGTCAATTCCGTTAGACGACTTATTATTAGTGATAGAAGACATGTTTCTGTTCATAGTGCATATCAGGAGGAAGTGTCAGAGACTTGTTTTCAGTGGCCAATCGTTATAGAAAATTCTGCCATATTATGATTTCCCTGCTCATATTACGAACAAAAAGATTTCAAAACTCCAAAGATTATAAAACCTTGCTGCTTACATTGTCACAAAAACTAAATCAAGATCACACAGCTCCCCAGTCTCAAACAAATTGCGTTGGCGCGGGCCGTGTTCGAGGAAGTATCAACTTTAATACCTTATCGTTAACCTGTCAATCTATAAACAAATCTGTGCCAGGTTACCTTTAAAATCTAGTATCACTAACTAACCTAAACAATCATTAAGATCAGACAGGAAATTATTATGTACCTGCCTATAATTTAAAATCATTTGGATCCAGAACTTTTCGATACAGCGTATCAATTGTTGGAAGACGTTTCCAGAAAATATCCGACAATGTGAATCTGTGTCAATGTTTAAATCACTATCATTAACATTCCAAAGTGAGAACATTTTCTAGCACCTAGTGCATTCCCCAATGGATTGAATAGTTTTGCGATACAAATATCATTATTATTATTTAATTTAAGTCTGTTGTCTGGGCTAGGATAACTCTTCCAAGGTATTTCCAGAATTTGATTTCTTTAACTGATAATTAAGTAATAGTTAAATATGTAATCTTTAAATATAGACGAGAAAAAGAAGAGGAAGAAAGAATGAATGTAGCTAGAGAAGAATTATTAAGAGAAAGAGAAAAGGAACAAAAAGATGAAGATGAATCACATTCTGATAAAAAGAGAGAAAGAAAGAAAAAGAAATTTGAAGATTTTGTTGTAAGTTCATAAATTTAGCATTGTGGGTGTAGTATGATAATGTCAATCTTTAACATCTAACGAGTTATTAATTAGGGAAAGAGCTGTTGTGGTACAATACAATTAGAATTGAATGTTTCTGCTACTGTGCAGTTATGTTGGTAATATCATTTTTCAAAAACTGTGTATTTTTGTTTAAGGATGCATGAATTGATGAAAAATTACTTGTAATAATAAAAATGCATCTATCTCATATAGTTACATATCTGTTGGCAACTTTTTTTATAGAGAGAGAGAGATAAATTGGGTTTAACATCCACTTGACACAGACTAGGTCATTTCGGGGATTTAAAACCACACCAGTTGACTCAATGGCAGGCTTTATGATACAGCACGCACATGCTAACCATTCAGCCATAACCCCCCCCCCAACAAAAAAAACCCCCTTTATTTACATATATATTGTATCCATTGATTATAGTATTTATCTACCATTCTTTTTATTAGGATGATGAAGATGAGAAGGAAAGAAAGAAGAAGAAAAGAGAAAGTTTAGAAAAATTAAAGAATGCTAAATTAAAGGATGAAGATGATGAAGAAGATAAAAAAGATAAAAAGAAACGCAGATCTTCCGTGAAAGTTGAAAGGCAAAAAAATAAAAAAGAACATGATAAAACTAGTACTAAAGATAACAAGAGTAAAAGAACTAAAGTTGTTAGTGAGAGTGAAAGTGAGGAAGAAAAAAGTCAAAAAACAAAAAAATCAAAAGACAAGTCTAAAAAACGTGATAGCAATGAATCGAACGAGTCTTCATCTGCTGCTAAAAAATCTAAAGTTATTGAAAGTGATGACGAGACAGAAGAAAAGGCAGAAGAGAAGGAGGAGAATTCAAGTAAAGAAACAAAGGAAATAGAAGAATCTGAGGTACCAAAGTTAAAATATAGAAAATGTTCTCTTTAATTGATAAGACTTAAATTCAGATTCTAATATAATAGAGCTATACCTCATTGATTTAGGTTAAAATATAGTAAAGTATTATTTGGATTGGGGGGGGGGGCTGATATGCTTATTCATTTACTCATTTTTATACGCCCACATTTTCATGTGGACGTATTATGTCGTCGCCCCTGTCCGTCTGTCCGTCCGTCCGGACGTCCGTCCACAATTGTTTGTGGACTCTCTACAGGTCACAATTCTTGTCGGATTTTAACGAAACTTGAAATATAGGTTTATCCCCAAAAGATCTCGGCTGCTTTCGATATTGGCATGTATCGGATCAAAACTTCATGGATTATGGCCCCTGATTGTACGAAAAATCACGTTTTTAGCTTGTGGACCCTATAGAGGTCACAATTTTGAATCGATTTTGATGAAACTTGACATGCATGTTTATAACCCAAAGATCTTGGTTCCTTTCGATATTTGCGCCTATCGGAACGTAATTTCCTGAATTATGGCCCCTGATTGTCCGAAAAATCACCTATTTTAGCTTGTGGTACCTCTGGAGGTGACAATTATTATCCGATTTGAAAAACCGTTCGATTATGTCACCGTTACACCCTAAGGAGGGTTGAGTTCAAATCTCGGAACAATCGGACCAAAATTACCATACAAAATGGCCGCCGTTCGTACGCGAATACTGTTAAAAAATGGTATATCAAGGTTGTGAAGGTTGTGGACCCTGTAGAGATCACAATTTTAATTCGATTTTGATGAAACTTGAAATGCATGGTTATAACCCAAAGATCTTGGTTCCTTTCGATATTTGCGCATATCGGATCGTAACTTCCTGAATTATGGCCCCTGATTATACGCAAAATCACCTTGGTTTAGCTTGTGGTCCCTCTGGAGGTTACAATAATTATCCGATTTAAAAAATCGTTTGTTTATATCACCGTTACACCCTAAGGGAGGTTGAGTTCGAATTTCGGAAAAATTGGACCAAAATTGCCATACAAAATGGCCGACATTCCTACGCACATATGGTTAAAAAATGGTATATCAAGGTTGTGGACCCTGTAGAGGTCACAATTTTAATTTCGATTTTGATGAAACTTGAAATGCATGGTTATAACCCAAAGATCTTGGTTCCTTTCGATATTTGCGCATATTGGATCGTAACTTTCTGAATTATGATTATATCACTGTTACGCCCTAAGGAAGGTTGAGTTCCAATTTCGGAAAATTGGACCAAAATTGCCATACAAAATGGCCGCCATTTGTACACGAATACTGTTAAAAAATGGTATATCAAGGTTGTGGACCCTGTAGAGGTCACAATTTTAATTCGATTTTGATGAAACTTGAAATGCATGGTTATAACCCAAAGATCTCGGTTCCTTTCGATATTTGCGCATATCGGATCGTAACTTCCTGAATTATGGCCCCTGATTATACGCAAAATCGTCTTTGTTTGTCTTGTGGTCCCTCTGGGGGTCACAATTATTATCCGATTTAAAAAATCGTTTGATTATATCACCGTTACACCCAAAGGAAGGTTGAGTTCGAATTGCGGAAAAATTCGGAACAAAATTGCCATACAAAATGGCCGCCGTGTGTACGCGAATACTGTTATAAAATGGTATATCAAGGTTGTGGACCCAGTATAGGTCACAATTTTAATTCAATTTTGTTGAAACTTGAAATGCATGTTTATAACCTAAAGATCTTGATTCTTTTTGATATTTGCGCATATCAAATTGTAATTTAATGAATTATAGCCTTTGATTGTAGGAAAAATCACTTTCGGTTTTCCTTGTTCTCTATCCATCTCTCGAAAATGTGGGCGTATCCTGCCTGGCAGTGCCAGCTTACTATCTTAGTTTAATTTTTGGCTTTCTGTAGCAAAACTGTGGATGTAGAATAATGAAATCCATTAAAATCACCAATAATTTATTTTCGCTCAAATTATAACTTTCAGGATTTTATCGAAGGTTATGTATATATTTCAAGTACCTTTCATAATCGTAAGGACTGGATAAGCAAGTATATTTTTGGGGGCTGTAATGTATGCAGAATATTAGCGAAATGTTACCCCATGTCCCCCCTTTTAATCAACTTAAGGTTATGCCAAGTTAAAAAAGATACCTGTGTTTGTGGTTATTTCCCTATACTTTTTTTTCTCATTTCCCAGGCGCCATTTATTTAAAGAACATTCAACACTGAATTTTGGTATTGTTTTCAAGAACCTTACTCAATAATTAAAGTAGAAATGCTAGGAAACAGATAATATGAACCCCACGAGAAAACAATCAATAGAAAGAAGAAAATAAAAAGATTTCCCAACTATTGTGTGGGGCAAAGTAACTGTAAACACACAATATTTTTTTCTTGGCCTTCAAACAACTATATGGTACTAGAATACATGAATGGTTTATATTATTATATTTCTAGAGTAAAGATGTTGAAAATGAACCTGGTAATACTATTACTACAGATAATAAAGATGATGTTGAAGAAAATAAAGATGATAATCAACATATGAAATCACCTCAGGTAGATCTTAAAAACATTTATTCTGCTTCAAATTCACCAAGTTTCAGTCATTTTCACTCTCTTACAAAATAAGTCAATGTATTTTGAATAATATTATATTTTAAAAAAATCATTGTTATTACCGAATATCCAAGCTTTGGCACCTTAAAATTGACTCAAATGAGTCACAACGCATATAATAATGTGATATGAATGTATATAAACTGATTTGCATTCAATCGATTCTGTTTTTACGGTAATTTTTCATCAGTTATTTTCGGCAACATACAATAGAATCGAATGACAAACTCTAGCGCCTGTTTATTCCAGTCAACACCGATAGTATTTATTGTGCATGCTCTCCAGATAAGAATATAATGTCGTTCTTCAAGTCCCTTTGTTCACATAGCAATGAAATCCAATATGGTACACAATTTGTGTACCAATGGTAAAGTGTTTATTTTGTCTTAAATATTGGATATCAGAAGCCCATCTTTTCCCGTGATATCACAACATCAATGTTGATTTAAAATGACAAATAATTTGGGTTTTCTATGTCGCAGACTTTGCTGATATTGGGTCATAGTCTTACATGTATATACTGTTCAGATGCTTATTTTTAAACCAGTTCAAAATCGCCGAGTATTTTAAGACAGGATCACTTAAAGTGAGATATTTGTTAAAAAACATTAAAAGATACCAGGAATGCTTATATCCCTGCAGTGGATGTGCAGATTTTTCCCAATACAATCTACTTCAAACATACTATGACATATATAAAGTGAAATTGTCCGAGATCTCTCTCCGAAGAGCTGATGTATAAAATATTCATTGATTTATTTATCAATTTAAAATAAACCTACAGTTTTTGTATGATTTTTAGATTGAGAAAGAATCCGAAAAGGTAGAAATAAGTGAAAAGGATAAAGAAGAAGAAGAAAGAAAGAGGAAAGACAAAGAGAGAAGATTGTGAGTCTTTGTTTCAAACTTTGATTATTTTTTGTAAGAAAATAATATGTACAGTGTAAATCCTTCATCATAAGTTTGGTCACCCTCCAGAGTGGTGACTCGCATTACTCCCTATAAAAACACTCTGACAGACACACACACACACACACACACTGATAGTTCTCTCAACGTTACAATATCTATATCAATGAACTAAATCTCTTTAATTTTGTAGTTTAATAGTATTTTTCGGTAACAAAACTACTGAGAATTATCACATTTATTATCATATATTATTATTTAGACAAGAGAAAGAAGAGGAGAAAGAACGGAAAAAGAAATTGAAATATGAACAGAAGAAAAAGGAAAAGAAAGAAAAAGTGCATTGTAAGAATAGATATTAAAAATACCTAATATGCCATAATATTTCCACTGAGTTTATTATTAAATCATTGAATAGCTTATTGCAAGCTCCCCTTAGTACCCCCTGTGTTCTTCACAGACAAAACAAAATGTATATGATGTGGGTATAAATAGGTCAACTTGGACTTGTTTATTAACCATTATTCCTGAAAGTTTTAATTAAAAAAATCGATAAATGAGTTAATAATGTCTATATCTATTTATAGTTGAACAAACCGAAACAACATTGATACAGATGGATCTAGAAATAAAGAAATCATTACAGATTGATAGAACGGTAAGTCTTGAAACTTTGATTATATTAATTATAAATAAACAACTAACGGCTAAAATCTCATATTGTGAGGAAATGACCATTTCAATCCTGGTGTTGGACTAGAAAGTTCTTGAAGATTTTTGAGCCTAGTTTCCCTTTGTCAGTGCTGCTGGATCTGAAGGGTCTGGAGTTTAGATGGGATGAAAAACCTGAGGTCCAGTGTACACATTTGCATGGATGAAAAAACCCCTTGGCAGTTGGAATTCTATAAAGAGTAGGTTAAAACACAACTCTCCGCCTTCAGTCAGACGTTAAATTTATTAAAACATGTATTTTATGACAGGATGTAGATAAGTGTGTAGCTATTATGGAGGATTTAGAAACTTTACCAGTCAATCAGATAATGCTGAAGAAAAATCCTGACATTATGAATACTATGAAAAAGGTTAGTTCTGCACCTTTGATATGGATTGTAAAGAATTATCAAGGGCTCGCTCAATCCAAAACATATTATAGAATATATTTCATCTACAGAAAAAACATTTGTATTTCATAGCTGTAATGTGTAATGCATGTTATTATGGTAAAAAGATGGGGTTTTAAAACTGCAGTCATATTATGGAACGATGTCTAGATTTTTGCAATATACAGAATCAAAATTTACTCCTCTTCAATGGTGAAAGTCTGCTTTTAATCCTTGTGCTGAAAAAAGCCTAAGGCCCCACTGATTTAAGTACTATTGACATGATGCTTGGCATGATTGTATCTTCGATAATTGCACATCTATTGATAGACTTCAGATTTTTTATATGTCATATTTCAAAGATGGTGGCGGTTCTTGGTCGGTATTGTTCTATTGTATTTGTTAAATTAAATTAAAAAGTATTGTATATATTGATTTTGTATGCTTACAGTGTCGTAAATATAAAGGAAGTGATAGAATAAAAGATAAAGCTGAAGTTATATATAATAAATTTAAAGCATTATTTTTAATAGGAGATGTAGAAATGCCACAGGTATAGTATATTGTATATATTGATTTTGTATGCTTACAGTGTCGTAAATATAAAGGAAGTGATAGAATAAAAGATAAAGCTGAAGTTATATATAATAAATTTAAAGCATTATTTTTAATGGGAGATGTAGAAATGCCACATTTACAACTTAATATAATTTACAACTTAATATAAATCTGAGAATAGCTGTTGAATCGTCAGTGATTGGTATTAGTATATGCCACTGGATTAATTGTAAACACTGTTTGATGCACTTTATATGTTATCAGCATATGCTGTAATAAGATACTTACATTAAGGCAAGGTTAGCTTGGCATATACAACCAAAATTGATAAAAAGTGAAACTTGTAAGTTTTATTATGCATTGTGATTAAAGAACCTCAGAGCCATTTTCATGTAAGGTCCCTATTAGGCATTGTTAACCATTAATAGAATAGTTTTTTGAATGTGCGGTATTATAACTAGTCTTACTGAACCCTGTAGATCAGTGGTTGAGTAGCAAAAGTGAATAACTGAATAATTCACAAGTTGTTACACTCACACCAATAATCAACATTCGGCAAATAACAGGAATTTCAATACAGGTGTGGCTAGAACCAATTGTTTTAGTCATTTTCAAGAGTAATGGGCTATATTGAATTATATTATTAATGTATATCATCAGGTTTCTGATTACAAGAAAAAAGAAAAGAGTGAGAAGGATATGAAAGAGAGAGAAAATAAAGAAAACGAATTAATTAAAAATATTACAGAAGGTAACGTGCTGGTAATAATGTTCTGAAAATTCATACATAATATGATTTTTTAGGGAGGGAAAAATATCCACTCATTACAATGCTTGTAAGACCTACTTTTATAAACAGCTGTTGGGAGAACTAACTGCGCAACACATAAACAATCAAAAAATAGAGAAAACAATGCTGCGTACAACACATATCAACCAATAGTTAATATCCGATTGACTTTAAATTTATACCCAGTGTTTAAGGTCATGAGACGAAGAAGCCTATTACTGTCAGAGATATGGCCCTTGATCACTTCAAAAAATTCTTGTGGTGCTCTAGAGGGCAAAGTTAATATGCGATTGACTTTAAATTTCTACACATTGTTGAAGTAATGAGACGAAGAAGCCTATTGATTTTAAGCGATTACTGCCAGAGTTGTGACCCTTGATCACTTCAAACAATTTTGTGAACGCTCTAAAGGCTAAAGTTATCATCCGATTGACTCTAGATTGATACACAGAGTTTAAGGTCTTCAGACGAACAAGTATATTGATTTTCAATGAATTTTGGTAACTTGGAACAGCTAAATCTATGATATTAAATGTTTCATATACTAAAATTCTAAAATTTTCTGATAATTACTTAATGAGTTGTTACTCTTAATCAGATTTTAGTGTATTATAAATGTTTCATTACCGAAAAAAGTTAAAATATGTGACAACTCTTATTGACTGCCTACACGATTAAGCGGCTTTGGGTGTATGTTTCGTTGCCTGGCAACCTATCATTTTCATGGTCTACCCCTTTACACAACATCTATTATTTCTAGACCTCCTCCAGGACAAGTTCATGTGAAAAAAAAAGTCTTATGTATTTCCCACCCACACAGCTGATTTTGCTTTTAACACATTGACTGCCGACTACAAGTATACTCGTAGTCTTGGTTACCACGGCTGTGCCTTCTACGAGTATACTTGTAGTAAACATTATTGACTTGGTATATTAATATAAATTCTTGGCAATGGTGATGAACCGTATTATATGCTGCGGCACTGAAAAAGAACATCCGGTAAAAATGGCCATTAGCCAGTGCCGCACTATAAGTCGTATGCTGGCATATGAGTTAATACCGGAAATGGTTGGCAAATGTGGCGCACACTTCAAACTAGTGTCAGCAGTGAACGTGTTAAATAGAATAGCTTTCATATGGCAAAATCTGTAAATTGGCTGAATTAAATGGAGACATTAAAAATTATAAATGATATTATTTAACAAAATCTTATATATGCATGTTTTTTGTTTTCAGAAAGTCAGTCTCCTATAGAAAAGGATAATAGTGTTGTTGATACAACTATAACTAATGGTAGTGATATCAACCTGGACTTAACTAATACACCAAAACTTGTAGATACTGTGATAGGTGATTCAGATATCACTAAAACTTCTAATGTGATTCCTGGTTTAGATATTATACAACCTGATACAAATACAATAGAACCATCAGCGGATAAAACGATTACCGTAAATACACAATTATCCACAGAAAGTGTGAGTGAACCTTCAGTAGATAAAAATGTGGAACAAGCGGTTAAGGGTACAGTTGTTGATACAGGTAATGAAAGTGTTCAACAACAGTCTGTTGATAGTGTTGACGCTGCCATTGTGACTCCTGTTGAAAATAGTGTGGACTCAATTTCAATTGATGTTCAAAAGAATAATTTATCCGATATAGACAAAGTTATTATAAATCCTTCTCAAGAGTTACGTTCTGTTATTTCTGAGGAAGCAATCAGTGTATCGGAGACTAAGAAACAACCATTTACTTCAAATGATGTGCCAAATGCTAGTCCAGTTGTCCCTAATCAGGATGTCCCTATATCTGATACGACAATGAGTACGAATGATCAGGTAGAACCAATGGAGGAAGGGGAATACGGTTCACAATCAAATACTGTGTCATCTTCAGATGCTGTGCCAAGCATTGTACCAAAAACATCTGTTCCTCACATAATTCCTTTTTTTGAACGTCAAACGGTGACACCTGATAATGATTCTAATCCCCAGCCATTTGTTTCTCCTGATAGTCGTTCACAGTTACCGCTTCCAGATGTATCAACTGAAGAAGAATCCAATATGGACGAAACAGATGATTATATTGAACCTAATGTAAGTTTTAATACATCCAAGTGTTTATGTGGACGGCCCCAGACGGCTGTCCTTTACCAATTTTTGTTTGTGTGACAATTTTTATGTTTTTATCAATATATGTTTATATCCCAAAGATCTGAGTTCCTTTCGATACTTGTGCGTATTGGGCCGTAACTTCCTGGATTATCGCCCTTTATTGTACGAAAAATCATTATGCAAAATGTGGGTATATCTTACATGGCAACCACTTGTTTATATTCCTTTCAGTAGCAGGGAGGTAAAATTATAATATTCCAGTCCAACAACCAATTCAAATCAAAAGTAAAATGTGGTAGAATGTACAGTCTAATTTCCTCTACTCATATTTGTGTCTGTTCACTAGGGTTGTCCCAAGGCTAAAATTTAGTGTATAGGGTTAGCTAGGACCAGGGAGTAACATAGGCTAGGTGGTGTTTAGGCTGTAAATGGTTAGCTAGGACAGGGGATTAACATAGACTAGGTGGTGTTGGTGTTCCAGAGTTGAGGTCGCTAAGTCAGCCTGCTATATACAAATCTAGTGAACAAAGTGTCTTTGTGCTGTGTTTGATTGTCTTGATTCTACTTTCCCTAGATACTTGAATTTGATGTTTTCATGTATATCTTTTACATCAATCCTTACTTTCAGGAACGTCGAGATTTGAATGCAAGAATAGCTGAAATCATGCAAGGATCGACAAAACCTGCAACAAAAGACAGTCCTTATTCCAAAGATATATCTCCTGTAAAAGGAGGAGGTGGTGGAGGTGGTGGTGGTGAAGGGCCGAGTGATGCTGAGGAAGTTATGGATGATGATGAGTTACATAGTTTACTAGGTGTATAGATGTGTTATAAATGAGTGTATAATAGTGATCATTTTACATATGTTGATAAACTTCATATTATATATAACAGTGTGTAAGAAACGTGAACTTGTAAATTTTATAAAGATGAAGTTTAATGGATGGTTTATTGTTATAAATTACAGCATAAACTGGATGTATGTTAATGAATTGATCCGTACTTACTTACTAACACTATAATGTGATGAATATATTGTATATTTGTTATAAAGTATGAAACTGAGAGTAAGGTACCTTCAATGTGTGGAAACTACCAGGCACGATATTACTATGGTTTCTATCGTGCCACCCGAATACACTGAGTCATTACTAAGGCACCCAATAATATAATGGTGTAAAGTTCCAGTAAGTTCAGCCAGTGATTAATAAGTTAATATCAATGTCATCTGTATGATGAACAATTGACGCTCAGTAAGAATGGCACTGATTTACCGACCAGGAGATCCTGGTAATGCTGAGACAGTTCCTCTGGATTTCTCAGCTTGGTACAACAGAAAGCCTGGCAATGAACAGTGGCCTAGTCGTTTGAATGTGACAAAAAAACAAGGTCCTGTGTGTGTACATGTGGAGTGAGTGTACTCATAAAATAACCTGTGTTAGTGTAAAAGTAGTCGGATCTGGTCTAAAAAATCATTTCTTCAGTAGTGTCATCACCCCTTTCACACTGCAAACTGCATTTGTAATTTTTATACATACAGTGTAGTGGTTATTTTTATGTCAATCTAAAAAACTTCTTAAAACAGCACGAGTGCTCTTTTTACAACAAATATTACTTAAAAATGTTATGAATCGTAACAAAATTCTATTGATGCTAGATTGAACGTTTAAAAGCTTGAAAGCAAAAATTTCATGGCCATCTTGAATTTTTTTTACCTCAAAATTGAGATTTAAATTCCCAGGAACTATTCAGATAATTTTAAGGAAACTTTGTATGGAAGTTATTGTCATTATTTTGTGAAAAAAAAATTTGGAAAAATTATGTACAAATCAGAAACAAACTGTAGTTGATTGACTTGTTATGTTTAAAAAATGACAGATGCAATAATATTTGTTTGAAGATATGTCTGGCTTAAATCACCTCAATGGTCTGCAAAAGGCCAAGAGATTGGACAAATGCTTTCTAAAACCTTTGTAGAAGGTACAGTGTACAGAAAGTAATTCAGTCATGTTCAAGAAATCGGTTAAGAAATGATTATCCCTGCGTACATGTAGATAAATAAGAATATATTTGAATTAAATACATTGGTCATTGATGCTTTCTTTGAACACAAATGAATGACTAATTACCTGCATAATCATTGATGTATTGGAATCGTAATGATACAAGTAATTCCTATCAGTTCTAAATTTACATAAATGTCCAACTTTTACAAGCAGTTTTATTATCTACCCTTTCAAGACTCAATGATCCAATGTTGCTACAAAACAATTTCTATCTGAGTTTAGAACAGGGTGAATATATTTTGGTGGTATGAATATGGATATTTGAACTTATTGTTTATAAACTACATAAAAACCAAAATAAAGAAGTTATCTGTATTGTTTCCAGGTGATTTTAAGGGATTGACAGTTTGATTGGCATAATTGGGGAATGTGATATTTTTAGATACATGAATGTGTCAGTCACTTAATTAGTGATAACTATTGAAAACCGAATGGGATTTGTATGAATAAAATTTAGCATCTGTTATATCAGTGCATTAAGTATCTTCTACTTTACATTTAGATGTTATACCACATAGTTCTAAGATGGTCTATTGTTTACATTCATGTACATGTATGTATATAAAATATCAGCTTTACCACAAACTTCAGTCCCCTTTAATCATTTAAACTAATAATGATTAAATTCCCAACGATTTTTTTGCTTACTTTTGTTGTTGGTTTAATCCACACTGTATAAAGGTACTTAAAGATACCTCAAATATGAATAATTGAAATTTGACACAGACACTTATAATTATGTTTGTGTCGGGTAAGAAAAAATGACATGATAAATGTGTCTGGTATAGTTGTATACCACAGCTGTCATGGACACAAGCTACAATAGCCTATTTTCAACTTACCAGAGTAAAAACAATTTTCAAAACAATACAATTATGGAAATTAATTTAAAGATATCTATGAAAGTGTTTAATAGGTAGTTTAGATTATATGTGTATGTTTTGTTGTACACATTGTTATAAAGTTATTGCATTTGTCTTTGATGTAGTAAAATGTATTGTGAAATAATTGACATTGACAATCCCTTGAATCAAATTTTTCAAATGTTAACAGATCACCTCTCATCGTGTTGTAAATTTCATGTATATATATATATATACACATTTTGAATTTTATATATCAACATGTACTACTGAACAAACCTGCAAAAGTTTATGAAATAGTATTATTTTTGATTAAAATAATATATTAGGAACATGGAACCGTGCGACTATACATCATAACACTGTAAATTAATGCATGGGTCGACTAAAATCCAAATTTTTACTACTAAATAAGTTATTTGTATATATGTTTTTCAGGAAGATATGGGGCAAAAAAGAGCACCATGGGTTCCAGCTTGGCCATATATGCTAATCACAAGCAATTGAGTTATAGTGCATGTTATCAAAAATATCCCAGTCAAAATATTGAAGTAGAAGCCCCTTTTTACAATATTTTTAGCATAAATTTGTTGTTGAATTTCCATGGAACTTTGGTATATGTCAATAAGAGACAAATCGTAAATCTTGTATAAGGCATCGTTATATTACTTTTTCTAAACTAAAATATGTTGCATACCGGGTAACAATATTCATATATCCATATTTAACTGTGCTTGTACATCACTGTTCATGGAGAAGCCTTTCAATTTCAAGACATCCTATAATTACTTTCAGGGTTTTTACCCCCATGGTGACTAAAATATTTGCTTAACTGTTGTGTTCTGTACCGCTGAGTAAGAATCACTATTTCTTATAATTACTTTCTTGGTGGTTGCCTTTATTAAGAATCATAATGTGACTACAGTGTGTACTTTTTGTTTCATGTTCAGGCAAGTTCAGTGTCGGTTTCACAAAGCAGTGTAAGACTTCAGTACACATAAAACATTTTACTATAGAACTATCGTTATTTCAGTGTAAATAACTTAATGGATTTTAGCTTTAAGGATTGATTCAATGAATCAAGTAAAATATTTTATTCATTGCATCCATCCTTTGGCTTGGCAATAAATAATTATGTATCTAAAGATAAGAATGACGCCAGTGCTTTTCATCAAGTTATTTGTATCCTAAAGAATTGTGAATTGTTAATCATTTTTTTAATCATGACATAAAATGGTTGTCTGTGTTTCAGCTTTGTGGAACATCTGTATATTTCAAGCATCTAGATGAAATAAATTATAACAAAAATTTGACGTGTTAAATTTATAGGAAAAAGCTGTGCATGGGTGTGTCATCTGAATCTACATAAAAATTGACAGAACCGAGATAAGCATCAGTGGATATTTTCATGAAATAATTCACTACAAATGCACAAAACCGAAATGTCAGAGAACCATGAAATGCTGTGGATTTGTTTGACAATGATTTTGGAGTGCCTGTGTCAACTCTGCGACTGCAACAGTTTGTGGTGGCATGGCTTGAGTTTCAACAGGTCATCCCACTTCAACCCAAAGGTGTTCGATCGGGTACATGTCGGGGGACATAGCGGGCCAATCCATAACACTGACGTGATGATTGATAGTCTCCTGTCTGTGTGGGGTTGGGCGTTGTTATGCTGGAAAACAATATGTCGATGAACAATGGTAGCATGACCGGATGAAGGATAGCGTCTATGACCACTACTTACTGTGCCATGACCTCTGATCTCTATGTAATAGATCAATGGCCAGGACGCCATCTCCCCGAAACGATACCTATCCAGCATGCAGTTGCTGACTGGAATTTGTTGCGCATATACTGCAGTAGGGTGTGGCGGTCTTGAGCAGCAGGTGTTACAGATGGCAGCCTGAAGGTCTTCAAGTTTTTGTAAAATCTTTGTTGTTCATATAGTATGCTTTGTCAGTCTCACAGCCCCCCCCCCCCATTAAGTTTCCAGGCAACAGAACATACCACCCACAAAAGAGAGTTGTCACATATTTTCTGTTGTCTGTAATGAAACATTTATAATACACTAAAATCTGATTAGGTTCTGACCCATACTAACATTAGTATACAAAACATTTAATATCATGATTTAGCTGTAAACATTTAATATCATGATTTAGCTGTTCAAGTTACAAATTCTGTGTATCAATCTTAAGTCAATCATATGATAACAAGCGAATCCACAAGATTTTTTCCTAGTGATCTTGGGTCATAACCCTTGCAGTAATTATCCGAAATCCTTAAAAATCAATATGCTTCATTGTCTCATGGCCTTAAAGATGCCTTCCCGGGTACAAACTTTGTGAATTGACAATATATGTGGACTAAACACATATTCAAAGTAACCAATCTATCAAAAATTTGCTTCAATTCCCTTTCAAAACTTTGCTTTCGTCGTGGATACCCCATAGCTATAAGTAAGCTGTTGTTAGACGCAATGTCTGCCAACTTAACTTCATTGTGGGAGGGTCCATTTTTCAGAATGTATCCTTTATACTTACTGTACATTTACCATACTTACTGAGGCCTAAGTAAATTCTTAGTTATTTCTGTCTCCTTCTTTTTAGACCTTTTAATAGCAGAGTCTTTTGTACGTTGACAACACTCAGTGTCCCCTAAACTGCCCAACCATTTGAGCAAGAAATAACAACTGCTCTCCGACCTAAGCTGGCAGACAATAAGCCAGCAAAACCTGTTGGGTTGCTAGTTAGTGATTCCCAGACAATATTGCCCAGTGCTTGCCCCATGGGCGTTTTTCGCGCAATCCAGTATTTTTCTAGTAAGATTTGGTGCCTATATACCAAATTTGACATACTTTTATTGGAAATAACCACCCGATAAATACTTTGCTGGGAACCCAACACTGTATATAAATTTAATTTCAATCGGATATTAACTTTAGCCCCTAGTGCGATGATAAGATATTTCAAAGTGGTCAAGGGCAATAACTCCGGAAGTAATTTAATTATTGGACACAATGTGCAGAGATGAGTCCAGAGGGGGGTGGCGGGACGGGGCTTTTAATGCATTGCATCAATGAAATTAAATCACAATGTCATCCGACATCATTATAAAAATTGGCGTCAAATGGTGTTAGATTTCTCTCTTTAAAAATCCCAATTTGTATGTAAGCCTATGTAATGGCATCATGCATTTGAACTCCTGCAAAAAATTCCTTGTGTATACATTTAAAGTCAATCTGAAATCAATTTTAGCCTCTCTAGCTTGTGGATGCTGGACCTACAGACAGGGCGACAGCAATATACAACCACATTTCATTGCAGTGCGTATAATAACTGAGAGAAGTTTGTATACTGATGTGATTGTGGTTAGATCTAGCACCATCCTAAAATTTGAATAATTCTGTTCACACATTTAGTCAGGAATTAAAGAGATTGTTCAGATTTTTTATTCTTTTTAAAAAAACATAAAATAGCAATCTTTCACCTAAATTTATACAACTATGATAATTTTATAATTTTTTTACACAATGGATGTAAATGTTACATATGAGCCATATGACAGATCAAAAATATCAAGATAAAATAAGAGAAATCAAACACAATTATCCTCATTCATTCATTTCAATGTGGCTTACTGAAACAACATGTTTCATTAAGATTTTGATTAGACGAAGAAAAAAATGAAGGATTCATTAACAACAAACAAAACAGTAAAAGTACTTCCACGTCTCCTTACCCTCACTAAAACACAACACATAAATAAATATGCATTGAAAATATTTGATTTTGATCTCATGGAGAGAAATATCAGGCTATTTTAAATCCTATATGGATAATATCTTCATCTAGAATGAGTGACTAAAATATGCAGATAATGACTGCAATGCTGAAAAGGCTATGTACTACTACTACTACAAAGGCCCACTATTGATAAGATTAATTTAACTTGTGTTTGCAGTTCTCTAAATCAAATACTTAAACATTATCATAATTACATGATTGTATATCCACAACATGACTGGGTGACAGGTGAGGCTACTTGAAGACTGAATATATTTTGTACACAGGAAGAAATCACCAAGATATTTTTCAAGATACTAAAAGCACAAATACATTATATACACCATATGATTTGTTGATCAAAGGCTACAAGTATCAACAATCTCACCCATTACACTTTGTCTAGGCAAGAGAAAAGTGTACAGCAATGGTCATATTAGAAAACTCAGAATGGTTACTATAGAAATACTAATAGATTGATAGATTATATAATGGACATGTTATAACAGTAAATTAGAGATAGAGATTGAAATTCTACGGGTTACTGATAATGAATAAATTGTTCTAATTAATCTGATTTTAAGAAAAATGGATCTCTGGACATAGTGAATGTAATAATGTATATTATGGCGTTTTTTAGGAATGGACTGGTACAGTAGATTTCTTATCACTGAAGAAACTACGCAAGACCATTACTTGTCCAACTCCAAGGATAAGTATAAGACATGAGGCAGCTAATGACCAGTACATAACACCCTTGTTCAATGTCTCAGCAAACACACGCCCGGCACTCTCCCTGTTACGGAAATACATTTGTTGTTTAAATATAAAGGAGAGACCATTGTGGATATTTTCTGAGCCAGACTCCATCTACAAGAAATTCAAAATAAAAATAAACATTATACAAAAAATTGTGTAGGCTACATCAAACAATTTACACAACAATGTCACATTTAAATATTTGTGTATGTACACGTTTTCGAAATCTGAAGTAGGCTGACATTGTAATGATATTAAACACTATACATGTATAAACTGCAGTGCATAGTGTGCCATTTTCTACTTCTAGTGACAAGACAAATCTTGAAACCAACACAGATCGACAAGAGACTTTGGTTCGAAAAGTGTTATTCCTGATTATCAATAATTAATATTGTTAATGCTGTTTTCATTTTGCCTTGTGTGTGTAAGTTTACAAAAGTTTGTATATCAAAATTTCTGTCCTTAACTGCAGGTAAGGAGATTACCTTTATTATTCAACAAATGAACAGCTTTAGATTACCCTAGAAGTTTTTCACTAACAAAATATTCTTGATTACTTTCTGCGGACAGTGATGTACAGGACCATCAAGTTTAGTCATTTTGATTTATTCACATTACTTGTAAACATAAGCGCATCATTTCGAATGCATTTAGAAGACAGCGTTATTTTAAAAGCAAAAGATGAAGATACATGAACGTGAAGCAAATATATATTGAGCGGTACACTACAAACACATTAGTTTTTTGGTATATAGAAAACATTACCATGTCGTTAATTATATACATTTACATTAAGTAAATATTAAACATAACTTATATACAACAAAATATTTTTCACCAATATTCTACAACAAAACTCAGTTCATTCCTTATATAGTTGTCAATACAACATTAGCAGTTGATCAATGCTATGATGTATAAATTCTATGACGGATATGATGCAGTTGTTTAGAGAGGAAGAATGCATCACATTCAAGATACTTGATACCATGCACATACCACATGTATAATACTGTTACATGTACATAATTAATTTTAAAACCGTGTAAACCTTTTGTATAATTTAAGAATGTTTTCTAGATTAATCGTCGCATTATAGAAATGAACTGAATTTTACAAAATTGATATATAAACTGAAAATTTACTAATAAATACTAAGATCACGTAGCACTAGCGGTTTTGTGTTTATCTGTGAAAAAACTTCTCAAAACAAGAATCTGTCCTATACAAATAAGAACTATTATAATGGATTCTCCAATTGACCAAAGCATAACGCGCTCATTTAGATCCTCCGCAAATCCACGACCTTGCGACTCTCGAAGTCGGAAGTGTGTTTGATAGTCTAAAACTGTTTTCAAATCTTCGTGTGTATTCTGTGCAGAGGTTTCCATCTAAAAATATAAAAAAAATAAAAATGTTCTTTTTCTCAGAAAATGACCACACAAAGATTTTGAATTGTGGAAATAAGACAACTTTAAAATGGTATAACATAAGACTAGACCATATTACCCCCAAGATCCTGACATAATATCCACTGATGTGGGATATAAGTGGTTGACATTTAAGAGATGATATAGTTTGATGTGCTAATACCAACCCAAGAATTGGAAGTGAAAACATTTGTGAGTGATGAAGGAAACAAAACAAATGCTCCATGCAACCAAATGATACAAAATAGGGTTAGAGCAATTACAAAGATACATGTACATACAATTTTATCAAACTTTGTAAAGGACTGAGTCTGAGGACGATATATATGGAAAGTTGAAGCAAAAAGACAAATTTTGTATTGTAAGCAAACCAAAATAATTTGAATGGGCTTGGGTGAATAAAATTTGATCAATAAATGTAAGCAGAAGCTTTAAAAAATACGTCCGATGAACCAGCGTTTATTCAAGTTGGAGAAGCAGGAGTTGCTTTTTTATCCCATAATTAGCATTAAAGTAGATTCAACTAAGCTGAACTTTAATTTACAAGTAAACCAGCCAACAGTAACATTTTAATGGTACCTATCATCTACTGTAAGTACATTCCCCCAAAGCCTACATGAATACAAAGACGGCTACATATAAAACAAGTAGCAAGATCACACAGTTATGTCTATAAACAGTGACTGACAGTTACCCATATCATGCTACAGCTGGCACCTTAATTTGATCATGAGTACTTCATTGTGAAAACAATTCTACATGTATTTATTACATCGATAATTAATCAAATAAAGAAACTGGAACCACTGGACTGTTCCTTAAATATTTAAATGTTCCATGTAGTAATACTTGCACCGTATTACACAGAAAAAACGGTTAAGATTGGATATTGATAATGTGATCTCACAATATAATTTATTTTTTCTCTTTTTGTAATTGCATTGAATACCTCGAAAAAAAATATGATTAATTATCATATTATCTGATCTATTTACAACAAGTTAATCTCAACAATAAACACTGTTCCACCACCAATTGTGTAAAAAAAAATCATAAAAAGCCACCACCAAGCTATCTTATTTCCACAATAAGCAAACACTTCTATAGTATTTTCCCTCGTTTTCTTACGCATTCACAGCAATTTTAATTCTGTTTTCATTTCAGTATACAGAACAAACATCACATATACATGTCGAGGACATGAAATAGTATTAAAAACTTCACTTACCAATGTCATTGCTGTATCATGTGAAGTCATGCCTTCAACTAAAGGTTTTTCATCACCAACTTCTAGATCAAAATAAACTACTTTATGAGAGAAAGTAGAGAATTCATTACTAAAACAGAACTTGAAGATACCACTTAAATCAGCTGTCCATGTAAAACTATCATATTGTTTTTTAACATCTTTATATAGAATCTGACCACTGGGTGCTGTTAATTCCATATCTACATCATAATGACCCCCAGTTATAACCTGAAAATACAGCAATGGACACTATTGACCTACAGTGTTTTAATTCCAATACCGGTACCAAAATGAAACTTGATCAGTATCAAAATATCCATTGATACAATTTTTTTGTCAAGTTTTCCATGAACTCATAAAGTAAATAACCTTAAGTTCACTCAATAATTATATCTATTGATTTTTACAAGGTTCAATGATAATATCTAGTATAGTAGTAACTTATTTTATGTTTTATTAGTACAATGTATGTTCAGGGCTGGCCACGAATAAATTGATGGCGAGCAGATGACTGCTCACGCAAATATAGGTTTGGGCGAGCAAGGCGAGTCAAAAATATTGCTCACGCAAAATCTTGTTTGCGTGAGCACACATTTTTTAACTTTGTTTTAATTTAAAGCCCCAATACCTCTCTTGTTGTCACTGAATAATATGCCCCAATAAGTACATGTATCCTGGTCAACAAATTGTACTATTTTACAATATTCCAATTAATTAATGATAATGATGATACAATTCTGCGCGAGCAACGAACGGCTCACGTAAATATACATTTACGCGAGCACAGCGCGAGCCAGAGCAACTGCTCGCGTCTCGTGGCAAGCCCTGATGTTCAATTCAAAAATATAGATAGACAGTATTAACAAGCACACAGCTGTTATTGATCATGTCAATATTGTTAATGACTTGCCACATATATGAACATTAATTTCAAATAAAAGTTTTTTCATGAAGTGATTGTTTGCATGTCAATATTGTTAATGACTTGCCACATACATGTATATGAACATTAATTTCAAATAAAAGTTTTTTCATGAAGTGATTGTTTGCATGTCATTTAAAACTTCCTGCATTTGACAGCAATCATGATACCTAGATCTAACCAATTCTTATGTCATACTTTATTTAGCAAGTAAAGGTACTATATTTTTATTTTAAAAAGAAAGGAATAATATGCTGATGATTTTTTTACAAAATCACCGACATGTACAGTAGATGTACATGTACTCAAACACAAAAGAAAATATATACACCACATGCACAGTTTTTACAAGTTCCTAGAAATTTTTAACGATACCCTGTAAGCTTCCCTGTGTTCCTCGGCAAGCTTGCAATAGAACGCAGTACCATAAATTAGTGTGTACAAAGAAAAGTCTTTTCGGAAAATATTATTAGAAAAGGCAATGACTATGATGTCTTGTCGTTATATTTGTCCTTTATGTAAATCATATGTGGCGCAGTCCCCCTGCACTAATTTTTAAGTGGGATAATTTAATTAAAGCTGATGAAATGATAATCCTGATGTTATTGCAGTAGTAACTAGTATGTGCAAAGAAATCTTATGGTTCTATTAGGCTTTCCCAATTATAAAAACATCGGCAGTGATCGGTTAATCAAGCAAGTTTACTATTTGAAAAAGAAAAACAACGAAGTATTACTAAATATACAAATATTTTCAACATTGTTTTATTGTAAAACTCAATAGATGAGTTGCCTATTACATATTAATCAAAACAAAAGACCTAGCTAGAAGTGTTAATCTTTTCCTTTTTACCAGTCTTAACAATCACCAATCAATTAAATATTTAAAAGACTAGCAAGGATGGGAGTTGTCAGTTGGGTTGTTTGTTTTTGTTTGCAATCTTTAACTGGCGGTTTCTACATGTATATAAATCGCGAAAGAGACATGGGGTTTAACATCCACTCCACACAAACTAGGTCATTCCGGGATCAACATATGGTTTAATTTTATTTCAATAATTCATTTGCACATGGGGGTCTTTAGCAGTGGGAGGAAACCAGAGGACCTGGAGAAAACCCACGAGGTTGGACAGGCAGTATATATAAATAAAAGACAATAATTCTTTATTGAAATGAAAATAACACACAAATTGTCAACAGTATATTATTCATTCACTATATAAAAATTTATTAAATGTAAATATATCTGTAGTGTTAGTTAGCGTAACCGATATTACAATTTGAGTAACCACGAACTTGGTCACATGCTTTTGAGCTGACGAGACGGCATTGATGGGTATCGTTCGATAAAAAATTGTCGCTGGTCTGAATATGTACACACAAATCAATGGTTTACTTACTACGCATAGATTTTCTATGAATATTATTATATAATGACGATTTAATTAGGCCTAGCTAGGCCTGAAAAAATAGAACACAACAGACCATATTTATGACGAGAAGTCTAGGCCTACTGAGTTTCTACCGCTTTAAAATTTGATAAAAGTGAGCAAAATAAAATAAATGCTGTACCATACTTACTTGAAATTCAATGGTACTTTTAGTACCTTTTTCTATCGATTCGAAGAAGCACTGCTTTTCATTATCTGGCAACTCAAACGTGAGTTCCACTGCATTTATTATAGATAATGAGCTCGCTAAAAGGGCTACAAAGATATATAAATGTCCCATAATTAATTAGTTTTAGATATTTACTAGTTAGACTAGAATACAACGAAAGTTTTACTCTACACAATATGCAACATAAGTTGAAATATGTCTGTTTTAGCAGAAGACATCAACACCACAGCCGGTTTGTGTTGACAATATGGCGTTGTTCTCAACGTGGCCGGAAGTTAAGCGCGAGAACAGGAAGCAAACGTGGAATTATATCTACGGAAGAACATGTCGGCAATAATATAATAATAATTATCACGTACATTATTATGATATAAAATAAGTTTCCGGAAGCAAACGTGGAATAGCTGCTTTGGGGCCAGAGGAACATATTATGTACAATATAGAATAAATCCCAGCAATGCAAGTCTCAAATTCTTTTCAGCAATCTTACAAAAATTGAAAGTAGCCTATCTAGGCCTACAGTCTAGAGAGAAAAATGGCTTCTGAATCTGATTTTGAATTTGACTGAAAGTGGATTCCAATAAGTAAGCCTATCGGTATTAATGATGCAGTGCACCTATGATTGATTGAAAACCGGTAGCTGTTGTCATCTAAAAGCAACTGTCAAAAGAGGAATGTTTTTTTTTACGGATAAATATGTTAGGTGCAGATAAAAACTTGGAAATGCAGAACTTAGATTCTAAACATCAAAAGATACTTCATGGTCCGGTCAAAGGTTAATAATAATAATAATAATAATAATAATCGCGTCATTTTACAAGGGTAGCAAATAAGGCCTGAGGCCTGTTTCCAATTGTGAATCTTCCTATTTGCATGCTGCATAACAAGTGCTGTACGTTTAATTAGAAGTTGTACCAAATCTCACTCCAGAAGCATTCATGAGATGTTTTAGAAGATTAAGGCCCTACTTGCCATAGATCAGTTCCTGTGATAATGGTTTCCGACAATGCATCTCCATTTAAACCAGCTTCAAGAGATGTCGTTAAAATGGTAGAAGATCCCACAACCATGTCAAATCAACCAATTCGATGAATTTTGTTTATCTCGCACAGGTACCAGTAGTTACCCTAATGTTTTTGGAAGTTGGGTCGAGCCGTCCAGTTAGTTGATGGCCATGACGATCAGGTTCGTGGAGCTTTAGTCAAAATCAGGAGTATGACAGGTTCAGCTGTTATATATCCCATGGAAATTAATGAAAATTGTTCGAATAACTTTTTCACCTGATGCATCAGATGTTTTTTTTACGGTGGATACTCAAGAGTTACCAGAGACCAAAACGTTCAGCAGATGTAGTAAGGGAGATATCCAAACTAGGACTTTAGAGGTAACCATGGACGTATAGATATATGTTTTGGGTTGATTAGTATAGGCTAACAGGGGGTGGGGAGTAAGCTAATTCGGGTGGGGGTACATTTACGGACCTGAAAACCAGACATGGGCGGTGTTCGTACGTAACTAACGTGACGAAAATTAAATGGTAGCGTGTCTCAGATGTTCAGAATGGGGCGGTGTCATGCAAATGTGTCCTAACCCTCAAATTTCCTAAAATAGTTTTAGTACATGCTTCGATTAAAGAATTCATGACGATTGATATGCGATATTGTTTTAACTCTCCTAAGATGAGGCTCAGTATCTGCCCCACAGACCAAGAATCCACTAATACGAACCCTTCCAATCAGCATACAGAAGCAAACATAGTACAGAAACAGCCTTAACTCGCGTGAATAATGATATCCTTACTGGTCTTAACAATAAAAATGTGGTATTACTGGTTCTTCTTGATGTAAGTGCCGCCTTCGACACAATTGACCAGCCCATATTATTAAAACGGCTTCATGATATTTTCGGACTTGAGGGTATTGTGCTGAACTGATTCCGATCATATCTAACATCCCGTCGTCAATCCGTTGTCATCAATAATGTTAAGTCTTCATCTGTAGAACTTAAATTCGGCGTGCCTCAAGGATCTCACATTCCTGAAGCAACGGCCCGAGAAATCCCTCTCTGGCCATTGCTGGATTCGCTTCGGATTCTTGACATTTAAGTAAATGTGTCTATTCTTCTCGTTCAATCAAATCTACTACTTACGTACAGTAACATGACATTCCGTCGTTTGATCTTGGGTCTTCCTTAATATTTTGGACAAAGATTTAAGTTATTAAAAACGTTGAAAGTCTGTTCGTTACCATACCGTAGTGTTTACTTTACGTCAATACCGATAGCCTCGTTTGTCACGCAATTAGTTTTGCTGCAATATCCTGCTATGCGCTGGTTAATATAGCATAAAAAAACCGTGCAGCCATGACGTAACGTGTCGTAAACACAGTTGTCCTAATTAAACGTCTTGTTTTAAAGGTAATACCTTTGTAACGAATTCAGTGATTGGTCAGTAATGGGACCACTGGCCAGTCATAATTAGTGACAGTAATACCCACTCAGTCCAGCAGGGAGTAGTCAGATTAGCTCTAATCAAACGGAACACTGCGAGGAGGATGCAAGGATCTGAACTCGAACCATTGCTCTTTACCGCTCATACCACTCCCCTGGGTCGTATTTTGAAGTCATTCGACCTTAATTATCATATTTATGCGGATGATACTCAACTCTACATTTCAATTAAACCTGAAAATGAATCTCTTCAAGTGTCTGAACTTGAATCGTGCATTGATGCTATTAAGTGCTGGATGAAAAAGAAATAAATGATGAAAAAACAGAGTTCGTGCAAATCGGTTCTAATCATCATTTATCCAAAATATCTGGTAGTAACATCTCAATCGGTAGTTGTGTTCGAAATCTTGGTGTAATGTTTGATAAGAATATGAACATGAATGCTCACATGTCGTCAATCTGTAAAGCTTCCAACTTCCAACTTCACAAAATTGGACGGATCCGCAATTTCCTCGACGTTGACTCTACAAAACTGTTAATTAACTCATTGGTGACCTCACGCCTCGACTACTGCAACTCGTTACTCTACAACTTACCAGCATATCAAATTAATTGACTACATAAGATACAAAACAAGGCCGCAAGAACTAAATTATATACCAATAAAAACCCCGTTTTGAAAGAACTCCACTGGCTACCAATTAAGAAAAGAATCGATTTTAAAATTCTCATGCTGACCTTTTGCGCTTTGTCACGTGATGACTCTCCTCTCTATATTAAAAAAATAATTCAACCCTACCACCCTACCAGAAATCTTCGCTCTGAAACTAAGTACCTTATTAAATCAGTAAATGCAAACTCTTCTTACGGTAGACGCTCCTTTGCTTTTGCGGCAGCAGAACTGTGGAATTCTAATGATTTCTCTAAAGAACTTAAGCAATGTACATCAATTGACAGTTTTAAACATAATCTTAAAACCCATCTTTTTAGAAACATTTTCTTTTAATTGTTGATCGTGTACTTTTAACTAGTATTTTTTCTTTTAATTGACCACAATGTTACCAAAGAGCAGCTTCGGTTAGATTTTAGGACATTATTATCATTAATAATCAGTGTGTAATTATTGTAACAGCGTAGCAATGATGGGGTTTGGGCGCCAGGTCTACGTGGCCTTCTAGATCGTGGCAGCAACGTGGTTGAGAGCGATGGGGGTGTTGCTGTCGGGAGTAATGGGTGTGTGCCAAGACCGTAGCGGGGGAATTGTGTGCGCGTAGTGAGTACGTCAAAATGCCTTCACACCAAGAAATGAAATAAAACCAAGTACGAACAATCCAAACCATTAGACAAAATTCGAAGTCCTAAAAAAAAGTATAGGCGAAATATTGTAATCTGGCAAAATAGTGTAATCAGCATATGGACTGTTCAAAGTGTATAAAATACACGACAAACAGTGTTAACAGGTGTCCGGAAGAGTAAGCTTACCCTGCCTAGCGCGCCACACCCGCCATAGCTGAATCCAACCTATTAGGCGAAATCCCAGTAAAATAGCGTGATTGGCCAATGAACTATCGGTATGCAAAGAAGATTTAATGAGGTGGAGGCGGCATAGCGTCATTTTAGTGAAGTCATCGTCGACGCAATATTGGTTAACCCAAAACAGCGTCTCTCTAATTATTTTGACAATATGCCTGGCTTTAGAGCGCCAGACTTAAATAAACCTAATTTGACATTATTATTTTTCAAATTAACTAAAATTCATCTTCGCATCCTCTAAAAAAAATCATGGCCTCAATCTGAGGAGAAAAGCGATATATAGGCCTATGAGTGAGGTACAGGATTGTCAATCAAATTAGTTTCTTTTCTGTCCTGTCACTTATTCTTCATCGCGATTGGGGGCGGAAGGACGAAACCAGTTGGTCGGAGGCCATAGAGCTACCAGTCCGCCCCTGACAATTTCAATCCGGGGTAAAATGTGGAATTATGATCATAAATGGTTGCAAACTGCAAATCTTTAAAATCGAAAAATGAGGAAATTAGATACCCGCCATACAAATACACTAGGTCGTAAATTGGTTTCCTGTCCAACGAGCAAGGAGTAGTAAGCCTATTGATTAATGGTGCTTGTACGTACTTTAAGAGGGTGCCTTTTCGGAACAGAAGGCACGTAGTCACACGAATTCCAATACCCTAGCTGGGAATCTCACCGGTTTAGATTGTTATCAACAATTTTAAGTTTCTTTTGTTTTTGCAAGCACCGCCTACCCTGCCTACCCACCCAGTACGCCTCTAATAAAGCCGCAGATATAAGTTATCTTACACAATATTCTAATAACACGGTATTTTAATATATAAATCATTCATTTCATTTAATTAGATATAAGTTCTCTTACACAATATTCCAATAACACGGTATTTTAATATATCAATCATTCATTTCATTTTTATTAGACATGAAATATATTATGTGTATTATAAATTTCATAAATCTATACAATCTGTTGTATATGCTATAATATGCTACTCAGTTTGAGCCGACATTTATAATTTCAAAACCTTCTGTATTATAACTGTAGCCTATATTATACCTGTTGCCTTTCATTGTGTAGGCTAATCAAATTTAATTTTCATAAATCTATACAATCTGCTGTATATAAGATGATATTTTTAATATACTACTCAAAAGAAGTAAAGGGTCAAAATAAATCTATTGGCGGATATCCTTTTCAAACAAAACTATTTCGACAGTCTCCTTAGAAACCATAAACTGTAGCTTGGTGGAAATAAGGTATGAAAATTAGCCACTAGCTTAAATCAAGTACGATAAAATATGGTTCCCAGCAAAGTATTCATCGGTTGGTTATTTCCAATAAAAGTATGGCAAATTTCGTATTTATGAAAAGTATAGACACCCAATCTTACTAGAAAAATACTAGATTACGCGAAAATCGCCCATGGGGCAAGGACTGGACAATATTGTCAGGGAATCACTAACAGTACTGTCAACCCGACAGGATTTGCTGTCTTATTGTCTGCTAGCTTAGGTCAGGGAGCAGTTGTTATTTCTTGCTCAAATGGTTAGGTGGTTTTGGTAACATTGCGGGTTGTCAAGGTACAAAATACTCTGCAATTAAAAGGTGTAAAAAGAAGTTAACAGAAATAATAAGGAATTTATTTAGGCCTCAATAATATAGTAAATGTACAGGAAGTAATGCTAGATACATTTTGAAATATGGACCCTCCCACAATGAAGTTAGGTTGCGTTTAACAACAGCTTACTTACAGCTATAGGTATCCCCGGCGAAAACAGAGTTTTGAAAGGGAATTGAAGCAAATGTTTGATAGATTGGTTACTTTAAATATGTGTTTAGTCCAAATTGATCGTCAAATTACAAAGTTTGTACCCTTGAATGTATCTTTAATTTTTGATTTGGGCGATTTCGGTACAGAGATGATATCTGACAATTCAATAAAGTGTATTCCTTCTATACCTTATAAAACATACACGGAGGTTTTCTGTTTTTCTTTCGTGTTCTCTTATCTTGTCATCTTGTGGCAGTCAATTCTTTTTATGAATTGTCAGATATCCTCTCACAGTCTCACAAACAGCTTTTGCCCGACTTTTGGTCTCCGAAGGAATTATTAGTGAGCAGAAATTCGCCCATGTATATATTTTCATTGGTAGTTGATAATGGTCATGTAAGACCGCGCCTTTTTCTTAATCTGACAACACGAGAATAGCCACAGCATTGTCTAAACATACATTATGCAAGAGCTAAATCTGTCTATTGCAGGTCTTTCGTTATCTAAATTATTATCCAAACCACAATCAACCCTCGATGGCATCGCTATATAGTTTGTGATCTTTAGTGGATTATGAGCCGATTTACTGGATACCTTTCCTTCACGATTTAATGATTAAATGGATAATCGATACTGCTATTTATCGTACTTACTTTAGTATAATGATGATCGAGGCTAGCCGGAAATTCCAATCGCTTATTTCTCGGTTCATAGTGGATCAATTTGAATGAATTCTCAGCAAATTGCCTTTACATTATCTAGTTTTTAACTATTATAGTGAGAACTACCAACTCATTATCTTATCTCGAATTATGTATCTTTAAAAAAAGATGCACATAACACCATATAGAAGGTGATTAAATAATGCTGGTACTAAGGAGGTTTAGGAACAATACTAGTTGATTTGGCCTATTAATTATATTTCTCCAAATACGGAAATATTTGACCAACAATAGTTAATTATTCGTGAGTTTTTTTTTCGAGTAATAGAACAAAATGCAGTTAGCTATTGTGATACGTGGTATCACGTGTTCGTGTTTATCCCGACTTTTGGAATCCCATATTAGATTTTAAAATCGGCCTAAACTAGTGGTTTAATCTCTCTATTCCTTTACGGAGTACCCTCCCTTTAACAGTGTCGATTGAAATTTTGTTAGCCATTCTATAGCCATTCGGGCATAATATGAGAAGTATACAATTTTTTCTCAAAAATACGATCTGAAATTGCTACTACAAACGGTTGGTGATTAAACCTACACTCTCCTCTCTGGTCGGATAAAGTCGGTATCTATGGCGGGGTATCAGGTTCAAAATGCGATCTGCGGTAGAAAGTAGAAAATAAAAATCAAAAGAGAAAATTCTTATCCAAAATGGACATTTTCGTGTGCTTTTCTACCTAATACGTCCACCTTCCCTTTTTTTAGTCGTAAATAATCTACTTTCAACAACCTAATTTCTACTTTCAATAATCAACTTTTGACATTCGACTTTCAACTTCAGATTTTCTACTCGGAGTTTCAGGGGGTTCGTTGAGATTCTCAAAAGCCTCAAACAAGAATAAATGGGTGATAGATAGATATGGTAGGTATATATATTTTTAACAAAACCCAGGTCATCTAAATGCATATAAAACAAAATAAGGAAGTCCGAATACAGTTATCATCAACGAGGCGAATATCGTCATTTTGGCACCGTTTATATGCAATAGGGTTTTAGTTAAATCGGTGGTTTGATGTTCTAAGCTTGAATCAACTTACTCCAAAGTTGTTTAGCAATCATTTAAAAAGAATTTGGTGGTCAGTTGTGTCAAACACATCGCTTACATCAAGCAGGACTAGTACTGATGTTTGTTTCTTATCCATTTCGTTTAGTGAGTCAGTTTGAACACGCAATAAAGAGGTTTCAAAGTGGTGTTGTTTTCCTTATGCAGATTGGAATACCTCATTGAGGTTATTAATGTGAAAATGTCCTTTGAAATTCGGATGTAACAGCTTCTTTCTCAATAATTGTTGAAAGAAAAGAAAGGTCAGAAAACTGTCTGTAATCTTTAGTTATTCTTTATGAAGGTTGGGCCTTTTTTTAGAAGCGGAAACACTAACAGCTAGAAACCAAAGAGCAATTAAACAATATTCGTCATAGCTGTGGCCATCACGTCAAGACACTGTTTACTAGCCAAGTAGGAGTGGGATCTAGAGTGCACGAAGCTGACGATGATGCTTTTGTGCTCTTATTTATATCCCGATTGAGAGTTGACGCCATAGTAAGTATTACTATCCCGAGAGTCGCCGAGTGAAATTGCTCCAAGATCTGTCATAGAGTATCATAGTTGGTTGTGAAAAAAATTACAAAATCATTTACCAAAACTTACAGAGTCCCATTTTACCGGAATAGTCTGTTCTGTCCCGTCTTTATTTAGAAGTACTGTTCATAGCATGGCGATGTTTTGGATTACTCATTGTAGTGTTAGTCTCATTTTTACATTTTATATATAATTTCCTGTGTATTTCTAGATTTGATTTTCGCGACTGTTTTTCCTTCCCTCACTTTTCTTCTGTTTACATTTCATCATTAAACCAATTTCTATTTGATCTGATAGTTATACTTTTATTATATTGTTCAATCTTATGATTCATATTAGCATGTTCTTTGATCTGTTTTTAAAACTGTTCATAAGTTGTGGCGGCTTTGAATTGCTCTACACCAATGTTTCTATTTTTTTCGGAAAGACATAGTGTGTTTTAGTGGTCCAGGTTTATTAGAGAAAACATTGTAATGATCGGATATCAAATCATTTTAACATGAATGGAATTTAGTAAATTATCATTGATTCTGTAAAAATAATGTCTTTGGTATGACCAGTGGGATGAGTAGACTGAATTTCTTTGTATGTCTGTCAAGTGGGATATCGAGGTGAATATGGACATCTCCTACTATAACTAAGCATGGAGTAGATAAAAAAAATTCTTCGAAATTTTTTCCAAAGTTAGATGCCGGGGGCGATAAACTACTACAAGATGGATAATTTCACGTTTGAACTGAAATCACAGCTACATTTTCAGGGATGAGTAGGTTATTGCAAAGTTATCTGTTGACTTTAACTACGTTTCAGTTAAAACAAAATGTCAAAATCACTCATGTATTTCGTTTTGACAGATTGTGCATTAAGTAAACATAATTGAAAGAATCGGAGATTTTGGCTTGTATGGCAGTTCTTCTGTATGTTTATTGGTTGGTATTTTGTTAAAGTTTACTTCCCTGTGTACCTTAGGTGGGTTAGTTCTGTTAGTTGTAATTACTTTAATCTTTCTATCCCATTACCTTCCACATCTGATCCCTCTACTTCGAACAAAAAATGGGAACGATGATTACTGTTGATCAGTTGGAGTGGATAAAGGTCTGTTAGTGATTACAATTGACAGGTTGAGGTGATCATTTTTCCCTTTTGTATACAATCCAATAATATAAAACACAGTTTTGCAAATATTTTATAAATATATATGATTTAAAAGTATCTATGCTAAAAAAAATACAATGACACGACACACGCAACAAAGTAAAAAAAACCTCAAATACACAGAGCATCAAATAAAATAAAACCAAGTACCAAGTACGAACAATCCAAACCATTAGACAAAATTCGAAGTCCTAAAAAAACGGTATAGGCAAAATAGTGTAATCTGTCAAAATATGGACTGTTCACCGTGTACAAATATACACGACAAACAGTGGTAACAGGTGTCCGGAAGAGTAAGCTTACCCTGCCTGGCGCGCCACACCCGCCATAGCTGCATCCAATCTATTAGGATAAATCTTGGTAAAATATCGTGATTGGCCAATGAACTATCGGTATGCAAAATGAACGTGATGAACAGTGTTAACAACGCAGTAGACCTATATTATCAGGGATATAGTATACCCGTCAATTAAAAATGTCTAGTATAATAGTCGAGAGAGACACGTTATATTTACAAATCAAGTCAATATGACGGTCATAAAACTTCCTAGGGGTTTTAATAAGTTTAGTTCGCACGTATCCCTGTAGTTGAAGCTTAGATGACAAATGCCAGCATACAGAAGTGCGCACAGTACAGAAACAGCTTTAAACCATGTATTCGACACTATTAGAAGCGGGATTGACAAAGGCTCCATCGCCATGCTCGTTTTACTTGACCTTTCTGCTGCCTTTGATACGCTGGATCACAGTAAACTACTCAGTAGACTTGAATCCGAGTATGGAATCAGTGGAATTGCTTTGAATTGGTTTTCATCATACCTAATTGGTAGAACACAGGCAGTGATGATAAAAACGTCCTCTTCTGACAGAGTGACTCTCACCTGTCGCGTGCCCCAAGGGTCAGTATTAGGACCTGTGTTGTTCTGCATGTACACAAAACCACTTGGTAAACTGCTCACCGAAAAGGATTTATACCACCATTTTTACGCAGACGACCCACAAGTCATAAATTTCTTCACTCCAGAACAGGAAAGTCAGTTGTCTTCTTGCATGAAAATGGAATCCTGTGTAACGGAAGTGAAAAAAGTTGGATGACAAACAATATGCTCAAACTAAGTGTTATTGATTGCCCCTCCGAAAAGAGTCAAGAAGAGTAACATTACGTATTTGAATGAAAATTTCAAATTCCATTAAAAACCTGGGTGTCATCATGGAAAATAACCTATCAATGGAAAATCAGATCAATTTCCTCTGCAAAACATGTCATTACCACATTCGAAACATTGGTTCAATACGTCACTTCATAACAGCAGATGCTGCAACAACTTTGGTTCGTTGTCTTATCCTATCTCGACTAGACTATTGCAATAGTCTATTATCTGGTATAACGAAAGAGCAACTAAATCGACTTCAAAGAATACAAAATTCAGCAGCTAGGATTGTTTCACGAACAAAAGTTCGGGACCACATTTCACCTGTTTTATCCATTCGGCAAACCTCGACAGATTCCGGTACTCTCCGTAACCTTCATCTAGACTCGGATGTATGATAGTCATTGATATGTACCTACGACCATACATTTGCGATGCGGCTTATCGACTACCGATTTACTCTAACAGGAAAACGATCCGCTTTTACAAAAAAGTCCCAAAGCTGCCCACACCCGTTGGTGGAGTCGTCCACACGACTTAGTATAATTTCTGGACACATAATGTATTTGTAAATAGTATAGTTTTTCTGCGTGGTCACCCTTACTCTCGGTAAATAAACAACAAAGTAAAAAATTTCTGGATATTGTAATACGTTTTTTGGAGTCGTCCACACGATGTATTTTTAATTAGTATAGTTTTTTTTCTGCGTGGTCACCCTTTCTCGCGGCAAATAAACAACAAAGTAAATCGAGACGCAGATCTAAGTAGGAAGCGTAATTGTCACTGTCAGTGGTGTTTTTAATTTCGAGCTCATCAGGATATATGAATTCTATATAATCACTGAATTTTGAATTATTCAGTGATAGAACATCATCGACATATCGATAAGTGAAATTAAAATGTCTTAATAATCGTTTATTGGATTTTACGAGTGCCTGCATGTACTCGGCTTCGT
Source organism: Patella pellucida (assembly GCA_917208275.1). Lineage (NCBI taxonomy): Eukaryota > Metazoa > Mollusca > Gastropoda > Patellidae > Patella > Patella pellucida. The sequence goes on along the minus strand of OU795039.1, from coordinate 53,401,764 downwards.
ATGAATAGAGAAACAAATCAGCAAGCAAAGGTGCACAGTTGGTACCCATGGGGATACCTACCTTTTGCTGATAAATTTCCCCTCCAAATTCAACAAAGATATTATCAATTAAAAAATCCAACATCTGAATTATCTTGATGGCCGTGAATTTATTTTTGGAATCACTATGGTTTTTAACGAAATATGTGGAATTGTAATTAACAACTAAATATTGATATCTAGCATGTCCCGATTTAGTTGAGAAGACACTGTGGATAATGTCTTTTAACCGAGCTTTTAAATTACTATGGGGAATTTTAGTGTACAAGGTAGAAAAGTCAAACGTTTGTATAGATGAGACTGAAGCAAGAGTATATTTTGTCGCAGTACTTTTGAATACCCTCTTTCACTGCCGTTAGTATAGATGTCAATACTAAAGGCGCTTAAAACTTGATTATGAGGCCATAGACCTAACGCCAGTGCCGAGTAGTGTCGAATGGTAATGAATGTTTATATTTGTATCTCGCGTAATCTAGTGCGACCCACTCTCTCTTCCGGTTCCTGTATTGGTCATGCTGGATTATTAAATATTATTCTTTGACAAAGTCGTTCGTTGAGTATTCGTCCAAAGTGTGGCACTATTGACTGGCGTGTTGTGTTGGCTTGGTGGGATACGAACTTTTCGCTCATTAAAAACATTTGATTAATACCACTACGAGAGTATATTTTGTCGCAGTATTTTTGAATACCCTCTTTCACTGCCGTTAGTATAGATGTCAATACTAAAGGCGCCTAAAACTTGATTATGAGGCCATGGACCTAACGCCAGTGCCGAGTAGTGTCGAATGCATTCGGCAAACCTCGACAGATTCCGGTACTCTCCGTAACCTACATCTACACTTGGATGTATGATGGTAATTGATATGTACCTACGACCATACATTTGCGATGCGGCTAGTCAACTACCGATTTACTTCAACAGGAAAACGTGCCGCTTTCACTAAATAGTCCCAAAATGGCGTCTTTTCTAGATATATTCTCTATGGGAGCAGCCATTTTTTAGTTTGTTGATATAATCTCCATGGCCATGGGGGCAGCCATTGTTTATCCGGGTTCTTTAAAATAGTTCCGAAATGGCGGACTTCATCATACAGCCGAGTCTAGATGTAGGGCACCGGAATCTGTCTTTTTTTTCCCCGAATGGTGTCGAATGGTAATGAATGTTTATATTTGTATCTCGCGTAATCTAGTGCGACCCGCTCTCTCTTCCGGTTCCTGTATTGATCATGCTGGATTATTAAATATTATTCTTTGACAAAGTCGTTCGTTGAATATTCGTCCAAAGTGTGGCACTATTGACTGGCGTGTTGTGTTGGCTTGGTGGGATACGAACTTTTCGCTCATTATAAACCTGTCAAAAGTTTCGTCGCTTTAAAGCCCTGTTTATACAGAATGCGAACTCAAACACGTCCTTCGCCAACCCGAACGCGACTGCGACTTTAAAGCAGTTTCGACGTTCAAATAGGTCGCGAACCCGAACGCGGAAAAACCGTCGACGGTTTTCGTGATGGCTTGTCTTTTCTAGCTGTGATAATAAATTTTTTCATTTCCTACCATGGCTCAGGTGGAATCAGACACAGATGAGATCGTGGCATTGTATTTATACATAAAGCAACGAAGGGGGAGAATGAGGCGAATATCAGTGCATGAAATTTTACAGGGAAGAAGTGAGTTTTGAGAATACCATCACCTCGTAGAAGAACTATATTTGCATCCGGAAAAATTCCACCAGTATTTTCAAATTCAATGACCATTTCTTCGGTCTTGCCATTCTGCTTTTACAAGTAGACTGTGAATATTGCACACATAGTATTATCAGGCCTAGCGGTTTCTATTTTAGGAAATGATGTCATGGGAAGTGCCCGCTGATTGGTTCATTGGGGAAAAGTTCGCACGAACTTCTGAAAAATTCGCTCGGGAGGCAATCAAGGCGTTGTTCACGCGAACCAATATTTGTTCGGGTTCGCGCTCTGTATGAACGGTGCCTCTAAAAGTAATAAAAGCATTCCAGGACGAAAAGAGAGGTGCCTCACTAAACACGAGAATATTACCTCCATTGAATCTTGGCGAGATAATCTCCGATATTGTTTATCGCTAGATCCCCGTTTCGCAACTTTCCTGCTTGACCGTGCAGTATGGCTAAAGAAAACTAATGCAGAACCTCTATGAGGCTTTCAGAATGACCCACAATATGCACTGGTTCCAAGGCGCACAGCTCAACAAAAAGCATCTCATCCAGACCTAATGTTGCGTCAGATTGCCAATTATTTACCAGTCGTTTCAAGAAACAATATTGTTAAGAATTCTACGGTAATTAATCAAATCTGGCAATGTATTCGCCTTCATTTTGGTTTCCAATTTAATAACATTCGGTTGGATCCATCTGAGCGTCCCGGGGATTCATATTAAAGACTCGTGTCGTTTATTGAAGATAATAATACTAAAAGTTAATGGAGATATATCACTTCATCGTGGATTACCAGCCCTTGATAAAGAACTCTCTCCATCCTTGGAAATATTATTTTGGTATGGCTTCATACATCCTGATCTACCTCAACTAGTTAAACAACGATATGGGACAGAATCTAGGTCACGTACCAATGCCAGCTTGAAACCTGAGATTTCACAAGCCCTGGATTCCCTTTTAGATGAAATACAATCCTCGTCAGAAGCTTATATTCTTCGTTCATCTACTTATGTATACTACAAGAAGCCATACACCGCCTTCTGTCAAGTCCTGTCCAATCTGTAAACAGACTGGACGTCCTCGCCACCAACATTATCTCAGTTCTTGTCCGTTCTTACCTACAACTGATCAAAAATATAAGGCCAGGCTTATTTGTAGCTTTGAGGGAAACAACGGTGACAGAGGCGGATCCAAGGGGGGGGGGGCTGGCCCCAAATCCCTAAATAACAGTATAAACCAATAGATATGCGCCACAAATCACCACTGACAACCCGATTTTTTCAAACATTTTCTCAGGGGACCACCAAGCCTCCACCCCCTAACTACATTTCCCCTTAACGGTGATGACAATCCCTCTGTACCTGTTGAATCTCCTCCCGGTCATATCGCCTGCCGTGGTAGCATAAAACAGTCTCCTCGCATCACAGCATTTTACAATCACAGCCCGTTACAATTTACCATAGATACTGGAGTCGAAATTAATATGATTAAATCATCAGTAGCAAATTATACTGGTGCTCCTATTGTAAAAAAGCACACATCGTGTTCTGCAAGCTGACAGGATCACACACCTGTCTGTTAGTCGTGAAACTTACATCAACCTCACAAGAGGTAATCCCACTCTGGCCGGTACCACTTTTATGACAACGAATAATGTTTCAGTTTGACCTGCCTTACAACAAGTCACACTAGGTGAAAATGTCATTCAGTATGGTCCTAATTCGTTTCAGTCATCTTATCATGCTGTTCGCAGAACTCAACCGATAGAAGGCCAATGGGTTTCCAACAGTCTCCTCGCATCACAGCATTTTACAATCACAACCCGTTATAATTTACCATTGATACTTGAGTCGAAATTAATATGATTAAATCATCAGTAGCAAATTATATTGGTGCTCCTATTGAAAAAAAGCACACATCGTGTTCTGCAAGCTGACATGATCACACACCTGTCCGTTATTCGTGAAACTTACATCAACCTCACAAGAGGTAATCCCACTCTGGCCGGTACCCCTTTTATGACAACGAATAATGTTTCGGTTCGACCTGCCTTACAACAAGTCACACTAGGTGAAAATGTCATTCAGCATGGTCCTAATTCGTTTCAGTCATCTTATCATGCTGTTCGCAGAACTCAAGCGATAGAAGGCCAATGGGATTCTCAACAGTCTCGAAACAGTAAACGGACTCGGCCCATAATATTCAACGCCGTTGCTGGGAAACTTCGCATTCCTAATACATCTATTGAACCATAACCATTTTCAAAGTACCACTCCGCAGCCATAAGGCTATATCATGATAGTATTTTTTCTTCAGACGACTTTAGTAAGTTCCAGAATAGATTTCACACGTTTGATAACCTCTTCAGTAAGAAAATATCGTGCTTTAATGGTGCTGCTGGTAATTTTAAAGCTGTAGTAAACATGGGTCCTGTTCAGCCCCCACAAACAAAATGCAGAGTTCCGCAGTATGCTCGGGATAAACTTATGGCAATACAGGAAAAATTTGATGAACTAGAAGCAGCTGGGGTGTTTCGTCGCTCTGAAGATGTTGGTGGGTCAGTAGAGTATCTCAACCCTTCCGTTTTAATACAGACGTCTAACAGTAGTTACCGCCTTGTTACCGCATTTGGTAATACATCAAGCCTCAACCTTCATTAATACCAGACGTTGAGTCCATCCTTCGAACAATTGCTAAATGGCAGTATATTATTGTAACTGACTTGACAAATGCATTGTATCAGATTGCCCTCTCAAAAGACTCGATGAAATAATGTTGCATACAAAGGAGTTCGGGTTTACACCAGATCTGCTATGGGTATGCCTGGCTCCGAAAGAGCACCTGTAGAGCTTATGTCTCGTGTTCTTGGTGACCTCTTACAGAATGGAGTTATCGCCGAACGAGCGGATGATTGTATATAGGCGGCAACACCATAGAGGAATTGTTATCTAATTTTAAAAAGACATTATCGGCGCTAAATTCTTGTGATCTTCGGCTATCTCCTACGAAGACTGTTATTTGTCCTACTACTACGACAATACTATGCTAGATATGGACGATAGGTTCGGTTCTATGCCGAGATGTTCCTAACTGTTCCCATATACTTACCCCTCTTGTACTCGATCACAGGTTTTTCAGTCCAAAGATAAACTTATTAGGTCGGATGAACTTTTACTACAATTTACCAAGGTTCATGAGTCCCTACATACCAACCGATCATTCGTTTTACCTCGGTCAACCGACCAACTATGGATAGTCACTGATGGTTCCGTATCGAAACATGGTATTGGTGCATTCTGTGCGTTACCCGTTCTGAGAAGCCGATATTAGCTGGGTCATTCAGCACTAAGCTTCGCAAACAACAGGTTACGTGGTTACCATGTGAGATAGAGACATTATGTATAGCAGCATACATCATCCAACCCCGACATAATACTTGCCTTCTCACAGACAGTAAACCGTGTGTACAAGCATTTGAACGTCTGTGTCGTGGTAAATTTTCCACAAGCCCACGTGTAATTTCCTTCCTTTCAGTTGTCAGCAATTATTAATTGAGCATTCAGCATTTGGCAGGCACTGCTAGCGTACCATCTGATTTTCTGAGTAGAAATGCCAATTATTTCTTTTTATTAATACAACAGAAGATTCAATGGTACGGAGTATCTCTGTTAAGGACATCATGAATGGTAGTCAACGGTTACACTTTACCACGCGTTCCGGTTGGATCACTCCTACAAATGACTGCCCTAACAAGACACTCGACCGTCCAAAAAGTTAAGAAATATCCCCGACGTCAAACGTAACATTAACCTTGCTACTATCTCTAAGGGCGGGCTACTGGTAGTCAACCAGGATTAATCTCTGATGACCTCTACTGAGTTGATTGTATTCTGGACATTACACTTTGGACACGGCACCTATCACGGTACCAACTGAAACTAGTTGTAAAAGCTTCGTTCCATGCCTTACAAAGTCAAATTGCATGCCATCTTTAATGTACCAGAGCATATTGTTCGCTCTCATCCTCCACAACTTGAAACTAATGAGAATGGAACAGATACTGAAACTAGTACTATAAATGAATATCAACCTTTACATGTACCAGCGTTGCCTGTAACTCCAGTCTTGCCCGAAGTCCCAGTCGAGGACCTTGAGCCCAACACAGTTGAAAATGAGATAACACCTTTACCAAATAATCAGTTGATTTCGTCTCGTCCTCAACGAACTCGCAGACCACCAACGTACCTTCAAGACTATGAGACTTAATATAGTTATGACTCATTACTTTTTTGTGATCATTTATTATGTTTCCATGTGTTTTCTGTAAATTAAAGGAAAAGAGAAGTCACGCCAGACGCGAGTATTGACGAATGGTACTGAATATTTATATTGGTGACTTTTTTTGGCCACGCTGGCTTACTTAATATACATCTTTGACAAAGGCCATATTACATTCTATTTAAATGTGTAATTTCGGGAACTTTGTATGTGGGTAGAATATTATTCCGAAGGCCCGTCTGGATAGAAAATAAAATTTTAAGTAAAACATGTGTCCTGCAAACAAGGGTTCACTAACATCAAATATCTATAGCTTTACAAATTGTATTTGTCCATTCTAAGCTAATTCCTGTGCGTAACAAACCTTTCTGCTTCATTGAAACTTCCAATACATAATTTCTTTTTAGAGATTAATTTTAAATTCAGTGGCTTCGAAAACACTATATATAATATATGACAAGCCTTACCTTGCGTGATACTCACCTGTCCTAACTAAAATTTCATTTGTCGTTAAATTTTAAAGCCCATTTTGGAAATTGGACAGAACCAAAAATAACGTCACAGAAGTGACATAATCGCAGAATTGTCTTCATTGACGTCTCAGAAACAACCCGTCCGGAAATATCGTTTCGATTGTGACACCCCTAGCTAAACGTTCACTAAGTTGGTGCCTGTCCTGCTTCGCCGACGTGGAACGTTTTTATTATGACAGTCTACTTTTGTTGAGTTTGCCGCTACCACAGCTGTACAGGAAGGACCACTGGGCGTATTTATTTATGCCAAATAAAAAACTTATAGATGGCCACCAAAATGGAATTTAGCAAAGTGACCCGGAATTCCACCAACTTAATTTCAAAACTTCAGGCACCAGGCAAACTAAAATTCATGGTTAAATTTATCCATCAAATTGGTGGTAATGATGGTCCACAATCAGAGGTCTGTCACATGGACTATTACTTGTTTTCAATGTAATAATTAATTGCCTACTCTTTATCTAATCTCTCATAATGCCACTTTAATATAAGGAATAAATAAATAATATCACCTATAATTTATGACTCCCATGCTAAGGCACATCAGTGAGTAGACTAAAGCAAGTTTACACGTTGTATTAGGATATCTTTTGGTGAAGGTTTACCTTGTCAAGGTCTTTAGTTGAAAGAGAAGATTATGTGGTAACAATTCTTAGTATCCAAAAACTATATTTTATAGTTACGGCGTTTAGATTGCTATAATATATACAATAAAAAACCTACTGGAAAACGACATGGGTTACAATGTATCTCCGGAATCAATAAATCCTCTGTTCTTATGTCTACTATTATACCTCTTTTATGTTAGATAATATTACGCACTTTGAAAATTGTTGAATAAGTATACGTTATCGTTTTTATTAACAATCATTTAAGAGCTTCATTGTTTTAAAGCCCTAAAGATAATTCCTTGAACATATCGATTTAATGTACTGGAAAGTCATTACCATGGCCTTTACTCTTGGTAAATCCATTTATTCATTTGAACGGGTTTTGCATTTTTCGACAGTGGTTACAACGTAATTCTTGTATATATTTATATTGTTTTATCATTCATGTTAAAAAGTATTACTGGTACTTTACAGGTGGCTGGATTACCCAATGGTTTTTCTAAAAGGACATTATGGCTTTCTGTGAAAGAAAGTGTCTGTTTGCTCGACAGTAGCTGTGGATCACAGGAAATTTATATCCATCCATAAATTTACAAGAAGCAAGAAATCAAACAATTCCTTTTATAAGATCACGGAATTCGCGACATAAAAACTTGTGATTTTCCCAATTATTTTGACATGTCCAGCCAGAACTCCCCAGAACAAACCCGCCTTCGCTCTATTTTACACGATTGGCATTTGTTTTGAGTAAGTTGGGGGTGGGTTGAGCTTCAGGTCTATAGCGTTTGATTTTGCTTCGCAAAAAGCTCATATGAACACGTGGGAAGGCAATCTATGGAATTGTCTATTGCTAGGGCAGAGGCGACCATCACTACCAAGGGCATTCATTCAAGCGATAAATTGACCAACACGTACCAATTCATTATTCGTTATGGTCTTACGACGATTCTTGGTGGGAGTGGAATAGAAAGTTTCTTGTGCGTCATTTATTTGAAAGCTTTCAAACAATTGGCCATTTTTTGCATTACATCAACGATACAGGTTCGTAGACTTCATCACCGCGATATTGTCCACGTGTAGACTTCATCTTCGCAACATATGTCCATTAAATACTGAAACACAATTTTCGGACGTTACGATTACGTTTTATTTTTTTCCGTTGAGCGTCGAAGTACAGATATACCGGAAGAACACAGCCCCTTTAAAAAAGGCATTGGATAGTAAGTAGTGTGACAAAACCGTTGTCGAGTAAAATCACGCACTTTTGGAAACTGAAATCACAGTTTTATACGCCAGAGCTTTTTATAAATGATAATGGTCTATGACATCCTGTATGGCGTCACAACTGCCGGCGGCTATTGACCAAAGCAATTAATAGAAACAATGATAACTTATGTTAATTTTTTCAAATATATATTTGTTTTCCTAGTTAACAGTTCCTAATATCTGGCTCATAGTTTATGTCATAATCATAAAACGTCTGGGGTATTTTTTTTTGGGGGGGGGGGGGAATAAAATACTTATCGAAGCTGGGGAAAAGGAAAAGATCCCGTACATATGTCAAATATTCGATCGCATCATGTCTACTTTACGAACTGGACATGAAATGATTAGCACTAGGTTAGTAGAACACGGCAAATAACAGCACGGTTTATAATTATTTCATCGGTTCATTTAATAAATATAATAAGACAATCCATCATTTCAACAAACTAACAGTTAGTTAGTAATATGAAACTCGGATCGACTCGATAAAGATGAACGTACGATAGTATATCTCTATATTGGTTAACGGTTCGACGAGAATAAAGATGTTACCGTTGTCTCATCTGGTAAACAATTCCGCATTAAAGATTGCTATTTCTCGGTGATCAAGGGATTAGAGATCTGTTCTTGCTATTAGACCTGTCGACGTATAGTATAATGTGAGTTGTGTGCCTTAAAAATCTACGAGCTTCCCATTAACTGTGTAATAATACCGCGAGTGATGCTCTCATTATCTCTAAAGCACGCGGCTGCGCGGTAGGATGCTAATTGGTTATCGATATGTCATGTCTCGTGCGCCAGGCTCTAGAGAAATTGATTACTAGACTCTGGAATGCTGGGATGTTATTACCTATGTAAATCAGATGCAGAAGCGCAAAATTCATTTTCTATGAGAGACGATTCCAAGATGGCGACCACTGTTCAGAACGGAGTTATATCAGACCTGTTAATGGTAAACGGTGGACCAAATATGCTCCAAATGAACCACATCCCAATGAAAGAAAATGATGCCATCAAGTTATTCGTTGGCCAAATTCCTCGGAATCTCGAAGAGAAAGACCTGAGACCCGTATTCGAAGAATTTGGACAAATATATGAGTTGACAGTTCTTAAAGATCGATTCACCGGAATGCATAAAGGTAGGTAGATGCGAGTCGCGTGAGACATTAAACAAGAGTTTTATTCACGGATCCTAAATGTAAACAAGATAATAATCATTATCATCATTGTCATTCATCCTTCGCTTTATCTCTAGACCACTCATCTCTCTATCTCTTTCTCCCAAAACAGGATATTGCCATTCCGTCAATTAAATAAACATTTAAAGTATTTTAAATCGCTTTTAAGATAAACGTTGACAGCACGTGGCTGATAATGGCACTTAATTGTCAATTAAGCCCTGGGGACTTCTGATATTACTCCATGCACGCAATGTGATTAGCGACCAGAGGTTAATGCTAAACGTATGCTTCAAACAGGAAGCCAATAGAACTGTTTTGTAATAAAAGATTGATGAGCGATGGTGTTGACATTACGAGAAGAATGCAATAATACACGGTTCAATAGTCTATTATTGTATTAATATAACTGAGTGAAACATACCACACTGTTGTAGAGTTATTTATGTACACGTTGTGATATTGACATCCTTTTAAAAACACGTGGATCATTAACATAAATCTATTTCTATACGCATGTTGTATTGGTTAATAATTTGATCATGTGTTTGTAGACATATTTAATTATTTACAATGGAGGCCACACACACTGTTTACATATTGTATATTTGTGATTAACATAGTAATAATATACTTCATTTGGGGTTTGAATTTAATTTTAATTAAATTTAAATATTTTTTTAAATAATATTTTTATTCATTAAATCTGAATTTGGATTGGGGAACAGGCTATGCATATATGTAACCCCTCTCTCTGATTTAGATACATGTACACATTTACTTATTTATTGTGGAAATGAAACGTATGTTGATTAGGAATATTTAACAAATATTATTATCATAATTATTTTTTCATGGAAATTTTATTTAATTTTTAGTTGGATGTTGTAATAAAAATGTATTCGACAACAAATATAAGTTTGCGAATTAGTTGAAACATGTGTGCGTCACAATTTTATTTCAACTATATTTTTTTTCTTTTTAAATCGCGTTATGTTTTTTTAACGGACTGTGCAGAATCCCACCCGGTTTAAATCCCGATGTGGCAATGAACATTCAATATTTTCACGGACAAAAAGGTGTTGCCTATACGCTTGGGGTGGGAGATGTCAATTTGTTTGCATGAAGACAAGGCGGAAACACCACTGCCCATAACTGTACGAACCGGGGGGGGGGGGGCAGAAGCCCCCTTAACTTTTTGGCAATCTGAAATAAAATGAAATGGAGCTAAACGCACTACTGTTCTGCTCCGAACTGGGCTAATGAAGATGGGCATACGCCATACAGTGTGCTATGAGGGAAATTTTGCCCAGACAGCGACACTACGGCCTACTCTTATATCGAATTCCAACTGTCAAGGGATATTTGACATGCACGTCAATGTGTACACGGGACCTCGGGTTTTCGTCCCATCCGAAAGACTAGACCGTGAAAAGGTTATGATATGATCTAGTTGGCAAAATAAGTGTCTCAATCCTAATAAAACAATCATTTTACTTTTCTGTTTATTGAATACATCGAATTTGTGAATTGATTATGGATTAAAACATTTTGTCCGGATCCACACTTGTTTGTGCGACATTTTTCAGGCATTTATTATTATTTGGATTGGAATTAACGTTGGCAGAGAGTGGGATTTCTGTCGCAAAACCCGTGGAAACCTTTGTAATTTGTTCATTCCCAGGCTTGGACCCCATTGTAGTTGCTGCAAGTTTTCCAAAGTTTCATTGGGTGTGTATGTGTGAGGGGGGGGCGCTACTACACGGTTACGATCGATGCTATAGTCTGTAAACGTTAATTTTTCGGGCAAAATTTATTTTCAAGACATAACCACAACACATTAATTAAGTGATGGGTGACAAGCATGAGATACGGATGATATGGTTACGTTTCATAAAAAAACCTAGCATCCGGTTTCCTCAATTCGAAGCTTCGCGTAGGTAGCCACAGTTGTTCCGTGAATAAAGTACTGGCTCACTAACCAAGAGGTCTTTGGTTCGATTACGGTTTCGGTACTGGATGCCGTTCGAGTCGGACGAAAACCGAGGCTACATGTGTACGTTGACGGGCACAATTTTTCACTCAGCATAATGCATGACCCATATCCGTCTTCAGTAGTCGGTAGTTCAGAAAAGTTTAACGTAAAACTAAAAAGGTGTTGCTGGGACGTTATTAAAAAACACAGACAAATTTTATACAATACGTTACCAATGCATTTCTTTCAATTTATTTGGCTTTACAGTCATAATAAACACATTCAACATTTCTCATTCCTGCCTTTTGTACTTCTTGGGGATAAAATTCTTCAAGACGTAGCAATAGATTAATTGAGTTTTCGTGTCAAATTAAACACGGTGTCGTCTGTGGGAACAATAACGTTTCCGAGATTTCTATTTTCCTCCCGCTCGGAACCATCAGAAACAAATCACTGGCATTACCTTAGGAATCCCCAGTGACAATGACAGGAAAGGAAGCTGTCCAATTGGTATCTCGAGAGTCCATCCTGAACATGTGACAGCAAGATTAAATTCATAAATCTTTGAGACCATCAATATATTTTTGAATATTCTTCAGAACTCTGAAAAGTAGATGTCCATCATCATGTCTAGACGAAAGAACGTATTACACACCCCTTAACAAAGAAGTAGAAAACGTCGCCTTTATTTTCTGGTTAGAAGATGTGTATAAAAGCGATATAAAAGTATTCCATTAGTAACCCGTCTTTATAGTGTCCCCTGATGGTTTACCATTATCTCTGTTAACCATATGAAGCCAGCAAGATTTACAATTTGTCTAAACATGAAGGCAATTGATCAGTAAGCTGGTCTGGATTTCCATAAACGTACCACAGAGACGTGCTTTGAACAATAATAACCATACGATTAGGTTTCATTCTTTATTAAACCAAATAAAAAACATGCTTGCATTGTGGTATAAAATGCATAATTATAAATTGTGCAACTCTGCTTCATACAATTAATACCACACGACTGCTTTGATCTTATACATGTAGTGTGACATTAAAGCGTTTACAAAACCATATTTTAAGCGTTAGTTACTCACCATATTTCAATAAAAATGACTTCACCAGTAGAATAGACCAATTTTGTGATATAACTGGTGAGATAAAAATGTTATCAAATAAATATAAATCAAAGAGGCCTGCTTCTTAAGTCATGAAAACGTTACATTTTAACGTGTGCTGTGATTTTGTACACGTAAATTATATCGTCGGGGCAATGTTTATGACCTAATAATTTCAACACATCCTTTTTAGCTTCCCGAAACTTCCGTTAGAACAAGAATCTGATCAATCACACAAAACTTTGATTAATTTTATTGGAATTTTATATAGTTCAAGGTTTTTATATTTACACTGGATCCCTACTATGGAATTGTACACCATACAATGTTTATTTCATCAATATGTATTCTTTAATGGTAATATATTGTAATAACAAGAGGACCGTGAGGCCCGAGTGTTTTTACAATATATTACGCAATGTCTTAAGCTCGAGGCCATTAAACAACTTAAAATACAGACACTTGCGCGTGCGTTTACAGTGAAATACGTCACTCGAGTGTAATATTTCACAAGATACTATTGGCAAGTTGCCCATGCGATTATTTGAAATAATGGTACGCCAACATCAAAGGGTGAGGTCGCATATGTATTTTGAATCTTTTTAAAACACTCTAAATTAAATGCGGTCTGTTCGTCCAAAATGATTTACATTTCAGTGTGCATGTTTTGCATTAAAATTGGTTTATTTTTATTATTCATTTTATAGGTCTGTTAAGAATTACTTGTCACCCTATCATTCATAATTATTCCTGGTATAACCACGTGATCTCAGGAAGGAGGAAGGAGTCTGTATTTCTTATCTTTTGACCCATCATAAAGGACATCATTTATTTAAAACATTGATTTTCTTTGCATTCCATATTGAAAGCACTCAAAAAAACCTCAACCGTTTCCTATATAGACTATATGAAAATCCACAACAGCTACTAAAGGTAATTCGCAATATAATCCGTAATTTTCAACAACCATAAACGTATACGAAACCTATAAACCGGAAAAGATGCCGACTGCACGCATTAAACCCATTCCGATGTGTCATTATTGGATTTGAAGAGAGTGTACTAAGGTGGAAGAAGTCATATAAACATTGTTAAATGCAAATGCCAGTCGTCACAGATTTCTTACTACTAGCTTATTTCTCTTTTTTCTTTCTTATGTGATCTCAGATTAAAACCATGTAAAATCGCTTAACGTCATTCGAGGGACCGAAGAAAGTGGAATCTCCAAGAAGCATGGTTCAATTCCGTTAAGTATCTACAAAGTCCAAAGCTAGTGCCGTCTATTATCTCAGAAAAACTCTTGATGGGACGCTTTTTAATCCGATTGAATTTAAGCTGGAGGATTATCTACCGGTCATACTATAATATTGATTTCCAAATTAAATTTCATTAATTTAAGTACATTTTAGTGTTGATTAAGCCTGAACATATTTGCTGTAGACAGTTTTTAGTAGATATCATTTAATATATTATTTTACATCTCATACGCACACATTAATTATTAATTGTCAGCAAATTGTTACAATATTATTTCGAAATAAGTTAAATTATGACGTCATTCTAGTGAAGAAAAAGCAAAACATGGGTAATATTATATTTTAATTAAACAGTATTATTAGCATCGCAGTGTATGTAAACACAGGACACCTTCTAAATTCCTGTTATAATTGGATATGAGATGTTTTATGATCTTTCGTAGCTACCGATGTCTTCAGATCATATCCGTTTTGTCGGATGTAACCTAATTTAACATTCCTATCACATAATTTGATAAATGAGATGATGGTTGGCATTCAACATGGCCGTTTGTTATAATTACAATGACATTGAGTTTGAGTTGGTGCAGAAAGGTGTAGAACTAAATATGGAACTACTTTCAATATGTCGATCAATCGAGTAAAGGAGACGTGGAGTAATCTCATGTAAGGGCACCTCTTCACAACCTCTTATGTTGGAAGTCATTCATTAATTATTAAACATTTACATTCTTAATTCGACCGGATTATTTTTATATTGCGCAACTGACGATACTAGATATTAACATCTATTAGATGTCACCCTCAATGATGTGTCTTTATTTCAAAACACAGGCCTCGCTGACATACAACATGTAAAAGTTTAATCTGATCTTCTGAAAGCCTTAATGATGTAAGTTTAACTTGAATTAATTTGAATGTTTTATCACCAAGCAAAGTATTTCTCACATTTGTTAGCTTGTTTTTTGATAATGTCGAGTAGAAAAGAGAGAGAGAGAGAGAGAGAGAGAGAGAGAGGGGTGGGGAAAGGGGTTTAACGTCCATTCTACACAAACTAGGTCATTTTGCGACTAACATATGGTTTAATTTTATTTCAATAATTCGATTGCGCGTAGGGGTCTTTAGCAGTGTGGGGGGACGACCCATAGAAATGAGTAGAAAAGACAAAGAAATATCGTCAAGTGAATTCTAAAGTTTCACAGTAATGATGAAATCGTATTCAATGAATATACGACTGTAGATACAATATGGAGAGATATTACTCGTATTGGGTTCCCCGGTTCTTTTTTTTTTTACAGATTGTTAGGTTGGGCAGCAATACACAAGTTGTATTATACAGCTCATCCATTATTCATTACAGTGTCATATGAAACAAGAATAACCAGAACACTCAACCTTAATGTCGTCCTGCTGATTGCCGCCATTTTATTTATGAGATCACGTCTGTTTCTGTAACGGGAGACAGATCGGAGAAATTAGACTCGAGCTTACAAGAGATTTATCCTGGTTATGAAGAGAGGCAATATTACATGCAAATCCTATAGACGTTCGACTAGGAATCAACTGTTCGAAACTACGACTATAACATCAGTTTCATAATTTATAATATCGTTTAGATCAGTGATTATGTATGTTTCATAAAGCCATATCACTGGAGATAAATATTTAATTCCATTAGAAGAAAGCCAGTATAAGCAATAAAATCATTCAGTGATGTAGATCATGTTCATCAAACACGTGTCATCCTTTGTTTGCTCATTACCCAATATGATAACTACTTGAAATTCGCCTTTTTGTGGGGGCTACGTGTTGTCTTCTGTACGGAAATTGTTTGGATTTTATAGAACAACCAGCTCTATTCACTGAATCAATATGTAAATAATAAAAATGAGTATTGCAGTTGGTAAAAAATCACTTGATGATAGTTGCATCGTGCATGTTCAAATAGACTGAATGCCAGGATGCAACTATTTTAACAGTCCATTGTTTATTGACTTTCAGGGAATTTTATGAACCGAGGTGCAAAATACCCATACCCTACACAGGGTACTTGGAGAGTCTATATGGTTATTTTAATGTGAAATTATTCAAAATCAATCCACTAGTAACCTTTCCCTTTAACATGTATGTAAAATAACAATTCCCAGATTAAAACAATCTGATTAAAACACGGATCCTATTTCGTTTCGATTTTAATAGTTTTACTTGTCTTTACCATCTAGAGGAGTTGTTATATAACCCGCGCTCTGGTGTGATGGATTAATCAAATGTCTGACGTCATAGGGTTAAAAACCGCCCGTACGAGCTCTGACGCGACCTTCCACTACAACCGTCAGATCTTCATAAAAACGATCGAAAGTATAAAAAAATAAATCAAATATAGATCTGTATTTTAATTAGATTGAGCTATACGTAACATTTCCCAACAATTAAAATGTAGACCTATCTTACATACGCAAATTTGTCGATTTAGGACCTTCGTTTTAAAAAGGGGAATGGTCATCAATAGATACGCCGGTCCCAAAAATATTAAAGTTTAACAACCTTGAATATCAAGATGCTGCAGCCGTTTTCAAAAATATGTGAACCAAAGCCTTTTGCATCCAAAAACCTTCAAGTCCAATGTTATCACTCTTAACACAACTTACGTACCATTTGAACTTCATTTACGTGCCTACTGATTTCCGGCAGCCATATTTCTATCTTTATGCGATTTTAAGGCTGGAAGTCATATCTACGAACATCAAGACCGTCACATTTACTAACCTACAATTTCCGCTATAGTCTTCTGAATGACCAATTAGATACTACTTGAAGTATGTATCGTTATTACTTTATTTTGTCGTTTATATTCGTTTTTTCAACCTATCTAAGAATTCAATATTCAACCTACTTCGGGAACGACTAGACAGGCTTAGAAATGAAGGCAAAATATTTTTTTTATTCGATACTTGAAATTTGTCCCAGTATTTGCGACATCTGTTAATTCTTTGCTAAACGATCAATAACAGATAATATACGATAAGTTTATTAACTAGATTAACATCTGTGATGTGGTTTCGTTTTTTGGTAATCCGCTACTCATGTATATTTTCAGAGAGAATAAATAGTGTCTGTATTCAATTATATTTTTTTTCTGTAAAATGTCACTTTAATTTTGTTGCTGGTCGTATGTGGTACTAATCATGTGATCGATAAGAAATTTGTCCTAGACGATCTGGTAATCACGGCTTTAAACTGTAATTTCTGTTGGCGTGTTATCTTTTGGTAATGCTCACAAGCTCGATATTTAGTAAACGTGTGGTTCTTTAAACTGTGAATACCTCAACGGAGGGGAGGAGGGGGGGGTTGTAAAGGGAACATATAGGTGATAAATACTGCAGAAATGGCAAAGTATTGTCCAAATGCTGAAAAACATAAGTTACAATTTTATGGATACATAATTACTGAGTTTGATACTAAGCGACGTTTTGACGAGGATACTCTCGTCTTTATCAGCAAATTTTACAAATATTAGGAATTGGGGGCAAATATATACATAAAAATCAAATGGAAAACATAACAATTTGCTTTCAAGTGAGAAAAAGGCACTGCCCTCTGTTTATGTTACAAAAAAACCTCATGAAGAAATCTACCGTAAAACAAATACCTTTCCCTACGGCCTCCATATTTCTTTTAGTTCAAATTTGCATTTTGTGATTTTACTTATTACAGCACGGTACAGCACAACCTTCATTCGTTTGTTATATGGAAACCCATACAGGCATCATTTGTGAAAACATTCGGATGTTTCATTTAATTTGTGGGCATATTGTTGAGCTCTTGGCAAAACCATGATAGATTCAAGAGAATTCTTAGTATTGTGATGATATACATAATTTTACTTTGAATATTAATGTATAAACTATAGATAATGTAAGCTTGGTTTAATGTCTGTATTATCGATCCAACTAAATAACAAAGATAGAACCATTTTCTCTTCTCATTTCTTAACGTCCATGAGATGACAAACTAAGACCTATAAATCCCCACATAAAGCTCAGCTTGAACATCAACTATTAGCTCAGGGAATGAACTCTATTTTTTTTGCTGTCAAGATAGAAAATGGTATCTTGTAGAGAAGTGTTCCGGTACAATCTGTCATGCGGTGTTTTATCTTGGCTAACTTTAATAAATCAAAAATGACCTATTTTCAATTCTCCAACCAATTATTATGTCGACCAAACTGCAATGATTTGATGATACAATTTCGATATACATGTATGTTACAACAATATGACATCAAATCAACAGATTCCTGCAGATTTTTCAATTTAATTCATTCTAACCAACTGCGTGGGTTTTCTCCGGGTCCTCCGGTTTCCTCCCACTGTTAAAGGCCCATACGCGCAAGCGAATTATTGAAATATGTTAGTGCCGAAATAACCTAGTTTGTGTCGAGTAGACGTTAAACCCATCTCTCTCTCCCTCTCGCTCTCTCTTTCTCTCTCTCTCTCTATCTCCCCCTCTCTGTCTTATTTTAACCTTTTTTCTGAGGATTTGTTAATAACGATTCATATTCCATCGCGTAATTGATATCTGATACTGGCAAATAAAGAACATATAAAAAATCGAAGTGGACATCATCAGATTTGGGTTAACTAGACAAATATCGGTATAACCAAGGGCAATGAATAATATTGATGTGTTACTCAAAGCCACAAGAGAGGCATGTTATTGTTCTTCTAATTGTATTGGGGGTTAAAATTGAGGGAGGTGCCACCTGGAGAGGTAGAAATTCTCTTGTGGTTTTTCTAGACCAGTTTTTTTATTCTGAACAAGAATATGTGAGGTAAACAGGCCAAATCCTGAGCCCTTTTCCGTAAGGGCACCTTTTCAAAATGGCCGCCAAAATCTCATATACATAGTGACTATATGGGTTTAGTAAGTAACAATGATGCATGTTTAACCACTTTTTGCATTAGTAAGTATTTGTTTCTTATTTTCGGGTCAAATGATAGACCCCCTCCTCCTTATCAGATATTGCTGCTTTATTAGTACTTGTGAGGTTAGTGTTTTGAACTTGATAATGATGTCAGAATTGGCAAAGATATTCATTCAAAAACATCCAAAACGTCGACTTGCAAAAACGGGAGAACATGTAGCAAATGGCACATACACACGTGCGTTTCATTGGCAAGCATAATTATAAACAAAAAAGGTGTATATACAAGCAGATGTCTTCTATTTAACAAGTCTATTTGTTTATACATATCCTATTATAAAAGACAGACAATCTCTAGACAGAAACAACCTCCGTTTAGAAATGAAGCTCGTTAGTTTCACCAACGTTATTCTGAGTGTGTACCCGTTGGCCACAATTATAGTAATTGCTACACAAAGTGTTTAGTTCTAATTAAACCCATGGTGTATTTTTAATTCGATTAAAAAATACATATTTAAAACAAAATTAAATTAAAGTTGAATTATATATCACGTAGACGAACTGACGTTTTCCTAAAGATGCTAATATAACACACCATATAGCAAGCGTTTATTCATTAGTGTTTCTGTTCACTTTTAAATATAAACATTGATGTTCATCACATATTTCCAAAAAAACTAGAGCGTATAGGTTTTAATTTTTACCAGGTGCCATGGGTTCTATTCCGGTATTGGCCGAGAAAGGCCCTAGGGTTTTCAGGCGTAGCTTCACCTTATCAGAGATGCAGGATAACGCAATGTCTAGTCGTTCGGATGACACTTGGCAGTTACAATTCGGCCATATAGCCCAGCTATATGGTATGCTCATCTTCATTGACCCTTATTTTTCAGAAAAATAGGGCGTTAAACCCCATTTAATTGAATTTTTTGTAAGCGAATTAATTTTTTATTATTTGGTGTTAAAACAGTCTAGTTCTTATCACAAATGTGTCCGCTTCAAGATAATTGTTTCATGTACGTTGTAATTTCTGACAAAAATAGTGAATTTGAAACACTCTCGAAACGTCATGATGAAATACAGAATAAAAAAAAATTACAAAGTTATTATTGTTTATCTAATATGATGAGTTTGTCTTTGATAGTGAATTTGTAGAGTAAGACAGTCGTTTGTTCCTCGAAATCATAATATAATTTGCAACGGAGAGCATGTTTTGTCACAAGCCAATTTAGCTTTCAAAATCGGTGTAATTGAGAACATAATCTATTTATTTTTGGAAATAACTATTATCAAAAAAAAGGTAATAGATTGTGTCTGATATAAAGAGGAAATGTTCGATCTGGAATAATTTGATTATAATTAGAACTGGTGTCGATGGCTCGGTACCTTATTTATTTTAATTACATAAAAGCAAATCTAGGATTGATTATTTGCAAGTAAAATTGCCGAAATACATACAAGGAACCTGTCATATCAAAATATGAAACAAATTGTCGTCCAAGGTACCAACGTTTAAAGGGACAATGCAACTCTTGCTGGCTTGTCAGGTCCAGAAAAAAAATTCGCCTAATTCAAACTACCAGATGTTTAAGTGTCCTACCTGTTGTGTAAATTATCCATTACATCCTATTTTACTTGTTCAGAGGGTTCAAAAATATGTTTAAATCAAAGTTGCATTTGAAAGTATTTACGTTAAGCTTTTCAAACCATGTAGTTGAATTTTTCCAATTTTTAAACTCGGTGTGTAAAGATGAAATTTGTATTATCAATTAATTGGAATATTGTAAAAAAAATAGTACAATTTGTTGACCAGAATAATGATTGGGGCATATTGTTCGTTTACAACCAGAGTGGTATTGGGGCTTTAAAGCATCAAGTAGAAAAAGTAGATTTTTTTTACGGGTATAAAATTTGTAGTAAAATTTAATCTCTTTCCGAATGTAATATTTCCGTTTTTACATTTCTATAATAATTTTCACATTAGCTTTGTTGCACCAGAAGGAAAATGAATGTCATTTTCTGCCATCTCAACTATAAAGCTGTTAAATACCGTAAAAATTAAAAAAATGCGAGGTAAGAATTCCCGTTATTCGGGGTTATAAGAAAAGTCCTACTTTTACATTCTTGGTTTTTACGGGTATAAAGTTTGTAGTAAAATTTAATATCTTTCCGAATGTAATATTTCCGTTTTTACATTTCTATAATAATTTTCACATTAGCTTTGTTGCACCAGAAGGAAAATGAATGTCATTTTCTGCCATCTCAACTATAAAGCTGTTAAATACCGTAAAAAAAAAATGTGAGGTAAGAATTCCCGTTATTCGGGGTTATAAGAAAAGTTCTACTTTTACATTCTTGGTTTAGATTTTATTGTGTAATAATATATTTCAGGTTGTGCTTTTCTAACCTACTGTTCTAGAGAAAGTGCTATTAAAGCTCAACAGTCGTTACACGAACAGAAAACATTACCAGGGGTAAGTGTACTTATAACAAATTAACACTCTTTTACACACATCGTTAATATTATACAGAAATACACGCGTACACAAACATGCATGTAGATCTATATATTTATTATATATTTTATTATAAAATAATTCATACAAACATTGTCATGAAAATACAACAAAGTGGTCACATATACATTGTGATATACAAAATTTGTTATGATTACATATACATTTATACATTGTCATATACAAAAATTGTTATACACGACGACGCATATACATGTATATCATTAACGACATATCATATTGTTCGTACTTGGTTTTATTTTATTTATACGAACACAGTAGTATTTAATACTAACACCGTTATACTAGATACGATGTGATATTGACCTACGAGACACGACTTCATAAAACATATATAATTATTTTAGTTCATTAAAATATCTTTTCCATTTTCACTTAAAACTCGAACTTCAACGCATATTATATTTGTTTTGTTTGGGTTACACAAAAGTTTTCAGACTGCCTTCGGTTTATCATCTTAGACAAGTAATTATCCAGGCTTTGTTGAATAGAGTCACAATTCATTATGAACTTAATTTTTCATCAAAATTCCTGTCATTCAAAGTATGATTTAACTTATTGATTTCCGATATTAGATCATATCTAATGTCACTATATGTCGGACACACTAAAAGAGCATGTTTTTCATTTTCTATTACATTTAAGTAACAGAAAACACATTTTCTGTCGCATAGCGGTAATGGGGGTCTGAAATACCTGGGCGTCTGTGGTATCGGGTAATGTAGGGGTGTGTCACATAATGTTCAGTGCGAGGCGTTTGTTTAAAGCTCCTGTAAGTACGGAGCTTATTTCCGTTCATTTCATTTTACGATCATCAAATATCTGTATTGTCCATTCAACTGAGTCAGTCTCAATTAGCTTCTTACAGACCCTATTTAGAGCAAATTTTGAAGAGATTCCAGAATCCTAGTTATCCTAGATGCGTTGTGTTATTTACACCGTTATGCTTAATAAGTTGTGATATTGACACCGTTCTGCCTGATACGTTGTGATATTGACACCGTTATCCTAGATACGTTGTGATATTAACTTTGCCATAGATACGTTGTTATATGAATAACTTTATAGATACGTTATGATATGGAGAAATACGTTGTAATAAACACACCATTTATAAACACGGCTAAAGATACACTTACAATATGAACTAAAAACATCGTTATACATGTATTTATCATATGCTACAAAATAAGTTATTGTAACATTTGAATAGAAATATACCTTCGATACTTTAGTATGTAAATATCGTATGTTCATTAAACATAATATTATATAAATTATACCTCAAGTAGATCAGTACATTATCATACAAACATTTTTATATAAAAGATACATTATGTTGTATAATATACTTCTTTCGGTTAATCTATGTTGATACATAGCTATTTACAAATGCATTATGATATTAAATCGTTATAAATTGTACTTTTAACAAATGGAGTACACCCCCACTCTTATATATTTCAACAATAGACAGATAACGCGGATAGCTTAATCAATCGCCTGTCCTAATCAATCGCCTGTCCAACCTCGTGGGTTTCTCCAGATCCCCCGGTTCCCCCCACTGCTAAAGACCCTACGCACAAGCAAATTATTGAAATAAAATTGAACCATATTATGTTAGTCCCGAAATGACCCCATTTCTCTCTTTATCTTAATCCGAGTCTTTTTCTCCATTGAGTATATTTTGTCCAAGTATTAAAGATTTCGTTCTTGATGTCCCTCCCTATCTTAATCTGTCCCCGTTATATTAAATATATTTTTCATAATATAGAAACAGGTAGACCAACATAAATATTTATATTAACCGAGATTTAGAGTATGTTGCATATAAATAATATGTTTTTAATATTGTAAGGTGTTAAGATGTTCTATTAAGACACTGTATAGTGTGTAAAGTATCAACTCTTGTTATTACTAATTAAAAACATGTTGACTTACATGATCATATCACACGTAAAGGTGCCAAATACAAATTAGATGTGTTGTTATGTAAGACATACATGTAGTATCATCACCCACGAATATGTATAATATAGGTAATATCTACACACGTTAACTACTTATACTAGTATACATCATTCACCATCACTATAGATATGTATAATATAGGTAATATCTACACACGTTAACTACTTATACTAGTATACATCATTCACCATCACTATAGATATGTATAATATAGGTAATATCTACACACGTTAACTACTTATACTAGTATACATCATTCACCATCACTATAGATATGTATAATATAGGTGGGGATCACGGTGGCTAAGTTGATAAGACGCTGGTTCGCTAGCCTGGAGATCTGGTGTTCGATCCCTACATTGGCCGAGAAAGTTCATCTCGATTTTCCGGCGTGATTTCCCTTTATCCGTGATGCAGAAGGATGGCCTGACAAGGACAGCTGCCTAGTCGTTCGGATGGGACGAAAAACCGAGGTCCCGTGTAAACATTGGAGTACATTAAATGATCCATTGCATCATATATATGTAATATCTACACACGTTAACTATTTATACTAGTATACATCATATAGTATAACCATTCAATACCTACACACGGCAATAATTGTTCAAATAAGACGATGATTTTTCAAATCGTCATAATGTGTTTAATCGTTATTTTTTTTAACACGTTTACTATTTGTTTATATGTTTTTAAATACGAACAATTTATGGTACAAAAAAAAGTTATAATTGGACGACAGTGGATATAAGTGCCACTAACTACCATATATTTTCAAGAATTATAATCACAGTTCCATTGGAGATGGATTGTATGGTATTTCGAACACAAATATTTTTACTTCCTATTCCCTTATCTTACAGTTCTGAAACTTAACCTGTTGGCATTTATTTAACCTATGTTGCGGAACGTCAGTGTCCCTTTAATGTTGAAAGTCAAGGGAATATTTATATTTATCTATGTAACATTGCACACGATTATTTGTTGATTTAGTTTTCATGTGTTTTTTTTATATAATAATAGTAAATTAATAGCTGACGATTATTTGATTTTTTCCGGTATCCCCTCATGAATTTAGCGACTTCTATATTTAGACAAAGTAAAATATTCTTTTAATAATATCGGTTATATTCAATGACAAAGGGAAACATTTAAATCCAGAATACATGCATTATTTATAATGTAACAATGGTTCCAACTCCCTGCTCTAAAACAATGGCAACGTCACGTCAACATACATACACCACGGAATTTAATGCATATATCCCCAGATTAGTGCAATGTCCCTCGGGCTTTAGAGGTTGATAACTTGGATTAGGGAAACTAGGTGTATTGTTTCATTACATCAACACCTTGACTAAGTATGATCATGAACATTTTCTGCTTAGGCAAAGTCAAACTGATTGCGTCATTGATGCAATGTTTGATTGTCCGTGCTTTACAAAAAGATGAATATGCAATTGATTAAAGCCCCAATACCACTCTTGTTGTAACTGAATAATATGCCCCAATCATTATTCTGGTCAACAAATTGTACTATTTTACAATATTCCAATTAATTGATGATACAAATTTCATCTTAACACACCGAATTTAAACATGGTTTGAAAAGCTTCACGTAAACACTTTCAAATGCAACTTGGATTAAACATATTTTCGAACCCTCTGGACAAGTAAAATAGGATGTAATGGATAATTTAGACAACAGGTAGGACACTTAAACATCTAGTAGTTAGAATAAGGCTGAAAAAAAGTTCTGGACCTGAGAAGCCAGCAATAGTGGTATTGTCCCTTTAATTAAAGATACATTATGGGAGGTTAGTAGTTCTCACAACAATAGTTAAAAACTAGATAATGTAAAGGTAATTTGCTAAAAATTTCAGTCAAATAGATCCTCTGTGAACCAAGAACTTAGCGATTGACAAATCCACCTAACCTCGATCATCATTACTAAAGTCAGTACAAAAAACAAAGTTTCGATTATCCATTATTTTGTTTAAATATCAATGAGCATTAAGCAGCATATACGATTCTAATCCAGTCAATATTGAAAGCTAGTGTTGACACCGAGAGTTCACTATGGTCTGGATAAGTTAATTAATGCCCAAAGAAAGACCTGTAATCACCCCCCCCCCTCCCAAAAAAATATTTCGCCAACAATAATGATTTCTTGGGAGCGATCTTAGCCGACCACCTCCTCAGCCCCTCCAAAAAAATCCGTAACCCCCCAAAATCTAATGAGCTGGCAACGGACCCGCCTGTAATAGTCAGATTTAGCTCTCGTGTAATGCATGTTTATTTTGGAATGGTGGCAGGTGATATTATGCATGGTTGGTTTAATTGTTATATAACCCAGAAGAGGCAGACACTGTTCATGCACCATGGGCTGGCACATTCCCATGGTGTGGAATTTGGTACGTTTGTTTTAAAAAATGTACTGGTAATTACTTTTTGAACAGTCTGTGATTCCATACACATTCCTTTCACCGGTTCCTAACAGCAAATATATACATAGTTTTTTGAAAAAGTTTTTTAAAAAACATCTTAAACCGGTAAAACTATCTGGTCACGGTAAATCTTAGTTGTATAAAGTAAGCGGTTACCCAGCATGTACATTCCTGGATATATAGTTGATAAACAGATTACGTATGTTGTAAATAAAGTATAATAATAGATCTAATCAATTAACTTACCTATATAGACATTTTTATAGTGTTTTTGTGGAACAAATTCATTTACTTTACTGGAATATCTTACACAGATAGAAATCCTTTCAATTTAATTCTAGAAGTAGAATTTCATATACATTTGAACGTATTTCAAATAGTACTTCTAGCTTAGACACCTGGACCGATTTCTATAAATTGGACATCGCGCCCAGGGGAATGGAGGCAGCGTTAGAGTAATTTGCTCTAGTATACGGTTATTGTCATATTTAAGAATTCATTTCACTGAAACAGACCTTGACTGTCAAAATTGGACGCCGAAGCTCCCGCGATCGACCATATTCAAGCTTAGTGCAGTTTTTCGTTAAGTAAATGCTTTGGCTGAATTCTATGATGAACATGTATTGCTTAGGCTATGCAAAGATGAGCAGTTTCATAGCAGGGCCGTTTTTAAGGGGTGGGGGGTGCAGGGGGTACATTGCACCCCCAGAAAAATAAGGAGCCCCGAGGGATGGCGCCCCACAACCCCCCAAAAATAATTTGGCAATCTTCAAATTATAAAATAACACAGTTGATTATGATCACACTTTAGGCAGTGATCAGTCGGTCGGTTTTTAAGGCGCCCACACGCCAATGGGTTCGTTTGCCCTGATCCAAACTTTCTTATATCAGTAACGTGGAGGCTATGGCGCCCCAACACTCTGCTGCACACCCACTTTTTAAATCCTACATACGGCCCCGTTTCATAGGCCAAACATTGTAACACTACAGCCCTGCCTTTAATTGAATATAGAATGTTCAAACTCTTGGCGTATCTATTCATTAGGTGAATGAGCGGACATTCCCCAAAACGTCACTTGAATAGGAATTCGTATCAGATGAAGATATAAACCGTGGGATTATATCATTAAACACGTGACCCGATCACTTTCTGGCTCACCTTTCGTA
The DNA here is from genome assembly GCA_917208275.1 of Patella pellucida. Taxonomy (NCBI): domain Eukaryota; kingdom Metazoa; phylum Mollusca; class Gastropoda; family Patellidae; genus Patella; species Patella pellucida. The sequence continues at coordinate 53,374,789 of OU795039.1, read as the reverse complement.
ATTATTGGCATCTTTCACATAACTCTTTATGCTCAGCACGTGTTTTGTTCATCAAAGTAAGAAAAGTTGGGTTTATAAAGTAAATAAATGGAAAAATACGAATCAAAAAGAGATTACCGCCTCATATAATTTGGTATAATGTACAGTATTACCATTCTAGATAAGCCATCGTGTACAGATATGTCCGCTATGAATGACTGGAATGACATACATGTACCTCAAACGTTATTTTTAGAGAGAATTTCTAAGAGAGTAAACTCTGCAGTTCCCTTAAAAAGTTACATTTTACCTTGTTTTCATGTTTCAAAGTTGGATACCAGGAGTATATCGACTGTTCATGGCAACCTTACTTTTCGTAAAAAAAAACTTTTCAAAGAAAATCAGATCTCTCAATTCAAGGGAATTATAAAGTTTGAATATTATCATTATTAAAGCGACCAATTCGCCCATCAATGCAAGGAGATAATTATATTCGAGGCTGTATACCCACACTTCACAATCCGATTTTCTAATTATAAACAACGTTGTAATACATAAAAGGAAATGACGCCACTGTCACAGATCCCCACCCGCAAAAGTGGCCCCCATAATACAACAAGAATGTTAATATAGTACAATGTCGATCGGCTCGCTACTCCTGCTTGATGGACATAGAAAATAAAGGTATGTGCTTTTTGAACAATCCTGGTGCCGTGACTTGGTCAAGTATGAAAATCGTGCAGTTTCTTAAAAATGCGTTATTTATATTATACAGCCTAGATTCAACACTCTATATAGATCATCGGTAGGCGGGGATTTAAACGGATTAAAATACTATAGCCATTAAATGATTTAATTAGAAAATAATGAATCCTGACTGCTTGATTAACAATACTTAATATAATCTATACCACATCTTGTCGAAACTACAAACAGTGAAACTTCGCTCAGAACATAGTAATATTGAATGAACTTTTTAATATATTCACTTTGCATTATACATAATTAAGAACGGTCAGCTCTTTATCTCAATCTTATGCATCTTTAATATCATAACCGAATCAATTCTTGAGCAACATTTTAATGTTGATGAATGATGAGGCTGGACTGCATTATATGTTATGGATTGTGCTATCAAGAGCTATTTGCAGTCTACCTAACAAACTCTATATCTAGTATCTTTATCCTTTCACAAATCTATAATAAAATGAAATTATCCAGGATTTTAATATCTGAGAACCTAGGAAAAGGCCATTTTAATTTCAACATGATACATGTACAATAATTTAGTATCATTTTCATTTGCAATTGATATGTATGCGGGGGCACCGTAATGTTTTCAAAGATATTAATCCGATCATGTTTATCCACAATGATACCCACTCCATTCTTACGCAATCCTTTAGTTGGTATTAAGCCCATGGGTAAAAAAGGTGCTGACATATAACTGAATATTGTCATTTTGTTGACAATAGATTGTAAGTACAAGTGCACTAAGCAGGGTTAGGGTTCTGGTCAGAAAATTGATGGATAATTTGATCGATTTCTCACAAAGGCAAACCATATCGGCAATAAGCCTACACACAGTTGACATAATGTACGACATAATGGCAGCAATTTGTAGTGCTTTTATCCAATACCATGTACAAATATAAGCTAATCTATAGCTTACACGAGATTAAATAAATAAACGATATAGGTAAATAAACGGTGCACGCGATCATAGATGAACCATGTAGCTGTATCCATATTTTATAACTTATCCCATCTATTTTACTATCCGGACCGCCTACAGTGATACAATGTTATTTGATTGCTGGATAATTTCTCGAGTTACTTATCGTTTATTTATCCAGTCTATAATAGATTCCTTCCACGCTAAAAGTTGTATGGATTAATGATGCTATTACTAGAGTATACATTTTAACTATTTGTCGCACAGAAACTTGATTTAACCCGATGCGTGTTAACCTAATTCCTTTTAATAACCGTATTGATGGGAGTTCCAAACACATGTCTTCTCCCTGACCATTCGGACCATATTCGATTATTTCCGGATGCCCTTAAGATCAGCCACGTTATGCAAGTGTAAGAATATCGATCTAAAATTGATTGTCTTCGTCTACCACTACTTCCTGGGGCATACCATTATTGCCATAAAATATTAGCGCTATAAGGGGTTTCGGCCTAAGTTAATATTTGAATTAAAACTAAACTGATAGAGAAGCCATTTTTATGCTTCAGTTATTACTCCCAAAATATTGTCTTCTCCTGCACTCCTTGTAATCTCATTTTCCATCTTTTTTTTTTTAGAAAAAACAATAGTAGTTTCTATGTTTGAACACAAAAACAGCAATTTAATTAAGCACTTTCAAATAAAAATTGATTTCATTCAGTGCCAATAAACTCATCGTGAACAGCAGTCCAGAGTAAATGTTTCTGTGATTTTCATTTCTACAATAAAAATGGTGGACATATATCGTGGGTTGTGTTCTATTAGTAACTGTGTAGTTAGGTGACAAGGAATATTTACTTTGATATTAGTGTTAAAAACATACTTGGACCAGCAAGATGCAGATTGTCTTTCCTGTGATAAAATGGTTCCTGACACTGTAAAGGTTAAAGTTTTATGATAGAAACCTGAGCTCGCGGCACTACCACACTACAATCAATATATTGTGACTTATTTTTTTTAGTTAAAAACCTTTCATTTCAGTAAAATAACAAGTTCGTCATCTACTTGAAGTTCCAAAATAACATACAATCATGAATACTTATAGAACAACGGGAAGCATGGGGTCCTTCGTTTCCTTCCTTACATGCTTTCAAGAGACGACTTGAATTTGAACGAAACCTAACATCATGGCGCCAAATAACAAAGAAGTTTGCCTGTTCTAACAAAAATCAATCGATAATCATTTTGAAATTGTGATGGCCGCCGCTGGTTATTTTATAAGAGACGTGATTGGGATATAGGGATATAATCGCAATTGATAACACAACACAGCTATTTGTTGACGAACATCGCCTAACATATTTTTTCTCTTTAGTCAAGAAACAACAATAGTTACAATCTTTGCTTTAAAAGTTGTTCTCGAGCCCGAGGACGTTTCAAATATATTTTTTTACATGGACAATGTAGATTAAAATTTTGGCAAGGTAACAACTAAATTCTTTCTACGCGCCGTATATTGTTTTTAACGCCAACGAATCGAGTTGTATTGACAAAATTCTTCCTTATGTACCTATAGAGGGGTCAAATCAATAATACTTAACATCTGTAAGTATTCGCTACTGAACATTAAGTCGTCACATTAAATAATTGATTTCATTGGTCGACTTGTACGTTTTCACACAGAGTAAATATATTGTCTGTATTTTATTTATCCACATGTCGTCTTTTAACATGTCTGGAATCGAGAAAAGATGGGAGTACTTGATAAGAGTTGACATGCTTAAAAGAATTCCAAGCCAGACATATTATTTCTTTTACCTCCCATTTAACTTTCGGCTATTCGCCATTTGATGTGATCAACATTTCTTTTTTAAAACCACCCAGATCGTTCCTGCGATTTTTTCGTTTTCAGATTGTTTTAGCCAGCCCATACTTACTACAGAATACAAATTAGAATAATCGTTGTCTGTTGTCTGATTCTGCAAAATTATACACCAGTTACGCCCCTCCACTGTCCGATTCTGTCACAAAAACATTGAGATTTTTAACCAAAATAACATATTTGGCAAAATATAATACTAATGTTGATAATCGATGGTCATTTGACATCTTGGAAATAGTCGTTGGCCATCAGTAAAAGAAGAATCGCAAAGAAAATACGAATGGTCAATTTGTTTCTTCTGACTTGGAGGAATGCCCTTCATAATCACACCCCGCAGTTCTAGGTAAGACCCGCCAAGAAGCAGCTACATACGTTTTAGGATGACATAGTTTTCAACATACGAAATATACTTTCAGAAAATTCCACACGATTTATTCATTCCCAAACGACTGCAGGATTTTAAGTCGACCACTTGGCCTATCATAGCTGACAAATATCCAAACGTTAGGGTCACAACGTTTCGAGTAGGAACGTTTTGAAATTTGGCAAACACCAAATAATATGATTGAAAATTGATGACCCCCAGGGTTATCGGGGTTTCTTTTCTCCATATGGTCTTCTCGCAGACGATTTATTAAATAAACTAGAAAGGTTTTTTTCCCCTATAAAATCAGTATTCTGTGTTAGTGAAATAAAAAAGTGGCAAAATGTGTTGATTTCTGATAGTCAACTTAAGTAGTTTGATATAATTCTTTACTATAAGTACTAATACAGATCTCAGGATATATGGGATTAAAGTTGTAGGTATTATGTTAAATGAATCAACTCCTTTAGTCCGGTGGTTCAAGGGGGGGTCGCCACCCGAGAGGACACCAAGCTTTTCTAGGGAAGTTCTTTTTGTGTAGATTTTAATTCTGGGTGGTGATCTGGTGGTATATAACATTACCCAATTCTATATAACATTACCCCATTCTATATAACATTACCCCATTCTATATAACATTACCCCATTTCCCATCAAATTTAGGAATCGTCCTTTTAAACCGGCAAGGCTACACAGTCCCAAGGGCAACCTGTACAGTGTTAGAAAGCAATGTTTTACTAATATATTATAGAATAATTATCATTGATATCAACATTATCACATTTCCCGCCAATTTGAGACAACAGGTAGGATATTTAAACATCTAGTACTTAGAATAACGCTATAATTTATTTTCTGGAGCTACCGAGCCAGTGAGGGTGTAAGTGCCCCTTTAAAGTATCTCTAGCACATTTCATACCCATTAAAAAAATACCCATCACAACACTACCCCCTGCAATAAAGCTAATATATTTTTCTTGGAATTTTGTTAATTTTGTGGTTGGGATGATTTACTGTGGTTTTATTGAACATGTTCACTCTATAATATTCTCGTATATAAGAAATATCCTAGTTTTTTGGACATAACAATAAGTTTTACGAGTACAATAAATAATGCGATAATCTCAAAGGAATACGTCTTTCTACATCTTTGACATGGTAGGTGATAATAAGTTGGTTCTAAGATATTTACAGCTAATACGACAAGTTACTACTTACAGCATCCCCATGGAGAAGTTTGTGACTTGAACTTTAATAGCTTGTATCTCTATCACCTGGGACAATTTGTAGTAAACTATAGGATACCATATACAGCTCGTGTTATCTGATAGGCCTACCATTTAGTGTCGGATTTATCGATAGCTTTGACAGGCAAAAGCCTAGGGTTTCAAGATCTAGGGGTCCCCCGACCAAGGTGTGTAGAAGTTTTGATACTTTCATAAGCCTTTCGTATACACGCTTTAGTCTTAAACATCTGCCATCATCCTCGCCATTGCTCATAAAAGATTAGGGGCCACTAGTGGAATAGCCCAGGGCCTACCTGCATACGATACCAAATGTATAGGCAGTAAACGTCAAGAAGCGGTCAGAAATGAAATGAAATCGGGTTTAACGCCTTACTGTTCTGCTCCGAACTGGGCTAATGAAGACGGGCATACGCCATTCAATGTGCTATGAGAGAAATTTTGCCCGGACAGCGACAGTACGGCCTAATCTGATAAATAAATTCCAACTCTCAGGGGATCTTTTACGTGCACGCTCGTTCTATCCGAACGTCTAGACATCTGTCCTTGTCAGACCCCACGTCCTGCATCATTGACAAGGGGGCCGACGCTGGAAATCAGGATGAACTTTCTCGGCCAATGCACTTAGCCGCCGTGATCCCCGTGAAGCGATCAGTTTTTAGCTATTGTGATATTAGGGAGAAATGGGGTTTAACGTCATTTCGGGACTTATGTATGGCTCAATTTTATTTCAATAATTCGCTTGCGCGTAGGGGTCTTTAGCAGTGGAATGAAACTGGAAGACCAGGAGAAAACCCACGAGGTTGGACTGCAGACGACCATACTCGTTGTCACGTACAACCGATAAACCGACATCACACAAGTTGACTCAATGACAGACCTTATGACACAACGTACACGTGCTATGCATTCTTCCTTTCTATCCATAGACTGGTGCCGATAATTACGATTCTTGATTTCAGCACGATCTCTAGTCTCGGTCACCTAGAAGCTCGTAGTTTTCAACGTATGGAGGGTCCGTTTCCGTTGTCAGAATCTGGCGAAAATTTGCTGGATACGGTTAAAGTCAAGAAAGAAATGCGTCCCTTCCCGAAATTAATCCCATAATTCGTGCATTATTATTAACAGACAATTAGGATTAATAAAAAATATAGATATGATCCTTTAAGAGAGACTTTTTACAATACATTAGGAGTGTTGGATATTGAACAGGCAATGCAAATAGATTTTTCTGAAACTAATTTCATGGGCGTCGACATATTAATTTAGGGGCTAGTTACCCCCCTTAGATTTTATAAACGATAATGCAAAAGAACGGTTAATCTATAGTCAATGGCCTAGTTTTTTTTAAAAAAATTATCCAGACTTATATCCCTTGTCTACAAGTGACATAGTTTGTAGTGAGTGGAAGTTAAGAACCCCCCCTCTCTCCAGAAATAAAATGTTTTAGTCGTAGTGCAGGAAATTTGATTTTATGGGTTAGTTCCCTTGAACTGTCCAGGTCGACATCATTTTAATTTGATTTTGATTTAAACATTATTTTATTCATAAACGAATAGGACTAGGGTTCGCAAGTTATACTTTTGCAGACGTCAAATTATATGAGTAATGCCTCTGTTTCTGGGGTAGGGTGGGGGTGGATGTCCGAATGGTCAGCGCCTGCTGTCATAAGGTGTGCCATAAATTGAGTCAACTTGCGCGGTTTCGATACCTCGGTTGTACCAGTACGTGACAAGGAGTAGTGTCACCTTCCTAACCTCGTGAGTTTTTTCCGGGTCCTCCGGTCCCCCCTCTGCTACAGAACCCTAGACACAGGCGAATTATTGATAAAAAATGAGCCATATGTCAGTCCCGAAAAGACCTAGCCTGTGTCGAGTGGACGTTAACTCCCCCCTCTCGCTCTCTCCCTCTTGCCCCCGTCGTGTAGATTGTGCTATGGACATTTATTTTCATTCACGTATTAAATGACTGAAGATCTCTATCTATTGTAATCCAGGTTAATTGTTAGAAAAAATCTAATCCAAGTCAAGGTTACATGCAGGTTTGCTTGATATATTCTAATTTCCCCAATAGCAACTGATACTGACAGAAATTCGATTGGAAACTTCATTGACAGATTGACAACAAATAGGCTGGAATTAAATCAAATATATCAGAGAACCCGCAGGCCAAGGTGCAGGGACATGTCAAAATCATGCAATGAACACAACCTGCAGATGTCGATTTTAATTGGAAGTTTCGTCAATACCATTTTCATTATTTAGTTGTAGGAAATGGTTTGCAAAATTAATACCGCCAGTGTTGACGGTTTTTGGAAACAAGAAACACGTTTCTTTATTCATCCGGACAAAATTCTTTAATAATGGCCGATTTTCTGTCTGCTCTGTGCCTCAAGTAAATTTCATTATGTCGCTACCTATTCGTCAACAATATTACCACCCTTGAAGTACTGGCCCGAAGATGAGGCCCATTGTTTTTATAAGTGTTTCAGGATGTCAATTTATAGTTGTTTTCAAGAGTTTCTTTCTATGGAAGATAGTTTAGGTGTAACCAAGGTAACGACGAGACATGTTATTGTAAAGTATTTAAATTGCCAATAGTAGTTTGCCAAGACGCTCCTACAACAAGATTAACGAAGACTCACAAATAGGCAATGAATATTCACCAGAATAATTGTATAATATGGATTGTCTACGAGACTAGGGCTGTCATGTCTATAATATATGTAATTTGTGAATAATTATACACATGCCATTCAAATAATAAAAGAATACCACATCATTTCACATTTGGAAAATGATACTAATCTCGATATTTGAAATATAAAATTTCACCAAAGATTAAAACGGAAATGGCTATTTGATTATTTAATTATCTTTCCCGATTTCTGACATTGCCAGAAATACTAATAATCATTATTACAGGCCTGTTCGCTATATGGTCTAAAGAGAGGGGAGGGTTTCGTATTTTATTTAAAGCAGCAATATGTGCAACTAATCATGTTCAGTATTTGGATGGAGTAAGAACATATGATATTATAAGTGACTCCACATTTCTCAAAAAACTGAGTTTAAACTCTAAATTCCTTTAAATATTAAACATGCATCATGCAAGAGCTAAATCTGACTATTGCAGGCCCGAAATGTTATCTAAATTATTAATTAGACATCAATAAACTTATCCAGACCATAATCAACTCTCGATGCCATCGCTAGACTACGATATTTACTGGATTATAAAACGAGACCTCGATTCTGCTGGTATGTCGCGTCGTGGCACATTTCATCAATGCATCCTCCCATATGATCGATGCTTTAAAAATAATTAAATCCCAAACAATACACTAATCCGATCTGCTGCTCAATATTTATTGATGATCAAATAAAAAAAAAGATAATCGATTATCGTACCAACTTTATTGTTATTTTATTAGAAGGGTGTCGATGGAACACGAGACCTCCAGGTTAGCCAGCCAACGTCTTACTCATCGAGCCACCGCGGCTCCTATTGATGTCAATATAGCCGGCATATTTGAGCAAAACTTTGAACTATACGTACAGGCTAGGAGTGGATGGGTACCAACTAGAAGAATATGTGAAACAATTTCAGCAGGTAAAAGTCGGATTCAAAATAAAATAATATGACGGGTGTGGCGCCAGGCAGGGTAAGCTTACTCTTCCGGACACCTGTTACCGCTGTTTGTCGTGTATTTTGTACACGAGGAGCAGTCCATTTGCTAATTACACTATTTTGCCTAACACTATTTTGCTTCAAATACATTATTTTGCCTAAAGCGTTTTTCATGACTTCGAATTCTGTCTTATGGTTTGGATTATTCGTACTTTGATTTATTTTATATAATATGCCACTTTAAACTGTGCATTAAATAATTTGGTATAAATTGCCACTTTAAAACTGTGCATTAAATAATTTGATATAAATGATGTATTTGGGGACGTATTTGTGAGATTATATATCCGTGAAATTGATCACCGGTTAATATATCATATTGCCTGATCTATACTTTCACATTACTGGAACTCATCTCACGCCATCTTGGTGTCACATTTTCAATATGTCTCGTGTTGTAGAATTGATAAAGCTATAATTACAAAGTCCTGGTTTAGATGTATTAACACGACAGCTTTGAAATAGACTTTTAAAAGTGGCTTGACACAATACTTGACTAGCAAGCACCTCGTGTCTGGATAAACTGGTTTCTAAATAATTCAGACACGTGCACATGGACAACTTCTGGCTACACAATTCTTTCCTTTTCCTCCCGGTGAGCAATAAAATTCACATGTTGTTCCCGTTGTCGGTCGGAGTATAAAATTATTTATAAAATATCCAAACACGACTTAATATCTGGACGGGGAAACATATTAGTATTAGCAATGACTGCTTGTCGAGGATATACGCCACCTGAAATTTATTTCTAATTTTCTTTCCATACTTTCTCCAAAAATTAAATAAGAAATACTAGTGGGTAGTTTTCTCAATTATGGTATTTGATTTACATACTAAAACGAACTTTTATTATGGAGAACATTAAAACTGGGATTTCCCCTGCATGCTCTATATAATTAGTAAGCACACGAGAACTGCACCACATATTAACAACCAAGCAGAAACTCTAGTGAAATAATCTGGTATGTCACTTTTAGCCACTTTAAGGTGGGTGGTATTCGACAAGTTGAAAACGAATTTTTCGGTTTTGTCAATAGTTCAGCCTTTAAATGTATCATTATCTATCTATATTGATATCAATATGGCCCTGAGAACTAGTATTTCATGTTAATATTTCATGAAAGTCATATAAATGGGAAAGAATCAGCATCCATCATTTGCAGTTTTATCCAAGCCCGTCGGAAGGGGGGGGGGGGGCTATCAATGTCGTTCCGACGGGCCTGTTATCTGACACCCCTAAGTCATAAATGGCACTGCCCATAAAAGTGTATTATGCTTTAGAAAATGTTATCTTCGAAAGTAACATTAAGGTTTTTGTCAACCAGTCTCTCTAGGCCAACAAATAGTCATCAAGTTTCTGCCTTTCCCAAACGCCCCATTGCAATCTGTTACCAAAACCAACTTTTCTTTGATGAATTCACAAAGTGAGTGTCTGGCAACAAAAGTGGGGGAATGGATTATTAAATAATGGTAGTTAAATGTTTGATTCCAGTAATTATTATTGACTGGTGATGTTGACTATCTACCTGAATGTCTGGCCAATTTCAATTTCGGGCACTACTTTTCAGCGACAGCTCATAGGGAATGGCGATATTTTTTCACCCCTATAAACGACTGCGTATTCGAGTTACTCCGCTGCGCACTGATGACGTCATTCGGCGTTTTACACGTCGACCGATCCCTTACAACATTAAAAATTGATTGTTCTAGTGTGTTCTAGTCATCTTCGTTATAGGTAAGAAGGTCTTGTGACTAAAAATATTTTTCAAATAATTCAATAAAGTATCCAAGTCGACGAAACGAGCTCATACGCCCGAAAAACTGCAAAACAGGATCTTAATTTGTCGCGGATTCAGTGATGACAACTGGCAAATAACTTCTGGCCGACTTGGCAGCCAATACAATTGAATACAACTATGACTAGGAACACCTGAATGTGTCGCCATCGCCTGCTTGGTCCATGCGCGGGTGTAAATACGCATGGACCAAGCAGGCGATGGCTTAAAGGGCAATATTGGTGTCAGCCATTATCACGTAGGCTATGTGATAAAACTAATTTAACACGTCCCAACACAGAGATCATTGCTACGATAGCTGATTAATACAGGTTTCCCGAATTATTAGTAAGCAGAAATTCGGCCGTGTATCTGTTATCACTCGTCACATCAATCAGTTATATAGAGAGATAACTCGTGTTTTCATTTGGCGTTCGTCACTTCCAATTCAGGAAATCTGTATTCCTCAGCTATCGTAGCAATAATCTGCGTGTTAAAATTATATTTGGAATGTGTTTAACCAGCTCTATCACATATGTGATAATTACTGGCACCAATATTGCCTTTAACTCGCCGCCTAACAAATGCACAACATTATTACGCCATTTTTTCTGGATTTCGCCCAAGGGCTCTATCAATAAGATATCCAAATTATCTTTGAAATCATAATTTTGTAGCTCTACTACGTGTTCATAATGAAGAATAATCACACGTTTCTATGGATTTAGCATTTGTTATTAATCTTAGCTAAGGTGCTGACTGTGGATGTTAACAATAACCTATTAATACCTGTGTAATTACGATGTGTTCTACACGCGTGATCGGATTAGCATACATTCAAAATGCTATATGAATGTTCTGACATTTAATAGGGGATATTTGAATTTGATCATTTAAAAAAAATGAAACTGAATGAAAGTATTTATTGTTTTTATCGCTTAAATTAATATATAAATATATTGTTCAATCCTTATCAAAATAAGGGAAACAGATTATTTGAGTAAGTCTTTATGAAACAATAAGCAAGTAAATAACTAATTAGAAGAATGCTCCAAGAACAACCCTTTATTATTCATTAATCTATAAGTCTATTTATTGGAAGATTTCGCCAACCAGAATCAATATATCTATGCTAATACACCCCAGTTTAATGACAGGGTTAATTAGCGCTAATTATAAGCTATGAACTATTATAGTTCCATCATAAACCTGGTGAAAAAGGTTAAAATTACACAGTGTGGTAATCAAGTATTTCATGGTTTGGTGCGTTTTGTTGAACCAATTATAATTTTCTACTTGCTGATAACAAACCATTGGAACTGGCATTGCAGATAAGATAGTATATTAATGTAAGAAGTAAAAGTAAATAATTTCCATGTAGATTATAAGGCAGAGGTCCGACATCTTTAATTTATTTTAACGTAAAATAACCTTTGTGCGGGGCATGCGGGGGCTGTATTATTTTCAACTGGCAAGCTCACGTTATTTATTAATAATGTCAAAAAAATATACTTTTATATCAGTAGGACTAACTAAACATGCCCACCCTAGTGTAGCGACAATATTTACACATAACTGCAAATATTACCGTGACGCTTAGTCAAACGAAGTTTTTCGCTTGTGTGTGAGACTTGTGATCTCACCCAACTGTATAAATCGCATAATGTTGTTGGGTGTTGGAGTGGCCTCCTCCGTAAAATTGAAATGGTTTGCCTCGTCCGCTTCGATCAGGTCATTTGAGTCATTCAGATGGGATTTGATGCTTATATTTTTTGTAATTCTGTGTTAAGGAAATTGAGTAGCCCACATGACATCCAATCTTTGCTTTAAAAGAAATATAATAATAGTTCAGTAAACGCCGCCATTGATCAGAATGTTGAAAAGTTTGTGTACATTACTAATACGAGCTTTTATTAACAGGCATTGCTTTGAATGTCAACTATAATCACTGATATCCTTGATTTTAACGGGGATCACGTTGGCTAAGTGGGTAAGACGGTGGCTCGCTAGCCTGGAGGTTGGGTCGTCGATCCCTGCATTAGCCGAGAAAGTTCATCTCGATTTTCCGGCGTGGTTTCCCCTTGACAGTGATGCAGGATGGAGGGCCTGGCCAGGGCAGCTGTCTAGTCGTTCGGATGGGACGAAAAACCGAGGTCCCGTGTACACATTGGCGTACACGTAAAAGATTCGATATAAGAGTAGGCCGTAAAGCTCCCTCAAAATTTTCCCTCATAGCCTATATCCGTCTGTATTAGCCCATTTTAGGAGCAGAACAGTAGGACGTTAAACCCCACTTCATTTAATTTTGATTTTAACGGCTGCTTCGATCAAATTCCATTGTCACCAAGGAAGGGGAGGTCACTCGGGTAAACTATCGATCATGAAGGACAATACTAGAATAAATAAAGGAGAAACCTGAAATATCGGCAGTCTGCTATATATACAATAGAAACACTGTTTTCCTACACTTATTGAGAGATCATAATTTGTGTACTCGTGCAATTTAAACAGATTTATAGATTTCTTGTTATATTGTTTGACGTTATTCAGACTAATGGTGGCACCAACCGTGTAGGGACAAAACATCTAATAACGATCAATTAACAGGTTGACTTTATTTGGACGGAATAGATTATGTTACTATATTTTGTCAAAAATCAGTTTTAAAGATGGTGAAATTGTTCGTGTTGTATTTAATTTAAAATGGCCATAACTTTAATTAGGGTTGTTCGATTTTAATTATTTTTGGACCAAGAAATGCCAAAGAAATATAAATATATAAACCCCCAACGAAAACACTGTCCTGAAAAACCACAAACAGCCTTAGTTATTTATAACTTGCCTTTTGTTAATGTAATAAATAATTATAAGAAATGGGGGTTTAACCACAGGCGTACGAGCCTGGGGAGCGAAGGGGTGGGCTGCCCCCTAACTTTCGGGCAATCTGATTGTTCCGGCAGACGGGTAAAGTGAGAATTTTTTTATTATTTCATCTACTTGGCAATATAAAGTGCCCGAAATATAATAAAACACTAATTTTACCGTTCTTTTAATTAAATACCACGAATTCGTACTGAATTGGCTATGGATTTAAACATTTTGTCTGGGGCCACTCTACTTTTTCGGGAATCGATTATTATTTGTGAATGCAGCTGCACCAGTGTGATTGTGATTGAGTGGTTGGAATTCAGGTCGGCATAGAGTGGGATTTCGGTTACAAAACCATTAGAGAACCATTAACTCACGGGCTAAAAGTCAGAAACACGCATTGAGGTCAGTCACCAAAGGTATGCTATATTGGACCACATTGAAGTTGCTTTATTCGCAGACTGAAATAGCAGGAAACGCGATTGCAGCAGTTAAATTTTCAAACTTTTCTCCCGACGATCCCGTTTCCGTGCACTGTAAACATTGATTGGAATACGCGTTAGCCAACTTAATTAGGCCATATATTAGACTGCTTTGAAGTTGTTGTATTCAGAGGCTGGAATAGCAGGCCAACTGTGCGGGGCCCCATTTCAAATTGTTCGTACTGACCGCAGATCGTACCAGTATGTACTCCGCCCCCTTAAGTGCCTGGGGTGTTTTCCTCCAGAGTTTATTTGTTTAAAATAAAGATTTATTTCAGTGTATCTAAGACAATTTAGGCAGCGATTTCATTGACGTTTAGAACTCGTTGACAATTTGAGTATTTTAAACCTTCTCTCATGATGTTTTCATTTACTTTATTTTAGTGAAATTATATTAGATGACATAAAACATTAAACTCTGTTGTCTGAACTACTATGATTACGTTAATTTCCCGGGACTGGTTGGGCCCCAGCAATTACATCGCGGGATGTGGTCCCCGGACTGGTTAGGATCTATTGATTGATAGAACCTCTAAATTATGTAATTTAGTTAATTTTAGGGCCCAACCGATCTCTGGCCCACAATAGGCCTATCCCTTACTGCCTAGGGCCCCAATCCTCGCCCCCTCGGGCCAGGTACTGATTAGCTCCGCCAGGGATAAAATATTAGCATGAGCCAGAATTGTGGGGGGCCCGGGACATTTGTCCCTCTTTGCCTCCCCTAGATCCAGCACTGATAGGTGCTCTTGCAGCAACGGTGAACATGGTGCATTTCTGGCCATTGTCCGTCACACTCACACAAATGTATAAATTTATGTCAGTGCGGTAGATAAATCGATGTATTTAGCACAAATACAAATATCTATAACATATTAAATACAATCATAAAATTATCAATATTTTGGTTTATATCAGAAATATAATTTATAATGAATCTCAGAGCCCCTGATTGCAGCCCAGTCAGCACCAGCTTAATCTGCCTTTCTGTCGAGGTTTGGGGTAGGGGTGGATGGCCGAATGGTTAGCACGTGAGCGCTGTATAATAAAGCCTATTATTGAGTAAACTGGTTTCGAATCCCCGGTTTTCATGACAAGGAGTAGGGTTGCCTGTCCAAACACGTGGGCTTCTCCGACTCCTCCCACTGCTAAAGACACCCCTACGCGCATGCGAATTATTGAAATAAAATTAAATCATACGTTGGTACCGAAATGACCTAGTTTCTGTCGAGTGGACGTTAGACCCCATCTCTCCCTCTCTCTCTTTAAGGGATTGCTTATGCCTGAAACGTATCTCTCTCTCTGTGTCGAGGTTTTTCCAAATCTCTTTCCTTTGTTAGATACACGTGTTGGGTGACACGACCTTAATAAGTTAATAATACTAACCGATTAAACCACATTAAGGCGGAAGTGTATTACATCTTTTATTGATTTCATGGCTTGTAATCAGAGTACGTTGGAATCATTCTCAAACTAATATAGGCAGCCATAGTAGTATTCAACTAAGGGCAAAAATGTAATAATCCATGTTAACATATCTGCATAAAAACTAAAATGAACTGGGAGAAAATCGGTCAACTGTCTTAAGATCATGATGTTAAATCCACATTAATGCCTTTATCAATGTTAAAATTGCCCTGAAGGAAGGAATTATCCAATATAATACTATTTGGCCAATATCATATATTTATTGTTTTTAAAAAATAGTTGTTAATTTCACTAAATAAATATGGTTTGTATTTATTTAAAAATGAAACATTTGGGCTTGTGAATTCGCGGCTTAACAATTTAAGATACATCGACCATCAGCAAAAAGGACATTTGCTCTAAAACATCATTAAAAACCACGTGGACGCTCTACAGGTCACATTTTTTGTCCAGTTTTGACAAAACTTTGAATATACGTGGATAATCCTAAATATGTTAAAATATTTCATATAAAAACACAACCGACTATTAAACAAAACACTACGGAAAATTGTCACTGCTACTGAAATGGGAAAGAAGAACGAATTACTGCAGAATTTATGTCCTCGATCCTGAATTGCGTCTGCAGTACAGTGTAAACTACGTTGTCACCAGTTCACCCGGTTACAACGGGAAATATGCCACTGTTCTTCATGCATTTTGTAGGATTGCAATGGGGAGATGGTGTGACGAATAAATGTTGATTATTTGGGGGCATGAACACATCTGTTATTGCATGCCATGATCAATCAGAATTCCCCTCAGCACTCATTACTTTTACAAGACGTTATTAACCTCGATACGATGCACCGTGAGTCATTACCTTATTTTCCATCCGTTTTTAGCACTAAGTGCCATTATGTATTGGAATTCAATTTCCATCATAAAATGTCCGCCTTAAAAATCTTTCCATATTTATGACCAGTTTTTTTACAGGTTTATTTCAAAATAAAATATATTTGTTTTAGTTAAGCTAAATGCAAAATTTTATATCTGTTTAAAGTGAAAAGACTTGATTTATCTCAGGAAAGTTGAAGAAATGTGGCCGTATTTTATCCCAAGATAGGAATGAAAGGAGAATCACCGGTATTGGTATAAGTAGCAATTTCTTCTCAAGACCAGACAATTAATTAAAGACGGGTTGATCCGTGGAATAAGCTGACAAAACACTGAACACACTAACAAATTTATGTGACACTCACCAAACCCTCTTCCTAACATATTATACGACTTGATCCAATTTGTGCCATTCTAAAATTAGATACGGTACTCTTTATAATGTTACAGATGGTTAGAATTACAAAGGTTTCAATCAGTTGTCGGTATTAAAAATATACAATTGTTATACGCCTACACGTAGACGTATACTGTCATCGCCCCAGTTCGTCTGGACGTCAGTCCACAATACTCTACAGGAAACTTGAAATAGGTTTAGCTCCTCCTAAAGATCTTGGTTGCTTTCGATATTGGCGCATATGGGATCGAAACTTTATGGATTATGGCCCTTGATTGTTCGAAAAATCGCCTGTTTATTTAGCTTGTTTTCTGTCTATCTCTTGCAAAATGTCTGACAGCCGCTGGTTCTAGCGTAAAATAAACCAGATCAATGATAATTTTAGTGTTCTCATCTATCACTTCGATTCGGGCATTTCTTTTGGAATAAATACCATACAAGCAGGGGTCGCGGAGCCGGGGGGGGGGAGTGCTAAGGGGGCTTTAGCCCCGGCAATAATTTTTAATAGTGAAAAATAAAATGTCGCCAAAAGCTCAAAAAAGCGGAAAAAGGTTAGGGGGGGGGGGGTGTATGGGTGTGATGCTTAATGGGGGCGGCATACAAGTGTGCTCAACAGCTCCTGGATTAAGAGTAGGTTGAATGGTTTTAAATGATATGAATGTCTAGTTCTCTACAATTTAATCATTGACATCCCCTTTAATAAATTAAGATACCTTGTTTAAAAGTCATAAAATTTAAGATCTATATGTTTGTAGATAATGATGTGATTCAACTTTAAAGATACATTATGGGAGATTAGATAAAGAGCTGGCAGTTCACACAATAATGTAAAGAGAATTTACTAAAAATTTCAGATGGATCCACTCTGAACAGAGAATCTTTAGATTTTAGGCTGAGTCTCTCAATTATCATTACTGAAGCCAGTACGATAAAAAACAGTCTTGATTATCCATTTTTTATATTTAATCATGAATGAGCGTTGAGCAGCAGATCGGATTATAATCCAACAATTATCGCAGACTAGCGATAACATCCAGAGTTGATTATGGTCTGGATAAGTTAATTGATGTCTTATTAATAATTTAGATAACATTTCATGCCTAAAGAAAGACCTGCAATTGAAAGATTTAGCTCTTGCATAATGTATGTTTAAATAATCTTCAGTTATTTTAGAGTTAAAACAATTTTTTTTTAGAAATGAAGGATCAGAAAAGTTACATAACATCGACACAAGAATAATTTAAAGGAAGTACCGGTACTTTGATCCAGCATTCCCATATGAAACAATGTTTCAGTTAATCTCCTGAGGTCCCTTAACTAGAAGCTCTGGGCTGTAGTCCCAAATGCCCATGCCATAATCTGGAGCTGAATTAGAATCAACAGCCTTTAACAGTCCTTATAAAACTCAAAGACTGAAAGAATTTCGGCAACACATCTACAAAGATTCAATATATTGAATGTAAGTAAAAGAAACCCAGATGTACATAGGTGGCCAACACACCCTGAGAGTAGACTATCAGCACTATGTTATAAGTCAAGTAGTGGTGGAAACTAAAAGCGTTTTGGGTTACTGGGGTGTAATTGCTGTCTAAATATCAAATGTTTATTTGATGATAGCTAGGGAACATGTTTTTACTTGATATTTTACCAGTCTTGTAAAAGGTGCAGACATCTTGATGTATATTTTTATAAGCACAGTAAGTATATAAGGTTGCATACCAATCATTAAAGCTTCTTGATACCAACAGTTAAGAACTATAGAATAGATAGATAGATTTTTATTGTATCTAAACACCCCATAAGAGGCAGCATACAAATATCCACAAAACATTTTACAAAGAAAATAAAAAGCATCAACATCATTTAAGAATAATAGTTTGGGGACCAAATGTTTTAAAATAACTGTTGTCTATTGTGTAATTGACTTGTTAACCTTTTTCTCACATTTGGGCTTTAAAAGGGTCAGAAAAGCAATAGCTTCTTTATATTCCTCAGATAAAGATGTGTTAGATAAATGTTGAGAAAATCATGAACATTACATAGGTAGGTTTATTGTATTTGGATTTCATCAAGAAAAGTGTCTTGGCTGTAGGTCTTACAATTTTTTTTTACATTCATTTTTAAAAATACATAGTTCAGAGAGAAATTTGTTTTTTTCCATGGGAATTTGTAGACCAATGTCTACCAGCGAGCTATCCCCTACAGTATAGTGTTCCTACTGTTGTAGGGGGAACACTACCTATTCCCCTTCAATTTCATTGGTTTCTATCCCATACAACCGAACAGAACATAATTAAATTATTTGCAAACAAAAACAAATTTAACACATTATATATTAGATGTCTGCCAATAGAAATGGTAGTTCCTGTTTCTTAATTTCAGCCTAGAAAACAAAAAGTGTGCCACTGAAAAAAAATGTCTGGTTTAATTTAATGAGTCATTTATTTATGACTACATCAGTAGAATTACTGCATGGATCTGTTGTAGTGATTTGTTGAAGCTGGTTTCTGTTTCCAACAGACAATTTGATGACTTTAATATGGCTGCTGCTTTCCAGGTTGTCTTTGAAACCATCGACACACCATGATGTCTGCTTCTTATATAGTTAATTTACCTGTTGGAAGAAAATAACACACAGATTATGGTAGAAAATAGCCCAGAAGGAATAATCAGTTTTCAAGATGGAAAATTAAAGTAGTGGAAGCTCAAAGTAGAGAGAGAGAGAGAGAGAGAGAGAGAGAGAGAGAAATGGAGTTTAACATCCACTCGACACAAACTAGGTCATTTCGGGACTAACATATGGTTTTTAATTTTATTTCAATAATTTGTTTGCGCGTAGGGGTCTTTAGCAGTGGGAGGAAACCGGAGGACCTGGAGAAAACCCACAAGGTTGGAAGGTGACCCTACTCCTCATCATGTAGAACCGCGGATTCGAAACCACACTAGTTGACTCAATGACAGGCTTTATGATTTGATTTTTTTTTAAGAGGAAGCAATAGTAAAGGATGTCATGGGTCAGGGTCTGTGCATGTTGATTTGATTCTTTTAGAAGGCATTAGATAGATATTGATTGGGATTATTGCCAGACATGATTTCCTATCTCATATATAGAAGTAGGCCTACTTATAAGACTCTCCCAACTTCCATCCATCCTTTTGGAAATCCTGGATATGATTATAAAATTACTTGGAACACTTTCTCTTCTTGTATGTAACAGATATTTAGAATTTATTTTTAGATTGGAATGTCATGGTTGTAACACCATAACGATGTCTGGCTACAAAGGATTTTGAATTGTGGGTTCGATTAAAGTCAACATCTTGTAACATATATACATGTATAAAATCACTGTTAAGTTAACGTCTGTTTCAATCACAGACAAATTATCTGACAGAAAGTGCAGAATCGGTCTTGTGGTGATTTCATCGGATACATTTCAGCCAGTCATTCAAAGAAGCCATTGATTGGCTCGCTTCACTTGATTGGTGATTGACATGCCAGGAAACAGAAGTATAATAAAAATGGAAATTTGGGAGATAAACTCCTCATCAGATCACCTGGCTGACCCTCTCCTTGTAAAATACATCATGTCTGCCTCTAAGGCCGTCTGCTTGTTAGAGTAGTAAATCAGTAAAGCTTACTGTACTTAATTCCTGCTATCTGCTGTCAGAATGGTACATACACACCTGAAACCACATGCAGACATCATCAAAGCACAGCAGAATCTTAATGGTTTCCTGTCAATTACCAAATAATGGTCAAAAGTCATTTCTCATTTTAAACAAAATTAAGAGGCAAACAAAACATACAAATTCTTTAAAACTTTTGACACAAGGTATGAGCAACCCAGTCTGCCATGTAGTTCCTTCAATGCAAACTTATATTTCAAATGAAAATGTTCCCGTTTAGATATGTATTGTGTAAAATTACTAATTTTATTCCAAAAGTTTATATTTTATACAAGAGGTTATACTGCAGGCTTTGTATGCCCGGTCTTCCAACTGAATAATAAGTGAATTTTCTACTGTGTTCCTTAATCCCTTTCAATTTTTGAAATAAGTATTGTGAAAAAAACTCATTCAATTCTGTGACCACAAGGCCTACTACGGTATTATTTATAAGACAAAGGGGTCAAACTGGTCCTCAAATTGACACATTTCGAACTACTGAATAATAAGTGAATTTTCTACTATGTTCCTTAATCACTTCCAATTTCTGAAATATTGTGATAAAAAAATAAAATTCTGAGACCATTAGGCCTACTGTTATGAATTTGACAAAGATGTCAAATCGGCCCTTATAAAATATTCCCTATTGTTTTATAAAAAGTTATAAAAAAACCCAACCTGTCCTACAATTATCTATTAAATATAGAGGTGAGACTAGACAACACTTATGAACCTTGTGTTAATGAAATAAACTGTGATAATTGATAGATTATACTAATGAAATCTCGGATTGAACTGTGATGGCTACAATCAGAAGTCTGATGCGAAATAATATGTTTATTTTCCTGCTGTGAAGGCAAACACATCTGACTTACAGGTACATTAATAATCCACGTCCAATATACGAGATACACTATTGATTTACAACCAAATAAAGAAACTAATGATCTAAAGCTGATATTAATTAATATCATGTTTCATTCTGTATGACAGAAAAATACATTGCATATAGTTGTAATGGGTATTCGGTGGCATATTTTGAACAGTAATTAGAAATTGGAATCGAAATAAGAATCATGATATAGATTTCACTATGGTTTTCCCATCCATTTTAAAACTAATATCTATGTATAAGCTTATATTACATATATAAATACATAAATTACAGTTACAGTTTATTATCCCAATCCGAAACGTTAAAGTAAACAGATATAAAATGTGGTGAGCCGAATGTAATTAAGGGAAGAATATAATGGGCGTTGTCCTTGGTTTTGTTTCAGTAGCATATTTACAATATTTTGTACTCATATTATTTGTTATGATTTTGCTAATTAGAAATATCTCAGATTTTAATAAGTGTGATTTTTTACCATTTTGACGCCATATTTGATATCAGCCTATTAGACTAGTTGTGCCTTTTTGTTAATTACACATTTCTCAATTTCAATATTTTTTTTGTTTCCATGGAAACAAACTTGACTTTTAGTTCTTATTCCAGAACATATCTCAGAAATATATACACATACATGTGATGTTACCATTAACCTTCAATATATTAATATAAAACTGTGTACAATAGACTAATTTGTGTATAAATTGTAAAAACAATGGATGGATGGATGTAGCCCATATTAATATCCAGCCTCTCAACATGGGATATAACAAATATTACCAACCTAAATCAAAACCAAGATCTATTGATATGATCTTAGAGAGAGAGAGAGAGAGCCAAATACCCCCCCCCCCTTCCCTAGTATGATGAGATGCAATATTATATATTAATAATATACAATGTAATGAGATCATTAGAAGGGATTAATGATTTTTAACTTGTTAGTAAAGTACAGAATATTACTTTTGGTTCTCCAGGAATATAAATAAGTCTGTCATTAGTTAATTCCATAAGTTATTTCTAAAAAAAACGCCAATAAATTGTCTAGTAGAGCTTTAAGATTACTTAATTCAGACAGTATTTTGTGACAGACATATACAATCTGAGTTTGTGAATTTGATAGCTGATTATTTAACAGATAGACAGTCGCAAGACACCAATAATTTTCTTTTTTTTGAACAGATCAATGATTTGTATAATCAAACTTGGTTAAAGGTACAAGTGGTACAACCATCTCTTATACTGTAAACAAGAGGAGGAATTTGTTTATCAGGCATTTGTTATCCTACAAACATCCTCTCAAGAGTTTATATTTAGTTTAATTAGTTCATCTAATGATCAAGTGCAAATGGTGCGATGAAAGCCAACATCCCCTAAAAGAGTAGTATAGAAAGACAGGTATAGAGAGAGTAAGATTGAAAGCAAGATAGAGTGTTACAGCGAAACAAGAGGTAGAGAGATAGAAGTTAAAATCTTATAAATAATAAGAAGACTGTAAGTTATCTTCAATAATTAAAACATACACCGTGGCTAAATTTCAAATAATTTAATGTATTTTGTACAGACAAAATATTATCCTTTGTGATCTGAGTGAACCCTTGATATTTTTTAGGCTTCTAAACGAGATTGAAACTTTAAGTTTGAGCATAAAAAAACCCACACTACTTTAGTGATTTAATTTATCACAATTATTTATAACACATTTATTCAAGACTGTAGTTCTTCAATTTCTAAGTCCTTAAACATTGTTGTTGTTTACTGAAGTTCTTCCCCAATTTCAGTTGTTACTGAAGTTTGTCCCCAATTTTGGAGGCTAGCGAGTCCTTCCAAATTTTTGGTTGTTACTAAAGTCCATCCACATTTTTATTGGTATCTGAAATCCATCAACATTTTAGTCTGTTCCTGAAATCTTTCAACATTTTTGTTGGTTCCTGAAGACCATCTACATTTTTATTGGTTATTCAAGTTCTTCCACAGTTTGGTGGAGCAGTGTTTTTTTTTTCTCCCACATTTTCAAATAGCCATGTTTTTATCTACCAGTACTACCAATTGTCCAAATTTAGTAACTTGAAATGTTAATAGAAAATACTATTTAATTTAGAGTAATTGTATTACTGATTTAAAGTACCTGTTGTAATAGTTTTTAATGACTATTATTCCACCATTAAATAGTAATCTGAGACTAATCATCAACGGTTATTGGTGGCAGAAGAGAATCAGTTCAGAAAGATAGCTTCGATAAATATTCAGTCATTGTCATGATTTTAATGTGTTCAATTGTGACTTTGAGAGTAGAGCAACATTAGTTGACCTATTTTCTACATTTTGTGAACAGAAATATTTAATCCATATGATGCTGAGTTTGCTGACCTTTATCAGATTTCTAATGCTGTGCCACCAAGGGACAAATCAGTTCTGTTTGCTTTGTACCAATTCTAATCCTGCCAGTGGGAATGAAAAATTTGATTCAAACTCATTCTGCCTTGGGCTAAATCGATGTGATAATATTTTGAGAACTCACTGGGTTTTTCTCCAATTTATCAAAACTACAAACAGTGATAACTAGTAATAAAGTAATTCAAATTTAATTTTAAATATATACACTTTGCATTATCTATTGAGAGAGATATGGTGTTAAAGGTCCAGCTGACACAAACTAGGTCATTTCGGGACTAACATATGGTTAATTTTTATTTCAATAACTAGCTTTCGTGTAGCGGTCTCTATCAGTAGGAGGAAAATAGAGAAATCTTATATTATGTATCTTTAAAGTTCCAATTTAAAATTTTCAAGTTATTTTTTTAAAATGTATTAATATAAAGCATTCTATTGCATGGGAGGCATTGGGAAAACAAGGCAGGTAATTGTGTTATTATTTCCTGTGTCAATGGTTTTTGAGGGTGGGAAATAATGTTCATGGTGGTATAATAGTGAGTTGATAACCTATTGAGCAATAAGACATAGAAATAATTATGTTTTGACTTTCTTAGAAAATACGAAATTCTAGCTTTAAGATTACATGCATTCTAATGTTTTTTTTCTGCTCTATGTACAACTCAATAACTATGCTGTTTACTATTTTACAGTAAAATATACAAAGACAAAACCTTTTGCACACATCAATCATTGTTGTTTTTTCATTACTGGTAACCAGAAGAATCCGTTTAAGCAGGATATTTTTGTGCAATATAAACATAAACTATATAAAGGACGAGTTTTAGTTTTCACAGGTTATTGGTTGATGAAATAAGCGTAAGTCTCCAAATGAGAAGCAAAAATGGGAAGAAATAGCCCATTCATTTTCTTTTTTAAATTTAAAATCTAAATATTGTGTCTTTTGTGAAATGATCACTAGCTACATAACTCATTCAAGTGAGGAAAGAGAGAGAGAGAGAGAGAGAGAGAGAGAGAAATGGGGTTTAACCTCCACTCAACACAGCAATGTCATTTCAGGACTAAGAAACTATGTCATTTCGGGACTAACACATGTTTTAAAAAAATTTTATTTCAATAAGTTGCAAAGGACCAGAATATGGTTTTCTAAGAGTTTTGCACACAGTTTAATTCTAATCTCTAAAATGTATCTGAAACTTCTCCTTTAAGCAATAGGGGAATCATGGTGGCTAAGTGGGCAAGACGCTGGCATCTAGCCTGAAGGTCGGGTGTTTGATCCCTGCATTGGCTGAGAAAGCTCATCCAGATTTTCTGGCATAGTTTCACTTTGTCAGTGATGTAAGATGGAGGGCCTGAGAAGGACAGCTGTCTAGTCGTTCGGATGGGAGTATAAAAAACAATGTCCAGTGAACACATTGGCATGCACGTAAAAGATCCCTTAGCAGTTGGAATTAATTACCGGTATAAGAGTAGGCCATAGTGCAGCTGCCAGGACAAAATTTCCCTCATAGCACACTGTATGATGTATGCCCTTCTTTATTAGCCAAGTTTAGGAGCAGAACAGTAGACATTATAAACCCCATTTCATTTCATTTTAAGCAATAGAATAATTATATTAAAGGAGTAATTCCATATTTCAATTGTGTTTAAGTATACAAATGAAAGACCAAAATCTTTATATAGTTGATTTATGTCATTTGAAAGTTTCAGATAAGAATATTCAACAGCTTGGAAATGATATAACAAAAATAGCTACTTGAAACACAGCAAAATTCTGAAACTCGTTGGACAAAAAACGGAAAGTATAGAAGTTGTCCATGGGATATACTGTTAACATGTTTATCCAGACACAAGGTGATTACTAGTTATTAGCTCGTCTTACCTGATAACTCGACTTTGGTATTTCTTTAAAAATATATCGCAGAGTATCAGATAGTTGATAGGTTCTATGAGCTTTCTAAAAAAAAAAAAATAACCAGTTTTACTCAATGAAATAAATCGGTTGTGAATTCTCCTTTAACAGCAGTTTCAGAATTTGTGCTTTTTTTCAATGAGTCATTTGTGTGTTTATTATGTACTTGAGTCTCTAGACGAAAATAGCAACAAAAAACTGATTTGACTAGAGAATTATATAATTAACCAGCAGGTTATTGTAAATTCCATGACAGAAGAAAGTGTTCCAGTCATGACATTATGTTTTCCTGTCAGTCTTGATGCAGAAACCATTTCTCTTTCGACTAATAGTCTCATTAAAAGTTAATCATTATATTTAGCCAAGATGTACTTGTTCTTCTTTGTTACTGGGGTGAAAAAACCCATCATTAAACACAAACGATGAAAGGTGAAAATTAGTTTTTTTCAAACAGATAACATGAACTTTAAAAATTGCTTGCGGCCATTAAACAAATACCAAATTAAAAATATATTGAAGACAGGAAATTGTAAAGATAATTGTATAGAAGAAAGGTGAAAATAGGGTTTTTTAAAACTAAAACCAATTAAGATAATTTTGATAAGTTTAACTTTTTTGTTATTCTATAAAACATATATCTGAATATTCATGATGGGAAATCATAAAGATAAACTTAATCTGTTTTTTGGAATAAATAATACAGGCCATGTGTCAGAAGGTGATTTACTTCCCATTTTCTTCAATACAATTAGTTACATGACAACCGCTTAGTAAACAATGTCAGGAATTTCGATGGCAGACACATCCCACAATGCCCCATTTAAGATGACTGACAGTTATCACACCTGCTTTTGATAGCTTTGCTAACTTTCTTGCGAGGATTACAATAATATATATAATAGGATGCACTGGATATATACTTGTCTTAACTTCTTCAGTTGTTAAGAAATAACATTCAAACTGCCAAATATGTGCCATTGATAAACAGGTTGCCATAGGTCTCCAGAAAAAATTTAAATGCTTATGAAAGATTGTTTTTAAAGAAATTATCTAGTTACGCTCACACAACTTTGATTATTTTTTTCTAGCGAAAGGGTGGATATCAAGTGGAATTAATTATACACAAAGTCTTTTTTTTGTAATTTTGACACATTAATCATTAAATAACAATGATTTTTATGTTTTTTAAAAACAATTAAAATATTTCTGAAGACATTTGACAATGGTAGGTAGTTATTTTCTTATTTGTTGAGTGATTCCTAGAAACAGTTTAAATTGGCTAATCTCAATCTGAAATCGACTTACATTATCATAACAAGCCGAAAAAATAATTACTGATAGGCCTACTCAAAAAGCAATTGTCTTTCTACCTCAATTTATTCAATACTTCACAGACTTCAAAAAATGAAAGAGGCCTACATAGCATTACTATAGTAGATCTGTTGGTAGTTCTTCGCTGAATAAACTTAGCATTTGGTAAAGAGAACTGAAATTATTATCTCAACTTCTCAAGTAATCAGCTATCTGGTGATTTGATGAGCATTTCAAATTAGTGTTTGCATTGGATTGCCTCCCTTGCATAAGAAAAGACATAAACCTGATCACTTGCACACTACGGTAAATAGAATCAATATTTGTACATGTACATCTATATAAATTTGTCTATTAACATTTACACCCAAGAGGTTAATTTATATAAAATCAGAAAAGGAAGAACAAATGCTGGAGGCAAATGAATGTAATAGTTAATTTGACCTGACAGTTCAACACCTGAAGACATTTATGTTCAGATTTTAAATCAACTATGGTAATGTATCTGTTAATTCTTCATGATATATATTTTCTGATAATTGACAGTCAAGGAAACTATATTAAATATTATTTGTGACAGTTTTTAAACATCTTGTCACATAACATCTTATAACTTATGTAATTTGATATTGATCATAGTTTATCCATCCATTTTCTGGGCCTTTTATTCTGTCTTTTTTGATTAATGACCCAGTATTTTTATACTTAATTAAAGAAGCCAATAAAAATCATAATAAAATCATGTTTTTCTTTAATTTAAAGATGTTTTTAAATCCCATTTGGTTGTTGAAAGAGATAGCAAAGATAATATTTTCTAGGGTTTCTAATCCTAGTTTGTTTATTTCCAAGCATGAGCTTGAAGCCAATTTGAAACATTTCAAATGTTCTGACCTTTTGCTGTTTGTAACTTGAAAATATGGACGTAAGCCGAACTTGACAACAAAACATACATATGGATTTAGCTAAAATTGAAGTCAACAAGTTTTTGTTTAAACTCTGGCAGCTTTTAAAATCAATAACAAGTCACATAACAAACCGATTAGAAGGAATATTTTAAGGTGTAAAAGACACATTAACCCTAACGTGCCCACCAAATTTTCAAAAAAAACCCTGAGGTAGTCCACCATTTTGTAGTAACAAATTTGAGGATGTCCGCCATTTTGTTTGAGATGGTCAGGAGCCTGCCCGCCATTTCTTTTTATAAAACATGATAATGAGTTATAACATTTTTGAAGGTCTGTGGCTTTTTTATTTATAGAGATAGAGTTTTACCATTATTAATTTTTTTTAAGAAATTATTTGAGCTATACAATAACAATCATTAATTTTCAAACATGTAGCATAATTCTGGGAAAAAAGTGTGTTTTTTCAAGAAAATCATCAAATTTTGATTTTGTCCTCAGTTACTGACTCGTCGCTCTCATTTTGTCTGTCTTAAAATTGGTTCATAGTCAGAATAATCGCCATTTGACTCGAGATCTGAGTCCCCTGAATCATTATCTGCAACTATTTCCCTAATTTCATCTTCAGATAATGCCTTAGTCATCCTGATCTCTCAAAAACACAGCAAATCAAAAGTAGAACTTCGCCATGTGTTTACTCCAAAATGTACTGTATACGCACTAGGCTATTTATAGATCATTGGAAAGTATGTCAACAGAAGTAGAATGTCATAGTGACTAGGGTGCACAACGACTTCTTTACATGGAATAAAGATTTGAGGCATACACATCTCTCGCATATTTGGAATTCTCGGACATCTTTCCCCTCTTGCAAAAATGTGAGATTGGGAACTCTCAGTAATTTTTACGTCTCGCAATTGGGAATTCTCAATCACTTTGGACCTCTCGCAAAATTGCGAGAATGGGCACGTAAGGGTTAAACCTAAGTGCTAATGTGCACTGATATTAGACAAACTTAAAAGCTAATGCTAGACTCTCAACAGAAGTTCTATTTGTCTTTGAACATATTACAACCTGTGGAAATGTTGTGTTATGCCTATTAACCAGTAATTGTTTTTCCATATAAACTATGTCGTGTTCTTTTTTTTTATATTAGAACCTCTATTAGTGTATTTGAGCCAACAGTTTTTAGTTTTACCAGATATGCCTAATAATTAACTTAATCAGACAAATAACTACCACTGGTACTTAGGGGGTAGTTAACAAGATTATGAGATTATCCCATCCACCTTCTAATAATTATATGCCCCTATCTCCGACTCTTTCACTAATCATGTATATGTCACAGGGGGAATGTTCATTAGTCCATCGATATCTATAATTAGAGTTAGGGTTGGGTTAGGGTTACGGATCTTTAGTCCACCAATATCTATTATTAGGGTTAGGGCTAGGTTTATTCATACCCATATTTATAGTATTTCTTACAGCAGCAGACTAGTGCACTCTCGATCTAGTGCACCCCTCTCTGTCACAGATAATAACTAATTGTTTACTTGAAAAAGATAACTGACAATTCCAAGACTAATATTAATATAATGGTGTTTCTATACCCAAAATAGTTAACCACATTTATATATTGCTATTTCTAGGAAAAGGAAAAACAATTTACCAAGCTTCCTGTATTACATTTGAATACACTAACCATATTGTTGTCATTCATTTCCTTCTATCAGGATATATTAATAAAAGACTGGAATCTTCCAGATATACATAAACATCATTGATTGTAACAAATTATTTACTACAATTTATATTAACAACTGTTATTATGTTAGGAATATGGAGGAAAAAATTGAGAGAAAAAAAGGATTGAAATCTTGACTGAAATATTTCAGAAAGCCTTTGTTGTCTTGAAGCGATTCTATTCTATACTCTTGAATAAAAGCATTAAATGGTGCCAAATAATAGTCTTTTTCATGTATCTGTTTTTGACTTGGGAGAGTAGAATAATTGTGAAATTTGAAGCAGAATGTTCTATGGCTACATGTGTATACACTTTGAAGATGTGATGCTACTGACCTGGGTCTTCTCTGGCAGGAAGTCTGCAAGCTGTCAGCACTAATAGTTAGAAATTACTGATGAGCACTTTCTCTTGTCAAGCCATGGTGTTACAGTAAACATTCTAAAAAAAATTGGCAAATAAAAAAGTTCATCAGATTTTTGTGTTGGCACGAACAATCAATTGAAATTAGTCACTGAATTTCTCCTCATTATTTAGTAAAAAGTTACAATTCAATTATACCGAAATTGACCCATTTCAACTGTTGCGCATGTCTTAATTGTATCATTCCATTTTCCTTGGAGGCAACCGATTTTTGCTTTCCTTTCACGAAATTGTTGTGCTCAATTATCACAACGAATAGATCTAGTATTTACAGTCATTGTATTGGGAATTTAAGAATGTTGCATACAGCAGGGCCATCGGAAATAGAAGGGCTGTACTCTATTTTGGCTCGCTACAATTGCATCCCCTGAAAATGACTTTCATTCCAAAGAGCATGATTATGTCTCCAGATCGGGTATTTGATAACTATTTGAATACAGTCCTTGAATATTCGAATCCTAACAATCATTTATTCATGTGAGCACTATAGAATTTCATTTTAAATGGGAACAGAATCCAATAGTAAAGATTCAGCAAGCCATTCTTAGTCGCCTTTCTCAAATTCGATATTAAAATTACAGATTGGTAACATTCACCAGCTGATGCTAATGAAGACATCAATATGCAATTTTATTTATTAAAAGCTCCAATTTTCAAAATATCATTATAGATGTTTCAACATGACTCATTTCAAATTAGAGAAAAAACAAAACTAATCAGAGATTTTAATGCTTGGTAATGTCAAAGAATATGATAAATTTGACAGACATTTATGTAAATTATACTTTTACATCATAAATCATAATAGATTATATCTCAGGAGACCGGAATATCCCGTAATATCCCACTGAATTTATAAATATTCAACAACACGTAATAAAATTGAATTCAACACAGAGGAATATTAATGGATGAATTCACAACAATAACCATTCCTATTAACCCAGGAAACCCCCCCCCCCCAAAACTTAATGGTTTCTCTTGACATGAGATAAACTGACTTCCTATGTTTTCGATAAACTTCAGTGAGAAAAAAATACGACTGTGAAATCGTACTTTATATTTTAGTGACCTGTTAGTATGTCAGGATTCCGAAGGCAAGAAATCGTTCAAGTGAAAAAAAAAGTTAAAATTCAGAACAGAAGCTGGTGATTGGCTGTTACTAATCAGACATGTACTTCCTTTCACCTGATTGGACAGTAGCGTGAAAATTTTTATTCCTGGCACACTTCTGGATCGTTGCCAACTTCTCAAATTTCACGAATAATGCTGCTTCTTAAGAAGCCCTTATAATTGCCAAGTAATTTTGATAGACGCCTGCAGTAGATTTCAGGGATATTATGAGGAAGAGCAAAGTTTCAGCTGTCAGTGTCCTTATTATACGCTCAAAATACTCATTACAACTAGGAACAGAGAGACTAAATCCACTTCTTATACTGTTTCAGTTATTATCACTACCCCAATCTAGTGCTATATGAAGTGTTAAATTGCTTGCAGTAAAACTCTTTATTAACTCACAAAGTAATATGAAGCCAACAGTTCTAATATCTCTATTTACAATTAGTGAGGAATATCCACATAACTATGCATGGGGGGTGTTTGTTCTTATGGCCTAAAATAAAACCATAATCTACATGCATGATTTGAAATGCTAGTGGACCAAATATCTAAGAGATTTCTTCAATCTCAACAACAATCCACTTGCAATCTTTTATCGCTTGATTGTTTTACAGACCTTCATTAAAGTGTATGACATATACTGGAATTATTTTTTATTATACTTAAAAAAGAGTAATATCTATGTTTTGAAACCCATGTTTATCCTTACTTGACAACTTATTGGACCACAAGCAGATGGTAGGCATAGTCTTATTGTAATTTGACAGTTTAAATGACAATCAAATTTGAGCTGTTAAAGTAGTATTACTTATACAGTGGACTCTGGCGCATCCGACATCGTAAGGGAACGTTACAATATGTTGATTTACACAGAGTGTCAGAATCTCCAAAACCGGAAATAGTGTCACTTCGAAAACCAGAAGTATTATTATTATATTGTAGCTTCAAATCACCAGAATGCTATTCCCCTTAAAAATGATAAACTTTTCTGTACTTTCAAAATTTTATTACATTAATTAATAAACAATAACAATATATTCATAAAATATTGAATCATAGTAAATCATGTTCAGTCTTTGATCGTAGTAAAAACAAACATGCTACCTGTATATTGTAATCATCTACAGTGTTTGGAAATACAATTGGCAAAATATATACCATGGTGTTTGTTTACAATAAGGGAAGTTATTCAGATAGAACTTAAGAGAGAGAGTTGCATGATAAATCTATAGATATACCTTTGCATGCTTACTCTATTCTACAAACACATCAATAATTGTTCAAAAATTAGGTTTTACAACTTCCTTTCTTAAATTCATTAAATAAATTGGCAAACAAAGGGTCATTTCTTTTCTTAATGAATTCTAACTTAAAGATACATTATGGAAGAATAGATAAAGAGCTGACAGTTTTCACTATAAAACTTAAAAACTGGATAACGTAAAGGGAATATGCTGAAAATTGTTCCACTCCGAACCGAGATATTGGTGTTTGAATTTTAGGCCTGACCTCATTATTAAAGTGGGCAAGTGGGTATAATAAAAAGCCTAGTCTCAATTGGAATAAATCATCAATAAGGTGGTGAGCAGCAAATCGGATTCAAATCCAGGGAAAATCTGACACATAAGATGACACCAAGAGTTAATTAAGGTCTTTTCACATTATTAAATGTTGCATTAATAGCTTATGTAACATTTCAGGCCCAAAGAATGACCTGCAATAAGCCGATTTAGCTCTTGCATAATATGTTGGTTAAGCTATAGCTATTTATTAAAGTAAAAATATAATACAGAGATCTTTCGTACAAGCCAGTCAATTCATTATGAAAGATTTTAAAACCTCTTTTTGTATATATCTGTATAGGCTATGATAACAAGAATTTTTATATTGAAATAATTCATATTTTTGACTTTTGAGATATGAACCTTCTGATTTGTTGTACCTTGAACTGTAGGAGACAGCTGTCTTTCTACATGATTATTTAATATTCACAACTTTTTATCTCAAGGATGTAGTTGTAAAATATTCAACAACTCGCTTTTGAATAGAATTACATCATTTGAATATAAATGTAATAAATTCATATTGTGATTGATAAAGAACATCATTGGTAGATGTTTATCAACAGAAATCAATAGAAACAGAAGAAATTCAACGAATAAGGGAATCTCTTTTCTACTCAATAAACTGTTATAACATAATGCATCAACATTAATAAAATAAATAAACCTATAAACAATATTGGATTTAATGTTAAGGCCAGAACAAAACAATTTTTTTTAACAATAACATAAAACATCAATATTAATAAAAGAAATGACCTATAAACAGAATTAGGTTTCATGTTAAGGCCAGAACAAATACAAAGTGTTTTGAGCCAAATTATTAATCTACAAAGCATTCAGACTCCCCTTTCAAATTGAATTGGATATAATCTTTGTTTAAAACTTTTTTCTAATATATTTTAAACTGGCCTGATCTAAAGCTCAAACAAATAACAAGAACCCTCATTGGTCAGTGTAATAACGGTAAAATGTGCCGTGATCATCATAAAAGCATGACAACTGATTGTATTTTGAGATTAAAAACCTGTACAGCTGATAGGTCACAAGCGAATAATCATAAAATCTACCTGTTTAATCAAACATAAAATACACCCCAAAATAATTAATTGTTTGTCAAACAACATCATATATTATTGAGCAGAGTGAATTTGTCGATAATAAAACAAATGGCAGACAAACAACCAGGTAAGTGATCTGCCATGTATAACAAAAGACACCAAAATATCACATCAGCTTTAATTATTTCTGGCTGATATGTATCATATAAAACATGCACAACACACACAAAAAAACACAAAAAATTGCATAGACAAATGGAAGAACAAGTGAGACACGGAATCAGTAAGAGACATGTTTAAACTGCAGACAAAACACGGTAGAACGGCAGTTTGTTTTAACACTAGTTCCTTCAGGAATGGTGTCTGATCGGACGCTGTCTTCTGACAGTTCCCATCAATGCCTATATATAGCTGCAATATGAAAATACCACTCTTCTCTACCTCTGTTCTAAGGCTATTTTGGAATCCTTACTGTTTATTTTTTACCTTGATTCTTCTTTATTCGCCAAAGAAATCATTTTTAGTATTTCAATGCTATTTTCAAGTATAATTCTGCGATTAAAAACATAGACAAAATACTTTTGAACTGATCAGCCATTACGAGACTTAAACATAGAGAGAGAGAGAGAGAGAGAGAGAGAGAGAATGGGGTTTAATGTCCACTTGATACATACTAAGTTATTTCTGGACTAACATATGGTTTAATTCTTTTAAAATAATTCGCTCACCCGGAGAAAACCCATGAGACTGGAAAGCCAACACTTTTAACCCTTAAGATGCCTATAGGATGTACGTTGTACGTCGTCATTTTGGTAATTGATGTGCCATAGGGACGTACAATGTACGTTCCCATATTAAGTATCTACTGTGCCTGGGTCTAACGTTATTTCCAGTTATTAGGACGTTTCTCGTATGTCCGATAGGCACATCAGCAATTATAAATTATGTTTACCTAAAATTTCGTCAGATCGCAGCACTTGGGTGACTTGATACCTGGATGACCAACAGACAAATTTCACAACAATGGCGTCGTCACGTGCTAGCAAAGCAGGTTGGTTTTATGACGTTTTTTTCGCTTATTTCTTTACCGATTTCGTTGTAGCTTGAATGAATAAAGGCTGTACACATCGGAGATCATTTTCATTATTTACTTAAGAGTCAAATTTTGAGATGGTTGGGGTACTTGGGGGATGGGGAATTTTGGCGGCCATATTGGATTTTGTGACGTTTAAAAAAAACGGCACACGGGTTACACAAGTGGCCCGGCACTCAAAGGGTTAACACTTGAATTTAATGTGATATCACATCTATGTCAAGTCAGTCTTAGACTCAAAGAGTGGTTAAAAAACTTAGTCTTAATCTATGCCAGGAAGCTAGTTTCAAATAGATTACCAATTTATAAAACTTCTGAAACAACAAGGAAAGTATCAACTTTAAGGAGTAAAAAGGCCCTAAATCCCTATGGTCATTTGGAGGACTTTCAAATAGAACCTTTTATTTTCAAAATGCCGTATTCAAACAATTTCTTGCAATTCGATAATATCTGCATATTTATATATAAGTTGGTGCCACTCGATGTAAATTGTGTTGAGTGTAAAAATGTTTTATTATCAGTTGAATGTGTTATTACGTTAATGGATTAGATAAAATAGGATGATAATAGGACTACCTGTAAGCAGGATGCCATGATGAACATCAATATTTGATGTAGTTAACTGATGTTTAACCCACAGTTAAACCCACACATCTGAACAACATACACAACAATAAACATTTATTACATTTATCAGTATAAACTAATGGTTCCAGTATTTGTATTAATCATCGCCTAGTTACGCATTGATCCATGCCCATCACATTTTAAATTATTCATAAATTAAATGACATTTGATCCAGTTATAGAAATTGTATTTATTGACAAATGTCATGACATCTAACCAGCGATAGCCTACAGAATGATAAGGCCATTTTCATCAATAGAGTAATAAATGTGGATTGTAATATCGGTTAAAATCAATGATCATTTAAACATTGTGTTAATATTAGTTTGACTAGGAATAAAACATAAATTGAAACATGATCATGTCATGGGTTATCGGCATGGTTAAAAATTGGAATCCTTTACAGGAAGTTTAATTTAAGCTGGCTCATTCAAGATCATGCAGGAAATAGGTTTCAGTCATTACTAAATACATGCCTATATTTACTAATAACTAGATGGGCCAGACTGGGTTTCCATTCAAATGATTTGCACCACTGAAAATATATAATTGAAAGGATTTCATGGCGTAAATGAGGTTCTTAATACAAATTATATTGAATAGTAAGACCAATAAATGTCCATGCTCCAGGGTATAGTCAGAAGTGTCATGATATTTTATCATAGGCGCTAAAAGATATCACTAGAAAGAGGTGGCGGCTCTATGACCATTGGACCGAAATATTGAGGATCACCCAGTTCTGTAACTATTATTTCTTTTTTGGGATTAAAAACAAGTTACGGTCGCAGGCTATCGATAATTGGTTTAAAGCTACTAAATGGATATGCTTGTAAAGGGTCTGAAACTGGTCAAATGTACTTTAATATTGTTTCCAGACACAACGCTATGAAATGTTGTTGAAACTAAAAGATAATAATTAAATAACCATTTCTGTCTATTCCAATCTCAAATTGGTCTGTAATTTTCTAGATAAAGGTTGTGTTTTATTTAAAAACATTGGAAATCTTACGTGCAGATTATAAGAATTTAGTGTTTTTCTTAATGTGTAATCTACGTGCTACCATAGATCTCAATATTCTATAAAACCTGTCTGTCCTATAAATCGTAAGTGGGATTTGTTTTCTTTCATGTTTTATTCTGCCAACTAGAAGTTATTATCATTCAATATATCTGTTCCTTTTCCACAAGTCAACTATTTACTTTTGTTGCACATCACTCTACATTAAAGCTTATATTAGAATTTAATTCCCCCCTTCACTCATTCATTCATGTATCCATCAGTCTGCGGATTAAATACAGGTATTGGATTTTGATTCTTTATCTGCTCTCTATACCTATATTCGTATACATGTTAGACTGATAACTGTTTGGATTGCTGATTGAAAGGACCAACCATGTAGACACTCATGCAAGCGCCACATAAATAGCAGAATGGCATCCAGCTGTATAAATTTCCTTCCCTCTCCTAGAGTTGTCTGCATCCTTCAAGTTTACCATTTCACGATGAAAAGAAATCTAAGCTTGAAACAATTGTTCTGCAGAATAACACAAGTAGACTATTGCTTATCTTTGGAGAGCATCCTATAAACAAAATCCGGTAAGCTGTAAAAAGTGATTGCTTCCTCAAATTCTCTTGTAAATACTCTGCGATTTCCTCAAACATGCAGGGAATAGCTGGCTTATTGAATCAAGATGTGGGCAAGAAGTACAATTTCAAGTAGGGACCAGAGTGTGTATAGCTGTTGTGGAAAAAGATAAATGATGAAAACTCACTCAATACGTGATTAATGAGCTGCACTCGAACTCGAAAAAATGGCACACACCATGGAAAAGACATGTTTATATCTAGAATTTAGAATTTGTTTTTACCGAAATAATAAAGTTACTTTAACCTCCTTTAAATCAAGTCTACTTATCAAAGTGGCCATCTTATGACAATCTCTGTTCAGATCAGTTAAAAGTACATTTTTGGTTGGAGTAGTAAATGTCTTATCACTTTCTGCTTTTATAATACTTCATTGAAACAATAGTATGTACGCTTGTATATAGGAACCAAGTATTTTGAAACCGTTTGTATATAAAATGCACATGGCAAGGCATATGTCGATGCACATGTGTGAACAAGTATTTACGACATGTAGACATATCTATTTATATGGAAGATAAAAAAAAGTATCTTCCATAACATGTTTTAAAATAGAACCCTCCATTTATTGAACATAAACAGGAAAAATAATGATCTATTCAGAAAGACTGCTTATGTAACCAACCAATTGTCAACCAAAGAGATGAGATGAACAGGGATTAGCACAATTCATATATTCGTATGTATATGATAATATATATTATTACAATAGAAACTGTTTTCAAATGTCAGAGGTGGAACTGAGGACAAAGGAATTAACAGAATAATGGTAAAATATGAATCCTCATATAACCCAATAAGTAATCCAATTCCACCACAAAAACATCTCCTAAATCTTTGTTTCAAAACAATGACAGGAATTGAATTCACAATAAATAGAATAGTTGTAATCTCTACATGATGTAAAGATTAATAATTATATCCCCGATTATATGTTCATTGGTTGTCGTGTGATAAATCTATACATGGTGTGATGGTTTTTTCACAAATTTTTTTTTTTTCTGCTCTATCTGTAGATCTTACAGAAAAGAAAAACAACCCAATTACTTGTCTCCTCAGTACAGTTCCTGAAAATAACAGATCAATGATGTACAGAATTTTACAATAGAATGTCATTTGTTTAGTCTTCTTATAAGAATTTGACAAAGGCACAAATATTTGAGAGCTTAGGTCCATTTTTTTAAAATTGTTCACATATCTCGTAAGTCAATAATATATACTATTTCAGGAAGCGATAATCATAAGCATGCTGCTTGTTTTCATATCCTTTTAAATATTGTTTAAACCATATACTATTTTAATGTAAAGACTTCTGTTATTATATAAGTAAGTACATACGAGTATATAAAAAAATCTTCATGAAGAATGGGCCTTATTTTTAAGTACCCCTAAAGATGGCAGTGTGGAATCAATAGAGAGAGATATGGGGTTTCACGTCCACTCGACACAAATTAGGTCATTTCGGGACTAACATATGGTTTAAATTTATTTCCATAATTTGCTTGTGCGTAGGGTTCTCTAGCAGTGGGAGGAAACTGGAAGACCCGGAGAAAACCCACAAGGTTGGACAGGCAACCCTACTCCTTGCCACAGGGATTCAAAACCACGCCAGTTGACTCAATGACAGGCTCTGTGATACAGCGCACAATCTAACCATTCAGCCATCCAACCCCCAAGGAATCAATAGAAACCAATGTAAACTTTAAATGAAATTGTGTATACTCTTAATTTAACCAGCATTCTGGCATGTTGGACTTTAAATTCATTTCAATTACAGGCTTTCTTGATAAATAGTCCTGATGCCATTGTTTTACACTATTTTAAGAAAAATTAGTTTTATAGTTATTTCTATTACCGGTAGTGGAACTGAGATCATTCTGTGATTAAGGTTGAAATAACATTCTATTTCACACCTGCTCAATAGAACAAACTAACAATTAGAATTAATGAAAACATGTTAGAATCACCTGCACACTGAATTAAAATCAAAGTATGTATCAACTATATAAAAACAGGCTATTTCACCTATTTCTTTCTCTGATAAGAATATATTGCTACTGGTTTGGATAACAAATCATGAAGGTTTGATTGAGTTATTGGTAATTTAATATTCGTAAATTCTGTGCTGACAGGATGGTAATTTCACTGAGCTATAAAGTATATATATTTCCCCAAGTGTTATGTATACATGTACTTACAAAAAATAAAATACATATTTAGGACTTATTGTAAGGATAAAGCATGTTTGGAATAACTGAAGGTTCTTTACTGGGAATAATATACCACATGTCTTCTTGACTTACATTCTTGCTGGGAATATAAATATTGGGAGAGGACACTTGATTAAATTCTGTGGTTTGGTTTTCATTGGTAAGCTTTTCACAATCAAATAATCTTTTGAATACAGATAATAAAGATATAAGCTTCTAGCCATGTCAGTTATGGCCAGATTCATTGCTACAATTATTCCAATTGGTAAGACTTGTGTTCTAATATATTATATATACATGCAATTAAACTGGGCGTGTAGTTCAATAATTCAGTTTTATAATCTCAACTTTCAAATTGGTGCATTATGTCAACCCTGGCAAAAAATGTATTTTTGTACTGGGAAATTATTTGGTAATCCTGACATCTGATTCTTGTCACTTTAAATCCTAAAATCAAATATACCTCAAATAAGAAGTAAAACCCAAGACTTCGACAAAAACATCTCCTTCTACCCCACAAACCAACAAGAGAAAAAAAACAGATAATCTGAACGACCGAACTTATTGTCTTTGGCAAAGTCGTTGTACTGTAAACACAGGCATTATTTTGGGGGTCTTTCAGGATTGGCAGAAGAATCACAGAGATATTTCAAGCAAGCTAATGAAGACAGCAGGACACATTTTGGGCATTGAAGAGAGAGAGAAATGGGGTTTAACATCCACTTGACACAAACTAGGTCATTTCGGGAATAACATATGGTTTAATTTTATTTCAATAATTTGCTTGCGCGAAAGGTTTGCATTGAAAAAGAGGTGTATCCTGCATTACCACTTCTACATGTATATTTGTATACATTCTTGTCAAGTTTGTTTCCTATAGTGGATTACTTTTACATTAGATCATAAGGTCTGTCATTGACTCAAATGGCATGGTTTTGATTCCCCACTTGTACACCCGTCCAAACTCATGGGTTTTCTTCAGGTTATCTGGTTTCCTCCCGTAGCAAAATACTTTAAGTTTGTGTCGAGCTGATGTTTACAATCTATTTCTCCCTCTCTCTCATAATACAACTGTTATCATCATTTTATTGACTCATACAGTGAAAACACACAAGATATATTATAATTTGATTACAGATAGGCTTATACAGGGTCATCTCACAAATCTAATGAATAAAATTATCAGTTATCAAATACGCACATTAGACCATATCAAACTTAATCAAATTTCAATTACTTCCTCGTATTCTATGGCATGTACCTCATTCATTTCAAAGTAATATTATTTTTGCAGTTGTGTATAATATTATCTTTAGCGAAAATTTATTTTATTTGCAAGAACTTTTTGTCTCAGAATATATTTTTCAACAGACATAATTCTGTCTAAAAATGCCACACACCCATTCCATCTAAAATACCAGAACCAATATGAAGACATCTGAGAGTCATGAGACCCCACCCCATTTCGCCATACAATATTTGAAATTTAAATACATGTATGTAGATAACACACATACCTAGATGAATTTGACAGGTTGAAAGTTGTCTTTAAAGTGCAAAATCATTTTTAAATTGATCTTTACGAAGGGAACATGGTGTTTTTTCCCAGATTATCAAATCTTGGCCATCATGAAAGCAAGCTCCTGTTGTGGACTCCAGTACAATATTTTTTTATGGACTTTGACAAATCTTAATACAGGAATATTTCATTTTAAGATAGTGACAAGTTGTCTCTTTTCTAGAGACTATAGTGTGTGAAAATACCATATTTTATGAGCAGATATAAGATTGGGCTTCTGTTTGAACGTGAAAGACACAAACTTCTAATAACCAGGCTGACTGATAATTTTGTTTGCTTCCACTTTATCCTCTAATGATGCATGGGTAAAATATCAATATTTCATACAACTTTCTATTGTTTTTTTATCATTTTTCCTGTTGAATAATTAAAAAAATTTTTTAAAAATGAATCATGTTAGTAGTGCAAAGGACCTAAAACATTTATATTGATCATAGAAATGGTGCTTTGTTAATAATGATCATTATTTTGACATGAAAGATTATATGATAAATAAAACCATTTTTTTCTTTCTCCATCTTTTGTTTAATTGCTCTATGATGCATTATTGTAGCAATGTTGGTTTCATCATCAAAAGGAACGTCAATACATCCTATTACTATGTGGTAATGATAAATTCAAATACCAGTAATACTTTAACCTTTGATTTAAGGACAAAAACAACAATTCTAAATCATCTTTTGTAATAAAAAAAAATATACTTGGGACTTTCTAATTGGGGCAGATTTTTTTAAGAAGCCTCTGGTTGAAACTATTTTGATCAAATACAATTAGGAATGGATTACGAGTGATTCAGCTTTATAATTATTCAATGACTCCAATCAGGTTCGAAAAAAAAAACCCCAAATACCGGCATAGCAATTACAATAAGCAGCACGACTTGTATGAGGTGAAACCACCATATTATTATGTAGGTGTATCAAAATTTCAAGAATGAAACAAATTTTAGTTCTTGGTATAAAAAAAAAAGCCAAACGCT
This sequence comes from Patella pellucida, assembly GCA_917208275.1. Taxonomy (NCBI): domain Eukaryota; kingdom Metazoa; phylum Mollusca; class Gastropoda; family Patellidae; genus Patella; species Patella pellucida. The sequence goes on along the minus strand of OU795039.1, from coordinate 53,333,013 downwards.
TTTTGTCTGCAATGTAATTAAATTCTGATTAATAAACAAAAGCTCAGCCATATGATCTATCTAAGTCCCAAGCCCACACAAACAATTTCAAATGCCATCCAGTGAAAAAATGTTTTTGAATTGAAAGTGGAAACCAATTAAACTGACTTCCAGGCAGGTTTACTTTAGAATTCCATTTAGCAGAAATAAGTAGCAGAAACACAGATACCGGAAGCTAAACACATTCATTTTAGATTCAAATCAGCAAACCAAAAAAAAATAGAAGAAAAAGGAAACAGTTGCTCGGAAATACGATAGTTACATAAATAAAAAAAACTTGGTGAAGAGTTTAAATATAGAAAGCCTTAATTATTTTAACTAGTTTCATGTTCCACAACTAAATCTGTTTTGAATGTATTTTGTAACCACTTCAATATTTACTAGCAAAACAAATCTTTCAATTCAAAACAAAAACTTAGCATTTACTTAATTAAGTATCTCGTTTTATCAATGGTCTGTTATTCTTCATAATGTATACTCTTTATCTGATTCCTATGAATATACCTTTTGAAAACTTAAGAATCTAATGTATTTCAAAATGAAGTGGAGTTTATTGTTTTTCTTTATTGCACCAACCAAGCTAATGATGACAGACATCGCCATGCAGTTTGTGCCCAGACAGCGACCTAGCGAGGTTACAACCTTTTATTTTGAATTCCAACTATCAAGGGTTCTATTACATGCATTTCAATGAGTACATGGGACATTAGCTTTGCGTTTCTCATCCAAATGACAAGACACTATTCCTTGCCTGGCTCTCTTACGTGTACTACTGATTTTGGAATCCATGGTGAAAAATCCAGAAGATCTTTCTCGGCCGACCCCAGTATAAAACTCTCCTGGTTAGTGAGTCAGCGCCTTACTTACAGAACAATCGTTCCTTTTCTGTCATTTTTGATTTAACACTTAGCGAATATTCCAGTATTTTCAGTGTTAACATTTCTAATAAGATCTTCCAAATATTGAAAACCATATACCAATAATAGCACAATGAAAGCCAATATATTCTTGTAATATTTATCATTTATTGAATGGCAACCATCATTATGTCATTATTATCTCTTCTGGTTTACAAAAATGTTAACCCTATTTTCTACCTATTTCTAATTAACAAGTTTGGACCATCCCTAAACTAAAAGGTCTTTGAGAAATGAATTACATAAGGACATTTGATACTTCTCCATCATGGATACGCCCTTCAACGTCATTAATTAAGGGAAAATTGATTCATTTTGAAAGAAAAACATCTTTTATTTTCCTTTTTTTACAGCTAGCATCAATAGTTAATGCATTATTAAAAGCTCTCTTCTTACCAGGAACAAAAGTTGATCAGTAACTATGGCAACATTTTCTAATTATGGCGGTAGACAAATGATTCTTATATTCATGATAAACAGGGGGAAATGTGGACACAGTATGCTGTCATTGTCGCATGGTTAGTGGTCTTTATCGTGCCCTGATTGTAAATGTCAAGTCTGATTCACCTGTGAAATTAGTAGTCACCTGGTTATTTGATGAAATATTGATTTTAGATTTTTTTGTAGTTGGTTCATTATTATCTCTTATAATAACTACCGATATAGGACTAAACATCGACAGCCATCAGGAGCTTGTTGTACTCTTATATGATAATGACATTGATTACTCTTTGGTTGTGACAAAGTCTATTTTGAGAGAAGATTTTCTAGAAGATTTTGTAGGATCCTATAATCATGGTTGATAACAACCAGCTTAGTTGAACTAAAATGGAGACCTTTCAACTACTATAATATAGAAGCATACTTGTTTCATTGCAAACAAATTGTATTAATGCCTGGAAATAGATCAGCTTATCCTGTGGGATATATCAAAAAATAAATCCAAATTTATGATATAAAAATATAGATAGATTCAGTTGACATTTTATCATTATAAAATTACTCTTATAAACTATAGTAAGTGCAGGAGGACTGCACCACAAAACAAACCATAATACAACCCTGTGGTATGACACATTTAAAATTACACATACATTGTAAGCAGTAAACAACAAATATATATCAATTCAAGTTGTTAGTTTTCATACTTGTCTGCATACTTCGTGTTATTACCTAATTAACTAATCGGTGCTGGAATAACCTAGAAGCCATAGTAGCATATTTTGCGAGCCTCACATTTTTAAGAAGCCCATCCATGTTAAATGCTCACAAAAATACAAATCAGACACTTTCACTTCAAGGTTTCTGAAATGGCAGCAATCAAACAAAAACTAATTAAGTATATTAGCTTTTGAGAGTAAAAGCAACAATTTGGACGGTAATTTCGAGAATAATTTAGATTTTATGGATATAAAGCCACATAGTAGACATCAGTTCCATCATTTGCTATTCTTTACATTTTTTCACTAAGTCACAGGGAATTTCAATGTGACTAATTAATGAAATGTGTTCAAATTCAAACTCAAGGGCAATAACAACATAAAGAAATCTAATTTGAACACTTCAGTTAACATCTCATAGCCCGTACATATAAAATAATACAATGTTTCATTAAAATCAGATGAAGTATGTAGACTATATCATTACCGGTACTTGCTGATCCACTGTGACTTCAATATTTTATAGCCAAACTTCAACATTAATGATCTGAAAAACTAATGGAAAATTCTTCATTCCTAATCAATTTTTACTGCCACGGAAAGAAAATTTATATGCACAAAGTTATTTATTCTTTTGTTCTGAAAATTTTCACTGGAAAAGTCCTTAATTGGAATTGACAAGTCAAAGCTCTAGTGTAAGGAAACAGTGTCTCTATTTGCCTTGGTACCGAGGTTTGCCACAATACCAACAGTATTTGGTTCCCTGGTTTCATAAAAATCTATCTCATAAGAATTGATTGATCAAGTCGCTCTATACATGTATTTTAAGAAAGACTATGTTAGAGATTTTCCTATCAGCCCGATCATGTATTATTACTGTAAATGTTTGGTTTGGTGTTTTATTTCTGATCTATTTACATAGTATTCTTTTAACTGAATTATTAACATGGGTTTATTGGGTACTGCATTGAGAAATTCAATGGAGTTTGTTACACTTCTGTGTGTCTATCATCTGACTTCCAAAAATGTCAAGGCTAAAAAGGGTCTGGGGGGTTTTGAAATGAAAAAAAGGTACCAAGACAAACAATGAATGAAATGGGGTTTAACGTCCTACGCTTAAGCACCGTACCTGGGCTAATTGAAGACGGGCATACGCCACAGTGTGCAATGAGGGAAATTTTGCCCGGGCAGCGGCGGTACGGCCTACTCTTATATCGAATTCCAACTGCCAAGGGATCTTTTACGTGCACTCCAATTTGTACACGGGACCTCGGTTTTTCGTCCCATCCGAACGACTAGGCAGCTGTCCTTGTCAGGCCCTCCTTCTGCATCACTGACAAGGGGAAATCACGCCAGAAAATCGAGATGAACTTTCTCGGCCAATGCAGGGATCGAACACTCAACCTCCAGGCTAGCGAACCAGCGCCTTATCCACTTAGCCACCGTGATCCCCCAAGACAAACAGGATACTGAGTCAAACGAAAACACAGTTACCATAGATCAACTGTAAATCTGTCAAAATGAATAAAGGAATACCATTTTTTTTATTAAATCACATGTAAATCTGACATGGTCGCCTGAAGATGTCACTGCAATCGGTACTATCACCTGCTTTGATGCTTATTGCAATTAAATTAATGGTGGTCTTTTGGATAAAACACATGGCCATTAACAGATATTAGCTCTAATTACTTTTACTCAGTATGAAAGAAATGAATTTAGCCATACCATCCTTTTCAATCAAAGTAAAAAGTGCTAAAGAGGTTACCATGCCAACACAGTTCAATTTTGGTGATAATCATGTTAATACTATCTGAGTAGTATTCTTGTATTTCACACTACAATTACATCACAAGGTCAATATGAACACATCAAAATCCCAACAGATAATTTCATGAATAAAGTACAAACAGATGAAATTGGTGCACCTAACAAGAAATCTAAAAAAGAGATTATAAACATCAACAACAATTTTCTTTCATAAAAATTTACAAAATAAACAAGTGCTGGGTTGGGTTTTTTTTTTTGAGTTTGTTTGTCATGCTCATTTGAACTAACAAAATGAAATTGGTACTAACCATAAATCTAAAAAAATATTATAAACATCAACAACAATTTTCTTTCATCAAAATTTACAAACTTAATTATTTACAAACTTAAGTGCTGGGTTGGTTTTTTTTGGGGAGGGGGGGGGGGCTTCTTTTTTTTTGAGTTTGTTTTTCATGCTCATTTGAACTAAAAGTATCACATATTTCTTATGACCTAGTAAAGTATGATATTTCTTATGACCTAAAACAAATTCTATATTTCTTATGACCTAAAATGTTTTTAAATGTCAACCACAAGTTTGGCTCATGAAATAGTAGAACAAAAGGGGAAATGAGAAATAAGATGGGTTTAATGTTCTACTATTTTGCTCTGATTGCATGGGCTAATGAAGACAGGCATAAGCCATAATGTATGCTGTGTGGAAAATTTTATCTGAACAACGACGCTATGTTCTACTTTTATATTATATATTTATCGGAACGACAATGTGTACACGGACCTCGTTTTTTCATCCTAACTGAACAACTATACATTGTCCCTTGCCAGGCTGTCAATGAACACAAACCACGGGTTAGTTGGCCAACATCCTACCCACTGAGCCACTGTGGCTCCTAATAGTAGAACAAAGCTGTACACAACTCGCAAGCTTCACATTTCGCTAAGTAACTTTGAAATGGAATAAAATTTCCCAAACACAAATAAATTGTGTGTAGGTTCTTAACTTATGTAAAAATATCTTTAACAGCTTGCTCACAGTATATGAATATTTTATGATTTAGTACAAAATATGCCATTTTTCCGGTATGCAAATGACCTTTTGGTCTGATCCGGTTTCAGTCATTTTCGGTCCCCACCGGCATATATGGCTGACATGGAACCCATATTTCCTGTACATATAGTTGAGTTTTATATGAAATACTTTGATGTATATTTCAGATGAACCGTCCAATACAAGTTAAACCAGCTGATAGTGAAAGTAGATCTGGTGAGTATATTACCTATATTAATCTGACATTGTAAGAACACCAAATATCATGGAGAAAAAAAATCTAGTTAAGTCAAGCACAGCACTCTCCCAGCTTTACCAATGTTCCTGAAGCAACAACTGCAAGTTTTACAACATCTGGCCGTTGCTAGATTACTTCACAATTCCTGAAATTATAGCTACGTTATATTCAGACATGTGAACAGTAGCAACCAGAGATCATGATATAGCAAACCCCACGGAAACCTTGGCATTGGACAAACCTTGAACTTTGTAACTCGATTATCACAGGTAGACATTTTAGCTTGAAAGCGTGAGACTTGGTATTCGCGACAACCGAGTAATCTGATAGGCTCACAAGCTGGGTTTATACCCAATCAAACTTAGTGCCGAAATATTCAGGGTATTACGTGAAGGGCTTGATAAGATGTACGTAGTGAAAGCAAGATCAAGCCTTCTATTGAAGATGAGCTTTACCAGAATGACACTACACTATCCAATGACAATACCTGAACCAACTGTAGTATAGTGTAGTATTATGCACCCCCCCCCCCCACAACTTGACCAGAATGTATCACTGCCCAATAACTAACATATTGTATAGTATTATGCTGCATTTGATTTAGTTTATGGTACAGTATAAATTTGGCAAATATTTTCTTAGGTGTCAAAATAGATAAACAGGCAAGTGCCAAATGCAGTATAAATTCTCATAATATAACTGGACAATCATTAGATGAACCTGTGTACATCACTGATATAAATCATCATTCTAACTACTAAACCGGTTGCGGATTGCTTAAATCTATCAGTCTGAATAAAGCAACCCATTTGGGCAAAAAAGATGGATTAGCACTCTTTGATGTATATCAGAATATGAGAATATTATTAAATCCACTGATTTATCGAAAAAGATTATTCAAAACTTTTTTACAAGTTTCCCCAAATTAAAAGATAACAAAATTTGTGTGACGATGCATTGTTGCAACAGTTTATTGAACCAGTGATTCAATTTCCCTGAGGTTAGTAAGACTATACCGTTAGAATCACAATTCTTTCCTCATCATGAAGTCTTCATGTTGTCTAATTAAGGCAAGAAACACTATTGGTCCCTTTCCAAATGTCATGACTACAGTCTTTATAAGGCTTCCTGACCTTTTGCTCTAGTAAAGCAATGATTTAATAGAAAATCATGTTCACTAAAATGAGAGCACGTCTGCAGTCATTCCATCAAGCTGCATTCGATCTATGACGTGATCACACGCAACACTAAAATGGCTTCCAGTACTGTAGGTGCGCAAACCAGTTATTGGTTCAGCAAAATGTAAACATCATAAGAGTTCAAAGGCATAGATTTATTCTAATGCATTGTTGGAATTTGCGTAAGAATGCTTTGTAGATGCACAAGGTTATCTCTTAATTGACTTTATTATTGACCAAGAATGTTTCGAAAACTAATTCCACGGACACACCGGGAAGGAAATCCATACATTAGGGATAAAAGATCACCCAATAGCTTTCCACATTTCTCATAAATAAAAAGACATTTGGATCCGGTTTTTATCATCCTTTTTTTACCCCTGACTTTCATGACATCTGTGGCTGCTTAATAATATGACCAACAAAATTAAACCCAAGAAATAACTTTACTATGTTAAATTTCTGCCATTGGTGTCCCGCCTTTGACCTTTTGTCAGATATAAGTAATTATGGTAATATCACTACTGGGAACCAATTAAAGTAAGAATGTAATTTTGACCAATCGATTGTATTTGTCCTAAATTGTTTTTTTAATAAAAAAAAGATAAGTAGTCCTCTAAACTGTTTGTATGGATGGACGGTCGAATTGGTATTTTGTGAATATATATCGACAGATTAAAAATGCCTTCTATTACCAAATATGTAATATGATGATACATTTGGACTAACAACATACTCAGACTAATTAATCTATCAAATCCCTTCAAAATGTTTGAATCAGAAGAAAACTACCCAAAGCTGTAAAAATATATTTTAATCAGCCTTGTTTGGTACATGACCTGATTGATGGGAGGGACCATTTTCAGCTAGTAGATTCTGTTGTTACTTGCTGTCCCTTTACCATAAATATTGATGCCTAAGTAAATTCTAAGATTATCCCCTTCTAACTTATTTTTCCACTGTTTAATCACAAAGTCTGTAATTGTTCCTTTAAATCTGGGGGGTTGGAGAGTGCCACGCTTCGACCTCTAGCTGGCCGGCCACCTCTGGCTTGCGGCTGTGGTTTCGACCCTGGTGTGAGCATATGTGACATGGAGATAGGGGCGCCTTCTCAACCTTGTGGGTTTCCTTCGGGCACTCCGGTTTCCTCCCACTGCTAACCCTATTTCTCTCTCTCTCTCTCTCCCCTTTAAATCTTGGGTCGGGGCACTACAGATCATAAGGCCTGTCAGTCAAGTGCCTTGGTTTTCATCCATGGTATTGAACAAGGAATAGGATTTTCTCTGGGTCCTCCAATTTCCTCCCTCTGCCAAAGACCCCTATACAATTAATATAATATATATTAGTTTAAGGTTGGGAATGAAATGAGGTCTAACATCCTACATTTCTGAACCGACTGGTGTAAACTGCGGTGAATAATGGAGATTTATTTCAAACCGACAGTTTCTCATTTAGTCAAGAGTTTAAGACATGTATAATGTAAGACATAATTTCCTTTATTTGCATATGCCATCTGCTTCCAGAACTATGGGATGTTATTTATGCCAGAATATTCTGATAATGCAAAGATTCTAATTAGAGTAGAAGTGGGTGTTGTAGATGAAATTAGGTTGGAATTACCCAGAGGTTATCATCAGGCAGGAAGGAAGCCTCCATATTAATGAGGAGTTCTATTGGCCATTATTTTCATCAAATTGGTCTATCAATGCCAGCCAATTCTCCTTTACTGGTTTTTCATAATGCCTAAAACACTGGTGCCAAATTTTTGTATGCATGCCTGCAATGCTTGATGATTTTTCAGAACTTCCAATCTAAAGTCATTAGAAATTGTGTGACAGTGCATTAGATGAAGACCTTGTATTGATTATGTCTTATCTGCTAATCCGCCTGGTAAATTTTCTCACAAAGGTCAGGGACATTATTGATCGACGAATCTCTAGGCCTCATGCAATTGTTGGAAACTTCTTACATTATTCCCGTAGATTTCGTTCTTTTTCTATGCCCGTTTTAAACACATCAATATAAAGACTTTTATCTGAATGGCAGCTTAAGGATATAGTCTTTAATAGGAAAATTATTCTTTTGTCTTCTTTTGTCGTTTTTCAAAGTTATAAGGACAAAGGAATTCCGTATTATGAATATCAAAATCGTTTTCGTTCCTGCTTTTTAGCATTTCTAGTTCAAGAAGTCAGCTAAGTATTGATTTCTTCCCAAATATTGATTTTTTTTTTTTCTTTGCCTTCCAAGTGTTTTAAGTTTTTCTTCAACTTGACTGATGGAATTACAGCGAACTCACTTAAACCTTCTATTCGTTTCATTACATGACACCAACATAAGTGCACAAGTCAAGTTGTAATTTGATAACAATTCTTGACTTGAATTTCAAATTAGAATGAAGCAACTAAGGCTGACGATGTCCTCTATTTAAAAAAAAAGTATTGTACATGTATTTTGTTTTACTAAATGCCTATTCTTATTTCAAATTCCAACTGTTAGGTATTCCATTACGTGCACACCAATGTGTAGGCCTACATGAACATAATTTTTTTGAACATCCAAACAACAAGATGCTGTTCAATAATTGCCAGGCCCTTAGTCCAGCACCACTGACAAAGGAAAACCATGCTGGAAAACCTAGAGAACTTTCTTGGTCAACACCAGGATTGAACTTAGGACCTCCAGGTTTACGAGCCAGTGCTTTACTCACTGAGTCACAGGGACTCCCTTAAAGCTTTTAATTGAGAGGCTTGGATCATGTATAACAATAAATATGATTTTTCTAAAATTAGATTTTGAATGTAAACTACATTCTGTTACAAATTGTCTCGCAATGCAAAACTTATTTTCTACCATTAAAAATAAATTACACTTAATATTGAAAAATAGAAAAATAAATGAAATTTTGTCTTGCAATGTGAAACCGTGTATGACATATTTAAAATATGCCTTAAGTGTGATTAAATCAAAAAGATTATATCCTCTTGATTTACAACTACTAGAAATAAATTACATTTAATATTGAAAGATAGAAAAATAAATCAGATTATTTTGGAATGACTTGATAAATCTGATTCTTCCATTAATACTAATGTAATCATACAATTCATTGTCAAGTAAAAAAAAAAATTCAGTGGCATGCATAGGTTCTCGCCATTTTTCTGTATCAAATTACTGCGATACATGCGAAAGCCATATCTCATTGTCGTAATGCGGGAGGCAGCGGGGAGAAAAAAGCCCCCTGAAGGCGGGTTGCTAATGACCAAGCTACATATAAACTAATGTCGACAGAGATTCATATTTAGAGGTAGCTGGTGCTATGGAGTAATTTGCTACTGTTATCTTTTCTCATTAATAGTTAACAATGTTAAAATAGCCAGACACAATAAACACACACGGCTATCTGCCTTCATCTACTATTCTAATGGCTGTTAAATCATTATCACGTCTGCTAACTTTCACAGAAATGAAAATGTAAATTATGCAATTAACACTAGATCAATTAGTTCACACTTGACCGATAATTGCAATCCAAATACTCTCTAATTGTAATCTGGTAAATTATGGTCTTGACTCATGAGATTTGATAGTGTTGACCACCTCCCTACCTGATCAACTTGTTGTTCAAGGTACCTTGGTGGCACACGACCACCATTGTCTAATAGAACAATGGGCACACAACCAATTTCATAGCTAACTGTGCAGGATAAGTTTACAGGTATAAGTGAAAACAATGGCCATGTGGTTGAACCCAGGTGTAGGCAGACGACCACCATTGTCTCACCTGGTCAGTAATTCCAGGTGATTAGATATGACATCTGAACTTGGGAAGGATTATGATTAAAGGTTTGCTGTCGGGATTTCAGTAATGAAGTCAAATCATAAGCAAAGATACTTGTAAGGTGACCACTCAAAGATTATTTGTTTGTTAGCCAGACATGCAAAAAGATTTTTAAAGCCCGTCCATATGTTATTTTTAAGACCTGGAGATAATTGATAGTTTTATCTTATACTAATGAGATTATTTCTCACAGAGATGCTAATTTCATGTTTTAATGATACAGAAATATGAAACGTGTCTCGGGTTAAAAAATAATAACATATCTAAAATACATTTAAGAGTTTGAAATCAATTGAGCTTACACTGTATTTTGCCAGTAACTTGGGTACTATAAGTTCAGTGTACATACGGAATTGAAAATTTTAGAAAAATCTGCAAATATTGAACAAAAAATTGTTTATTTATAAAAGAAAACATTCTATCTGGTGGGAAGAACATTTTTTTTTCTAACAGTATTTATACAATTATTATCGGATCTGAAAACAACCCGGAGCTTAAATAAATCAATTTCCTGTAATAAATTATTTACAAACATAGATACATTGTTTATAATTATAATCACGAATTACATAGTTATAAATTACAAAAACAAAACATATTTATTCTCACTTGATAATGAAAATTTACAAAATATTTAATATACAGAGGTAAACGTGGCTAGCGACATGATTTTATCATGTTGATGGTGTGATGCGAACCTCGACATGTGATATTATAATTGGAAAGGAAAAAGTAAAGTCTTAAACCTTGAACAGGAAACCAAAAAACATTTTTAAATGCATAATTTGATCATCAACTTTAGTTCTGATTATCTTGCCTTTAGTATTGGCAAATCAAATTTGTATCTGTTTATCAACTAATGTGAATCAATTTAATCTAGCCTTCATTTCATTTGTTCTAATATCATTCAGCGCTTATTAAAATCAATTGGACAAATTAATAATTTCTTTTTTTTGAGCTTCTTTACAAGATTATCTTCAAGGACAGAAATTAATATACTATTTCCAAATTCATCCAAGTGATGTTATTCTTATGGATATCAGATTGACGAATATCGGATTTCCCCTTGGGTTTATTTTTTCAATCATACATTTGCCATAAACTGTCATAATAAGAAATGACATGATATTGAGATTTTAGATAAATATAGAGCTGTTAAGTTTTGAGGAACAGTTCTGACATTTTTTTGTAAAACAAGTGATTATTACTCTGTCGGTGTTCCATACTGTTTTTGGCATCCTGTGATTTTCCATTGAGTTAATTAGCCTTGAAAGGTTTAAGTCCTATGAACTTTACTCATTAACAGTCGAATGTTGCTGATTTAACATTGATCTGCATCTGTTTACTAATCAGTGCACAGAGCATATAAATAATACCCGTCCTAATATAATACCCAACTATCTGTATTATTAATAACCAAGCTTATAATGATTCAAAAATTACATCCAAACAAAATTATAGTCAGATCATTTCTAATCCATGTTATTTGTGAGAGATGGTCATAATTCATGGCCTCAGTGATGAGGATATATATATATATATATTGTTATTTACATTAATCTTCATCAGTATTGACCAGTGATAATTACTGTTATGTATACTCAACACTAATAATTACTGTTATGTATACTCAACACTAATTACAATAGATTCACCACTGTCATGAAATCTTAGATTCCAGTACTTCTCTTTGAGATTTTTTTTTCCGGTCCACATTTTAAAAAAAAAAAATTTCATCTTGATAATATCCATTTTATATCTCAGAAAACCTAACAGGACTCTTTTTCGTACACATTTGAAAAAAAATGTTTTGATTTTTATTAAGATAATTTGCATTTGTATCCCAGAAAACTTATCTTGACCCTTTTTTCGGTACACATTTGAAAAAAAAGTGTTTTATTTAGATAATTTTCATTTAATATCTCAGAAAATCTAACTGAACTCTTTTTTCGGTACACATTTGCAAAAAAAAAGTGTTTTATTTAGATTATTTCCATTTAATATCTCAGAAAATCTATCTGAACTCTTTTTCAGTACAAATTTGAAAAACAAAATACATAGTAGTGAGGGATTTAAAAGTGCCCTGTTTCTTTGTTTTGTATCTATGGAAACAAGCACCTCAACTTCTATCAAATGTCAAGCTTTTAGTTTATGGGGTAATTCTAAAGAAATTTTCTGGTTATTATTATCAGAGATACAACAAAATATTTAATGTTACTTTAAAATCAATATGGGAGTTTTCTGTGTAAAGCGTACAAGTATTGTGTTCTGTTAAACCTTCTAAACATCAGGCTTGAGTTTTTTGTTTAGTTTTCCTGTTTTTCAGTTTTATTGAACAGTGACCGAAGACACATCATTTATTGGATTGAGAGAATTCATCTTTTCAGAATCGACAAACAATTTATGTGTAAATAAATGTCAATCAAAGTTCCGAATATTTTTTTCAGTCATTTGTTTATTTAATTCAGTTTATATAGCGTGATTAAGAGAACACAAACAGTCAGATTATTTGTTTTGGAAAAAGGATCTTTTTTCATTTAAAATCTCAAAGATTTTATTTATTTTGAATAGTATAAAAAACCAAGGTCCACCCATGTACTTGTTGGCATGCATATAAAAACTCTTGACAGTTGTAAATTGATGAAGAGTAATTGGAAAACACCACAGTCACAGCAACTTTCCTCTTGTGGAGTACCTTGCATGACATCCTCTATTAGCCCTGCAGGTTTAGAAATGTATGACGTTAAAGCGCTTTTCATGTTTTTCTCAAAATACTTTAAAGCAGATGAAAAGACCTCTGAGAATTGAAGAGTTCCAATGATCAACAAGCAGAATATTCCATAGATTATTCTTGCCAGTGTTTCCTGAAATTGGAAAAATCTAACAACAGACAAAAATGATTTATGTTTTTTTTAGAATTTAAGAAGACATTGAACCACAAACATAGTTCGAAGATAAATTATCCAACCTATTTTTTTAACAATGTAACAAAAAAAAAATAAATTCATCATATACAGTCTGAATATTGTTCCTGTCTGATACCTTCAGCCTATCAATCTAATAAATTTACTGTAATCTATCAAATAATATCTTTTTAGTGAAATATTTTTGTGTGTTTAAGTTGGACTTAACTGGCATTGTCTAACAGTAACTTGGGGATTTTTCCATTGTGTGGGTGTTAGCAACATATAACAGATTACCTTAACAGGTGATTGGGTTAACTGACACACGCCATATGGAATGCACTACCTGTTTTACAATGAGACAAGGAGCTAGAACAAAGGTTATCGAGTCTATTAAAAACTTTCCGCAATCTGATCATTTGAAGCTTCAACAAGCACATGGGACTATTTAGTTCTACCATCAACGATAATCAATCTAAATATTGATGAGATGCTGCTGCATGTATCACTTGTATATATTTTAACTGCTTTACAGCCTAAGGCTTATTCTAAAAGCTTTTTTTGGAAACAATCGAATTGCATGGCTGCATGTATAAAGGTGGAAACATTAGTTTTGATAACGTTGACCTGATAAATGCGGGGTATAAAAATCATTGTGTCATGAATGTTGTGAGTTGTGTCAATATAGTAATATTGATCCTCACTGGTAATGTGTTATCTTTATTCAATGCTTGCTTCATTTGTAAGTGTAATATCAGGGGCTAAAACTGCTTGTTTCAAGCTGTAATGAATACAAAAGGAACAATAATTGTATTCTTTGAGAGATATATTAAAAGAAAATCAAATGCTGCTGTGTCCTAATCCCACACAGATTTCCAAATGCAAAACAAAAAGATTAAAAAGTCAATTATTTTCTTTCTTCTATGTAAATTTGACCCAAATTTATTCCATTTTGGCAGCTTTGTCAATTGAGAAATATTAAAAGAAGGAATTTATTAAGTTTTGCCACTGACTGTAAAGACACAATTATCAGTAAATTGTGATATGATCTATAGAGAGACGAATATAACTGGGACCCAAATTGATTATGTGTCGATTTGTTGGGTACCCTCCACAGATTGAGAACAACTCGTGGTTGACCCAGCAAAATTAAATTTACTTGACAAGGAACATATAGAAATAACAAACTCTATGTCTGGAGCAAAATAACCTTGACTATGTTTATAACATCATTATTTTCAAAGAATTTTTATTCTTGAGAGAAAAATGGACATGAAATATATACCGGTATCATCCAATTGAATAGCACTAGTCGTCAGACTTTGTGTTTGAGCATTATTTCTCGGTTTATATCTGCCTGACATTGAAATTGTGCAATTGAAATTTCATCTATCAGTCAACTTGAATAAGAGAGAGGGAGAAATGGGGTTTAACATCCACTCGACACAAACTAGGTAATTTCGGTACTAACATATGTTTTAAATTTATTTCAATTATTTGCTTGCACGTAGGGGTTTTAGCAGTGGGAGGAAACTGGAAGACCCGGAGTAAACCCATGAGGTTTACCAGGCGACTATACTCCTTGTCATGTACAACCGGGGAATCAAACCCCTGTCAGTTAGCTCAATGACAGGCTTTATTATACAGCGCTCGCACACTAACCATTTAGCCATCCACCCCCTCCACCCCCCTCCCTTACTAAGAGAGAAATAAATATTGTAATAACATTTTAAAATTACATTTCATATTTTTTCTTTCCCTTTAAATCCTATTACCACTGTATTATTTAAATAATCTATTTCCGTATGTATTTACATTCTTGTATATATGCTTTTCCTAATGGATGTTTACCTCAGTTAGATGTAGAATAGTAGGACGTTACATCCAATTTTTTTTCCTAATGGATGTAATATGGAAATCTGTAAGTTGAAAACAGTTTTTACTTAAAGATTAAAATAGAGATGAAATGAAATGGGGTTAATTGACCTACTTTTCTGCACTCAAAAATTAGAAATGTACTGAAAAGATCAACAGTACTGTTATAAACAATAATTATCCTCAAAAACTGATCAATAGGGTTTATTGACCTACTTTTCTGCACTCAATAAATATAGAAATGAACTAAAAAGATTAAAAATACTGTTATAAACAGAACAATAATTGTCCTCAAAAACTATTCAAATCAATAAATGCTAACATAATAACCATTTAAAATTCATATTTGTTTCTACTAAATATTGTAAAAATTCCACATTTTTGAAATCCTAACTCGAACATACATCAAAAAATCCAACATAGTGCTGCAGTTGATTAAGATCACTTTTGAACCTACTCCGAAAGAGGCATGTATTATATCAAAATATGTTTAATATAAAAGCCTAACAAATGCATATGGTATATATTACGAATAAAAACTCTTCCTTTCATGCAATAAATTAAACACACATGTATAATATAAGCACTAGTAGACGCATTGAGATGTTTTACATATATTATTTTATATATACCATATCCTTGTAATTCTTACAGTAATTTCCAGCTCTTTAGGTACTACCAGTAGCCTATACTGAACTAGACAAAGTCGACATAAGCATATCATATGATAGGTATTTATATAAACTATAGACCTCCAATTGCTCTTGTTATGATTTCAATAAGCGCTGGAAAAACATATGGAATATTCAGTTACTTGCTAGGTTTACTGTTATAAGCGATTCCGGTGGTAAAGAAACAGGAGAAAAATACAGAAACATTGCATTACATTACATGAATGCTGTGATTTTGGACCAATCTGACAACATACTTAAGTGGAAATATTTTTTGTGGGTCTGTGTTTGTGCTGGTGTGGTATTGAGTGAATTTTTGTAACTTTTGGTGAAGATATAACAGGATGTGTGGACACTATAAATATTGATATAACCTATGAACTTTTTATCCTAAATATTTAAAATATTTGTTTCATAATCTTCATACTTCTTTTGTATAAAATAACACTGAGTAAGCAAGACATAGATATTTGAAATACATTGGTTCCTTATTATTTATAAGAAATAAAGAAAATCTATACATGTCAAATTTCTTGTACATACAATTATTTTATGTTGGCATATATAAAGGGAGAGAGTGACAGGGTTTAACATCCACTTGACACAAACAAGGTGATTAAAACAAAGTGGTAGGAAACTGGCGACCCAGAGAAAACCCACATGGTTGGACAGGCGACCCTCGTCTAATCCCTTCCACTGACTCAATGACAGACCTTATGATCTAAAGTGTGTGCATTAAACCATGTTGGCATATAAAAGTGTAATCTATAAAGTAAAGTTCCTGAATGTTTGTCAGAATCTGTGTCAGATGTGCGATGATTTTTTTTAAATGTGCAAAAATCTAAGATAATCACACATTTGATCCTGTGTTTGCCATATTTTTTTCTCTATAGGGAAATCATGGAATAATGTCTTCAAGAACCATTTTTCTTTAATTAGTAGCAGAAAATTGAAGTCCTTTTCATTCAATATATTTACCGGTAGCTATCATGGACATTGATGGGTTTTAGTTCCAGTTCCTTGAACAGGTTTTATTAGATATATGAACGCTGCAACCTCAACAAAGATTTCACTCTGAACACAATGAATCTCTATACATTATTATTACTACAGTTTGTTTCAACTAAATCAAATCATAAATAATTCTCTTTTTACTATAAATATTAATAACATTTAGCCAATCAAATTATTTTCATTACTTATGTAAAAATTAAGCTCATAGATCTTGACTCTACCTTTAGACCGCCTAAAGGCATGTTTACTCTAATATATCTATAGACAATTGTCCATTAGTAATGATATTTCCTGCTGATTTATAATATATACCTTGTTTTTAGAGATTTCTACTGTCAAGATGCGGCCACATCAATTTTTCTTCTTTTTTCTAATGGAAAAAGACTAATTTAAAACTAAAAGTACTCTGTTGTGCTGTTCAAAAGCTTTCAGTTCAAAATTTTCAGTTTGGAAATTTTAAACAAAACATCGTTCCTGTGCTCCTAGTTGTTACTTATTTATTAAGAAATGATATGAAATAAAATGGAAACGACCTACTGTTCTGCTCCTACTGGGCTAATGAAGCTGAGCATATGCCATACAATGTGTTCTGAGTGAAATTTTGCCTGGACAGTGGCACTATCGCTTACTCTTATGTGTACATGGGACCTAGTGATTTGTCCCATTTGAACAACTAGACAACTGTCCTTGTTAGGAACTCTGTCCTGCACCACTGAAAAAGGAAAACCACACTTGAAAATCCAGATGAACTTTCTCGGCCCACGACTGGGCCACGACTTCTAGGCTAGTGAGCCAGAATCTTACTCACCTAACCAATGAAACCTGATGTGACAAGGAGTGGGGTCACCTGTCTTCTCCGGGTCCTCCGGTTTCCTCCCACTGCTAAGTCCCCTACACACAAGTGAATTGTTGAAAGAAATTGAACCACATGTTAGTCCCAAAATGACCTAGTTTGTGTTGAGTGGATGTTAACCCTATTCCTATTTCTCTCTCTATTTGGGCTAAACATATGTATTTATTAATTCCTGTTTAAGATTAACATATTGCAAAGACTGATAGAAAAGGAGTTTTATGGTCATTAGGATACATTGCACCAATAATTCATCAAAAATGATGGCATTGGCAGATAGAGATTGTTGAATACCTAAGTGACTTACATTCTTATCACTATAGACACATCAAACAAATATAACATTAGAGGCACAGAAGAATTCAAATCTTAATCTGACAGGTGATGAATGCAATCAATTTCAATGTTTGAAATAGTTATATCTTTTGCATTTTGAAAAAAAAATATATGCATGAGTTTTAAACTTCATTAAAATAACTAGATCACTAGATCCAAAATTTTGATTTTATATGTTCACTGATTTTGTGGTTTAACAATCTGAAGACATAGCCAGTGTTAAGCTAACACAGTTAACCAAAACAAATTAAACTATAATTATATCAATAGACAGGTTACAATTCTATGAAATACAATTTCTGTTATTACTGAATGGCTTCTCTAGTCTTTATCACCCATTGAACTAATGAAGACAGACATAGAACATGCAGTATGGTATGAGGGAAATTATGCCAGGAAAGGGTTTCTTACTACTCTTCATGGTATTCCAACTTTCAAGGGTTCTTTTATATGCCATCCGAATGACTAGACAGGCCCTCTGTCCTACATCACTAACAAGGAGAAACCACAACGGAAAATCTGGTGCAACTTTCTGAGCAGCACTAGGATCAAACCCCCAACAACCTAATTAGTAATGGGCGTCCTCACTGAAAAAATTCCCACCAGGCGGCCCCAGTAAAAAGGCGGTTCCATGTGACCTTATCAATGGTAAAAGGACCGTGTTTTGACATATAGGGATTAACTTCCATATTAACGACAAAAACTAACATTTAACAAAACATCAGTTCATATTGAATGTACAGGAAAACAATGCTGTGCCGTATAAAA
Organism: Patella pellucida; assembly: GCA_917208275.1. Classification (NCBI taxonomy): domain Eukaryota; kingdom Metazoa; phylum Mollusca; class Gastropoda; family Patellidae; genus Patella; species Patella pellucida. Next base: position 53,314,408 of record OU795039.1, on the reverse strand, counting down.
TGAGGTCCTCTATTTAATTATGTCCCTTTATCTCTAGCGAGGACGCCCAGTCAGTGCCTTACTCACCGAATCATCAGGCTCCTTCTGATCTTTTAAACCAAAAGATATAATCATATAGAGCTTGTCCTGCCACTAATCAAAATAATACATCTGATGAAACCAATCCTACAAGTTATTCTGACCTAAATCGAGGAGAATTAGCTCCTTGAGACATCAAAGATCCATAAAATATCTGCAAGACGTTATTAAAACAAAAGTACTAAATATTGTCTTCAACATGAGAAAATATATTTGTGGAATTCGAAGATAACTGTCTGTCTATAAGAATAAAACAATACTTATGTGTTTTATAAATCCATTAAAAAATGGTGGCTCTGTTTGAAACAATAATATAATTGTTTTAACTGCTTAAGATACGCATGAAGTTGACCTTTCAATGTTCTTAATCTATGACTCTGATTCAATTTACATCTTTTAATTCTGTCAAAATGAATTCACTGGAACTAAACTCTTTTTTTATTATGCCAAGTTAAGGAATGATTTCCTGTGAAATAAAGCAGGTATGTGCGAAAATTGACTTTACTTGAAACATTCACTCTGCATTATTACATAAAGTATTTTGTTGTATTTAATTATTGAAACCTGGCGTCTATTTCTTGTAAATGAGTTACTAGGGTGTTATTTATCAAATTCAATCTTGTTTCCATCGATTTTACCTAAGACGTTGTTATGTGGATTCAGGCACTAATATGGTTTTCAACAACATAAGTTTAATAAAATGATTAAAAATTGAATTATAAAATACTGCCTACTTAGATTTCAAAAACTAGATTTTATTCAGTGACAACAAATGGCATTGCATATTTTTTTTATCAAGGGAAGATATTTATACAGAAAATTTTAATGAATACTAAAAAAGCACTTAGAGATTTAATATGAAGATTGGAAGGATTTAGCCTGAAGCAACTGCTGGTAAAGAAACATTTCTTGTTGGTGTAATATGATATGACCAACTTAGGAAAAAAATTCCTAGCACTAAAAATCCACTAGCTTAGAAAATTATTCATTACACAGGCCTTATATTTGATAGTGCCACATTGGTGCCATTCATTTATTCATAGAGTTTAATGTCCGCTTCAACCGCGGGTGATATCACAGAAAACCCTCATGGTACCATAACACATCTTTTTTTATACAAGTATGAACAAAACACATTGTTTAGTGTAAAATAAATCAATATGGCAAGAAATAAGAAGATTAATTTATCATGTGACCTTGTATTAATCCTTGCTAGAGACAGGTGATGAAGATGACAATAATTTGATATATCTAATTAGATGCTAACTAGTTAGGTTATATCTTCTATTAGTAGGCTTATATAAAGGTAATTAGGTGCAATAGTAATAATATACTATTTAATTATCAGTTGGTAATATCATTACATAAATATCATATTAAATATAATATACCTATACATAAATATTTAATTCCAGCTATTACATATATATATAAATACACAAAGGTTAAGCGACTTCCAGGAATTGTTTATGTTGATATCCACAGTAACGACAATATCATATACCTTTGTATGTTTATTCTAGATAAGATGAAATCATACAAATATCATGGTTCATATAGTTCAACTACATACCTGTAACAAGTGCTGCTCACACACACACACACATCTGCTGTATAGTAATCATGGTCTGTAAGAGAAACAATGGTGAAAATGAAAAACCTACAAATTATCGTTCAAATCTTTATATTTATTGATGTGAAGTGTGTAACAATAATCCTTTCTCTTTTTTTTTAATTCAGCCTTGTTACAAATATAAATATTAAATTTTATTATTTATTTGCTCAAAATCTGCAATGTAAGGGGCAGATAGTCCTTTTTTAAAATTTAAGACCCCCCCCCCCCCTAATCTCTCCTAGATTAAAGTAGCTAAATAAAAAATATAATTCATTTGCTCAAAATCTGCGATGGAAGGAGCAGATATTCCTTTTTAATTGTGAAGGCTCTCCCCCGCCCCTCCCAATATGCCAAAGAAATATGGCCCCCGTTTTATTGGCATTAAGGATTCATTAACTGTAAGCATGGACTGGAGAATGTTTCATTATTGACTTGTAGCACTGCAAACTCGTCTCTGGGAATTATCTGACTTTGACATTTTATTGTCACCCAGACTTGGTATTACAGATGACTGAAACAGAAACCTTTGGTCTTCATTTATTTCAAATAGGTTTGTAGGGGCTCTATTGTTTAAGACCTCAAACAATGGTGTGTATACCCCCTACGGACCCATGCCCTCCAACCATATTGGATGAACTAACATTTAATCTGCCTTTGGAGTCTTAATTCCTCACTTGAAACCAAATATTGAATTAATTGAATGTTAGTTCTTGGTGTTACATGATTTAACAGAAATCTGGGCAAAATCCAGAACCTCTATAATTGTATGTATTGTTTATATAAACATGTGTCAAACCCATTTATAAATAATTGCCTGTTCAGTATTTTTTCTATTTTAGCAAACAGATTCAGCTTTGTAGTTTTTTCATCCTATTTCTTAATAATGAGAACTACATTAAAAGAACAACATTTTCTGAAGACGTAAAACAAAATTGCTGGTTTTTTTTTTCATTTAAACAAGAAAACTCTAGAAAGTTAAAAATAGTTCCAAGTCACTGACATATGACACTACTCAGCTACAAAAGAAAATTGTTAGAGAAAATTCTATGAAAAAAAGATAATTTGGCTTAGTTCAACAAGAAGACCTGCTAATCGCGAAGGCAGGTGTTTACCACATCTGACGTCATCTTTTAACGGAGATCAATTATTGACCACTGTGTATACAGCCTTGTTTATCCCCTTATTTTACACGACCCAATGTTTGCTTCAGATCAATCCAAATTTGCCTGACATGGTCAACGGGTCTGTGAACAGTGGAGAAATCAAACTTTTTCAAACAGTTAACAGTTAAAATATGATCTCAAACAATAACATGCTTCAATGGTAACGTGCGCTTTGTATTTTAGCAACATTATATCTATGTTATTGAACTTTATGTTCCTGTGAACGATAGATACTATCTCAGCTGTAGTAATTAATCTTCACAATGTAGCATTCAGATGAAATGTTTCATTTAAAAAAAGCACTTAAAGTATGTAACTTATGGATTCGGTTGTTAAAGGACTTGAACAATATTTATTCAAGATCTAACATTACAGAATTAACAGAATTATTGAATGAAATGATAAGAAAAAACAGTCAGGCTTACATTAGGCAAATGGAAAAACATAGTAAGCGTTTTATACGACACATGATCCAGTTAGCAGTATGCGGAAAAAAATTTCAGAACAGAAAGATCCTTTTATTTAGAAATAGCTATTTGATTGATTGTTATGCAAGAATAATATCTGGAAGCATAATGTGCCAAATAAGAACTTTGCCAATCTAAATTCATGGTTAAACAGTAAAGAAAAGCTTGGGCTCATCCATACATTTATGTGAAATGAATAAATAAGACATTTAAGCTGCTCTATATGGAGTTTCCTTTCAATATTTGATAAATATACAATTCATTACCATGGAAACCACAGATTACATACAGTGATTTCTTGTGACATTTAACAGATACTGGCATGTTAGGTCTGTATGACAAGACATTCCATGTCTTCATGTATGTTTATTCAAACAAAAAATAAAATCATTGAACAGACACCTATATAGTTGGTTTTTAAGACCTTAGTTTGGGCATCTTGATCTGGATTTAGATCTCAGAGCACCTTAAAAAATGTCCTTCTTTTGGGTTTATTTGGTCTTTCCTAAATTGTTAATTTGTGGTACGGTACCTAGGTAATTATAGAAAATAACAGAATACCACTTCCTGCCAACCTTGAAATTAGATGTAAGATGTGAAGCCATGGTGCAAAATAGTTTAGCTTGGTTCAGTGTGTCAGAAGTGCAGGATGGAAGGTTTAGCAAGGACTAGCGTCAAGTGGTTCGGTTGGCACTGAAAACTGAGGTCCCATGTACACATTGGCATGTACCTAAAAGAACTCTTTGTAGTTAGAATTTGATGAAGAGAGGCAGAAATGCTACTGTTTGGGATGAAATGATCCTCAAAGAAGACTTACTAGCCCATTTAGTAATCATTTCTTTGCAACACCATGGTATATGAATTATAGTACTGTTATAGTCTGATAGTCAAAACATGAGACAATATCTGTTAATACAATATACAACATAGTAGGACTATATTACTTATGTTATTACAATATACACTATCTATAATAAACAAACAAAATCAACATGGCTGCTCAAACATATTATGTCTACATAATAAAACATGAGACAACAATAAAACTACATGTACTTACATCTTTTTATCTCTTTCTTAATGATGCAGAGAAATAAATATACAAAACCTAAAACTTGTTCATCTAATTGTCGTTTGTTTTTGGAGTTAAACGTCCACTTCCACCTAGGGTGATATCGAAGACAATTCATCTGATTATTATTAGCCAGTAGGCTATATTAACTAAATAATATACAACTATACATAAAATACACATGAGAGAAACTGTAATTTATATCTCAATATACATTTTGGTTTGTATATTACAACAATAATTGACTACACACTATACATGTAATACATATGAGAGAAATTGTGATTTTTATCGCAATATACATTATGGTTTGTATATTAGTTAAAAGTTTAATAAAGAGTTGGTCATTCTTGCTATAATAATTCAAAAATATATGATTAAAAGAATGAAATGGTGTTTAATGTCCTACGCTTAAGCACCTAACCTGGGCTAATTGAAGACGGGCATACGCCATACAGTGTGCTATGAGGGAAATTTTGCCCGGGCAGCGGCGCTACGGCCTACTCTTATATCGAATTCCAACTGCCAAGGGATCTTTTAGATTTAAAAACAGAATATTGGAAATTTTATTCAAATCACTTCAGACTGAGGAAATTATCATTGTATGTAGATTTGACTAATTTGACAAAATGCGTGCATATTGGTAACCAAGTCATTGGTATATTTGTGACTTAGCTTTTAAATTAAATTTTTAAATGGCAAATCGTTCTAATCTATTTAAAATCCTATGTCATCGAGAGTTGATTATGGTCTTGTTTTCTTAATAAATGTCTAATTAATAGTTTACATAACATTTCCGTCAAAATGAAGGACCTGCAAGAGGCAGATTTAGATCTTGCATAATGTATGTTTAACTAAACACACAACTATAGATGTAATACATATGAGAGGAATTGTGATTTATATCTCAATATACATTTTGGTTTGTATATTACAACAATAAACCAAATACACATGAGAGCTATCAGTTCCTTCATTCGTTTCTGGAGTTTAACGTCCACTTCCACCAAGGGCGATACCGTAGACAAGAGCTATCAGTAAAGGAAATGCAATTTATACCTCAATATATACTAAAGGGATGATGATCGTCGCGTATGGACTCTTTTTTTAAAGGTTTTTTTACTTGAAATTTTTTGAAAATTTGTTATCTTCATTAATATTCATGTTTCCGTTGGTTCAAAATAAAATATTCCATTGTTTAATCTCCTTTGTTTGTAATTGTAAGTAATGTTTTTAAAATATATCCCTTGAATGATGATTTATTGGAGTGGATCTCTGTATACTAGTAACTACCAAGACTAGCAACGAATAAGTACAATAAATAATTAGTATTGAACAACTTGTACTAATTAGACAGGTGGGATAGATCTATATTATCTGACATCTCACATTATCCAACTAAACATCTATCAGTCACAAATTATACATTTTCACTTTTAATAAGGGAGGTTGTTTTGTCAGTCCATTCCTTTTTCTACCGGATTTCCATAATATAATTAGTTGTAAATATTGATTGGGTTAAATCTTAGCATTATTAATTCATGAAAGTAAAATCTTGGTATTGATGTATTTGAGAATATTTAAAAAAAATATATATGCAGCTAGTCAATTATATGTTCCATTCCTATAATTATGTACTTAATTTTTTTTTTTTGTGGGGGGGGGGGGTTACCATATACAATATACACAGATACCTACACCGACAAGGGTGGGGTGGGGTCACACTCTTTAAATGATTGAAATTAATATCTCTAAGTGGGTGGGTAAATGACTGACAACGCAAAGGAGGGTTCATGGTCCTATATGTCCTTCATCCAAATAAAACACTGCACAAAGTCATAATGATTCTTAAGACTACAGATTACAGATAATCTCCATAAACAATTCTTCTTATTCAAACATGTCGGTTTCTAATTAGGCTAAGTATATTATATGAACATAATCTTTTAAAATAATAGGAAATTTAGAGGATCATTCGTTAAATTATTGATTTATTATATAAACCACTTAATTGTAGGAACAAAAAATCTTATTTTAAAGTCATATTATTTACACTAATATTTTTGGTACATGTACATCATGTCCTTAGAATAGAAAGTCTTTTGTTTTTCTTGCCTTGTTATTTTAAATTGATTGTTTTTATTGATTAAGTAGGAAGGATATTGACAGTTAAATGAGTCAATATTTTCAAGATATCTTTATTTAGTGGTCCAATATGCACTCAGTGCAAGAGATTAGCTGCTTCAATGCTTGAAAAGTAAAAAAAAAACATAAAAAGGTTTCGCGATATAATGAGAGAAAGGTTTGTCTGTGATGAAGAAAGCGTTGAAATATTCGAAGCATATTATCACATGAGCTTGAGAGTTTGATAGACAAACTGACAAGTAGACCATTTTAAGCCATTTTAAAATGCCAATATTAATTTCACAATATTAAATTAAATTTTAGCGTGTAGCTATACATATTTCAAAATGTACTGTATGAAGAATTGATGTAACATTCATAATATTGTAGCCCCCAGACTATCATACACTCAATTTACACTCTACATGTAGAAAATTAAGTTAATTCTTTCTCGTGTCTTGAAAAATATAATTTTCTTGGCAACTATTACATTAGCCATTAGGATAAAAGTACTTGTAAATGTCAGAATTATTACATGGACAATTCTGAAATCTTGAAAGCAATTATAACTGGCTTCCTCTTACTCATCTATTTTAGGACAGAAAATTTTACTTCCATTTAATTTAAAAGAAAGAAAGATCCATTTAGTCAGCTGTCACTCATTCTACAATGTTAGACTTTCTCCTGAACCTTTACAGTCTTCTTGGCATAGATTTTCAATTATTCCACACTTTCATATTGCCTTCCAATCAATATGGCTAAAGCGCGTTGTTCCACTATCTGAAAATGTCAAATGTGTGTCGTTGACACCAAGAAGATTCAGCTCATTGTCTAAAAACCGCAGGAAGAAGCTTAGGTGTCTCCATTGCTCCAAGAACATGAGTATGCTTTGATGATCTGTAACAAAATCTCTGTACTTAATGTACCAAGTAGTAAAATTTTCCATATTCACGGTTTCACCATAAACCTTAAGACCATCAGTTTCAACAGATTAACAATGATAATATTGAAAATAAACATATCCAACGATTACAAATTATAAAGATATTACATTTATTCAACTTTATTATTTGTATGGTACATCTATATCAAATTAGCTCAGGTTAAGTGCATAACAGTAGGACGTTAAACCCCATTTCATTCATTCTATATCAAATTGAAGAAGAAAACTAGCAATGTTAAATCAAATTCTTCAATATGTATACACAATAGACAACTAACAGTTTACACCTTTTTTCCATTACATTGTATAAAATCATAAATTATCAAAAGATGAAAGATCTGTAAATACAAAGTCACCAAAAATGTGTTTTTACATGTTGCCCTACTATTCTTTAACTCTACTTGAACAACTTTAAACTTATATAAACAACATAAAACTATGTTGAAATTAATATTGGCATTTCAAAATGGCTTAAAATGGTCTACTTGTCCGTTTGTCTATCAAATTCTCAAGCTCATGTGATATTTTGCTCCAAATATTTCATCAGACAAACCTTTCTCTCATTATATCTCGAAACCTTTTTATGGTTTTTTTTTCTTTTTAAGCATTAAAGCATTGTGCTTCATTATGTTTTATACATTTTCGTTATCTTTATAATTCCTGTATCAACCAGGCCCATATATCAGTTCCCTCATCTGTCACAAAACATGTTATTAAAGTTTTCAATCAGTGCTGAAAAACCAATGGGATCAATGACTGGATACAGGCATAACCATTTCACAATGAATTTCTGACAGCCCATCAGATGACCCCTTGTTCTGACCTATGGCCAGACTTGACCCCTAGTTGGTGGATTGCCAGCATGAAGTAACTAAGGAGAAGTGAAGACTCATTTCTTCCACTTCTGCTCAAATTTTATTGTTGTCCTAATCAGGACATTTCTTTGTCTGGACATGGAGGACACATGTTATGATTGATAGATGTAAATCAATATAAATATTGACAATTATTAATTAACCTACATTTCCCATACACGATTCGATTCACAGAAAAAAAAATAAACTATGATTTTTTAATTATTTTTTTCCCTCTAAACTAGCAGATGATAGCAAATTAATTAAAATCATTAAAAAGATCAATGATTTTTACCGCTTTATTATCTTTAAATATGTGAGCCTAAAAATTATTTTTATTTGACTTAAAATATTATTTTTCTTTTAACAGGGAAAATAAAACGATAGGCCTCAAGATCTGTAAAACAAACAGGACCTTGGAGGAAATTGGATTTTAGGCAACAAATGATCAATTTTCCCCAGGGGAGCCACACCCTATTAATTTAGAGGATTGATGAAACATAAAAAACATAAAGTATGGATGAATGTTAAGTGATCATAAAATTAATCTTACACTAATCCTTGTAAGATGACTTTAAGAGGACACAAGCTCTATCACAAAGAAACTTTCCTTAAGATGCACCTGTCAAATTGGTCAGTCAAATTGGTCTTCTTCTTTTCCACTAAGACAGATCAAATAAGCTTTGGATTAATCTTGATTGATATGATCCACAAGCCTACATGTACTACTTTACGTATAGATGGTACCCATGATAAACCAGGGAACAACCATGTGTCTTCACTAGGCAGATGGCAAACAACATGAAGACAAAAATTAAGAATTCCTTACATACCACACGTAAAGAAGAGTGTAGCCTATTACTTCAGTTAGCCCATTCTTAATGTAAGGATATATATATAGTAGGTTTCGATGTTCTAGAGGTCTAGATCATAAGGACTGTTACATATGCAAGTTGCAGGTACAATCCCAGGCTTGTAGCGACAAGGAGTAAGGTCACTTTAGCAACAAAAAAAATTTTTTTTTTGTAGTTTGAATTATTTCGTATAAATTACATAGTATTTAGCAACTAGACTGTCAAGGAAATACAACCCTTATCATACATTATTATATCTACTCCCTATCGGGATAATAACCCAAATTAAAATTCAAGAGTAAAAAATTTAATCCAGAATAACCATCAACAATCCTGGGCTTAAAATAAAATTGATTTTAAAAGAATAATGTAGAAAGTCGGTTGATTTAGTTTCTAAGATAACAAACATCTTCAGAAATATAATGGTAAAAAATTGAATACAAAATAGTTGCTTCCGTTTATAGATGCCATTCTGTCAATCTTTTTCTATACTTGTTGTTGCAAAATCTGTAAAGCCATTATCATTTTTTATTATTAGAGATTTCACAATAGACCTTCTAATATTCTATATGTCGAATAAATGTTAATAGAGAAATATATATTATAAACCTAGCCAGTAACATACAAGATCATAAATGTATTATTCTTAATACTGTCTCCAGTTCTATTCTATTTTCTTCATGTTTTTAAGTCATGAAACATGAGGTTTGTTGAAGCTGCTATAATAAGCTGCTGATCCATTGATTAGTGCCATAAAACCTTGAAAAGAGCGGAAAATAATGAATCTCTACAGTAATGTGTTAGGATATGACGTGTCATTGTGCCAAAGAGTGCTTTCTATAGCTCACCAATCTAATCTGTTTTTGCTCTTGGATATGACTTTGTTTTTTCTACCTTAGAAAAAACAAATTATGGCTCGAATTTGAAAAATCAGGGATGAAACCAACAAAATTTAAAAAACTGAATTGAATGTAACATATTTTTTTTTTTTTATATTTTTGGAGGAAATTGCAGCAAAATTAAACAGTGACATCTTATAAATAATGTCTCTTATTTTAGGAGGAAGTCAGGTCCTGCTCTCCTCCTCCCTAAAACAATTCAAGTGTCTCTGTTATAACTAAAAGTAACTAACCAAGAAAACAATAAGATGCCAAAATAATTTGAAGGGCAAATGGCCCTTTTCTGTGGGTTTTGATGATCTAGTAAGGGTAGAGTCCAATGAAAAGGTTGCATTGTTCTGCTCTTTTCCGTTTTCAACTTGTGTCTACAAATAATTCATGATTCTTAGTAATTTAGATAAAAAAAATTGTTACCATGATTAATTAACAACACTCCTGCAATCTTCATTCTATTTTTTTAATGAACAAAGACATTTCTGCACACGATCTCAACCATTTTAAAAAATATCTTCAAATAACAATAAATCTTTAAAGAAGAAATGAGTCATTACTCAATATTTTAAAAATTTCATACTTTACACATCACTGGGAAATGATAGCAAGCTTAAATCCTGTGACAAGCATGGATGATAAATAGGTTTTAAAGTAATATTTTGCAGGATCAAAATCCGCAACAAGTAGCTTTCTAGCTAATGCCTTTTGACAGCCACAAGGGTTTTATGATTATGAAGATCAACATTTTCTTCTTAACAACATATCTTCTTCTTTTTATCTCCTACATATAATGCTCCATAATTATTCTACCATTTCATTTTTTTCAGTATCCATCATGGCATATCCAGATGACATTTTTACACTGCAAAGTCAAATCAGTGTTATTGATATTATGATCTTCATGTGCAGGCTTCATCAATGACTCCCAGAGGAATTTGACCTTTGGCCTTAATCATTTCAAGACATGCTATCTTAGCAACAGTAAAAATTTTATAAGAAAAAAAATTGAAATCGTAAAATTGTTGAAGCCATGTCAATCACGTAAGATTTAAGAGAAGAATATTACCAGCGCACATACATGTACGTCTTAACAGAGAAATTTCTTGATTAATTCCCGATATTAATATGACTGCAGTTTGAAACAACTGACAAATTTATCTTAATTTTCTATACCAGTAGTTTTAAATATTTCAGGGGCAGACTAAGTGAGCAGTATGATTTGGCAATTTTTTTCTTATGGGCATAAAAATATAATAATCATCATTGAGTTTATTGTTGAAAAAAATATAGATTGTACAACAATAAATATGCATGGAAGCAGTACTATAGAAACTTTAATTATTTGGTTTATGGTGTAAAATAAAATTAAATCATAAGAATTGTATTTCATTCATTCTGCAACTGAAGGGAAATCCAACTCAATATCATCCACAGTCTTCAACATTGTTAACACGACTTATCGGTCAATTTAAATCAGCATTGATGCTTTTATCTTACCGAGAAAAGATAGTCGTCTGATATCCATTATTTAATACAAAAATGAAAATTTTAAAATTTGCAAGAATGCATTCGGTCTCCGTTAGTAATAAAGTGACTCGATGAACAAGGCTAAATACTACTGGTGTAGACTGGATTTACAAGACCACCATTCAATTTGGCCTCTTCGCCTATTTCGCCAAACATAATTGATTAGAAATTACAGTAATAACAGAAACGATTGAATGTAAATCAGTGTATATACATTCATATTACATTATCTTATGAGTTGTGACCCATTAGTGACAATTTTTAAGTGCCAAAGAATAGCGTTTTGCTCCTTTAAAGTTTATTAATATATAGATTTATTTGACACAGACATGTACAACATAATAATTAAAATTATATTTTATATGCTTTAGATAAAAACATTTTTAACTAATTTAGGGTCCCTGGTTGCAACAAACTCAGCACACTATTAATCCGGCCCTAAATATATCTGGAAATGGCAGCTTAAAAGAGAGGGAGAAATGGGGTTTAATGTCCACTTGACACGAGTTAGATAATTTTTTGATTAGCACATGGTTCAATCTGTTTCAATAATTTGGTTACACATAAGAGTCTTTAGCAGTGGGAGGAACAGGAGGACACGCAGAAAACCCACTACTCCTTGTCACGTACCATAGAAACCATGCTAGTTGGCTCAATCACAGACCTTATGATACAGCGTGCATGTGCTTATCATTCGGCCATCCAACCCCCGACAGCTTAAATGATCAACCTATACAATCAATTAGAGAATTAGCATCAATTACATATCATGGTCTACCTATTGTCAATTTTTTTCAGCTTTATTATTTTTGATTATTCTGTCAATAATTAAAAGATATTATCTAAGGGATCTATATTTATTTATATCGAGGGAAAATATTGCCAGAAGATACACTTTTTCAAATTGAATAAAATCCTAACACAATTTGTATTGGAAGCGTGGTTAAAGATTGAGATTTTTATTGAGTAGCCTTTAGAGCATTGATTAGTTTGAAAAATTCAACCATGCTGAACACAAGCCACGTTATTGATTTATTCCATCCCTTGATGGCATCTTTTGAGGTCAAAGGAACCTTGTCCTCAGGGAACCATGGAATTTATTGATTGGAAAAAAATGCCCAGGAATCTGTTGTCTCTCTGTAATGTGTTATAATGTGACATTGGATAATGTTACGAAATGCATTCAAAATATTTCAATTTTTATTTTTGAAATTCTATAAAAAGCTCTCGTAAAACAAGGTAAACGTCACCATCTTGACATTAAAATGTCTCTTTTGGTCAAACCTCTAAGTATTTAAAGCTTAATAGCTGCTTTTATACTTAACCATTAGACTAAATTACGTTGCAAGTCTTAAGACCATTCTACTTCAAGACATCTTCCCAAACTATTTTCAGACAACCTTTGAGACTTAATTTCTCAATACATTTTCAAATTACTTATGTTCTAATAATCAAATATTACACCATTATTAGGCCAATGAACTAGAAACTATGAACCGAATATGAAATTCATATTTCAAACAGTTAAATCCAGTTACTTTGGGTTGAGCAGATGTGGGTGAAGACGGGTGAAGCCAAGAAGAACTTTGTTTAATCAACTCAAGTGACAGCAGGACATGGAGGATTCCTTAACCAATAGATCATGTATGTCCCCTCTATAAGGGGAGGAGAAAACATGGGGAGATGACTGATATGCTTGACTAAATTAACTGTCTGATGAGAGACATTTCTAAGACAATGGAAAATGAACTGAAGCATTAATTTAAAGTTTGCTTCTTTTTTTGTTCAAATACAGTGACTTCTCTGTGACAAACAGGGTTATTCCAATTTGAATAATACCATATGTGTGGGGAACCTAATAATTATATTTGTATTTTTTTTATATATATATATATACTTTCAGTTTTTATATTCCTTCAGTCAGGCTCACCACATCTTAACATACATGTATTCACTTAATACATGACACATTTATATGGATTACAAGTTACTTAAAGGATTTATTTCAGCGACGTTTCGACAAGGGTTGAATGAGTAGTATAGTTTTGTCAATACTATATATGCGAGAGAGAGATAAATGGGGTTGAACATCCACTCAACACAAACTAGGTCATTTCGGGACTAACATATGGAGAATACCCCAAGATTGGACAGGCTACCCTACTCCTTGTAACGTACAACCAGGGATTCGAAACCACACCAATTGACTCAATTACAGACCTTATGATACAGTGTGCATGTGTTAATCATTCCCCCCCTCCCCCCCCAAAATACTGTGCAGAAGAGGTGCTAATTGTATACCTTATAGTATAAACAAATAACATTAGCATCATAAGCTATTTAACAAAACGCAAAAATAAGCCCTACATCATTTACTTATGTCGTAGATATCCTATACACATAAATACAAACTAGTGCAAATAAATATAAACAAACAGTGAGGGAACATCATGTATAACAATATTTCATACAAAACCTCAAATAAGCAAAACACTGTTTATTTATTTTGAAAAGGTTTTCTCATTCATATAAACCATGGTAGACTAGGTGTAGGCACCATTTTGCAAATTTGCATGATAGAGGTAATGAATTCATGAATGTGTACACCTACCAATAGGACATTGCTGAATGAGGATAATGAGAAAAAGTACCTTATTTATAACCTCTGAACACCATATGTTCTAACTATTTTAGTCTAAAGTAATTTAGCAAGCCATTTCTCTGGCAGTTACTCACCTAATATAACAAAAACTATTCCCCCTCGACTGGTAATTTTCACTACCTAAAGTAACAACTTTTTTCAAGTCAACATTTTTTATTATGTGTTGCACTCTTAAAACACAAGAGCAGGGAAAGTTCAATCATGTTTTTTGTTCCATAAAAAAAGCTTTCAGAAAACAACTGTTTGAAACGATTTCTGGATTATATTTAATCACCAGTAAAGAAGAATATGACAAGGTTATCCTCAGTTATTTGGAATTCTGAGTTATTAGAAATTACATGAAAGAAAGCTATTGAATTTAAGAGTTTAATACATAGTGGGGAAATGTGCCCCTAATGACTTTCTCTTTGTTTCTTGAAGATAATCATTATGTTCTGAATGTTTTTGCTAGACAGGATTGATTAGTTATCCCCATTGTCTATATGTTTTTCACAAAACCATGTCTTGTGTTCCAAGTTTATTTTTACTTTATTAAGATCAATTAGTTTACTCATAAAAATGCTGTGTAACCACGTGTTGGCTTGACGTAATAATAGAATCCATGGTCTTCGGCATCGTATTCCCATATATCTCTTATTGTGCAATCGGGGCATCTTTTTATCTTTGAAGGTATATAAAGCTATACAAAAAGTAATAATTTTTATAATGATACGCTTCCGTGCCCAGATGTTTTCAGTTAGTAAGTGATGGTATTACGGACCTTAATTCAGAATACCAGCTGTCCAATGGTAGTTCATACTTTCAACCATCTGGCACGGCGCGTGTGGTTGACTAGGCTGGTCCACTTTTTGATTAACACTTTTTTCGTCTTTTAATAAAACAGATTTGTAAATTGTTGTTCATACTTACTCTTAATTACCTGACAAGCAAGGGCTAATTAGTGATCTAATTTGTCATTTGCGTTAATCTTACGCTTTCGGATTTAGTTTGAAGTTGATCAACTTAGCACTTTTCATCAATCAACGACGGTACCGCTTTGACAGACGAGACGGTCCATTGTTTATACTAGGGGTGACAGGTTCTTTGTTCTGTGACTCTCGCATGCAAACAAAAGGGTTTAGGTGAACTGTTAATGGAACTGCCTATAAACTATTGATGAAGCAGCTAACACAAATGGAACAGACCAATTATATGTCATCGGGAGTTTATGAATAGGCATGCCTCTATAAATATACCCTACTACTCGTATTGGTTTATTCTGTAGAGCAGTTGGTGTACAGTACAGTTGTGTGTGTATAGCTGTTGTGATTTTGGTGTTTTTTTTCGCTACTTGTTGTTGTGAACTATCTACATTTTTGTGATAACATTTCAAGATGGTTGGTGGAGGTAAGTTTTAAAATTCCTAAGACAAGTAAATTTTGTTTCATGGAAAAAAATCACGTCGCGAATCACGTCAAATGAGCGGACCATTCCTTTGTCTGTGGAAATGGATGAAAGTCGTTCCAAGATATATACAGTAGCCGATTTATTTATCTTAATTATTTGAAGCAAGAGATAAGACTCCACCGAAGTCTTTGTTATGTGTAATTTATGGATGATATTTATGAAAATGTTTTTTAAACGAGGATTGGTAAACACCGAAGAGGAAAGTGGAGATTCTGTAATCTGACAGCTAATTAACTCGGTTCTCTTGGCACCGACATTTTCATTCGGTAGCTGGTTGTAGTTTTCATTTTGAAAATGGCTTCCAAGAATGGGCCTTAAACGTCACACATTTATTAAATGCTACGATTTTCTTGCGTATTCAAATTGAGAGGTATTCTTTATTTAAACGTTAAAACTGTGGCTAAAGACATCGGAACTTCAGTTTATTTCGAATTATGATTCTGTTCTTTTCTTTGAAATTTCGTTATTGTGGTATCTGTTGAATTCTTTAAGAAATCAGTATATTGTCACCGAATTTCTCTTCTTTGAACAACGAAGTTACAGAAATTCTTTAGAGTTTAGTGTGCATACTTCTAAATATTTAATTATATTTATGACAGATAAATGAAATACAAAGTAACCACCATCCATTATGTATAAAATTAAAGATAATATGCAATATACATACAACACCCCAATAGAATCCATATAAATTGTTATATATAACACGAAATTCAATTAATTCATTTTCATGGATGACCTGATAAAATATATTTTACCTAATTAGATTCAATTCATATACAGACAATAATTTACATAATACATGTATGTATGTTAGTTTAGAGTAAAATTCAGATACATCCAAGACTATACAGTGTACTAGGTCATGAACAGTATTCGTTAAAAATATATTCTCCCACAATTATTCAAATTTCATGTCACCGTCGTTTTGGTATTCTGTTTTGGGTGATTAATTAGATTTTATTAAATCTTTATAAAATACTATACATTTTCTTAGTTAAAGGCCATTTATAGGCCATTTCGTATGTTGTACTTTTAGGAAAGTTTAGAAAATTCCCCTTCATCAGGACAGATGTTCTTTGTGTACACCCCTTAATAGTGTACCAACATTATTTCTTAGTATCTAAAGTAGTGCATATAATTCCAGGTGAACTTTTCGCTGTACATGTAGTTCTTTAGAAAGAAAGTAATATATTTACAAGTCAGGAGTATTGTATAAAAGCGACACATCAATCTGTTTATCCCATCAGTACACTGTATTTAGGTGTATCTAAAAGAAAATTTGAATATTCTTATCAAATAACATTTTTTTTTATAACAAAAAAGCCAAAGCAAAAAAAAAACATGGTCATGGTATTTGTAGAAAAAGAGAAGCATTCTAGAATTTCTGGTGAAGATAAGAACATCGAGATATTACTTGTCTAATATAACCAACCATCACATAATACTTTCCATATTGCAGAGCATGATTGTCTGTTATAACTATCTAAATAACGGGATAAAAACTTTCTTATCTTTCGTTCTGAAATTTTGTTCTAATTTTAATCTGTGAATACCTCAAAACTGTATCATATAATCTAAAGTTAATTGATTCTAGTTTCTTAAAGCTTATTCTACTTTCCATAAAGTGTTATTCATTTACCAGTAGGCCTACTCTCCTCAGATATTTAATTGTTTTAACATAAACATACCTAAATAAAAAAAACTGGTATTAAACAGTTATATATTATCTTGTACGTATGGACAATAGCTTACGAATATAAGAAATCATGAAACTGGTAAGCTTTTGTGTTTTGAAGTTTTGGCATCATTGTATATTCATTGGAATATTTCTTTGGAGAATGGAGGAGAGATATAAATTGAATAATTTGAAAATAATATCTATGATAGGATTATCAATAGTTTTATGGTATGATAGTATTATAAAATAGTTTCATGGTATGATAGATTAATATTTTCATGGTATGATAGTAAGATGATAGACATTAGCTATTTATAATATGTAGCTTTGATTATTGAATTTCCATGGCACCAACACGACTGTACTCAGAAGACCTGTGATTAGACTTATTAGAAATCTATAGGCCTGTGTATATATATATAATGACAATTTCTAAACCATACAACTATTCTATGGTACGTAAATAGAAAATATTAATAATGCAGAACAGAGTTAAAGGAAACTATTTATAGTTGTCTTGTAATACTATGGAACATTTTTGAGAAACTAGTGAATGTAGAAATGTGGTACAGTCATAGGTTATTACAGTATTTGATTAAAATTAAATGTAGATTATTCGTGCGTCTATGTTAGGCGTACTAATATGGCATGACGTGAGTATTAGGTGAAAGAGAATATCTATTACCGCTGCATGTAGTAGATCAGACGTCAGTGACATTAATAGATAATATTGATTTTTACATCTCGAACAACAATATTGGTGTCCCGTAAAGCCTACATGCATAATAGTCTGGTTTTCATGTTCGCATTCTCTCCCCAAACTGTGTTATCTTTAAAAACCATGACATAATGTTGTGAGAAATTTCGAATTTATTTTACAAGTAGACCTATTAGTTTGAGGTAGTTGTTGACTAAAGAATCATGTTGTCTGATTGTGTCTGAGAGATATTTGAAACAGCACAGTTTTGACTTTTTTGAAAAACGATTCCTTTATTAAGAATCTAGACAGTGCTGCATTAATTGGCCCCCTTTAAACTGTAGATTTTGGTGTCAAGTAGCAAATAATTGCAAATAACAGGATGAGGCGGTATAATGCTGGTAGATCTCAAATTATGTTCTATGTACATCCATTCATGGCTGCTTTATATGCTTAACTTGTTGTAAACATGCCAATCTTTATTTATTTGTTGGTGAGATTAGTGTGTGAGATTTACATATTGTAGTGCTGCTCTTAATGATTGTATTTAAGAGCAGCAACTTTTGTAACATATCACCCAGAATCTGGTGAGTGTTTGCTCTGGCTTGGGTATAATTGGAACACAGAACTGATGTTACAACTTTCAGTTTTTTTAAGGTTTTAGCAAACATAACAAAGTCACATTATTGGATACATGTCAACGCGAAGTGTAAAACACAAGACTTGAGTTAAGAAAACAGTTCAGGAATATTTTGCATGAAATTGATCATTGTGTCAACATGATATTGTGGTCGGTAAGGCGATAAAACATGACCATTTTTCCCCAATTACATCAACTATCGATTTCACGGACAACTTGGTGTTTAATTGTTTTCGTTCGTAAACAGCCTCCATCAAAATATTGGATTTGAACAAGAAAACAAACAAGAAGCGCTATACTGGAAGTTGTGGAATACAAATGTTGTTCCTTCTCAAGAACGTAAGCTTGGCGTGTTAGCTAGAACAATCAATATCAGGATTCTAATGCATTTAGTGTTTGTTCGTTCCAATGCTTGAAAATGTACAAAGAGTAATGCCGTTCACCTGAATGGGAAAACTAAATAGCCTATAGTCATTTGGGGTGCATATAGAAACAAAGGAGTAGATGATATAAAAGCCTCGGGTCACTTGTCGTGGTTACAGTAGCAAGGTGTGTGTAATTAAACACATCTTTGTGTTAACAGTTCCTCAGACTTTACACCCATACTACATATCCAACCTTTTCTGGCAATGATCACCCCCAAGGTTACTAATGTTGTTTGAGGGAGTTTATTGAAGATCAAAAGATTTAAAGATGAGTCTTGACAAAAAACAACTTGCTATCTCCGACAGGCTAGACAATGTCAACTTTACTTGTTTGAGAAATATTTTTGTTGGTGATTGTTATCACAACCAAAAATGTTATGTGTTTGATTTTTGTTTCCACATGTAGACTTATAAAAATAAATGAGTTGGAAGATAACAACTATTATTTTAGGAAGATTCTATGCAATTGTTTAAGGATGCTAAAGACAGCTTTAATGAAGCAATACAAATTAATAAGGTAGCCTACTGATCTGGTCATTTTGGGGGTTTAAGAATGTTGCGATGTAAAGACACATTGTGTTTTTTTATAGACAGATTGACAACAAAGAACAGGGTTTCAACCAAGTTTATTCAAGTACTTTAACCCTCAATTGTCTGTTGGGAGGCAGAGCAGGTGTGCATGGCTATTTCATCAATATATCTCATTTATATTTTATACTTTAAATAATGACAAGAACCAGTTTGACTCCATTGATATATTTATCTTCAGACGTTTATTGTGAACATTGATTTGGGGGGAATATACTGTTTATGTATAGGAAGGAATATATTCAATAAGCATGTTATGTATAAATAACACATATAAATATACAAAAAAGGGGCATTTATTACATAATAAAATGAAAACAAAGAAAAAAATAGAAGGATTCTAGTTGAATTTTATCCTGAAATCCAATTTCATAAGATGTGAACAAAGCCATGATTATAAAAGTTTTTAACATATATGAAATAATGACAAATATAGATTATTAACATAGACAAGATGTTGTCATAAAAAACCCAGTATGCAACACCTGGTTGGATGTTATACTATACATAAATATATTCCGATCTCTTTGTCATGACTATCATCTTTCATCAGACAGAAAACTCTTAAATTTTATTCAGCCACATTGTATTTCTATACATTTATTATCATAGTTTGAAAATCTATCTATATGGGTACATGTACTTCATTAACATATTAGTTAGATAAAGTTACCAATAGGAAAAGAGAAATGTACATGTAGTCTGGTTTTTTTTATAACATTGGTGTGCTAGGTTTAGCACATGTATTTTTTTTACAAAACCTTTTACAATATTTGTATTGTATTAACTTCAATATATGTTATTGTTGCACTATCATTATCTTTGAATATCTAAATATTAAAAATATATATTGATTTTTGGTATATTCACTATTGTTTCCAATATCATGGACTATTAGATTTTGGCAAAAAATAACTTCTAAATGGATACACATGAATTGTGTCTGGCAATCAAACCGGAGATCGATAGTTTGGATATGCGGGACGTGATCATGGCACACAATAACAGATTTGATCATGTATAATAAAGCACTACATGCCTGAAAAAGGTTAAATTTTTAATATAGGCTTTAAAACATACTTTTTTTTTAAAAATGCAGTTCTAATAATAACATCATTGATCTCTGCATTGAAATGAAATACATTTTTTTGAGATGCCTTGTCATATTACTGCCATCATAATGAATGTCCACATTCACATGTATCCATTCATTAATAAAATAGCTTGTACCTGATAAGGATTAGGGATGCTGTCCACTGTTTAAGACCCATGTCTCATACCAAGCAGTAAATTATTAAATTAAATTGAACCATGTTAGTCCCAAAATGACCTAGTATGTGTTCAAGTGGATGTTATAGCCCATTTCTCTTTCTCTAATACATAAAATTATTAAAAGAGGAAGTGTTATACATGTACATCAGAACAAATATTAAGAGTAATTTCTATTCTTCATATGAAAATAAGTATCTTTCCATATTAAAGTTTCTAAGTGTATTGAATATGTTTTATTATAGATCTGTAAGTATGAATTTTGTTCTACGAGTATCTGATTGTTTTGTTCTACAAGTATCTGATTGTTTTGTTCTACCAGTATCTGGTTGTTTTGTTCTTCCAGTATCTGATTGTTAAGTTCCAAGTCGGTTTCTCTTCCTGACAAGATGAAATAAGACTATTTCCAGTAATTCTAGCACTCATTAATCAGTGTGGTGTATTTTAGTGGCTTTTAATTTCGGCTTGCTTGCTCATTTGACTAATGACATCAGCTGTCCAAGCTTGATCATTGGCTCTTTGTAACAGATCAATTTGCTTTTATGTTGCAGTTGATAAGACTGAAAAAGTAATTAGTGAGTTCGATAAGTAGTAGCTTTGTTAGCCGAGGTGGAAATGATACTTCTAAGAGCAGAAGTTAATCATGTACGCTGTTATGTTGGTAAATTAATTTGCAGAAATATGTTATTACTTTCTTGTACTGCACTCCTTTACAAAATATCTTCTACAGTTTATTCTAGGATATCTTCGCATTTCTTTTAAATGCAGTACTGCATATATACATGCAGCAAATACTCTTGGTTGCTGTTATGTATCATCATCATTTAGAGTTTTTACAGAAGTGTTTCATAATCTATTTACATGTAGGCAGTAGGCTATACTTAAAAAATTTAAATTTTATAATAACCTTGTTGTTTAGAGAGAAAATAATTTTATAAATTACTTTCAAGTTTTTGAAGGAATTATTTAGTATTAGTGTATTAGTGATATTTATTATACATGTATGTATACTGTAATATAAGTAGAATCCCTGTGCTGAAATTCTGCACCTGCTATTTTTGATTTTACCAAGAGACAGTAAGCAACAACTGACATCCTAACAGTAATTTGATTATTTAGGAGATAAGGTTCCCCCCAGTCTGCTTAACTTGCCTGATTCATTTACCTTGATCAAAGCCTCAGATCCTACAGTAATATAAATCTGGACTAGAAGTCTGATGTATTCCAGTCTCTATTTTTATTTCCTTAATTTTATCCTCATCATGTAAAGCCAGTGTCTCAATTATACCAATTTAAAAAACATTGCCTCCCCCCTTTATATATACATTTACCATATAACAGTCTAGGCATCTGGTTAATATAAAATCTATATAATATATGAATCTATATACATATATGGTTAAAGATATATGTCTGTCTATACATGTATGGTACATCTGTTTTATTAATTACAATGTCTCCAGATTCAAAAATCATTTCAATGATAAACTTTTTTTGTTTGGTGTAAAGTGCTGGTACTTTTTTGGGGGTCAAATGTGTTTTTAATATATTTCAACATCCAACAAATTTTACAGAGTTATATGAACATAGTACATGTAGATCTACTGATGCCCAATGTATGACTACACTAAGGTTGTTTTTGGTCTTTTGACTGTAGTCATGAAATGCTGTCACAGACATATTCTGTACATGAATAAAATATGGCATACGTATTTATAGATTTTTCCTTTTGATAGTAGAAAACTACATTTCCTTCCTTTCCACAAAGTATTGTCTGGCATCAGTTTACAAATACAAATACAAATTTAATGGCCAATATAATATTTACCAAGTATATATACTTTTGGACAATAGTTTGGTATCGTGTAGATAAGATAATAACATTTTAATACATGTGATAATGCCCTTTAATCCAATATACATGAATTAAAACTAATTTAGAAAGTAGCTAATATTCTAATATTCTCTATTTATAATGAAAAGATAAGAAATTGATATGCACCTGTAGATTATTAACGGTGGGAAGACGTTTAAACCATATAAAATATATATTATATATATAATAATATTATAATGATGAGCTTTTCTGTTACTTGATATCAAAAATGTCTGGTTATATACAGACACTTTCTTTCCCTGGGAATGTCAGAATATTGCTCTGACAGAAATTGATTGAAGCTTCAAATCGGATTCCTCAGTTAGTCGTCATGGCATTATTAGTATGGATTAAAGGGTCTCCGGAATCTAGAGTAGTAGTATTGTGTCTGTTAAATTATGTATGGAAATAGATTGGTGACTCATCCAACCTGTAAAAGAAATTCACTGGGGCATTTTATCTCTGAAGGACAATTAGTAAAATATAAATCAAGATATTGAACAAGAAAATAAACATGGCGCCTAAACTATGGGATGACATTTATGAAGTCTTGAGAGAAGATTACATTTTTTTCCCTGTTGCCATGTATATGTTACATTATCATAGAATACAATAGTTTTATCTGAAGCATAATGGTTGTTTTTGCATGACATTGTTCGCTAGGAGATTGTTTTCCTCTTCTATTTATTGATGCCATGTTGATTCTGATAGTAATTATCAAACTGTTTGCAGGGGAAATATGAGATTAATAATTCCTGGTTCGAGGAAGGATTATTATTAGAACATTTTCTGGTTTAAATTAAAGCTGTAAATAGAAGATTAACTTTGTCTATAATCTGTTTCATAGGTTAGAGTTGCAGTAATATTAACATTGATAAGATTTTTAATTGGCTCAGTCTTAATTCTTTCTCAACGATCTTATGAATGAGATGTTGTAGAAAATATGTTCTCTGTAGGAGTGTTATTCAGTCTTGGGTTGACATAAAAAAGTAGGATTCTAAACCCCATTACATTTATTCATTCATCCTTCAGTCCTTTTCAAGCCATACTTTTTTTTGCTATTTTTCAGAGGATAGAAAGTTGTTTATCGGTATGCTTAATAAACAACAGTCAGAAGATGATGTGAGACAATTATTATCTCCCTTTGGAGGTATAGAGGAGTGTACAATATTACGAGATCAAAACGGAAACAGTAAAGGTAAAATAATTACCCTAACATATTACTACTTGGCCTAATCACAAAACATACTAAAAACTATCCAATTATTCTCCAATATTACCAAAATAATCACAGCCAATCATATCTTTAAGAAGATGCGTACATGTGTTGTATTGCATAATTTTGTTACTTTTCTTGCCAAAAAATTAGGATAAATGTGATAATAAACGAACAATCTGCATTAAGATAAAGACATGTTGTACCACCCACCAGTATGTACTTGTATTGTAAAACTGGTGTTCTATCATATTATGTATAATTCAGAAGATTCAAAAGTTGCAGGATTTTCACACTTCCTTCAGCTTAAATTTTATATGGAAAAGGAATATTTGTAAAGCATAATATTAATAATCCATTGCCATGTAAACAGCAGCTTTTCGTGCAGATTATTTTTACTTTCTGGTAATATTCTATACTTGGCATATGTCACGACATATTGTATTCTGATTGAATTGAAAGAGGGAATTATTCGATCCAATGATCTTAAACTATAGGTAGACCTGTAAAATTATAATAACATACAAAATAAACAAGAGGCGTGTCTGAATTTAATACATAAACATCACGTTTCACGGAACTAACAAGAATTCCAATGTTTTTAATGGAAATAAAGCTGTAGCAATAATATCTCATTATCTGTATCAGTACATCTTGAATATGTTGGCAACTGTTATTGAAATTAGTAAAGTGAAGAAACAATTTAATTATACGTGTTTATATGTGTATTCGCAGCCGTGGAATCCGGTGAAAAGTTAAGAGTTTGAATTCATTTCATTTTGCATTGATTAAGTTGGGATGTCTGATTACTAATCAATATGTTTCATCATGTGGCTCCTGCTTCCACTTGTTTGTCGGTAGACTGATGAATAAGTCTTACTCATCCAATACCCTGAATCGAATGGCTCATATTCTATCTAACTACGTAGCTATCTTCATTATTTCTTCTGCTTTCTTTGGAGTAAGTTGTGTGAGGGAACATTCTTAAAATCCTTTGTCTTTCCTTTGATTTTAATTGATCTGTGTAGATTTGGAGTTTCTGTCCATAATGGCTGTGATTTATATCAGAATATAAGTGTTAATTAGTATTTAATGAGTTTTTTTAAATTTACTTGATGTTAATATGAAAGTATTGTCTGAATCTGAAATTAAAATGTGACTCGTACTTATAATGGTTGTGCAAGAACCCCAGAACAGTTTGAAACGGACGTCCACAAAATGGCGGCCCGGACTTAATCAATAATGGTGTGGTATAGCAGTGGAAGCTGTGATTTCGTCTCTATCTCGACTTCTTATCATATTAATATTATAACATTTTGGAATACATGTATATGGTGATTTTTCTCATTTTTAGGTTGTGCATTTGTTAAGTTCTCCTCACATTTGGAAGCTCTTTCAGCAGTCAATGCTTTACATGGAAGTCAGACAATGGCAGTGAGTATAAATATAAATCTATTATGGTAAAGCCAGTAAGCTTTACAGACATTTTAGGAATTTTTGCACTACAGTTCAGGCATGTTTATTTATGAGGAGTGAAATAGAGGGGTATTGTATTGGCATAAATCTTTAAATGAATGGTTAATTTCAATTCTTATTGAATTTGGATACATGTAATTGTATTATTGGGAAAATTGCATAATTTTATGGCAAAAAATCTTGAATAAATTATTTGCCTATATATTTTGTTATAAATGATCCATATCCAAATGTTTAACAAGAAATCTGTGTCTGATTAAGCAGGGAGCGTCATCAAGCCTTGTAGTAAAATTTGCTGATACAGAAAAAGAGCGACAGTTACGCAGGATGCATCAAATGGCTGGACCCCTTGGACTTCTTAACCCCTACACACTCCATCAAATTGGTACATATGGACCTTATGCTCAAGTCCCTTCCACAGTAAGTAGCAAATTCTGATTTTTTTTGTTACTAAAGTGTGCATCTATATTTATGATATATTATATAGATGGGCTGCTTTACAAGAGTTAAGTATTAGTAATATTGGACCTACAAAATTAACATACAATGATTTATTCTTCATGGACCTTGTGCTACAATTCATCCATTCATCCTCTTATGAATGTTGTCTTGTTTTACAGATTCCTGACTCCCATCTGAATTTAATTTTCATGTGTTGCATGACACACTTAACTGATTTAATACAATAGTGCATTATATGAGTCATGATGCACCAGTATGGATTTGCACGCTTTCCAACAAATTTAATTAATTCATTTCATGTCATGTTTTTTCTAGCAATTGATGCAGCAACAAGCTGCTTTAATGGCTGCTGCACAAGGAACATATTTAGCTAGCCCGGTGAATGTACTAGCCACCCAGATGCAGCAGATAGGAGGTATTCCTGGTCCAAATGGCATTGCCACTGCTGCCATTACCCCAACAACCGCTACATTAGCCAATGGTAAGTGTGTATTAAATATGCACCTCATTTTAAATGTACTTTTACTAAAGCATGTTTATTTTGTATTTTTTCAACAATTAATCCACGGTTTATTACATTTAATAACCAATATGAGTATGTAACAAAAAAATTCTGGATAAAATTTCAATTTGTAAGTTGTTTTTTTACTAATTATTTTTTGAAATATCTAATTGTTGTTTGTTGTTTATATGATCCTGTAGCTTTGATCATAAAAAGGCTGGTTATTGTAATAAATAATAGAATATTGATTAAGACTTGATAATGCAGACAAAATACCCTAAACTAACACATCAGACCAACATTAAGCAATTTCGCTGGCGTGTACTATCTTTACGTTTGTGTTTTGATATTATTACATGCCATATGGCATTAAAAAAATAAAAATATTTTATGACAACACTTGTCTAGACCAATTAAGGGCTTTTAAGGCAAATAACAAAGATAAATTAGAGACAGAACTGCTGATATTTTGATTACTTGCACTAGATACATGTAGCCTACAGTATGTAATAAACGTCAATAAAATGCAGAGGGAAAGGCATAATTGAATACTTGACATCTAATTTACCTTGAGAATTGTTAGAAATCTTAAATTTCATACATGTAATAGTATGCACCTTATTTAACTTATAGCCCTGTAACTGTTTAATTTTGATAAGCATTTAATTTTATTAGAATATTATTGTAAAAATTGAAACATAATAATGAGGATTTAAATCACTAGATACATTCCTTGCAGGATTTGGAATGGTTTTCCGTCATAATTTATGTTAAATTTTCATAGAGCATCTACACAACTTAACAAAAAGTTTATCAAGTGTGAGACTTCCTTCAAATAACTGACACTAAAAAATAAATTAGATAAAATTCAAAAAACACAACAGTAGGCCTATCTCAACAAAATCATGCACAGTATCTAACCAGTTGATCAGAGATGATGGTAATCTTTTTTTCAATTGTAGGAACAGTCACTCCAACTATTAACGGTGCTCCCCCAAATGTCCTTTCCCCAACAGCTCTGGCAAGCTTTTCAATGTCACAAGCCAATGGTCATCAGACCCCAGACCTGTATGCTAATGGTGTTGCACACTACCCAGGTATGATCAAAGGTACAGACACATTTGAAATCAGATAGATGTGGTGAAAGTCGTTTCTGTCTGCACATAGATGTGTCTCTCCTGCACTTTTTTTCATACATTTTATCAACATTTTTTCATGTATCAGGAGTAATTAATACAAAAATTTCAAACTTCATTATATTCCAAATTCTTTTGATGTCATTATTACATTAAAGATTTTTATAAAAATTAATATTTGGGAATTTCTTTCAAGTCATGGTATTAATTGCCTCCTGGTTATTAGTGTTATAGTTTATTAAAATTTTGATGTTTTTTATATAATACATTACACATGTTTGTTATATCATTGTTTTTAAGTGATACATATATATTGTCTTTTAAACTAACGATTAAATGTATACATCAGTATAGTTCATATTTTATAATATGTCTTATATAAAAACAGTAAATTTCTTTCAATATTAAAGTAGAAAAATGGCACTGACCGATTTGCAAATTTCTCTGAGTAAATTACAGTGAGAAATAGTATTCATTATGTTTACTGGTAATACCTCAAGGAGACACCATTTTTTACCTTTAGACCATTTAGCTAACAAATTTTATTTCACTTTGTGTATTAGGATATCTGTTTTTTTAAAAAAAAAAAGATATTTATCTTTGGCATAGTTAAATAAATTTAGAGGAACTTAAGTGTGGTCCTATTCCTACATTATATAAAGACATTGTAGAATATTTATATTGGATGTATATAATATAGGTGTGTATGTAATGATTGTGAAGAATGTGTGTGACAGTGTTGGTGTTGATTCAATCACAGATCCTATTTCTTTTCGTTTTTTTATAGTTCAAAATTTTGTTTTATCTTCACAACAATTGAATCTGGAAGAGCTGTTATATAACAGGCGTTCTAGTTGATGTGGGGAATTAGCCAATGAAATGGTCTGTTACGACGATTTCTTGGCATGCTCTGCACAGAACTGTGGGTAAAAACCCCTAGAAATGTCAACGCTGATTGATTAATCAAAGTCTAACTTCGTAGGGTCAAATGCCACTTGTATGAACCCTGACGCTTCCTCCCAGTACTACTGGTCAGATCTTCATGTAGTGTAGGCCATCGAAAGTATAAAAAAGAAATGAAATATAGATCTGTAAATCAAATTGGTGTTTATTTTATAATCTATATGTAAATATGTGTTTAGATATATCGTACCCAACCGCTTTAAAGAACATTTTACAATTTCTACATTTATGGTCCAACAACTGAAAATACTCTTCTGCTATTAACCGATCTATTTGAATCTTAACAAGCTATAAGGCTTTCTGGAATACATAAAATTAATGTAGTTTTGGAATTGTTTGTGTCCAAGCAACATGCCATGTAGAATAGTAATGTTTTAGAAGGAATGGGATTGTGATGTATTTATTGATTAGTGAGGATATAAAGGATGTTAACTGCAGACATGTAGCTTCTACATCTAGTGCATGTAATGTTTTACACAAACTTAACCATTACCAATCTTACTCTAATAATTAATGGTTCAATTCATTTATATTTGAGATTGAATTGAATGGAGGCTTTAATGTAATTTCTAGAGGTAATCGATTAATTAGAATGCGAATATTGACAAGCTCATTTGTAAAGGTCAAATTGATTGAACATTGCTTTTTAAACTCGATTTTTCTTTTTTTAAAACATTTTAGCAGCTACAGCACAGGCTATTACTAATGGTGATCCATTACAACAGTATGCTGCTATACAACCATATGCTGGTATTGGTGAGTAGTCCCACTCTGTTTTTATGGTGATTAATCTCAGGCCAGCATCCTTCCTACTACTTGCTTAATGATGCTTCTATTTTCTCTTAATGTTGCATTTATTACCAAGTGATTAAAAGCGGTGTAACATCTTAAGAGATTTATAATTAACAAAAGTCTTTTGATTAGGACTTGCTGCTAATTGTTTCTGACAATTTAATACCTCTAATTCTTAATAAGATTTAGGACGGGAAACGCCAAATTTAAAGGAATGTTATACATCTGTCTCATATATATTTTTGATTGTGTTTTGTAGCTGCAGCCTATCCAGCTGTCTATGGACAATATCAACAAGCCATTACACAACAAGCAGTGACACAAGCTGCTCTACTACCAACTGCTCAGAAAGAGGGTAAGGCGCTTTCAATACCAGGATTAAGCAGCAAGGCCATAAAGCTTTTAAAAGAAAATGATTTAATACGCAGATTATTTAAGGGTAATTCCCCTTTGTATACATTTATTTTCTTTCTTTAGAAAATAAAAGAAAACAATTTGACATTTTACTTAGTCTCGAGATACTTGTCAGTTTCATCTTTAGTTCTGCTCATTAACATAGCATGTTGTTTTTAGTAGGCGATATAAATTTGATAATATTAAAATATCTTTTTTTTCTTCAGGACCAGAGGGATGTAATTTATTTATTTACCATCTTCCCCAGGAATTTGGGGATGCTGAACTTGCTCAGATGTTCATGCCTTTTGGTTCAGTTATTAGCGCCAAAGTTTATGTTGATAGGGCTACAAACCAAAGCAAATGTTTCGGTAAGTACATGTTTAATAAGAGATTTTTTGAAGAATATTTTCTGAAATAATATTTTAATTACAAGGAAGAACTTTAATTAACATGTCACCATCTAATGATTAACTGACAGAATGTTTTGATTCTGTTGATTTAATTTTACAAAACTTATGATATATCTTTTAAATTTATAGGTTTTGTGAGTTTTGACAATCCAGCCAGCGCCCATTCAGCCATCCAGGCAATGAATGGTTTCCAAATTGGCATGAAGCGACTTAAAGTTCAACTTAAAAGACCAAAGGATTTTAACCGACCTTATTAGAATAGATGGTAAGCATGCCTATAAGTTTCTCGTGTTTATTCCAATGTATTTCTTGAACACAGTAAGATTGCCCTCCAAGCACAATTACAGCTTGTATGTACTTTATATCTCTTGAGGTTTATCAAACTGTCCAACATGGTGGACATTATTTTCCCAATATAGGCCTACTGTACATGTACATATAAGATTTGTAGCCATATTATGCATGCCGTTATATTTTTAGCTTTACAACCCTTTCCTACTCTCAGTTGCTCTACTTTTTTTATTTAAAAAGCTCTCATTTAAGGCAAATAATATCAAGATACATAAAAAAAATGTCCATACACTCCCCACCCTCTCTCCTCTGTATGTACAATTCAGTTAAGACAATATTTTATTACCATTCCAATTTTGTCTTCAATCTTGCATATCTTTTTTTTACAAATGGTTCTATAGACCTCTACAAGACCTCTCTAAATCATCACAGAGAGAAACCCGTTGCTAATAGCAACTCAAGATAGGCAGCTAACTTTGCGTAAGTGGGTGAAATATATGTTGTCAGATGGTGGTTTTGGCAAACTCGTAAATTTGAAAGGTTTTTTGATCGTAATTATATTGTCCTGCTTTTTGGTTCTATAACACAATCAGTTACTTACAAAATGTTGTTTGTTATTTTTATGTAGGTGGTATAATTATGGTGTTTATTTATTTATTTTTTTAATTATTTGTCCATATTTGAATAGCTTTATATCGCTAATTATGGGAGAAGTTTTTATTAACCGTTTTGCTTATATCCTATATATATTATATATATATATTCACCAACAGTAGCTGTATAAAATCTCACTATTTGTATATGAAGACTATATATATATATATATCTCGATGTTTTATTGTAAATCCATTTTGACCCCCTGTAATTTAGATGAATGATTGTGAAAGCCTTTAGCAGGAACCTAACTAAAAGTAAAAAAAACCAAAATGTTAAAACTTGAAATAACCATGGCAACTGTAATGAAACATCTAATGAAATTACCACCACTTAAGAAGAGTGTTCCACTAATGACTATATAATGAGGAATGTTAGAATGAGAGGGAGGCACACATTTATTTTATTAAAATTCTATCATTTAATGCTATAATTACTTAACACCAAACAGCAAATACAACTAACTAATTTAAACAGTGCCAACTTTATCTTAATGAACTTCAGTCTTTATAGAAGCAGGCAGTACTATCAACACAGAACTCTAAATGTTTCTTTTTCTATATTTTTCAGAGTCCCGAAAAAGGACAACCAATGCCAAAAATTGGACACTCATATATACATGGTTTTATATTGTTAACTGGGATCGAAGAGAGAACGGTGAAGTTTTGCTGCCATGTACAGAGAGAAATATTACCCACAAATGATTATGAAATGAACCCACCGTTAATGGTCACATTCAACGGATATATAATCACATGTATATAGCTTTGAACATTGAATTTTAAATAAATTATTAATGTATATTTATTTAATTAAATATAGAGACTGCAGTACAATATTTATTTGTATAGTTCTATTAGAAATATACATGATATGACATAGTATTGTTATCAACTCGAAGAGTTTTATTTCAATAATTTAACACTAAGAGTGACAACATGTTTGTACAAAATAGCCAAAAAAAGAAAAATAAGTAAAGAGAAGATTTATTTTACAATTTTTTTTTAACATTCCAGAAATGAAACTTGTATAGCTTTTCTTTAAGCACCCCTTTTAGCTCACTCCTTTTCATTATTAATTAATGCCTGTGTTAAATATGGGTTAATGTAATATTTTAATTGTTCTATATTTTATAAGTTTTGGTTTATATACCTAACTATAGATCATAAAGAGAATACCATGACAACTATATGTAAATTAACGTGTATATTTTCTATTAAATTAATTTATTCTCTTCACAGAAACTATTAGTACAGTTAAATTGGTCACTACATAATTTGATATTTAGCCAAAAACTTGTGGTTTCTTTTGTCGTTTTTCCTCCTTCTAACAGCAGATAATCAAATTTGTTAAAATATTTATTTAAAAAAATATCATAAATCATTCCCGAGCCATTTCATTTTTAACATACATCAATATAGTGTTATCACTTCAGAAATTTCATGTTCATGGCTTAAAAAATCCTGGCTCTATTATTTTTATGTGTGAGCATATTAAATCTCATCTGTTACTCTATTTAATTTTTGCCCTTCGGATGTGTTTATTTGAAAATCATCTACACCAGAGTTGTGTAGCTAACACAAAGAATTCATCAGGAATGCAAAAATTAAACAACTTCAAAATGAACCACATCTGTTAAGTTTTATAGAACTAAACTATTTGTACTATATTTGTCAGCCATTTTGGTTGTTGCATTTTTCATATCGCTTCTTATTGTTCCTTAACAAAATATTTCCCTTTTTTGATCAAATTCTGATCATTTGTTGACTTAAAACAAAGATTTATATCAAAATGATGTAATATATTTTGAATGAATTGAATGACTTGTAAATTGTTAATTAGTCAATTATTATTATTATTATTTTTTTGCTTTTATCAAAAGATTTAAAACAGTGCTGAGCCGAACAAAGGTGAAATAATAGTAGTTTGATGGTGATGTAGTTTGATTAGTAACGATAATTTGAACGAAGTTGTGTTATGTACTTAAATCAAAAACTGTTCGATTAAACCTAGAGTTGGTATCAATCAGCATTGTTTTAAATATTATTATGTTTATACTTATTAGAAATATTATGTAGGTTGTACAAAGAATTCAGTTTTAGGATGTGAACACCAGTAACATTGTATCCTTTTCTAAAACTGAATTGTTTAAATGAATATACATATATATGGATTGTAAGATATGATGTTTAATTTATTATTACATTAGATATAGGTATTTATTTTAGAAAAAAAAAGACATTGATAATTCTTTTTACGTGACATTGTTGGATAAGCCAAACTTCTTTCAAAAATAGAGATGTCTATACGTTTCATTGATGATAACAAGTGAACAGTTGATTGCGTTTTTACTCTTATTAATTGAAACCTGTTTTAGAGGATATTAAAGCTGTTTTTGTTTTAGTAAACCTATTAAGCTTTTAACATAAGCTACCTCTTAGTTAAAGTTTGTTTGATTTTAAAAGATCACTGGTTTTTAATTATTGCGTTATATATATTATATATCATATTTGAAATATAGTATCAATGTTAAACCTGTAAATTATTCAAGGTGTTATGTACCCATATTGTAATCTCAGCGTAACCTTCGAATTAATTGACAATTGAAATCTTAAAGTGAAATCCAGCTATGTAAAAGTGCTATAAAGGAAATCCTTCAAAATTAATCGGTGCAAAAGATTTTAAATATGTGGCCGCTTTCTTTTATTATATATTGTTGGAAATTGAGTGGATTTGTTTTCTTTCATTGTATTTTAGAGAACAAACCAAATATAAGTTGTTAGACAATGGACTTTGTTTTTATCCACATAAGGACACTATATTGTTTTGAAAGGACCTTTTATGATCTTTTCTAGTCATGTTATTACTTGTGTTTTATTGTTTTAGCTATTTATTGAGGACACATTTGTGCAATATCAACTTGTGTATTTATCATATCATTGGGAGGATTGAAATCTCAATCTAGCTGAACAGGGCAGACGACAGAAAGCTGGCAGACGGCACATTTCTGATCTCTACTTGTTTTGGCTAGTACTAAATGATCCTTGGTCTCAGAGGTCACAATTTTGAGTACAATTTTTATTTTATGATTGTATAATGTGCTCAACATTGGGAGGATGTTAGTATTAAGAATTTATTATTATTTATTTCATTTTTTGACATTTTGAGTCACTATAAATATATTATATTTTAGCTCATAGTTTTTAGATTTTAAGTGCACTGTAGTATATTCTAGCACCTAATTCTAGCCTTTTGCACATATAGTAGCTGTAGTTATTAGACCTTTTCAATTTATATTATTGCAAGGTGTATACCATAAATGCTCAATATATACTGTCATTTTTGCATAAATGAACAAGTTTCATGTATAATATTAATTTTGTATGGGGGGTTAGTTCATCTTAGAGATCGTTCCTTCAGCACAGTTTATTCAGTATTTTATTTATAAGTTAGGACAGCAACAAAACAGAGATATTGTTATAATAGGGGACTAAAAAGTCTTGACAAAAGAATTTTAGCTTCATGTGTATTTTTGAATCTGAAATGATGTGAATCTAATTTTCCTTTCTCGAGACCGAATGCTAGAATTTTATCACAAAAAGTGCGAGAAGGAACTTGAGCTCATGGATGATAACCTCGACTCAGCGATGTTTGATGCGTGGAAACAAAACAAAGAAATGTGTGAATTTGTATATATTGGTGATTTTATCTATCTTTGAAATGAATAAGAGTTATGTGAGAGAGGAAATTATATGTCCAATTTTTGAAACAGAACAAGATCTATTTTTATAAGAGCCTATTTTTTCAAACAGAGACTCCCTGACTTGGTGTACATTTACTTTCCAAGCGGTCAATGTTCATTATTATACACGTACATTGTAATTATATATCTTCACATTAATGTTGTGGTGATGTTAACTGTTATGTAATTTGTAATCACCCAAATGGTTGTCATTTTGTGAGGTGTTAGTAAACAAATTTTTGACTGGACTTTCTTGCGGAACCACGCAGTGATATATTATTATGAAAAAATTAACAAAGAATATTTAATAAGAAAGATTTTATTATTATAAATACGATTTATTGTTCCTCATAAAAAAGGAGATTTTTTTACATCATATATTTATTTTTATACACATAAATATTGTATTGGAATCATACTTTTATGTTATTATTTTATATTTTATCATAAGTAGGGTAATCTGTATGTTCAGTGTTGGTCAAATAGTCCTTTTCTGTGGTATTTTTGAGAAAATAGTACGGTAGCATCAGTGTCGTGAAATTATCTATTATTAAACTAGTTTTTTATCTATCTATATATATTATGTGGTATCGCAAGAAAGTCTACAGGATTATTGAATATTGTGGTCACATGACTGAAATGAGTGGTCTGAGAGCTAGTTTCCACGGCATTGAATATCGTTTGAGATATGAGCATAAGTAAAATATTTTACCTCTATTATTATATAAATATAGATTTAGGAACCAGCATAACATATATATATTTACCCATTTATGCTGGTCATAGGGGAAGCTTGTACAAATTTATAAATGATATCTGCAGATCTTTACAAATTATCGATTATTTACTCTTTCGAAAATAAATGCATTACGCAAAATTATACGATTATTGTTCAGTATTTACTATTTCCATGATTATATTATTACAGACCCACATACATCCAGGGCCGTATGAAGTATTTTAAAAGTGGGGGTGCAGCAGAGTTGTTGGAGTGCAAATATAATGCCTAAGTTACTGATATTGATCATAATCAAGTGTATCATTTTATAATTGAAAGACTGTCAATTTTTTTGGTGGATGGGAGGGGGGGGGCATCATTTCTCTAGGTGCCTTATTTTTCTGGGGGTGCAGGGGGTACGGCCCTGCATACATCATGTATGAAACGTCTCGATGAAAACCCAAATTTTGCAGTAACTTTGAAATAAATTGCAGGATTTTATAATAGTAAAGATGGAATTTTATTACAGTTCAGGGATTTGGGTGAAATCAAGGGACAGCAGAGGGATTTAGAAGTTTAAATATTAGCATTTCCACCAAGCAAAAATTAGGGAAATGTTGATAATTTTACAACAAATCTCTCATAGTGAATCCCCCCCCCCCACGAAAGACGGCAAGATGTCTGGGTGAAGGATTGTGTCCCTAACCTCTCTACTGCCTCTAGTCTGTTTTCATCCTGGTTTAACAAGATATGATCTATTGCAATTTAGGATACAAACGATTCCTGGCTATGTGAACTCTTCAAATGAGGAGGGTAGCAGGTATCCCAAGGTAATATTCATAATAACTGTACTGTACACCCTACGCAATTACACCGGAAATATACTTGGAATATTATTTATCAACCATTATCTCGATTTTCACACAAGTATGGGTTTGGACTAGTTTGGAGTACATCTGGACACTGTCCCGAATAACCCTACAAGTGTTCGGATCAAACCGTTAAATATTTCCAAGAGTCAGATTTGATAAAAAAGAAAGAATGATGACTGGCAGTTACGGGGACAATTGGGTTTACTGAAGTTATGGGAACTGCTTTACTTCCATTAAAACATATTCTGTCAATTCTTCTGAAAACCTTATCCAATAAAATAAAAACAAGTACGAACAATCCAAACCATAAGACAGAATTCGAAGTCCTTAAAACGTTATAGGCAAAATAATGTATTCAAGCAAAATAGTGTAATCAGCATATGGACTTCTCCTCATGTACACAATACACGACAAGCAATGGTAACAGGTTTTCCGGAAGAGTAAGCTTACCCTGCCTGGCGCCATAGCTGCATCCAAACTTTTAGGCGAAATACAGTAGCAATGAAGGGGTGAGTTATTATATTATGGATTGATGTCATACCTAGAGAATAGCAAGAAGATTTAAGAGTCATTCCACGAGAAAACCATGCAAAATCGAGAAGGTGGGGGGTCGGCAGATCGAGTTCATCTCAGGGGGGTTTTATGGACTCCCCCAGACTACTTCATAGCCAGAAGGGCCGATCTCAAAATTAAACCGTTTTTGAGATACAGCATCCGGGTGATTTTTGGCCAATTTTGCCCATTTTCAGGTCATTTTTGGTCAATTTTTAGCCACCTATTGTGGCGAGTGTAGGGATTGGATGGAAATGGTGGTGATTGGGGATGTTAGTGGGGGTCTTCCTGTGCCCCAGGGTGAATACCACAAAGTCGCATCTATCTTCTGGGTGTAATGGTCAGCAAAATTGTAACATATAGCGAAAAAAACGGAAAATATGCACCTGCGTAGATTCGCTTTATTTTCTTTGATGCGGGGGTAGGTCCAAATATCGAAATGGTTTTATGCACAGCTTGATACCCTCTATCGATATAAAAAATAAAATCTCTGTCACCTCTCTTCCATCAATACGAAATCGCAAGTCAAAGTTGGTGAATTTTCCCTATTGTAAATCTCTGATTCTTTACGAAATGGCTTACTACTTTCATTCAGGCTAAGCTAGCTTTACTCGTTTCTTCACCAAATCATTCATGTATATTGGATTAGCCCTGAGTATTAATCATTATTTGATTATTTACGCATATTCGAGATCTAGTGCCTCGTATACTATCTAACAATCCGTCATTATACATTGCAAATATAAATGTTATCGAAACAACAGTTACATGTATGGTTTCTTATTGCACAACTCATTGACC